>OX382226.1:15596721-16846721 GCA_947507525.1 Apamea epomidion
ATATCAATACAATTTCTATATGAAAACAGAATAGAATTCTGCATTCCTTGCGCGACGTCAACAATAAGTTTTCGACATTGTCGCGTGTAGGCTCGCCAGAGCTCGCCACCCCGACGTGGGGCGACATAAATATCCCGAGTAAAGCCTAACACAACTCAAGATGAACACGACAAAACTGATAAGGCCCCGCCACGCTCGCCCGAGACATCCCAATTTAGTGCCGGCCCTAAGATAACGCTATTATACAGCTTTTAACTATACGAACGATACGCTAAATGTGTTAAAATCAACTTATTGTGTATGTTTTTAAGGTAAAAGAATGTGTAAGTGGATTGTCACCTGCGCGGATGTGGTGCGTGGGTTAAACGAAAAGGGGAACTAATAGATTCTTATTGATTTTTATTTGTGAATCTTTAAATGGCTCTTTGCATAAACGGTAAGCGATGGTCTATTTATAATTGCATACATGATACAAATTAAAAACATTACTACTATGTAGCAATACCTGTCCACTAAGTATAGGTGTACCTGTACCTGTAAGTTTAGAACGTAGTAACTTTTGAGCGTAGAGAGCTTCAAAACAATAGATTAAACTGAAACTTTCACAAAAATATCGCTAAATATCGCTTTGTTTCTCAGTATAACAAAAAGCAACAATCACGTTAGTAGAACATAGTGACAGGTCCTATCTATCCATTTTTAGGGTTCCGTACCCAAAGGGTAAAAACGGGACCCTATTACTAAGACTTCGCTGTCTGTCCGTCCGTGTGTCTGTCACCAGGCTGTATCTCAAGAACCGCGATAGCTAGACAGTTGAAATTTTCACAAATTATGTATTTCTGTTGCCGCTATAACAACAAATACTAAAAACAAAATAAACGAAATATTTAAGGGGGGCCCCCATACAACTGACGTGTTTTTTATAGATAATGGTACGGAACCCTTCGTGCGCGAGTCCGACTCGCACTTGGCCGGTTTTTATACTTCGTTTTCCTCAATGAAAGTCTTCAACTTGTACGAAACGGAAATCAAATACGTAATTAGGTACTTTAAGGGCTGATTTTTCTGGCATTTTTTATGGTTGTATTGTGCAGCATCCTCCTGTGCAGTGTGTCATCATTTTTAATCTTATTTTCCATTAAGTGTTTATCTCAAATGTGTTTTAATTGTATGTTTATTTTATTTCTACATTATGATGTAACTAACATAGCAAAGACCAGGGAGTTTCTGTAATTTTTTCTAAATATGTAAATATTTTTTGCACACATATATAAACGCGAAAACTTTCACCCTTCGACGCTAATAGGTGGTCAATTTGTCGCTTTTATAATATCTTAATGTTTGCCTGTCAAACCTTTTAAAAATATACAACTTGACTGTGAAAGCAGATGAATATTATTGCGAATAAGTTTCGCAACCATTTCATAGATGCGTGTAGGTAGATAGAAAGTTAAATATTTCGAATAACTTTGTCAGCAATCTATCACCGATACGATAATAGAGCCTGATTGACTGTGAGGAACAAGTTACTAATTTATTCAATGAATTACTTAATTAACGACATTGTCAGACATGCCCGTGCCAAACCAGAACTCTTAACTCTTAACTCTTGTATCTAATTAATGTTTGAATAAGATTCGTAACCATTGAGCATGACAGAATTTATACTTCCTAAACACAGGCTATCTTATAAGTTCATAACTCTTATAACACAGCTGTTTATAAATAGATTTCTAAATAAGTTTTGTGATAAAAACTAGATTTAATATGAATGGAATCGGATACCAAAATAACACTAATGCAAATGTAAATTATGATGCCTTTAACAGAATGCTTAATTCAATTAGATATCTGCAGTCTTATGGATATCTAAACTAGCTGATATAAATTTTATATTTATGAGGCCACAAATTACTCCAACATAGTTTATTCCATTTCAGTATAATCGTAATGCTGATGGCAACACTTAAAACGTCGTAATATTTCACGGAAGGCGCGGAGTCGGGGCGCGCGCCGTGTGCGTCCGCCGAAGCTCGAATTTCCGTTTAACTAATTGAGCGAAAACGACACAACGAACGCCATTCAGCGTGGAACTAATGAATGGCCCTCGAAAAAGCCAATTTGTAGTTTTTTTAACACTTCAATTTGTGCCGTAAACCCCAAAAAGGCTCGACCAAAACCACAATCGAATTAGTGTCCCTTGTTCCGGAGATTAGAGGACTGTCTACCTCTTATCTCGGTCGTTCGTTATTTTATTGGCTTGTATAGAGTAAGTCGATAAACACGACGCATAATGGCCCATAATGAATCGTCCTCGCCAGCGGTTTGACTAATCATAAAGGTTTTATGGGTGTCGTTTCTGAATACTCGCTTTATGACACAGTGCTGGCTCTCGCTCTCCACCCCGACGCAATAGCACATTTGTTGAATAAACAGACTATAAAACTATCACTAAAACATTTTTCAATCTAAATTGGTAAAAGTATGGACCAGCTTAGGATATTTTATTATTTAGTACATACTATCTAGGAATTAGGGACAATCCGCTTGGTCCTGTGATGTGATGAAATGTTTACTTCCTTAAATCTTCCTTTAAATCAAATGATTTAAAGGAGGATTTAAGGAAGTAAACATTTCAAAAGACAGTGTAGGTTTACGTATTTCCGAGTAAAGCAGTAACCATTTTGTGTATAACATTATCATATTTAAACTCAGCTTACAAAAGCATTCAATTCTGAATATGTTACATAAATTAACGATGTGTAATTAAAAATTATTGCTGTGAGCTATTATCTTTGCATAAATAATTGCCCATAATAAGATACATTAACATGAAAGATTCAAAAAACTTCCAGAAGACATGAATTACTGCATCTACGATTCGAGAAATTGATAAAGATAATGTTTAAAATACGAAATTAGATACGCTCTAAATATCGTTTATTGCCACAAATTACTCTTGTAACCGTTTTCCGTACAGCCACTATAACAACTGTCTAACAAAAAGATTTGTTGCCGAAATGATCGTAGGAACACTCGACAATAGGTGACACAGATAGCTAACGGCCACCGTGCCACAACACTGGCCACATATAACGAGACACATTAGTATCATATTAATGAATATAAAATGATGTATAAACCGCGTAAAAGAGCTATTCATAAGTCGAATTAAAAGTGAATTAAAATGTCTGAAATGTCAAATTGCGAGGACACAAGGCTTATTAGTGACGAATGCTGTTCGCCTCCTATCAGAACGTAGCGTAACTTGAAATTGATATTGAATCATTCAATATCAATTTAAAATTACGCTACGTTCGTTCGTCACGTGTGTCGTCTATGACTTTACAACTTTTGACACACTGGAATTAAAATCTTCATCTAGACCTAGGTACTGTGCAAGTGTGCACTGCTTGATCTGATCTCTCAAATTATTAGCGTCCATGCCTCGAGAGCCTTTGAATTCAATATTTATATCTTTTTTTTTTTTTGCTGCCTCCTAAGATACAGGCTATCCCTAGTTTAGGAGGCAGTATTTAATTTTTTGGTAATATAGACTATTATTTTTTCTCCCCTTGTGTCCATTGTTAGTTGATTAAGGGCTGATTTTTCTATCGCCAGACAACTTTTATTCGAGGAATAAAATTGACGTTTGACAATTTTTGTATGAAATAACTGTCAAAATTACAAAATTATTCCTCGAATAAAGTAAAAAAAAATCAAGAAAAATCAGCCCTAAGTCTTAGCATGTAACTAGTATACAACCTTTGTCTATGTATATCTTTTGGATCAATAAACGTATTATTCCTTTATTCCATTTAAATACTTATAAATTATATTTATAAATATTTTTATAAACAAAATTATAAAAAAGACATTCAAAAATATAAAAAATAGTAGCCTACCGGTATCGGGAACAGAGTCCAAGCTACCGGCGGTCAGGGCTCCAGAGAGAGGAACCTCCTGACAATGCGAGCCGTGTCCAGAAGTCGGAATCGCTTTCTGGATCAAGCCCTTGATCCAGCTGCCCAACGCGAGCTTCCTTAGGTGTTGGTCGAGGCTATTAACCCATTCGCTGTCGCGACTATCGGCACAATGATTGCTGAGTCCACATTTCAACAACCTCGCGAGCCAAGTCAAGATGTTATTATTATTATACCTATTCCTTTTTAAAACTCAAGATCAGGCATTTTGCGATATTTCCGAAGCAACAATTAGTAATGCACCTAATTTCAATTCTATATACCTAAAAAAATCACCAGTTTTCACCAAATCCTATTGACACCTTGAGATCCGGTGTGACACGCAGTCACGCTATTGGAACGACGATTCTCGTGAAATAGATGCCGCTCGCTCGCTTTGCCACTAATGACTTCCTGTATTTTTTCATACGCCAATTATTTCCCGTGGGTGAGCAAGCCGAAGACAACAATGTTTTTTTACCAATTTTTGTGTCTCAAGTCAAGTCCATTTCGATTTAATTTACTGGTTGTATAGGAGGTAGTTTGGAGCCGTATAACTCCATGATTAGATGTTAACAGTCGTAGTAATGAATTGCGGGGACTCTTCGGCAATACTCTATCGTAATTGAAATTAAAGTGTTATAGAATAGCTCTTTTTTATAGGCACTAAAGACGTACTGTCTTTAGTGCCTATATCTTCATCCCATTTATTATAACTGTAAGCATCGCAAGCTAATAAAATCTCTGTTTGATAGTTAAGATAAGAAATATTTTATATTTAGATACCCAAGCGTCAATCTTCACTATCTTTATGAATTGAAATGTCGATCTACTCATGTGGCCTGATATCTAAACAATTGAGAGGAGAATGCGATCGCCTAATACTGTCTCTGTTTAAAACACGGTAAATGAATTATAATAAAATTGCGCCGGTCGTCATCGGAACAAATATGTTGTACATGTCGCCGCCCACGCTCACACTATGTCGCGCTCGCCATACTTTTTATATCCACACTTTTAAACGATTAAATTATTATTTAGAAGTTATAACGCCTCTGCTCCATTTTTTAACTTAATACCTAAGTAGTGAGAGATTTTATGGGATTTGTGTAACTCTTTCGGTTTGATGAACAGCACAAGAGATGCGAGCTTAGGTCGTTGTTTTAAAGACGTATACGACCACATTTTTTTTACAAATAATAAAAAAATTTGAACATGACAGTTATGAAAATATATTTATTTTTATTATAACACATGTCGCATACAATGAAAACGGGCGTGACTCGAAACATTAAGGGCCCGAAGCTACGGAAGATGACATCAAAAAAATTCAAAGCAATTTACTTACAAATGACAAATAATTATACAAATTATGTATAGGTATGATTACGGCTTGTTTGTGGAATTATTTGCGATGCGTAGTGCCGAAGTGCGCACGTTTCGCTTAAGTATTTAAGGGTGGGTTTAACCGCAAACAATTATGAGTTATGGGGGAGCAATAAAATGACATGCAGTCGAGTGAAGTCGCTCTTGGTAAAACACTGGCAATGTTCCGCCATTTGGTGGCAGTTAGCTTTAATTGGGGCCCGATAACGTTAAATTAGACCAGGTGGTTTTGGTAGTATTGACGTCCAATAGCAATTTTCCTTATACAGGGTTATTTTTCAAAGACCAGCCAAATTTAAGGATGTGGTAGAGACCATCAATCTGAACAGCTTTCTCCGTGGGACAAATAGCGTAATTGCGAAAATTGTATCAACTGTCCCATAGAAAACTTCAATACCTACTCGACCTAAATGTATGGGACGGCTGAATTTTAATTCGCGATTACGATGTTGGTCCCATGGAGAAAGTTGTTCAGTTTGATGGTCTGTACCACATCCTTAAATTTGGCTGGTCTTTGAAAAATAACCCTGTAGATTGATAAGATTACATCCGTACCTGTTGTTATTGTCACGCCTGAGTTATTGCCCCACTACTGTGTGCAGAGAGAAGAATAAGACGCTTGGAAGAATGCTAGAGAGTCCTGCTCTCCAAACCTTGCTCTCTCTATTCAAAGTTTTGAAGGCGTTTCCAGAGTTACCTGATAATTGATGTTTTACTCGAATATTTTTTTTACATTTTAGGATTAAAACTTACCATCATTTGTAACCCTTTTTATGTTTGTGTTATTCGTTGTTCGTAGCCGCGTAGTCATTCCGCTACGAATAAGCCACAGCGACGTTATTATTTTCAGGTAGGTATTGAAGCAAAAAGAGAATGAAAATGACCAGTTTAACGTCCAAAGTGGAGTAGATTTCAGACAATTAGCAATTTATGGTGAAGAGATACCTACAACATCTCTTAAAAAACTTAAATAGTTAAATATCTCCAAACAACCCATTTTTGACTTAAGTTATCGGGGCCAAAAATATTGCAAATTAGCTCTGAAGGCCAATTCCGGTATTTAAAAACGTTCAAAATCTAGTCGCAATCTCGTCACAATCAGTGTCAAAAAATTGTCAAAAATATAAGGAAATTAGAGGTATGTTTGACAGATTGAGACTGAGATCAGACTGTGAACTTTCTTAAAATTACAAGAATTGCCCCTCTGATATCACCCATTCCACAGAATGTACTCAATTACCAATCAAATGATTAAAATAAGTATATACATATGTATATACTTATTTTAGCTAGTAGTTTCATACAGCCAAGGTGAATGATTTTGTCCATGCCATTTCATTAATACAGCACCCGTGCTCAAATGAAGTCAGTCAGACAAGTCTACGGGTTGTAGTCTTTAATCTTACAGCTCTGAATTTCAGCTGCCTTTATGAAAAGTCTAAAGCCAAAGCGCAGCTTCTTCGCTTTAAGCAGAACAATTGACACGAGCACATAGCGATTATGTAGGATATTCACATAATGGCTGCGCGTACACATGGCGCGTTTAATGCGCACCATGTTTCACCTAGGGTTTCCATCCGTCCGGATTTATCCGGACAGGTCCGGTTTTTTGGCCCCCGTTCGGGCTTTGTCTTACCTTCTCATTTGTCCGTCGATTTGAAATGGTTTTTTTTTTTAATAAAAATATGATGGTTACTTAAAGAAGGGAAATAAAAAGTAAAATGTCCGAGCTCATTCGATAATGTCCGGTTATTTGCTAGGACTTTAAAAAATTCCAAATGGGAACCCTAACCTCGACGCATGCGCGGACGACGCGCGCACGTCTTCGTAATGAAGAGAGCCGGCCCAATCGCCGATACGTGACCGCTGTGCCTACGATCCAGGATAATGCTAGGCCCGAGTATGGTTGTCAGGCACATTGGACCTGCCCTATAAACAACGTTTTATTTAGGTAGGCAGTTTCAACGATTTCTGTCAGTGTTTTCATGCATCCAAAGCGACCCAGATAAAAAGTTCCCGTTTATATATGTTATTTTTTCTTCTTGGATTGGTTTCAGTAATTAAAGAATCATTACGCTCTTACCAACTGTGTTGTCGAAACCCAAACATACTGATCAAGTACCTATATCTAAAAAATGGCAAATATAAAAAGAATATGGAAAATTAAACAAAAATAAGCAAATCATAAAAGGATATTATATTTTTCGTGTTATTTTTGCTAACGACGCGCAAAGAACTGTATTTTAATTTTTCTTGGTCTAGGGAGAGGTCTAGTCTACGAATATGTAGTCTTTCTACTCATTAGTTAGTAGGTAGCTAACTGGGCAGGCTAGGTAGGTGGCTAGGTAGTAGTGGAGAGGACTACCTAATCCAATATCTTTTCTACATTCACAGTTACATTCAATTAATTCAATCAATCATCATTCAATTTAGATTTTTTAAACCAAAAGGTTCATTATAAATTCACCCAAAATCATAATACGCTTTTATGACAATTAGCGCGACAATACAGAACAGAGTATCTTTAAAGGTAGGGCTACTTTATTGCAAAATAAAATAGAAGTAGGAACGTGGATTTCTTTATCCACAAAACAATGCATTTCTAAAAGTGGCATTTTGTTCCAAATACTTTATGTTCACCTTTAATTATGCAGAACCTGTTAAAATTTACATATTTCCTGTATTACTGAAATCTAGAGTTTCAGCAACAATCATAGGACCGCGGGCAACCCTAGACTCAAGACAGAGATATTATAAAATATGCTAGCGCGACGAATTAATACGTGTAAATGTCGCCTTAATATCACAAAATTGTAAACCCAATGCCGCTCAGTAATGTTAAGACATGTTTCAGCTGCATTCACTGAATGTGTCCCGAACGATTTACTTATGTCATGTATAACTGAGAATGAAATAATACCTCACTCAACTCAGCCTCTGTCCTCTGTGCCTCTGTCCCGGCCTCCTTTTTGAGGTCGTCTGTCCATCTAGCAGGGGTCCCACTACGCTTGCCGACACGCGGTCTCCACTCTAGGACTCATCTGCTCCACCGGCCATCGGTCGTTCGACAGACATGGCCAGCCCACTGCTACTTCAGTTTGCTTACTCATTAAGCTATGTCGGTAACCGATTCTTTTCCGGATAACTTCATTCCTGATTTTATCCTTCAAACTCCAAGCCTACCCACATAATAAACCACATGAAATATTTATTTATTGGGAACCAGATTTGCTCAAGGAATACCGCAATAGCTGTGATTGAAAAAATCGAATTAAAGAGATCGGTGGTACGGAATAGACTAAACAGAGTATCAATGGTTGTAAACTCATAGCCGCTCAGTAATGTTAAGACATGTTTCAGCATGTCATGCATGGATGTAACTGATAATCCAAATGTTTGCAATAATACCTACCCACATAAAAAGTTTATAGGTAATCATCAGAATCCTTCACTTATGCCAGTCTGAGCATTCTCTCTCTCAGAGAGGAGTCCTGTGCCCCAGCAGTGGGAACATTTGGCTGATTATGCTATGCTTTGCTTTGCAATCTGAGCTAAAGGAAAACAGCACATATGGTCGTGGTCCCTAAAAACGGAGTCAGCGAGGTAGCAAGAATGACTGACAGGTTCAGTGTTGCAATGCCTTTAATGAGCGACTAGATTTGGAAGAAGAGTTGATGAAGAATGAAATGAATGATTACAAATTTAATGACCACTGCTAAGTGTACCTATGTCTCTATTATTAATAATCGTCCTAGATTTTTCCATCCATTATCCAGTTATTATCTAAATTTAACTCGAATGATGATGCTGATTATTATTTAAATAATTGCTGAGTGCTGCTGTGTTGTTGCTTCAATTCAACTTTGATAGATAGATAAATCTTTTATTTGGTACACACGAAATAAATACATGAATACCTATTAACAAAATACCAACAGTGCCAATATATTTTGAAGACACTATTGACAATGACACACTTTAAATGAAATAACGAACATACAAAGTGCGGTGTTCGGTTCGTGGCTAATTAATAACAACCGCATGGGTCAATCGATCAGGTTAAGCTCTTGCCGTGGTCGGTCCATGGATGGGTGACCATCTTTACATACCGAGAATCCCCCGTGCCTCGGAAAGTCTCGGCTGTCATTCTTGGATCTTAGACCGTCGTTAAAGGTCGTCAGAAGCCCGGAAGCCTTACAACCAGTCTTACCATGGGGTACCAACACCCAGTAACTGGGTTGTGCAGGTCCGATAGGCAGTCGCCCCATGTAAAATACTCGTATTCAGCTACATCCGAAACCGAACCCAACATAGTTGGCAAGAAGGCTACTCAGATGATGATGATGATCATCAAGTGTGATGTTGGTTGCACCAAATAGGTGTCCAGCTCAGCATGTGTCAGGCAAATATACCTGACGCTGAGATTCTGTTGGATCTCTGCAGCGACACACGAACAGAACTTTGGCATACCCATAGCATATGTAACCTCAATTTAGATTTACTTAATAGAGTTTCACACTCAGGGTGTAACCACCGGCTTATTTGGATGAAAACCGTTACCGTCGGCATAACAATGTGCTCTTCGACGGCGACGGGCACTTATTGGTATGTTTGTGTTTCGCCTTAGGTTTCGCCTTTTACTTTCCTTAAAAGCAATGTGGAAATAAAATTACGAAAATCAGTTTAAATATTGGTGCATAGGAAGAGGTTTATTTGATTACAAATAAATATTAACACCAAATAAAAAAAATGATTTTTTAAACTAACTAAATATGTAGTACTTGTGGGCCAACTATGGGTTTGGCCGATCTTTGACTAAACTATGCGAATATTTGATTGATTTTTTGTGTACAGGCGAAGAACGTCATTAGATATCATCATCATAATTCATCATTTCCGCCGCAAGTCGTCCACTGCTGGACATAGGCCTCCCCCAACCACCGCTACTTCGACCGGTTCGGGAAGCATCCCGCATCCAGCAGATTCATACTGTTCATTCATTAGATCTACAGCAATAAAAAGAAAATGCGGAGTTTAAATTATCATCGTCCCCGCATTGCACATGCCTACGCTGCATGGGCGGTATAATTTAAGACCGAATAAAGTGGAAGAGAAAAATATCGATATACCTACATACAGTGTTTCCCAGGACTAGGAAAGCCCGAATCCTTTTAAAAAAATACATTTATTGAACTTTTTCAGATTTCAAAACGACTCCCACCACTTCGCTTACTTCATGTCCTGTTTGCCAATTAAAGACTACACTTAAAGATTACTGAACTTAGTTAATCTTATCGGCGATAATCACTTTCTAGTTTCTACCTACTTCAGTGGCATTTCCCACAATTTTCCTTGTTAAAACATGATTTCTAAAGTATGAAGTAGGTAGTAACGCCACATTTAGTGTAGCCAATAATAATCCCGTTACTAGTGAAAAGGAAATATTCGATAAATAAATGAAATACCTATAGTTTGGAGATTATTACAACCACATATGTATGAATATTTACGTACATAACAGTGTAGGTAGTGTCGATACCGAAAACAATGGTAGGCAATTAAAATTTAAAAATATTAACAACAAAATTTCCCTAAAGTTTATAAAGGTAAATGTTAAAAACACATTCCTAAATGTCAATTTTATTCAATGTTAGTTCAAGTATATTATGTTTGTAATGTAGGTAAAGACATGTGTACATTTAGGCCCCGTTTTAATTTCCGTAATGGTTATCGTCGGTGGTCCATTCAATCGTTAATGATTAGACGATTCGTACAATAATAACCTGTTTCGCTTTCCGATCGATATTTTAATAACCACTATGAGCTTTATGTATGCGTACAACGATTAAGATATACTTAGAAAGCTTAACATCTGAAAAATAAAGGAGGAAAGTAGAATAACAATCAACGTCCGCTGTTGTATAATTAGCTTATCTCGTGTAGATCGGCTAACAACGCGCGGTCGTGCGCGCGCGCATTGGTGAGTGCCGCGCCAATAGCTGCGCAGCGATCGCCCATCGTTAGACCATCGATTCTTTTTGGTTATTACAATAATTCCGACACGATTGCATCTAATTGCGCTGGTTTCCGACGATCGTGGACCGAAGACAAGGAATTACGGATTATCTACGTAGGTACGTACATGAAGGCTCTTTGAAATTATAGTAGGTAAGATACGGAATGTTATTGGGAAATCGGAGCTTGTTGAGGGAAGCGTATCGCGTCGATAATCTTAACGCTGCCTTATTAGATATCATTTTGCGGTACGTGTTTCCCTCGCCATCGTTTGCAGCCAACAAATGCCTGTAACCCGATGGCGCGAAGTGCTCTTACAGCATGTTACATAGTAATAACAGCGCTGAAATTGGTTCAGGCGATTTCCTTCGCGTTAATTCGATGCTCGCTTGTTTAAGTGTAACGGAATCTGGATTTTGAAATAAATAACATTTGAATGCAGAGTTTGGTTTATCTTTCCTAGAATTCAAATAGAATCGTCCTTTCATATCACAAGGTTTTCGAGAATAACAATAACACCTATTAGATATCAGACAATGTCTGGCCTACCACCATTTTTTTTTTTTTTTTTGTGGATGGGAAATCATCAAATGACTCCTCCCGCTCTGGGTAGAGCAGAAGGGAGTGTCAGACTCTTACTGACTAAAACCCACCCGTGGCAAAAGTGCAGAACGTGGAAAGGGCAGAACGGCTGGGGAGGGGAAGGCCCCAGAGCCTACGCCTCCCTTAAACAAATCTCCCACGACCAACACCGAGTGGCAGGTGGTCGGGGAGAAAAAGAAGGCGGCCAAGGCGGCCAGAAAAAAGGCGCAGAGGAGGCGCCGCAAGGAGCGAGCCGTTGCGGCTAGGCTTCGCTCCCCCAAGACCGCGGCTGTAGTCATTACACTACAGCCGGACGCGGTCAAGAGGGGGGTGACCTACGGCGACGTGCTCACCAAAGCGAGAGCGACGGTGGATCTCCAGGAGCTGGGGATCACCGGAGGCCTTCGGCATAGGGTGACCGCCACTGGTGCCCGCATGCTGGAGATCCCCGGTGCGACGAGTGGCCCCACCGCTGACGCCCTGGCTGAAAAGCTAAGGGCGTCCCTCAATGCGGACGAGGCTCGAGTCTCCAGGCCTACCACCCTTAGGTTGAATGTCACTGCACGTCATAAAACTTTAAATTCTATTCCTATGGAATATATTTTTCCCAATATAGTATAGGGGGAGTCCGGGAGAGTTCAACACATTTTAAATAAACTTCAATAAAATTGTAAATAAGGCATGAAAATTGACAGCTCAAGAACGTATACAAAGCCCTGGTAGACAGGTACTATTTTCTCATGTCAAAGTTACTATTAATACAGTAAATTGAGCAGAAAACGTAAAAAAAATGATATTTCGTTCAAATCTCCCCAATACATGCGAGAGTTGACCATAATAGTTCCCGACTGTTAAGATCTACCATGCATTGGGGAGATTTGAACCACAAATAATATTTTTTTTCGACTTAACCATGCCTATCTGTATAGGGAAAATATTTTGTCACTCATGTCTTCCTCATTCACTATGGATCAAATCTCCTACCTACCTAACCTTATTCACTGCACAGTGTTATTGCAAAAAAATGGTAAATCGCAGGACCCCACGTTCTTGAAGCAACTTCAGTAACTCAAAATAATATTTAAAAACATGACGTTTCATATTATTTTCGGAGTAATGTAAGCACATCAACTTATTTACTTTTTTAACGTGCAAATTCTAAATTCTTATTTTTCCGCTCACTTCCAAACCGGCGTAATGGCAGCCAATATGGCATAGCGTATGAGACACACAATGAGTGAGCATGGTGTCACTTGCCAGATGCCTCTGCCAGCGAACCGGATGCCACGATTTTTAGATGATTTAGGCAATGTGGAGCCATGTTCTGCGGCCTACCTGAGCAAGTCTCCCGATATTCTCCCTACTAATTCCACGATTTTTCCTTCAATAATGATGTTTTATTCAATAATGATGTGTGACATCTACCAACCCGCACTGGGCACGCGTGGTGGATTACGGCCCAGTCCCTCTCATTAAGAGGAGGCCTGTGTCCCAGCAGTGGGAACGTTATAGTTTCATCACGTAATGATGTTTTTATCAAAAGTGGTAATGAAATTGCGAGATCGTCAATACATAGTTATGAAGTTGTAGCGGTATCTACAACGCCACATGCGAACAACGCGTCATACTGACGTCACGCAAATCCTGCATCTCGCATGCAGCGTCCGCGCATACCTGGTCATCACCCTCAGCCTCATCAGCAACTTTGGCACAGCACACTGCACTTTCGGCCGGTCAACAAGCAGAGCACCCTCTCCTGGTCAACGCAGCACCCAGCCTCAACCCGGCGCTGTACATCCGACGCACTGGAATATAACGCAGCGCCACCCCGACTCACTGGGGACAACTCCGCAGACAGTTCCGACTCACTGGAACCTCAGCTGGCCTGGCAAGCATCGCAAGATACAAGACTCAGTCCACTATCGACCTCCGGTCTCCGGAGGGGAGTGATGTGACGCGTTGTTCGCATGTGGCGTTGTAGATACCGCTGTATCTACAACGCCACATGCGAACAACGCGTCATACTGAATTCACGCAAATCCTGCATCTCGCAAGCAGAGTTTACCGCGCAATTAGCATAGATACAATTTCCCAACATCAATCGTTGGGCAGTTGCCCGCCAGACAAAACACCCGTCTGGTCGGAGGATCCTCCCTTTTCTATAGAGTATGAGTGAACTTTACACCCTGTTCCATACATCTATAAAGTTATACTCGTATAGCGACATAGGTAGGAAAAGAAATTGGTATGGATATTACTTAGATAATTAAATGAAGGCAAGCTGCCTATTTGTGCTCTATAAGTAAACTTGTAGTGATGATGAATTAATGATGTGCTGTTAAACCAAACCAATAGAAAAACTACTGTTTTTCTATTTGGTCAGTGCTATACAGTGGACCCCCGGTAATCCGACAAACGTTTTGCAGGGCAGTGTCGGACTATCGAATTTGTCGGATTATAGAGTACTGCCTAATTTTTTTGAAAAAGAGTCCCTTGTAATCCTTCAAATTACAAATCAAAATAATAAGTAGGGCCAGAGAAATGTATGTGAAAAAAAAATGAACGATTAAGTACCTTTTTCCATATCCACGTTTTATTACTTCTTTATACAAAACAAAGCGCGTCGACACAATACAGTGTAGTGGTGGCGCGTACAAGTTGCAACCTGAGGGGCAATTCTCGTAACACACAGTCGTTCACAGTCTTGTCTCACTCTCAATCTGTCAAAAATACCTCAAATTTCCCTACATTTTGACAAGTTTTTGACATTTGTTTGTCGCCGAGATGAGACTGCGACTAGATTTTGAACGTTTTAAATTACGAGAATTGGCCTTCTGTTTAATCATGTATTATCATACATTAGTGAAGATTTGTCAAAATAATGTTTGTGTTCCTACATTCAACAGTGATAGGCATGTCGGATTACAGGGGGCGCCGGATTAGACAGGGGCCGGGTTACCGGGGGTCCGCTGTACTTACTCCTATTGCCTAGTCAATTATATTATTCCTTCACAATTTCTTAGAAATATTTTTTTTCATACCCTCTCACCTGGCCTGGAGGCCTATGTCCCAACAGTGGGAAACATTACAGGCTGATTATGTTGTTATGTTGGAGCAGTGATGGCCAAGTAGTAACAGCCGCGACTTAAGAGTTGTAGGTCGTAGGTTCGAACCCAGCCAGGCGCTTTACTTTGCGTAAATTATTTTATCACCACTACTCTCAAAACGGTGAAGGAAAACATCGTGAGGAAACCGGCATGTCCTAGAACCAAAAATTCGAAGACATGTGACTTCTGCCAACCCGCACTGGGCCCGCGTGGTGGATTGCCGCCCACTCCCTTTCACCGAGAGGAGCCTGTGTCCCAGCAGTGGGAACATTGTAGGCTGATTATGTATGTTGTTATGTACATTTTTTCATTCTTAGTTGCTCTAAAATTTGGTATGGTGGGCTGATTGGTAAAGCGGCTAGATGACGTTTTATTTTCTGTTGGCTTCACCAAAGTTTCCAGGTTCCTCCATCTCCAGCAGGAATCATAAAAGAGCTTAATCAGTTTCATCCAATATATTTAGCTAACTTAACACTAGCACTTTGCCAGCCACTTCGTCCGCATAGATTTCGAACTTTCCCATACAAAGTTTAATCTTTTTTCCTAGGGTAATAAAAGTCATTCATGTTCTTTACCGAAACCCCAAGTAAAAATTGTCATTGATATCCTTTTAAAAGTTACGCATTTAATAAGTGCTGTTATATACTGTTGTAGTTCAAATAAACTTATCTTCTATCTTAGGGTAATTATTTGCAAATATTTAAAAACGTTTCTCACTGTTTTTAACCAAAACCCCAAATATCAATTTTCAAAGATTTTTCTTAAAAAAATACGCATTCTTATACAATCTTTCATCCACTATTTAACTCCTAGGGGTAGAACTACCCCACAAAAGGACCTAGTTCCTACTGTCCTTTCATATTTCTCAGTTTCAATGGTTTATGCTCTGCATTGATGAATTAGACAGTTCGGCAAACTCAAAACTCAAACTCAAACTCAAAATATTTATTTCTACACCAATTATTATAAACCAATTACAGGCACTTTTGAATTGTCAAGGTCGGTCAGTCAAAAAGATGAAGCTAGTTGCCCATTCCAAAGCGTAGTAGGTACCTATGGAGAAGAACGGGCAAGAAACTCCATGGACACTCTTTTAAATCATAATAATATTGTTGTTTTATTGGCAGATATGTCTCTTAAAATATGTATAGATTTTTGCTTGGTAATCATAGCTTAAATAGACCACCAATATATTTTGATGTAATTTTTCCAGAATTTTCTAATTAGAAATGCGTTAACTTCTCTCAGAAGACGTTGGTTAATTTGCAACAAGCGGAGAGATATTAGCATGCCAGTCGAGTTCAGACTTAATAGCACTAAGACGGCAAAGCTTCGACATTACCCGGCGTCAAAGGAACCTAACTGTCAACTAACTGCTAATTAACTACGTCTACACTGGCGGCATCAACTTCCCACAGACTGCACAAAGTGCACAGACACACATCTCCACACCGCAAAATATCACCCGAAGCCACCCGAAAACTTAATCTACTTTAGAATAGAAAATGCAAAAAAACAGACAGTTACTCTCTAACGTTCAGAAAATCATAACAATAGCTCTGAACATCAGCATCAATTTAGCAACGGAAGCTCAAAAACTACGGCTCGCCAAGGTTTTAGTAATGTTTTTACCGGCGTTTTATAGCCTCATCGCTAGATGGAATGGAACCGTCGTACATAATCAAACCACATGCGGGGCAGTAATTGCCTCTATATTCAAAGACCCCGCTCACATCACGCCGTATAATGACAAAAATAGTCCAAAAAATACCTCCGCATATGAGATATTTTTTTCAGAGTTCGCGCTCTCGCACGGAGCTAAATTACGAAATAAAAGATTAAGTTAAAAGATCAATAAACTTAATAAATGATCTCAATAATTGTTGTATTACGGACACAATGGAGCGGCGTCGTGAAACGTCATTAAGGCGCGAACATCATTAATTTTATTCGCGGCTTTCTGACGTAAAGGCAATGGCGTCTGTCAGATTTGAAAAGCCGCGCAGCCGCCACCTGTTGGTAGCGCGGTGAATTAGACATTAAACCCCGCGGCGCGCGTTCCACTTGATACTGCCACTGGAATGACTCGCCACTAAATTGAAGGACCATTCAATCGTAGAAAACACGCGTTTATAATATAAGAAAATAAAATTATTCATTTAGACTGCTCTTTGTTAAGCTCATACTATAGAACTCTTCTACAATCATTTTCTGTGCAGACGCAATAAGAAGTAAGTAACAATTTATGTGTTATTAGATTAGGTATCAATCTATCAAACCCGTCTTCTTAATTAGTTAAAGCTTTGTTTCTATTAACCATTCGTTATAGTTAACTTTTGTAATTCATTGTATTTATTCGAGGCGTCAATGTGGAACCCAAAAAGATGGCGGCCAAAAAAGTTGGAACCGCCTCTTGAGATTAGATTTCTTTTTGGTAGCTAATTGCGTTTTATCAAATTAAAGCTATTCTGCCCGCGGCCGAACCGAAAATGATTGATAATGTTTGACGAACACCGGTCCCACTAGTTTTACAGAATAAACTGTTTTGATTCATATTAATGTTGGCCATTTGTCTCGTAGATCATCCCCGGGCAAAGATATTTTGATTTGTCGTTTTATAAATGATGAAAATTAAATTTTGGTATTCAGAAGTTTAGCACGCCTAAGACCGCAGCAAAAAACATAAATAAAATACGTGTTTTACGCTTACAAACACAGCTCTACTTGGCTGTACGATAGAGTTTTACTAGCGTAGTAACTTGAATTGTACCTATAATGTAACATACGTTACGTTTTCATAAGATTTATAGGTACATAGTATATGGAAGGCAGTGCACTGATTGGTGGAAAGACTGTTAAATGTTATTTTATGCAAATCTTCAAATGTTGTTGGAGAAGTTGACCAGTAGCCAGATAAAGCCTCAGGCTATTATATATAATGTATGTACCAAAATCTTGTAGCTACCGGTCTAGATATTACATTAGGGTATCGTATTTTTTATCTCAGGTCTTCTTTTTATTATACCTCTTACATTTTAATATTGAGAAACTGATTGTCCTAATTGCTATAGTTTTTGTGTTGATACTTCATTATTAAATCTTCGTTTTATTGTTACATGGAATGGTAGGTGTTTTGGCAGCGATACTGCTCGATACAAGAATATAGACTATGTATTATAGGTATTTATGTTTTTGGACAATTAATTGTAAAATGAATCAACGAGGTTTCTATTAAGCTTGATTTGGTACTTAAGGACACACCTTACTTTTTGGTTTGTAGTTATCTACAAAAGCACATCTTTGCGTAAAAGCGGTTATTAAAACCTGTCTGCTAATTGAATGTTAGATTGCTGATTCTGATTTTTGTGAAGCACCATAATCGCAACAGTTTGCACCCGTTGCTCCAGCCTCACAGCCCGGGCTGCGCGGACGCGGGCAGCCGGCGGTCAGAGGGCAGCGCAGCCTCGTCCTGCATCATTTCAATCATTAAGAAGTTCGGCGGCAGACACAAAGCGGTGATTGATGTGCCGTTTACCAGCCGCGGTGGCACCGACCGGTAAAAAACGACGCTTAATTAACTCGTTTGGCATCGCCGCTCATTAGAATTATTAATCAAACCGAGGCGGGGCGATAGCGCGAGTATGATGTATTGAGCTTTGATTACATTAACGCATTTGGCCGGCAGTAATTAAAACCTCGCCGGGATGTCCGCGGATGCCGATGAACAAAAGAGCTGTGGTTTAGGCAGCGTCAATTATAACAGTTTTAATGAAAGCAAAAGAAAAATTATTTCGCTAATGCAGGTGCCTCTGCCTACGATTTAATCTAAGTAATCGTCTCTCACCTGCTTAGATAATGTGCAGCTGAAATTGTGAAATGTTTTATTTTATATTAGTACAAGCTGTTTGTCAAGGCTTAGGTAAGCTGCTGAGTGAACCTTTGACTTTGATCCTCAGTATAAAAGCGCGGATAGAGTAAAGCTTTGATGGAATGGTAGCCAAGGTCAGGCCAAAGGAACCAGGGCCATCCAAAAGCGTGTTGGGTTGATGAAATCGTCAAAGTCGTGGGAAACACCTGGATAAGGGACCAATGGAACCGGGATGTATGGCAGGATTAAGGGGTGGCTTATACCCAGTGGGTCATTCGAGACTGCAATGATGATGATGATAAAACCAGGCTTGCTATTAACTAATTTTGTAAGTTATTCACGAATATTCTCTCTCTGTTAACTGTTAAAGTCTGACAACCAATCTTACCAAGAGGTATCGTCAAACCAGTAACTGGGTCGTAGGTTAGATAGGCAGTCGCTCTTTGTATAATACTGGTATTCAGCTTCATCCGGTTAGACTGGAAGCCGACCCCAATATAGTTGGAAAAAAGTAGGCACCTGATGATTATTTTTTTGTTAACTTGTGAGAACTAGCCATGACCATTAATATAGTGAGATGAACCGACAACATTAGATTCAGGTAACGGTACAGCACAGAAGTTTTTATCCTCGTTACTGCCATCGCATCGGGAACTGCATATGATAACTTAACCATCTTCAAACAAAGCCATAAACATTGCTAAAAGAAGATATAATTAAGTAACTGTGAAAATAAGATAACAGCTACCAATAAACTTCTGTAATAATTGCACATGTTTTGTACGTAGCCTATCTCATGCGAATCTATCTCAATCTATAAATAATAATAAAAACATTGAATGTAAGACATAATTCTACTGCTCGTTAACTTCATAAAGATATAAATCGTTGAAGAAAACCTTTTCCTATTTGTACGTAATTGCTCTTATGGCTTCTTTTGCGATATTAGAAGTATCAACAAGTAATTATTTGATTGTATCTCCGCTAAATTTATTGTTGCCCACGGGCCGTGAGAGACATTTAAAAGGCAAATAGAAAATGCCATAAAAGTTAAAAAGCTTCATAAGTAAGTATTTTACTTTTCATCTATTTTATGGCTTTGTCATTACTTTTATTTCAGAAACCTGCCAGCCAATTGGTACTTAATTAGATTACGTTAAAGAGCAAGTTGAACAAATTATAATTAAAGACTTCTATAATGCGTTTAGATATAGTTTAATTAATGTTCAAAGATAATCTTTCATTAATGTTTGATTGTCTTATTTTTGCAATTGTTGATTGTTTTCGTATATTCGTGGGTATTCATAAATCAATCTGCACATAAAAAAAGTAATCTAACGTTCGGATGGATTTATATCGTATCTCATCACGTTATGACTGCTGAAAAGATTAGAATTAAGTTAATTGAGATAGTGATGAATCTGAAACCCCAGATGGATACATCAATACATCATGACGAAGTGGCCTTGACAAAAGTTTTAAAATTTTTGAATACTTCAAACAATTACCCATTACTGTTTTATATAAACAACATTATCACGCAAGCTTTCTTCAGTTTTACAAATATATTCATACATCGTGTTGTGCTGATCCCCTGGTGGCCCAGCAGTGGGCGTGATGTCCCGGCGAGGCGCGATCTAATCTTCGAAGATAACAGAGCCACATAAACTAGCGGCTACGCCGCGCTGACGCTCCTAACTGAATGTACGTACGAGTGGGTCCTGGAACATTTAATACTGCTTTTTATATTCTGGATAGAGTATTGTGTGTTTTGATTATACTTGTAAACTGTGCCGTTATTTCCGAAAGTAACTCTGTTATACCTTATACTATACCTCTATGAGAACAAAAAAATGTATTCGTGTGATCACTCGATTACGACCTCAACCTAAAACGCAATGTGCCTTCTATTTAATTATCACTTGTACGATGACATAGAGAAAGTTTGTATATTAGTCATTTTTATCCAGAATTTTGAGTACATTTTAGATCATATCATGTCATGTGTCATGAGTCTAATAAAAATTAAAGACAAGTATTGATTCATTACTTTTTCACTAGAAGTACCTAAGGTCTATTTTCATAACAAATTGTTATAAACAATAACTAAAATAAATTGGTGGTTTCTATTAATTAAATTGGTCATATTGCTTACTAGCTTCTGCCCGCGACTTCATTCGCGTGAAATTTCTTGTTCTAAGATAAAATATGATATACCTATGTATGACACTCTGTAATACTGAAGCTTACCATTAATAATAATAATAATTTATTTATCCAGATCATACAATCCAATTTGTTAGTAATAACATGCACATCTTAAACACTAGTGTTAGTACTTGGGTACTTTGGCAAATTATGGAAATATCTACTAATAATGTCAAAACAACTAACAATAATGTCAAAATCACCAATAATAATGTCAAAACTACCATCAATTAAAGGAACCACCAGCACCACCACCATCCATCCATCCATTAGTTAAAGGATTTTTGGAATTGGATTAATAGTGCCGAAGATTACTCCCTACATACAAACTAACCAATTTTTATTTTTAATATTAGCATAGAGCTGCTCTCAAACCGATGAAGGAAAACATCGTGAAGAAACTGGCATGTCCTAGAACCAAAAATTCGAAGACATGTGAAATCTACCAACCCGCACTGGGCCCGCGTGGTGGATTACAGCCGACTCCCTTTCGAAGAGAGGAGGCCTGTGTCCAGCAGTGGGAACATTAAACGCTGATTATGCTATGTTATTAGTACAGATATAATAAAACAACTTCACATATAATAAAACAATCATCCAAAGTTCATAACGTTAACACGAAGCATCGCCATCACGTTACCATCTAATTTGAATTCAGTCATTTTTAGAAAGTTCCAGTATATGTGTGTCAATAAATTGGTTGATTGATGACACAGTTATTAGCCACATTTTATAAATTAGACACGCGTATGTATGTAGGTAAATGAGTGTAGCACCTAATAATAGATTTAATGAGCGCACTCGACGTCCAGCGATGATTTATTGTCCAATATAAATTGGCAATGGAGTAACGAAACGCTCATATAATTGGTTATGCGTGCCTTGTTGAGTGTTACTAATTTCTGCCAGGCTCTATTTCCCAGAGGTATAGTTGACTTGGAGAACGCAACTGGCTACTGTGAATAAATCAATCATTACATCTTTCACGTGAAGTCTTCTTTCCTCCTTCGACTTTGCTTACAAAACCGAACCATATTAATATCAATATCTCTTTCATTTCATTTCTAAGAATGCGTAGAATTGTCGATTTATACTAATTCCTTAGTTCAATCATTTATTTACAGTGAAATATATGCACACTATAAAAGCTAACACAAAATTATATACATAGTTTTATGTACAATGTATATAAAAAAGGGAGGAGCATAAAGAGAGAGGGCATAAAAAAATTCAGCTGCATCGCTATTAATAAAAAAATACTGCGATAGAGCACATGGTACTTAATTTCGCTGACTTAGGTACTCAATTCGTATGAACTTAGTACTTAATTCGATAGAGAAACAAAACACAGACCAAGTTGATTTTGCGTCTGCGTTGCATTAGCGTAACGGTTACGTAGGCCTACGCAAGGCCTACGCAAGCTGTCGTAGCTTGTGTACGCCTACGCATGCCTACGTTGCGTCTGCGCTGCGGTAGTGTAGCCGCTACGTGGAACTACGCGATGCCTACGCATGCTCCATTTCCTACGCGTGCCTACGTTGCGTTTGCGCTACGCTAGCGCAGTGACTACGCGGACCTAAACGCGCCTCCTCCGCGCTGCACATCGCAAGTACTGAGTCTACGCGACGCCTACCCGACGGTTATGCGGTGCCTATACGTTCCATACCACTAACACCTATGCTGGTAAACGTCTAGTGCAAAGACACAAGACAAAGCTCTTTTTGATACTTTGATAGTTCCATATAATAATTGCTAATATCTGGATTTTCCTAGATTTTGATCTTCTAATAATCAGCTTCTGTCTGTACTGGAAATACTGGAATCCTTAATAATGAACTTGCTACAGGATCTTATATTTTAATTTTTACATTTATTTCTGTAGGTACACACAAAACACATAAAGATAGAAGAGAACAAAGCTGAAGATATTCTTTTCGAACATCCACTCCATGAATTCTGCACCCCATTTTAGTAGTATTTCGCTGATGTATTTCGACGGAAATTCCTAAAGCATTGCTTCGTATGTTTGAAAAATTCATCTGCTCGACAACTAAATAACGCATTGAATATTGTCGAATCGTCACAATGAAAGATATTGCAATTGTTAGTGTGTTACGCAAATACCCCGCTGGTAAAAGTAAACATATAACAATAATTCATACGACTTTCTTGAAATCAAAAGAGACGACAGATGTCACACTTCGTGCAGGACAACAAAGGATGGTAATCAAATGTTCGATACAAGAAGCGCGTGCGCACCTAACCGCAACCCCATGCGACTCCCAACTATATTCATTGAAAAACATACTTATTATTCTTAACGTAACGTTCAATTTCGATTGCGGGGGCAATGGTAACAATTCGCAAGCAGTTGATGGATAAACGCAAAACAAAGGACACGCGCTTGTCTTTGTTTTTAACCACACGGGAGGTTTCGAAAAGCCTGTGGTCCAACGGTAACACAACACTTATGATGTTTTAAGCATTTCGCAATGCAATAATCATTATTTAAACACCATTAAATATTCCATGTCTGTTTCATTTTAAATGAATGGACAGAAGACAGCAATCAGTCAAAAGAAAATCTAAGATTATCTTCATCAGTTGAATGTTGCAAAATCTTTAAGTATTTAGGAACTGATAGCGATAGGTGCGGAAAACCATATTTCCTATATAATGATATACGTCAATTTGTTCATACCATTGCCCAAACCATTTAAGATTCATGAGCAAAATTATATATTCAATGGATTCGCGCTATACATTGCAGTTATTCTAAAATATTGCTAAAATTTTCCACAATTCACGAGGCTAACTGTTAATCCGCTCAAAATAACAGGATAGATGGCCCAATCTCCTGCGCCACCAAATCATGTTCCTGCTAAAAGTGGCGAGGATTGATTAGTATTATCGCATTACGAGGAATTGTCTCGTCTCGCTGAGGACGCAGACGGGAAGTGGCTGTTTATTCTGTTTACCGTGCGGTCATCGCGACATCGCCGCTCGCACCGCAAGGATCGGTGGATGAGTCTTTTTTTAACCGACTTCAAAAAAAGGAGGAGTTTCTCAATTCGGATGTATATTTTTTTTATGTATGATCAGGCATAACTCCGTCATATATGAACGGATTAACAAAATTCTTTTTTTTTTGTTCGAAAGAGGTTTATTCTGAAATGTTAAATGCAATTTCGTAAAGATCTGATGATTAGTTTCGGTGCTGCTATCGCATATGTATGCATTGTTTACACAATCACACAACATATCATCACGCCTGTACCCTCTAAAGGGGTACGCAGATGTGGTCAGTATACCACGCAAACTAGAATTAAAATTAAAACTTTTTTACAATTACATTTAATAATACTTGGGTGAGAAAACTTTAAGAAGTTTTCCTTACAAACCCGACCATGTAAGTATCAGTGCAGCATTGTGGCTGGATTGGAAATCTTATAAGTAAAGACTGTGACTCTTCTATTTTCATATGTCGACTGTCCGACTGATAAAGTAAGGTATACTTTCCCAGTCGTCGACATAATGGCCTCTCAGTGTTCGCCCCTATGGCGCTGTTTTGGGGAGGCCTAGATCTAGCGGACAGCAGTGGATCATTTTTGACTAAATGATTGAATGAGAATGTTGACTTTTACGGGACGGTAATACCAGACAAGGCCCTTGTATGAAATCATCAACTCGCACAGAACAAGCGTGTCTCGTAGGTAGAAGAAAAGGCCTTTGTCCCTTTTGTAAACGTTCTTCAATAACAAAAAATATTCGCCGTGTCCGATGTTCGGAGCTGCACAACGTGAGTTAATCCCGGCATCGTTAGTCGCAATCAAGTCATTCAGTTCATTACCGCAGTTGCCCGTGCGCCGCCCAGCTCCCGACATGTCGCCGACGATCACGTTCATTGTCACAGGTATTTGGTTTTTAAAACTCATTTTTATTTCTTATCAGTGTGAAAAAGACAAGTGTTAAGTGTTCCTTGACCATTTTATCGACTTTGTCTTGTTTTTCGGGAAATGATGAATTACTCAAGGTCCTAATGTCTAACAATGAATATTTGTGATCTTTGAGTCTGTTAGCCTGAATGTTACCGCACATTTTAGGTTTCCCTGTGGTTTTGCACTACTGGATCTCTAGTCTTAAAGTCTCTCTTGTCTCTCTTGTCTTAGTCGTAGAAGACATGAAGACATATCTAAACGTTACAAACCGTTCTATTTGTATTTGATTGTAGGACTACTTATGTCCATTCTCACTGAAAGTATATGGATGAAGTAGAATGAAAAAACAACAGCACAAATCGCAATCAAGTCAATTTTATTTTCTTTTGGATTTGTGATATTTTATATTCCAGTGCTAGTGCTGAACGCGGCAGTAGACGCCGTGGCACATCACTCGCACGACAAAAGCGAAAGACACGACAAGCCCGAAAAGCACCCATCATGCCAGGAGTTCACTCAGGGCCTCTCGTTCAACGACAGCCAAGCTATCGGCTCCTGGCACCTACTTCACTATAGGACAGAGAAGACCAATGGAGCAGGGGACTCACACTGCGTTCAGTTCAGCTCTGTCAACGATCAGGTATGAATAGTTAGATAATTTAATTTTTATTTATGCCATGCAGCCATTGACAACCAGGAACGAACATTGATAACCAGGCTTGCTTATTGCATGTTGGCTATTTCTTTCTCCAGTATTTCGGGCATCCTCTAAATTGTTTTTGTGACTTATAGATTAACCTGTATACTTCCAAGGTTTTGAACTCGATACCTGGAGTATAAAACTCTAGTTGATAAACATTTAACTTTAGGTAATTCTATGGTAAGTTGTCTGTTTTACTTTGTTGACTGCCGGTTACGACAAAAGTCAACCAATTATAGGTCTTCACGAGAATCTTGCGTAGTATCGTTTATCTAATAACTGCGCAGTTCACCCACTCAGTCCCGTCGGCTAATTTGTACAACTATGTTTGGTTTCTCGAGACAGACTAACCCTGCAAAAACTTAAGTATGACGAAAATTAATTTGTTTTACCTGTGTGAATGATGATATGGTTAGAAAGGGGGTAACTACCGAGATGACGACTAATAGAGAAGTGTGGAAAAAAAATACATGTTGTACCGACCCCAAATACATTGGGATAAAGGCAGGACAATGATTATGGTGGTATCTTGGTTTACCTAACTTCCCCATCTACTAGGACATTGTGATTTGCGAGTCCAATGATTTATCATCAAAAACCTTGGTAGTCGGATTGGTATTAGGTATACCTACTTCATAATTTTTTATTTAAATTAACAGGAACGAAAGGACCTGAAGGAGTTGCTTGGAAAATTCGTAGAAAACCTGAAATGGGAAAACCTGGTTCTGAAAATGCAGATCCCGTGTGCAAGTCTGAAGACCAACAAGACACGTGACTACTACCTGGAGAAACTTGAGGGTGATGGATCCTACAGGACTTTGCAGATGCCTCCATCTACAGGTAGATACAAATTGACACAATAGAATTCGATGACATTATGTTATGAACATTTTTATATTTGGCCTCATTTAGACAGAATGATGTTTCATTCTGATCCTGCGTTTGAAAGCCTCTTGATAGTTTTTACCACTGCAGCAGTTATTTATAAGTCGTTCTACCTATATGTAAGAGTTGTATACTATAATCAGTTGCAGCTTTGAATTTATTTATAACAATACAACTTCGTTGATTTCGAGCAGGTGATTGGGTAATCATTATGATGACTACACCTGTCTTTATTGTATTGTGAAGCACATGGGGAACGCAACAAACTAAAAAATATAGTAACTAATTAATAAAACATTAATTATGCCGCAGCTAAACTAGACCTGGCAGAGTTCCACCGCTACCCGATGCGGCTAAAGGTCATCGAAGGACAGTACCTTGGCATGATGGACTGCCATGAGAAGTTCGTCTTCATCCTCGGCAAGCAGCCCCCGGAAGGCAAGGAAATTGACGAGAAACTCAAGAAGATGATCGAGGTCTACTGGCCAGAGGAACTGTAACCTAACTAGTTCATATTTTATTTAAGAAGGAACATAATTATTTAGTTTTTTTTATACTACCTATATCCTAATAGTAAATAAAATCCCCACTTTGGTTCACGACTAGGGAATACGTTTGGTTGATTAATGTAATGCAATAATTGGCGTATGATTTGGTGAAACTTGACTATTAAATTAAAAAAATAATAGCATAATGAGTGTAACTTATTTTGCGCCACCAGGTCTGTGTACCTTACTTGTATACCTGTCATGGTTTTTAATGTTAAGGGGCTTTGCACCAGTAAACCACGTGTAAGACATATTACCAAAAAATCTATCAACATGTAATCACCTACTTTGCGTGATATTACAAATCTGTGTTCAATACAACTGCATGACACACGATATACAAACAATAATAAGTATAATTGCTGTACTATTTCCGGCAGGCTTAGAAAATTAGTATCGAAATAATCACAAAACCAACGGACCCATTACTTTGGAAGTCACCCCACTGCGCAACCCCTGCGTTCTAAAGCACCACTCAAATTAAGTGTGGCTCGATCAACAGTCATTTTCGGTTACAATTAACCACACATTTGAGTGAAAAGTCAACCACCCACTCCAATTGATTTATTGTGTCCTACGAGTTCCGCCATTTTGTGGCGGATGTGTGTTGCAACTAATTGTTATTCACTGGAAGCGGTATTTTGTGATCCTTAAAATTATTAAGATATTTTTGCTAATGATTATGATGCCTTGGTATGGGTACAGCCATGGAAAAGAAAGTCGAAGTTTTTATAATCAACATCTCTATGTTGTTCGATTTTTCGCTGAAAATAAACTAGACTTTTCCATCTGTTCATTTAAAATTACGAATACATAGGTATTGCAATCAACAATCCATTTGGCAATCGTGTTGGTTATGGTAGTAGGTAGTAGACACTTACCTATTTGGTATTTCAGGACGGTGCATTGAAGGTCTATTTAAAGGTTTTAGGTTTAGTGGTAGAATTCACGTTCAATTTCGATGATGGAAACAACTACCTAGAATGTCTAAATTAGAAAATTGAAGACCTAAACATGGAAGATAATAAATGGGGCATAATGAAGACCAAATAAATAATTTTGGGAAAATGTTATAAATAGGTAGTACCTAGTTTACAAAAAATAATTAAGTACCTACTTAGTTGAAAAAAACTAGGTCCTGCAAAGGAAGTGTAGGAGAACTTCTTTTTCATCACTAATATTACTTCCAATTCGAAGTACGCTTACGAAAGGCACAAAAGTACGCCAGTCATTTCCATACGAACGTGCACGATGTCGCATGTCGTGTGCCACGAAGGGTGCAACGCTGTTCATTTGTCTAAACGCAGTAGCGTTTTGAAGGGCCCTACGCGGGGGCTGGGAAAGTGTTGCACTTTACAAAAAGTTAAATCGCTCCTCGAACGTACGACTGGCGCTGCCTGTTTCGGTAACCGTCGAACTTTTATTTAATGACGAGTACTTGACTCCACTTCACTATTAAATGACGTTGTATAGAAAGCCATGTAGGTACGTTAGACTCTTTGAGGCACCCACACATTGCTCTAAAGTTCGGCGTATATGGTATCACAACTATTATTTTATACAGTAACTTCTAACATTACTGTGTAGGAGTTAATTCGTACGAAGCAAAACCATCAAATACAATGTAATCACTTTGTAAGTTTTTAAATTACCTACACTCTCCTCAAGTTATTATGTTGAATTCGACATCAATCCTTGGTCACGTCGCGGTCGTATTATTAAAAGTTCAAATAGTAATAACCGCTAAATAAAGCTGATAGGAATCAAAAGAGAAGAAATAACAATAAAGAATGTAATTTCAGGCTGTTCGGGGACTCTATCGATGGCAAACTTTTTCAATTACTGTGGCAGGGCATAATTATCGTAACAGCGAAATAATAATTGTAATTACATGTCAGCCTACTGTTAGAGGAAGTATCCCCTACTACAAATGAGAAATTAATGTGAATTTTAATCTGAAACAAATAAGTATAAAATTGGTGCAATGTTTAGAAAAGCTCGTGTTTTCGTTTATGGTAGGCAGATTAAGTGAAGCCATCGAACTCATGTCATTAGCCAATTCGCAAAAATGAAATGTTAGCAGCTACTTACATATGTGTATAATGGAATGGATTGCTCATAAATAGTTTAAACGTTCCAATTATCCGTCATTCGCGCTATAAATCAATGTGTGCAGCACACGAGCAGCGCGGCGGGGCCTGTGGCGTGATTGAGCCGCCGTTTACCGCGCTACACACCTGTAATTACTACATATACTACCTCGCATGTTAATTGTTGGGAAAATTCGGTACGAACATAATGAGCGAGGGTGACTTTCTGACTTGTGGGAACTCGCCTATTGCCAATTAAATTAGACAACTGTTTAATTATATCTCTACCAATTCTTACTGCCGCTAATTTGAGGCCCATGTAACTGTCACCCGCACTAGCAGCCAACTAATTAAGGATAGTTATATACGAATTATGAGACGTTTTTACAACGTGGGGAGTGATTTAATAAGTTGGTAACGTTACAGAAATAAGCTGATTTTCTTTAATTGGAGACCGTTAAACGTGATATTATGTAAAAAAAAATATATTTACTGCTTTATTTTTCTTCGCCTTTTTAAAAACTGGTCAAGTGATTTTGTTTCTAATGTTAGTTTACTAACGTTTTTAGGGCGTCCAGCAAACAATCTGCCAGATCAAGTCGGTCATGCATAAGTATTGTTTACATCGGAAAGAATATTAGATAGGAAAGTAAGTAAGAAGGTATTTATCGGTTTGAGTTACGCGCAACTAGAACACACAACAACAAGGTTTAATGTTAGTTCACAAACTAGACTGTGTATGTCGGTTAAGGACATAATGTCGAAAACGCAATGAAAGGGCTGCGTAAGATCCCTATGGCACAGTATAATAAAGTAAACAGTATTACGTCTCGGCTGTGTCCTTAAAATAATTACCTACGGCCGCTCGTTAGATAAACATGCACTAGGGTTGCCCACTGACTGTTTCTCTTAGGTTGCAACTGTACTTTATAACTTATAAGAGTGACAAATTTAATGATGGGAGATCATTTTTTTTAAAACCTTGCCATTTGTTGAACCTAATATTTCCTGTACATTAAAATGTTTTTCTCAAATCGGGTAGCTTCTAGTGAACCGTTTGTATCTCGGCATAACCGCATATTTGGATAGTCTGATTTTTTGTTCGAAGTGTATCGCTTCGATTTGTATGAAGACGTAATACTGCTTACTTTATTATACTGTCCCCATGACAATGTCACTAAGCAAGTTTTTATGTAACGTAGGTATACATATAAGTATTTACTTACCTAACTATACTTTAACTTCAGATCTAGATTTGCCCTAGAAAGGTACAATTGGTGACCCGAGATAAGTAAATCATAGGTAGGTACATCATACCTATATCATGTAGGTACCTACATATCTATGCAAGTAAAAAAAATAACGTTCTTCCTGGTATATTTAAAACATGACGAAAATAAACTTGTAAAACACAGTCCGTTAAGGTAACGTTTAGTAGCGTTATGCATAGCTCCGTCGGTACAGCACCGTTTAGCACTCGTAGTAAATTCCTCGGATTTGCATAGCTAATCGGCTGGTTAGCTACACGCACGCCTGCGATAAGGGAAATATGCTGTTCAATGATTTATATTCGGCACTTCGTAGGTATTAAGTAGGTACATTTATTAGACATAACAAGGCAATTTGTAGCTTTCGTGGTAATTAATGCGGGCTTAATATGGAAAGGTAAATGTTACGACTTTCTTTAAGAGTTTTCATTCATTATGTTCTAACTTAGGACTACCCGGAACTAACTACTGATAATGTCTTTCAATAACGACAAAAGAAATCCACTCAAATTCAAATCCATTATAACGCCTATAACAAGACTTTTCAATATTACACTGTAGATCTGATGATAGGCACGGCAATCAACAACAAACGACTGACTACGACAATTTTCTCTCTAATTTTCGTTAGTAATAGCATATGAATTACAATCCTTCGGGTAACAAACCGAGACTAAGTGCAGCCGAATGTTTCCGATGGTCCCGTCTCCGCGGCCATTACGAGACGACGCCGATACAATTACCAGCCACTGAATAATTTGATAGGGAAAATGATTGATACAACAATCACACGTAATCAGAATCGTGTCGGTGCGATTAGGCCCCCGCGGCCCGCGACAGAGGGCGCCGCGCCGCCACAAGCCCGACAATTGCTCACCGACGATTTAATCAAGTCCCCGTTCCTAATGGCTTTCTCTCTTCATTAAATTGTAATAATGGACACTGTTTTTGTCTTTGCGGTGGATATTGGGCGGGGCCAGCTTAATGCAGCTAATGATCTCTACCTACCAACCTCCTAAGGTTATTGAGAACAAAGCTGCCTACCGTTATGTTCAAAAATATTTTATTGCCTAATACCTAATTGCCTTGCCTTCGAAACCTAAATACGCCTTGACGTGCAAAAACAACTTTGATGTGTATCTGAGTCACATTAGCACCTAAATCATGATTTTCATCACCGCTAAGTTTTTTAAAGCTACCTAATTTATGCTGAAGAAGTAGCTTGTTTTCGGAAACGTTTTCACGTAGTTAAACGTGCTACCCGACATGCGATTTGACAATTAGCGAGAACACCCAGGGGTGGGAACAATAAAAATAAAGTTAGTCTACAAAAAATTAAGCGTCCACTCAAAAACAGATTGAATAAATGCTTTGTAACGCAAATTTTCTTGTATGCCAAGCAAGACGCTTACTAAGCTTTCGCCGGGAGCCGAAATACACCCCTTCAGGAAATACACCCCTTCAGGAAACACTCGAACTGAAAAGTAACGCTATTTTATACGTAGGGTGTGATAGGTTTAGCTTAGGTACAATACAGACTAGGTACCAACTTACCTACCTATTTTTTATGCATGCTGTAATTTTCATACTACATAGGTATTTGGGTCTTGAGCGGAAGGAAATAATTTCCCGGCCATACTTAGATCCACTGGATCATGCACATAGTTGAGTAGGTATTTAAACTAAATCTATACCTAGACAAATATGTGTACTTACCTAAACTACGTAAGTAGATACATAAAAAAGATTATAGCTATTTACTCCCGAAAGGTGGACACCGACAGTCGGACTGGTCCACAAATATAAGGTCGCTCAGCGCGCTATGAGCTGCGAGCGAGTGACCTACTCGTATGCTCGGAGTTTCTTTAACGGATACTTAAGTAAAATCAGAAACGAAGTTATCTGGAAAAGAACCGGAGGTACCGACATAGCTTGCAGAGTAAGATAGGCAAGTAAGAAGGGGCAGTTCGCTGGCCATGTTTGTCGAAGAACCGATGGCCGTTGGAGCAGACGAGTCCTGGAGTGGAGATCGCGGATCGGCAAATGTAGTGTGGGACGCCCCTAAACTAGATGGGCAGACGACCTCAAAAGGTAGCTGGGATAGACTGGATGCGGAAGGCGAAAGACAGGGTGCTGTAGCCCAGCATGGGAGAGGCTTATGTCCAGCACTGGCGACAGGATGAGTTAATTGATCGATATGGACTAACTACCTCGATGGTCTAGTGGGCTGCTGAACAAGCGCGACTGCTGTCAGTAAAGTTCTGCCTAGATTCGATTCCCAAGTTGGGAAAGTGTTACAGTAGATACAACCTCGATATAACAAATCGGAAGGGAACAAGTAAATATTCGTTATATCAAGTAATGCGTTAAACTAAGGTTTGTTATATTGAGGTTAGGTTGGTCTAAAATTTGTTACAAAGAGGTAAAAACGTGTGGAAACCTGTCGCGACTACATCACATACTATTGGCAACGTTATATAAAGGTTTCGGGTTGACAAAATTCGTTAATTAGAGGTTTACACTTTTTTCTATAGTTGAAAATTCGTTATTCGGTTGTTCGCAAAAAATCTTCGCAATGTACTTAATTAGGTATATTTTACATTGGCTCTTATGGACAATTCAAGGGGATTACGAAGAATTCGTTAAATCGAGGAATTCGTTATATAGAGGTAGGTACCTACTTTATACTAAGGTTGCACTGTAATATTGAGAATTTCCATCAGGAATAATTCAGTAAAAGCCGGATCTGTTGTGACCATGTCCGGATCTGTTGTGAAGTGTGAGAGTAAGTAGGTAAGGGCGGCCGGAGCTACAATTAACAGAGGATTTTTTCTAAAACTTTAGGTACACTACAAATCTTGCATAAATATTTAATAACAACTAAACCATGCCTTGACGCTTGCAAGCAGGGATCGGTGACCGTACATACATATTATGTTAACAATTAGGTAGGTGTTTGTAACACTGTGCAGATGCACACTGAGATGTTTCTAGGTGATAGTCGATTGTTATTTTTATACAAGACCTACCTATCTACGTACCTATTCTCTTATAGATATTTTTTTTAAATAGGTAGGTATGTGGTTGCAAATCTGCACTCAAAACAAAGTCTTAAAGTCAAAGTCAAAGTCAAATCATTTATTTCAAATAGGCACATAAAAGGCACTTTTGAACGTCAAAAATAAAATTAAAATAAAATTGATTCTAGTCGCCCCTTCCAAAAGGTAGTTTTCGTATGGAGAAGAATGGGCAAGAAACTCCACCGTTACTCTTTGAAAATGTTTTACAATATATTGCATACATTATTTATATAAGTATATGTGAAGACGATGCACCCAAAAATAAAATTACTATACCACAATAGGTAAAAGAATTAAAATGGATAAATGTAACCATGACATATAGATCAACTATGTGATAGATACATGGTGCTCACATATTCACAAACATTCCAAACGTAGACGATTTTCATAAATAAATAAGGAGTAATTAGTCCGGGTGTGACCCCAAGTAATTACAGAATGTAAATCAATGTCAAAGAAAAAAAAAAAGAATAAATTATACAATTACATTAGCAACAAGTTTGATTTTGTCTAGACTCTAGAGATTGTCCTATGGAGCAAGACCAGCATGTTTCCAAGCATTCTTATCTTGGATATAATCCTCTAATTTGTAATATCCTTGCTTACAAAGTGTAATTTTAATATAAGTTTTAAATTTTCTTTCATTTAATTGCAATATTTCACAAGGTATTTTGTTGTAACATTTAACACAGTACCCCATAAAAGATGTATGTACTTTAGATAATCTGAAAAAAGGTTGATCTAATTTATCTTTATTTCTAGTATTAAAATTATGTCTATCACTTATTTTATTAAAAAGATGTTGATTTTTTCTTACATACCTACATAATATTTTCATAAATGAATTGGCAAGGTACCGTCATAATATTAACCCTTTTAAATAGTTCCCTAAGAGATTCGCGGCGACGTAGATTGTAAATGGCTCTGACAGCTCTCTTTTGCAAAATAAAAATGGATTCAATGTCAGCAGCCCGACCCCACAGTAAAATGCCATATGACATAATACTGTGGAAGTAACTAAAATAGACCAAGCGCGCGGTTTCTTCGTCTGTTAATTGTCTTATCTTTCTAACAGCATATGCGGCCGAGCTTAGCCGCCCCGCAATAGATGTTATATGAGGTCCCCATTGTAATTTCTCGTCTAGCGTGATTCCTAGGAAAACTGTCTGATTAACAAATTCTAATTTTTGGCCATTCAATACGATGTCACATTCGCTACTTCTAACATTAGGTAATTTAAATCCAATGCATTTTGTTTTTTTTCATTAAGTACTAAATTATTAACCGTAAACCAATCTTGGACCTGAAGAATAGAGTTATTCAGGTCGTCAAGATTTTGTGACCGTCGGTCTATTTTAAAGATCAATGATGTGTCATCTGCAAATAACACCATCTTCGGTTGGTTTTGAAGTCTTATTGTGATTGATAGATACTTTGTATAGGTACTAACTATTGATTTGATTTTGAAAGGGTGTTAAAGATTTTTATATGGAACCTAGCATACCTAGGTAGGTACTGTCGCATCATTTTGTTTTCTTATTCCAAAATGGCGGCCACGGACCTTTACAGCCCTTTCTCTTTTTACCTAACATAAACAAAACAGATAAATGAGATTCAGATCTTATTCTAGGATATTTATCTTATAGGCCCTAATTATAGATTAATAAATAAATAATAAATAAATAAATATTCCACAACTATCACACAACGCCATCTAGTCCCAAGCTAAGCAGAGCTTGTGTTATGGGTACTAGACAACTGATAAACATACTTATATATTTCTAAATACATAAATATTATAGATAAATTACACCCAGACACAGAACAAATGATCGTGCTCATTACACAAACATTTGTTCTGGGTGGGAATCGAACCCACGACCTCCGGCATAGCAGTCAGGGTCACTAACCACTAGACCAACAGGCCTGGCAGATTGAATCGTTGATTTAGATCTAGTCTAGTGGTCGCAAGAGCGCCAGCTGAGTAGGACAGGAAGCAGCCCTGGATTTCCGCCTAAGCCTGCAAGACCCCGGCCTAGGGGCCCAGCCAGCCTAGGGCCGTCGCTTCCGCGACCAGGTAGGTACCTAACTTGCCTGCCTCATGGGGTATGATAAAAAAATATTTTCTGTACGTACCTACTAGTGCATATTATTTGCAAAATTTCCAGAATGGCTTCGAGATCTCAAATGGTAAGTGTCTAGGGGCCCTGTCTTTAAGTATAAGTCCAGGTCTGACAAGAAGTACTGATTCGATCACCTTAGTGGCCCTTATCATATCTTATGGGTTTAAAAAAAGTTCAGTAGCCGCCTGAAGTTGTGAATTTGTAACCGACTAATGAATGATAACAGGCTCGGTCCCTATTAGGTAGGATTTACGTATAATGTAATTGCAAAATGTACAGACGCCAGCCCATCAAGCTACTACAATCTGTCATATATCTTTAATAGATTTTCAACTTTATCGCTAAAGCATTAGGTTCAAAAGTTGATTGGGATAATTTGACAGTTTCGGGTAGCCTGACCTGCTGGCGTCTGTACTAAGCATTTTCTTAAACTTATACTGGTCATACCAAAGCATACCTTTGTATACGTGCCTGAACTTTCCTAATAACCTAGTGATCGAGTAGGTAGTAGAACTCCTAGTCAAAGAGTCCAGGAAGTGTTGAAGAGTGTTGCCGCCTACGATTAATTCATTCCATTAATAATTGAATGTTATGAATTAATCGTCTTCGTCAACTATTAGAACTTCCGTTCATCTACAGAGGTGCTTCAGATAGTTGAGTCAGCTGCTTGGATATTGACTATTGTACCTACAACAATACATAATTACCTAGGTATTGACGATTTGCGGCTATGGTGGAGATTCCCTTGGGTACTTATTTTGACTATAATATGTATAATTGTATATTATAAATAAAAAGTTTTACGTGTCTGTCTCTGTAACCACATTGTTCTTCTAAACTAGGTTTTAAAGAACCTAGTTTAGAAGAACGCGGTTACAATCAATGCAAACAGTCGAGATGGTGTCGTGAATGGCTCACCAAGATGCAGCTGCTTATCATCTCGTATTCCCACTAGCCTGATCACAACTCTCTACTTTTGTAAGCGTGGTAAGTGATGCGTTGATTTTATTCTCAACAATCTCGGCTTTCTTTACTATGGCGAACCAATAAGGGACACATTATCCCATCCCTCTATTTACAACGGATATAAAAAGTAGACAAGCTGCCATGCTTTGACGTTACGTGCCCTTTCATTATTTTTTCTTACTTGTAGCAATTTATTGTATATTTTTTTGAGTTGCCCATAGAAAGTTGTCATCACAAAATATTTATTCACTATAACCACAACATAAGTTCTGCAAAAATGTTTGCAATAATAAATTCGGTTATGATGTGATCATAACATATCAACTTTTACGATCCAATACATTTTAGCCAATATATTTACATTTATTGCTACAACTGAAACCATTCGGGACATTAACCCTTTCAAAAACTTCCAAACTTCGATAATGGGGCCTATAATGATGAATAGTGCTGTGCTTTACGAGGGAAAATAAACAAGATATACGTTTTTATTTACACATTTATTACAGTTGCATACAACAGTACACAAGTATAAACAGGTCTATAATAATATTTATACATTTATATACATGTAATAACCTGACGCGGGACCAAGAGGCTAAAGGAATGTATGACAACTAAAATATTTTCTTAGAAAACAAAACTACACAAATTGGGATTCGATTAAAATAAAGTAAAAGATAAAGCTTGACTAGTCTTAAGGCACGTACAGACATGAAAATACATCGGATAAGTCAGTTTATAAATGCTCTGTCTGTACATATAAATCTCTTTGAACTCGATGCATAATCCCTCATTGCTCACGTGCCAGGTTTTAATACTAAATGCCACAATAACACGATAACATGCGAAACAGCTCATTTCTACTTGAAGGCGCAACCTTTTTATTGAGTAGCCTCTTCTATCACAAACATGCCAATATCCTACTTATAATATCAGTCGAAATCCGACAGCTTGCTTGCTACACACTTAGTTCCAGCACAAGGACATTCAAAATTTATTTTAACATCAAAACCAAATACTAGATTTTCATTATTTGTAAAATTGAATATAGATCATCATAACATGTGTCATTACTACTCATTACTTTACATACGTACATCTAAAAGATCGCGTGCTAGTGCTGTAAAAATACAATCATGAAATCTAGGTACAGACACAATGTAATAGCTTTTCTTGGTTAATATGAGACTAACACAATTTTCATAGTTATAATTTGAACAATTTAGACACAAAGGCACGCTGGTAGCCCAAAGCGCGATTGATATTTAGTATTTCAGTAACTTAGTACATTAGTTCATAAAAGTTCCTCACCTTTCCTACAACAATTACATTACGCATTCAGCAAGCGCTCATTTATTTAAGGGCTCGTATAAAAAAAATCAACTACCTTGTAATAAGTTATAAATGTATACGAAAAAATATACGAATTTCATCGACTTAAAGTCATTAGACAATGCTAAGCATTAAATAATTGAAAGCAATATAGGTACACAGTAGGGAACATATTTACACTGACGCTTAATATCACAAGATGGCGGCGAAGATCAGGCGTGTTCAAAATGGCCGCCCGTTCTGCGGCCGCTCAGGCAGCTTCGGCGGCATGTTCGGCACCGGGCGGCTATGGACATACAACGTTTATATTAAAATCTGCTTCACCAACAAAACGATACAATGCTCATATTATTTACAGTGATATCTAAATACGCAGGAAATGTATAATGATAGTTAAGACAAATAAATGTGTGGACCTTGCCACGGGGAAATTAGAATGACAATGAAAAGGTTTTGTTAGTACGCAGTCACATTCATAAGCATAAAGCAAAATGGGAAACGAAATATACGCACAATATCATGCACCGTCATAAGGGGTTTTATGGATAATTATAAAATGTTAAATGCTTTCCGAATACAGAAGTATGTTCATGTCACCATGCTACTATTTCAGACAAACTATTAAAAGAGCAACGCATTATATGACGTCCTTAATATGTTTACAGGGTTTCACGTATTAATGGCATGCAACAATACCTAGAACCGATACTTAACGCAAGCACAATCCTACGTAACGGTTCAGCAAGTAGGTAAATATTTCAATAAGAACAAATTTTGTAAACGTCATGTAATTTTTGTGACTAAAAAACTTCTAGGGAGTCAGATACTCCAGTACCTGCCTCCCGAAAGTTTCTTTAGTAGTAATTTATTCAACAGCATTTATATCGCAAGTTATAATAAAAGTATAGAATAATAAATAAATGTTTCAGATACATTTAAGGCCCTCTTAATGAGAGCAGGCCTGTGTGCGTAATATGCGAGTACATTAGTTTTTTACTAGCTTTTAAATGCACCGTCTATATGAAAACAAGTACTATAGTCGAATACTGAAATAACAAATTCTTATTGAAATATTTCTAACATTATTCAAACTCAGCTTACCTAATATTACATCCTGCCGATATTAATATCCGAAACTGTTAGTAACATAGTGAAGCCAATGGGCATTATGTTTGCCAAAACTACTGGAATAAATCAAACGTCTTTAGTACACATATAGCATTTAATTACTCTATTTATACAGCATAAGATTAACAATATTCATAAACTATATCAAATCCAACAATCACTGCCTATACCTTTTTTTATTCGATGGTACTAACGCTATTAACAAGATAGAGAGAGCAAAACGTTTAATGATCGATTACTTTTGTGTAGTTTCCAGCTAATATCGATAGAGCAATGAGTATAGCTATAGCGTTGAACACTTCATTACGTGTAGGAACTCGCTTAGCCGACGTCGGCGCATCGCTCGCGCAGCACGATGATCCTCTTGTCTCACCGCACCTCCGCTCACATGCCAGTTAAACATTGTCAGTGGTACCACTCTATCATAATATGTTTTGCAACGCCGCTAACAAGGTGTAAGTGTCGATTCTTTGCGAATTACTGATACTCGCAATCGTTAACGATGAAAAGTGGATGCAAGATGATTCAAGATTAAAATATCGATAAGCTTTATTTCATATTTTTAATAACGAATTCATATTGTATCACCATCAATAAAATGTTCTAATAATTGACCAAAGGTATTGCTAACAGCAACAATATACGAGACTGCTTTGGTCTTATCCAATATAAGTACAATTAATTTTACATACAAACTTTACTCGATATATCATTACGAGTTCATAAGTAACTTGTTACCAGTGTCACTAGATACCAGATTATACTGACATAGTTGTAAATATACAACAACAATCAAGCTGGGTATAATTTAGAGTAAATGCATAAACGTTAAATACGCATCGTCGCTACTGGAGACGGAAAGAGATTAGACGAGCGAGTCAAAGTTCTAAACTACTGTAACACCTAGACACTGACGTGAGTACATGTTGCAACGACTGTTACTACGCAGCTAGTTCTACGCGACAATGGTGCGGCAACATCAACAAACTGTAATCTTGACTTTACATAGTGTACAAACAACTCTAGCACATTACAAAACAATATGATATGCTCGAGGACCCCCAACCGAACTCCGGGTGCCCGTAATGCCCTCCGCGAAACAATTCAACTACGTAATCCCAATATACACCTATATTAAGCCACTGAATGTAACATTTACAATTAATCGTAACATAAATTTAATTACATCATTAAGTAAGTATAATTAAAGTAATACGCAACCCGCGGCGCCTCCGCGCTCCAGTATACGTATGCATCATTGCACATGATCATGAAGCGCTGTGAAACAATACCTCGTCACAGTTAATACTGAACAATTTAGTCGTTTTATAATTTTGACGCTATACATTATTAAGTTTTTGTTGTATATCTTTGGGTAACTACCCTAATTAAATAATTATAACCTAAATTCCATTACATATAGCAAGATATACGAAGAGTGTAGATAAGTCTGCAAGTGTTCAATGTGATCATTGGTTTACATTTTATTGAACATTGCAAACGCATCTGCTCGTATTGAAATATAACCATTGGAATGTACTCAGAAAAACTATGCCACGAAATTGGTAACAATATATGATTTCTCATTATGGGTATTTTATTATTATTTTGGATACAACGTTTTATAGCATGTGTGATCTCCGTGATTTCTTTGATATTGTGATGTTTGAGCAAAACCTGAATAGAAGTCAGTTTTGAGCAACTAATTGCACTGGATCGAATATAAGTAATGAAGTTTTTAAGCTAACACATTTAAATACATAAAATGATATAACCCTACGGTAAGGTTGGTTATGTATCACAAGCAGAGTTTATGTGCAGCGTACAGTGTTACACAGGCACACTGGATTACATTTACGTCTGGACGAAAAGCAATGTAACACAACACTGCGTTCTATACCCACGTACAAGAGGTTTAGTTCACACTAAACGTTCAAGCGGTTAAACAATGTGCTCTGAAAATGCTTGGATATAGTTAACTTGTAAAACATCATAAGCAACAGAAAATCTCATAACCTCTAAAACATCGCTTAAAGATTCGAGAATAACGCTTAAGGAGTAAGAACTAACATACAATTCGAAACATATTATAGAATGTTATTTAAGCGATGTTTTAAATTGAATACATTTTTAATACGTGTTCCATCTTTTAAGAAGAGAAATGGTTACTAACACAGACCTTATTTGTAACAAACGTAGTCACTTCGAATAAATTCATGGTTCATTATTAACCTAATTCTAAATAAATGTATCTAACTAAAAAAGCTTCTACTGGGTCACACATTTTCAAACATGTTTTAATTTTCTAATAAGAAAATAGTGTTATACCGCATGTCATGTCATGTTGGGCAGTGGGGATAACAACATTGATATGTCCGTGGGGCTGTATATGTGTACTAGGAATGTCAATACTGATATGTGTCAGTGTATGGGAGACAACGACTGATCGAAGTGACGGCGTTTCCAACAAATGTGTGGCGTACATACAGTCGTAACGGACAACATTGTCGTGTTTACTTGAATCTGGCGAAGGCGGAACTGAGTTCGTTGATGGCGGCGTTGGTGACGGCCTGGCCGACGGCCTGGTTGACTTGCTGGCGCATGTGCGGCGGCATCTGGTTGTACACGGCGCCCGCCGCAGGCAGCGCTCCACCCGGCCTCCTATTTGGTTTATTGGGAACATTTCCTTTTCAAACATGACAAAACATACACAAGCAAAATGAGAGGGCATGGATTTTAGATGATTGTTAGTAACTAGTCTCACAAATATCAATGAAATACTTTTTCCGACCGATGGCAACATACAACGATTGCCTTTTAATTACCGTATTTAGTTATTATTACAATAGCTACTTCAATATACACAGAGAGAACATAGTTTATTATTATTATTTATTATTAGTTACATACAGGGAGGAAGTAAGTGCGTAAAGTTAAATCGGTAAGTGAATTTTCTAAAGCTGTCACAGCTTCTCTGTAAGACATTTCGGAGTAACGTAACCGCCATAATAATGCAAGTCTCGCGTTGAAAGTGATGACATAATACTGGCACACTCTTACAGGGCAACTGTGAATGTAATAATTAACACAGACCACTAATTAACTACACATCACAATCACTTTATCAAGAGTAAATCCATCTCTACAGTATTTATTCAATGCATTGAAATCGTAATAATTGGAATTTATTTGCTAAACATTTATTATTCATTCGCATTTCATCAGAATAGATTAAAGCAGGAACACACAGTAGGCTAAGATTTAATTGAAAAGTGTGCTAATTGTCGAGTAGCAACTTGACTACCATGTAGCATATTTGTGGTGGCAATAAAAGAAACGATTTAGTTACATGACCGATATTATTAAAATCATGAAGATCACACAAATTAGGGCACAAAACATGCGGAGCTTCGATATTGTTAACACATTGGAAAAGTGAAACTTAACATATCATGAATATAACACCTTTTTGTTAATTACACCAAAAACCAAGAAATAAATCATTGTTAGCCTCTCCTTATAGCTGATTCTCGTCACACAAATATTGAAAGTAACTAGTCTTGCATAGACATTTATTAACGTATTAATATCATCGATTTTGTATATGTGGATTATGTATCGGTCTGTGGGCAGCCTGTACTGTTCGATGAGTACATAACCAGTTTCATCAAAAATATAACATTCGGAAAGTTATGGAATAAAAATATATCTAAATAAAATGTTCAACGTATTTAAAATAGGTTTTGTCTTACGAAAGGCTGCCGGCAGAGGATTCATAAGCAGATAATTAATTATCTTTAATTTGTATTCTACCAAAAGGTAATAATAAATTCCACTATTATTAATAATTTTATGGAAGCAACATTTTTTTTCATACGTATCATAAGTATTGATCATTTACATGACTAATAATAATATTGTATATAACATATGTATAATTTATTTATAAATTTGTCGATATTTGCTAACTTACTACAATCTCGTCATAGATCCATGGGATCTTAGAAGAAGAAGAAAGGAATCGTGCTGATAAGAGATAACTTTGTCTCGCAATGTTCATCGATTACAACAATATGTTAGGGTTTAAGCGGGCTGGTACATTGATGTGAATGTGTAATAAGTTAACAAGTTCGTAGTTAGTGCCTTACGTCGATACGTAACTTATGTTAGTAAGTTAGTGCGCGCGCCGGGCCGCTTAACGCCGCCTGCGAACACACATACACACTGCCTCACTCTGCATACTTCATTTATCTATATTAGTACTACTACACCTCAGAAAGTTAAAAACATCCCGAAATATAACAATCCATGTTCCCAAACCATTAGTTTCTTTATGGATTTATTTAATAACATGCATATGTAATGCATAGTCAAACTTACGTTAATAGATACTAGTATATAAAGCAAAATACGTGTTTACTGCAAATTATGGCTGTTACATCACCCACACAAATGCCTCCTATTGTACTAAAGCAAAGCTCACACACCAACAGTGCCGCCGCAATAATAATTAATATAATTTATGCAATATAGCATATCGATACAAGGTTGGAGAACAATCATCACGTCCATGGTGTGTACTTTAAAAATTCAAACAACGAATGCAACCTACTTTTCCCCTCGAACATTATTATTTTTATATTTTATTGTACCGACCTCTAACATCGGCTAAGAGTAGCCTCCGAAAAGTAAACTAACATGAAGTGCGTTCCCTCATTTTGTATGGGGCGACCGATATCGATTTTGGAGACTATTCCAGTTAAGTGACAAAAGACAAGAACTTAAACCTAATCGAAGGCTACGCTATTTGTACTTTCCAGAACAAGGGTTTCCTGAGAACAGTAGGGTCGTACTCACGTGGGAACAAGCGGCGCGGGCAGGCCGGGCTGCTGGGGCGCGGGGCGGCCGCTGGGGGGCGGGGGCGCGCCGCCGCCGGGGCGCGACGGCAGCGGGGGCGCGGGCCGCCCGGCGCCCCCCGGGGGCGGGGGCGCGCCGCGGCTGCCCAGCGAGCCTGAGAAGTCACCCCCTTCTTAACTCGGCGTGTTCGCCTTTCAGTGCATTCATAAATCAATCGGTGAAGTGCCGACAGCGAACTGCCGACACTGTGGCTCCCATTCGGATTCTGCATGCAGCTGACGGCGGCTCTCGATTAATTACCATTAAAGGTCTCGAGACGAGAGAGCTCTCGACGGTACGACTCGAGTCTCGCTAAGCCAGGAGACTTAGAGCGTTGAGCGTCAAACGGAGATCCGAATGAGATCATAACAGCCACACGTACTATCTACTTGAGAGCCACGTCCAATATTGTACTACGCGTTGCATATCTTAAAGCCGGATGTAGAAGATTTAATCAATATGACGTCATCAGTTCTTACACCAACGCGAGTTTTCGTAGAGGCGCTGGGATCAGCACTAACCTTGTTGCGCAGGCGCAGCGCGGCGCGGGCCGCCGGGCGAGGGCGGCGACAGGCGCGGGTTGCCGTCGAGGCGCTCGAGGCGGCTCTCGAGCCAGTCGTTCTTGACGGGCGGCGGCACGGGCGTGCTCACGGTCGCCATGGACACGTCGCCGATAATCCGCAATGCTTCCTTGCATGCGTGGTACATGCGCAGCATTTCTTCGCGTTTTAGGGCTTCCTCAGGAGACTCTTCCATCATTTGTGACTGCAAAGATAAAGAACAAGTATAGATAAACATTGCCACAGATGAAACCAGATGTTGATCAGGTCTTAAAATTAGAACTATAACGTTCAATCCTTACCTGATCGCCGGAAGCGTAGAGATGTGCAAGCAGCTCCCCGTTGATAAAGTCTTTGGCATTATTGATGATCATCATCATGATGGTCTTGGGTACGAGATCCCGTGTCGTCTTGGTCACGATACGCATATACGAGTCCACCAGGTTCCTGATGGTCTCCACCTGTCGCTCCAGCTGAGGGTCCATGCTACTTGTGCCTGAGCTGTCCGAACTCTGAAAACAGAATTTTCTTCATACAGTAATATCTTTAATTGTATGCTTATTAGATGTCTTGAGTTCCTGACGCCGTAGTGGAGATTACCACTTAGTTGTTTATACATTTTAGGCCAGTAACGATTATTTTTAAAAGCTTATAAACTAAAGAACAGCACACGTCTCATTGGAGCCAATTAAAATCGACAAAAAATTCACAAATGCTAATTTCCGTCGGCCGACTTCACAATTGTTTTACCTTACAAGCAGTCCTATGACGTGTAAGTGCCAACTTTTATTTGTAATAAACACTACTACATAACATTTTCTAATAATTATTATAAATGCGCTAACGTTCAAGCTGTGTAGCTTATAACGACAATAACTTGCTACAACCAAAAATATATAGAATAAAATCTGTTATAATTGTACCATCGACGTCGCGATTATTATAGGAGTAGGTCAAAAAGCAAGGCCGAGCGAATCACATGAGACGAGATACAGTACGGGGTTACTTATTTAGGTTAGCCAACAACTTTTTACACGATACATTTAAAATAATTTCCTTACTTACTGGCTAAAACAACATGCACTTTGCCAATCAATCCGAAGATGTTATAGGAGCAAACCTCTTACAGTCTTACGATTTTCAAATAGCAGGCAGTGAAAATGGGTTAAGACGAAGCAAACATGATGTTATGGTTTCTGAACACTCGGTTGAAACTCTAAGCAAGAAATTTGTTTGTCTAAACGCAGCCTTAAATTATGAATTGTCTTCCTGTTTGAATGGTTGAGTTTATATTTATTGTAAACAGCCTGTGTTATCCCACTGCAAAGGCCTCCCTACCCACTTTACACTTCTCTCTGTTTAAGGCTGATGCGGACCAGTTCTTGTTCAAGGAGTCCAGCTCATCCCGCCATCTCTGTCTGGGCCTGCCGCGATGTTGCTTGCCATCAACGAGTATCATTATCTGCCTAGCCTTGTCCCAACTATGTTGGGGTTGCCATCAACCAGTATATTAATATATTTCCTTATAAATAGTGTTCTGTTCACCAAACTCACATTACGAGGTATTGTTGTAAAACAAAATTAACAATACTAAATATCGTGTCGTCAACGCATCAAATCAAATGACAAGATCTTTTTGAATACATTATAAAGCTTAATGTGTATACCTATCCACCTTAATAGTCAAAAAAGCGATGTTTGCATAGATAGATGATCAACAGCACATTTTGTTACGACATGCTTCACCAATGACAGCTACTTGTTGTATTAGTATTGTAAGTTTAAAACCACCAAGACTTTTCTAAAAAACGATATTAATGGTTAGGTTAAGCGCGCACAGCCATGCGATTTTTTAAATCGCATGTTCATGCGAAATAAAATCGGGATCGCTAATATAATTTTTCAAGCGATTTTTTACCGCATTGCGCCGACTCTAGTATATTCGTGGTGCGCGCTTAGCCTTATGGTAAAACAGCAGACAATTTTATGTTCTGTATGATGCAAGGATACAACACTACCATACTCACCAACCACACAATGCATAATTAACCGGTTGAATGCCGTAATTACAGAAACAATTAAAAAGCCATTGTGTCTCGCGTGGATCCACGTTCGATACGAAGGATTAAAAAATGCTACAAATAAAATTCACAACCAAATAACCAAAACCATGTTACTGGACGTTCCATGACGCTCCCATATGATATGCTTTACAACACAGAGCTATCATTTGTAAATTATTAATTGCACATGCAATAATAATGTTTATAATACAAATTGATAACTACCGCCTTAATATATCGCACATCACCTTTATAACAAGGCAAAAATCCAGCAAACAAGCTTTAAAATACGAGTCACTTACTCTTGATTTATTTCCACCCAACCCCATGGAAGGCAGAAATAACTAAAAAATAAAAACATAAACATGCTAAAACAAAATTGAATTAGACTTCCACAATATTTTGAAAATTAAAATAACGAAAAACACCGCTCAGAATCTTGCAGAATATGCTAGAAAAAACGAACCACGACATTCAGATGTTATTCCTACTGTTATAAACAGATATTAATCGTGGCATTTTTGTGGTAGGTATTATTATGTTATTACAAACAGTTGTTAGCAGTGGGTGGCGCATACATAATGATAATGAAGTGCATGTGACTTAAATTAAAATGACAAAACAGTACTCTACACGTCTCATGCTACGTCGGCTAAAATGTATTTCAAGAAAATTAATTAAAAGTTTAAAAAATTGGTTAATAAAGATATTGATTAATTTAAAAAGTAATTCTTGAAATCCACATCGGACGCAGTGTTAAATGTGCGACCACCGTGTTCTGTGTGATCTATGTACTTGTGTAAATGTTTCATAAGCCTGTATAAACAAACCTCGTTTCCTTCACTCTGAATAGCATGGCAAAACAACAGATTTTATAACATAAAACTGACATATAATAGGTATATTTAAATATATAATTGACAATTATATTAAACAACATTATTATAAAGCCATATAGTAAGAAAATAAGCTCAAAAAAGTAAACATAAGTTATGTCCGCAATAGTTTGCATGTGGGGGAAATAAGTAGAAGGGGTAAGAAAGATCAGAAACATAATAATAAGACAGGCAGTATAAATAATAAATGATAAGCATGAGCTATGTTCACCTCGTCTCCGTTGGAGGCTTCGGACGTTTTTTCTGGGTAGACTCCCGCGCGCAGGAAAGATGCCTTCCAAGAGTCGACGTCGTCTTGTGTCTCACACGACAACTCTAGTTGTTTGTAATCCTGTGAAAATATAATCAATCTGGTTTTCATTTGTTTTTATGCAGTAAATGCGCCTGATCTTAGACAGAATTTGAACTGGGGGCATGTTCGAGTCACCAGAAAATTGAGAGAGCTTTAGCAAAAGCAGCATTGAAGCAAATCTCGGACATGTGAATAAAACCACCTAATTGAAATTGTTGTGTTCTTTTTTCGTTTATACCTTGTACACGTTCCTGCCCTCAGGGTTGAAAAGCGCGAACATGTGCCGCCGCGACATGAACCCTTGCTCCAGATCCCTCAGCTTCAGTCCGTCGAGGGGCAGCATGTATTTCTTCTCTCTTTCTTCCTCGTCTTTGAACCAGGAAATGCTCTCAGCAGTCAACACGAACCAGTAGTCTTTGGAGCCTCCTGGACAGGTAATGGTAACTCTTAGCAATTTGTTTTCGATAACTTTAGGACATGAGTTCAAACAATAACAGTACATATCAGTGCCGAGCATGTTGATTGAGATCTTTTTGCCATTTATGTTGTTATTCTTTCTCGTTTGTTTTGACTTTTTGAAAGGTCAAAACTTAATCGTAAGACAGCCATAGACAAGATAAAATTGTACACTTATACACTGCGCCAGTGCAGCTTTGAATGCTGATCTGCCGGAATAAAAACCTTGTAGCAACTCACCTTTCATGATTCCCAAGTTATGAATACACATGTATCCTTTCCTGATGACTTGGTTTCCTAGTGCGCGGTGTCCTGACTTCGTAGAATTTTCAGATTGATTTTGAGCACTGTAACAAAACCAGATAAGTCCTTGACATACTGTTCTTTAAGACTAACTGTTGTACATTTTCAATTTTACAACTTCCACTGCGAAAGAGTAATGAGCAGGTAATAGCTAAGCGGAACGGAGTAAATAGTATTTGCCTTTCACCAAAAAAGAGTGTTATTGAAAACTGGTTTTTGTCTTCCATTGCCAGCGGGTTTCGCGGAGTGAGCTAGGCGGGAAATGAGATGGGTCAGATGGGCGAGGTTGTTTGAGTCCATTACCAATGGGCATTGCGGAGTGAGCGCTAGTGCCAGGCGGCTCGTTGCAGCACCAAGATGCGTATGTGGTTTTCTTCAAAAGTAATGATTTCGGACGATTATAATGAAGATGATTTTTAAAACACAATAAATAAATTCTTGCTACTCTACAGGTATAATAAGATAAAGAAGCGTAACAAACCTAGATGGTTGATGAGCAGCCATATTAGAGAGAGACCTGTTAAAAGGCGATATACTACGATTTACAAGATGAATATTTCCAAAATTATTTCAGTGTCAATAGAGAACAGATTGAAGAATTACTGTCACTTATGTCGCGGCGACGGTGGGGAGGGGCGGGGTGCATGCAGAGTCCGTTCAAAACTAGTTCTCGAAACCATGACACAACGGACTTCTTTTTACTTGCTCAGGCAGTATGCTCACTCGCTTACGAGTCTGTTTGATATCCGCTAGGTCCTCGTATCACGGGCGATTCTTTATCTCGCACTGGATTTTCAGCGCACTGCTTAAAAGTTGAAAATCCAGTGCATTTTTTTGACGCACTGGAATGCAACCTGTTAGATTCTCAAAGCCCAGCTTAACCCTTCATATGCCGGAACGTAGATCCACGCGAGACACAATGGCTTTTTAATTGTCTGTAATTACGGCATTCAACAGGTTAACACCATGAGTTGAAACTCTAGTACACGAAAAAAAAAAACGTCGCGTAAAAAAATCGCTCGTGCGTACCTGCACGAACTCTGCAACCACTTTTGTGACTCTTTTTACTCGTTCAGTCCACTCCGCTCACTCTTTTACAGTGGAAGCACTTCTATAAAGTTTACTGTTGCGAGCCCAACGAAGTCCGTACGGAGCCCGCTCCTCTCGCAGTGGAAGGTGGATAACTTCATAATCTTGCTTAAAAAAATCGTATTTCTTTCTTTCTTACATTGACTTGAAAACAGAGAAAATACGTTACTTTGCAAATCCAATGAAGTCCTCGTGGTTAGTGTTCATGTAGGCAAGCTCGCAGTCAATCAGCAGTACCAGTTGATCCTTGCACATTTGTTCGCGAGAACGAACGTAAGACATGATAATGCGCTCCGTCTCTTCACGCAACCGCGGGTACCGAGACATCTGGAAAGACATGGATATAATGAGTAAAAGTTACGATTGATATTTTACAGGTCATATTATTGTAAGGTAATATTTTAGTTCTAAAGGCCAAAGAAACTTCAGACCGACTGATGATGAATGCAAATCAAAGTTCCCTTCGAATCTCGAACGACACCAACTTTTTTTTTTTTAAACCCATGCACTATCGTCACAGGCTTACCTAATACAATAGTTTAGTTATAGTTATAATAGCTTACAATTATATATTATTACATATTAACGCCGATACATACGCCATAAGAACGCCTGGGTAGTGTATTTTACCACGCATAATCTTAAATAAGTACTCGTAAGTGGCGAGAGCTACTTCCCTTCTTACTTCCAGTTTATTATAGCCTACCATGCCCAGCACAAATAGAGTAGGATACAACAGTGAATACTCTGGATGCACCATACTGCTTTAAGTACAGGAATCTCACAAATTTGTTCTGGATACCTTCTAGCATTAGTTTGTACTTGGCTTCATGTGGCGACCAGACGACAGCATTGCATTCCAAATGACTTTTTACAAGCGCTTCGTATAACGATCTCAGAGCACTGATGTTCGTGAACTGGTTTCCTAGCCGTAAGACCAACCCTAAATTGCGATAGATAGATAGATAGAATACTCTTTATTGTACACCATACAAATTACAGAAACATAAATATATAACATTTTACAAAGGGTGACACAATGGGCGGTCTTATCGCTAAGAGCGATCTTTTAAAGACAACCTTTATATTATGGATATATTGGCGATATGCTTTTTTACAAACATCAGTGGTATGTTTGCGAAAATTTAAATCAATTGTAAAGCGCACGCCCAAGTCCTTAGCCTCTGAGACACGTTGCAGCCGGATTTCATCCATGCAATATTGATAATGACTTGGGTCGCGCGCGCGGGTAAATGATAGCACCGAACATTTGACCGCATTGAAATACAACTTATTGCGAAGACTCCACTCTACTACCTCATTAATATCCTGCTGCAGTATGTCATGATCAGTTTTCTGTCTTATTTTAAGAACCAGTTTCAAGTCATCAGCGAATAACAATGGTGTAGATTTATTGACTACTGTCAGCAGGTCGTTAACTGTTAAAATGAAAAGAAAAGGCCCTAAATTACTGCCCTGACTGACTCCTGATCTCGTGAAATAGGGCTCAGAGAGCTGCCCACTGCAGTCGACGTACTGACAACGGTCTCGTAAATAGCAAGCGAAAAATGCCAAAGTGTGAGGTGTACAGCCTACACCTGCTAATTTAGCCAAAAGGACGTCGTTATCTACTGTGTCAAAGGCCTTCTTGAAATCGAAGTAGGCAACATCTACCTGTCGAGCCGCATCCACCGCAGGTACTATTTGTGTCATAAGATCCAGTAAGTTCCCCCGTTGTCCCCCGCCCAGGACGGACACCATGCTGCGCGTCGGTTGCCAACTATGTCGATTTTAAATCTTTTGTCGCTTCAGTACCACTTTCAAATGAAGTGTTACTTCAAATTTTGTTGCATTTGCGTTTTCGAACATAATTATGACAGATAACTTTAGTTAGACCATCTTTCTCATTTGCAAGATTAAGTACCTATCGTTGAATATCAAAGAAACTACAACAGATTACAGGCAAAACGTATAATTACCCTTTCAGTGCAGATACGAACGACGTTGGACAGCTCAGACACGACGAGGTCGACGCACTTGAGGCTGGGTTCCTTCAGCCGCGCGATCTGTTTCTTTACGATAGCCTCGAACGCCATGTCGGGAGTGAACAAACCCACCTGCAGAACAGAACGGTATTTCATTATACAACGTATTATTAAGACAACACCGCGACTATTCTCCCCGAAAGAGAGATGGGTGTATAGAATGCATTCACATTTCGCCAGTTCGTTTTGAATAACAGGCGGCAAGCCTATTTAGGCCACTGACCGGGTACACATCCAGAGTCCAGGCTGCTAATTGGTAGGTTGCGCAATACCACGATCCGGGAATCGAACCCAGCACCCCACATTCAGCAATTTTGTTTGCGAAAACTAGATCAAGAAGGCGTACATTTTTGTATAAAGCGTTGTATAATATGACACGCATGCTTACCCTAATACCGTGAATATTTCTAATAGCAAATGCGATCTCTCTACGCAGCTCTTTCTCATCGAACTCCATTTTGACAATCTCGAAGGGGAATCGTTCGTGGAACAACCGATTGATTTTCGCACCGCCAGATAGTTCGTTTGTATTGATCTGTGCCGAGCCAGAACCTTCGATTGTGCGTTCAAAGTCCGTTTGCAAAGTCTGGATCATTCTGTAAAATAAGTGTAAGTTTTATAGTCAAGTACGAGATTCAGTTGACTTTTTTATTTGTTTCGAACATCATTGTACCCATAACACAAGCTCTGCTTAGCTTGGGACTAGATGGCGTTGTGTGATAGTTGTGGAATATTTATTTATTTATTTATTGAATATTTATACATATGCTGAGGTAGACAAATGTTTCTTAGGTTTCCCAATTAAGTTATGTTACGTGTAGTTACATGAAATGGGTAACGCTTTCTGGCATTTGCCAGCTTTTCATACATCCAATAAACTGACTTACTAACCCAAACACTATTTTCCTATAGAATTGTTCCATTGAACATATATATAAATTAATACTCACTGCAACATAGCCTTGGTCTTGATGGAGGGATCGTCGGGCCTAAAGTGTTTGTACTGATCTACATCTTTCTCGAGCGCGAGCAATTGTTTCTGCAGTTTATCTCGAAGGCCGGGTAGCGTATCTCGGATGTGGTTGGTGAGCTGTTGGTTCAGTACGCGTTGTAGGTATGGGGTGCCGAGCCGGTCAGCCAAGTGTCGGTATGAAGGGTGGCTGTAACAAACGAGTAGAATTCATTATAATTAAGTAGGTACTTTAATTTGCATAAATAATGTCCTACAGGAACGATGTCGAGTGTATGTCGACTCTGTATATGTATGTATATCATACCGTTACATTTTTATCATTATCAATAAATGTAAATATAAACAACAATGTATATAATACTTTTCGAAGTTATTTATCCTGTTTCTTGTTTTCCTTCTAAAATAATTATATCCTTCATGTTTCTTGTTGAATTAGTTATTATATAATACGTATTTACTTTTACTCAATGATTCAAGATTATCATGAACTAAATTGCAATATTATGTAAACTTAAATAGCTTAATAAAATAAGCCCTTATCGTCTCACAAATTGCAAATGCAATCGACGACGTACGGAAGTAGGTCAGTCCGATAGTCGAGAGCAACCTATATGTCTATCAGAATATATGTTGCAACTTCTCGTACAAGTAACACTTGGCGTACCCAGTAGCGGTGTTTCGTTAAGTTTTTTCTATACGGTGATAAATTGAGGAGGACATGAGTCATTGAGTACTAGTCCTTAATGGTAATGCTCAGTTTATTGTCTCGAGATCATTCAAGTGTAATCTTTCCAAACTGCAAGTCGATTGTATCCTACTTGTTTTCGAAATAATAAACATTTTTTTTTCTCATTACACCTAACTGAAAACGGCTCAATCTAAACTGGGTTATGCTTGTAGCTGTATGCTTTATAGAAGCAAGCAAGTATGATGACAATAACAACTCTCAACTCTCTCTCTCTCTCTCTCGCTCTCTCTTAGCATTATGCTGAGCGATGGCCGTTTTGCGTGAATGTGACGCATGTTTACCCCCAACTTGTTTTTTTGTGTGCTAAGCCCTTTTTTCATGCGTCATGTTTGCCGCAAATAAATGCATTTTCTTTCTTTCTTTCTTTCTTTCTTTCTTCTTCAACTACAAGTAACATTATATGGACAATTTTTAATTACGTCTGAAATAAATGTTTTTATTTTTATTTTAAGCAATTAAACAACTGGCTCGATTCGAAATCATAGCGGATCACTCGCTAGTGTCAGTCAACTATCCAGCCGTTGAACTATGGACGCTTCCAAAAGTTGCAGCAATATTTCTGCAACTGCAACAATTAAACTAGCCAGTAGGTGTTTTCGTAGTATACATACCTTAGGAAGAACTTCCTCTCAGCAGCCAAGGCCGCGGTAATGTCCTTTCGTCCATCGATGTCCTTCTGCGACCGGTTGACGACGCCGATGTATCCACGTCGTAGGGGCAGGAGTTTGTTTTCGAGCACATCGCGCGCATCCGTGCCTTCGTCCATCAAGTCTAGCTTCGTGATTACACCGATTGTACGGAGACCTGTAGTAACACCGACATGTTTATAGCGTAAATATTTGCGTTCTTCAAACGCTTAGACTGGGGGAGAATAGTTACATACAACGCTTGCCACACAAAAAGGCTGCTTTAACCTCTCAAGTTGAATAACTTGTGACAAAAAATTAATATAACAATATTTTTGGGTTAAAACAAAAAACTGAAAAGTAGTTAGTCTGCCATTGCAAGTGAGGTATCGCTGACCACCAACCATATATACCGGAAAATGTTCAAATTCGTGGAAACTGAACGTCCTTTTTTTTCTATGGATTTTTTGTTTAAATCATTGAAAATTGCAATAGGCTCGCCCTCTATTACATGGGACTTAAACATAACTGGTTATATGTGGGTGTACTATAGGCCACCTCCGCCCAAAGCTTCGGGAAATACAGGTGTGATGTTATGTTATGTGTTATTAAAAATTGGACGGGACAACGTCTGTCGGATTAGCTAGTACATAACAGACTGAAATCGTCACCTACTAAATTCATTCATATTAACTGTAACCATTTATAGTATTGGTTTTTTTTCCTAACATCTTGTGAGTCATACTCAGTAAAAGACCATTTCAGTTACTAGCCTTGTGGGTCGACTTCCTTTGCAAGTTTCAAGGCATCGCTGTTTGCCAAGTCGGTGTTAGCGGGCGTGACGGCGAGGATGAGGCAGGATTCACGCTTGATGAATTGGAAGATCATCCCTTTGATCTGCTGCTCGATGTCTATCGGCTGGTCGCCGATAGGCACCTTCGTCAGACCCGGCAAATCAATCAGGGTCAAGTTGAGCACTGAAACGTAAGAACATGGCTACAGTTTGTAACACTACTAGGAAAATTAGTAAGTTTACGTCCATACAATTCGATTCAAATTTAATCAAAAAGTATTATACAACATTCATATGGACCAGTGACTGTCGTTCATATTTGCAGCCAATTAAGCTTAAAATTGTTTGTCATGCCATGATATGGCTAACCACAATGACGTGTCCCTACAATAAAATACCATTAAGCTAAAATTTTACGTTACTGTCAGAAAGCATGACATAGATAGCAACTTAACCGTAAATGCTAAATTGACCTATAAACCTGCGGTGCGTGCCAAAATATTTCTTGTTGTCGAATCTTGAACAACTAGTGAGTTAGTTGCATACGTTAGGTAGCACGGAATGTTTGTAGTTGAAGAATAACACAAGGTCATTGTTATCGGTCGATAATTAACAATACCTACTGTTTAACAACAAAATCAATGTTTTCAATAATTACAGTTAATTGGCATTGACAAAATAATGTTTTTTTTTTATGAGATGTAAATAATATTTTTAAAAGTACTCAAATGAATATCAGCATAGACACTAAGCGTGATATTTCATAAAATCATAACACATTTAGAATGTTTGTCGTACGATAGGAGAAAATAATATTTCATACGCTCTGTAACGATCAGTAAAATAGATAATATTGTATTACATGATAAGGTTAGATAACGTAAGATTTATATCATTTGATGGTTTCAGGCAAACTTCTTAATCAATAGTAAGTCTCACTCCTACATTTTTAGTTCACTACGTTTTCATCTGTGCAAAGATTTGCCACGACCTTCACAAGCATAGATAATTAGGTAGGTAATGTTCTTTTTTTGCAGGAGCCGCTATATATTCGTACGTTATAAGTATGTTATAATATTGTATAGACCTGAAACCCCGACAAGTGGACTTGTACATATTCTGAGCATTCCGAGCATTTAAGATAATGCTCGCCAAACAATAAGCGTAGTTATTGCTTTATTTGTGAGTTAATAGAGAAACGTAGGTAGGTGTGTTATTATGTTATGATAACGTCATAAGAACGGCGTCTTATGTTGCTATTGATGTGACTCTTATTCTTGCACGCCAGTGTGTCCGACAAACTAAGGAATCCCTACTATCACATGCTGCATTAGTTTATCTTTACACAGCAACGGCAAGTTTTCTGAATCCAAGACGGACAGAAAAATTCTTATATAACTTTAAAAATACATCTATAAAGTGTAGGTATGTACTTAACGGCAAACTAACCATCCAATAAGCATTTGTTATGTGGGTCATTATCAAACTACACATAGAATATCAAATAAGCAGTGTTATAATCAAGATTGCATAATTAAGATGAGTACACTACACACGCATCCGTGTCAGTACAACGTAGTACAAACTACTAGCAATAATCGTTTTCTCTCCATATAAGCAGTGGAAGAAATATCGATTCTACTGACACATATTTTTTCATGAGCTACAATACAACAGAATTCCTTGGAATGCAATATGCATAGATAATATTGAATGAACTTATCAATAGTTATCAATGAACGTTCAATTATTCCTCAGCAAATGGGCACAAAAACCTATATTTATATTAGCAGTAAATTGATAATGGAGCATGTTATTTTATTATCAATTAACTGGGTATTGGTTTATCTGAAGCACATGCTTAACACTGACTCATTATTTATTACCAGCCCCAGGAGACATCTTCGTCATACAGCTGGTACATATTTAAGCGTTGAAATTCCCGATAAGTATCATATAACAACCTGACAAAAATGGTATTATCGATTGATTTGAGAGGAATCGCGATTATCTGTCATAATGATAAACTGTCTAAACAAAAAAAACGTCTAAAAACTCGTTGTCGTTGATTAGGTAGGTACCTCAAAATGATATAACTTGGCGATTGATAATTTAAAGGAATGAATCAGTCTTGACTTTATTGATGAACAAAAATAATTATTTCAACGTTATATATTTGATTATAGACTGTAATATAACCGTAATTTATTGAATACTACGACAAGGTGCCTCCGTGAAGATACTCGTTGCGTCATAATATAAATCCAGAGCAATCTTCTTTTGTTAACTGAGACCTATAAATAAGGTCTGTCAAAGGTGAACAGCTCTGGCCTTGCATCACCATCTTGTAAGTACTTAGGTAAATTCCCTTTTGTCCATAGAAGACCAGTGAGAAGATAAGACACTTCATGAATTTTGATCGACAATGCTTTGCTTTGACTCTTATACAAGAGGCGACAGTAAAACAAAAATAATGTCGTTATTGTAAATATGATAACGAGTGTAACGCATTTGTGGGCCAATGACTTCGTAAAATTGTCAATCTATAACGTTACGCATGCGTATGAAGATGCTTCCGGTTTCGTCTTAACTTTATATTAGCGCGTCTCTTAAAAATGTTACGTAAAAACGCTGAATAAGGTCTCAAATTTTAGACGTTGCCTAATGTTCTTGTCGCTCTCGGATCTTATCAACCGTAAGGACTAGGAGCCTCTGGCTTACGTGCAAAGATTGATGCAAATAACGACTGGTCAGACTATTTTAATCTACTAAACTGTGGATAGTGTATTAGAAGATATAATATGATATAAGTTATCTCTCTTTTAGAAATTTAGTCAGTGAGTTAATTATTATACCATTTTGAATCATACTTACCATTTGGGGAATATACACGTAGATTGATCGGCACTGGTGATATTCCCTTGTTAGAGCCGGTCATACGATCCGTCTCGCCTTCAATCTCTGCGCGTACTTCATTGAAATCAACGAACTTCTTGCCCTTGCAATGCAGAAACTCCGCATATTCTAGGATAAAAAAGAAATAATTCATTTAGCATAATATTACACTTTTAATACTGATTGATGACATTATTAAGTATGCGTTCAATTTGCCAGAATCCTTGTAAAATCTGGCAGACTGCACGAACCAAGATTGGCTTCCTGGCGTGTAAAAACTGCAAAAAAATTATAAACCCGTTTTACGTAAGAGCAGATGGCAACTCCATCATGTGACCGCCTGCTAGTACTGCCGTCTTTCATCGACTCAATGATCCTTGGTCAATTAAATTAATGCATAATGCCATTAAACAAAGATAAGCAGCTAATCGGCAGTTTCATTCTGTTTTGGTTATACTGCACGATAAGCGCTGATAGTAACAAAATAAGTAAACAACAAAGCGTAGGCTTCAATGTGGTTTTCAAAGCATAACTGTCAATAAACATATTTTTTGTACTTCAACATTACAACAAAATATTTATTAATTAGATAGGTATCATGTCACTTATTATAACTTATAAATCATCTGTCTGTCATTGAAATACATCACGAGAAGTAAGGATCCAATCATGCAGAACGGAAGGTTAGTGACCTTTAGGTACGTGACCGGAAAAAATTATCACAGTATTAAATATACCAAAATATACAATATATTGTTCTGTACGTATGTAATGATCTTCTTAAAACACTGCTATTTACACTGTTCAAATTTTGACAAAGTACATAAATAGATACAGTATAGCGCGTATTAGTAAGCCAATTAGTTGTTTTAATAACTTTTAACATTCAGAATACAGCTGAAGGTTAATGATCATATTTTGCACAATAATCAACAACATCAGTCAGTAAGTGTACAAAAATAAATTGACATGGTAGGTAGCTTTATTTTCCCTGTAAAATATGTAATTTTGTCGTAATACCTCATTTTATCTAATCATAATCATTAAGAGTACCTGCATTTCCATGTATAAGCTGCAGAATCAATGGGCGCCGCGTGACTATTCCGGAACCTCGAGGAAGGAAGTCCCTGAAACAAAATAATTACCATAAAGGCCTCCAAGTCTTTTGCAGTTGTAGATTAAGGAATCTTCTCTCGTATCAGCAGGAACAATAAGAACAGTTCATCTAACATCACGCAACCTAACTAGCCTGTATTGTGCAGGGCAAAGGCCTCCCTCTCCCTTTGTCACACAATTATTATCTCTTTTGCTAGTCCGACCAGTCCTTTCGGTAGGAGTCAAGCTCGTCCCGCCGTCTTCGCCTTGGCCTGCCGCGATGTTGTCTTGCGTTTACCCACTCACTGGTTGTTTTAGCCCATTTTAAGAACATTTTATATTTTATGCCGTAGAAAACAATATTCGCCAGCCAGCCAGAATGGTGGTAGCGGGGAAGCGGTGCCGACTGCCAAGCCAGGGCACGACAGACGTACGCGCGCGCGCGCGCGTATAAGTATAGCTATTCGAGGTCGCTACTTTTAAGCAAAGCAACCAATATTTTTTAGGTAACATAACCTAAAATTGTAAACTCGTCTTGTTCTGCTGAAACTGCTCGTAATCTCTAACAAAAAATTAAACCTAAAGTAAAGACGGTTGATGTCACGCAATTTACCCAGATGTAATCATAGCGTACTGATAAATGAGTCATAGTAGGTAGTACATGCAATAATAACCGTGATTTCAGAAAAAAACGTACTTGATGCACATTTAGAACAAGACAATATTAGTATCTTGAACTGACCAGGAATTTAATTCATGAAGTTTTTTTTTCTTCTGTTGAGTATTAACATCCATACACGATTATAAATGACTGAATTACGCCGCAGAGCGTCTGAAATGGATGCAGATTCTATTGTGTCATTAGTTGTTTTATTTTATGTCTTGCTCGAAGGTGCCAAAAAAGTAGGAGCGAGACTATCATCGTATATAACTTATACCCTCTTGACAGTTCGGTTTGCAGACTTAATAGCGACATACTATCACACCACATCTACATTCTGCGCTTTTATGTCAATTTCCAATTCTATCCAAATCTGAGGGGCAATTCTCGTAATTTTAAGAACGTTCACAGTCTGATCTCCATCTGTCAAAAATACCTCTAATTTCACTACGATTTTGACATTTATTGTCGCTGATATGAGATTGCGATTACGAACGTTTTTAATTATGAGAGTTGACCATCAGGAGTGCTATGATTATCATCCAATTTTAGTAGATTATATTTAAACCGTTTAAATACAAGAAAACGACACGTAGAGACTGCAACTGATTCATTGGCACCAGTAAAAATGACGCGAATGTATTTCAATTGTTTTCAGATGGAGTTATTCCAGATGCACCCGACAATGTTGGGGTTGATAGATTCTGGGAGGTTCTGGGACGGACTTCTAGATGAATACATAAAACTAGCTTGTAAAACGCGTGCCATTGCCATTGCGCCCACTCAGAACCGTTTCTTTGGTAGAAAAGTGTAGAGGTCATGAAGATAAAATGAGGATGCTTAAGACACAAAAGTCAAAACCATTTTCAGTAGAGTAAAACCTTGGTGATTCGGTTGAACAGTTTGCAAGTAAGGCAGTCACTTAATTTTTTTTTTTTTATATATCCTTGCTTATCATGGTGGCGCTATTCGCGTAGACGAAAACGACATTTTCCAGTACTACTGTCATTTATGGAGTATGTCTATCTAGGGAATTGCATTAAGCGCAGACACAACTTTGAGAATGAGGGCGACAGAAAAATACAGTTTGGTTGGGCGGCATTGTGTAAATTACGTGAAGTCCTCTTGATACCCGTTATGAAAAGTAGTGCCGAGACGTGGACACTAAAGTTGGGTTGACCCATAAATGCCGTTTGGTCGTTTAGCGCGGTTTACATGGGGCGAGCTATGGTCAGAGTTTCTGGGAAAACGAAAGGATCCGGAACGAACGTTCGGAAAAGAACCGGTGACACCTAAATAGCTTGCAAAGTTAACAAGCTGAAGTGTCAGTGGGTTGACCATGTTTGGCGATGTCCCGAAGGACTGATGGTCAGTCCTACACTACGGGGCTATTCTATGTTGCCGTTTGTTAGTTGAATGAATCGGCAAACGTAGTGTAGGACCGACGACCTTAAAAAGAGGGCTCAGACAGTTTGCTCGCGTAAGGAGGAGATCCAGGTGAAGGGGCACCACTTGAGAGACCCATATATCTCGCAGTGGACTGCAATAGGCTGCTGAGTATGGTATGGTGATGGTGGTGGTATTCACTACATACAAAGTTAGAGTACCCAATTTTGGCTAACATAAAATAACATTCATATTTACGCCACGACATCCCCTGCGTGTTTATAGACACCGTATTAAAGCCGAATTTGGAAATAAATGACAACACCATATCCATATTCTGTATTATCCAATAGTTTTGTGAGGTTGGGCATACAAATAATTATGTATTATTAAAATTGACTACCTATGTGCTTTGGTTACATTTGCAGTACATGACTAGGAATATTGTTGGCAACTGTGGGTAGAAAATAGTACACCCTATATTTAAACAAGACTTCTTTACATAAAGGTCATAAATAAAAGTCAAAACTAAAATAATTTTAATAATTTACAGTTTAAAAAGTTGGCTCTACTTTAAAATTACTTTGATATTGAATATTATGTTTCTAAATACTTTTGTAAAAGTAACAGTAGTTTTTGTGTGACACCAGACACCCTAATTTAAGATTCATAAACTCTCGCAATTTTATAATTGTGGGATGACACCATCCTTTCATTAAATAATAAATAGTCAAATATAATTTTGAGAACTGTTGCAGATTGAATTATGATCAACATGCAATGTAAAACAGTAACAACTTACGAAAAATGCAAGAATTTTGTAGTTTCTTTCATACCTACTTCGAGCCAAATATATGTAATAAAAAATTATGAAATACAAAATGCATGCAGACATAGTCGTAGGCAACAGCTAGTATTATTTTTTTACTTTTTAGTTATTTTCCTTAACTCAAACATTGCATAATTTGTAAAAGATTAATTATTGATAACCTGTTACTGATATTTTATTCATAAAGAAAAGGTGAGCTAATAAATGAATGGAACAACTTTACAGCATTAAATTTTTTAATTTTAATTCCAAAGAAAAAGGGTATTGACAGACAGTGACAAGAAAGTGATTCTATAAGAGTATAGAACCATAAAATCCCATAAAATTATTTGTGACAATGTTTTAACTAAACAATCCCTTTCCTTTACTTAAAAGGGATGTGCTAAGGTAGCCTGCGAAATTCAATTTACTTATGTTTTTTGCAATTTGCAGGTCATTGTTAGGTTGCATGTTGATTAAAATATGATTCGCAACCGTAACAAATATGGCTTTACAGAATTATAACCATTAGAAGTCAATTTGAATTTTGCGTTTAACATCATTGTTTATCTCCTAGAAAAACTTACGGACAGATTACGTAAAACATAAAAGTGTTTAAATAGACGGGACTCTCTATACAAAATCGTAACATAGAAGTAAAAAAATACAATTTTCATAAGAAGGTATTCTTGTTTATATGCAATTTTTTTTTTTTATATTTGCCCAATAAGACTTTTATTATCATACAATAATCAATAGACATAACATATGTGTAATGGATAGTCTAATTTTTGAAAAATGAAAACACATTGTTATTTTACTAAATTCATATTTTCTTATTGAAATCAAATCTGAAGATGGCTGAACCTTACAATAAAAACCACAAATATATTGGATACTGATAAATCTGAGGATATTGAGATCTTATGTGACAAATAAAAGTAAGTGCTTATTTTAAGGTACTTTCAAGTATTTATATACAGTGTCTAAATTAACTGACATGAAATTTTTGTGATAACTTATTTGAAATTAACCTAAGTCGACCGTCTAGCCCAGCCTTTTATCATCACATTGTATACTCAAGGACTTCAAATAATGAGGAAGTATGCTTTCAAATACAAAGGATTAAACACAATTTCATAGTATTTCAAAGGTTATTCGAAACTGATAAGAGTACCCTAATCTCTAACTGAATGACTCACCTTTTCACATAACTCTTTACATGTAGATTTTTCTGGGTATACACAAATTGTTTACATCCCTCTCTTTTTATTACATATCTTGTTAAGTGTGTAAAAAGTCTGCTTGCCTTCAAGTAAGACCCATGTATATGTACCAATAATTCATTGAAAAATGAAGTCCCATAGAATTCTAATACACACTGATAATATTATTGTTGTTTGGGAAGGTTACATATGACTCATCAAAAGGACTGTAATTATGTTAAAGAATCTGTGATTAGCTTACTGTTGATCAAAACAACTGCAATCCACTTCCTTGGTGCATACACCAAGGAAGTGGTTTATACCTGCCGACTATTCCACACATTGAACCAATAAATCAATTTTATTGTCTTTACGATAAACAAAGAAGGTGTACATACATCCGACATCTTCTGTACATTTGAACGTTCTATAATGAACGACACAACTTCCTACTGGATACAAAATCTTACCTTCCTACAAAGTTTTCTAACACCGAACTCTTTCCTGCAGACTGACCACCCACTACTGCAATTTGGGGAAGATCTAAAGACATGTGCACGCCCATTTGCACAAATGCATCTTGCAATTTGTTTACAACAGGGATTAGCTGCTGCATTCCGAAATTTCCAGCCATTTTTTCTAAGATACATTAAACTTATAACACTCTAAAACACTAATAACACTTGCTCATCATCAATTCATCATCGATAAACTAATTTATTTTTCAATATGGTGGTGGGTGGTTACGTTACGTTTCGATTCAGCTTGATTCGACTACTGTCAAAAAGAAACAAAGCGTAGTGCTTTCAGTTAGAGAACACTTCAAAACATTCTCTGTCTCTGTCTGTACAACGCAAATCACTATTCGAACTTGAGACAAATATCTGTACATGCAAAAATATTTGGCGTTCAATCATTTCAGTAATAAATTAAGGTACCATTTTCTAAAAATCAGATTAATTTGAAACAAAATCTAGCATAATCTCATCCAGTTATTTCAATGAAGTTCATTAAATTGACCCTCGCAACCATTGACATTTGAGCATTAGTAAATCAATACTGCTCGACATGCGCACTAAATCTAGGCCAGAATATAAAAATATCTCAACAAAATATTTTCGTAGTAGATAACAATTTTTTTGCCATATTAATTTGGACAAATGTTAATCTAAAGCTCATTAGAATAATTAAACGCAAAAAGAAACGTATTTTATTTAGTTGCCTACAGAGAAATAAGTTGATTAAATAAGATAAAATCATATGAGAAAAATGGTTTAGGCACTTTATTTCTCAAATACTCTCAATAATATTAAATATTAGTAAATTTAATATTATATCTATTGAAAAATTAGTAATAATATAACTGGACAGTGTACATTTCTAAATAATAACTTGCTTATTTTCTCTGCTAATTACGTAATTTGGTTTTTTTTTTTCTAAATGAACTGAATAAGTTGAGAACCTTAAGAATTTATAGTCTTAATTAAGATCATAAAATAATACATAAGGTATATTCAGCTTTGTGAAAACGCTGTAAAGAGTTTAACCCTCTAGTCCTCTTGGTATTCTGCTTACCCCATAATATATGTCATGTGAAATTGTCAAACAGACACAATTTATGCGTACTAAAATTACATACCTGCCCACAAAATTTTCTAAAACAGAGCTTTTTCCTGCAGACTGTCCACCTACAACTGCAATTTGCGGCAAATCCAGCTGCATGTGAACACCCAACTGTGTGAAAGCATCTTGTAGCTTGTTAACAATTGGAATCAATTGTTCCATTCCCATATTCCCGGCCTGCATGGCTGCCGGTTTTCTCAAACACTCCTCGTATTATGACCTTCTCCGCAGTTCCTCGCCTACTGATTTTTCTTTCATCAATATGGTGCAAAGTTCTCGTGCGCAGGCGTAAATGGAGAGAAAACTTGAAAAGCAAAGTATATCGCTATCTCGGTGTATAATATTTGTATTGAGTGGTGTTAGGAGTCATTACTTCTAGATAATCAGCTACACATGTATGCATCAGTAAAATTAAATTATTAATTAAAATAAACGATCAAAACGTGTGAAAAAAACAAAATCGGTTTTACTAAATCCTCGGGTTTTAGTCGATGAGCTAATCTTTTATTTGTTTATCTCATTTATTTACATAGTTTCGATCGAAATCGATTAATAGTAAATTATTTTTAGATTTGTCTGTACCTACTGACCCATGTTATACCTTTTGAATTTTCTGGAGAACCATTTTCTAGTTTCTCTTTTTCAGATTTTTTGGAATAAAACGATTTACTTACTTATTTTCTTTCCATATATTTTATAATGCACTCCGCATTATAAAATATATGGAATATAAAATAAGGATTATTTTGAACTGTATATACGTCGTTCAAACTTACTACTTGGATTTACTATTTGCTTGGGTCACTTTTTTGAGATTTTTAATTTTTAGAATATGTAATACTAGTAAAAATATATTTTATTCGTCTGGCAAACTTTGCGCATAGCCTTGTCTGTTTATCCACCAGAGAGCGCTGTGTCGCGTCTTTGTGACGTCACGCTATTGATTGTTAAAAGGAAGGAGATCGTCTTTTGGAGACGCCATCTTAAAATAAAGTGATATAAGTTTTTGGTAGCGTAGACTATAGTTTAAATCTAAAGTAATCTTCTTTAAGAAATTAGCAATCGAGCTTAGATATTTTTTATTCCGTGATACCAAGTGTAACGAACCAAGGTACTGATGTATTTTGCTTTTATTGTTATAAAGAAAGATAAAAATTAGTTTATTTACCGTTGTTTTACTTCAATCTTGTTAGTACCGTTATTTTGAGCTAGATAGTAGAAAGTTATAAAAGAATAAAGGACTAGAGAGTGTAACAAAAAACGTAAGTGAAATTATTGGAGTCATCGATCCAGCGTTCATCAGACGGATGTAACACGTCAATAAACCTTTGAGGGCAGGGCTCCAATTTATTGTTCTATCAGTGCTGTGAAAGTGTTTTGTGTTTCAGTGAATGTAATCAATAGTGTGAATATTACATGCTTCGAAATAGTACGAATATTTTTTATAATTACTAGTAGCGGATTGGAACGGATTACATTGAAGGACGATTGTCTGTGGTCGGGGCTAGTTGCTTGTGATTACATTAGTTGCGTTTACTGTGTGGCCATTAAACTGAGGGATTCGCTGATTGCAGTTGGTGGTCGTTGCGAGGGTGATCTCCTGATGGTGTGTACATCGCAGCATGTCTGCACTCTCAACGCCGGGCGGCGGAGGCACTACGGCGCAGAGCAAGCCGACGTCCGGCAAGCAAAGATATCAGAAGTTGGACATCAATAGCTTGTACTGCGCCAACAGAGTAAGTACTGCTCCTGATCCATATATTTTGTGTCAATGTCAATGGAGTACACGCCCACCAGTACATTCCTTATGACCTGAATAGTTTTTCTAAAACAATTGTTGCTTTACCATAATTGGTAGGTAATCTTGTGGAAAGTGGTATATTTAAAAGTAAAAAAAAAAAAACTGTTATAGAGAATATTAATTGGTCTAAAGATCTGCCTGCCCTGTAACAAGATTTCTTCTAGTTAGGATCATGTTAACATTCTGCAAGCCAGCTTTAAAATAATTGTAGTAGTCACAGTTGAATAAATTGACCTTCAGTTGCCTTGTGCATATCTAGTTGCAACAGTGAAATAGTCAATGACCTTGTTTCAGAGATTTATAATCTTAAAGATTGGAAAGAAATGTGCATACTTTTAAACTGTAAATTATAACAACATTGGTAATGAAACATTGTATGCTGCTTGACTAAATGTTATGAAACAAAAATGACCTTAATTTTGATGTATCATATCTATCACTACCTACATTAAGATCTTATAACATGTTTTTTTGTATTTTCTCCATACAATGTAGAACGAGAACTCAGAGCCGTCCTCAGTAAAATCTCAACTAAGCCGCAAACATGGAATGCAAAGTCTTGGAAAAGTACCTTCAGCTAGGCGGCCACCTGCCAACTTGCCTTCTTTGAAAACTGAAACTGGTCAAGACCCTAACACAAAGTAAGTAAACTTATGTAATCCAGCTAATGGTCACCAAGAGTAACTGATAAGTGTTTCTTTTGGCCTGATTACATTCTTTGTAAAAAGGACCTTACTATTATTTTATTGTATGTAATATAATATTAAGCACTTCAATTTACAGTAAAGAACATAGAGAATGCTTTTATGTAGAGGTGAATGATTCTGTGATGAGTTTTTTGACCTATTGACATGTACTGACTGAAACAATAAACTTATTTTCAGCTCTATTTCTGCTGTTGCCACAACTGTATCTGCAACCTCAACATGTACCTCTCAAACTATAGTAAGTAATTAAAATTGTTTCACATTTAGCTTTGAATTTGTTAAACAAAGGAATCAGGTGACATGATTTTTTTTTTTCGATTTGATTATTAACAAAATTGTGATCATTTATGTTCATTGACTGTATTCTTATAATCTTGGTTCAGTGGAGTATCTTATTATTTTTATTAAAAGCCTGTGATGTCCCACTGTAGGGTAAATGCCTCCCTACTCCCTATTTAAAGCTGCTAAGTTAAAGCAGTTCTTGTTGAAGGAGTCCAGCTCATCTTAGCTCAATAACCTATCTTTACTATTATACCATTGATGAATTCCTTCTTGACAAAATGTTATAAACTGACAATTATATATTTATGCTTTACGATTTGACTAATTATTGATTGTATTTTTGATGTTTGTAATAATAATTAATTGTATTTTAATTTGTATTGAGACACATTTCTGTTTTGTATACCATATCAATCTTAAATTATTATATTGTTAAAGAGTATATGCCCAATGGGTAGCTTTTTGAGTTTCTTCTGTATGCCGTTGGACTGTTTTTTTTTTTTTTGCGTGTGTTTGTGTGGGGTCCCTGGATGGTTAAGATTCACAATTGGACCTGTAGGTGGCACTGTTCAGGCAGAACAATTTCATGTCTGCTAGTACTTTATAATAATTTTATTTTGAAGGATATCTCAGGTTGATAATTTTGTTTATCTTTTCTGCCATTATAAAATCTATAAATGTAAGGTATGTATGTTTCCTCAGTCAACAACGTCGAACAGCAGTGTGGTTGCTGGTACTGGACCCGGAGGATGGGTGGCACTGCCACCACCATCGTCCCCACACTTCCGCACAGAGTTCCCTTCACTGGAGGCAGCTGCCCAACCTTCACATCGCTCAGCAGATCATGCAGCGCCACAACCCCAATTGAGACCACAAAGTAAGTTTAATATAATATTGAAAATGAAGCTTTAGTTTCTGTATAAAACCTAAATAATTAAGCTTTTATTATTTTATGTAACGAATAATACTAAGTACTTTATTTACATTATATAAACTAACATTTAAAATAATAATACATATGTACATGTGAATAAATAAGCAAAAGAATCATAGGGTATCAAAAAATTGGTCTGCATTGATGTCACCAGGAACATTGCCCAAAAGGCTGGCAGCATTGCCACGTTGTATGGCGATGCTAATTCTTTGGCCAAGAAACAGGCCAGCCCTCTGGTCACGTGAAGAGTCGACTAACCGCTGACGAGAGCACGACGGATGATGCCTGCGCTCCTACTGCAGGATAGGCCATGGTGTCCAAGGCAGTCGACAGCTTCACCACACTGACAACGATGCGGAGCCCCGCAAGGAGCTTTTATTGGATTGGATGCCCATAATCATGGATTTTGTCAAATCACATGAACATAAATGTATGGAACAGCACATTTTTTTCATGACTTCTATGTTGGTCCTATAGTAAATGTGGTTCATTATGATGAATTTTATGACCCTTTACAGGTTTGAGGTTTTTTCAATTACACCTTGTATGCTGTACCTATACTGCTCGAACATGTCAACATTTATTACAAGTGGAAAAGTTTCGAATTTGCCAAGGTTAACTTATACCAAGGAATAAAAAGAGACTCATTTCCAAATTATGTCTTATAGATTGAAGTAGTACGCCTTGCCTTACCTTTCCTACTAACCTTGTTGCAGCGGAAGGCAGCTGGACGTCCGGTGGCACGGCGGGCGTCCGCCAGGAAGCCACGTCTGCCGCCGCCGCCGCGCCCGCCTCCGCGCCTGCCTCGCAACAGAGTCCTGCCTGCCTCCCAAGATCGATTCTGCCATCCTTCGTACGTATTGTACAGTCTAATTAGATTAGTTACCGCAGACGTGATGGGTATGGATCCAAACACGAAAAACAAAAAAAACACAAAAATGTATTTTTTGGGGTCAATGACCGTTTTCAATGCTTGAAGTATGAGTGGAGACAGTCAGTTTTTTTTTTGTCGTGTTTAGATATCGATAACTATTACATCTATAAAGTAAACAAAAAAACGTGTGGATGCAAGACGGCGGCTGTCAAAATGTCAAAATAATGAAAAAGCAGAATGACGTTAAATATAGGGCGTCCTATACCAAACGAAAAAGTCCGCTGTCACAATCAAACCCAGAGTATTTGGAGTAGAATTTAATGCCCTTCCTATATTGCCAACTATTTTTTTACATCGATTCCCGCACTTCGAATTTATTAGCCATTTACTTAATATTTTGAGGTTACGCTTGAGAAAATGGCGAGTGAACTATGACGATGATTAATGGAGGCATCGCTAAGGATTATTACACAAAGACTACGTAACCGAAAAGCACCGGAACGGTTTTCGTTAATAAGGATTTTAATAATATTTAAATAGTTCATATAAAAATATAATAGTAAATCGGTGTCGGTAGGTACTTACAAATTATCTTCTTCATTTAAATGTTTGTTGGCAGATACATATATTATTTACGTATTAGCAACATTCGGAAATGAAGTGCAATGGCAGTGACATAAAAGATACGTACAAAAGTAAATAAAAATACTTTTATTTTTGATGTCCGAAATCCGGGAATCTTTTTCATATCCAAAAACTTTTTAAATGGTTGTGATACGCTCCCTCGCAAGTTGGGACGGGCCCACGGCATTCTCCTTTTACATTTTTGCAGCCGCCATCTTTGATTTTCATTTTGTCCTCACTATTGGCTTAGCACCCTCGAAAACCCAGAAAACTATCCGTCTCTCAACTCTCTCTCTGTCTCTTTCTATTACATATAATAAAAAATAGGTATATATAGCGCTTTTTCGTTATGTCACGATTTCTACCAGTTTACTCTTGCCGCAAGCTTCGTAAAAGAACCTGATTGAATTTTGGTGTAATAATGAAATAAGTTGATTTCATGCGCAGATGAAAGGTAGCAGCGGTGGCGGGCTCGGGATGGGTACCCTGGGCGCGCTGCGCGACAGCCGCGGCGGCGCCGGGCGCCAGGCGCGCGCGCCCGCCACGCCGCGCGCCGTGGAGGTGCTCACCGCGCGCCCGATCCTGCGCGACGACCAGATCTCATCGCTCGATGACATGTCCCGCGACGCCGGCTGGGCGCAGCAGGACGACATCGACTATGAGTAAGTTGCGCCGCATCCTAAGCGAGCGGTTCTCTGTCTGCGTTCGGACCGGGGTTGAACTGGGTTCATTTCCATTACAGTCAGAAGTTGGACTTCTCCGACGGTGAATCTTCGGCCCCTAACAAGGGGCACGGTAGGAGCGGCGGCAACCGCGCGAGCGTCGACAGCGAGCGCACCGACGCCAAGCTTCACGAGCCTGGAGATGAAGACCAGCTTTGGGCAGAACGTAGACAGAAGCAAAGTAACGAGGTAGCCCAGGCCGTCGCCCGCGCTCGCCAGCGCAAGGAGGAGGAGCAACGACGGCAGCTCCGTGACGCCTCCGCGCCTCAGCCGTCCCAGGACGCGCGCGGCGTCATGGACCGGGGGCCCGACCGAGACCGCAACGACAATAGGGACAGGGAGCAGGACGGAAGGGAAAAGGACAGGGGTGATAATAGGGACCGGGATCGTGCCGACAATAGGGATCGCATGGACACTAGAGACAAGGAGCGTAACGATCTACGTGATAGAGAAAAAGATCGCGTCGAAAGTAGGGACCGCGATCGCATTGATAACAGGGATCGGTACGATAATCGAGATCGTGTTCGGGACGTAAGAGACGGAAGAGATCGTGATCGTGACCGCGAACGCGACCGAGACCGGGACCGCGAGCGTGACCGTGAACGCGATCGCGAGCGTGACCGTGATCGCGATAGGGAACGTGACCGTGAGCGTGATAGAATAGATACTAGAGGAACTGATAGAGGTCGTGTTGAAAATAGAGATCGTGCAGAGAGTGACAAAGAAAGGATGGAAACACGAGATCGTGATCGTAATGATAACAGAGATCGTAATGATAATAGAGATCGCATAGATCGTGATAGGTTTGACAGGGAACGAGACCGTTCGGACAGAGACCGCGATCGTGATCGCGTAGACAGAGAGCGAAACGATCGCGACAGGGACCGTGAACGTGATTTTAGAGAGAGGGACCGCGACTATGGTCGTGACCGTGACCAAACAAACCCAGCATTTTCTAAAACTTTCCAAGCGAACATACCACCGCGATTTTTGAAACAGCAGCAAAATAGACAACAAGACGATAACAAAGGCTGGGCATTCTCTGGGAAACCAGCGCCCAGGCGTCAAGAACCGCCGTCCTACAATGCACCACGACATGCTCCGCACAATGGCCGTCGTTCTTATTCACGGTAAAATATTCTATCTCTAGATGTATTTGGTATTATTAAGGAAATAAAAATGTCTTACATTACTTTATTTGTATTTCTAGGGACTATTCCGACCGTGAAGATGACTTTAGAAGAGACCAAAAAGATGGACCTGGGCCGCAATGGCGGTCTGAAATGCAAGATTACGAAAGATCTGGCCGCGAGTTGGACAGATCAAATTCGAAAGATTCATATAGTGACTATAAAGATAGGAGAAATGAATCGGATAAAAAAACATTAGATACTATTGAACCTAGTAGTCGTACTGCTGCTGATAAACTGACAGAAGTATTTGAAAGGAAGAGCATAGGGCTCGCTGAGCCTTTCGCATCCTCGGAGTCGTCATCTCACATACTTGCTCCTGAGCGACGCAATTCTCCTCCTTCGAGTTTATCGCGAAGGGAATCCACTGAAAGAGATTTTGGTAAGACATCCTGGGCTGAAGTTACTCAGGAAGATTCTAATAATTCCAGTCAACAGAAGTTATCAGCAGAAAAAGTCTCAATAACGAAAGATAACGAACCAAACCCAAAAGAAAGCCTTGACCGCGAAAATGTGAATGATGATACGAAGCGTAGTTCTCAACAATCTCATGCGTCTCATTCAATTCAACAATCACAGGTCGCATCAAGTATCGCAACTAATCCGCCGATATCTCAAGCTCCAATTCAAAATAACCAAGCCGCTAATGTTCAAACTTTTGGACAAAATCAGCAAGCACCTCCAACAAGTTTTCAGTCACAAGTACCTGTGAGCCAATCTCAGACTTCATTCACAGATAACCAATGTAAACCTGCGCCATCACAAACTGTTCCTAAACATCATAACCCAACAGAAGCTTTGTTAAGCAGTTCTCAATCACAGAAACAAGCCTCTTCTGAACCAATAGCACAACAGAATATAGCTAAACCAATGTTTTCATCCCAAAAGTCTGAAAAAGAACTGTCAGAATCTGAATCAATAGCTTCTAAGTCTAGCACGGACCCTTCAAGCTTAGGAGGAATTAAAGTTAGTGAAACATACTCTGCAGAATCTCTTCATGCTAGTTCAGCTACCCAAAAACGTTCTGCTGATGAAAAGAGACACGAAAGAATCAGCAATGAGCAGCTAAATAAAATTCCTGCTAAAGAACCTGTTGAACGCAAATCAAGTGGGTCAGGATCAGAGAAGAAAGGTAGAGGATACCTTGGAGGTGGGTATGCTGTTTACAATAGAGGTTGGGGACCAAGACGACGGTCTCACCGTAGCTCACGATCTAACAACAGGGCTAGTGAATCTGACGGCTCTACTGACGGTGCTCCCAACACTGAACGCAAAGAGAGACGAAGAGCACCACGTAGCCCGCGTGATCCTAAGAATTCTCACGATAAATCTGATGATGCTAATCGACCTTCGTCAATGGATCAACCAACTTCTGTAACTGATGGCATGGAAAATCGAGAACCATTTGCACCACGTGGGCAACCGTCGCGACGAGGACGTGGAGGATTCCAAGGTACCTCGCGCCCACCTGCTCCTGCTAAAAGAGTAACTGGCTATGGACCTCCCAATACTAAAAGCCCATTTAGCCAGGCTAATCGAGCAGTTAAAGATAATGATGAAATTAAAGATAACTCTCAAATTGATGATAAAATTAAAGGAAATAATAAGTCGAGAGCAGGTTCATCAACAGGAAGGGGTCGCGATCGACGCCCGAAAGGAACAGGACCCCCGAGTGGTGAGGATGAAAATTGGGAAACAACATCAGAACATTCCGAAGGCGGTGGTGGTACATCTAGTCATCGCCGTTCTGTAGCAGGAAGACCATCTGGTCAATCTCAGAAAGGTCAAGGCGGGCGTAATCAAAATTCTGGTAATCGTCAAAACAGTGGACGTAACCCTCAGTCCACTAAAAAAGACTTCGCAACAGATAATAAAACTGGTGATATTACAGAGGCTATGACAGATCTCAAGCTTAGTTCTGCCAAAAAAGATGATGAAGTTGTTGATGATGGTTTCCAGGAGGTAAGGAATAAAAAGAATTCTAAAGATGCGAGAGGTCCTACAAAAGAGGATAACAATCAACATGCTGCAAAGCAGCCCAGATCTCATTCCAATCAAGGTGGTGGTAGAAATGGATCAACAACCAGAAATCCTAATGATAAAACAAACCCACGTGGTTCAGCTCCAGTTTCTAACAAATCAAATGCTCAGTATGATCGCCCTCGTCAGGCTAATTTGGCACCGCGTTTTGTCAAACAAAGACAGAAACAACAGATGGGACTGGTGTCTGGATTCGGCCCCGACACTGGCGCCGCGCCCCCTCCACCACCCGTCAACGCGTGGGACAAACCTATATCACAAACATTACGTGGCAATGTAGAAGAACCTGTCGAAACAGTAGAGAACAAGTCTGCTCAGTCGAGCCAACGTAGTACGCCTGGTGATACTCCAGTTGAAACTAAAACTGCTGCTCCGCCCATTTGTGCTATTGTTGCCGATAAAAGTGGTGTGCTAGATGGGGCTACGCCTCCTGTTGAAACGATTATATTTGAAAATACTAATTACAAGACTGCAACACCAGATGAAACACTACAACAAAAATATCAAATCACTGCCCCTATTCCGAAAACTCAAGCAGAGGAAATAAATACAGAATTAGAAAATCGAGCTCTAGTATTCAATGGTGAAGTGAGACAACGACCTAGATCTATACAAGAACTTATATCTGACAGACCAGTAGTAACTGATGCTGAAGCTGCTGGTTTAGGTCTACAAATGACGTTCGATACATCGCAGAAACCAGAAGATTCGTCTGATATGAAACTTGATTTTGCTTTTGATTCTGACCTTGGACAATTAACAGAAGATAAATCTGCGAAATCGCTCGGCTTGCCACGCGGCGTACACATGAGCACATCGAACACAATTTCTCCACTGGCAGCTGATCTCAATTTAAAAATCGCCAGTGTTAAGAAAGTTTGGGAGATGCCTGCAGTAGCTGAAGGCACCGAAGATATACAATTCACAGGGTTTGAAGAAAACAATACGGAGACTGCTCCACCTAACGTTTGCAAAGTGAAGCCAACGCAACAATTACAGTCGCCGCCGCCCCAACATTACAACCACGTTGGTTATCAAGGCGGCTACGGAGGTCTGTCGGTGCCATCACCGCCGGCCGTCATGTTTAATTCTTCCCAGCAGCTGTTGAGTTCATCGCAACAGATGCCGCAACAGAGCGGGCTGTACGGTGCCTTCCTAGATCAAAGCCGTGGTCAGTTCGGAGGGTTCCCTGGCACTCCGTATGGCGCCGGATCAGCCGCACCATACAACTATCAACCTCCTCCGGACATGTTCCAGAGCCTACCTAATCAATATCGCATGGTAAGCACACATGATACGAATTTATAAAACTTCTGTTAGATTTAACATGTTCAGTTATGAATCTTCTGAATTTTCTGTCTGATACTGGTACAAATGATTAAATAACTAGATTTTAAAATGATTGAAAACATGAGTCTGCTTTTGTATTCGAACATGAAGAGTATATTCAATACTTTCTTGTTCCAGGCTGTAACATATATTATTTCTTTATTACCTGAGTATGTCTAAGTTAAAAGGAGAGTTATGTGTGGCTATCGCAAGTGTAATTTAAATGTTGAATTCTGTAAATAATGTTTAATCTTTGTTTCATCCCATGTCCAGGCCGCAGCTGCTGGTGGTGGCGCAGCATTCGGCCAGTCGGGCCAACTGGGTAATAGTCCCAGTACTGTTCTAATCTCGAGCACTTCTAATTCTCTCATGTCAGCCACTGTCAAGCCTTCCACTCAACAAATAGGCGCTATTGGTGCGTATAACATCTCACAAATGAGAAAACAGAAATGAAATCTGATATAAAAACAAAATATATTCTTTTTTCAAAATGGCTGAATTATAAAGTTGCAGTAAAATTATATTTGGATTAATGTTTAATATGAAATAATCTTAGAATAAAAAGACTCGACGTCCATTTATTTGATATCCTAGAAAGCGGATACGGGAGTCAGAACAATTGATAATTTGCAGGCAGCAAAGGCGGCGGCGTAGGCGGCGTCGGCGGCGTGAGTACGTACCAGCAGCAGTACCTCGGCTACTCCGCGCCCGTGGGCGAGGCGCCCTACTCGCTGCCCGGCCTGCTGCCGCGGCCCGCTCCGCCCGCCAGCTCCTACTACTCGCCCTACCAGCCGCCCGCCGCGCCCGCGCCCACCTACCCGCTGCAGTTCACGCAGCCGGCGCAGTCGGGCGCCTTCGGCTCGCAGTTCCTCTCGTCGCAGCTGCAGGTCGCCGCCGCCGTTCAGCAGATGCAGGTAGTGTGCTGTGCCCGCACCTAATGCGCTATGCCCTCGATATAAAAATCTACGAAGACTATAATCTCCAAGTGAACATTTGCAGCAGCAATATCGTGCACCGATACAACAACAGTACGCGCCGCCGCAGCCTCGGCCGCCGCCGCAGCAGCTCAAGAGTCCGCTGCACGAGCACGCCAACGGGTTCGCGCCGCTGTGCGACGCGGCCTCGCCCACGCCCAAAGGCGCCGCCAAGCCGCAGAAGCCGCCGCACTCGCCGCCGCAGCACAAGTACCACGCGCCGCCCCCGCACCCGCCTCCCGCTCACACTCCGCACCAACACCACCAGCAACAGGTTAGTAAAGGTCGTGACAATTTCCAGATCTCACGTGAACCTTACAACGGCACTGGAATAACACTTAGTCGCTACACACCTGCCGAAAATGATGTGGGTGAACTCGGCCAGAAATGTACCTTTTGACGTATTCGGTTTATATAACATCGTTTCGACCATCACTGGTCGTAAATCTTCTACAAGTTAGTGTCCATACTCACGAGCGGCACGTCGTCGGCGATTGCAGTTGCCCTTTGGCGTCGACGCGTGTCGCTCTTGCAATGTATGCACACGTATACGGTGCGAGAACGAGTCGTCGTTGCCGATGTTCCGCTACACCGATTTTAACGCTGACGTCGAAACTGCCCCACATGTTGGTGATAATTTAAAAAGCATCGCGCAGGCGTATCACACCCCGAACTTCCATCGCGTAATTTCTAACACCAACTAAAATGACTCGTAACTTGCGACTTATCTTACGACGACGCAGATGGTGAGCGGAGGAAACAACGGGCGCTGCGGCGGCGGCGGCGGCGGCGGCGGCGGCATGGGGCGCGGCGGCATGGCGGCCCCGCGCTACCCCGCGCCCATCGGCCAGCGCCCGCACGCGCCCGCGCTGGCGCTGTACCGCGCGCCGCCCGCGCCCGCGCCGCGCGCGCACCACGCGCCGCACCAGCCGCGCGCCAACCTCTACTACCACCAGCACCAGCGCAGTTAGTAACCTCTCGCACGCCCCCGCGCGCGCGCGACCCCAGCTCACCCGTGTGTTGTGTGCGCAGACGGCGGCGCCGGCGACCGCGCGGCGGACGCAGAGGCGGCGCCGGGCGCGGACGAGGCGGGCGACGCGGCCGCGCAGGACGCGCCCGCGGCCCCCGAGCTGAAGGCGGAGTGAAGGGCGCGCGGCCCGCCGCGACCCGCCGCCCGTGCCGCCCCGTGCCGCCCCGTGCGCCGCACGGAGACTATCGCGCGCCGATCCCGCGCGCGGCGTACGCATCTCGACGTCGCCGACTTTAGATTTTCGGTATTTTAATTAGGACGTAAATTATGGAAGTGATTCTGAGCCGCTCGACTCGCGGCGCCCCCGCGGCCGCCGTCGAGTCGGCCGCGACGATGTGCGGCGCGTTCTGTTCGTATGTAAATATGTCGATCGGACGGCTATCCGACTCCTTGACTGTTATATTTAAGTATATATAGACGCGACCGGTCGTCGGCTCCGCTGCGACGACCGGAGTACCCTAGGGACCGCGCGTCCTTGTCCGATGCTGCCTCGAGACTTCTCATTAGTGAATATGTAGCTACGGATTTTGCAGAGCGAATGTCGATGCGATGTAACCGAATAATAAATATAATTTGGAGCGCAGACGACCGAGTGCCGCTCGGCGCGTCTGCCGATCGACGCGGGTTAACGCTCCATGTATCATAATCAATTAATATTATTATATGCGAATAAAATTATTATGACCGAATCTTTGTTTTAAATTTTTTCTATCATTTAGTACGTAGTGGATCGGCCTAGTTGCACCAAACTAGCGCAGAACTTACAGTCCTTCACAATTTATTTCACTAAAAGTATAACACCCCACAGTTACTTCATCTGATTAAGCATCACTGTCCAAATCACAATGATCTTTACTCTGGTCACAATAAGGTTTCTGCTGGGTTGCTGCCACTGACACGTCTGCAAAAATGACTGATCTTTATAATCGTTTACAATAAGGTTGCTGATGCTGGTGCCAGAGTGAATTTGACCTATCAGTGAATCTCACTAAAACTGAACTACTCATGTTTTCCTATATATAAGTGAGCATTAGGCCCTTTCTGCCTACCGAAACTGTTTGATACAGAACTCCAATTGGCCAACGAAGTCGATCTCGATGAGTATCTCGGGTTGGACAACAAACTAAACAGGGCTTTCATAAATAACCTGGCAGTGCAGAAAAATTATAGGTAAGCATTGAGCCCTATCTCCGAAAATAATACTATGGGTTCTATGGCTGTACACCACAGTGATCCGCCCATGTTCACCTACGGGGTCGTGATCTGGTAGCCCCGCACCAAGCTAGTTACAGCCTCCAACAAACTACAACTCTTGCACAGACTAGCCTGCATAGCCTGCATGAGGACCTCTCCGACTGCAGCAGTCGAAGCCTGCTTCTCATTTTATATATCTTAGTCTATGGCCATGCTGGGACTACGAAAGCTCCACCTGTTCATACAGCAGGAAGCGACGATGGCGGCGGTACGTCTAAATCTGGGGTAAGACAGACACACCGCATTCAATGAGGAGTTTCGGATTACGAAAGCCTTAAATGAACGTGTACCCAAACAATTTATATTAATTTAATCGCCGATGCGAGAGGTTGCGTCCTGCAGAGCTGCGCATTTTCACGGATGGATCCAAAATAGGTAGTGACAGGTGCTGGCATCTTCTCGGAGGACAGTCATTTCACGGCATTTACAGAGTTTATCAATGTAAAAGAAGAAATTAGGAGATAAAAAAAAAATATATATATTATGGTACAGCACTATTCTCGATCTGCTGTCTTGATATTGTGACAATGGCGTGGGCTGCCAGCCAGCCATTATATGACTTCTTCGCATCTGATTTAGGGATGTAGCAGTACAGAATGTCGCTTATCGATTCTATCTAATAACAGGTTTCGTAAAAAACCGATAAGTATTTGTAGTAAATATCAAAATATCCGAAATTTGATATATATCGAAATTAAGGATCTAGATCAACATAATATCAACATCTCGGTTAATGATACTTTGTAGTATAACATTAATTTATAATAAATAAAACACATTTTAAATTAGCTTTTAATCATTTTTATTTTAATCAGTTGGTATTAAAAAATAGACAATATTCGAATAGATAATAGAAAAATCAACAAAGTGAAATATGTACTAATAAAAAAGCATTACAAATTATTGTTCTATTCTATAAATCGTCTTTAAGTACCAACTATTTTGGACTTCTTTTCATCCACTTGGGCTGAAACTGCATTAGGCGGGCGCCCGCGACGGTGCCCGTCGCGGGCGCTTTTATTTTTTACCATAGACTATCCTATAAGTTGCGTTCCAGGTTCTTTTGACAGGTGGGTTTTGTGTTTGTTCCTAATATGGATATCACTGTGTTTTTTAAACAATTTGATATTGTTTTTGTATTTCAAAAGTTTGGAAGAACAATGGTATGTATGTCATTCGATTCAGTATGAATCGGGCTATTTTTTTGGTAAATAAAAAAAATAGGCTTTAGATTTTGAAATAATATTTGTTTTGTTTTTTATTTACGTAATGTAAACAAATAAAATAAATAATGATTGAAAGAAATCAAAGTCATTTAAGTATGGGTTCATAGAAATATCAATGTTATAATATACTAAGTACTATACTACTATAAAATATGTAATGGACTTCACTAAAAATGATCCCTGCGCATATGACGTCACGATTTTGTCGTCTATTTGTGCCCATGGTGTGCAGTATGCACACTCAGTTGCTGGATTGGTGGGGAATAAAAGCCCAGAATTCTTCCTAGCAGTTCTTCTTTATTTGTGTTCTTCCTGTTGTTGCTGCCCGCTGACTGTGTCGAAATCCTTCTTTTTTTTTTTTTTTTTTTAGAATATGGCATCTCGTAGTTGACCTTGAGAGGTCGTGACTACTTAACCGGACTATCCTGTGGTTGCCTTAAGAAAAGCCTCCAGCCAGGGCTAAAACTAATTAAAACTAGGCGACTGCACGCTAAGGGCACCCCCTGTGGGGTACGAACCTCGGCTTAGGGCGTCGCTGGGAGAGGGCAGCAAAGGGACAGGCTGGATCGAATTTATAGTTTTAGTGCTTTGATGAGCACGGCGTTTCCTAAGACTATCTCTGAGAAGAAAGGCCGAAACAAACTCAGAGGTTACGGTCGTCGTGAATTTACAATTAATAGCTCAGCTGCAACGCGAGCTGGCTCTTCATCAACAATGAAGGGTCGGGCTGGTGGTGAATTTACTTGGGGACGTCGCGATGGACCCCGGCGGCGGGGTCGGAATGTCGGTTTTTTGTTTTTGTGAGCTGTGCTGGTTGCCCTATCGCTCTCCTGGAGGAGTGTTATGGGGTCATCGGGGTCACCGAGTACATGCCTTGGACGGCGAAGCTTGCTGATGTTGGAGGGGGTGTATTTTGCGGCCGCGACAACCAGAGGGTTGCGGTGCTTGACGGCTGTGTCAAAGAAACGCTTGGAGAGGCGTTTCATGAACTGCTGGATGGTGGGGATCTTGAGATCAATATGGAGGATCTCGTTGCGAACGAACCAGGGGGAGTTTGTGGCCTTACGGAGGAATCGGTTCTGTAGTGTTTGCATCCTATGGATGTGGCGGGGCTTTGTATGAGCAAAGACTACGCAAGCGTAAGTCATTATGGGACGGATGCAGGCTGTATACAAGCGCATTTTGCACTTGAGTGACAGCTTGCTGCCTTCGTTGAGGACGGAGTGGAGACAACCGAGAGCGAAAGCGGCGCGCGAACGGACCGTCTTTATGTGCTCTGAGAAGGTGAGGTGTTGATCCAGGATAACACCGAGGTATTTGGCTCGCTTTTCCCACGGGATTGGCTTGCCGAACATGGTGATGGGCGGAGGGGGGGTGGGTTGGAGTCTGGGTTTCAAATAGAGAACCGCCTGACTCTTATCGGGGTTGACTTCGATGCGCCATTTCCTGAACCAAGCAGCCAACTTGTTGACTGCGGTTTGGAGGCGAAGCCGTATTTGGGTGTGGCTGCGACCAGTGTAATAAATGGCTGTGTCGTCTGCGAACAGAGCCAGATGGATCTTAACGTCCTTTGGGATATCGCTAGTGAACAGCGTGAAAAGGAGTGGGGCGAGTACAGAGCCCTGGGGGACTCCTGCTCTGATGGGGTGGGGGGATGAGAGCGCTCCTTCGATCTTGTAGCGGAAGGTGCGGTTCGACAGAAAGTCTCGTAGGATGAGAACGAGCCGGTCTGGCACACCGAGTTGGTACAGCTTGAATAATAAGCCGTTGTGCCAGACTTTGTCGAATGCTTTCGCTATGTCGAAGTAGATAACACCTGTCATCATGCCGCGCAGGAATCCTGAGTGGATGTGTTCGGTGATGCGGTGGACTTGTTGGACACAAGAGTGTTGGGTTCGAAAACCAAATTGCTCGTCTGGAAAGAGGCCCTTTGATTCGGCGTAGACCCTGAGACGCTTGTAAATAAGCCTCTCGTAGATCTTTCCGAGGACTTTGAGCAGACTGATAGGACGGTAGCTTGTCGGTTCGGACCTGGGCTTTCCGGGCTTATGGATGCCAATCACTGTGGCTTCTTTCCACGATTGTGGGAAAATGTTGTTGCCCATGGCGCCATTGAAGATGGTGGCCAGTAGCAATATAAGGGGGGCTGGGAGGAGCTGGATCACTTTATTGGTGATCCCGTCCGAACCGGGGGCCTTTCTGGGTATGAGACCTTTGATGATATCCTGCACTTCGTCTGGAGTGACGGGAGGCAGAGGATTTTCAGGGTCTTCGACGGGCGGGAGGGAGGCTCGACGTTCGACTTCCGCGTCGACCTCTGAGAGGTGAGCTTGGTCTACTGGTTGAGTGCTGGGTGAGCATTGAACTTCGAGGCTGATGGCCAGGCACTCGGCCTTTTCATCATCATCGAAAGCGATGGTTTTGTCAGGGCGGACCAGGGGTGGTACGGTGACTACTTCGCGGGATTTGAGTCTCCTTTGAAGCTCCCAGAAGGCCTGATGGGTGGGCTCTAATTCGCTTAGCATCTTATTCCAGCTAGCTTCACGCCACTCCGATAAACGAGACTTTACAGCACGCTGCAAGTAACGCATATGGGCTTTGTTAGCGTCGCAGGGAAAGCTACTGTAGGCACGAACGGCCGCGTTCTTCTCATTCAGCAGTTCACGCACGTCGTCAGGCAATTTCCAGCGACGGTCGTCCGTCACTAGAATTTCCCTAGAACAATCGTTCATGACTGACTGCACGTGTTCCGTGAATGAGTCGATCGCGGCCGTCGTGTCTGCGATAGAGTTGAAATGACCGGGGATGGTGTCCAGGTGGGGGGATGTGGTGGATTTCAGGCATTCCCTTACTTTCCTCCAGTCCGTTACCACTTTTGTCAGGGGAGGTAGGTCAGGATCGGTGAGACCAGAGCGAGGGGCCAATCGAATGATGATTGGTCGATGATCTGACGTGAGCTCTTGAACTACTTCTAGAGAGTCTAACCGTAGGTTGACTTTCTTCAGAAGCACTATGTCCAGGACGTCAGGGGTGTGGGAGTGTCGAAAGTCGTTGGAAGTCGCGACGCCCCCGTTAGGGGGCGTGGCGAGCGGCACCAGGGCTTCGCCCCCAGGCCGCAGATAGCCATACGGTGGCCCGCTAATACGGGCCCCTCTCTTGATTGGCGTCAATGGCTCCTGGTAATTTGGCGCGCGTGAGTTGCGCGCGCCTGTGTGAGTGGTTGCTATGCGTATTTCTGTAGGCGCGTCACGACGCCGACTCACAGCGTCGCTTTCTTCACGACACCTCGGCGGTCTGTCCCCGCCAGGTGAGACCCCCAGTTACCCGGGGGAGGCCCGGCGGGGGACGACCAGCGACAGAGGTGCCGACTCGACGCTCCTACAGAATAAAGGTGTTTTGCTCCCGCCCGTCCCGTTTCCAGAGCTAGCCGGTTACGTTCCGAGCTAAGGAGCAGTCATGTGTGTGTGAGCGGTATTGTATTGTGTAACACCGCTCAGTGTCTACGTGTGTCGCGGCCCGCGCTGCGCCTACACGCGTGAGTTTAGGCGTCTGTGTAGTAATGGGTGTCTGTATTCGTCGCGTAACGTGCCTATATTAACCTAGCACACGCTACGCAGCGAATGTATGTAGTGTGTGTGGAGTGTTTATTGTTTCAAGTGAGCTGCGTGTAACCTGGGTGCAGCTCACTTGGGGCGTCAATCCGGTGCGATGGGGTCGTCGTCCGCTACCAGGTCGCGGGGCAAGGGTCTCGCGTCAGGGGGGCGCGCGTGCCAGGGCGCAATGTGCTTGACGTGGGGCCAAGCTGATGCGTCGGCACGCGCGAACATATCCTTCGCGAGGTGCCGCACAAACTCATCCAGGCTCTCGATCCCGAGATCCCTCCGGATGACGTCGTTCCTCACAAAGCGAGGGGCGTCGACGATTGTCCGCAGCGCAAGACTTTGTTGCGCGCGGAGCAGCTTTCGGTTGGTCTCGCTTGTGAGGGCGAACCATGCCGGAGCGGCGTACGTCAAGATTGGGCGGACGTACAGTTTGTACACGCTCAACTTGACGCGCGCCGGGATGCGAGACGAGAGCACTGGTTTGAGTAAGGTGCGGGCTACCCTACCCCTTGCGGCGACCGAGCGGACGTGTGGCCCCATCGTGAGCCGACGGTCTATGGAGACCCCCAGGTATTTGACCCGGGGCGACCACTTAACGTCGGCTCCTTGTAGTTTCAAGGGGGGCGGGAGGGGCGCTGATCCAGTGACCATCGCCTGCGTCTTACCCACGTTCACCGACAGTGTCGAAATCTTTTTTTTTTTTTTTTTTTAGAATATGGCATCTCGTAGTTGACCTTGAGAGGTCGTGACTACTTAACCGGACTATCCTGTGGTTGCCTTAAGAAATCTTAAAGCCTCCAGCCAGGGCTAAAACTAATTAAAACTAGGCGACTGCACGCTAAGGGCACCCCCTGTGGGGTACGAACCTCGGCTTAGGGCGTCGCTGGGAGAGGGCAGCAAAGGGACAGGCTGGATCGAATTTATATTTTTAGTGCTTTGATGAGCACGGCGTTTCCTAAGACTATCTCTGAGAAGAAAGGCCGAAACAAACTCAGAGGTTACGGTCGTCGTGAATTTACAATTAATAGCTCAGCTGCAACGCGAGCTGGCTCTTCATCAACAATGAAGGGTCGGGCTGGTGGTGAATTTACTTGGGGACGTCGCGATGGACCCCGGCGGCGGGGTCGGAATGTCGGTTTTTTGTTTTTGTGAGCTGTGCTGGTTGCCCTATCGCTCTCCTGGAGGAGTGTTATGGGGTCATCGGGGTCACCGAGTACATGCCTTGGACGGCGAAGCTTACTGATGTTGGAGGGGGTGTATTTTGCGGCCGCGACAACCAGAGGGTTGCGGTGCTTGGCGGCTGTGTCAAAGAAACGCTTGGAGAGGCGTTTCATGAACTGCTGGATGGTGGGGATCTTGAGATCAATATGGAGGATCTCGTTGCGAACGAACCAGGGGGAGTTTGTGGCCTTGCGGAGGAATCGGTTCTGTAGTGTTTGCATCCTATGGATGTGGCGGGGCTTTGTATGGGCAAAGACTACGCAGGCGTAAGTCATTATGGGACGGATGCAGGCTGTATACAAGCGCATTTTGCACTTGAGTGACAGCTTGCTGCCTTCGTTGAGGACGGAGTGGAGACAACCGAGAGCGAAAGCGGCGCGCGAACGGACCGTCTTTATGTGCTCTGAGAAGGTGAGGTGTTGATCCAGGATAACACCGAGGTATTTGGCTCGCTTTTCCCACGGGATTGGCTTGCCGAACATGGTGATGGGCGGAGGGGGGGTGGGTTGGAGTCTGGGTTTCAAATAGAGAACCGCCTGACTCTTATCGGGGTTGACTTCGATGCGCCATTTCCTGAACCAAGCAGCCAACTTGTTGACTGCGGTTTGGAGGCGAAGCCGTATTTGGGTGTGGCTGCGACCAGTGTAATAAATGGCTTTTCGTCTGCGAACAGAGCCAGATGGGTCTTAGCGTCCTTTGGGATATCGCTAGTGAACAGCGTGAAAAGGAGTGGGGCGAGTACAGAGCCCTGGGGGACTCCTGCTCTGATGGGGTGGGGGGATGAGAGCGCTCCTTCGATCTTGTAGCGGAAGGTGCGGTTCGACAGAAAGTCTCGTAGGATGAGAACGAGCCGGTCTGGCACACCGAGTTGGTACAGCTTGAATAATAAGCCGTTGTGCCAGACTTTGTCGAATGCTTTCGCTATGTCGAAGTAGATAACACCTGTCATCATGCCGCGCAGGAATCCTGAGTGGATGTGTTCGGTGATGCGGTGGACTTGTTGGACACAAGAGTGTTGGGTTCGAAAACCAAATTGCTCGTCTGGAAAGAGGCCCTTTGATTCGGCGTAGACCCTGAGACGCTTGTAAATAAGCCTCTCGTAGATCTTTCCGAGGACTTTGAGCAGACTGATAGGACGGTAGCTTGTCGGTTCGGACCTGGGCTTTCCGGGCTTATGGATGCCAATCACTGTGGCTTCTTTCCACGATTGTGGGAAAATGTTGTTGCCCATGGCGCCATTGAAGATGGTGGCCAGTAGCAATATAAGGGGGGCTGGGAGGAGCTGGATCACTTTATTGGTGATCCCGTCCGAACCGGGGGCCTTTCTGGGTATGAGACCTTTGATGATATCCTGCACTTCGTCTGGAGTGACGGGAGGCAGAGGATTTTCAGGGTCTTCGACGGGCGGGAGGGAGGCTCGACGTTCGACTTCCGCGTCGACCTCTGAGAGGTGAGCTTGGTCTACTGGTTGAGTGCTGGGTGAGCATTGAGCTTCGAGGCTGATGGCCAGGCACTCGGCCTTTTCATCATCATCGAAAGCGATGGTTTTGTCAGGGCGGACCAGGGGTGGTACGGTGACTACTTCGCGGGATTTGAGTCTCCTTTGAAGCTCCCAGAAGGCCTGATGGGTGGGCTCTAATTCGCTTAGCATCTTATTCCAGCTAGCTTCACGCCACTCCGATAAACGAGACTTTACAGCACGCTGCAAGTAACGCATATGGGCTTTGTTAGCGTCGCAGGGAAAGCTACTGTAGGCACGAACGGCCGCGTTCTTCTCATTCAGCAGTTCACGCACGTCGTCAGGCAATTTCCAGCGACGGTCGTCCGTCACTAGAATTTCCCTAGAACAATCGTTCATGACTGACTGCACGTGTTCCGTGAATGAGTCGATCGCGGCCGTCGTGTCTGCGATAGAGTTGAAATGACCGGGGATGGTGTCCAGGTGGGGGGATGTGGTGGATTTCAGGCATTCCCTTACTTTCCTCCAGTCCGTTACCACTTTTGTCAGGGGAGGTAGGTCAGGATCGGTGAGACCAGAGCGAGGGGCCAATCGAATGATGATTGGTCGATGATCTGACGTGAGCTCTTGAACTACTTCTAGAGAGTCTAACCGTAGGTTGACTTTCTTCAGAAGCACTATGTCCAGGACGTCAGGGGTGTGGGAGGGGTCGTGGGGAAAGTGAGTGGGAGTCATGGGGCCTATGACGTCGAAATTGAGCAGGGGGCAGAGGTCAAAGAGCTGTCTGCCCCGGGTGTTGACCGTGACACTGTTCCAAGCAGTGTGTTTAGCGTTGAGGTCACCCGCTATGATAACGGAGTCACTCAAGCCAAGAAGGGTAGAGAGGTCATCAGACAGAAGCTGTGGGTTAGGGATGCAATACAGAGCCTTTTTGTAATAAATTAGAGTACCGCCCTTGTGACACCTCGTCCTGTCATTACGAACCAGACGATAGTTAGCAATGGCGGGGCTGCGGTGGTTGGGCTTGAGGAAGGTCTCTTGGACGAGAAGGATGTCGATTTGATGATCGCGGAGGAAGGTGGCGATCTCATCTCGGTGTGGTCGGAGGCCGTTAGCATTGAAAGATGCCAACTTGAGGGATCGGGGTTTCGTTCGCGTTACTACGGTTTTATCCATTACGGTTTTGTAATGAATGATGTTAGGGCTTGCGTAATCTCCGGGTACGCGTTGTATATCGCTTGGATGCGATAGAGGTCGCCGGAGGCCTTAGCGGCAGTGATTTCCTGTGCCATTTGCTTGGCACGGGAGTGAGGAAAGTCAGGAAAGTGCTGCTGATTACGTTGAACGGATCAAGAGCCGCTGACTGGGTAGAGGTGGTGGGAGGGGGGGGAGCTAAAGCGGCGGGAGCGGCTTTAGGAGCGGGGGTGGGGGGCTTTGGTTTACCCGCTAAATATGATTGTAGCGAGGGGGGGCAAAGTCGGGGATCCGCCCTTGCAGGGGTGGGTGAGGGTGAGGCTGTCACGAGAGCGGGGAAAGCGCTCTGGTGGTTCAGCATGTTCCATGGACTAGGCCTGTGGGGGCTTAGTCGCTCGGGGTGCTGGGTCGAGGGGTATTGGGGCGGAGATTCCCTCTGTTGGCGGGCGTCTGCACGCTTGGCCAACTTAGGGGAGGAGGATTTAGGGGCCTTAGGGCAGCCACGGTAGTTGGCTGGGTGCCCTGTTTCGCCGCACAGTACGCAGCTGGGGGGTTCCTTGCAAAGGGAACGATCTTTGGGACGGGGGCAATCAGACGTGCCATGCTCACCCAGGCACTTGACGCACCTGGGTTTGGCATGGCAGTGTGCCTGGGAATGGCCGTAGAGCTGGCATCGGTGGCATTGCCCGACGATGCCGCTCTTGCGGGGTTTCTCGATTATGAGGCCTGTGAGACCACAGATCGCCTTAATCTTGAAAATAGGGTGATAAGATTCACCCTCTGCAGCGGGACAGACCACGAGGGTCATGTCGAATGCAACTTGCCCTCTGGCACGGTGCATTCGGTGGACGTCAGACACAGGGATGCCCTGTGCCTGGAGATCGGCCTTGATATCCGAGACGGGGATTTCCTTGGGGATCCTGCGGATGACCACTCGGGTCTGACGTTCTTCCGGGAGGGAGTAGGTGTGAAAAGACACACCTCTCTGCCGGAGTAATCGGGTTAGTTCCCTATAGTCTTTCGACGTAGGGACTATTACTTTTATACCCTGTTGGGTAGATTTAGCATTGGTGAAACCGATCTTGAGATCGGTGCACCATTTTGAGACGTCCGTCCACTTCCCTTTGTCCTGAATGAACACAGGGGGTGGCGGGGGAGATTTCCGAGGGGCGGAGGGGGTGACATCAGCGCTGTGGCTGGCGGTCGGAGTGGGGGTAGCGGCGCGAGGGGCGCGTGGGGCGGACGGGGCGGGGGTAGCGGCGCGGGCGGCCTGGGAAGCGGGGGCGGAGGGAGGGGTAGCGACCGAGACAGGGGCCGCTATTTTGATGGGAGAAGAAGTTTTCTTCTTCTTCCGCATACTTTTTTTCCCTGACGCCAGCGTGAAGCCGTCGTCATCGGAGGAAGTGGCTGAGGAGGAGTCGGAGACGAGGAGGGAATCCTCGTCCGAAGAGACGTGGGCGCGTTTGCCCGAGGCCTCTTCAGCGTCCATTGGCGCTGGGGAGGTGGGCGACTCAACTGGGGAGGTGGGCGACTCAACGAGCAGGCTCGTTTTGACAGTCGTGGCGGGGGAGGTAAGCTGCAGAACAGCTAATTTGGAGCCATATTTGGCGAGGAAGTCGGGGTCCTTGAGGAGGACCTCCTTTAGAAAGATTACTATGGCATTGTCTGCCATAGTCTGGGGCGGGGGAACGGAGTTTTAATCCGTGATTTTAGAAAAAACCTATACCTAACTCCCCGGGTGGATGGGCCCGGGGGTGTGTACCCTCCCTGTCGGGTGTAGACAGGGAGGTGAGTGCCTAAGGGTGAGCCCTAAGCTTGTAACCCGTCGCCAGTCTTATTGTGCGAACGGGGCCCTAGCCAGTCTAGCGCGAAGGGTGTAGAGACACCCTAAAGACACTAGGTGTGTTGCTGTGGAGAAAAACTGTCACCAGCACCGACTAGGAGACCCCCCAAGGCCGGGAACTGGGACCCGTCCAATTGACTGCCTAGCCCTGAAGGGGTTCGGCGGGTGTGATTGGGACAACACCCCACTCGGATTCGTTGGCACCGTAAGGTTTCCTCCGAGGACCACGAAACTGTGGTTTTAGCCCAGAAGGGGCCAAGTGACTCTACGACGAACTATACGTCAAAGAAATAGTAGTAGCCTTGAAAAAGGCAGTTTGAGAGATCTTATATTTCGGAGAATAAAATTCAACCGAAAAGATCGAGTGTAGTCGGGGCGACTACAGAGAGCCGTTACGAGAACGCAACGAGAGCGACAGCGAGGGGCACTAAACCGGGAGGGAGCGCTTGGGCACGTCCGCTAGCGGCGAGTGTCAAACGGTGTCCTGTCGAAATCTTTTTTTTTTTTTTTTTTTTTTTTTTTTTTTTTATATATGGCATCTCGTAGTTGACCTTGAGAGGTCGTGACTACTTAACCGGACTATCCTGTGGTTGCCTTAAGAAATCTTAAAGCCTCCAGCCAGGGCTAAAACTAATTAAAACTAGGCGACTGCACGCTAAGGGCACCCCCTGTGGGGTACGAACCTCGGCTTAGGGCGTCGCTGGGAGAGGGCAGCAAAGGGACAGGCTGGATCGAATTTATATTTTTAGTGCTTTGATGAGCACGGCGTTTCCTAAGACTATCTCTGAGAAGAAAGGCCGAAACAAAAACAGAGGTTACGGTCGTCGTGAATTTACAATTAATAGCTCAGCTGCAACGCGAGCTGGCTCTTCATCAACAATGAAGGGTCGGGCTGGTGGTGAATTTACTTGGGGACGTCGCGATGGACCCCGGCGGCGGGGTCGGAATGACGGTTTTTTGTTTTTGTGAGCTGTGCTGGTTGCCCTATCGCTCTCCTGGAGGAGTGTTATGGGGTCATCGGGGTCACCGAGTACATGCCTTGGACGGCGAAGCTTACTGATGTTGGAGGGGGTGTATTTTGCGGCCGCGACAACCAGAGGGTTGCGGTGCTTGGCGGCTGTGTCAAAGAAACGCTTGGAGAGGCGTTTCATGAACTGCTGGATGGTGGGGATCTTGAGATCAATATGGAGGATCTCGTTGCGAACGAACCAGGGGGAGTTTGTGGCCTTGCGGAGGAATCGGTTCTGTAGTGTTTGCATCCTATGGATGTGGCGGGGCTTTGTGTGGGCAAAGACTACGCAAGCGTAAGTCATTATGGGACGGATGCAGGCTGTATACAAGCGCATTTTGCACTTGAGTGACAGCTTGCTGCCTTCGTTGAGGACAGAGTGGAGACAACCGAGAGCGAAAGCGGCGCGCGAACGGACCGTCTTTATGTGCTCTGAGAAGGTGAGGTGTTGATCCAGGATAACACCGAGGTATTTGGCTCGCTTTTCCCACGGGATTGGCTTGCCGAACATGGTGATGGGCGGAGGGGGGGTGGGTTGGAGTCTGGGTTTCAAATAGAGAACCGCCTGACTCTTATCGGGGTTGACTTCGATGCGCCATTTCCTGAACCAAGCAGCCAACTTGTTGACTGCGGTTTGGAGGCGAAGCCGTATTTGGGTGTGGCTGCGACCAGTGTAATAAATGGCTGTGTCGTCTGCGAACAGAGCCAGATGGGTCTTAGCGTCCTTTGGGATATCGCTAGTGAACAGCGTGAAAAGGAGTGGGGCGAGTACAGAGCCCTGGGGGACTCCTGCTCTGATGGGGTGGGGGGATGAGAGCGCTCCTTCGATCTTGTAGCGGAAGGTGCGGTTCGACAGAAAGTCTCGTAGGATGAGAACGAGCCGGTCTGGCACACCGAGTTGGTACAGCTTGAGTAATAAGCCGTTGTGCCAGACTTTGTCGAATGCTTTCGCTATGTCGAAGTAGATAACACCTGTCATCATGCCGCGCAGGAATCCTGAGTGGATGTGTTCGGTGATGCGGTGGACTTGTTGGACACAAGAGTGTTGGGTTCGAAAACCAAATTGCTCGTCTGGAAAGAGGCCCTTTGATTCGGCGTAGACCCTGAGACGCTTGTAAATAAGCCTCTCGTAGATCTTTCCGAGGACTTTGAGCAGACTGATAGGACGGTAGCTTGACGGTTCGGACCTGGGCTTTCCGGGCTTGTGGATGCCAATAACTGTGGCTTCTTTCCACGATTGTGGGAAAATGTTGTTGCCCATGGCGCCATTGAAGATGGTGGCCAGTAGCAATATAAGGGGGGCTGGGAGGAGCTGGATCACTTTATTGGTGATCCCGTCCGAACCGGGGGCCTTTCTGGGTATGAGACCTTTGATGATATCCTGCACTTCGTCTGGAGTGACGGGAGGCAGAGGATTTTCAGGGTCTTCGACGGGCGGGAGGGAGGCTCGACGTTCGACTTCCGCGTCGACCTCTGAGAGGTGAGCTTGGTCTACTGGTTGAGTGCTGGGTGAACATTGAGCTTCGAGGCTGATGGCCAGGCACTCGGCCTTTTCATCATCATCGAAAGCGATGGTTTTATCAGGGCGGACCAGGGGTGGTACGGTGACTACTTCGCGGGATTTGAGTCTCCTTTGAAGCTCCCAGAAGGCCTGATGGGTGGGCTCTAGTTCGCTTAGCATCTTATTCCAGCTAGCTTCACGCCACTCCGATAAACGAGACTTTACAGCACGCTGCAAGTAACGCATATGGGCTTTGTTAGCGTCGCAGGGAAAGCTACTGTAGGCACGAACGGCCGCGTTCTTCTCATTCAGCAGTTCACGCACGTCGTCAGGCAATTTCCAGCGACGGTCGTCCGTCACTAGAATTTCCCTAGAACAATCGTTCATGACTGACTGCACGTGTTCCGTGAATGAGTCGATCGCGGCCGTCGTGTCTGCGACAGAGTTGAAATGACCGGGGATGGTGTCCAGGTGGGGGGATGTGGTGGATTTCAGGCATTCCCTTACTTTCCTCCAGTCCGTTACCACTTTTGTCAGGGGAGGTAGGTCAGGATCGGTGAGACCAGAGCGAGGGGCCAATCGAATGATGATTGGTCGATGATCTGACGTGAGCTCTTGAACTACTTCTAGAGAGTCTAACCGTAGGTTGACTTTCTTCAGAAGCACTATGTCCAGGACGTCAGGGGTGTGGGAGGGGTCGTGGGGAAAGTGAGTGGGAGTCATGGGGCCTATGACGTCGAAATTGAGCAGGGGGCAGAGGTCAAAGAGCTGCCTGCCCCGGGTGTTGACCGTGACACTGTTCCAAGCAGTGTGTTTAGCGTTGAGGTCACCCGCTATGATAACGGAGTCACTCAAGCCAAGAAGGGTAGAGAGGTCATCAGACAGAAGCTGTGGGTTCTCTGGAGCGGTAGAGGGAGGAAGGTAGGCCGAGACCAGCGTGATCGGCTGGTGGCCTGTCATGCCTAATCGGCAGATTGACACTTCGAGTCGTGAGAGGGGGGGAGGGTCCATAGGGATGCAATACAGAGCCTTTTTGTAATAAATTAGAGTACCGCCCTTGTGACACCTCGTCCTGTCATTACGAACCAGACGATAGTTAGCAATGGCGGGGCTGCGGTGGTTGGGCTTGAGGAAGGTCTCTTGGACGAGAAGGATGTCGATTTGATGATCGCGGAGGAAGGTGGCGATCTCATCTCGGTGTGGTCGGAGGCCGTTAGCATTGAAAGATGCCAACTTGAGGGATCGGGGTTTCGTTCGCGTTATTACGGTTTTATCCATTACGGTTTTGTAATGAATGATGTTAGGGCTTGCGTAATCTCCGGGTACGCGTTGTATATCGCTTGGATGCGATAGAGGTCGCCGGAGGCCTTAGCGGCAGTGATTTCCTGTGCCATTTGCTTGGCGCGGGGAGTGAGGAAAGTCAGGAAAGTGCTGCTGATCACGTTGAACGGATCAAGAGCCGCTGACTGGGTAGAGGTGGTGGGAGGGGGGGGAGCTAAAGCGGCGGGAGCGGCTTTAGGAGCGGGGGTGGGGGGCTTTGGTTTACCCGCTAAATATGATTGTAGCGAGGGGGGGCAAAGTCGGGGATCCGCCCTTGCAGGGGTGGGTGAGGGTGAGGCTGTCACGAGAGCGGGGAAAGCGCTCTGGTGGTTCAGCATGTTCCATGGACTAGGCCTGTGGGGGCTTAGTCGCTCGGGGAGCTGGGTCGAGGGGTATTGGGGCGGAGATTCCCTCTGTTGGCGGGCGTCTGCACGCTTGGCCAACTTAGGGGAGGAGGATTTAGGGGCCTTAGGGCAGCCACGGTAGTTGGCTGGGTGCCCTGTTTCGCCGCACAGTACGCAGCTGGGGGGTTCCTTGCAAAGGGAACGATCTTTGGGACGGGGGCAATCAGCCGTGCCATGCTCACCCAGGCACTTGACGCACCTGGGTTTGGCATGGCAGTGTGCCTGGGAATGGCCGTAGAGCTGGCATCGGTGGCATTGCCCGACGATGCCGCTCTTGCGGGGTTTCTCTATTATAAGGCCTGTGAGACCACAGATCGCCTTAATCTTGAAAATAGGGTGATAGGATTCACCCTCTGCAGCGGGACAGACCACGAGGATCATGTCGAATGCAACTTGCCCTCTGGCACGGTGCATTCGGTGGACGTCAGACACAGGGATGCCCTGTGCCTGGAGATCGGCCTTGATATCCGAGACGGGGATTTCCTTGGGGATCCTGCGGATGACCACTCGGGTCTGACGTTCTTCCGGGAGGGAGTAGGTGTGAAAAGACACACCTCTCTGCCGGAGTAATCGGGTTAGTTCCCTGTAGTCTTTCGACGTAGGGACTATTACTTTTATACCCTGTTGGGTAGATTTAGCATTGGTGAAACCGATCTTGAGATCGGTGCACCATTTTGAGACGTCCGTCCACTTCCCTTTGTCCTGAATGAACACAGGGGGTGGCGGGGGAGATTTCCGAGGGGCGGAGGGGGTGACGTCAGCGCTGTGGCTGGCGGTCGGAGTGGGGGTAGCGGCGCGAGGGGCGCGTGGGGCGGACGGGGCGGGGGTAGCGGCGCGGGCGGCCTGGGAAGCGGGGGCGGAGGGAGGGGTAGCGACCGAGACAGGGGCCGCTATTTTGATGGGAGAAGAAATTTTCTTCTTCTTCCGCATACTTTTTTTCCCTGACGCCAGCGTGAAGCCGTCGTCATCGGATGAAGTGGCTGAGGAGGAGTCGGAGACTAGAAGGGAATCCTCGTCCGAAGAGACGTGGGCGCGTTTGCCCGAGGCCTCTTCAGCGTCCATTGGCGCTGGGGAGGTGGGCGACTCAACTGGGGAGGTGGGCGACTCAACGAGCAGGCTCGTTTTGACAGTCGTGGCGGGGGAGGTAAGCTGCAGAGCAGCTAGTTTAGAGCCATATTTGGCGAGGATGTCGGGGTCCTTGAGGAGGACCTCCTTTAAAAAGATTACTATGGCATTGTCTGCCATAGTCGGGGGCGGGGGAACGGGGTTTAATCCGTGATTTTAGAATAAACCTATTCCTAACTAACTCCCCGGGTGGATGGGCCCGGGGGTGTGTACCCTCCCTGTCGGGTGTAGACAGGGAGGTGAGTGCCTAAGGGTGAGCCCTAAGCTTGTAACCCGTCGCCAGTCTTATTGTGCGAACGGGGCCCTAGCCAGTCTAGCGCGAAGGGTGTAGAGACACCCTAAAGACACTAGGTGTGTTGCTGTGGAGAAAAACTGTCACCAGCACCGACTAGGAGACCCCCCAAGGCCGGGAACTGGGACCCGTCCAATTGACTGCCTAGCCCTGAAGGGGTTCGGCGGGTGTGATTGGGACAACACCCCACTCGGATTCGTTGGCACCGTAAGGTTTCCTCCGAGGACCACGAAACTGTGGTTTTAGCCCAGAAGGGGCCAAGTGACTCTACGACGAACTATACGTCAAAGAAATAGTAGTAGCCTTGAAAAAGGCAGTTTTAGAGATCTTATATTTCGGAGAATAAAATTCAACCGAAAAGATCGAGTGTAGTCGGGGCGACTACAGAGAGCCGTTACGAACGTAACGAGAGCGACAGCGAGGGGCACTAATCCGGGAGGGAGCGCTTGGGCACGTCCGCTAGCGGCGAGTGTCAAACGGTGTCTGTGTGTCGAAATCGAAAACCCGGCTTAATTTATACTAAATTTGCTAAGAAAATGTAGGCCCTCTGATTGGTCGACCAATCAGAGCACAGGGATTTTAGCCAATGGGCGTACAACGTCGATCTCGGCACAGTGAGCTTAAGTACAATGCAACGTTACCGTAATGAGAGCCGCGTAACATTAGATCTCGAGACCGTAAGCTTAGGTACAATACAACTTTACTGTAATGAGGGCCGCGTGACATTATTTACATTTCTTGTTACATTTTTACTTACTACGTACTATAAACTATGTGTTTTTTTTTTAATCTATAAACTATAATCTATACAAGAAAAAATACAAAACTATCAATACTAATATGTAAATACTACTATTAGTTACACTACTATCCCGCACAATTAGTTGTCCCGCACATCACTCCCGCCGTGCGACCGCGTCGCATCTCGTTCCGGTGCGGGCACGTCGTCCGTAGGCAGGGGCAGGATCACCAGCTTCCTCACAGGCCGGCGTAGGACACCTCCTTTGGTCTGCACGTCCACCGTCCGCACGATGTTGTCGGGGCCAGGATACGTCGCGATGACCCGCCCTCGTATCCACACGTTGCGGGGTAGGTTCGGGTCGACGACCTGCACGAGGTCGTTCACTGCTACTGGTCGCCCTCGTCCGTGGGGCTCCCGCCGGTGTTGGAGCTCAGGGAGGTACTCCTTCATCCAGCGTAGCCAGAAGACGTCCGCTAGCCTCTGCGCGGCTCGCCAGCTGGACCGTGAGATGGCGTCTTGTTCTGTGAAAGTGCCTGGCTGCGGCACGCGCCCTGGTCCTCCCAACAGGAAGTGGTTGGGAGTAAGGGCTTCTGGATCTTCTGTGCTGACTGAGACGTGAGTTAGCGGCCGACTGTTGACGGTGTTCTCTACCTCTGCCAGTAGAGTCGCGAGGACTTCCTCTGTTGGATGACGTTCATGTAACGTCGCGGTGAGAGCGGTTTTGACGGAGCGAACCATTCGCTCCCAAGCTCCGCCCATAAATGGAGCTCCAGGCGGTATGTATCGCCAGGAGATGGTTCTCTTTGCAACTTCCTCTGCGGTTGCTGCGTCGATCGCCTGTCGTAGCTCTTTATCTGCGGCCTTCAGGTTGGTGCCGTTGTCCGACCATATTTCAGTCGGGCACCCTCGTCGTGCGATCATTCTCCTCACTGCCATCACCGCTGAGTCGGCGTTAAGCGAACCAGCGATTTCTAAATGTATAGCTCGTGTCGTGAGACATGTGAAGACGGCCACATATCTCTTTTGTCGCGTTCGTCCGACGGTCACTGACAGGGGTCCGAAGTAGTCGACCCCGGTGAAGGTGAAAGGTCGCTCATGATGAGCTAAGCGACACGCTGGCAAGTCCCCGGTTCTCGGATGTGGTGGTACTTGCGTCTTCATTCTGCAGAATAGGCATCTTCGCAGTATTGTGCGTGTGATAGGGCGCAATCTTAGTACCCAATACTGCTGTCTGCACTCGTTGACTGTAGCTTCTACACCGGTGTGATGGAGTTGCCGATGTATAGCCTGCACCCAGAGCTTGACCGTAGGATGATCACCGTTGATTACAATCGGATTCTTAAAGTCGTCCTTCATGTCTTGGACGGCTCGAATGCGTCCTCTAAGTCTAAGTGTGCCGTTTATTGACTCGACACTGAGCTGGTGTAGGCGGCTTTCTTTGTTGATCGATTTCCCCCTGTTCAAATTATCTATTTCTTCCGCGAAGGACTCTTCTTGAGACGACCGCATCAGGAGTTCTTCAGCTGTCTTGAGCAGCTCAGCTGTTACTGGTAACCACCTTTTCTCTCCTTGTGATGGTTTCTTCGTTGCTGCGTGCGCCTGCCCTTTCACTGTGGTTTTATTTTTCTTCCAAGCGGGATCGGCCTCTTTATTCTTCCTCGTTCTTCTGTAGTTGACTCTTTGTTTGGTGGCTCTGCAGAGTTGAATAAACTGCAGAACACGAGCTGTTGAGTATCGGAGTCGGTCCCAGTTGGAGAACTTCGTCGGATCAGGCAGGCCCTCTGCAAGCCTCAATCTTCTCTTGTCGCTTACGTGATACGTCTTCTCTTCATCGGAGGGTTCTTCTGGTGCTACTTTTGTAGCTTCTGTTGGCCAGGCGTCTTCTGTTTGGTATAAGAAGTCTGGCCCTTTGAACAATCGATGATCTCTGTTGAATGTGGCTGGTACGTCTCGTGTGGCGTCGTCTGCCACGTTTAGCTTCGTCGGAACCCAGCGCCAGTCGTTGACCTTGGAACTCTCTTCTCATGCTGCTAGCCGATGAGCTACATAGGGTTTGTATGAACGTGACCCTGTTCGTATCCAGGTTAGCACTGTTTTGCTGTCTGTCCAGAATACTCTGCGGTCAGGTTTCCTCTCGTGTTCTTCGACCACTGACTCTGCGAGTCTGGCGCCCATGACTGTTGCCTGTAACTCCAAAACACGTGTTCCAGGTGAGCGTCGCCATACCGAGCCTCCAATGCCTCAAGGAGCTGCTCGTAAGTTATTTCCTTACCGAGAGCTTCCAGAACAGTTAAGGCCTGGTCGCGCAGGCCTAGGGTGAGGGCAGTCATGGCCTGACTTTTACTCCAAGCGTTCGCCTTCATGACAGCCTCAAACTGGATTTTGTAGGCCGACCAGGAAGAAGTTCCGTCGAACGGTACACTTTGAATCCACGTAGCGAAGGTGTTGTAGCTACGGGAGCTGCGATTCCATCCCCAAGTTTAAGGTAATCCAGCGTTTTCTTTACGTCAGCCATCACGGTTTTTTTTACGTCAGGTACCACGTTGTCAACCCGATTATTCACTTGGTCGATCCGGATTTCAGCTTCCGACAGGCGGTTGTCATATTGAGCAACCTTATCCTTCACCTCCTTCATGTCTTTCCTAAAAGTAGCGTGAAGGTCTTTAATAAGGAGCATCTGCTCTTCCTGGCGGCGCGCTTGCTCCTCCTGGCGGCGCGCTTGCTCCTCCTTATCATGTTGGAGCTGTTCTTCCAACCGACGAGCCTGTTCCTCCTGTCGGCGAGCCTGTTCCTCCTGTCGGCGGGCCTGTTCCTCCTGTTGGTGGGACTGCTCCTGCAGCATCATTATCAGGGCAGCAAAGTCTGGTGCTGCTGATGCTGGAGCTGCTGCGGACGGTTCGGCCTCCGTGGTTGGTAGCTGGCCCTCCGACCTCTGTGGCATAGCTCCACCAAAACGTCTCTGGTCCGTCTCCTGTTGACGTTGACTCCGGGTACGGATACCCTCCGTGTCGTCTTTAGGTAAAATCGGCATGATTTTAATCCTTGCTTCTGACACCAATTGTTACGAGCTTCGGGTTCGTGACAATAAAAACTGCCGATAAAAATTACCAAAAACTACACTTTAATTAAACAACACTTATAACAACTCTAACACACTAATTATAAAACACAATCGCTCTTAAATCGCACTTGAAGATCGCATTCGATGTATTCGCTTCTATCGCAGAACCAAGTCTGATCGGTCGCTTTTTTTTTTTTTTTTTTAGAATATGGCATCTCGTAGTTGACCTTGAGAGGTCGTGACTACTTAACCGGACTATCCTGTGGTTGCCTTAAGAAATCTTAAAGCCTCCAGCCAGGGCTAAAACTAATTAAAACTAGGCGACTGCACGCTAAGGGCACCCCCTGTGGGGTACGAACCTCGGCTTAGGGCGTCGCTGGGAGAGGGCAGCAAAGGGACAGGCTGGATCGAATTTATATTTTTAGTGCTTTGATGAGCACGGCGTTTCCTAAGACTATCTCTGAGAAGAAAGGCCGAAACAAACTCAGAGGTTACGGTCGTCGTGAATTTACATTTAATAGCTCAGCTGCAACGCGAGCTCGCGGCTAGTCCCGGCCTTATATAGTGCCGCAGATAATTCCAGAACCTTCTATTATAGACACATCTAGAATGTTCGAGTACATACCGGCCCCGACTGACCAGATGTCGATAGTTCTAGTAAGTTCAGCCAATCGATAATAGATGGCGCTAGTGAATCCATTAGTTCTTGCTACTAGAAACTAGATGGCGCTAGTGGTAACTAATGTCACCATGCATCAGGCATTAATTGTGGCGCGCAACACTATCAATACTAATATGTAAATACTACTATTAGTTACACTACTATCCCGCACAATTAGTTGTCCCGCACACATGGCGTACAAGGGACTGATAATCGGTGTTGCGCTAGGGATGCGCGAGATGAGATTAGCGTATATCGAAATTAGACCTGACTAGATTTTGTTTTCGATTCTATAGCTGCTATAGTATGGTTTTATAAGACTGAATCTTATAACTGGTTTATCCAGATACCAATTGATGCAAAAATAATATAATCACATTAATTTAAAGTTAGTTTCACATGAATTTTAGTAAGGATTTATCGATATTATCAATCATACGTCACGTCACTAGCGGTCACATATAGAAGACATTGACGTGTGAGAACACTCCTTTTTAAACGTTTAATTTCTTCTTTTTTGTCATCAAAGGAGACGGGCGAAAGTTCGTATAAAGTTAGGCCTGACGTTACAGTAACGATTACTGCATTATTTTATTTAGATACAAATACCACTTGAAAAAAACTAAAATGTTTACGAGTGCCCCATGGTAGAAAAAAAAATAGGGTGTTATTGGTTATATAAAAACAACGTTGTGGTAAGAAATGCGTGGGTCGTTCGTCTAACTAAGTAATAACCATCAGAATCCTATAAATGTAGCCAAAGTTGTTAAAGAGTACTAATTGAATAATAAATAAATAAATAATTACTACAGCACACGAAAACACAATAGAAAATAAAATAGCCGCTATCGCCGCAAGCTCAGAGCCAAACGTACGAAGCAAACGATTGGTTTGATTGACGTTTGAGTTTGAGCTGACATTGACATGAGTTCCAATGTGTTGCCTGAATATTAAAACATGATGATCGATTGTGAAATATATTTACAATTTATTTTTACGACGTTTTCAGAAACGTTATTTGTCACTTTTTATTACCATTATTAAAAAAAAAAAACTTATATAAAGAAGAAAACACTGAATCACTTCTTATTGTTTTTTTTTCTATTTGTATTTTTAATATCGCTTAACTTACATATTTCATCTGGCAACATTGTTTAAAAGTGAAAATAAGGGAAGTCAGTATTTTTGCTAACAGATATTTAATTTCTTATCCCATGATAAAACTGCTTAATATTTCATGAGTAACTACAAATAAACTGAAAAAAATATTGATAAATATTTCATTTGTGTAACGTTAGGCCCAGTTTCGCCCGTCTCCTTTCTCAATATCCATGGTATAATTTAATTCGTTTCAAGCAATTAAACATGGACAAGAGCTTAAATATTTAAGGTATACAAATAAAAACACAAAAGTAATGATTTAATTGTTTATTTCGTGATAAAGTGCACCGCATTTTTTGTCACATATTTGTGTCGTTGGCGTACAGGGCTCGCGCTTGCTTGTCACGTATATGTGACAATGGCGTTCAAAAGGTTAAGGACTCCCCTTCGGGTACTTACGCACTGTGGTTAGGAAACTCACCAGGGACCAATATCACAAACTATGGGTGGGTGGACCAAGGTGAGTGCAGGCAGGCTAAGGAAGCACTCCTTACACTTGATGGCCACGTCACGAAATAGGTTCTCCGACTAACAAACAACACCTACGTGCAGTTAGAGCAGCTTTAACTGGCTACGGGTCATTTAATAAACAACTCTTTGTCATGGGAGTCACAGACAGTCCGCTGTGCAGAGTCTGCATGGAGGACGATGAGACAGCACCTCATGTGCTTCTAAATAGCCCGGTGGTCGTCACGTACAGGGCAAAGTACTTCCGTAACCCACCTGGGTTCGTCTCACGGAGAGTCCCTACCATAGATATAGGATAGAAGGAGATATGCCCTGTAGTTGAAAATGTATCAGAACTCCCATGTCGCTAAGACGATCCCACTACCGCGCCACATGTAGTTCAGTAAAAGCAATAGATACAAAGTCGCGCACACACTTCCAAGCCATAAAATCAGAAAGTACCTACTCGTACTACACAATCAATTATAAACGTTAACTCATCAAACACAGCGTGCATTACAACTTACACAAAAACATCTGTCACTATCGTTGTGATGTGCAAATGCCATTTATTTTACATATACGCTAGTGATTGACTAAATCGGAAAGTTATCGATTCTCCTATTTATTATTGTAATAAAAAAAAAAACAGAAAATAATAGGGGTTAAAGTATGTAATTGCCGTTTTATTGTTATAGGTACTTCGAATGGACATAGAACCTTCATGGTTTGAGATTTTTGAGTAAAACTTTTTTCACATGGTACCTATGAAGTTCTTCTTTTAAAAAATGTGCAACATTCGGTTGTCGACTTTCAGTTGTTTTTTTTATTCAGCTTAGACAAGAAAGATGGATACTTCGAAAATTCGAGTTATTTTTGAATACGAGTTCCGACGCGGAACTAACGCGGCAGAAACAGCTCGCAATATCAATGTTGCGTTTGGAGAGGGGACTGCTAATGAATGCACCGTGCGATTTTGGTTTAAACGCTTTGGTGATGGAAACTTTGATTTGAAGAACGAACCACGTGGAAGACCGCCCACACAGGTGAATAACAATGAATTGAAAGAGATGGTGGAAGCCGATCCAAGCCAAACTACCCAGGAATTAGCGGCATGGTTTAACGTTACCTTACCAACAATATTGTGGTATTATATATTATTATTATATTATTATTATTATTATTCTCATTTGCGTCAAATCAATAAAATAAAAAAATATCTGAAATGGGTGCCTCATGATTTGACAGATCTACAGAAATAAACGCTTGTTGAAACTTGTGTTGCCTTGTTGAATCGATACAGAAATGAAGAAATATTGGATCGAATTGTGACATGTGATGAAAAGTGGATTCTTTACGATAACCGTAAGCGAAAAATGCAATGGCTGACCCCAGGTCAAACGCCGCAACAGTGTCCTAAAGCAAAGCCATAAAAAGGTAATGGTAACTGTTTGGTGGTCTCAGCATGGTGTTATTCACTTTAGCTTTCTCCGATCTGGTCAAGCAATAACGGCAGATGTCTACTGTGCCGAACTCCGAACAATGATAGCAAAACTAGCAGTGAAACAGCCCCGACTCATGAATCGATCTTCACGATTATTGCTCCATGATAACGCGAGACCTCATACAGCACGAGAAACCGTTTTAACTCTACAGGAACTGCAATTAGAAACCATTCGTCACCCTCCGTATTCGCCAGACCTTGCTCCAACGGACTACCATTTTTTTCGTGATTTGGACAATTTTCTACGTGATAAAAAGTTTTCTTCTCAGGAGGCAGTACAAAATGCTTTTACACAGTTTGTCGAATCTAGATCACGAGAGTTCTATCGCAAAGGCATACATGACCTTCCTATTAGATGGCAGCAATGTATAGAAAATAATGGTAATTATTTTGATTAAATAAATATGTTAAATTAAAAAAAAACGAATTTCAATTTTTTAAGCACGAATGAAATACTGAGGGCACAATTCTTTAGGCTCAACTAAGGTTCCAGGCCCCGACGGTCTTCAGCATAGCTATTCACAATCATCCGACACGCTATAATATCGAAAATGACACATTTCGATAACCTGATCTGCCTTGCCCCCGACAGCAAACAGCTGTTGGAAGAATAGTGGTCGTCTATTTCATTTAAACTGACAAAATTTTCAGGTTTTGGACTTGTGTTTGATATACGTTACGGTACGAAAGCGTCTCGAGTGGTTGTGAATGTCACGTTTCTCAAAGCTAGGTACCGCTAAAAATATTTGCAGTAAAAGTATTTGCAGTGCTATATATATCTTATTTAATAAATCACTGGCACAAAGAATTTTCCCCGAGGTATGGAAGAGTGCGAATATAATACCAATAAACATATGGGGTGACTGGTAATAAATAAATAAATAACTAACAACTTTCCTAAAGAAACAATTTTTTTAATTTACAAAGCGCTTTTTCACACCAATAGAACCTACCTACCTAACAAGAACAATTACACCATCAGCTGTAATTTAATTTAGTTACTAATCCCTTTTTACAAACAAAACTATTCCACTTTTACCATGCATTAGTCTTTTTCATTCATTTAACACCCGCACTCTAATTGCGTAATACACTATCAATCACAATCTGAATAATTTAGAAGGATATTCCTAATCCTTTGCTTCATATGTTCGTCAAAATTCTCTGCTCAACAACATAACTAACGCAATGAATGTTGTTGAACTGTCAAAATGAAAGCCATTCCTACTGTACTGATCATAGAAATCTTATATCTATGGTACTGATAACAGAGGGTTACACAATAAAATTACCCCGCGGGCTGCTGGCACACTGGACGGTTGGTCGGGTTTACATTCTGGCTTAATAACTATAAAACATAACATGTAATTTGATGTTAGGTAATATTTTTCATAATATTAGTTCATATTCCAATACACTTGCGGAATGGGTATAAAAACAAAATGGTATGTTTTATGACAAAAACGATCCGTGTTTGGCTGAGAGCCAAAATAAGTTCGCCCCCAACTGAGGGTTATTGAAGAGGGTCTCGGCCTCTCGCCAAACTGGCGCCAGCATACGGTAGCCAAACTACAGAGTTGCTTATGTATGTACTTACTAGGACTACACAATATGTTAGTGTGCTGCATCTTAAAATGTATTAGTTTAGGGAAAAATAAAAAATCAGTTTACTAAAAAAAGGACGTTCCTACTGTGTAAAACAGTATCAGACTTTACGTAATAGAATAGAATAGAATAGAATATTTATTTGCGTAAAACATGGTATACAAGGGTGTTAAATATGCAAATTGAGGCACAAGCATGTTTAGCTAGGTTATAACATAGCATGCAAAATTTTAAAGAAAAGAAAAGTTAAGGCAACAATAATCGGTATTTTTTTTTAAAACATCAACATTTTTTATCTATTAATTCTTGTAAACTATAAAAACTACACTCGAGTAACCACTTATGAAATTTTATTTTAAATAATTTTGTATTTAAAGCTTTGAAATGCCTTGGTATCTTATTATAAATGCGCACACACATTGCCATGCAGTTTCTATTGTATTTAGACAGTCTAGGCAAATCATTTAACACCAGTTTATATGGGTCTCGTCGGTTCCGAGGATTGACATCATTAGCAGTCTTAAATAGTTGCTTGTTTTTCATAACAAAAACACATAATTCATAAATGTAAATCGACGGTAACGGTAACAAACCAAGTTTTTTAAATATTGGTCGACATGAGTCGTCGGGCTTAAGTCCACAAATTGCTCTCATGCACTTTTTTTGAGCGATGAATGCTCTTTGGAAGTCAGTGCTGTTACCCCACATTATTAGTCCATAACGTAACAACGATTCGACGTACGCGTGGTATGACATTAGAGCAGTTTTTATATTAGTTACATTTTTTACTTGTTTTAATGCATAAACAAATTTATTAATTTTAGTGCTAACATTATCTATATGCTCTTTCCAGTTAATGTCTTTATCTATTATTACACCTAAAAATCTAGTACGCGTTACTTCATTGATTTTATTAATATTGAGTTTAATGTCATTTTTGGTATTATTTGATCGATTAAATTGGATGTAAACGGATTTGTCTAAATTTATCTTCAAATGGTTAATGTCAAGCCAATGCAATAATTTGTCAATTGTATTATTAATGTCAAGTTTATGTTCTGAAATGGTATTTAATTTTTTATTAGATGTCACTATAATAGAAATATCGTCAGCAAATAATACGCATTTATGGTTAGTTATTTTTATGATGTCATTTATGTAAATGAGGAATAATATCGGGCCTAGCACGCTTCCCTGTGGAACGCCATATTTATTATGTTTATATTCTGATGAGTAGGATATTATGACATTATTTTCATTTTTTTTATTGATGATGACACATTGTTTTCTGTTGCATAAATAGGACGACAGCCACTGAAGTGCCGGTCCTCTAATACCAACAGCTTCCAATTTTTGTAGCAATATGTCATGTGACACCAGATCGAAGGCTTTCGATAGATCAAAAAAGAGGCCTGTAGTTATATAATTATTATTAATATTTGAAAGTATAGCTTGCATGAGGGAGAAAATAGCTAACGATGTGGACTTGTTCTTTTGGAATCCAAACTGCTGGTCACTTATAATATGAAATTTATTGCAAAAGTCAGTTAACCTTTTAAACATACATTTTTCAAAAATTTTAGATAATATGGGTATTAGAGTTATAGGTCGGTAATTGTTGATGTCACATTTATCTCCCTTCTTGAATAAGGGCTTTATTAAAGACAGTTTTAATTTTTCAGGAAAGATGCCTTGTGAAAATGACGTGTTTATTAAATGCGTCAGAATACTGGTCAGTTCGTTGCAGCAGGCTTTGACGATTTTGGTATTAATCTCATCATAGCCCTCCGACCTAGTGTTGGACAGAGACATTATTTCCTGTCTTACCTCGTTAACCTCCATTGGTCTAAGAAACATAGAGTTGACGCACGTACTTTTGAACCTGTTTCGATTTGTGCTTTTTTCCCCTTGTACATGCGTTAAGTTAACATAATTGTTATTAAATATAGTAGCCATTTGTACAGGGTCTGTAGTTATTGTATCATTAAATTTAATACATTCTATGTTGTCTTTATGAGTGTTACTGTTTATTTCGGTTTTAATGACATTCCATGTGGCTTTACATTTGTTATCATGGTTATGAATATATTTTATATTTGCACTTTTTTTTAAATTATAAATACATTTATTTAGCAGACTAGAGTAGTTTTTATATTTATTTTTATTAATTAAATTTTTATTTTTATAATATCTATACCGTAGCTTCCGTTTAGTTTTACAACTTTGTCTCAAACCTTTACTTATCCACTTTTGTTTGTTTTCGTTATTACTGTTGATTTTAACTCTTACTTTAGGAAAACAGAGGCCATACAACAGACACAGTAGCTCATGAAAATCATTGAATGCACAGTTAGTGTCAGTTTTGAGATAAGAATCGGACCAAGATAGATTTTGCAGACATTCCTTAAATTTCCGGATGTTGTCTACGTTATAGTCTCTTTTATAAATATAGTATATTGTTGATGTTTGTGGTTTCTTTTTGATTGGAAAGCTTAACATTTGTGCTGTGTCGTGATCAGATAGATACAGGGGTAGTACAGCGGTAGTTGCGTTGGTAATGTTGCTTAAAATATGGTCAATACAAGTCAGTTTGCGAGTAGGTACATTGATGTGGATTTGTAGATTATGATTGTTAGATAAATCTTGCAATCCATTTGTGATGTTACCTTTTTTAAGAGTATTTATGTTTAAATCACCGGCCACAACTATATTTATTTTAGACTTGTATTTGTTTGACAAATCGTGTAAAAGATTGTTTAATTTTGTCAAAAACAGATTGGGATCAGATTGTGGTGTTCTATAAACACATATTACTATTAATTTATTATTTATAATCTCTATGCCACAAGCTTCAAAAGTATTTTGAGTTGCATGGTTTTTTACAAATGATAGCTCTTTATAAAGTAAACCCATTTTCACTAATATGCATGTGCCACCTCTTTGCTTCTCTCTACAGTAGTTAGTAGCCAACTGATAGTTGCAGATTTTCACATAATTTTCATAGCCTTTTTTTACAAAGGTTTCAGATAGACATATAACATCAGGATCATTACTCGCTTCTTTTAATTCCTGAATAGTCATTTCTAGTAGTTCTTGTTTAGATAATAAACTCGCTATATTTTGATGGAGTATTCTAAACTGGTGTGTTTTGTTAGTTTGAGATACGAAAAAAAGAGTCACGCTTGTTTAACACAGGAAAGTAATAAGGTATAGTCCCTATTTGACCTTTTGGGCTGTGTTGCAGAACTTGCAGAGAGGAACTATGTTTGTGGGGCGTTGTATCCTCAATACGACCAAAGTAGTAAGGGATTGTCCCTTTTTTGGGTTTATCTGTAGGAACGTTTAATTTGGAACTTGATTTGTTACTCGCTATTAGTTTCCGTATTTCGCTCGGATTTAAATACTTATTACTATAATCACAACAATCTATAACATGATTTATCGACTTACAAACATCGGAAAGATTTGCGGATGTTTGATTTACGAAGTGACAATTTTTATAACTATTACAAACATTTTTTATAGAGTAGTTTAACTTACGGACATTGAGGTACATGTTATTGATGACATTTAACACAATTATAGTGTTATTTATAAATGTATTTAATACAATTTGCAATTGAGACAACAACAGGTTAGGGTTGTTGTCATTTTCACCTATGCATATTACAAGTTTGTCTTCAGCGGTCAGTTTAGTATTTCTGCAGTTTGCCATAATTTCGTTGCTAGGCGCATTTGGTTTTGTTTCAGCAACGAGTCTGTATTTTTCATACTGCGTATTAGTCCTTGAGTGTGAGATGGCTGCTGCAAGTCCGACGCAACGCTGAGTACCGAAGATAAATATCTTCCTTTCGGGGATATTACTCCTGTGTGTGACAACACATGTCTGAGCAATGGCGGTGGTTACAATGTCTCGCTTCAGTTCTTGACTTACGGCAGGTTCACAGACACTGCAACCACTTTGCATTATGATTGCAATGCGTTCCTGGAGAGCTGCAATCTCCTGCTGTGCAACCTTCAATTGTTGCTGTAAGGCTAAGATTTCTTGTTCTAGGGATGACACATTTGCGTTGTCATTGGGTTTAAATTTCAACTTTCTGGATGATGACGGCACAGAGGAAGGTGTAGAAAGTATGTTGTATGGAGTTGACAGCCCTAGCCTCTTTTTCTTAGTGTTTGGACCCGGACTTGAAAATAAGGAGGGCGACTGGCATAAAGATTTTAATGTCTTATTTTCTGTAGTTAACTTGTCTATTTGCTTGTATAGATCGGTGTTCTCCAACAGTATATTTCCTAGTTCATTTTCGGTAATTTCGAGTTTTAATGTGAGCTGTGCAATTATCTCCTTCATTTCTGAGGCTGATACTAAGTCAGACACAGTACCGTCAACACTCATTGACAATTTGTTGGGAGTACTATGCGATTCAATAGATGTTTCGCACTCAGTCAATATGTGGGAATCAAATGAATCGGCAGTATTTTGAACCGTAGATTGACGATAAAATGACTTATCACGTACTACATCCTTAGTGCTTTGTGGTTGTTCCGTTGGTGAAGGTATTTTTATCGATGTTACTTTTTTCCTCACGGTTATATTGGGTGTACAGTCGGTATTAGCGTATTTTTTGCTTCTAATGCATACCCTACATCTCCACTTTTTTCTTGATTCCGCGTCTTTGAGGCGATACGTATGTTCTGGATAACCATCGCAATCCAATTCATACCGGTTATCACAGGCAGAACACAAGGCAGTACTTTTTATGTTTACCAATTTTTTGCATTTATGACATGTTACTAGTGCTGCCATCTTGCAATAATTGTTGCACTAGTTTCTATAAATTCCAAATATAAATTTTAGAACTTACGAAAAGTGATGTGGTCACTGTGGTTTGAACCCGCGGCCACTCGTGTCAGGCTAGTTGAACTGCAAAAGTCGAAGCATTAGCTATTACGCCAATTGCACATTACTTGAGTATGTCAAATTTTTCGACCTATTGCAGCAGATGTTTTTTCTTTTGAGTAGGCAGGTTAGCGTGACGGTTTAAATTCAAATCACTGTGTGAGTCACTTTTAACTTTGTCTTTGTTGTAATTGATTTTGCTTTCACACTTATTTCGTTGAATTAAGTCACAGAATATTACACATTTTTCTTCCTTTAGTTTATTTTCATTGTTATTGTTGATTTTGTTGATTTTGTAGTCGTGTTTGTTATTTTAGAGCACAGTTTATTGTTCACAGTATAATATATATTAACTTCACAGTTTATGTATAAAATCCGTGGATAACACTATCACTTGAGTATTAGGTGATGTTTTATGAGTTCACTTATTTTTATTCACTTAAAAGCACAAATAGTATTTTTAACTGATATTTATTATCAGAGCGATCATTTGCGAGGTATGTTCTGTTTTCGAGGTATGGTTAAGTGATGAGTAAGTACCTACCTAAGCACTCAGGTAGAGGTAGGTACACTAGATTCGTTTCATTTAATTTCATTTGATAACATTTTATATTATCCATCGAATTCATAAACTTTCAATATTATTTGATTCTTGGCGATTTTTACATTGTTTAACACAGACGCTGATGTGAGCTCTCCGGAACACTCGCGAAATCTTCGGAGAAAGAGAGCTAGTCAACTTGAGGATCAATGTTGTAATAATTAATTCGTTTAGATATTCTAAAGGTGACAGGGCTGTGAACAAACAAGGCAGGAACTGAAGGTCCATTGCCAGTCCGGGCTGGCGACGGACCTCCAAACACACATATTAGGACCGCGTCTGGGACGTAGTCGGACCGTGCTCTGTCAAGGGCTCAAAAAAACGATCGGTGTGTAATTGCCTATTTTCTATGAACTTGTTCACACACATACGCTGAAGTATTTGCACGAAGGCTGCGCTGACGTTCATGTTCGGGGTCACTAGTATAGAGGTATGAGGAACGACCAGACGGGTGTGGTGTCTGGCGGGCAATTGGCCCTACGACTGATGTCAGGAAGTTTGTATATATGTATGCTAATTGTGCGGTAAACTCTGCTTGCGAAATGCAGGATTTGCGTGACGTCAGTATAACGCGTTGTTCGCATCTGGCGTTGTAGATACCGGTACATGTGGATTTGCAATGGATATTATTTCCATGGGCACCGTGGCTTAGTTGCTCAAAGCGCCTGCCTAGTAAACAGGAGATCGCGAGTTCGAATCTCGCCGGGGCCTTCAGAATGGAACTTTTTTGAGATGCTTTAGTTTACAAAATATAAGTATCTCCTGCACCAGTTCAATAGTAGATATAATATCTAACGTGGCTAAACGATCATATAGGTACCCTACGTGGCAAGTACTTCTACAAGTAGGTAGGTACCTACTACGTACAAACCTATATACCTACCTGCTGGCTTGCTGTAAATGCAAGTGTTTTTACGATATGGTACTAATGAGTGTTGTTGTTGTTAGGAGTGGTAGCCTGAGTCATGAAGTTGAGCTTAAACTTACTGAAAATGTAATTAAAGATAAAATAGTTTTGTTTACCCAAACGATGACAGGGCATGACAGACATTGATAGGTATTTCCCGATTACAATTTATATTAATAGAAAGGTACCTAAGTCTAAGTAGGTAAGGAACATAGATTGTAATAATTATGTTGATTCGTTATCGTTATCAGTTTTCTATATAAATCGTAGGTAAGTACAGTAATACGTAATTATGACCTTAAGTGGTCGTTGTTGTTTTCATAGACGTTATCAGACTTACGAGCGAACTTCATACATATAAATGACGCCAAGTAGGTACCTAGTTATTTTTGTGTATAACAACCTATATCACTCAATTATAATTTTAGTTGTTATAAACAGTGGCATAAACTTGCAGTACTTGCAGTAGATACACAAACGAAAACGTAGAAACAATTAGTTTCATAAAGTTCAAGGCGGGTCAACAACCAGACGGGGATGCAATGCTAGTGCTTTGTTCCGATCCTGAGGGGCGACTGGCCATTTACCCCGAATAATATACGCGTTCACGTCAGTAAAAAACAACCTCGTATCTTTCATATTTTATTTTATCACTGAACACAAACAAACTGAAGGATATCGATCAACAATTGTTGGTTTTCTAAACAGGGACATATAAAAGTGAAAACAATGGTTTTTAATTCAATTTATCACTGTACCTATATATGTATAGTGCAAACAAATTATACACAGCTACAGTTATAGTGCGAATTAATTATAATTTAAAAAAAATGGGTAATTACCGCATGTTCCGTGTGATTGCACAAAATCCTTTATGAAGCGGCGGTGTAATGATGCTCTAATTAGTGTTGCTCATACTACTATTAGGTTTGTTATACTAAGTAGGTAATTCGAAGGATATCTTCTTTTATTATCTTCTAAATCTTTGTAAGTGTTGTAACTGTGATTGTTTGTACAGACGCCAGCTGGTTAAGCTATCCGAAACTGTCAATTTTTCCCAATCAATCTTGAACCTTAAGGTGGATGCTCCAAGGTAGCCCGCGAAATTCAAATTTTCTTACGTTTTTTGCAATTTGCTGGTCAGTACTAAGTACTAAGTTGTCATCAACACAACTCTCTAAGATCAAGTAATCCTACTGAATGACTATTTCATGAAATCTTGACATTTTAGGATTATGCTAACTTAACAAGTTGGTTTACTGATTCTAATGATTATAATTCTGTAAATACATATTTGTTACGGCCGCAAATCATATTTTAATCAACGTACAACTTAGTACTTAGTACTGACCAGCAAATTGCAAAAAACGTAAGAAAATTTGAATTTCGCCGGCTACCTTGGAGCATCCACCTTATTGAGATAGTGATAAAGTTGGAAATCTATTTAAGAAATTTGACAGATTGTAGTAGCTAGATGTGCTGGCGTCTGTACATAACAAAGAAAGAGAAAAAATGGGATTCAATAATAAAAAACGCCACAGAGTATTGCAGTGTAGTTCTGGGCTTAGCTTTATTTAGGTTGGTGATTTTATTTTACCTTATTGTAAGTAGGTACTGTACTTATTGTCAGGTATATGAGGAAATTTTTATTTATTACAGGGTATAAGGTATTATGTTGTGTGGATATAAATTATATGAATATATATAATTATTGTTGCAATATGCAAAAGCCACCACTCAATGGATTCCAAATGGCAGGAAACGACAGCGCGGCAGGCCCAGAAAGAGTTGGCGGGATGAGCTGGACTGCTTCCCAAAGGATTGCTCCACAATCGCAGTAGACCGGGAAAAGTGGAAGGAGGGATGGGAGGCCTTTGCCCAGCAGTGGGACAACACAGACTTATAATAATATAATAATACATATATTGTTGTTTAGGGAACAATGATATCTATTCCTGTTATATGTAACAATTGTGGAAATTTCGTAAACACAATGGGGTTTAATTATAAACGATGATTAAATTTAAGTGACGTTCAAACGTCAAAAATGTGTGGTTAAACAGTCGCTAATCACTACTTTACGTAACGTTTATGAATAAAGGGGCTTAAGTACTATTTGAGGCAGGGTGCATGCGGTTTTCCAAGTGGTGACCTCTGCGCTGCCACTGACGACGCCGTGGAAGTGGCAAATTTTTGGGCCAAAAAGATTTAAAATTCAGTCGTGCCATCGACACATCGATACGAAGAAGAAAAAGAGTGAGTGTTAAATATCGAGTGAGCTGCAGTGAAATGATTAATAAAATTGAGTCACACTACTTGTTCTCGTAAAACGATTGCTGCGGTGCGGAGAAACAGGGACCATACTTTACGAAAGGCTATTTCATTCATCAAGCTACTGATGAGACATGGCCTACACAAAGAGTAAAAAAACCTATTTTTCTGTTAAAACTGCGGGGTAATTGCGTAACACGCCATCGGTAGCAATGGATTTCATTTTGACAGTTCAACAACATTCGTTGCGTTATTTACATTGTTGAGGAAAAAAAGGTTTCAAACATATGAAGCAATGGACTAATATCCTTCAAAAAGTTTCAGATTGAGATTAATAGTGTGTTGCACATTTAGGGCGCTGGAGTTCTGAACTCAGTTAATAAACGCAATAACTAAGTTCAGCTTGAAATAACCGCGTTCAGTTCCAATGGTGAAATTCGCCCTTAATTTGCCTAAGCTGATGACTGATGACTTACCGTTCTATTTAATAATGTAGTTACCTACATAACTAATTAGATACATTACAGTTATAAAGCAAAATATTGCTCGCACTGAAATAGCTAAATAACACAGTCAGTATACAGATACAATAGTTATTTACCTTGTAGGAAGTAGGCACTAAATAAATAAGTAGGTAACTGAAGGAAATGAGAATCAGTAAATGCCTAAGCGCAGTGATTAAATTATACGTTTTTGGACACACAGGTGTCTAAGTAGGTAGGTAAGTTAAGTTATACTTATTGTCTTCGTAAGCACAGGTGATTTATGAAGTAAAAACTTCTTTAGCGGCGTTGTGCACTTGTGTTGTACACGGTGGTGGACACGTGTCCTGATCAAAAATTCGTAAAACGGAGGGAGAGTAGAAATGAATATTGTATTTTACCACATAAATGAGAGTACTTTTATACTGATAATTAAAGCAATTCGTGCAAAATTATTCCCTAACCATTTTTTCAGATTTTCAGCCCCCGTTGAACCGAACAGAACCGGCGTTCGCACGGACGTAAAAATATCGCGGCGGGAATTTGTCGCGCACTGGATTTTTAACTCTCGGCTTTGAGCCGAGCATTGAGAATCTAACAGAGCGCGTTGATAGATTTTCAACTCTCGGCGCGAAGCAGTGCGTTGAATATCAAGTGCGCGAAAATAAAGCGCCGGGGGAAGAACGCGCCCATGCTTACCTGGGCTGAGATGCAACAGAGCGCATCCCGTTCCCAGCGCGTCTAAAAACCATATTTCATTTAACTCTCGGCGCTAAGCAGTGCGTCCTTTAGGGTCGGTACCTAGAATAATGCTCTTGCTCTAATTAGTGTTGCTGATAAAACCACACACACATTTGTAGGACACCTTATTTGTTGTCATGTATTACCTTACTTACTTATGTGTTTGTTCGTTACGTTTCAAAAGAAACAATACCTACAGAAAAAAGGGATTCAAACCTAAACTGCATTTAATCTTCTTTGAGCTCTACTGGATTTACTTTAACCGTAAAAATGTGAAGTTATCGTAAAACTACAAGTTTCGTAGCTTTAGGTCCAGCCCCAGCCCAGGACAGTAGTATTTTTTATTTAAAATAGGTAGAATATTAATAACATGCATGGGCAGTTATTTTTGTAAAGTCATAATATTTCCACGTTCTACCACTGATTTGGAAACTTCGTAAAACTATTGTCAGGATGTACCTAGGCACCTGCTGTGCTCTGGTTTTCCCTTTGGCATTTAATTAAAATGGTAAACCACATTTATTTAAGGGGGATGCGCTAGGTAGCCCTCGAAATTATTTTTTTTTAAATATTGTTAAATTCAATTTCTTTTACCTTTATTTTTTTTTTAGTTAACATCTATTTCATTCATGGATTAATTTTATTTTTTATTTATTTATCACAAACAACTACCATTACAGGGAATTCCTAATGCGTTGATAGTACTTAATGATGAGCGCCTCAATGGAACAGACTCAATTGTGCTTATTGTTGCTCTAAATATGGAGAGAAACAAATTACAAAGAACAACGCTGAGCAAGTAAAACAAGTACTGCAGCAAGACAAAGCAAACGACGTTTAAATGTATGAGTGAATCAGCAGACCGGCCACTGGCGACTCCATCACTGCTGCCCGAGAGCGCCCGCCCGCACTCCAAAGCCAGTCAGCGCTTAGCGTGCAACCCGATAGCACTGTTATATCGCGCTTTATTCGAGTTTTTCGAATGTCAACAAACTTTCACCTCGACAGTAAACAAACAAAATATACGAGGAAATTCAATAAACTATTTTAATTTTCGTAACGTATTGATTCCTGTACGTTAAAAACAACTCAATGAGATAATATGAAATAGAGTAATTAGTCGTGGTGAAAAGTGTTGATTCAATAGTGTTTTTTCTTGCACGATGTGTAACAATTGAAAATATCACAGAATCGTTGGACGCTGGAGATTTGTTCGTAATAAAGTTTCATTGCATCACAGCGAGCTGCGTTGAGCATTAAATTGACTGAATGTTCCAATTGTGCAGTGAATAAATTAACTAACTACCTGTGAGCTGTGCTGTTGATCCGCCATGGGCAAGGATTATGGTAAGTTCATGTTACAGAGATCATGTTTCATAAATCAAATGGATCTTTCGTAACAAACTTTTAATTAAAGTGGAGTTATTAGTTTTTTTGTGTCTTTGTTCTGGAGAGAGACCAAATACCACCGTGCGCCTAGAAAAGTTTCAAGGCAATTCCAATAAACAGCATGCGAGTGCAGTGCCTTTTAAAGTTTTGTTCTAGACTTCTAATCTTATATTTTAGTTAAATTCGTAGATAGTACCTACTAAGTAAACCTGAGACTACCTACCCGATTCTTTTCAAAGCTCATTTCTCAATTCGATGCTGTGACCGACTATTATTTCTGCCTGCCTACTACAGTTTTAGATTTCTATTTTTGTTGGACCAACATGTGATCGCATAAAAACTTTTGACATTTTGTTTTTGGTTGAATGAAGGTTTCTGCGTTTTTTATTCGAGTAGGGACCTTCCAGTGTTGAATATCAGGATCCTTTTATTATGAGAGTCGGTAACAAGAGAGCGAGGAAGCGTAATTCAATTGAAATCCATGACAATGGAGCAGATCACTGAACTGTGTCTGTTGTTTAATTTTAAATGTATTTTTATGTGTTGTGTATATGTTCAGAAAATTTGATTTAAAATAATTGAAACTTCAGCAGTTAAGTATTTTATGTAGTTGCGCAACAATCACTGTAATGTTTTGACTAAGTTTCAAAATATGCGCTGTGTAAGTTACGGCGGCGTGAAATTATCTTTATTTACTTAAAAAGGAGATAAACTGCGATAATTACATTCGGTGATATTTGTACAGTCGAGGTAAATACCAAACTGTAGCAGTTATTGTTTGTGCCCGGCTGATAAATTAGATACCTATATGTATAGTACAGGTAGCCGGTAACCTACTTGTTACTAAAAAGATCTGCTTTGAAAGATCGCAAGAGCCGAAATATTAACGACTGATGTGGTGTGGTGTTTATTAAAGCTGCAAAATCACACAAAGAAAATGAATATAATATTTATTCTTATGTTCTTACTTTCTTTGTAACATCTGAAATCGTTGTCATCCATAGCCCTTAGGCCTTTTGTACACGTCACGGTTTAATTACGGTACGGCGTACCTATAGATATAGGTACCGCGCTGTAGAAAAAACGTGTCAACAAGCTTCCATAGTGATCCATACAACACTGATGAGCCGTGCCTACATACGGCGAATAAACCGTAGTTTTTCATCGCAAGAAATACGTATGTGTATAAAGGGCCTTACCGTAGGTGTCTACAACTTTCATAGTTTCAAGAAGCAGTACGTCTAGCTCGGCTCATACTAGAGGTCAATATGGGTCTCACTACTTGCAGCAAAATAAACTTGTTGCACCTGTAACTACACTCGTAATAATAATTGATTGTGCACACATTCACAATGTTTAATAATAAATAATGTTTTTTTTTATTGTGCTACATCGGCACAGCTGGCCGAGTGGCCTCAAGGAAGAGTTACCTTTAGCGTCCTTCCTTCCGAACCATGTATTTCCGGTCCCAACAAATAGTACTTTTGATAACGTTTTGCCATGAATCTGAATGTCACAACAAAGCCTTGCTCATATATTCGCTCGTGAAGTTGCAACACCGGTCCATTTCCCGGGAGATCGGCCTTGGGTAAAATGTTAAGCATTAAACTGGTCCTAATTCGCGTTTTATTTAGTTGCTAATGGGCGAATATTTCGTCAAATGTACGTAGTTTTATCTACCACATTCTACCAATCAACCTACAGGTCTATAGGCTATACATATAGGGTTGGTAGCACGACCACCACACGGTGCAGACATCTAGGTTTATTAGATGAGGACCACTCCTAATAACTCTAAATGTCTGCACCGGATAGGACCTACAGGCATTGAGGGTGTCCAGAGAGGCTGCCTGACATTTGTGATGGCAGATTCGGCAATTCCACGTTCTCAGTATACAAATAGACTTGCCAAACGTCAGTTGTAGTGTACCGACGATGGTCACTCGAAGCTCGAAATACCTACCTTACAGTACGTACTTCGCAATCTACTGATACGAGTACCACCAGTTTTATAATATTTAATTTTCCTATAACAAATTCAAGTTACATCATTTAGGAAATGTTATGGTCATCAATTAGATACTGTTATGTTACCTACATTGTATGGCTACTAATAAGTGGTACAACATAACTAATATGTGCATTTATGATAGAACTAGCTGCGCCCCGCGGTTTCTCCCGCATAAGTTTCGATCCCGTGGGAATATCGGGATAAAAAGTATCCTAATCCTGGTTATAAACTGTTGTACCAAATTTCATCAAAATTGGTCCAGCCGCTTGAACGTGACGAATTAACAAACACACAAACTTACGCCTTTATAATATTAGTAGGATTAAACATGAAATAAAAATAGCATTGGACGAAATCATCAAGATAACTTCCTATATTGCACAAGTTCCGAGTCGCTACATAACACTGCCCTGCTAAGGTGCTAACAGTATCGGTTTCATAATAAAATTATGTATGTCTGGTCACATGCATTCCGTTATGTATATTTTTAAATACTCAGCGATTTAAGACGGTGACTATTTATGTGAGTTTTATAATACAAATAGGTGTACTTATGCTAATTTCAATACTATAATGATTCATTTTCAATTTAATGATAATTAATAACCTGATAGAAAAGTTTGTAGAAATCATACGCAGGCTGTAGGTACACCAGGCGACATAATGAAGCTATACATTTCGAGTTTTAGCTGACATCGAATTGTATAGGTTTTTCGCACAATCAGAAGGCAGCTTATACTGGTTATGTATAGCTTGATGTGTAGCCGTGCGTACACACATACATAATTATACATTATTGATTACCTCCTTGTCTAATACCCGTTTAAGATTTCTAATCGGTTAAATTGGTTAAATTTAACGAGGATTTAGGATATCTTTAAAAGCATTGTTTATGAAAAGCCGATAGTATTTCAATCTGTTATTTTATATCAACGGGCCATTTCGAGATTATTAATTATCGTAGTAATTTAGTTATACCTACATATGATGCCCTAATATTAGCCAATTCGCAGAATTTATCGATCATTATCAATATTATCATACGATGTCGTTCGTTTAAAATTCACTCATAAATCCGCGTACCTGCTTTACTTAGAACAAGATCGTTTTCTGTTCCAATATAAAAAGACTTGATTGTATGATGTTATCAACTAAGTCAGCCTGTTAGTACCTACACATCCCGTCCATCAAAATCATGTCCGTTATGTCTTTGAAATGATTATGCAATGACTCACCGGGGAGATTCTAAGGCTAGAAGGTCGAATGTGCGTGTTTATGTTATGCACGTCGCGGCTCAGCGGACGACGCACAATCTCAAGTCTAGGTTGACCACGAACGAGTGTGACAGACCATTATGTGACATGACTTTCACATATTTTGTATGACAAATCCGACAAAATGTTTGAGACAACAAAACATCACGCAGGCGTACCTATTGTATGGTATCCGAATTTTGTCAGTTATGTTTATGTCCCATGTAAGAGGGGGCGAGCCTGTATTGCAATCGACCGGACACACACATATCCAGCCTGCGAGTTGTTACTGAGAAATTCCAGATAAAAAAACTAAATAACACTTGGTCGTCGAATATGAGATCCTGGGTTGCATGTTGCATTCCTAGAATCGAACCCAGTATCTCATGTTCAGCACTAGCGCTTGCCACCACTAGACCAGCGAGGCAGCCTGTGAGATATCATCATCATCATCATTTTAGTCCAAAGACGTCCACTGCTGGGGCTGCAGTCTCGACATTCATAGCGATCGCTTTACGACTGAATTCGGTCGCAAAGTCCTGTCACTCCATACATTACACCTGCCCCAGCAGTCTCGACATTCATAGCGATCGTTTTACGGCTGAATTCGGTCGCAAAGTCCTGTCATTCCATACATTACACCTGTCAATCCGGGACTTTGCGACCGAATTCGGTCGTAAAGCGATCTCTATGAATGTCGAGACTGCAGCCCCTGGACATAGGCCTCCCCCAAACACCGCCACTTCGACCGGTTCTGTGCTTCTCGCATCCAGCGGAGAGACGTCTCTTGTCTAAATATCATTGCAGTATTTGCTGCGTTGCTTGTCAATCTCACTCGCACTTGATCATTATTATAATATTGCTCCACAGATATCGCTACATTCCAAAATATAAGTACGAAGGTAGTAGGCACGTTATACTCATACAGTGAATAAGTAATTTATAAATAGAGAAAACCGCAGGTGTTTTACGACTTTCTCAATCTTCCGGTTCATATGACGCACAAAATATTGCAGACTGCATCGCATACTCGCGTATCGACGCGACGCGACGTGCTGTTTATATTTCCAAAGCAAATTCATTTTAAAATAGCGCATATTAGGAGTAGACGTACCTAACTACACCTACTTCCAGGAAATCTACATATTTATTGACTGCTGTTATATCTTAAGTCTTCCGGTGATATGAAATTATGAATTGTGTGCAGTGCCAAGAAATATGGAATTGAAATATTTATCTAAACTGCCTCGGTACTTTTGTTAATTTAATTTAATTGTTAGGGAAACAGTGATAGCTAGTATTTAAAATGTAATGTACGTTACACATTCCTTCCGGAATACAAAAAAAAATACGGCGTTATGTGTAACAAACCATATTATACAAATATGTAGTTTGTACCTACCTAATTATTCATTTCAGATGAATTGCTAACTTCCTAGCTCCTAAATTAAAAATGGTTAAACAAAGTTAATGATGAAGAAGGCACAAAGATGAATAATTTTCAGTTGTGCTGACTTGTGTTCATTATATGTATAAGTGGCTTATCAAGGACTACACTCAACACGCAATATTTCACTTAAGTCCTGTACACACACTTTAAAAACCCATCACCGACGCATCGCCATTATCTATGATACGTAAAGAACGTACTCATAAAACATTTTAATCAAAAAGTGAATAATAAATGACTCATTGGTTTCGTTTATAAATTTTATGCCCTGGCTGAAGACCTTAATTTGTTAAGGCATCCACAGGATAGACCAGCCGACAATCTTCTAGATTTACCAGCGAGCCTACCTGTACGGCCTACACAAAAAAAAAAGACTCATTGGTTGGACGCAGACAGAAGGACGCAAGCTACACACTGCAGTCGAGCGTTGGTCAGGGTTTTGTGTTTGTTAGGGAGTTTTCAACAGCAGCCAGGGTATGAAGCGTTGCCGGTTGTTTCATATTCCTATGATAGACCTTAATATCTAACTACTGTTATTTTGTCACCGTGTCGGTTAGCCCTGCTGTACCCTCAGGGGAGTATGACCGTGATTATGACTATGTTGGCAAAGGGCTGTCACTTTTATTAATAACTAGCGGCCCGCCCCGGCTTCACACGGGTAATAAACAAAAAATTAAAAATTATAATACACACACATAAACTCTTCTATTTGCGTCAGGTTACTAAAAAAAGAAAATTATAAAGAAAGTTTGAATATTATTATTTTAATCAACTTTTATTTTTATTTCAATGTTTTTTTTTTGTTACTATTTTTTATTCTTTTTTTGTTATTTTTTAATAAGTACCTATTTAATTTGTTTTTTATTTCTAATTATTCCAAAGTTTTGTAAAAAGATATACATATATACAAAACAAAAACCATTCAATTTATTGAGTCTGAGGTTCCCTGTAAACGATATTTGACGTTGTTTTATTTTGTGGCACCAAAATAAATTGATTTTCAGGAGCTCCGACCGCGATAGGCCAACATACAGTTGACCATGAGTAAAACATTCTTTTCGTAGGTCGATCCCTACTAATTCGAAGGTTTGGCCTTGGGACTTTATTTGGGACGTTAATAGTTATGGCGAAGAATGTTTTTACCGGAAATTGAAAATTTTAATGGGATTGGCAAATCAGTTGGGATCATCGGAATCCTCGGTATATGAGCCAGTTGACCAGCTGCAGGGCCGGTGATAATTGTCGCTACAGTTAAATTATCTTTCAATTCTTTAATAAGCAGCCTCGTCCCATTGCACATGCTCGGAGGGCTTAAATTTCTCAAAAGCATGATTGGAATTCCGATTTTTAACGTCAATTCATGTGGTGGCAGTCCAGAAGGGCTTAGACCATTTAAAAATTCCTGTGGGTAATGGACTGCGTCTTCGATATTAGCTGTTACAGTTTCGATCGATTTGTAATTTTTTATTTGGCCGGGGACTTTTTGAATAATCAAATTGTTTATTTCGTTGACCGTATTATTCCTAGGTGTCACTATTGCCCTAGAACACAACCAACGAAATTCCTTTTCGTCCTCCCGTACGGCCCGTACCCAGTGACGCCTACATTGCATAAGGTGCTGCCTAGCTAGCCAAGCAGGGTGAGCGGCTACCACGCAACTTTTTTCTAATACTTACATTTTTAAACTCGTGATATCTTTCGAATGTCCGAATTGAATAATTCAAAAAGTTATATAAAGGTATTGAAACAGTCTTGAATATGAAGTACTTTATTTTGATAAGGATTAATACCAAGATACAAATAAAGAGCCTTTTCTAGCGGCGGCATTTTAATTATTTTTTTAAAATAAAAGAACACTTATTGTGTCATAACTATAATAGTTAGACATATGCTGTCACGACACTTTTTGTAAATAATGATGTATTCTGCAAAGTCATAGTACATTATTTTATTCTATCATCAATAGTTTTCGCAGCGCACGCGATGAAAATAATATTTTAGGTATTTTTTTTACACCTTGGGTTACATTATTGGAGTTTTAGTAAGGATCCCTAATTTTTTAGAAAATATAATATAGCCTATGTCACGCGGGGATAGTGTAGCTTCAGCAACAGTGAAAGAATTTTTCAAATCGTTTCAGTAGTTTCGGAGCCTATTCAATGCAAACAAACAAACAAACAATCAAATCTTTCCTCCTTATAATAATACCATAAAGACAAAGCACGTACAGAAATTCCGTAGTAGTCAGTTTTTTTTAAGGGCCTTACTCTCGTTTAGTACCGTAACACGGTCACTTTACGAAGAATATTTCTCATTAACGGCTTGATTAGAAGATCTGAAAAAAATATATTATTGGTATAGGTTCATGTACAACATTTCTGTAACAGGATTTTTTCGTACGGCTAATACTTTTCCCTTAAAAAATTTTTTAGCAAAACGCTATTTTTTCCTAATATTCCATATTACTTCTAAACGGCTTTGATGTTTGCAAATATTTTTACACTGAAAAATTGATGGTTAGAGGTACTATAGAAATAAAACAGCTTATGTAAATCAATCAACATTTGCAAAGAAAATTTCCCCACTTTGAGATTGAGCTTCAGAGGTGCTCTGCGCGGGCGCGGGCGGCAGTCGTGCGTTAGCACTGAGACGGGAGGGCTGTGTCGCTCGCTGCTCCGCTCCGGCTATCGACCGACTACGCGCGTTTGCCTGTGTTAGTGCAAATATTTACGAACGAATTGTATCAGTGTGCGTTTATTGACTAGCTCGCTGCAGATGGCCCATTTCTATTGTGCGCGTCAGGTCGCTTACGATAGTATACAAGTAGTAAAGCTTATCTAACTAATATTAAAATGAGAAAATATTGAATTTGATCAAAATAAAAGTCCAAGATGGCGGCTGCGAAAATTTTCAAGTTTTTCATCATGGGTGTCGTTTTCATACTTTTCGAGGGTGATAAAGCCGATAGTGAGGTCAAAATAAAAATCCAAAATGGCGGCTGCAAAATTTTTCAAATATTTCATCATGGGTGTCGTTTTCATACTTTTCGAGGGTGATAAAGCCGATAGTGAGGTCAAAATAAAAATCCAAAATGGCGGCTGCAAAAAATTTTAAATATTTCATCATGGGTGTCGTTTTCATACTTTTCGAGGGTGATAAAGCCGATAGTGAGGTCAAAATAAAAATCCAAAATGGCGGCTGCAAAATTTTTCAAATATTTCATCATGGGTGTCGTTTTCATACTTTTCGAGGGTGATAAAACCGATAGTGAGGTCAAAATAAAAATCCAAAATGGCGGCTGCAAAAAAATTTCAAATATTTCATCATGGGTGTCGTTTTCATACTTTTCGAGGGTGATAAAGCCGATAGTGAGGTCAAAATAAAAATCCAAAATGGCGGCTGCAAAATTTTTCAAATATTTCATCATGGGTGTCGTTTTCATACTTTTCGAGGGTGATAAAGCCGATAGTGAGGTCAAAATAAAAATCCAAAATGGCGGCTGCAAAAGTTTTCAAATATTTCATCATGGGTATCGTTTTCATACTTTTCGAGGGTGATAAAGCCGATAGTGAGGTCAAAATAAAAACCCAAAATTGCGGCTGCAAAAAATTTCAAATATTTCATCATGGGTGTCGTTTTTATACTTTTCGATGGTGATAAAGCCGATAGTGAGGTCAAAATAAAAATCCAAAATTGCGGCTGCAAAAAATTTCAAATATTTCATCATGGGTGTCGTTTTCATACTTTTCGAGGGTGATAAAGCCGATAGTGAGGTCAAAATAAAAATCCAAAATGGCGGCTGCAAAATTTTTCAAATATTTCATCATGGGTGTCGTTTTCATACTTTTCGAGGGTGATAAAACCGATAGTGAGGTCAAAATAAAAATCCAAAATGGCGGCTGCAAAAAATTTCAAATATTTCATCATGGGTGTCGTTTTCATACTTTTCGAGGGTGCTAAAGCCGATAGCGAGGTCAAAATAAAAATCGAATAGTCCGGGAGCCGAGTACGCCGTCTTGCGACTGCCTACTGCCGCGCGTATTTGTATGAAGATTTTGTTTTTTGTTAAGTATGATAATTTAGTGAGTTTCATAGTTGGGCACACACACTAAAATGTAACTAACAGGCCTATGGTGATTTATCGAGGTAGGCACTGCTTATATGCCTTTATGCAATACACGCCACTGACTGATATACTCTGAGTATTCGCGCGCGGCTGTTACGCACGAACGCGGAAGGTTTATCTACTGAGCGGCCGTAGGTGATTATTTCAAGGTCACTAACGAGACATGATACTGTTACTTTACTATACTATTACAGTGGTAACAGTTTTCGTAGTTCAACTGTTACTTTTGGCGTACGATTTATAGTAAAAAAAATCTTTTTACATGAAAAACACTTAAAAAAAACACTTCAAAATGAAAAATGACTTTATTTCGGAAGTCGATGTCTTTTGTTTTGAATTTAGGTTTTTTGCTACAGACTTCCGAAATAGAGTTATTTTTCATTTTGTAGTTTTTTTAAGGAAGTCTGTTATTTTTTTTTTTGGAAAAAATAATTATTTTGCACATTTTAGTTGTGGCACCTACCGGTCACAAATTAGAATACCACTACCTGCTATGTAAATAACAATGACAGGAAGAAAGTTGATTATAACATCATCCGATTGGCTACGGAATCCTAGAAATGCCATTTAGGTACAGTGCTAGTTAGGTAGGTTTATTACTGATTTATAATAATTCAAATTGATGAAACAGGTTCTCATTTTTATAAAATCTCATTTTTATCTAAGTCCTCCTAAGAAGACCTACAGCTATGCAAATAAAATGTTATTCCATTCCTAAGAAAATACTCGATATCATTTTTAAAGTTTTACCCCCGTCGGGAACTAAGTTCGTTCTCACGTATGATTTTAAACAAAATGAAAAAATTCTAATAAATAATGTCCAGTAAAAACATAAAATATACGTAACATAAGTATCAATCTATACAAAATATATCAGCCTTGCCTCCGCCATTCCCTTCGGGAATCGTAGGCAAAAATGGCGACCTGCGTGCGGCATGTTTGCGTCTCCGCATATTCTTTGATCGTCGTTTTAGTGCAGCGCGCCACCGCGCGCGTTTTACGTATTCGGGGGTAGAGCGTTTAGCTCCGCCCACATGCACAAGGTCAGCGAGCCCTATATACACCTTAATATTTTAACCAAAAAATACGTGCGTAAAAATATTACAAGCAATATAATAAGCTTGGCGAGCGAGGCGGATGTAATAAAAATAGTTAAAGGAAAAAATAGCTAGGCATGGTAACGCGCGATACTATTTTATAATGGTCTAAGATTTATGAAATTAAGTATCTAGTACGGTCACCAAAGGAGATAACTAACCAGGGCCGACGGATATATAGTTGAAGTTATGTAAGAAACCGACGAATATTTTCGAATAAAATTTAATTTAAAATTCATTTATCAAATTAAATTTAATTTAAAAAAATCCATCGTTTTCTTACTAAACTTCAACTATATCCGATGACCCTGGTTACTTATCTTCTTTGGCGACTGTACATGACCAAAGCAGAAAAAATATATACTTATGGAAAAATGGAATTCTATTTTAAATGGGCTGGTGGTGGCACCTGGAACTGACTAGCACAGGAGCGTAGTTTGGCACAGAAAGAGAGGCTCATGCCCACGGCAGTGGGTAAACTCGGACTGTGGAACACAAACGACAAAACCTAACTTGAAATACACAAAAGTGTGCTAAACACTCTTCACGGTTCTTGAATAATTGACATAACCTACGTAACAAACCTAATGAGAGCCTTATAGGTTAAAGCCACGTTAAAGCTGTGCCTGTGTTAGTTCGTGGATTCTTCGCTACGCTTCATGGTATGGTCATATAATTTAAAATAACTAATTTTATTGTACAACTTGCTATTAGACTGTGCCAACGCGTTATCTACATTTTTTTACAATTTAGTACGCCAATTTCCTTACGTTATGAACAAACAATAGCAATTAATGGTCATGGGGCAATGGCTAAGGGATCCTTTTTCCAGCAGGGGATTATTGACGAGGTCCCCTTAACAGTGCTCATTAGACGGAGTTTTCTCTCTCTAGAGCCCTGACCACCGCCGGTAGCTTGGACCCTGTTCCCGATACCGGTGGGCTACTATTTTTTATACTTTTTATATTCTAATATTTAAAAATATAATTTATATGTGTTTACATTGAAGTAAAGGAGATAGTTAATAATTATTTATTTATTTAATTTGAGAACATTGGTCCAACGGTTAGTACAACAATAACTTATCAACTAAGGGTTAGTAACGTTAATTAAATTAAATTAAACAATTTCTATTCATTCTGCCGCACGAGCAACCGGACAGCGTGTCTAAGTTAAGGGACCTCGGACTTCCTAGCCTTTTCCCAACTATGTTTTTTTTTTTTTTTTTTTGAAATAATGTCAATGCAGTCAGAATGCGACCGCTATGCATAATGTATTAATGTGTGTAGTATTGTCGACTAATAGCCACGAATCGAAGGATTCACATATACTTAAAATTCCATCGCTAAGTACTTTAACGGAAATAATCTTTATAATCCAAGGATCAACATGACTCTTCCAACGATACCTCTTTTTTTAAGTATAACCAATTAAAATCAACTCACACTGCACGGACACTTAACTCTCGTATATATGCGTATGAATCCGCTGTTTTACAAAACCGCTAGTTGTTTTACAAAACAGCTCCGTTATGCAAAACAACTGAACAACGTTCAGCTGGATTGTCATTCCCAACTATGTTGTGGTCGGCTTCCAGTCTAATCGGATGCAGCTGAGTACCAGTATTTGACATGGAGCACTGGTTGCCAGACTTTCGTGCTTCGGACAACCCGTTTGTCAAACATTGTCAAAGATCCACGAATGACAGCCGGGACCAACGGCTTAACGTGCTTTCCGAGGCACGGAGGGGTCTTGGTCATAGAAGCTCTATGGTCTTGGTATACAAAAGATGGTCACCCATCCACGGACCAACCGCGGCAAGTGCAGCTTAATCTGATCGATCGACCAACGCGGCTGTTATTATATTACCCACAAGCCCCTTAAAGCTGGTATCAAAAGAAAGTTCCCACTTCCCACTCTCTTTAACAAGGTAAGTGCAGGAAGGAACCGAATACATTTTCTTCCATCCAATGTTGAGTGCTGAATCCAAAGTCCAACCTAGACTTACAATAATTCTTTAACCACTTGTTGAACCGGGGGTTTTTGGGTTATATAGAACAGCCAATCGGTTCTTTAAAAATGTCACCGTGAAAAGTTAGGTGAAGTGAGCATAGAGTGAGCTGTCAAAGTCAAATCATTTATTTCAAATAGGCACATAAAAGGCACTTTTGAACGTCAAAAATAAAATTAAAATAAAATTGATTCTAGTCGCCCCTTCCAAAAGGTAGTTTTCGTATGGAGAAGAATGGGCAAGAAACTCCACCGTTACTTTTTTTAAATGTTTTACAATATTTTGCATACATTATTTATATAATTATATGTGAAGACGATGCACCTAAAAATAAAATTACTATACCACAATAGGTAAAAGAATTAAAATGGATAAATGAAACCATGACATATAGATTAACTATGTGATAGAAACATGGTGCTCACATATTCACAAACATTCCAAAAGACACAAATATGTAAATGGTGTCAATCCCTAGCATTAGTTGGAATGACAGCTCACTCCACACTCACTTCACCTAAGTTTTCACGGTGAGATGGTTACAGAATCGCACTGCTGACTTGGTCATTTTATTACAAACTTTTATTTAACTTGCGATCTAAGTATGTATGCAAACTATGTTTGTTCGGGTGGACTCTTGCAACTCAATTTTGAAGCAGATATCTTCAACCGATTGAGCTGAAATTTTGCATGCATGTGTAAATCGGATGACAATGCAAAATTATTATGACATGGAGCTGAGCTGATGATGGAACCGGAAGGTGGTCATAGGAACTCGGTAGTTAAACGACACAACCCCATCGAGTTTGGACTCGTTTGGTCCGTATTGACGGGAACTTTGGTGCTAGATGGTACCAGGGTCTGATGATGGAGCTGGAAGATGGCCATAGGAACTCGGTACCTAATTAAACGACAGAACTCCATCGAGTTTGGGCTCGTATGATTCGTCTTGACGAGTACTTTGGTGCTAGATGGTAACCAAGGTCTGATGATGAAGCTGGAAGATGGCTATAGAAACTCGGTAATTAAACGACATAACCCCATCGAGTTTGGGCTCGTTTGATTCGTCTTGACGAGTACTTTGGTGCTAGATGGTAACCAGGGATTAAAGATGAACAGTAGCTTAAGTGCAGTAAATGCATATAACGGAAAAACACTGCAACGCGCTACGAACTACGCCGTAGTCAATCTCGCGGAAAAAAAATACTAAAAAGTTAAAAATAAAATTAAAAGAAAAAAAAACTTTTTAAAACAAGGTTTTATTACCTACTTATTAATAAAAAGGACTAAAAGGTTAAAAATAATTTAAACCTGATAAGAAATAAATAGAAGTGTTCTAAATGTTCTTTAATGTTCCATCAAAATGTTTTTATTAAACACGCTTTTATTTATTTCTTATCAGGTTTAAATTATTTTTAACTTTTTAGTCCTTTTCAGTACGTAATAAGTAATAAAAGTTTTTTTTTAAATGTTTTATCTTTAGTCGTACCGTTTCCGTTGACGTCAACTACAAGGAAAAGTTTTATCCTAAAAGGATGTATTTTCTCAATCGGGGAGATAATCTTTTGCTATTCATCTGATAATCGATAGGGCCTATGTTTATCAGATAAGTGCCTAAAAGCGTTTAACTACTTTCCTAAAGCTAGCTAAACGCAGCCAAAAAGAAAAGAATGTTAAATTAAAAAAAAAAAAATAAATTAATATAGTTTATTTCTGAAACTTTCTTGTACAATATTATTCTGTGGCTAGAACCTCCCAGGAAGCATGTAGTAAGGCTTGTATTGGGTGGTTCTGCTCCTCCCTCGGATCAACATATTTTTAGGTAACTAGATGACTAAACTATTTTAAGCAATTACAAACAAGTACACAATGAGTGAAAAGTTAGAGATACTGGTATGACTTCTCCTTATGTGTGTGTGTGCATGCGTATGTGGTGAGTGTGTGTGCGTGTGTGTGTGAGAGGGTGTGCGTGTGTGTGTGGGCCTTTATGATAGTTAGAACATACTATTTCTCATATAGGCTGTGTCAATTTTACTCCTAATTAGGAGACTTCTAGCCCTACGATGTAATATCTTGGGATCGGGAAGTACCACTAGAAGTCACGAATATTGTCTAGAGTTCGTATTTAAATAATAAGTTCTCTATATCACAGTACCCAAGCCGCTCGAGCTCGCGAGCGATTGTTTTTTTACATTCATGGAATTGAAGGTTGTATATTGTATATTTGTTGTGAAGCTTATTATATATATAGGCGGAGTGGGCTTGAAATTGACGCCTGGCAAAAAGAGTTCTACAGCGAGGAGCAGTGGCCACATTACATTTTCTTGTACCTGTTTGCGCTCTATAAACGTAAGGTAATGTTTTATGTAATTTAAGTACCGAGTTGATGAAATAAAGTTTTCGAAGTGACAATGTTACTCTTGTGTCAACAAAATTAATCATCAAGCATGGCCTTCTAGTTCAGATGGTCAATGAAACATTTAAAATGGATCAGACCATCCATAAACTACGAATGACGTGCGAGTAATACAATAACTAGCAACGACTGTTCACTATGTGTCACGCACTGTTTGGGTTTTCCATCCATCAAGGATCGCAGACAGGCGCGACGCGATTCTGGTAGAACTATTTCCGTGAAGTTTCATAGAAATTGTTCTACTACAGTCCCGTCGCGCCTGTCTGCGGGAGGCCCTAAACGGCTGTTGTTGCGCGGAGTCATTGTCAGTTGTAGCTAATTTTAATTTTTATCCTTCTACGCTTGTTCTAGAATTCATGAAACGCAATCTTCCTGAAACGAATTTTCAAACCACAAACGAACGAAAAATAAATTGTAAATAGTTAATTTGTACTTATCCATTACACCAGGCATGTTTTGGTGTTATAAGTACCTATCTACAGTCAACACCGATGAAAAATACAGTCAAATGGGTAGCCAACCACATTTTTCAATAGTTTGTACCTAATCGTTCATTTCAGCATAGTTAGTCACAAGAACAAGGAGTATCTGTGGAAATAGGAAGTTGTAATGGCCATTTCCTAGAATTGGTGTACCGTACCTACCTACCTAGAGTCTGGGCTGGACAGTTCAGCTTCATCCATCACGCCTGTATTTTAGTTATATTGCACCCACATTTAGGGCCGTATTACAGAACCTTACTCGAGCATTACTTAAAATTAGTTTCAACCAATGAAATGGCTTTAAACGAGTTCTAAGTAATGCTTGAGTTTTGTAATAGTGAGTGATGTTCTGTAATACGGGCCTTTTTTTTTTTTTTGAGGATGGGAAATCATCAAATGACTCCTCCCGCTCTGGGTGGAGCAGAAGGGAGTGTCAGACTCTTACTGACTAAAACCCACCCGTGTTCCTTCCTTAGCCCTTTATGTACCAGGGCAGCGGTAACCCTTTCGGACGATCCCGCTACCCCGGCAGGCTGTAATACGGGCCTTAGCCTGTTATTTTCAAGCAATAGGTATGTATAGGGCCTCCCCCACCATTGAGCAGTGTTGTTGGATTTTTCCATTAGGATTTTGGAGTCTGGAGTCTGTATATTTGTGCCCGATTAATAGCTTCATAAAACTAGTGTATTTTCTGTTTATTTGCGGCTCACGCGATTCGTCCGCTGATCGGCTGCTCAAGACGTAAATAAAGTTACCGTCACCGCCATTCACAATGATGTTGACATAAGGCGTCGCACACTATGGTCCAATTTAATTGTCCTACATCAGATAAACTTCAAACGAAACACTTCTGAGATACCTACTAAACTGGTTATTCCACATTGCTAACATAAGGAAAACCCCATCATATAGTATCTATTTTGAAGCAAAGGAAATTACCAATTTAGATAGGCCCCGTCATTGTCTGCCGTGACCCCGAAGTTCACCACCTACATCATTTTGTTGAGTTGATAAGCTACATGTCAGAGTGCACTTGTACCTACGTTATATTGATAATCTCTGTGCTAAATATGTATATGTAATTGTAAAAAACGAGACTCAAGCCTAGACCTTCGTCATATCCGCTGTAAGTAGGATAAACCGAAAATAATAGGATAAACCATTTGACAGCAGTGCAAACATTTACCTAATGTTAAAAAAAAGCATTTTTATTGGTAGGTATGGGTAAATAATATGTTGTGTGACTTCCAAGTCATTGGCGCCGATTCTCTTGTTCACAAACTAAACTAAATTTACGTTCAGTGCATCTTTTTCTTTCTATTTCAATAAGAAAAGGACAGAATATAAATATTAGTTTAGTCCTGTCAAATTAAGATACTCCACATTTTAGAAGTGATTAAAAACATGGCGAGTTGGCGACTAAAAATAAGTCAATTTACGTCAGGCGCTGACTATTTTGACACAGGACTAAACTAATATATATTTTCTGTCCTTTTTCTTCATGAAATAGAAAGAAAAAGATGCACTGAATTTTTTAGTTTAGTTTGTGAACAAGGGAATCGGCGCCATTACCTTGAAATGTGAAATTAAAGACATCAATAAAAAAAAACTACGTCACGATTGTCTTTATTTAGCCACGGTGGGTCGGTGTGTAATAATCCTTATAACATGGTGGATGACACGAATACAGACAGTTTACTATGCGACGCTAAAGCGTGCGCATAGCTAGAGGATTTGTGAACTTCTTTTAAGTTTTTTTTATCTTTTAAAACAAATCCGGTTTTCTAGATAACATGTTTGTCTTGTCGATGTAGACAACCAGTGCATTACAGTGATAAAAGCACCTACGTAATACTAAAACTAGTTACACCTGTGCCCGCGTGAAAATATCTGTTTTGTTTTGTTTTTCCCGAAAATTACGCTATGTGCAACTTAATAACGATTTCTGAACTCATGAACTAAAATTATAGCATTAGCTATTCAGTAAAATATGGAGCACTAGCTGCGCCGCGCGGTTTCACCCGTTCCGATCCCGTGGGAATTTTGGGATAAAAAGTATCATATGTGTTAATCCTGGTTATAAACCATCTGTGTGCCAAATTTCATCCAAATCCGTTCAGTAGTTTTTGCGTGAAAGAGTAACAAACAAACAAACATCCATCCATCCATCTATACAAACTTTCGCTTTTCTATTATTAGTAGGATAGTAGGATTTAATCGTGGAAAGTGAATAAAAGGTTTTATGTACAGTAGCTAGCTACAACTACATACCTAAGCTGTGAATAAGGATTTGAAGGCTGTAGCAACGCTGCACTAATGTTGACCTTGGTCGGAAAATAGCGAAGTTATTCATTTTAATATCTTTATCGAGTTCTTTTTGCGTTATGATTTTATGAAACACCATATAAGCCTGTTTAATCGAAATGCCAATTATATTTTGGTAGTTATTTCTTGTGGTTAGTTAATCGATTAGGCAGGTTACATTAGGTGAATGAGGAAAGACATTCGCTGTTATCGCACACTATATTATGTAGGTATATACTTAAATAATACTTTTAAACGAGAATCACATTATTGTTTATAGAGTTTTACGTGTACCTAAGTTACAACAATAAGCATTGAGAATACGATTGGAATTTGATCAAAACAGATATCAGCTCGCTAGAAAAAGCGAAAAGTTAAGGATCACAATTTCACAAAGAGGTTTTAATGGACATGATTTGATAACATTACACGTTCGACTAACTCTTAACAGTGTTGCGTGAATGAGAGTACTATAGCATTATTTACACTTCTGTAAGTCACAGACTATTCATAATTGATCTACTGTTTGCGTAGGCTGTGAGATGTAGCCTATTGTAAACGAGATTGAGGATGCAACCTAGGATCAAGGCGGAGCGGTGAGGAGCAGTAATATTAGCTCATGCCACAACGACCGGACTCCGGCAGTTATTTTATTGTCTAAATACATAGAATATAAGCACATTGCTCAGTCACGTATTGGAGTTAATTCTGGTCCAGAAAATTTCCGAAACATTGGTGATACCTACTGAGTGAAATTCATAATACAGTAACCTGGTTAAGTGGGCCTTGGAGAAACCTCTACTGCTGATATTTACAATGAGGTCCCGACACTTTTGTGTTGAAATACCTACTTCTGTTACTGGGAATAATTAAACCCTATGACTGAGAATGCATTTGTTACATTTTTCGATGTTTTCCTCCATAATTGAGAATTTGTAGTTAAACAACATAATTACTTAAGTAAACTGTCATTTTACAGCATTACTATTTAGGAAACTGGGTAAATGAAAAACCTGTGATAAGGTGATAAATAATCCAAGGTCCCTTGGACTTTATGAAGGTAACCTTTTTCGAACTTATGAAGCAATGGATTAGCAATATCCTTCAAAATGATTCAGATTGAGATTGATTGTGTGTTTCGCAATTAGGGTGCTGGTTACATCTGGTTATATTATAAGTACCTAATAGATTTTGAAAAGTAAAAAAAAAAATTGTGTGGTTTAGTAGAACCGACCTAATATTTTTTTCCTATTATTTATTAATGATTCAGTATACCTAGTGATAAATTGACAATAAACCACAATTCCCGCGCACAATTTCGCGAAGTAAACAACGTATTCAACTATGTGTTGTATTAACAGGAAGCGTAAGTGTACAGCTAGGGCTTCGCAACAAAGGAACACTTGTATGTAGCATACCTATAGATTGAACCAATACGTTTACATAAGTAATACCTATTCGGCTTAGTATCTATGGCACACAGTGAGAACAAAATAATATTTACAGAAAATAGAGCAGAAATAAAGCGGTTGTCGTAGGCAATGCAACAAACATTCCACCAAATAGGTAAAATATTAGTCGTACTTCGTAATTCAAGGGAGAAACATAACATTCGCGTATTGATTAGCTTATTAGATAAGATAACACGCCGATTAGACAATCCGGTCAGATGATACACCTTTACTTACATGCAATTAACGAAGTGATAAAGTGTGCTTACGTAGAAGGCCGTGACGTCACAGCAGTCAACCCACATAAACTAATTACCATGGATGTGCCTGTAATTACTGCTATTTACTCAGGTAGCAAGGTTTAACTTCATTGTCACTTTAGGTGTGGTCTTATCGCACACTTTCTGGCTGTATTATAATTGCGCTGACAGGTTTTCTGATAATTACTGAAAAACTTGGGTTGACCGCAGACCAAAAGATTAATATATCATATCACATAGTCATAATATTCATCCTCCTTCCTATTATACTTATAGTAGGTTGATATATATTACGTAGTTTTTATGACTGTTATTTTATCACAAGTGTTAATGATGTTTTAATATGTAGAACTCTTATCGAATATTAAAGTATAGGGAGACAAAAATACCTAGACGGTTTTCCCATTGTTAGTTATTCACAAAGGAAAGAGGAAAGTCGATTTAAAGTATTGTTTTAGTACTATTCGTTATTCTGAGAATCAAGTTCTTCTAACTGAACAGGCAGCTGGACTGCTGGGCAGTTTGTTGCGCCACTTCTTCCTAGCTATAGAAAGCACTAGGAAGTGGTGACGGGCGGGCGTTTTGGGGGTCTTATAAAATTTTGACGTTCAAAATGGCCTGATTCTCAGCCTAATTTGAATAAATGACTTGATTTTGAAAAGCATTTTAAAGATCAGAGAAAACGCCTAAACTATAGAATTTTCAAATTCTTTAGCTATAGGTAGAGGTACCCACTGAAAGTGAAATTCAGATTACTTAAAAGTTTAAGTAATCTGAATTTGTGAACGCGAGTACTTAATAAGTACTTTTTTTTTTTTCTTTTTGAGGATGGGAAATCATCAAATGACCCCTCCCGCTCTGGGTGGAGCAGAAGGGAGTGTCAGACTCTTACTGACTAAAACCCACCCGTGTTCCTTCCTTAGCCCTTTATGTATACCAGGGCAGCGGTAACCCTTTCGGACGATCCCACTACCCCGGCAGGAGTTAATAAGTACTTGATATTAAAATTTCGTAAAAACATAATTAACATTAAAACAAATTAATGCTATCTACAGACAGGAAATCAAAAATTCTATACAAATCAATAATTAATAAGTAGCATAATAGGTCAGTTGCGAGTTAGCAACTCTTGTTATGTCAGAGAGAACACGGAAATAATGTCAATGCAGTCAGAATGCGACCGCTATGCATAATGTATTAATGTGTGTAGTATTGTCGACTAATAGCCACGAATCGAAGGATTCACATATACTTAAAATTCCATCGCTAAGTACTTTAACGGAAATAATCTTTATAATCCAAGGATCAACATGACTCTTCCAACGATACCTCTTTTTTTAAGTATAACCAATTAAAATCAACTCACACTGCACGGACGCTGTTTTACAAAACCGCTAGTTGTTTTACAAAACAGCTCCGTTATGCAAAACAACTGAACAACGTTCAGCTGGATTGTCATTGCTCTACGTTTTACTAAATTGCTACAGACGTAATGCAGAATGGCTTATTTGCACTCACAATGAGCGTTACTGTTTTCACTTGAGTTAAGGTCATTTTTACTTGTATTACTCGTTTTATTTATTTCTGTTTCCGACGCCATTATTGTTGTTACGACACACAGAGCCACGAGCGCCAAAATTTAGAACTAAAATCTACAATCTGACTTATTTATCGCTGTTTTACAAAACCGCTAATCGTTGACCCGCTGCATTGTTTGCAAAACATTTATGCAATTCTGCGTGTTCAGTTCAATAATTATGGAATACTGCTGAACGGTTTTAAGTTGTTTTACATAACGGAGTTGTTTTGTGTATCAGCGGATTCTACAATCCATCTGCGACATATTATACACAGACTCGCACAATACAGAACAGCAGGATAAACGAAAACTATACCAAGTTTATTTTTTTTATAAGGACTGAAGGTTCGTGGCATACCTAACTGTCCGCTATTTTGATTTTTTTTCATATACGCAAGTTAAAAAATATATGGATGTCAGATGGATGGATGTCGATTCTCGGAAACGTGTCGCTTTACGGGGTTCTGTTTGCATTAATGTCAGTGTTCTTTTTCTAAAATCATGACCATCCTTTGGCTTTGCCGTAAATGGGTAAAAATCATAAAAGTATATAGTATCCTTTATGATTTTTACCCGTAAAAGGTACTGGTTAGGTTACCGGTATAAAGAGAGCTAAATTACATATAAGTTGGTATTACATTTTAAAAGGCCTATCCTACCTGTAAAACTTCGAAGCCTACCAGTACCGACAGTACCCTTTCTTACATGCAGTTAGTTAGACTACGTCCACTTTTAGAGCAAGATTCACAGAACGCACTTTGACTTTACTTTGCTTAGTAGGTAAGGTAAGCGTTTCATACAAATATGAATGTTATTCTTATAATGTTTATATTCGTATTAATGAGCAAGCCTTTGATACGAATGTGAACATTTCCGACCTATAATTATACAAAAAAGGTTCAGATTAAAATGTGACGCTTACTTTGCTAAGTAAAGTAATGCACTTCATACGAATATGAATCTTATTCTTATCCACATAATGCATATATTCGTATGGGACGCTTACATTACTTTGCAAAGTAAAGTTAAAGTGCGGTCTGTGAATCTTGCCCATAGGCTATCTATTAATAACTCACATAAAATATTAGATAACTCGATGATCGCAATGTTTGGTTAGATCTAGTTACTGGGTAGCGTCATGACTATTAATTCTCCAATGATATCACCGAATCTAACATCTTCACCACTTAACTACAACCTCGGTACTCTTGTACTTACACGGAGTATCTTTCTGCTCAGTTGCTCATAACATATTGAAGCAAAATCGCGTAGGTTGCCGACCGACGTCCAATAAATTCGCATAGATATGAGAGTTCCCTTTCCAAACACCGCTGGAACTTCAAGCAAACTATAGCTATAGACCTATTGGTTGATTAATCCTTATCAAAATCTGCGACGATAAGCGTGCACGATAGACGTCGTCGGCTCGAAGATTATGTGAAACAAACTGTATTTTGTTTAAACCAAAATTTTGACAAGTGGGCGTTTTTATGACTGTGATGACACAATTGAGGAAAACAAACATGATTAATAATTAACAAAATGGGATTTAGTGACTGCTGCATACCGCCGAAAGAGTCCAGTAAGTTATGATACGCTTTCAGCCTTGTTTCACGCTTTATTTAAACATAACAATCTTGACTTTTTCCTGTTTTTGACTGCTCCAGAACTTAACTTTGAATGAACGGCAGCTTATTAATATTAGGTAGGTACCTATAAGGTAAATACCCAGTGATGCACAAGTGGGGTACTAGGTACTTACTTTATACTGATAGGTGATAACATGATATCCGCACACTTAGTCTAAAAGGCAATGTTGCCTGTTAATTAATCACGCAAAAGCCAGGCTCGACTATTTTTAGATCGAGTTTTTTTAAAATAATAATAATCTGTTATTAGGGCTATTTATTTGTTCAGTAAAATGTACCGTCACAATTCTCATCTGATGCATTTAAAGGAATAGGTAAAGACGAAGGTAAAAGCAAGACCCTGTCAGATTTTTATTAAAATAGTGTTCCCAAGTGGAAAGGTACGAACGAAGTGGTCTACAAAAGTAGAAAATTGATCAAAAACTGGATCATGAGTGAGTTGTTGTCCATCTTGAGAGTTAAACATAGAAGCTTCCCTACTTGAAATGTTAGAATCAATGGGCGCAATAGACTACGTATGTAACGTAATAGCTCCTAGGTACTAGCGCGGTTAAGAAACAACTTTTTCTTGAGCTAACTAATCACGAAGACTTTCGACCTTTAAAAGCCACTGGCGTAATGAAAATATTATTTTGATATGCAGGGACATCGACGCGCAAACTGTAACAATGATTCAGCACATGATTCTAGAGCCCCTCGCGTAGAAATTTCAAAGCAGGGGTTCAGAATCATGTACTGAATCATGGAAAGCCTCGTACTGCATCCATGATTCCATGGTAACAGGTTGCGCGTCGATGTCCCACCCTGTAGGTATATTATATTATCTATGAATGATGGTCATAAAGAAGGTAATAAAATTATTATATTATAGTAATTTTTGTATAGGATATTGTGGAACTGGTTTACCAATGCGTATAAGTTTTAACTGTTTTCAGCTCACAAATCGAAAGGGCAAAAATATACCTAACGATATTTGTTCTGTTTTCAGGAGAGCCGATTCGGTACGATCCGAACTTCAACGGTCCCATCCATAACCGATCGTGTACGGACATAATATGGCTAGTACTGTTCATCCTCTTTCTCGGAGTATGGGGATATGTCGGCTGGTATGGTAAGTAATATTAGAAAAATCTTAGGTATTTCTAAATAATATTGTGAAATAATATACTTGCAAACCAGAAATAATGAAAAGGGCCACCAGGTAAAAAACTAGTTCTCAAGTAAAACTTAAAAAAAAAATAAAACAACCATTTTTTTTTTGTAAACAAGTTTTGTACATACCCCACACAAATTCATTTACCTAACAGTACTTGCTATGTAAATATCAGTGACAGGAAGTTATTAAAACATCATCAATATAAACTTAAGTGGAAATAAATCGTATTATTGAAGCTAACTCAAAAACTACCCAAGCAAAGTTAATCAAATTTATATGGGACCACGACCACCCCTGAGGCATACCTTATCCATTCAAATAAGAATTTTGCAAATCCGTGTATATATGTATGTATGACGGAGTTATGCCCGAACCAAACATACATAAAAAAAAAATATCTAAACATCCGAATTGATTTTGAAGTCGGTTAATAATAAAAAGAAAAAAATCTCAAATTCATTAAAATAGATGACTCACTACAACCATTGATCAAATTCCAGGTATGACCCACGGCAACATTCAGAAGCTCCTCGCACCCATCGACTCCCAGGGCGCGCGTTGCGGTCTGGACTCCGCCGTCAAGGACAAGCCCTACCTCGTGTTCTTTGACATTTCCAAATGCTTGTCACCTGGCACTCCCATCGTCGGCTGTCCAACGCCACAGGCAAGATCTTATTGATTCTAAAGCCTTTTTAGGGTTCCGTACCGCAAAAGGAAAAACGGAACCCTTATAAGATCACTTCACTGTCCGTCTGTCAAGACCCTTTTCTCAGGAACGCGTGGAGTTGTAAAGTTGAAATTAATATCAAAGCAGTGAAAAAATCAAATTCTAAGTCAACGCAATCAAAAGATAGTGGCGTTTATGCCGCATATTTTGACACTCGCAAGGGAATCAAAACCTATAGGGTACTTCTCATTGATCTAGAATCATGAAATTTGGCAAGTTACCTACGTACGTACAAGTAACCCACGGTGCGCGAGTCCGACTCGCACTTGACCGGTTTTTTTTCTTCTGAGCGTGACGATGGCAAAAATAAATAATAAAATATATATTTCCAAAATTTGTTTGGCCCAAAACTTTGCAACGCGTATACAGTTTGCTGACACCGCCATTAACAGCACATTGCAGCTTGCAGCCCTTAAAATCAACGATAAGAACTATGCTGTAAACATTTTCTATTTTTCAGGTGTGCGTGGAACAGTGCCCGAAGGAAACGATATTATTTCAAACGCAAATGACTGCAATCAACTTTAATCAATTTAGATCAAACATGGTGTGTACAAACGACGTGAATGTCAACACCATGACTTACACGGAAGCAAAGGCATACATTGAGAACGGAAAATGCGCTCCATACGTTTTGCAAAGTCAAGCAGGTAATTTTTCAGTTCTATTATTTACTTAATTGTTGTGAAAATGACAGATGATTGGGTGTGATGGTTTGAGTGACACTCTGCCACTAATTTTTGTGATGCTTAGTATTTGGACCACGTGGTTTAATGTGTGGCTTGTCCCTCCGGATATTCCTATTAAGACCGCTTGACCTAACTTTGACCTGTGATAGATATTGTATATTAACTACACTTCAGTGTTATCCCGTTGCATCGGCGATCTGTCTACTCTACAATGCCAGGGGGACAGCAAGCTGAGTCCCAAGTCTGTTAGTCCTGTGACCAGCTGCGTGAGGAACCCTAGCGAGGCGCGCAAGTCGCTGGTGAACAGAGCGACTGCTCTCGACTCGTACGTGGGTTGGATCGTAGCCAGCTGGATGGCCTTCTTCACTAAGACGGATGAGCTCGACACTCACATTGTATGTAACCGCGCGACTCGGCCGCGCTTGGTCCTGATGCACGCGTAGAAGCTTGACTTTAACCTTCGCGCATGTGCACCTGTCCGTGCCTGGATACAACTACTAATATAACTGTCGTGATCGATTAAGGAATGATCTGTCTGTCCCACTCAAAATTAATACCTTCCTATTATAGTTTCACACAACTTATTGCTTCACATTCACATGTAATTAACTCATATCACTTATCCATACATTAACGTTGCGGTCGACCTTGCTGTGCATATTTGGTGATCGGAGCAGTGATGGGACGGTGTTTCGTGAACGTTACCGAGCTGCAAGAAAACATTGAGTCCTTGCTCGAAATGTCCACGGAGGAGGTGCTCTCACAACTCGTAAATCTGGTGCAGTTTCAAGAGGTAGATAGAACCCATTTTGTAGCTCATCTCTTTATTTTCTAACAATTCATTTATCATTACTTTTGATTGTGCATGATATATAATTATAGCAGTTTGTAAGTAAGTACAAGTATTCAAATTGTAAACGGTATTAAACTAAATATAATATTAGGTTATTTAAAAAATATCGTCCGTATTTGGTATTTCTTCCTTTAACTCTGCCTAACACGATCATCAGCGAAAATATTTCTGTGCTATGCTAGCTATGGATGCGTCACCCCATCAATACAAATAGACGCGTGAGCACCGCATCAGTGTACCTAACAGAATGTGGTAGGAGCGGGACACACAAATATTTTCACCAGTTTACAACTAGTGTTGTGATTGTTTTGAATAAATAACCTGGTGAGATTAGTCAGTTAAAATAATTAACAGCACAAATAAATATTATTACCTACTTTAACTCAGTAATATCATATTTTACGTCATTGTTACCCTTATGCTCATTTATTATTTATTTAGTATTCGATACTACGTTCCTTTGTTTCACAGTATTTTAAACGATATTCGACCACGCGACCACTAAAACCATTTGTCGCTATTGCTATTGGGATCGCGTAGGAAATATGACCATTTCACCAACTTTTCCCTTAACTTTGGAATAAGCTTGGTGAAGGCTATTTATGGTGAAGGTATTGCTTACGAAACTGTTTAATTTGCAAATCATTTTCTTATCAGGTATTAGTAAGTATTTATACTTATTCACGAATTTTACGATCATTAACATGTGACTGTTCCTAAATTACCCTAGGCTGATAAAATTTTCGTTTTTCCTAATTATGTGAAATATCACAGTTAAGATCGGCTCTAATAACGCGATGCAACTAACGCTATACGCTAACTGGCGCTATATAACTAACATATTTTATGCAGACAACGTGGAAGTAGAGATGTGCCTAATATAAAATTGTGTGTATAATCAGCTGTCGGCGCAAATAGTTCAAGACTTAGTGCAGTCAAGGTGGTACCTGCTGGGTGCAGTATTTGGAGTCGTGATCTTATGCTTCTTGTACATCCTGCTCCTGCGCTGGGTGGTCGGGCCCATCGTGTGGACCTCCATCGTTGGACTAATGGGTCTAATGGGATTTTGTAAGTTATTACTTCTGTTTAAATAAGTGTTTTTTGTCAATTTTATAGGAAATGAAAGTTGGTTTTAAGCAATGCAAAAAAAATGTTTACCCGCTATACTGTCGACGTTATCAAAAAAGGGTCCGTCCGGGTTATTTTTACCATACGGTTTTATCCCTGGGGTTATTTCCGAATCGGGTATGCGTTTCTTTGTGGGTTTATTATACTGGTTTTACCACGGCAATAAAAATATCGTGCACTCAAACAACGCATTAAGAAACACATTACTCATTTTTAACGCGGCCTAAATCTAGCTGATTTAGGCAGCAAAATATATGCGCCGCTACACTTAAAGAGATCACAGCTCACAACGTCAAGCAATACCTACGTCTTTTCTGTTTGTAAAGAAACCGAAGGTTAGTCCTATATAAGGATCCCGAAACGACGGATATAATTCATAACGTTGTTCTCTCCATTACAGGCGTATACCTTTGTTACAAGAACTACGCGTATTACAAGGCGAACCCATCGACTATGCATCAGACTACTAATCTCAAGGGTTACGCAGAGTCCATCTTCAGTAAGCCAGGGACTTGGCTGGTGATACTGATCGCGGTTGCTGTCCTGCTACTCATTCTCGTGTTAATTGTCATTTTCCTGCGAAATCGGATCGCTATTGCTATTGCGCTCATTCGCGAAGGAAGCAAGTAAGTCCATTCTGGGATTGAAGGAAAGTTATGCATGTGCAGCGGAAAGGTAAACTGACCACAATCTCAGCAGCCTGTAGCAAGTCTTTTTATTCTTTATACAGGTTTAATTGGAAGATCTTATGCGCTTAGTAATTACGCTGTGCCAGAAGCTTGGTTATCCCAAAACAATATGCCAATAATGCATCTGGCTACCATTTGGTATCAAGTCAGTAAGTCAATCTGCCATTGACCAGTAGTCATCTTGTGGCAGAAGTGTCAACTGCTCTCAATTAGTAGAAATGAACCGCTTAGTACTAATTTGACTTGTTTTCGTCTCGCTCATGACTCGCCTGCGAGTAAAGAACACAAAAGTAGGAAGGAGAAGAATTTATCTATTTTCTTTCATGCATGGTTGTATTAATTTGCTTTTATTTATCATTTTCAGAGCTGTGACTGCTATAAAATCAACAATATTCTTCCCGATATTTCCTTGGATTCTTCAGTGCTTCGTGATCGCGTACGGCGTGCTGGTGCTCATGTACTTGCTGTCAATCGGAGAGCCGGCTTTCAAAATAGTTAATTTCGCAAACGACACCTGCACCTGCGATATTGTTGCTCATTATACTAAGGTACCTACCTGCATAGAATACGATGATGGAGTAGACAAGTGTTCTTAGTTTCTTCGTGATAACAAGCTTCGTGACTATGGAAAGAAGTCGTTCACACTGTCCGCGCAACGCCTAATCTCTCGGTTTATATTCCTAGGTGCCTCGAGTTCTCGACTCACCATAGCAATTAGCTTTTCCAGTAGACAAATTTTGATTTGTGCTGACATACCGTCGGCACAATCCCCAAATACTTGGGGCCCGAACCGCCCTAGATGTGATGAGCCCAAAAATTCGTTTTAAACACATACTGACATACCTCAAGTAGTCACTTTGATAATTCATCCGGATTGTGTTTATCTTTTAGGACAACGAAGCTTGCGATCCAGTCTCCTTCTTGGCAGGATGTCGCGACCTAAATGACGGAGGAGTCTGTAAGCTTGCCACGTGCCATTTCACAGGCCTAGACAATCCGCACAGCGTCGTTTACTTACACTGTTAGTATCTTTTTATTAATAACAATAACACAATTTATGCGTTAACAAAGACTAGCTACTATTTGTACTAGTTACTAGTAGAAGTGCCATTTCAATTAATGAAACATTAATTTATCAACTACATTTTCCCCCACAGTGGCCAACCTGCTGGGCTTCTTCTGGACGATGTTTTTCATCAGCGGCGTGTCGGACATGATGCTCGCCAGCACATTCTCCACCTGGTACTGGACGTACAAGAAGAGAGATCTTCCATTCTTCACTCTTACTTCTGGCATTTCGCGAACTTTACGGTAAGATGTACTTCATGCAACTGAGAAGAATTTTTTTGTAGCATTATCTCTCGTTCTTATTGCAATCGATCCCTCAGTGATGAGGATCGTGACTCCCAGCGTTTAATATGTCAGTCTTAAACTGTCCCTGTGGTTCCTAATAAGAGAGTCCCAATGTCCCAGAGAGTCGGGGCTGTCGATCTTTTTGGTCTGAAAACCAAAAAGATGAAAACTGAAAATGACTCTCTCCAAACTGTTAGACGGTCTTCGCAGGATGTGCCTGAAGTAGCGCACAATGCGTATCTTAAACGTTTAATTAAATCATGTTACAGGTATCACTTGGGTACCGTTGCCTTGGGAGCGCTGATCATTGCCATAGTGCGGGTAATTCGCGTCATCTTGGAGTGGGTCGATCAGAAACTCAAGAAGTTCGACAATCCGCTCACTAGGTGCCTCATGTGTTGCTGCAAGTGCTTCTGCTGGTGTCTGGAGAACTTCCTCAGGTTCATCAATAAGAACGCGTACATCATGTGCGCAGTACATGGACATAGCTTCTGTAAGAGCGCGAGAGACGCTTTCTCGTTGCTCATGAGAAATATTATAAGAGTAGTCGTGATAGACAAGGTATGTTTCAAAAAAATGTAATGGTTTATGATAAACGTGTCTTGTGAAACTTGTTGGTTATTTGTTTTTTATTTAGTATTCGATTTGTATTCATGAGTTAAATCATTTTCAGGTGACAGACTTCCTGTTCTTCCTCTCCAAGCTGTTGATATCCGTGGGGGTGGGTGTGGGCGTGTACTACCTGCTCCAGTGGAACTTGTTCTACGAGGTGACGCAGGGCCAGCCTCTGCACTACAATCACATTCCCGCCATCATACTGAGTATCGCCACCTATCTCATCTGCACTATATTCTTCAACGTCTATGAGATGGCTGTTGACACGTTGTTCCTTTGTTTCCGTAAGTATCTCATTCAAGAGTTCCGTAGATATAAGGATCCCAATTTTAAAACATGATTCTTTGTTTTACAACTTTATAAAAAAATTTTTTCAGTTGAAGACTGCGAAAGAAATGATGGTTCGCTAGAAAAACCATACTTCATGTCGAAAAATCTTATGAAAATTCTTGGGAAAAGAAATAAGAAATCATAAAGTGCCAAATATGAAAGTGTGTACAAGTGTTGTGAATGTAACTACGAGTTTATGAGAATAAGTTAACTGTGTCAAACTTCAAATCACTGTCACAATTTTTATTATCACTTGTACTTCGATTTACACGTTTTATAGAATTTTTTACGGTATTTCTATTTGTAAAACATTTTTACTAATTTAGATTTATACTCTTTTACAGTATTGTACCATAGTTTATAATATAAAAACCAAATAATAATTTTGTTATGTACCTTTAAAAATTTATGATGATGGCTATCACACCATTTTTAAGAGATGCTGAGATATTTTATAATAATTCGAAGAAAGACTCCACTTCTACTATTTGATTAAATGGTTTGCGATATTGCAAATAAATTATGTGAAATAAAATTTATCTTGTATCATTAAATCACTGATAAGCAAAAATCATTTTCAGGTAAGAAAAACAAGTGAGAAATTAAAATGTAACCTGTTACTCTTCAACAACATAGTTTATTCTGTGCTGAGTTAGGAAGGCTACATCGAGCATAGCTTCAGGGTCGAGCAAGTCTTTAACGTCGTCATACTTCAGGCTCTCTTCATATGCAAACATGATGCTAGTATCGTCCAGCATCATCTTGGACGCTGCAAGCGCCAAGATGCAGTTCTTCACTCTTGCCATTGTTTCTCTGTCAGATCTGCTAACAGTCTGTAAAGAGATTGGAATATTGCTCAATATAACAGATATCGCAAGTGATTTATCAGTAATCATCAGCAACAACATTAAGCAGGTGCCCAAATACAATAGGATCCAATGTAAGATTTGACATTCACTCAACTGTTTACCAGATGAAAGCCTATTTGGTCGGTTGCGTGACCTTAATGTACCATAAACTCAGAAATAAATTCAATTCTAATGGACTATAAACATAAACAGCCTATACTGTTCTCAATGCTGGGACACAGGCCACCTCTCGGTGAGCGGGAGTGGACCGTACCCACCACGCGGGCCCTGTGCGGGTTGGCAGATGTCACATTTCTTAGATTGGTCCTTTTTCTCACGGTGTTTTCCTTCACCTTTTTGAGAGCAGTGGTAAAGAAATAAATTACGTATATAACGTCGTCGTCACAAATCGCCTACCACGAAGAGTTCATACATCGGAGCAGGCTGGGTTTTGAGGTGGAGGGTCTATGGAGACCAGGCGCGGTCCGAGGGGTCAGGGGTCATGGGGGTCATGACCCCCACCCCCCCCAAATCATTCAAGCTATCGAGAGTCTGAATGATTTACTTGTCTTACTAACTTAAAACTGTACTTAGTCACAAAGACCCCGATGGGCATATACAAAAACATTAAGAACATAGGAGACAAGTGAAAACTTTAACAATTAAATGACAGTGGGTTTTTTAACGCGTCTAAAAAGTTTTTACTTTAATAAGCCTGTTATAAAATATAGAATGTAGGATGCAAGAGCGAGTGAAGCAATTGGGCACTCCACTGGTACGTAAGGATCGAAAGGCTTAGGTTAAGGCCTGATACCAAAACCTAAACTGTTGTAAAACGAGTTTAAGCTTTTCGTCATAATTCGATAAAGTAAGTTCTCTTTCTGTATAATGGTCAAAAGAAAACCGAACCTATTTCAAAGAGGGGTGCAAAAATTTTCCGCCTCGCTTCGCTCGCTCACATTCTGTTGATTCTTGAACTTTTCTTCATAACTCATAAGTTGACAAAGCAAGTAATTCCTACTTTTTTGGAATGATCAAAAGAAAATCGAACCTATCCGAGAGTGTGCAAAATTTTCGAGCTCGCTTCGCTCGCTCTTGAATTCTACTTCTCGTAGTTGCTTTGGCTTGCCTGGATAAGTCGACGATGTAACTCCTCTTTCTGCTTGAAAATATAAAACCAAACCTAGGCGGGTTGTTAAAATGTTCAGCTCGCTTCGCTCGCTCTTCCCACCCTACGTAATCTTTAGTCCCCGAAGGGTTAGGGGTGTACCTTCATGTAGTACTTATACCCCATTTCGCCAGTTATGTTTAAGTCCCATGTCATAGGGGGTGAGCCTCCTGCCACCAACCAGGCATAAATCCAAACTCCAGGCTGCTTCTGAGAAATTTCTAATAGAAAAACCTAGGAATTTAACCCAGGACCTCATACTCAGCAGTAACGCTGGCGACCACTAGACCAACGAGGAGGTACATCTCCTCGTTGGTCCCTTATTATTATTTTATAATATTCTCCGGCACCCATGGTGACCCCACCCAAAATCTTGGGCTGCGACCGCGCCTGATGGAGACCACATCCATACAGTGCGACAAACTTCCAAAATCAGAACCAGCGAACTGAACATATCCCCCTGGGTCGATGGGGTGAGACAAGGGGACGTAATTTCCCCGAAATTGTTCTCTAACATTATTAACATTGTAGTATGAGTTTAAGACGCTGAACTAAGAAAGATGCGGCATTAACATGAACGGCAAGTACATATCACACTTGAGATTTGCAGATGACAAAGACAACACATTTATTTCTAATAGGCACATAAAAGGCATTTTTGAATGTCAACATTTACAATAAAATAGAATAGATTCTTGTGGCCCCTTCCAATAGGAAGTTCCGTATGGAGATAAAATCATCATACTGGCTGAATCGCTGCATGACTTGCAGCAGATACTGGATGGCCTAGTTGATTCTGCTATACTCATTGGTCTCCAGGTGAACTTGGACAAACCCAGGTTACGTTCAACGAAAATGTCATACCTGGGACAGATTGCTTTCAATAGTGGTGCTCTTGAGGTTGTTCAAGAATATGTTTACCTCAGGCAGACATTGGCAGTTTGGTAAGAAAAATTTTGAGAGGGACTATTAGAAAAATTCAGCTGGGCTGGGCAGCATGGTTTATAGATTGGCTGCTCCATTAGGTGTCACAAGTTGGATTCTTGCACAGAAAAAAATATTTGTATAACCTATACAGATAGTTATTAAGCATTGGGCTGCTTTTTTCTGATAATATAATTATGTAATTACAATACTTGAGAAACAACATTTAAAAATAATTGGAAAAATATTGCATAGCATCCTAAAGTATTGAATAGAGGGCTATTACTTACTTTCAAGAAACAGAAATTACAAAAAATTTTAGCCGACCTACCTGCGATTCAACAGTAGCAATTTCATCTTGGTCACCTTCAACCATATTACTTTCTTCTGCTGGAGAGATCCAGATGTAACCATTGTTACCAATGATAACTGATATGCCACAAGGCAGGTGGTGGAAATGGTTCTTCCTGCGTTTAATAAATGAGGGAAATACTTTGATAAGTATCCCTTGTGATAGCTGAAACAGAAAAAGATATCATTTATTGGTATTCAAATCATCATCACACATCATCATCATCATCATCTCATTTTTTTCCCTGAATAACAATTTTTTTTTTATAAGGATTTATTTATTAAACATTTTGTAGACTTAATAGGTCAACCCAAGGCAATCTATAAACAAGTTACATTTACTAATGCATGCAGTTATTTGTATATATTATTATTATTATATATTTATTTGTACATATAATAGCTGGGCTAGGATATGTATGTTATTATAATGATGTTCATGTAGATTAAGTGCAACAAGCTTATAATATTTAAACCATACTATTACTCTTAAATTGAAACAACGGGCCTACCTTGCCATATTTCAAGCTCCTGGTATGCAGAGAGAGAGAGCCATCTGAGAATACACTCTGTACCTCTGCACTGATCAGATCTCCCTCTTGTAAATGTTTCCTCATCATCTGTTCGTCTTCAGCTGATCTCCGCCTCTGCAAGTTTCAAAACTAACTTTTTTAACATGGGCATGTTAATAGGGACAAGCACCATTACTTTAATGTGTTAGTTAATTTTTATAATTTGGTATACCAAAACTTTATACCATGTCAGAATTCATGTAGACTTAAATAAAAGAACATACCAGTTCTCCCCCAGGAAGATTCACAGCTGACAACTGAAGTACAGAGTCCAATCTTGAATTAGTTTCCACCTTCCATCTCCGCTGTTGGACTTCAAGTACTCGCCCCACAACAACGTCACCTATTTCACCAACGTACCGATTCTTTCTAGGCCGAATACATATCAACTTGTTCACTTTTTGCATAACCCCAGCTACTGCAGCTTTTAGAGAATCATCTACTGCATAAGTACCATGGCCACTGAAATAGAACATTCGAATTAAAACAAAATGATGTGCTTTTATTCTTTATCTAATATATAAAATCCTCGTGTCGCAATGTTTGTTGCCAAACTCTTCTGAAACGGCTGGACCGATTTTAATAAAATTTTGTGTGCATATCGGGTAGGTCTGAGTATCGGCCAACATCTATTTTTCATGTCCCGCAAATTTTTTAATTTTAATTTTTGGACAACATTTTTTGTATTTATTTTTTCATGATTCAGCATTGAAAAATACATACAATTCCAAGTTTTCACCCTTATACGATCAACCCCTCTCACACACACACATACGGACTCTCACACATACACACACGAAACACATCTTACTCACGTCCTCACTACATAATGTTTTCTGACAATTCTAACACTAAAACACAAACTTTCTCTTTTTTTTTGTCTATTTTGTTTTTTCCATTCATTTATTATTTATTTATTTTTTTCAACACCTTATATTAAACTACAGACTATAAAAGCTTTTATACAACCTCCTAATTCAAAATTTGTTAAATCACTTTTACTATGATTATCATGCAATGTATCGAACTGCTAGAGGGCGGAGACCTGGTGACCTGAAATACAGGCCCTTAAAGCCTAGCTTAGGCACCAGTTCCCACAGTAAACTAAACCAAATAATATATCATGTGTAACAATGTCTGTAATGTTTATTGTGGTGAGAAAATAAATACTTATTATTATTATTAATGTAGGAGTAGGTTAAGATTAGTGTAGAAGTAGGGTACGAGTAGGGTAGGAGTACTGTAGGAGTAGGGTAGGAGTAGGGTACTGGGTAGGACACCACGCGAACGAAGTAGCGCCGGGCAGCTAGAAATAATTTATATGGCAAAACAACGTTTGCCGGGTCAGCTAGTCGAACTATAATTTCGGTAGTTAAACAATAGGTAAACAAATCTCACCGCATAAAGTCTTCCATGCCCGTAACAACCTGGCCTGGAGTATAAAATCGAGGTAAATCATTGTTAGTAGTAACAGAATGATTAACTCTTTCGGAGGCTAAACGTATTTTAACGTGACTCGTCATTTTATACGGGAAATTAATTACAATAATAATACAGTTTCAAATAATTTCAAAACAACATGCTACTTTTCTGAACATTCCCAACCCAACGAAGCATTGGAAACATGACAAATTGACATATTATTGACAATGACAAACAGAGTTGCCAGTAGAGACAACTGATAATAAACCGTTGTCCCAGAAATCATACAAAATCAAACGTTTTTGAACAATTTGTTTTTCTACAGATTGCAAAAGGAAGGTCATCAAACAAAATTTTTGCTGGGCCCTATTTCCCGGAAGTATTAGTTTACTAGTATATTAATTACTAGTGTAAAAATGACTAGTCTTATTATTTCCTGTTTCTCAGAAACAAGTACTGGACTAATAACTAATAGTAGCAGACTAATAAAAATATTAGGCTGGCTTGCCTGAATACACATATTACCCATGCCTCTTTACTTATTAAAAAAATACGGAAAATTTCCCGCCCCTTTTGGATTCGTTTTTATTAGTATTAAAATGATTAGTTTTATTGACAAGGCTTGATTTCTTTCAGTTAACCATTGCAAACTAAGCCCGATAACAGCCATCAGGTTTTCCATTTCTATGCTCGTTAAACGAATCCTTTCATTATGGTGGATGCCCTAAGGTAGCCCGCGAAATTCAAATTTGCTGGTCAGTACTAAGTTGTACGTTGAATAAAATATGATTCGCGGCCGTAACAAATATGTATTTACACAATTATAATCATTAGAAAAGCAGAAGAAACGAAACGAAGAGTATTTAATAACACATATTTTTATGAAACCAAATTGAATTTACTCAGGTAATGTTAGCTAATATAAGGGTTAAAGTATGAAATTGCCGGTTTGTACTGAAAAATTGAAACTAGTTTTTTTTTTAATTTAACATATTTATTTAATCAAAATAGTTACCAATATTATTCATACATTGCTGCCATCTAATAGGAAGGTCATTTATGCCTTTGCGATAGAACTCTCGTGATCTAGATTCGACAAACTGTGTAAAAGCATTTTGTACTGCCTCCTGAGAAAAAAACTTTTTATCATGTAGAAAATTGTCGAAATCACGAAAAAAATGGTAGTCCGTTGGAGCAAGGTCTGGCGAATACGGAGGGTGACGAATGATTTCTAATTGCAGTTCCTGTAGAGTTAAAATGGTTTCTCGTGCTGTATGAGGTCTCGTGTTATCATGGAGCAATAATGGTGAAGATCGATTCATGAGTCGGGGCTGTTTCACTGCTAGTTTTGCTATCATTGTTCGGAGTTCGGCACAGTAGACATCTGCCGTTATTGCTTGACCAGATCGGAGAAAGCTATAGTGAATAATACCATGCTGAGACCACCAAACAGTTACCATTACCTTTTTATTGATAAGCTTTGCTTTTCCATCACGAAAGCGATTAAACCAAAATCGCACGGTGCGTTCATTAGCAGTCCCCTCTCCAAACGTAACATTGATGTTGCGAGCTGTTTCTGCCGCGTTAGTTCCGCGTCTGAACTCGTATTCAAAATTAACTCGAATTTTCGAAGTATCCATCTTTCTTGTCTAAGCTGAATAAAAAAAACAACTGAAAGTCGATAATCGAATGTTGCACATTTTTTAAAAGAAGAACTTCGTAGGTACCATGTGAAAAAAGTTTCACTCAAAAATACAAACCATGAAGGTTCTATGTCCATTTGAAGTACCTATTACAATGAAACGGCAATTTCATACTTTAACCCCTATTACTAGCAAACTTGTAAAAAATATTCGTTCATGGACTCATATTATTAGTCTAATAATTTTCGAGAAACAGGGGCCCTGGTGACATCTCTTAGCACTAAAAAGTTTTAGTAGTGATTATCGACGAGACAAAGTTGAGGTAAAGTTGTAAAAATGCGGTAAACTACGGGTTTTTAGTAAATCTGCCATTAACTACCAATACTTGCCTGTTTATAATGTAAAGTTTACTTTACATTCGAATTCTTATTTACTACCTAAGTGATAAAATTATACAGATTTTTTATCCAAATATACAATCGGGCAGCCCTGATGACACCGAAAAATTCATCGACAAAGAAAAGAATAGAATAGATGATATTCTATAATGTTCCACCTTCAATCCTGTATCAAGATTTTATTCAGGAACGGATTCTCATCTTATTGATCATCACACTAATTGTTGTGATCATAAATAATCAGTATGATGAGAATCCATGTTCAAGAATGGTTAGAGACATGAAAGTACGACAGTATTGATAATTCCATGCTTTGAAAAAATGTCAAATGCTTGTTAATCTTGTCATCAATGTCAAAGTTTGTCAAAATGTCAAATAAGTGAAACAAAATTAGCGAAAATAGAAAAGCAAATCTAAACTTGGACAAATATTATTTTGAAAAATGGCTGGAATGTCAGCTGCAAACGCAGCGCCTATTACGGCCACCGACAGTTTATCACAAGCGCTAAAGGCTAACATAATTCCGAATCAAGAATACCTACTACAGGCAGGTTACTCAACCTATATTTTTTAGATATTTAATGATTATTTGAATTGTTTGTATAGTTATTGTAATGTTACGTTTAGGGCTCCGTGCTGGATGCGGCTGTAGAGGTCTTACTTCATCGCCTGCGTGGGCTGTGTGATAATGTCGACGCTGGACCAGAGACCTTTGATGATCAAGAAGTTTGCTTTAGTTTGCGAGATCCCAACCAACAGGTAAAGTTAATTCAATACTAATACAAATGCGTGTATGACCAGATCTGTACATACTCCTTTTACTTCGTTAACATTCAACAAAGTAAAAAGAGTATACAGATTGTATCAGGTGGCGTTCTTTGGTGTCTGCCTTCTGCTAACCCCTAGGTAATAGGTAATACGGGCTGGTGTTCGCTACTCCACGTCAATGCGCGTATTCTGCTAACCCCTATGGGAAGGCGTGAGTTTATGTATGTGTTGTATTATTAACACGTTCACTGTCCATGACCCACCTGTGGGTCATTTTGGGTTGGAATAAGAAGTCCGTATCACACATGTGGGTCACTGCTCTTTTCATACATAATGGGTTCTTCATACATGTGGGTCACTCTGTAAATTGGGGATAAAGCCCCCCTACTTTTATGGTTCTTATAGACCTGAAGTGGTATAAAGGCAATTATCTGTGACGTGAGACATAATTTCGATATTGCGGCTGAACAGTGAACGTGTTAACATAAATATCTACTTCATTGTGTAAAGCATATTATTATAAGATTGTATTTACAAGTGGTTTTGAATAAGGTATCAATTAAAACATGATTTATTATTTAAATTTCCAGGCTGCACCATTGATGTTGCGGGTTAGAAAAGCTCTGGACCAGCGTGAGATGCCATTCCAGCTCCGCTACATTGGTCAGCCAGATCTTGGAGATAAAAACAGGCCCACAGTAGTTCGGTCAAGTCTTGATATTGCTTGTAGTGGAATGCTTATTGACTTCCTGAATGAACTGGGCTGCAGAATTGAATTTGAATACAGTGTGAAAGGTAATTTTTGGTAAAATATTTCATCATGTGCAAGAAAGCATAATGTTGCCCTAGCGAAAAAGGCTCTCACGTAACTTGGCAAGAGTCTTCCCCTTTTCCTCTCCTTTCTTTAACTTTCTTCTGAACAGACCTGTTTAAAAATAAATTATGGCAAGCAATAAGACTGTAATTGTTTTTGTTGTACTAAGTGTACATGCGCAAACTTATTCCCGCTATGCCAAAACCTTGTCAAGTTATGTGTACTGTAACTGTAATGTCAATGTTTCCTTTACATCTATGTCTCTCTAGTCTAGTTGAATTTGTAGTTGATAAATTAATTACTCATGCAAGTTGAAATATATTGTAATTAGAATCATTGCATGATGGAATACTATACTTGAGCTTAGCAACATGTGGTGTCAACTCAAATGGTATTATGCAGTTGATGATAAGATGCTGTTCGTAATGCCCAATACAAGGAAAAGTTTATTTGTAACCATGTAAATATTACTGTAAATACAATACATAAAATAAGCCACTGTTGTGCTCATGTTAATCACAATTAAATTAATTTTCATCCTATAATTATTTCACAGGTTACATGTTCAGAAAAGGACGAATGAAGATCACAGTTGCAAAGGTTTTCAAGATATCCCAAGGGTCAATGCCCCCAGAGCCTATATCTCAGAGTTATCTAGTGGAATTATCTGTAAGTAACAGTTTTGGGACAGTTGTAAGTATAACTTGTCAGATAAAACCAGTGATTCTCTAGTTGCAACTCAGATGGCTTACGAGCCATTGAGATCATTTATTTTTATTAGGATATATGATATATATGTAAGGATTAAAACCTATTAAACATTGAATACTGAAGTGAGCACTTAGGAGCACACATCACATATCTTTCAGTTGTTTTGTTTATGCTAGCTGAAAATGGCATTCATTTTAAATCTTGGTGTGTTCCATCATAGATTTTTCAGCATCAAATATTTATAATAATAGTAATAGTCTACTAGACCGTATTTCGGCCATGGCGGCAAATCTCACCGAAGACTAGCCTTCGGCGCGGGAGATATTATAGTGTGACAGAGGTGAACTCTCTACCCCTAACTCTCATAGTAGTCCAATGGAATGGAATGCAATCCGACGCGACCGAAAAAAAAAAATAGATCAGGCGCAGGACCAACGGCTTAACCGTGCTTTCCGAGGCACGGGGTATCACACCGCCAATTTCCAAACTCCGGCCTGTTATTAAGAAATAGCCAATCGAGAAAGTCAATAATACTTTGCCCGACCTGGGAATCGAACCCAAGACCCTATGCTCAACAGCCGCGTTTACGACCACGAGACCAACGCGGCAGTTTTCAATCCAATATTTATAAACAGTATCCAAATAACTTTTATTTTTATGTATTATCCAGGTGCTTGCGCCACAAGGTCAGGATATGATAGCAGAGGACATGCGCGCGTTCGCCGACCAGCTGCGCCCTCTCGTGCAACTGGACAAGATTGACTACAAGCGGCTCGGGCACATGGCCGGCACATAACCCATGTTTCTCGCTCCGACTGCCCTCACACTGGCCGACGCGTCGTCGTGGACACAAATGTAGGTTAGTGTGAAGACAGCCTTTGTTGTGAAAACAAGTGGTAGCTCCTTAACAGAAATGGACTTTTAATTTATTAAGCATTGTTATATAAAACTGTAAAAAGGCCATGTGTGCAAAATAACTTACTCATATGAGTAGGTTTGCAGTACCCGAGTAAGTTAACTGTACACCAATGTCTAAACATGCAATATTATCTTATCCAATTATTAGTTAATAATTAGGATCAAAAGTACAAAGTTGGACGTACATTTACTGATTGATAATAATATTTAAATTCAAATATATGTTTGTTTAAAAAATAGTATTGTTACATAATAACTAAACACTAGGATATTTTAATAATTAGTTAAGCCAATGTTCATATCAGAATAAATTAACATTAAGTTGGTATATTGGTGTAACTGACTTGTCTTTTCGTACTGAATAGAGCAATTGTTATGACAGATTGATATTCGTCTAGGAGTATTAGGTTTAATTTTATATAATATCACCGAAAATAAAATACTTTGTTATCATACAAAATCTGGGTTCTTCTTTGAATGTTTGACTATGACATGATCCTCTCCGTAGTCCTCATCTTCATGTTTGTATCCGTGAACGTAAGCGAAGTTCCCGAAGAACAGGCACTTTTCGTATTTCATTGGGGCAAATTCTGGAAAATATAGGTATTTACAGTAATTGACTTTATTGACTGTCAAACCGGTGAAGGAAAACATCGAGAAGAAACCTGCATGTCCTAGAACCAAAAATTCGAAGACATACGATATCTACCAACCCGCACTGGGCTCGCGTGATTCCAGCCCACTCCCTCTCAAAAAGAGTTGGCCTCTGTCCCAGCAGTGGGAACATTATAGACTGATTATGTTGTATGTGTATGTGACTTTATTGGAGTGTATATTACTTAGTAGCAGTTGCCCCCGACTTCGTCTGCGTGTATTTTGTATTTTTAATACAAATATCCAGGAGGAAATGCAGTCTATATTCATAAAAATCGTTTCAATAGTGTAGGTTTGAAAAGTTAACAGACAGACGTATACGTTACTTTCGCATTAGTAGGTATAAAGCCAGCCTCAAGAGAAAAAATAATATTTCCATACAGGGGCGTAGCTACCTCCGTTTCAGCCGTGTCAATAATAGTGGTCCCCAAGCTACAAAGAATCCCGGGCTACGAAGTATGTAAGCAAAAATTCGTAATATATTATGTTATTGATAAGAGGCCCGTAATTATTAAATATCTTATTAAAATTATAGCAATTTGTTTATGACTACAAAGGTTTCAAGCTACAGGCGTGCTCCAATTCTGAATCTCTTGCATTTATTTAGTAAATCTATAGAAAATTTAACCTATCCGAGTCAGGATGCTTCAATTTTCGAGGTCGCTTTCCTCGCTCTTGCATTCTCTTAGTAAGATGACATTGGCGGTTTAATCTATCCGAGTCAGTATTCTCCAATTTTCTAGTTCGCTTCGCTCTCTCTTGCATCCTCTTAGTAATAATACAATGACAACCAATCTGATCAAGGTCCAGAATGCTCCAATTTTTGAGATTGCTTCGCCCGCTCTTCAATGAAAACTTAACGTATCCGGGTCAGGTTGCTCCAATTTTCTAGCACGTTCTTCCGCTCTTGCATCCTCTTAGTAAGATACTAAGGTCACACTGACAGCTTACCCTCCCGACTCAGTATGCTATTTTATTTATTTCCTATTGAGCTTCACCTCAGTCGTTTAAAAAGAGTGTACACAGATATATGGGCCCTGTGTCAAAATACGTTTAGGACTAGCTACTGCAATTATTTGGAGAGCCACAAAATTAGATCAATAAATAGACAGGCTGTAGTAAAACAACTCTTGCACGAAATTTAGAAATTACCTTCTTTAGCTAAAGCCTAGAAACCTAATTAGTGATCCTTTACCAGGGGATAACATCTGAAGTCCTACGTAGATTAATCTCGTCATTTCTCCAGATTTATGTCTTTAAAAGAGTGCTTTAGACTTCAAGTGTCGTTAGGCAGACCTACAACTGACGTCTCGATCGGGCACCACGTGTCAGGGCCCTACCAATCGTACTCGAAACACCCCCGTGGTGGGTCATTCACACCAATTACACCCGCTGACCATTCATTAAGCCATAATTATATTTGAATGAACACAACGCCACCTTAGACTAATGAACTTCAAATCGTGCCCGACATCAGTCATTGTTTATCAACCATTATTTTAGCAGTGGTGATTGACAAGTGAACTAAAATGTATGATTACGTAAAGATAAATCATGACCGTAGCAAGGTAGTAAAACGCAAACCCACAAATCATGGAAACGCTAATATTATGCTTAAGAAACAAACCGGTGCCTTCTATGCAGTTGTACAAGTCCATTACGCAGTGATTGTCGAATATATGCGTGTCGTTAGACGTGAAGTCGAACGCACATATCTTTTGGAAATACGTGGGACATACGCCGCACCTGTGGGACGCAATAATTGTTTATTTATTCAAGTAAATAGTCGTTTGACCTCAATATTAAACTTTGTTATTGACCTGACAAAACAGTTGAACTGATCATTCATAAACTGCGGTTTTCGCTAATCTACTTATTAAAAGAACTTATAAATGATGGAGGTATAAAATAACATTAATTAAGATTGCTTACATAAATGAGGTGGTACCTATATATCTTGGTAAATAGATACCTTACATAAACGATATTAATTCAGTAATAGTACCTATGGCCATCAGGTGCGGTTTCCGTTTTAAAAAGTAGTTGTGGTACGGATCCATAGTCATGGGCCTCAACTGCACCTGTTGCAGAACAATAATTAAAAGGGACATAAGTGTTAAAAACCTTCAGTTTGCTGAATGTTCATAAAACAGCGATATTTTACACTTACTAAAAACAAATAGAAGTAACCACAAATCCAATCTTACATCCATATTTTTTCTTATAAAAAGAAATTGTTCAATGTAGTTTCTGACTTTCTTATCATTTAATTAAATGCTCATATGAAAATTATGAGATCAAAATAATTACATTTACAATGGACTACGAAGTGAATGTTTTCTTGAGTTTTCTTTTTCCAATCTTTGAGTGTAGTCAAAGTCACAGATGTGTAGCATTCGTATTTTCAAGCGAGTTATCAGAGAGAATTTAAATACACAGCTAGCAGTCCGAGTTACTTATTATGTAACATTAAGAACAGGTCCGTTGAAGAGTTTGACGACGTTGATTTTCTAAGCCGTAATATACATGTGTAACGGCTGTACCTAAGAGGCAGAAAGGTAAGTAGTGATGTGGCGACTTGCGAGCGAGTGGCGACGAACGTGAGCGGTATCACGATGCCGCTGATGACTCACTCTACCAGCCCGCTCCGTCGCGGATCATTATTATAATGAGATGCACACCCCCTGACCTCAAGGTATAGATAAGACGTGCCAACTTGCCAAGTCCTTTAATTACTATTTCTGTTACTGACTGATGTTTTTGTTTGACCAGATAAAAGGCCAGCTTACAACGTGATTCTGATTACTTCATGTTAGGTAAACGGTACCTGATGCATCCACCAGCTTATAGGTTGATTTTGTAGTTTGAAAAATACGCTCTAATAAAACTTATTGTTTATCGTGGTTTATTGTCCTATTTGCAATCTATTGTTCTGTAGTATTCCCATTTAGAACCGTGAGGTTGAATTCAAATATCAAGTAAACCCAACGAGTCCTGTCAACATTGATTAGACATCCTTTACGCACGAATCACGATTACTCATTATTATGCATCATGCGTAGACACTTATGAACATAGCAAAGGCGCGTAGGCCGATCGGTTGCGTGGGTAGCATGACAGGTAGGTGCTGCGGGGAGCGCGCGGAGAGGATGCAGGGGGAGGGGGGCGTCGGTGCTGTACGCACCAGACTCGCTGGCGCTGCTTAGCCGTGCCGGTTTACCTTGACGCTCACCCAAGCTGGAGGGCCCTTAAATACTGATACTTAGGTAGGTACTTCAGATTACTGCGTTCGAAACTAATGGTTGATTTGCCTGATTTCCAATTGCACTCAGTTGTGAAAATGATTGTGTGCGATTGTGCACACAATCATTTTCAACAACTGCTGCAACTGACGATGAAGCAACGCAAGTAGCAATATTATTGATAAGTAGCCATCATGATAAGGAATAATAATGAGGCTTGCAAATAAAAATATGTACTTATCATCCAAAGTATAACAGAATTTACTTATCGGTAACCTTTTTGTGCATGTAGGTTGGCATGGTGATTATAACGGGACAGTTTAGTCAGAGCAGACTATAGTAGAGTAGTCGCCCGACTATTATTGATATCTTACGAGGACAAGCAATACTTATTGTAAAAAATGCGAATATCAAATGGTCAAACAAGAATCTGTGGTAGGCAATAGTAATTGCAATAGCAATTGCGGAAAATGATGACGAAAAATGGGTAAAATTGCAATACGTCAATCATTCATTAGTCATAAAAGTAGGTAATATCGAGGTGCTTCTTTTTATTATTACCTAGCACTATGCCCGCGACTTCGTCCGCGTAGATCTCGCAATTTACTAAAAAAAATTATCAACCCCTCCGCCCCTCCCTTTTTTTTTTGCGTGGGAATTCATCAAATGACCTCTCCCGCTCTGGGCTGAGCGGAAGAGCGTGTCAGACTTTTATTGACCTTCAGTCAGGGGCCACGGTATCTCTTTCGAACAACCCGCAGCCCTGGCAGGTGTCGGCCCCGTCAGTTCGTGCTGACATCTGTTTGAGGCGCGCGTGGAACACAACGCGCCGTCGAACCGGGCCTGGTCCTTACCGGGCGGCGAGCTCCTCATTGCTCGCCGCCCGCAAGCCCGCGCCTACGGTGGCCGGGAGTCGGCTGTTGACTCCCGTCCAGGGCGTCTCCTGCGGCGGCTAGGGGCGTGAGGGCGCAGAGATTGCCTCTCCCTCACGCGCTCCGCCACCTCCTTCGCGAGCATTACTGCTTTGCAGAAGGAGGTGATGGCCTGCCATGCACTCTCGCTCCGTACCATGGCCTGGACCAGGGCCGGACGCGAGAGATCGCCGCCGCCGATCGCCGCCACGAGGACACGGCGGTGCTCCGTCGAAGCCGGGCAGATCTCCGTATGCTCCACCGTGTCCTCCGGGCGATCCACACAGTGGTGACACCCTGGCGTTTCCTCCCGCTTTGTCCTAAACAGGAACCTCCCGAAACAACTGTGTCCGGTGAGGACCTGCGTCAGGCGGAAGGTGAGGGCGCCGTGGCGCCTCTCTAGCCACTCCTCAAAGAGGGGACTTATCGCCGCAATTGTGGCGTGCCCAGCACTGGGTTGCGACAATCGCACTCTCCATGCCGGTATGAGATCCCGCGGGAGCTCCTCCGCCCCACTTAAAAGGTATTTTTCGATCTTTATCATGGTACGTTTCTATTGTAAGACTTAAACAATATTTATACCCATTTTCGAGTCAATTGAAGCAAGTAGTAAAATCCACCCCTTAAACGGTATTACCCTTTGTCACTCCGTCAGGAGTTGAGTTTTGAAAAACCCTGGAATATGCTTTTTATTTTTGTTTTAAGTAAGTATTAGCTTTGAGTTAATCCTAGAGTGTGTAAATTTTTTTCTTTACTAACTTTTAAACGCTCTAAATTCTCTATGAGGGATTGTTTTAAAAAACTATTTAAAAGTTAAAGTCTTTATTATTTTCTGAGACAAATATTGTCATTAACCAAAAGGAATAAGATTTTTCACATTAACTTTGTGCCCTGTCTTGAAATTTTAAAATATCGATGGGGATCTATAATTTGATTCAAAGGTTATTTATACCAATTTTCGAGTAAATCAAGCGACGCTGTAAAATACTCCCCTGTGAAATTGACCACCCCTCTTCACCTCGTTAGGGGTAGATTTTCGAAAAAGCCCTGATACACTTTATTATTTATTTTGGTCTTAAGTACTCGAAACTCGGTATGTAGGTAACATACTGAGTTTCGAGTTAATCGGACCGAACGTTCAATTTCTTCCATACAAACTTTGACACCCCTTTTTTTTTTTTTTTTTTTTTTTTTTTTTTTTTTTTTTTTTTCCAGGATGGGAAATCATCAAATGACTCCTCCCGCTCTGGGTGGAGCAGAAGGGAGTGTCAGACTCTTACTGACTAAAACCCACCCGTGTTCCTTCCTTAGCCCTTTATGTACCAGGGCAGCGGTAACCCTTTCGGACAATCCCGCTACCCCGGCAGGCTTCGGCCCTGTCGGGCCCCGTCATCTATGCTGACATCTCTTTGAGGCGCGCGTGGAACACATACACGCCGTCCGGCACGGGCCTGGTCCTGATCGGACGGAGAGCTACCCATTGCTCTCCGCCCGCAGGCCCGCGCCTACGGTGGCCGGGAGTCGTCACGCGGCTCCCGACGCCCGGAGCGTCTTCCTCGGCGGCTGAGGCGTGAGGATCTTTCCCTCGCCCATCCCGCCACCTCCTTCGCTAGCATGACTGCTTCGCAGAAGGAGGTGACCGCCTCCCACTCCCTCTCGCCCCGGACCATGGCTTGCACCAGGGCCGGGCGCGAGAGGTCGCCGCCGCTGCCGATCGCCTCTACGAGGACACGGCGGTGCTCTGCCCAAGCGGGGCAGACCTCCACCGTGTGCTCCACCGTGTCCTCTGGGCGATCCTCGCAGTGATGACACCCGGGCGTCTCCTCCCGCCTGATTATGTGCAGGAACCTCCCGAAACATCCGTGTCCGGAGAGGACCTGCGTCAGGCGGTAGGTGAGAGCGCCGTGACGCCTCTCTAGCCACTCCTCAAAGAGGGGTCTTACCGCCGCTATCGTGGCGTGCCCTGCGCCACTTTGACACCCCTTATCCCCCCTTTGAGGGGTAGTTTTGAATTAATGATTTGTTAATTAGTGATAAGATAAACTTCATAATTTACTTACATAAGTATTCTTGCCGAGTTTCAAGTGTACTAACCCGCTAAGTTTATCTCCGCTTTGCACCCCTACAGGGGTAGAATTTTGAAAAATCGTTTGGGATGTGTCCATAACTTGGCCCAGATTATTTATACCAATTTTCAAGCTAATCAAGCCACGCAGTAAAATCCCCCCCTGCAAAATTAACTAGGTATAATTTTTCACCCCGTCAGGGGTAGATAAACCTCGTTACAGTTTATTCTTTATTTTTGATCTTTATTATAAGTACTAAGTTTCGAGTTGATTGGACCAAAATTAAAATTCTTAAGGCGTTATAATTCTTCCATACAAACTTTGATACCCCCAATCCATAGGGGGTAGTTTGGAAAAATAAAAAATGACAATCTTTATAATTTATATATTCGTGCCAAGTTTCAATTTTATCAACTCAAGGAATAAGATTTTTCATACAAACAAAATACCCCCTTTTCAACCCCGAAAAATTCGAAAGGTTGAATTTCCAAAAACCCCTTCGGCTGTGCGTGGATATGTTTCTCCTTTTATTTTTATATATATAGATAATAATATAATTACCTAGTCTTGGTGAATGAATAAAAACAAAGCGTAGGTCGTCACGTGGTGCCCGCGTCACTTGAATGACGTACTAAAGGGAATGAGCACAGTTTCCATGGTGGATACGGTGTGGGTGTGTAGCTTGGCAACTTGCTGCTACTTATTATTACAGATAATATTGTGTCATATTATTCTAATTTTAATGTATGTACTCTACTTACTCATATACCTTCTTCATTCATAGGAAATAAGTATTTAGCAGTACTGCTCAAGGTGCTTTTCAAGTAGGTATAACTCATGGGATTTTTTTCTACGACAATTTGTGGTGCAGATCTCTTGTTTGAAGGTATTTTCATAGGTGGGTTCTAAGTTCTAAGCTGCGTACTTTGTATACGTTATTAACCGTATCGAGGGGCCTACTCTCTAAGTCCGACAACGAAACGGACCCGTCCGAAAATAGTTCGAAACCTCGGAGTGCACTCTACACCGGTTTAATTACCTTTTTTGGACCGGTAAAAACACAGGTACAACTACCAAATCCTGATGTCCTTCATTCTTAGGTCGGAGCGTAAACTAATATGACCGTAGGTGATACGGAGCAGGAATCGCCCGTAAGTTCGGCCAAAACTACGGATTTAGTGCGTAGGGACTAGACATCCAGGCTCTACGCGGCTACGACGCGGTCGCGGCGCGGCATACAGCTTCGCGAAACAGGCCCTACCTACGTGCCACAAAACGCCCGTCTTCAGACTTTTGATGTCCTTTAACTAGGTCTTGCCACTGATATCTAAAGATTAATCTTACTTATTGTATGACCAGTATCTTCCACTAGTTAAAAAGTTAAGTTAGAACTTTAGAAGGTTAGATGAGATGACTAATATATACGGTACAGAATTCAGCTGCATGCCTCGCTAGAACTAAGCTGGCTCGAATCCAACATAGGAAAAGGCTAAAGTTATGACAATGACAGGGGTCAAAGTCACACTGCTCATTGTTTTTCCTACTCAACTGGTTACATTCGACTCTGGTTACATTCGACTCTCCTGGAGTTAGCAAGGGAAAACGTCGCGATACATACATTTATACGGCACACTACTTATCAACATTTAATTAAATTGTAATGAAGTAGTCATTAGAGGCACCCGATTAAAATTAACAAGTTAAACGTTGTTGTTGCTTGTTCATTATTTATTTATTACTGGCAACCCAAATACCTTTCTGGATTATCTCACAGTCTCTCGGCTCCATTCCTAGATTAGGTACGAATAGAGGTAAACAATACTCCTCTCTTGGCATGGTTTTTAGATTGTAGGGATAAGAACGAAGTGCTACAGAGAAACCAAATCCATTTCATACTCTACATACATAGACTGCTCCGTGCTCAAAACGTAACCCTTCCTATTACTTCGCCGTAGTCGGGCAAAAAGAGCGCGGCGCTCTACATTTAGCTGGCTCGAAAATTAATTTTCGTTGCTTTGCTCTTAAGAACGTATTATTTATTGCAAGTACCTACCTGATAATGCTGCTATAAAAGATTAATAATCTTCGTTCATGCCAGATACCTATATTGTGTATGGCAATGTAACTTGAGCATTTGACCTTCAACGGTTCGCTGGCTTCGTGTCTCTGAACTTAATAACTCAAGAATGCCCATAATAGTTATTTGCCCTTAATCATTAGGACAGCTCTGCTATTCACGGTAGGTAAGTAGGTACTAAACTTAGGTACAGTTTTTTTATCTCACGAAGCGACGCGCACTTTACTTGTGAATTTGTGATGACTAAGTGTACAAACACGCTGTGAATGTGTGCATTAAGACGAGTAACGTCAGCACATAACACACACACACACTTCCGACTTCGCCATTGTCTCGGACGGTAGGTACCGAGAGCTCCTGCGCTTATACACGCATTTATAGCCCGTTTGTACACTTGGCGACCACAAGTAAAGTGCGCGTCGCTTCGTGAGATAAAAATACTGTATCAATGTTACAAACATAAACGTGTGCTTACTCCTTAAAAAGGTACCTACATACTAATGAAAGTCGTCAAAACGGACCAACTCTGAAAGTGAATTATGTAGTTCAGTAGGCAGTCGTGTTATATATTATGCACGTATAGGTCGCGTAATTCTTCTATTGTACGAAATATGTACCACAAAATTGTGCTCCTTGGTTGGAAATAAGTAATCAGAGGATTTTAAAAATAAAGTGTTATAGTTGCTATTTAGTGGTTATAATGGGAGCTTCTATACGACCCTTAATCTTGTACGTGAATTTACAAAAATGCATTTCTCATAAAGCCTCTGCCAAAATGGCTTAAATAATTGTTATAGAGCTTTATTATTGCAGTTTTGCATTTGGTGTTATTAGCGCTTACAGACATATTTATTTATGATTTTCCTTTTTGAATTATTTTGAACGAGTTGCGTGGTTTTAGATATATGTATGTCCTTGCTTCAATGTATGTTGTGGTCATATCATTTTAAACTGCTACCTACTTAATTACATTCTCACTAGTATCTATAGCATTCACGACATTTTGCGGCTGCTAGTTTATTCCTAGCACCTATGTATTTCCCGATGGACTATAAAAAATAGAATGTGTTTTGGTTCGTGGATGCGTATTTTACACAGTGTGCCTTCGTTTTGATCCTGTCCGACCACGTAACGCTTGCTCCTCGTTCTACGAAGAGCGAGCTCTACCTGCGTGGCCTGCGCCCGTCCATTTCACAGATGTCTAACTTGATAAAAGTAATCCTATTCGTTTATTCCCGCGTTTAGAATTATTTATTTTTTCTATTTGTTTCATTTAGATTCCTCTTAAGATTACACTAAATTGTGGATGCAAGCTTTTCCTCAAATCACCGTTTAATACTTTTTCTGTGTTATTATCATCGTTTAACGTTACTTATTCCTTCTGGCTACAAAAGAACCACTTTGAAAAATAAATGCACGCATCGGATGCAGGCCTAATAAAACGTGCGCTACCTGGTTACGACGCCACCTTACTTGAACCAAAGCGGTGGAACGCATCGACTGCATCCTGTAATAACCGATATCCAGATAGTTCTAGTTGCACTACTGACTGTAAAACTATTGTTTTGACACTAAACAAGACCTGCTAGGCACGTGTTCATGTTGTAAGTACCAACTACGGACTGGTCATTGTTTCTACATCAATCAGTCAATCAATTCAACCTTTTCATGAATTCAAAGAACTCACTCTGCCTAGCTGATCGCAGTCAACTGCTGGACATAAGAGACTTCGATTAAGTATCTAATACAACTCTCGGTGCTCAACATAGTCAACACTTTGCATGACAAATGTGATAATCCAATTCACAAATAATAAATAAAAGAAATGGCCTAATCTAGGATCTTCGTATTTATTGTCTTGATAAATAAATGCAAACAACGGCGCATGTAATTGGTACTTTAAATATTAAAGCTAAAATATTCCTCAAAGTGAATATCAACTCGCATGCCGCTATTTACATAGGTAGAAATTGGAAAGCGTATGGCATGCGCATTGAGCTAATTCTTTAAATGTCCATTAGTCATTCAGGAGAAACCTAAGCCCAATGGTAATTTATTCAGTGGATTAGACAACTCTCCATATAAAGTGCGACCCACCTCACCACACCGGGCAAGTTGCTGCGTAGCGGCAAGCGGTGCTCACTACTCGATAAATTATCTACTCGTACCGACAACGCACACATCGCCAGCATCACACCTACTTTGACACACCTATTTATATGTAACGCCAATACATTATCTATGTAGGAGTGCTGTGATGCGTCCACGAAGCATGAGCATTGAACATAATATTCCTTTGTGTCGACATTATCCACATGATGCAAACGTATCAGTGCGATTCAATCATTGTAAGACGTTACTCAAAGATAAAGCTACTACCTACTTCGACGACATCTTGGCATGCTTTGGAATATAGATCGTCCCAAAGTTATAGTTTGCACTAAGTAGCTGATAATAATTTATCCTTTGACGACATCTTGGCATGCTTTGTGGATTTTAGATAATCCCAAAGTTATAATTTTCACTAAGTACTTACTGTGGCTTTCAAACTATAGCTCTGCTAAATACAACACTGCTTCTCAAAGTAATCCATTTCACATCTAGATTCTTATAAGCCTCAGTCATAATGTAGAGTTCAATATTTTCTGGTTGCATAACAGCGAATGATTGCTTTTGTTTATGTTCTACACGTGTATTGTAAAAAACCCACCTGTTTATTGAAAGTGGACACGCATCTTTCTTGGTTGACACGTTTCTTCAATGCAAGCGCTATTGGTCTGCTTTATTGACGCTGTATTTCTATAATAAATGCTTATAAAAGGTCTATCATTATTCATTATAATAAAATCCACCACTGTCATCATAAAACTCAACGTAGGTACTTGTTGCAGTATATCAGGGAGACTAATAGAAAGTTATAGTAGCGAAGAAAAATTGGTTTTCTGAATAATATAAGTAATTACTTTCGAATCCTGATTATTTCAGAGCTGAAGATCGAATTATTTATCTTAAAGCTATCTTCAAAATTCATTGGCACATCAATTAAATTTTTCCGTCGAAGAAACTGTGTCGTCGTATCAAATCAACTGCCAAATGTCAATGTGTGCGTCACCGTATCGCCGGATTCGTTTTCTGAGAAGCGGCGGCGCGGGCGCAGCGGCACGGTAGGGGGTGCGGTGAGGAGCAAGAGGGGCACAGGCCGGCGGCGGCGTCAGGCCCATAATAATGCGCGGGGTGGGGGCGCGGTGCCGAGCCCGGGCGCCGGCCCTGCCAGACAAGTTGTCGCTGAACCCCGGAACCGATGTTCAGTGGCCTCCCCTGCCCCGCGCACCGGCTCGCAGCAAATTACTTGGCGCACCCAACTTCTTAACTAACCAGTTTATAACCTATGTGGAATTAGGTATCGATAACATCATTACGATCTGAACTAATTTTTATATGAAACGACACGAAGAAAGCTGTTATTTGATATGTCAAGTTTTTAACGTCATGCGTTATTTTATTCGTGTGCTCAAAACTCTCTAAACCAAACCGATAGACCAATTAGAGCTACAAGTTAATCCAAAATTTTAAATTAAAATTGACGTTATAAGATAAATAATATTCCTATAATACCTACATACTATCAATATCACACTCAAGAATCGTCGTTAAAAGTAACATTCTTATTGGGCATGATTTTGTGCAATATTCAGCACCCGATATTGCCCGGCCGGGCATACTTCCACAATGACAACGAGACTGACTCATTCTTTGTTTCAAACTGGGTCATCTACTCCATATGGATTTACCACTAATTGATAAGAATAACGATTTTGTAACTATTAATTATAGTCCTTGCATTCATTTTGAGTACCTATTAAACTTTATGACGCAAGTAGCAGTAGTGTTAGTGGTGGATTAGGCTTAAATCTGTGCAGTAATCGCCCTTAACAAAGAGGATTAATAAATCCAAACAGATTTGGTGGTCGTACGCTACCATGTCAGAATCTTAGGCTTATCAGGGCTCAAGGTGCTGTCGTGGATGATCCTCGTTGCGCCACAGATATTTATGACATCGGTCACAGTGCGTACCGACGCTCGGGTGGTCCGCCCGTGTGGCGGAGGCGCACAATCAACAGGAGTTTATCAAAAGGGCAACCGTTAAAAACTCATGGAAACTGATATGAACTTGTTTTAATGATCTCAGCCTGTAGCGCTGGCTGCGAACACAAATAAGTAGATAAGTTACTTGTGTTTTTGAGATCCCTTTGAATTGGTATTAACAGTTTGCCTACTTATGTAACTCTCGGCAAAACAGAGCTTTTATTTGATAGATACGATTCGTATTATATTGAGATTTCTTAACATTTTAAATGACTACATGGAATAGAAATTAGCCTGGTAACGGTAAATTTAGAATGCCAAAAATATTTATGTCTTGGCACGTTGACATTCGGTAGGTGTAACAATGCCCACAAGAAGAAATGTAAGTGATTAGTGCTTTCATTGGCACGATTTTATTTGCGTCACGGCTGGTTGTCGTTCCTGAAACTGCGCGAAAAATGTCCACTGTCACACCATTGACCCTTGTCACGAAGGTAAAGTTCACTACGACACGTTCACTTGAGAAACTTGCTCTGGCATTATTATGAAATACATTTAAAGAACGTTGTAGAGGTACATTGATCTCCGTTGCCCATATAGCAATTTAAAAACATAATAAGTAGCCTATATGACTTTAATAAGACTTCTCTGAGGATAGGGGTTATAGTAAGGCTTTAAGTGTTTTAGAAGCATTTTTTAATTGATTAATTATACGAATTGTGGTTGATGGTTAAATGATCCTTGATTAGACATCACTTTCTCACTAACAAGATAAAACTAAGTTTTTGCTTTATTTACAACTAGCTTCCGCCCGCGGCTTCGCCCGCGTTGTATATCGATAGAAAGTAGCCTAATCATATGTCCTTGCCCTGGGTTCAAACTATTCCCATATCAAATTTCATCAAAATAGGTCCAGCTGTTTCGGAGATTAGCTGGAACAAACAAACAGACATACAGACAAACTAAAATCTTGATAATAGATTTTTTGTTATTTAAACTGTCATACGCATTTACTAAAAAGCTGTTGTTTTGACATTACAAACAGACGCTTCATTTTGATTTATTTGTGTAGATATTGGATTTCGTTTTGCAGAACTTAGGTACTTCTCCCAGCCTTATAAAGGTTTAGATGGCAGCTCTTATTACTAATAATTAGTACAGTTGACCGTACATCAGCGGTATCGATTTTACATTGACAGCACCTTTATTTCGTAGCGGTAAGGTTTTGTAGTGCAGGTGACTGTACGTTAGTTGCCCCTAACAAACCCCGTCTATATAGGCGCTCATGTATAAGTAAATGATAGAAACATGAGCAAGTAGCTTTTTCATGATGACCTATAAACGCAGTCTTAGAGCTGTGCATTATAAACATAAAGGAAATACTAACAAACTATATACACGCTGTAGACAAAACGACGGGACGTGATGACTAACAAAGCCACTAATATTCGTTAAAACTGGTGATGTGACAAACAACACATACACCATTATTTTGGCACCAGTCACAAGTACGTCATGGTCGGTCATCGGTATTGAAAAATTCTTATCTTATTGACGTGTTTATATCTAGGGTGCTCTGTTTCACAACACTTTATTAGTTAATGTTGCAATATTTTTATCTAGGTAAGAGAGAACTAGTGAACAAACTTGAACATTGAATGTCATAGAGTACCTAATAAAAATAATGTTGAATAAACAAATAAGGCTTTTATTGAAGGAAAGTAAAGGATAACAATCATATAGGTAGGTACTACTAAATGCATTGTTTTTCTGAAGAATACCTACACATAAGTATGTAATGTAAACATGTGCAGACTTCCTGCTGCCCTACACTAGGTTATAGGCTTGCCTATTCCACAGGATGATTAGATACAGTCCTGATAAGTTCCAATAAGTAAATGAAGCCAGCCCAGAATTTTAGCTCAGACTAAAAACTGCTAAGCTAGTGTCAGATGAGCGATCCGAATGCGATAACCTTGACCGACAATGTCATCCAATCTGCCGGTCAAAATTATTACATCGGCTATCACCGCACATCTATCATAGCAACCGCGAATGTTTCGCGTGCTGTGCCTCATTAGCTCATTTATTACTGTTTAAGACATGCTTGAATAAAACGTTTCCCTTCCGGCAGCAGGAAAATTAAGAGATTTAGGCGCTATGGCCTGTACAGGTGAATATTGAAATGTTGTTAGTTTCAAATTTTGATTTGAAGTTGACCTTTATTCCAATACAGAATCGACATTTAAGAGCAGAATTCTCTGTAGAGGGTCAGTTGAGGGACAGCACAGATTCCTAGTTTCCTACACATTCACAACTTACTGAGATCACAGTTGATTGAACCAAAACGAAACTTAGCTCTACTTCATCAGGTAGGTACGACACACATGCGCATTTATAAGCGCCTTATGAGACAGGTTCTATAACAGTCTTGTAACAAAATCTGCATCTGCAAACAAAATACATCTTCGTGCTCCTGTTTATTAAAACTTCTGCTTGGATAACATGTTTTGTTTTGGAGCAGGACAAGTAGATGGGACAGGATTTAATCCCTATCAATGTAATGACTAATGACGAAACTGGTCAAGCAAAAATGTCCGGTTATACAATAACCTCTTAGATTCAGTACACAAGACTAAATTCAAAATCTAAAAATATTATAATGTCACAAATGTTCATCAGAAAGTAAATTGAATGAGGTTAACTTTGCTATTAAGTGCCAAACGGTACGAAGAGCTCGAACTACACTATCAGAGGTACCGAGGCTGGTGTCAAAGGGCGTGCTGATTGCGTTACACGACTACACAGGCAACGGGCGTGTTTACAAAAGAAGAGCCGTTTCAACGTCGCCGACACCTCTCTGATCTCACCAAACGTCCGCTATCAAAGCCAGACGACATCAATTAACCGAACCGGCCGGCTTGTGTGCTTTTTAACAATGCCTTGTTTTGAGGATGATCATGCGATTACCTACTTTATGTGGAAAGTTTGGGTCGATATACAAACTGCATCTTTAGTACGACGGTAAAATTCTACGTAGACCTCAAAATAACATTCACGAGAAAACAATTTGGCTGTGCTGTGCGTGCAGGATATGTGAACGGACTCGTCGGACAGTCGGCCGATGTGAGCTCGCTGAATATTATAATTAGTCGAAGCTGGTGTGAGTAATGGCGTCGGAAATAACACGCGGGCGGCGTTGGCGCCAAGCGGAGCGGCCATCGAGCACCGCACACTAACGCAGCGCGCGCGCAGCCGCGCATCCCCCCTGAGCAGAGCGCGCGCCGCCGCGCCGCGCCGACCGGTCTGTCTTGTGACTTGAGCTATTTATGTGCTAAGAAGTGACGCGACTTCGAGCTGATTTATTTAGGAGATCACCTCACGGAGACTTAAAGGTTGCTCTATTATTGTTGTAACTTCAGGCCTACTATTAGACATCATATTATGACATAATGTGTTGTACCTAATTGAAAAGCAAGCAAAAATAATATGTTTGGAAGAGTTCTGGACCTGAGTTTAAAGACCACTAGTAGGTAGTCCAATGCAACGTTGGCGTCGACCAATGAATATTGCATACTAATCAACAACATGCTTAAAATTATGCTACCGACTTAATAACTTGCCAGTCCCCAGTATTTAAGAGATATCTAAGATCGTATACATTGCAATAATGCGCATTGCACTGTATAAGGCTTCTTAGAAACTAGTCCTAGTATGCCTACCTGCAAAGTATTGGCACTAAGTACCTACAACAAACCATTTACCGTTCATTTAGTTTTATTACATGGTGAGCTGTTACATTAACTTACATATATTACGTATTGCCGTGTGCATATTATTGTGTTCTATTCATGCATGGGTCGTGAACAAAATGCAATGTTTGAAATCTTGATAACTATCAAAGTTAGGAGTGAAATAATAAAGGTGGAAGGACCACATTCCATTCATCTGAGTTGTACCCCAACAAAGCAGTGAGAGTTTAGATATTTCTGTGTGATTACGACTAGCTGGACTGGACTCTGACATCAAAGCAAACCATATTAGAAATCGAGGTGCAACGGGTACATTCAAACATCTTAACATTTAAAGCAATTTCTGGAAGAGGCAAACAAAGGCACCGCGGTTAATTAGTTTGTGTTTGCGCCGAAGAAACAAACGCGTTCTGAAGACAGACAACACCAAAGTGAATATCCTTTATGCCGACACGCATACATCCGGATACTAAACAATTATAGTAGTCATTTATTTATTTATTTTAAAACGGCTTAAAACCAATTACAGAAATTAAAGACAAAGTTTGTATATACACATAAAAGATTAAATATAAAATCATCAAGTAAAAACTTAACAACACTTTCATAAATCCCTCTCACAGTACTTCTGACACAAAATCTCGTCCATTCGTCGGCAAACAGATCGTTTGTAGAATTAGAGTCCAAGAGATCACTAAGTGCGAAAATCATCATCATCAATCATGGCATTAAGTTTAACAAAAGTAAGAACCGTTTCGGCAGTCACGCGGAAAAACGGAAAATAAACTCACTTCACTGCCCACGTGCAAATAAGTAACTCAAGCACCTTCAGGTTTCAGGCCACTTCAGGCAAAAAAAGGAACTTAGGTTTTTATGCGCGACTAAAAACAGGTAAAAATATAATATTTATAATGCAGTTAAACTCATTCATCAGTCATGAAGGTCCGTTTAAAGAATCAGATAAAGCTATTGAGTTGCAATTTGGCAATATTGCAGCGTTCGGTAACACAAATAGTTCGTACAGAAGTCGTAGCTCGGATAAAATAAGTACCTATGAGAAGTAGAAAATGATTTTCAATTATGGGCTCTAACTTTTGGTCCTATAAACGTTGCGGCGACATAACCACTAGACATGCAAAAGTAAGTTCAGCCTGCTAAGATTTTCTAAGTAGTGACTTCTAAGTAGTGACCCTTTTAAGACTAGTCAGTCAATCTAAGGATATTATATTCGTACGTCATGCGTCATTATCGTTTTGCATTACCTTCCTACAAAACCAGATAGGCACGCCAATAACTTTCATAACTAGACGACATGTCCCATGCATAAGTCTCTTATAAGACCGCTACAAAAAAGGCCATCAGAACTTTTTAAATCCTTTTTCAGCAGTATGAAGTTCCAGATGTTCGCTAGAAAATAATAATTCAAAACCAAGTACAAGCGAAACTGCGTCAAACCTTAAAAAGTAAACGTACGAAGAAAGACTATTGTTAAATGACACGTGAACTATAACGGAGAGTGTATCCTGTGCTCGCGTGTGCCAAAAATATCCTTGACTTCATAGTTGACGCTGTGCCTACTTGCTTTATGGCCCATCGCGTCGTCCGGCAGCGCATCGTAAATATCGCACTCACAACTGCGAATGCAACTCGAACACTAGGTAGTATGCCGCACACTAAATTATCCGCCTCAGCTCGAAAACATGGCGAAATATTCCAATACGTCAAACGCACGTCAGTGGACGTCGCTGGCGAGTGGCGTCAGTGCCCGGCCGAGCCACAGAAATACTTACAGGTCCTAAAGCATATTTTTAATGTGTGCTGAAGGGAAACATTTGGCAACTTAAGTAGTTTGAGATTATTTTAGCTCTGACATGGTTTTCAGCTTTCCCAGATTCCGTTTTAAAATTACCTACTAGATGTTTCTTTAGGGATTCTCTTAAATTATCTGTTTTTGCCCCGGACTTCATTGTTTTTGTAATTTCTTTAAATAAGGTTTCAGTATAACAACAATGCTAAAATGTTCCACTTTTCAACCTTCATACTTTTTTAATGCAGCATCGATCCACCCTTTTCAGTTTTTCCAATTTTTCGCTGAACTTCTCAACCTAACTACTAAATAATATTGGTGTTGTGATGCATTAAAAATTCAGGCTTCTCTGGTCCAAGATAACACTTTTCATTTCACTCTTCATTTTTAGTTTTCTCAAAGTTCAGCTGACACTGTACCTATACCTAAGTAGGTACCACTCGTCTATTATTCAATGCGCATTACCAAATAAAATTGTTAGAACAAGCTAAAAGTTCTTACTTAAATATTTACATTTTCTTTGTTGGTTAATATTATAAAACTACGAGTATGTAGATGCCGCCAACATTTCCTAGCTGACTAATCCCTACGAAGAAACCCAGATAACTAAAGTATTTTTCTTTTGAAGCATTTCGGCGCTTTCGATACAAGTCCTGTCATTAAAACAAAGTTTAACAATGGATTCGTGTGAAACCACTTGTTATTATTGTTTGTTGTTGTTGTTTTTGTTGTGTTTTTGTTCTTTTAATGCGTCATGTTTACCGCAATTAAAGGTATTTTCTTTCAACTTAATCTAAGACATTTTATTTGTAACATACAGTCCCGAGTTTATTGACCAGCTATCGGTGCTTTTCACTTTTCAGTGCGGTTTTAGGAGGAGCTTTAACTTCAAGCTTCCATAATCTGGTAGCCTGGTTAATCTGACAAGCTCTATACCTTTTATTGGCCGCCTGAGCCGGTAATCATTTGAACTGCCCTAATCCTAACATTATCTAAGAAAGACAAGCTTAGAGCCACTTTACAATCCAGAAGGCGGTCTTATGCCCACTTTCACTAACACTAGGAAATACCTAAATACTTTTAGGTAATTCCTAGCGTTTAGCATTTAACATTTACACCTAAATGCTAAACGCTTTAATATTATTGCACTGTTGCATTTTCAACTCTCGGCGCTGAGCCGAGCGTTGAAAATCCAACTGTGCGCTTTTATTTTGGCATTTATTGTCAACAAGTGATAGTGAAAACGGGCATTAGACAATTAAGGGTTTATTTATAAAGGTTGCTTAAAGTTAAGACTTAAGAAGCGTTTAACCGACAACAATTATGGTTAAGCAGGTGTTAATCATACTTAGGGCTGATTTTTCAATCGACAGATTATTTTTATTCGTGCAATAAAATTGGCGTCTGACAGATTTTGTATCGAAGAACTGTCAAAAATTCAAAATTATTCCTCGTATAAAATCATCTGGCGTTGGAAAAATGAGTCCTTAAACTTTTTATTAATAAATCCCGTCTAAGGGTAGGTGATATAAATGATTGCAGAATTGAGTTGAGATAATTTAATATCGGTTGCATCCCGATATTCGTGATGTTTATTTAGTTGTAATCTAATCCTCTTTTGTGGTTACAACAGGAAAATTAAAGAGTTCGTTGGACCGACAATACCTACCTCATCAAACAAAACCACGAGCCGGAATTGATTTATAATCATTGATGTCCATAGTATGATGAACTTGTCGCAGCGCACTAGTTTAAGCAGCCTTCCAGTTAACTACCTAGCCTTTTAACTAAACGGCGTCGTTCAACTAGCGGCCGAATCACCGGAATGATATTCTGCCATTCAATCAAACAGCTAGGCAAATGACTTGGATCGCTAACGTTTAACTACTGGTCTAGCCCAGAAATTGGCGATTGATTGATCGGTGACTGACTTAAAGCGGTAAGGTGTTTATTGTAGTTTTGGAAAATACAAAAAGACAAAATGCATGTTTATTAACAAGTTCGGCTGTAAAATCTAAGCAGTAAACTAAATAAAAATGAGTATAAGAAATATTGAGTCGACAGATTTTCTTGGAATAACTATTGACTGTAAATTACAATGGAGCCTACATATAGAAAGATTGTCAGGAAGGCACAGGCTGTTAAAAAAATCAACAGATAACTAATGGGAATTGTTTAATTTAGTTATTTCCATAGTCTGATGTCATATGGGATCCTTCTCAGGGGAATCTGTGCGGACATTCATTCTATCTTTGTTTTATAAAAAAAAGGGCTGTTCGTTTACAACCTAGGTCCGAGGGATTGTCTTCCAGAAAACTTCTTCTGACTGTAGCCTCACAATATATGTACATATATTTGTAAATCTCTAGTTATTTTTAATTAATGTAGAATCGGCCAAGTTTATTTCATTTAAGACTTTTGGTCATTCTCTTTTAGTTCCTTTGTTTTCCTCACATTTTACCTATCATACAAATGGCCTAAACATCAGCCAGCCAGTTCATTAAATATTGTATGAGACGCATTGGCTAAATATCATTCAGGCCGCTAGTTGAATGGCGCTGTTTAGTTAAAAGGCTAGGCAGTTAACTGAATGGCTAATTAAACTAGTTGGCGGCTACATACCCACATAGAGGGTGGCAGGGACATCGAAGTGCAACCTGTTACCATGGATTCAGTAGGTACATGATTCTGATAGTATTAGTAGTACCTAGTACATTCAGTTAATTATTCGTAAAAAAAAATCCACTGTTTCATTGAAGCGTGCATTACCTACGCGGTCAAAATGCATGGAACAGCTATTTTTTTGAATAACAGATGATAAATTTCAACGCAGGGTTGAGAATCATGTACTAAATTCATGGTAACAGGTTGCGCGTCGATGTCCCTGCTACCGTCTATATCTACATAATATGCGCAACATCCTGATTTACTTACAATGGTCATCAAAGCTTGTGGAAAATAAAAGTTTTTGGGAAAACTCATTTGTGATAGAATCTTGTCCTCACAGCTCCCCATTTGGTCCTTACTTATCTCTCTATAGGACCGGCAAATTCGTAGGAGGATAACCTGAGAAACGCAGGGTCTGGACGAACAACGTTTCTATCGACAGGCACAACGACAAACTACAGCCTAACCTACAGATAGCGAATGGAAAAATCTACAATAGGCTATTTTCCTAAAATTCTAATTAGTCCGTCAGTTAGATTATCAAAAAATATTGAACCCGTATTTTTTCTTTGGTCAATTATATGGGCGAGAACCCGCACTGGCCGAGAACCCAAACGCAATTTGGTCTTTAAAAGTTTTTTTAGTATTTTTTCTACTTTATCATATCCTGCATGATAAATTGATCATAATAAAGAATGCACCCGGTTTCTGAACGGAAAAATGGAAACTTGCTACCAGCATGGTAGCATATTATGTCAACTGCTGTAATTGACTAACTGAAAACAACAGCCTTATAACCTTGACATTAGTTTAATTTTTAATTTTGACATAATTGTTGTTTACCCTTTCAGCGTCAGAAACCACGTTAGTGTGGTGGACCGTGGACTATCAACCACTAAAAAAGTTGAGAATTTCTGCCCAGTAGCGAATGGGGGAACATGGCAACCCTAGCTACCTCTACGTTCCTATGAGTTCCAGTGGTTACGTGTTTTAATTGAATTGTACTAAACTAATTATTTTAATGACCAGTAACTGGTAAGTGGCAGAGTTTTTTCTCCTCCATTATACCGTCGGAGTGGCGGCCCTACTGCGGCGTATGATACAGGCATTCCGCATGTGTTGCGGGTATGCGACTGGGGACCGGCGAGCTCGCCTCGTGCCGCCCTGCCGCGCCAGACTGCTCGTCGCCATTACGTTACCCCACACCGCAAATGTACTCAATAATAAAACAACTACTTTATTGTTTCAGTCTCCACACTGAATGCTTTCGTTGGAAAATAAGAGCGTACACGCTCTATCCTCAATAATAAGACAAATATTTAATCAGGCAGTGCAGAACAGTGCCACATACTGCGGTGTACTGGACTGGACAGAATACAAAATAATTATGGATAGAATAGAAGATTCTGGTTTCCTCATGTTCGTCAGTCCGTCTGTCTATTCGTCCGTTCGTCTGTCCGGCCATCCATCCGTCCGAATGTCACACAACCATTTCACTCGGAGACTATTTATACTATATCAATGAAAATTGGAAAGAAGGTGTATTCTATGCAATGGTGTAGAGAATTTACGAAACGACAAGTAACCGAAGGATGAATAAAAGCTGTGCATATAAACGTGTGTCACGGATCCCATAATTAAAAAGAATATGATGGTCCTAAGGGACTTTTTTTTATTAAAGTGAATAGTTTTTGAGATATGCGATATTTTCGGTTACAACCGCAGGAATAACTTTGTTTATCATAGTTTTTTCTATGTAATAAAAACTTATTTTTGCGGTTGACTAAATCATTACTATACATGCGTAAATATTCATTGCAACTACGGAACCCTTCATTGTGTGTGGTCCGACACGCACTTGGCCGAATTTTTTGTGTTATGTTATATTTTTGTATAAAACTAATAAAATAAAATTATTAAATGATAAGATAATATATAATATTAAAATATAAGTAGGTCTCTATTAAGATACCGTCAATTTTAAAAAAATAATAACTTTCGTTATTATAATATGCGTTGTCATACTGTGGTCTTAGAAAAGCCCTTTGGTAAAACCGCAGATGAGCATGTCATCATGAGAGGACACGGTGGAGCATACGGTGGAGGTCTGCCCCGCTTGGGCAGAGCACCGCCGTGTCCTCGTAGAGGCGATCGGCAGCGGCGGCGACCTCTCGCGTCCGGCCCTGGTGCAAGCCATGGTCCGGGGCGAGAGGGAGTGGGAGGCGGTCACCTCCTTCTGCGAAGCAGTCATGCTAGCGAAGGAGGTGGCGGGATGGGCAAGGGAGAGATCCTCACGCCTCAGCCGCCGAGGGAGACGCTCCGGGCGTCGGGAACCGCGTGAAGACTCCCGGCCACCGTAGGCGCGGGCCTGCGGGCGGAGAGCAATGGGTAGCTCTCCGTCCGGTCAGGACCAGGCCCGTGCCGGACGGCGCGTATGTGTTCCACGTGCGCCTCAAAGAGATGTCAGCGTAGATGACGGGGCCCGACAGGGCCGAAGCCTGCCGGGGTAGCGGCATTCCCTTCTGCTCCACCCAGAGCGGGAGGGGTCATTTGATGATTTCCCATCCTGAAAAAAAAAAAAAAAAAACTTGTTATCATGGTGACCGTAGTATCAAATGCTAGTACCGGGTAAATACCTACATCAGTCTTTAATTGTTTAGTAGGTACCTACCTAAGTAGATAGTTTAACTTCGACAGTATCATAACTATACCCAATTTTATTGGAGTTGACTAACGATGTAACTGAGGATCAGGCTGGGTCTACAAATGGTAGTCCAATATCTACTGTTATTTTATTACTATTTCAAAGTAATTTATTTATTAGTTATTCTGACGCAGTAATAACATTTAAGTTTTAAGAATGAATACACAAATTAAAATACATAAAACGATAGTTCCAAATTATATTTTATTGGTTATATTTATAAAAAATACTTTGTAATTCTGTTATTCAGATTCGGATATTATTAAAATCATTACCTACTTTTTAAACAAAATATATTTTTTTAAATTGGTATCAATCGATATCAAGTACTCCCACCACTATGTTCGAAATAAAGTTTTGTTACTAAAGCAGTTTTGGCGCTGCTCTCATTTTTATATTTGTGTTATTTTATTATTTGCAAATTATTGTAATTAAATGTTGAAAGCACCATAAAATTATTTTGATACTGATTTAGAAATCAAAGCAAAACATTGGTAGCATGAACTTTTCGTCCTAAATTGAATAACAAATCTGGGGAAATTGTTTGGAAAACTGCTGTTTTTGACCATCTTGTTTGCTTAACACAATATATTCTAAAGTTCGATTCGTGGTTGTTTCAGCGTGTGTTTGGTTATGTTCAAATCTCATTGGATAGGTTAGAATTTTATTGAATTTCACTCTTCGTCTGAACTGAAACGATCACAATAAAATATGCTTTGCCATCTGTTGCGTGAAATTGTGTCTTGTAAAGGTGATAAAATAAAGTCAGTAAATCAACGTTGTTTTAGGTCACAATAGTACCTAATATTGTCTATGAGTGAATAATGTTACTTTGACTAAGTCATTATAAAATAACTATAATTATTCTTTATTAGAACCTATATTTGATGTGATATGAATATAAGTACCATAGATAATAATACCGATTGTCTAGTAACCAGTTGCGTTGAGCATGATATCCACGTAGTATTGTCACGTGGTTCTGAAAGGTCAATTGAAGATTTTTTTTATAATAAAAAAATATTCAATTGACCTAAATAGGTCTAGGAATAGGTTTGTATTTAGGATTTTAGGCTTTTCAGAACAAGTGCTAGATAGTGAACACCGTATAACAAATTGATTTAAGTAACTGTTCCTAGGAAGCCTTTATAATTATCTTTGTCAAACTAAAATAAAAGGTGCAAAGGAAAAAAATATAAAAGTAGATACAATATAGTTGAATATAATTATTATACCAAGACTATTCCATTCACTAAAGAAAAAAAGTCTTTCATAGTTTTATGTAAAACATAATAGAATGGGATTACATCAGGTAGGCAGGAGTATGGCGCCGGCGCTACCTGCTCTAGAGCGGCCAGTGGATTTTTACATAATGAATTAAAATACGTTTTAATAAACAATCCTCTTTATTTATTTAATAATAATAATAGTAGACGATATAATATTTATTCCTTATAAATGTAGGTAAGCTTCATAAACCCCACATATAAAAATACAATCTTAAACTTTATACACAAAATATCTGTCATCGGGTGATGACGGCATAATGCACTATGGCGGCGTGAACATTAAGGCACGATGATAGAGGGCTAAGCCCCAGGCGGCGCCAGGCGGGCGTCGGCGACTAGATCACAGGAGTTACGGAGCAGGGCTCCGGTGGCATACTCTCATCTGAGCGGGGCCGGGAAGGAGGGAACTGACGAGCACCAACGCGGTGCGGAGCACGCAGCAAGCGCGCAGCCCGCTGCACTCTGCACCGGCACAAACGCTGACACATGCACGCCGCTAGATACAGGCAGCGAAGCTATAGATGGCCGCTTTTCTTCTTCGTCCCCGAGGAGATACGGCCGGAATAGTTTAAAAGGCTTGCGTGATGGACACGGTGCCGTGGGAGGCACATATGCCGGTTGAGGCGCAGGTGGCGGTGTAGGTCGGCGTACAGATAGGTCGATAGGCTCGGCAATTTGCATAGGCACAGGAACAGGCACTGGTACTGGTACTGGTAGAGGCGTGGGCACTTGCACCGTTGTAGGCACTATCACTGGTGGTGGCGTAGGTAGCCGAGCGCTCTCTGGAGACCCTGCTGCGTACGGCGGAGGTGACGGTGCTGGCTGCGGTGCTCGCCTCAGGAGAGCCGCTCGAAGAGCAGGTTCCGCTTGAAGCCACTTTTGGATCTGACGACGATGTATACCGAACTTTCTGGCTGTGGCACGTTGATTTCCGCGACATTGAGCGTCGCGCCTATACGCTTCGAGAACTTGCAGCTTAAATTGTGGTGGGAAGATACGGCGGGAACCGGCGCGGCCCTCTGAGCGACGGTCTGAGGGCGTGGGGGCCGGGTGCGTGTGGGCGGCGGCCATACTGAGGAGAATACGTGTGCGCGTGGCGGTTGACGGCGCCGAACTGACTGTGGCTGCTCTCTCGCCTCGGCACGGCGCGGATGTTGGTGGCGCGCCGCTGCCTGTCCAACATGCGTGAGTGTGCGACGTGAGTCTCGAATACATATAAAACGCTGTTCACACTGCTAGTTTTAGTGGACTATTAATTTTATTGTACATTTTATGTTTTTGTGTTTACTACTGATATATTGACGTAATCACAATAATGAAGATCCTACTTGTCAACCTTCATTAATGCTAAAATCATCAAAAAAACTTTGCATAAAACTACTGAGCCAGAAGTTACAAATAGAGAGAATGGTTAGGAGTTGCGGCAAAAATGTAAGTCCTCTGAAAGAGCAGTTCGATGCCGCTTCTTTTCCGTACCAGCACAATCTACCAAAATAGTTTACAAAAAATTCACTACTTGTAAGACAAAAAGGTATCATTAAAAGATCGCATGTGTACGTTGCTTTAGCCAGTAATCTCGCCTCATTCTCGGCGTGAAAAAATGCCGCAAGTGGGAGCCGATAGCACGTAGCGCCACCATTTCTATCTCTTTCAAACTTAAAGAATTTCCCATAATAGAAGAAGACAGACAAACGTGCCCTGCCCCGGTCGCTGCCACATCCGTTTACGAAACAAGTTTGCATGCGATGTTGCCACTGTGTGCGCGCGGGCGGCTCACGAGCATCGAGGGGTGCGGGCGGATAGGAATGCGCACGGAACGGCAACCGCGCCGACCGTGGCAGACAGGGTGTCGCCGACTCGCCGCCGTAGACAGGCCGTCGCTCGGCGGCGCTAGCCCCCCTTACACCCGCGCGCACCCGTCCCACCCGCAACGCACATCAACAAGTTATTTCGGCCCAGCCTGTTGCGTTGTTATAAGATCTCAAGTAACATGGTTCAGGCGGGCGGTTACGACGTTTTAGGTTACGTTGCAAACTTAGCGCCATCGCTGTTTCGAGGAAAGTTGTTTTTTTGTTGAGCGGCCGCCTGCTGCGCCTGCCTCGCTTGCGTCCGGCGACCGTGAAAATAGCGATCCAACTCAAAAAAGGACGGCACAAATAAGTTTCAAAATGTTCAACACAAAATTATAAAATTAAAAGCACTTGATTAATATTTTTTTGTATGGAAAAATAATCTTAATTTTATGATAGAAATAGTACATAGGAAATTAACATCACTAACAAACTGCTAGTAACATACTTTTATATTTCTAATTAATTTAAACAATAATGACTATAGTCATAAATACATTTTAATAGTAAGTAGGTTTAAAAATGATATGTATTTTGGTAAACTTCATAATTAATTACCGTCTTCCTGATAAAATTCCTTTCAAACCGAAGTTTATAACTTATTATTATCATAATCTGTGATACCGATGCCGATACCATTTATCGTTTCTTGGACATCTCTAACTGCTTGTTTTGTTGCAATCTTACGTAGGAAGTTGTATTCTATGTTTCTATTAATACCGGCACATTTTCTTTGTTAGGAAGAGTTTTTTTGTTTAACTAAGGGCTGATTTTTCCAACGCCAGATAATTTTATCCGAGGAATAAATTTAGAATTTTTGACAGTTCTTCCATACAAAATCTGTCAGACGATAATTTTATTCTACGAATAAATATTATCTGTCGATTGAAAAATCTACCACGTAAAAAACCAGTGCACGTATTTCTGTAACAAATAATATTTTTTTCTTTCTTTTGTTATCCCTGTATAAAAAGGTAAAAATAAAACGAAATCAAAAACAATTAAAAATAATTTGAAGTTTGAAAAGTAGATTAGATCATACCTTTTATACCTTTTTTTTTGAGTTTATTTTAATTAAAAACACCAAACACGCTTAGATTTGGTACGAGTTTATAGAACAAATTATTTTTATTTCGGTCAAAATGTATAAATAAACTAAGGACGATTTTATATATTTAAAAAAATACCTATACATATTTTACTACAACTGTAATTTTAATTAGCCTGTATGGTTTGTACCTGTATTTTTTTGTGATGTTCTTTTTTCGTGGTCATTCTTGGAATACTCACTGAGAAAATTCAGCTGAAAACAGTGAGGTTGGTTTTCATTTCGGGGTTACGTGCGGTGTCGGTTTCACTACTTGTCTTCCATGCTGGTAAAATAACTTTACTAAAGTAGATTTCGAGCCCAAAGTACTTATAGCATTAGGCGTACATATGTACCTAGTAAATACATATACCTATAAATTACAAACAGTAAAATTTGTTATATCCATAAATAAACAATGGTACCTAAATAACGCGATATTGTAAAGATTGACGCCTGAGAGTCACGTTCTATCAATGGACGGAACCCTCGGCAAGAGAGGTCGACTCCAGCTTTACTGGGGTTTTATAAATAGTCAGCGTAGGGAGTGAAGTAAACCTACGCATAGATAGAAGTAAAACTCCATCTCCGAAAACTTTCAAAATCGACTATACTTCCGGGTAGCTTCCGGGCATATAATTTGCCCCATCTTCACTACCAAGCAAAGTTTTTTGTAATGCAGTCAATTTACATTAGATGATATTTTAAGTAATAGATGGGTAAGTCAATAAGTACTAGGAAATAATAGTGGGTAGAAAATCTGTAAGCCAATAAACAACGTACCCAGTTACCCACACACCCAGTACCCACTTGACCCACCTATTCTTCAACATGCTTACGTGGGTAATTAAGTAAACATCGAGTCATCTAGATAGCAATATCACAACGGTCGTATCTTTAGAGATCACGTCATCGGCAGCCGAGCTTAGAGGAAAATTGTGGTATTTTCCAAAGAATACTAGGAAATGTGTGCGAATTAAATTAAAAAAATGAAACTACTAAGGAAAGTCGTGATGCCAGAGCACAGGTCAGGAAATAGATATAAAAATTATAGTAGAAACATACGATATATGACACTGTGGTGACACTGAAAGTTCTTAGAAAATCAAAAACTGAACAAACTAGCAAGTTATTAGTTTTATTACATCTTTTTAAAATAGTGTCCATATACATCAATGCATCGCTGCATCCGATGGAACCACTGAGAAAAGCACTTTGTCCACTCGTCCTTTTTTTTTTTTTTTTTGAGGTTGGGAAATCATCAAATGACCCCTCCCGCTCTGGGTGGAGCAGAAGGGAGTGTCAGACTCTTACTGACTAAAACCCACCCGTGTTCCTTCCTTAGCCCTTTATGTACCAGGGCAGCGGTAACCCTTTCGGACGATCCCGCTACCCCGGCAGGGTCCACTCGTCCTTAGGGTCTCTTCGACGGCATTTTGAAACGCAGCCACTGCTTCCTCGGCGCCCATAAAACGATTTCCTCGAAGTTTTTCTTTTATTTTCGGAAATAAATAAAAATCGCTATAGGGCGGGTGACCCAGTAGTTCCACGTCTGACGTCGCCAAGTAGTCGATTGTTTGCTTGGCGGTGTGCGACGAGGCGTTGTCGTGGTGAAGGAGGATCCTACTGCGAGGTCGTTTGTCCCGAACTTTTTTCAAGACAAAACAATTTTTAGTGTACCACTCTGCAGTAACTGTTTTTCCATCCTTTAAAACAATTGTTGCGTAATGACCTGTCCTTCCGAAGAACGAGGCCACCATCTTTTTTCCCACGCTTCGACCTCTCTTCACTTTAGTTAGCAACTCCTCGGAAGGAAACACCCAGACAGCAGACTGTCTCTTAGTTTCAGGATCATAACAATAAATCCAGCTTTCGTCACCCGTAAGTATGTCGAACATAATATTTGAGTCACCTCCGTTAAATCTTTGAACCATTTCACGACACCAATCAACACGACGGAGCTTTTGGGCCTCTGTCAAATTATGAGGTATCCACCGGGCACAAACCTTCCTGACCGCTAAATGTTCATGGAGGATTTTGTGCACTTGACTCATACCGATGCTTAAGCTTGTCCGAATCTGCTGATAAGTCACTCTTTTGTCAGTCTCTATCATACGCCGCACAACACTGATGTTATCTTCAGTCGTCGCCGTAGAAGGCCGTCCCTCACGCAGATCATCGGTGAGATTAGTGCGACCACGTTTAAACTCATTAAACCAATTGTAAACAGTGGCACGGGATGGGGCTTCATCGTGAAAGGCCAATCGAAGTCTATCATAACTTTCTTGTTGATTTAAATGACACCGAAAGTCATAAAAAATCATTGTACGAAAATTTTCTCGCGTTACATTCACGCTGACGTGACGCAGACAATTTTCAATTTGCCGCCAAATCGTAAACAAATTAATAAAATACATACACAATAATATTGGCAGAGTTCCATTTTAAAAATTTGAACTTATTTTTTTTTATATCGTTTACAAGTGGCCAGTTCTAAAAACTTTCAGTGTCGCCCTCGTAACCATGTTTTTAACTAAGTATCATTTTTACCTATAATAATATATACCGAGGTTCTAAATACCTTGCTCAATAATTTCTAAAAATCAAACTTTTGGTACTAAGACTGTTCAAACGAATAACTTATTTTCTACTCTACTGAAATCATTATACTTGTATTTGCCTTCAGAATAAATGTTTTATACACAGGGAAGTAGAGCAGCTGTTCCGGAGGTCAGAACGAACTACAGGGTGAGTTCTTACGTATGTTTTTTTGGTATCAGGAACAGTGATGTTCATTTCCGAAAATTTTAAAGGCATTAGGATTTTTTCTAGTAAGTTACTAGGAAAGTTTTGGGAATATTCCCAGTACGAAAACATCCGCAAATCAGGACTATAATAATTGCACATAAAATACCATCAAGTTAAATCACACCACTCTTGAACACTTTAGTCAGATAACGTTATGATTGTCTTTTATCGAACGACATAGTCCTTCCATTCCACACATGTTACATAACAATTTTAATCAGTTTTTAGTAAAGGACACCGGCCGGAGAGGCGTTAAGGAATACCGTGCATGCAAAATCATCGTCATTTCAGGCGGAAATATCTGGCCTCATTTGCTTTCTGCCAATCTTCACGGTACTCTGTGCTCTCGTCCAGATGATTTGCAAAACTTTGACTTCACATAATATTGCAGTAGATCATCCCTGCTTCTCCCAAACAGTACCTACACCGCATACAGCCATAGATAGGCCATAACGCAACGAGGATGACGCTTATAATGAACGACTGATTCCTAGAATTCCTTCTAATGCTGATCATGTTCATCACTTCGACAAAAGTTGGATGAAAGGCAAAAAGCCCTTGAAGGGCGTTGTGACTGGACATAGCCTGTTTATCAGGATATACCTGTGGATACAATTATCTGTTTTTGTGAAGAGATGAAATAGAAAATGTACCTTATTGTGTTCCTGCAATGGACCCAGGATCTGTTAAGATTTTGAAAAAATTTTGTTCCTCTGGGTTCAATTAACGCAGGAAAATCAGAATCGTCATAAGATTATGTATACCGTATAGGTTACCTAAGAATTCTGTGATGTAATGTAACTGGTTACTACTTAGAATGTGTCAGATAATAATATTCTATGAACGTTTGATGTTTGCAACCAGGCAAAAGAACGGTAGGCAAAAAGTTGACAGGTGGGTAATGGTACCTATGTATGAAGTTTTTTGATGATGTACTTATTAAGAAGCTTGGTATAGTCGAGTCCATTATGTGTAACTACCTATATGTCACTACCTACTCACCTATTTTTATTACGTAGTTAAAGTAGCTATAGGTAAACCTATAATCAACGGTAATATAAATAATGATTATTGTAGTCATAATAATTATATAAAGCACACGTGATGAAATGGCTGTAGGGATGAGTTGAGTTCCTTCAATCATTACAGTGGGAGTCAAATAATGATATCATAGTTGATTAGTCAAATAATGATAGGTATCATTATTTAACTGACTCCAGATTCACGATTCATATCATTTTCGCTTACCTTCAAGCTCTTCGGATGTGCTGCGAAGATGTTGTTGGTTTTTGGGAACAGGTACCTATAAAATGTCAGTATAATACTAAATTGTTGTCTAGTTTCTACTTAGAGTAATAAAGAAGCATTAAATAGCAAAGCATTACAGATATATTATAATTAAATCCATGGCCAGATTATTTAAGCGACAGATAATGTTACAAAACAGCAACAGGATGGTGACAGTAGAACCAGCAAACCGGTGTGCGCAAGCGTCGTCGGCCGCGCCGGTCCGCCATCACCGCTCATTCAACTGCGGACCAAATTCACTTGATTGAAATTAATCCATGCTAATATGAGGCCCCTCCAGGCGACAACGCTCATGCCAAAACGAGTTCTCCACTCGTTATAAAATATCATCAACGTAATCTCTCGAGATAGATAAAATTAATCGAATCAATAAAACTAAAACTCGATAGCTATCTATAGCGTGTTATTATTCTTGATATAGGTACTTAAAATATTGCGTCCACTTTGCAATTTTGAATTTGCGTCGTAAATTCTGCTACCAGTTTACCACTACTCTGAAATGGAATACTCGATTAGACTGGAACAGTGAAGACACGATGATTTGTGGCCTGCCGTTCAATTGAAGTAATATTGCTGTAAGTACTTGTAAGTACGGTACCGATAATATTCGTTGACTAACTACCTACAACTGACAGGCAAGGTCATAGTACTCAGTAATTTAATCCACCATGACATCATGGTGTTTGTAAAATATTCCACTGAGCTGGCTCGAGTTTTTGCATGGTGCCACGCTATGCCGCTCACATCACATTTAGACAGGTTAGTTAATTGCGACGCGGACGAAGAATACCCACTTAATGGACACCATAGCAACAACTTTTATGAAGTATGTATAGGTATGTGTAGTGCTCCATTCCATTTGATACATCATTTGGTCAAGTTGATGCAGCTTTCATAAAGCCTTTACTACATGGAGCACAGAGGTTGCGCATATTATGGAAGAAACGAACCAATCCAGAAAAGACTCCATAAACCATATTACATTCTTACAGAAACTACTAATCTATTTGACTGTAACAATACACTCAATATGAACTTGAACAAAGATACTGATGGCTGTATAGGATTACTTGGAGATTGATTACAAATCTCAGATGAACTTCGATGACGCTGCATGCATTCAGACAAATATTGAATTCAGCTAAATCAAAGTTTTCTACCACATATTTACACACGAATAAAACACGCAACTTCGGAATCCATTACCACAGATTATACCGAATGTTAACCACGTGCAAGTGTTCTTGACATTTTCTGATCTATTTATGATCATTATAACGACTGTGTTTTAAAACTACAACGTTTTCCTCAAATGCGTTTCGTTTTGGAACATTTGAGAGCCTAACACCAACCCAGAGAGACAAGACAAGCAGTCGCCGCTCATAAAATCAGCTAATCAAACCTACAGACACATCGACGCCGCTGCCTGTTCGCCATACCAATGAGTCTTTCACGATAACGAAGTGGTTTATCTACCGTAACGACATTTTGCATTATCAACTCTGTGCCAAGGCGATACGATACGAACTTGAAAATCACGCTCCGAAGCTATAAAATACTTCAGTCGTAAACATAATCCCATAGCAATAATGACTTATATCAAATATGGTTCGTTGGAAACCGAGTCCTTAGTTTATCTTGGAAGGTGTATTTTCTCGTGGCATGTTTTGTTAGAGTTTGTTGAGGTTTAAGTGTCAAGCACACGTGTGTTTCAAGCGTCACCCAAATGGGGACCAGTTAGAGTTCCATAATATATCTCCTGAGATCGTAGCATTGATAACTGTATCAATACCGGCCTCTGTCGGGACTTAATGGGCTGTTTCTTGCTTCGTTAATATCTATGGGACTTGTGATACACATCCTGTGGAGCGAGTGTTTTAAAACTGTTTATAGCCTTTCTGGGAGAATGTTTTGCACTAGCAGTCTCTCTAAGGAATACTAAATGGTAGGTCGGATGAATGGCTGTAGGTACCTAATTTATAATTTAGATCTTCACACCTATGAAAAAATACGAAGGAAAGGTTTTTTGAGCATTTCTACTATTTAAAAAACTGTGCAACATCCGCCTCTTCAAATATAAAACACACTTGACAGTGGATACTAAGCTCTCTCTCTCTGTAACAAATGCGATGCGCGTGCGCCAATCAGTTTACTCTTCCGATTAGAGTCAATAAGCACTAGGTAAGCAGTCGAACGAGGATTCACTTTTAGCAGAGTGTTAATAATCCGAGATAATGTAAGATATGCATTAATACCAGGAGCTACTACGTCAATAGTTTCTAGTGTTGCATTTGGTTCATCATTATCATTAAGCATTAGACCTTCTTGTCTTGCGGCTTGCCGGCTTGGCACCGTTAGTCATTTGCTTTATCTGAATAATAAAACATGTTTCTTACGCAAAACATGACACGTCGCATCTTGTCGACGCGAATATTCATCGAAAGATTAGAATTCACAAATATCTAGAACTAGCTTCTGCTCGCGACTTCGTCTGCGTGAAGCAACTTTCTTAATTTTTTTTTTCTCTTAGTTTCTTAAGAACCTTCTACAAAGTATTGGAAAACTTTAAAAAAAAAGATGGATGAAATCGGTAAAGTCGGTTCTCAAGTTATGGCGTGACCAAGGGAAATGCGGTTTCATTTTTATATATAAATACATATATAGATTAAGAATAAGATATTAGTTGCAGTTTTTGATGACAAGTGGTATTTAATTAAACGCGTTCGAAATTATTATAAGCCATTACATGTTGTGCAGCAATATTTGGTGTTCCCACTATTCCTAATAACTTTTACTACTTTACCAAAGTTTCCAATATATTCCCGAGAACGGCACATCACTAAACAGTGCAAGATCCGGTTTCCCCTTTAGAATTTATTTAAGCTAGACGGAAACAGATTACTCTAAATGAAACTTTCAGGATTTAAGTTGTGCAGATGTATATATATTATGCAATTGACATAGGAGTGCCACGTCCACATTTCATAGTGGTTAGTTAAGTCAGTTCGGTCTACAAGCGAATCATAACCTCCAAAATGTCATATGATTCAACTTGGGGAAGCTGAATCAAAATGTTAAATGCATCTTATTTTAGAATATTACTGTATCTCTGTATATTTACATTTTCCTCCTGTTGGCAGGATCTGTTTGCCATCAAGTATGATTCACCTGCTAATGTAAACTCTATGCTAAGTTCTCCACGAATGTTAGGAATATTAAGATGCTTTGATTTTAATATATTACGGCAACCGCCTTTCTCATCGCATCGGCAACTTGGCCAGTGCGGTTTGATGAGAATTAGATGAGTCCTATTTTGATGCATGGAATATCGAAAAGTGATGAAATCGAAAGAAATACATAGCTATTAAGTTTATAATTTGAATAAGTATTAGTTGATTTGGAGTGGATGTGAAGATGTGGCGAGACGATGGTGCGAGGCAACCGGTTTGTGGTCATCTCAGTTCACCTGCGCGCTTCCTCTTGCCGCGCGCCCGGCCCGTGCGCACACGCGTCCGTCGAGCGACGCCCGGTACCTACTTACACAAGGCCTGCTCGCCTCATTCACGACCACGTTAGCTTTCTACGGCGCACACACGAGGAAAACTTCTATGTTAATTACATAAATTCGTAGTAAACAGTATGAAAAGCGTTTAAATCTTCCACTATGAGGTAGATACGTGTTTGTTTATGTTTGTACTGTCTATTCTGTATATTATCCAGTCATCGGTTCGATCGTAAACTACTGATGTTATCGTTGACAGTGCTAACACAGCTGTTCATAATTTAGCGTTAATTATAAACTAGATTACGTTTCTTTTAACAACTACTTATTTATCTGACAGACACACTTCTTCTGACGCCTAGAACAGGTCAAGCCCTTACTTTTCAACGCACTATTGTGGAACAGAGCAGCTGTAACAAATAGAGCCGCTAGTTATTGGAGTTTCCGAAACGTTGTTACAAAACAATAACGTATATTTAAGATGTCAGTGTTTCAGTGCAGCGTGTTGTTATTATGTGTTATTATTTGAAAGATATTTTAATGAATGCGTGTGGGACGTTGTACGCGGTCGGCGCAACAGGCGGCGCGGGCGCAATCACGCTTGGCGCCGCCTACAACTACGAGCTAATCATAGTTTATGCTAGACTAGCCGACAGAAACGAACCGTTATCCTCTAGCTTGTACTGCGACCTATTTAATCTAATTAATATTTATACGCATACACTTACTTGCAACGCAACATCTCAGCATTATCTAACTGTCTCAAATAGAGTTCGATATAAATACCATAAACAAAGGAATACAATATTTCTCTCGATTTGTTATGTTAATGTAGGTTACTCGTATCATTTATACATAGCAACATATACATAAATACACATACCTACATACAACACCTGTGAGTAATTTGTCAGCGATAATGTTTACCAAGATATGTTTTTATTTCGACCTTAAAATAATAGAGCCAGATCATTCTACAGTACCTACCGAACGCTGATTGGCGGTCTATCGATTTCCGATCATCGTAAACTAGAGAGGGCGATACGAGTACGGCAAATGTTTGTGATACAATTTTGCAGTCATTCACCGACACAATCACACTGGGCGCGATTGCATCACGTCCAAATATAGCGGTCACGCGTTGATAGAGCGCCAATCACTTCGACCAAGTAGCAAGGTAATGCATCGATTATCGCGAATTTGGTGATGCTCAGCATTCATTACTGCTCGATAACGATCGTTTCTTTGTTGCCGGTATACTCAACTAGTAATCGATACTGCAGTTTGATATAATGCAGCACAAGTGCACTGTTTGATGTTTTATTTTTATTTGTTCCGATTATTGATGATTTTATCAGGCTAAGAGCGATGCTTAGTGGCGTCCTTGAGATTACAGCAGAGCGTTGTGTTGTAAATGAAAAGGTTTCCGCTTTGGGGAAAGCGGAAACTAACAGCAATGGCCTGGTAGAATCCTACCAGGCCATTGCTGTTAGTTTAAATGTTTTCATATTTTTAATTTAAACCGTCAAATCATCTATCATTTTCTAACATTCCTGGTACAAGAACAACATCTTTGATGAAACTGACACTTTTCAAGTTCAAGTCTAAAACTCTGTTCTCTGTGACTGAACCCAACGCAATATCTCCAAACTTTAAGAAAAAAGACTGTCTGGCTGGCTATCTTCTGAGACAAGCCCTAATTTGTAGTGGAGAAGTTTCGGTAAGTACTTAATCATGATGCCTGCTGCTGTTAAGTTTTACCTACAGCGAACTGGTTCGGATCTAATAGTAGCTATAGTATCCTGCTTCTGCTACTACTTCACAAAACCTTTGTCGTGCTTGTGGGTGATGGAGAGTTACCTAAATATCTAACTTGATATTTTAGTACCTTGGTCTGACTAGTCTGAAGTACTAAAATATCAAGTTGTCAGATGATCGGCCAGTAAATTCTCACTCAAAATCATATTAATATTATAAGCATTTCAACTCTATGGCACCTCATTAAGTTATTAAAATATTTGGTTTCGCTTCGCACCTGACTTGAGTATGAATATTTTATACATATACCCATGCATTATGAGCTTGACATTCCTTTGTAAAATTACGATATTATTAGCTATAAGTAAAGGTCAAGGGAGAAAATTGTGGAGTATTCATTCATATCATGTTCATGAATGAGGAAGTTAGTTAAGGCACCGCATTTTATTGATTTTATTAACGAACCGCGCTCAGAAACTCAAGCTGCATCCGGTACATATCCGAGCAAACAAACTCATTATGAGTCAAGCCATGCCTCGTTGTTAGAACGTAAAGAGACTGAATAGGTACTTATTGTTATATAGAAATATTGATAACCACGTGTGTATTAGAGTTCATATCACCACGAGTAGGCGCCTACGTGCGGTAATTCGCGTTGCCAATTATTACGCAGCACCTATAGGTAAATAAAATATACGATACGATACCACTGTACGATAGATAACAAACGTACCTACAACTTGACACACAGTACGAAGCTGCAACAAAGACAATGAAATAATCATCAATGCATTCGATGAGCGGTGACTAATTTACTTCGATTCGTTGAATTTATAAGGCACTTTTTATGACCATGGAAAATTTGTTCTTCCTGTCATGTTAACCTTAGATTAATTTCCATACCTACAGTTTTTAATCAACATGAAATAGGACGAACTGCATGAAATGAATGGTAACTATTTATCTGATGATAATATCAATGAATGAATTGAAAAATTGGTCATAGTTCTTATCAACAATGTTTTTGGCATTTAGTACAACTTCCAAGAAAAAATTGAATCAGGCTTGAAATCTAAACTGTAATTACTTACATGACATCGTAAAATAGGATCGATTGCTGGTCGTGCCTCCTGAAAAATATCATAATTGTCATATTCAGAGCCTAATTGACTAATTGTTTTATAGAAATTAGACAAACGGGTAGGTTGAAGCAGTCGGTCAGTAAGTAGTAGTTTTTTTCAGCCTCCCAGTTCAAAAGTGCCAGGTAAATGTAATTCTGTCACGCTAATGAACTTGATGCGATGGCGTTTCGCTCGGGTGAGTGTTGTGCAAGTGTAGCGGTGCGCTCGGGGTGCGCGTACGCACGTCATCGATCGACACGCGATGCCGGCGCCAGCACCACTCACCAGCTTGAGCCACGCCATCGCCACAACGAGACATTGTTCACACTTACGCCCAGAGAGGACAAAAGAATGTGTAGGTACGTGCATTCTTAGCAATCTTAGTATTTTACTAATTAGTCAATAAATAATAAGATCTTATTTTGATATAATTTCATGCTCAACTCATACCTACCTAAAGAAAACCCGCAAGAATGCAAGCAGAACGAATCTTGTTAATTTATGGTTTATGTATTTTAATTAACAGGTATCTTTAGCAAGCCTCGACTGAGTTAGATTACCGTATTAATTTAAATGTAAATGCAGTCTAGATTATTTTAGTCTACTCGATCTAGATAGTGCCTAGTGTGATAATCTGTCCGAGTTACCTCGGTAGATTTTGCACCTATTGTGCAATGGTAACGGTGGCGCCTAGCCAGCCGACGAATCATGGCCATCCGATGCAACAATTTATTTGTAGACACAAACTAGTCTCGGCTCCGCTGTCCCAATATTCAGCACCTTCAATCATCGCTGCTTATAAATAGTAATAACGATAAATTAAACCTTGCAATAATGTAGTGTCAATAACTGAAAGAAAAATGATAACGTACGAGTACGACGTATAACCTCTTTATTGTAACTACGTCACGTCATGCATGTGCATTGTGCAGTAGCGAGCGGTAAGTACATTACCGTGCCGTATGTCATATAATATATAACAGAGAAGTTCACAGGCGGATGTAGATAACATTTCGCTGCGTTGACATCATTCAACTAAAGCTGCAGAGCCGATATTGTAACTCAAGATAACGGGGAAAATGTAACCGACAGTAAAAGGAACTGGAATAGTTGTGCGCAATTATGTGATTGCGTAATATTTCCTGATGCGTCAATTTTAACTTGCTGATAAATATTGTCAACTCGGTGCCCTCACTAGAGCATGCATCATACTTAGTATCTATATGCTTATCTTTTGTTAATTGTGGTGCAAGGACTCACAATACGCAGCTAATACGTAACTTGATATTTCTTTGTAATCCATAATTTTCAGAATTCGATATTCATTCACTTGTTCAACGTGAACAACATTGAACAAATGAAAGACTCTCTATTTTCTTGTACCTACCCGACTCTAGTTTGCCTTTGTAAAAGATAAACGAAGAAAACGTTTCATTTAACCTTTAATTCCAGTTCCGGAGACATTTTAAAATGTTTGGTGTCGTGTTTCATGCAGTTTTTGGGCGAAGCGCACGCGGCGAGGCGCGTGGTGGCGCGGTGCGGCTTGTGAACGTGTCGTGGTCGTCGACGCTGCCAGTGAGAGGAAACCTGTTTGGTTGGAGAGCTGATGTCGATCGTGGGCGTCTGCCGAGCCTGCGGACCGGCCACACCTAATGCTAATGCGTCTTAGCATAACCATTAAACATCTAATTGTTTATAATATGTACCGTGAAGAAATGTCGTGCTTTCGAAGTAAAGAGTTGCAAACTCGTGCAATTGCGCCGCTCGATGAACAATAGCGTGTCAAACAACCTATCAAAAGAAAAATCCCTAAAAATCAAAAACGTTGCGAAACAATGAAAAAGCAATAAATTGAGGAATGGCGGCAAAATCTTCACCGACATTAGAACAGGTTGTGATTTTGTTTAGAACTTAGGCGGGTCCGTTTAAGGTGGCACAAAAAATAAGGTGCCAATAAAGGGACGGAAACCCATTGTTTGACTGTTATTCTGGTATCAGGAATTTCGGGGAAAAAAGCGAAGAAGCTAAGGGTCCATTCTATAGCATCGGGCGGCGAGGAATACAATAGAGTCCTTTGTGAGCGCAGGCGCCGAACGGTCTGGCGGCGCAGGCGCGCGACGCCGCCGCCGCTTCGTCTGGCGCGCTCGCGCTCGCTCCTATATGTTTGTGTGTACTTATTCGTTCTATTGGGCGCTTTGTCACGCACGTCCACGATCCCGATATGGCAGGCGGGTGGACTAGAGCTGTGGCGCGAGCTTGCATCTGCATACAATGCGACACTTTATCCCCGCCGCGGCCGAGCCATCCTCACCCGTCAACTTGACGCGCAAGCGCATCGCACCTCCACGTGATAGAGCGCAGGGCCCTTTACGACGAAATTAATCCGACACACAATACATCTCCGTCTTAAACTTAATACCAGAAGGTGAGAATATATTTTGATTTAAATGATGCTCCGCTATGAGGATTTAGAACTCCATAACTACAATAGTATTGTGGTTCGTAACGAGCAAATTGTCATGGACTTTTGTAGGTAGGTAAATAATCTATAAAAAATAAACAATGTCCCGGGGTTGACACAGTCCACGTGACTCAGCTGCATCGTCACACTCGTCACACATCACACCACCAGAACTTGGCCTTTGAAATAGTACGTGTCTGAGTCAACGAAGGACGTGCAGTCAGTGACGCAACAAAATGCGCGGCATACCTTTCTGTTCCTGTCGATTGCGCTTGATAACACACATACTTAACCGGGTAAGAAATTACTTATCTTTCTCATGCGTCAGGAATGTGGAATATCTGCTTACCTAGAACTTCCGATTTGTTCACTTTAAAACTTCCGATCTTTCACGATGTACAGATACACACTGGAATAATGAGACGTAATTGCAAATAATACGTGATGAGCTGATAACGTCAGCATATATTTATAGACATTTAACGATTTACCACTAAACAATAATTTATTGTGAGCTAACTTAACATAAAATTAAAAACGAATATAACTAAATATAATTGTGATTTTAATTCGAATTTTCTGAACCAACATTAATGACGTACTCTTTTCATTCATCTGGTACCGGACCATTGCCGTTGACAAGATAAAGAAAATGTTCAGTTGACCACAAAATAAAGAACAAGAAGAAACGTACACTACGCACCAAAAAAAAAAAAAAATCGAACGATTATAACAGAGGTGCCATTCAAGAGTAGCATAGAGGCAAGACAATATGCACGAATATCACTAACGACCTTAATACTCTGAAAAAAATGTAGTACGCTGACTGGTTGATCTTAGTCGAATTTTATTTATTTATTTATTTATCACAAACAACTAACAACTAACATTACAGGAAAAAATCCTAATGCCCAAAATATCCCAAAATATGATTGCAGAGGAAAACGAATATGACCAACATAGCCCTAGTAATGACGAGAGAGATGGCAGGCCATACGTGCGTAAGATCAGACAACAAATGGGATGGAAAAGTGCGAGAATGGACACCAAGACGCGTGGGCAGGTCACGTGCGGTGTGGACCGACGGCCTGGTCAAGATAACAGGGAAGTATGCAGTGCGTGGCCCAAGACCGGAAAGATTGGGGTGCAATTGAGGAAACCTACTAGGAATACCTACCTACTCAGTATTTGGTGGATACGGGTTGAAGTAGGATGAGTAGAATTATATTTCTTTCCCGATCACGATTGATCGAGAAAGAAATATAATTAGAGATTCCACTAAACAATTCCTGCCTAAACGTATCTTTATACAAAAGTTTTCGGGTAGCCGTGTGCTTACAAAGTTTAGAATTACTTTGAACTTAGTTAGAAATAAAGGTCCAATTATTTACCTAAAGTTAACAAAATACAAACAACATTGATGAAGTGTAACATGAACATTTAAACAACAACTTATCTTACAACTGTATCTACTTGCTTGTGAGCAACCAAATTCAAGGAACCGCGTAATCAGATACTTATGCGGTTATTATTGATACAGAACACTTATTCTCAAGTGTACGTTACATACTTTGTCCATGATTATAAACTATAGTGTTCTATATTATCTACATACGAGTATATGATCTCTATTACAACGGTAGTAACTGCTCTGTATATGAATACTATAGTCGTTGGTTATATAAATTGGTCAGACAGAACTGTGCATTCGATAAATTCCAAGAAATTACGCTTGGCGTCGCTTGGCCTTGTGGCAATCGCGCAGCGTTTTTAATCTTTGTACTTAACAAGTCGTTGTGTTCAGATTGACAATAAAATGTTATAATAATCATAAGTACCGCTTCAACTATATGAATTTGGAATAAAGTGGTTTTCTATAAGGTACAAAGTAATTGCAAAAGTAGTAAGTAAACTCATGTTGAATGAATTACGTCATTAGTTAAAAGAAATAAGGAAAATAAGAAAGAAATATACCGTCACAATAATACAAGAAGTACTTACAACGTCATGAAAATTAAATGATATAGTAGTGTCATAATTTGTGGTAAGGGCCAGCGAACGTATGAATAGTGTTAGTATTTCTATTTGCCTCTAAGAAGTAAAGCTATGTGATTCACAAAAGCTGAATACAATTCACAATATGAAATCATTTGCTCTATTCATTGTAAAGTTAACCGTTTTGCCGTCGTATAGCCGCGTAGGTGGTTACGCCTCATAGTCGCGGCGTAGTAGCATCGTAACACATGCGTAGCCGTTCGGACGGCGCGTAGCCGCGTAGTTAATTACGTATCGTAGTCGCAGCGTAGCAGTTCCGTAGCAGACGCGGAGTTCTTCCGTCGCGTAGGCGCCTACGCCGTTTTGACGCGGCGTAGCAGTTTCGTAGCAGACGTGTAGCTCTTCTGTCTTCACGTAGCCGTAGCGTAGTAGTTTTGTAGCAATAGCGAAGCTATTCTGCCATCGCGTAGGCGGTTACATCTTTTAGTCGCGGCGTAGCTGTTTTATAGCAGACGACGCAGACGTGTAGCCGTTCTGCCGTCACGTAGCCGCGTAGGCGGTTAGGCCTCGTTATCGCAGCGTAGCAGTCGCGTAACAGACGAGTCGGCTACTCGTCTGTTACGCGACTGCTGTTGTAGCTAAAAAAACTTCAGACGAGCAAAAAGTTAGCTTTGTTGTTACAAACAAAATTAGAACGATAACGAAAGAAGAGTAATAAAAAGATATGGGAGACCAGGACCCGTATCCTGACCCTGTACCCTCTACCCTGTGACCCTGTATCTCTTCTGTCAACTGACTAAAATTATTATTACATTTTGTATTATTTTGTAAATACCAAACATTACCGTCACTTTCGTATGAGCAGTGTACAGCTGGTTAGCTGGTGTACCAAGATAAGTTTCCGCCTAACCAACTTAACTGCTAGGTAGAATGGAAACTTTTCTTGGTTACCTGACCGTTCATTGTGTCGGTTTCGGTGAGAAAACGTGGCATTCCCGCCCGCGGCATCGGCATCTAAGAGCACAGCGCGGCGGGAGTTATTCGGATAACTTGTGGCAAAAATAACTTAAGGTATAACAATTTAAGAAAACAATTGGTCGTAGGTATACTATTAATGTATAAACTGTGACGAAGAATATTCCGAATGTTCCCATAAGGTACCTACTGTTCTAAATTCCCTAGTTGATCATAGCATTCAGTTCAGTGGTCTTGCTAGTCCTTGTATTATTCATGACGCGTTATATTAGTTCATCGGTATGTCCAGTAGCTGGTACATACATTCTAGTAGGTAGTTGTTTACATTATTGTGCAGTTAATTGGCTCACAGAGTCAGACCATACACCGTATAAGGCAAGTTGCCGAGAATCTAGTCCCACAAGTCGACGTGCGGCGCGGCGGCGACCGACCAACCGCTTTCATCATGCCTCGATCACTTATGTCAAGCATTATCCTTTTACAAGTAGGTATGCACAATGCTGGCATGACGTGTATGTGGATAGTGCACAACGACTTGGAAATAATCGTTGTACTCTACCATAACTTGAATAATATCAACTAGCATGGTCGTGTAGAAAAAACAAACAGATATAACATTCATGATTTAGGCATGCAATAACTTGCTTGTAACACTACACTGAGCATTATTTTATCTAATAATACGATATGATTATGTTTTATAATAGGCGGCGGTGGTATACTTTTTGTTTCACCCAAAAAGAAAACAAAACATGAACGCATTCCATAGTTCCCGCGGCCTTCCGCCCCGCCCTCGCATTCCATCGAGATAGTTGAAGATAGACGATGGTTCACTCAAGGATCAAATCTCGACAAAAAAATAGATTTATTTTACCAGGAATACCTCTAAATAGCCTCACAAATAGTTCTTGATTGCAAATTAATACCATGGTATGTACCAACGGCTACACGCCTACTAATTATAAAATTCCGTTAATTTTGAACAACAGTATCATATGAGATTATATTTCATACCTAATATCTTTGGAAATACTGTCTTCTCTAAAAAAACATGGCTCTCCCTTCTGTATACCTACGTGCCTTTTGGAACTAATTAGCCAATTAGTTTCAAGAGGGTGATTCCGTTTACTAGTAATTTTAACGGATGTCACTTCATTTCAGTTTTTGTTGAAATAGTTTTTGCAAGTTGTATAGCTTTCGCACACACAGCCAACATGTGGGCAGATGTCATGGTTCCTAAATCCTATTAGTTTGATGTTCTATAACGTTATAATTCGGCACGTTTGTTACGACCTCTCTTACATCATGATGACTTTAAAATATTTTGCGAATAATAATGGTTTTGTCCTATGGATTATTGTCGTTTTATTGACTGCATTTGATGAGTGTAGGTACCTATATTTAGGTCTACAGTTGGTACAAACCAAAGTTAGGAGTACATAAGTAGTTAAGGTGTAAGAGGTGTTTGTATTTACGTAATTCCAGAATTTGGAAACTACTGATACCTCTAATAAAACTAAAGTCTTTTGCCGTTAGGCTACAACCGTTATTCCAGATGGAAATACGCAATGTTTAATTCAACAAAAAGCAAGAACTAAGCGAAGCGAGCTCGGGCCGATGGTGTTTGTTTTGATAACAAGATTAAAATTATTTGCCGTACCGTACTGTCCTTTTTACCGTGCCTCAAGAGCCATCTGTCGATCATCAACAATTACACTAGAAGTAGTTTAAAGAAACAACAGATGGCGCTGAATGAAAATTTCAATATCTGTATAAATCCAAAACTTTTCAAATTTTTAACCACAACAGACAGGAAAAATTAAATCAAAATGTAGGAATTATAAACATTTTATTTATGCAACATCCCAAACTTCTTCGAAAGCAGTACATAATTTAGCACAAGTCAAGGCAGCTGACAATGGATAATTACTGATTGATATAACATCTTCTGAGTAGTCTACTTCTACTTTACCATGAGCCATGGCACCAATAACGATGACTATTGGCTCATCTTTTGGGACTAACTCTCTACAGTTCTTCACAACTGTGGAACTGAAAGACATGGTCACTTTCCTCACACCAACAGGTAAATGTGATGTGACCGGGTTTTTTATAACTTTCAACAGTTTCATGGGACCATCTGAAGCTCTTATCGCAAACTTATGAAGAAGCTGAACTGGAAAAAGAAAGAAAATAAATGTATCAACAGTCAGATGAGTATCTATGGACTAAAGTCCAGAGAAAGAGGTTCGGAGGTACCATAAACAAAAAAATATTATGTTTATTTTTGTATTCTACCATAACAACAGTATTTGTTTTTTTTCTTGGAACCTACCCATTAAACCAGCAAATCTCTTAAAAGTCCGTGGTATTCTGGTTTGAGGGTTTATTTCTATAAGAACATTTTTCTCTGTGTGAATGTAGACTTGCAGTAAACCAGCCCTGTTCAGAGGTGAGTCCATCAACATTAGAAGTGATTGATGAGTTATGTCAGGTCTACATGACCCAGGGTCTCTGTCATTCTTTCGTAGAATATTTGCATGATCATCACAGTTTAACAGCTCAAAGCTATTGCCAGTCTGAAAACAAAACAGATAGTTTTAATACCCACAAAAAAAGGTTATAACTACTACGTTGATTTGAAGACAGGGCTATTTTGTTTACCTTTACTGTTTCCAGCTGAGCGTTTTCCAAAATAACCACGAGGCGTTTTTCTTGTTTTTTTATATGCGAAGTAACTAAATGTCTTGGTATCGGGTCAAATTCAAACTCATCATCCTTCGCTCCAAGTTTCCTTTTCTTTCCCATGATTCACAGGGTCTTTTTTACAAAAATAAAGAACAGAAGTATAACTATTGTACGGCTATTGTTTATTACGATACTTCTGTGCAAAAACAAACACAATTTAGTATGTTATTTTAGAAAGAACAACGCATTTTATCGAAACAAGGTAAGCGCACGTGCTTTTGACAATAAAATTGACATGACTGACGGTGATATTGACAATAAAAAGGGCTGACACTGACAGTAACAGATGGCCTAAATAGGGTAGTGTTTTTGTATAATTGTAAATATCGACAAACAATGCTAGTAAAAATAGAAGTCTACGCGCTGTTTACTGGCATTTCATGTCGATGAATTGATAAAAATAATGGCGTTTCAAAAAATTTCTATTAAGGGTCTTGAGGTTGAACCGACTTGATTTAGGCTTTCACAGAATTCTGTCTCAACCAAATTGTGATCATGCGAAGAGTCCCGCGGGGTAATTGCGTACCACACTATCAGTAGCAATGGCTTTCATTTTGACAGTTCAACACCATTCATTGCGTTATTTACGTTGTTGAGCAGACAACATTTTCAAACATAAGAAGCAATGGATTAGCCTATCCCCATATCCTTCAAAATGAGTCAGAACGTGGCTGAGTTACGCAATTATGGTGCCGGTTCTTGGTCCAAATGTCATTCATAGCAGTGTGTGTGTTTTAGGGTATGATGGGATTGTCATACACATTGCGGTTATAAAAGACCCTAATTAAATAAGAATAAAAAAGGAACTCGAATGTGTAAGCTGGAAGCCTTTTATATACTATTGATTTAAGAGGACTGGCAATGGAAATAATATGTTACTATATGTACCTACTTGTCACTGTCATGTCATTTGTCATCAGTCAGTATTTTATTTTAGCAAGTGCTCCCTCACCGGTCACCCCTTCCTTTTGTTATCGAAATACAATACTGATTACTCTGAGTGTCCATAATATTTTCTCTTGTATCTTACCGATTGATTTTTGTGCCAAAACTGGTTTAAATACACGATCCCGTGCTTCTTCATGGCTAACGATAGAGAAGTTTTACGTGAAATATGGGATGGGAAATTGCCAATTTGTTTTCAACTAGCTCAAGAAGAAATTATGGAAATACAGCAACCTGATGCATTTTATGTGATGGTCCCTAGACTAAGCTACTTCCCTCTTGTAACAGACAAGGTTGGTTGAACCTTAAACACCGTGTTAAGTAACACAGACAGTAGAGCTATGTTCACATAAAATTACTGATTGTACATTGGTATTTTCAGATGAAAAGACACTTTTTGCGTTATATATCTCAAGAAAACGCTGATAGTGAAATGTGGTTGGATTATAATGGACAGCCACTCAAATGGCACTACCCAATAGGCTTTCTCTATGATCTTTTTTGTGGCAACGACCCTCAACTGCCGTGGCATCTAACTGTGCACTTCACCAAATTCCCTGAAGATGTCCTTCTCCATTGTATTAACAAGTAATAAGTTTATACAATTATCAGTTACACAAATTCTTTTATAAATAAAATTCATTCTATTAGATATTTTTTATTTTGGACTTTTCATGAATTATGTATGAATCTTTTCAGGGATGTAGTGGAAGCTCACTTTATGTCAACTGTAAAAGAGGCTGATGTTCTTAAACACAGAGGACAAGTCATGTCCACTATGCAGAAAAAAGATCACAATCAGTTATGGCTTGGTTTACAAAATGGTAAGTAATAGTTAAGAATTTATAATAAGCATTGGTTAATATTTATGTTTTGCTGCTACTTTATCAAGTTATTAAAATGCTTGTTTGCTCTCCTTACCAAATGATGCTTTTTTCGTCTCATGAATGGGTATGATGTAGTACCACATAACCATTTATCTTATCGCATTAGGAATTTTTCCTGTAATGTTAGTTGTTAGTTGTTTGTGATAAATAAAATAAATAAATCTTATATAATAATTATATACTTAAGGAATATTTCCAAACTTACTCAATTCATTAACTATGTTTCAGACAAATTCGACCAGTTCTGGGCTATAAATAGGCGACTGATGGAATCACATGGAGACAATGAAGGTTTTAAGCACATTCCTATAAAGTTATACTCAGATGATGGAACTTGTAGTCAGCGCCTAGTCAGTCCAAAGAACAATGATGGCAGTAGGAAGACATTGCAACAGATGGTTGCTGAGCTGTACCCTGATAAACATGATGGTTTGTAGAATTAATTTTACCCACATTAATGAAGCTGCACAGAATATTATGAAACTCACATGACAAAGTTTTTTAGTAAAATTAATATATACCTCTTTATTTCCAGTACAACTGAGAACACATGGGGTAGTTATTCCTTCAGACACACCGCTGCAATGGCTTTCTGAGCATATGAGTTATCCGGACAACTTCTTACATTTATGCATATTTTAAAACTACTATCTGCTTAATTTCCTAAGCTATGAGGTAAAGTGTGATGCCTTGTAAACAATGCAATTCAATCAAAGACAATGCAATATTTAATAATTTAATTGTAAGAGTTCACTTTCAGTGATTATAAAAAACACAATTTACACAACATTCCTTATTTATTATTTCTTGCAAACAAACATTTACTAAACTGAGGTATTATTTACATTAGTATGAGTACCTATGTAAATTAATTGAAATAAAGTTAGGTAAACTTTTTTTATAATAAATAATACATGCATGCATACAATACATACATGATTTTCCCAAATGAAGAAACAGTTTTAATCACCAACATGATCAAACAAACGGAATACACATTAAAATGCTGCTCTTTTTTAACATCTTACGAAATAACAATTATTTTGTACAAACAAGGTTTAAAGCTAAATAAACTCAACAAATAATAATATCAGTTGAAAATATCACAAGGTTACCCTTAACCTAGAGATTCATTACAACTCTATCTTCTGTTTATTCTTTTGAATGATGTAAGGAATGTGTCTTGTAAACCGCTTGCATCCGTTGTTAGCAAATATAGGCTGGTCTTCGTTTGGCCCATATGTTATAACAGATAAAGCTTCACTGTAAAAAAATGTGAATTAAAAATAATGTTATTTATAGCTTAATAATTGTAAATAAAATATATTTAAATTATAACTGTTTTTTATGTTATAATACTGTCAAGTGGTTTTTACTTATAACATAATCTGTATTGAAAAGGAGTGCAATGCCCTTCAGTAATAATTCAGAATACTTACGCCATCATTTCCTTGGTAGGATGATATACAGCATGTGAACGAAATTCGGCCAAAGCACACATTTCTACATGTTGTTGCTCCAATGGTAAAAATGGCACATAGTGATCAATCAAATGATTTGCTATTGCAGCTGCCTTCTCAAATCCTCCTGAAACAATTATTATTATATTGTCGTTTATTTATTTAGTCGTCTTATTTTATTACATTTTTAAATATTAGTATGATTAAATAAAAAATAAATAAAAACATTTAAAAATATAAAAAAATAGTGATCCACCGGTGTCGGGAGCAGGGTCCAAGCTACCGGTGGTTAGGGCTCCAGAGATAGAAACCTCCTCACAATGCGAGCCGTATCGAGGAGTACTGCCTTCTGAATCAGGCCCTTGATCCAACCGCCTAACGAGAGCCTCGATAGATGTTGATCGAGGCTGTCGGCCATCAGGCCATTGGCCGATACGACAATCGGCACAATGACAGTTGAGGTCACATTCCACATGTCAACAACCTCGCGTGCTAAGTCAAGATATTTGATTTGTTTATCTTTCTCAGCTTTCACGAGGTTCCCGTCATGTGGAATGGTAACATCAACAATCATTGCGCGGCGCACTAATCGATCTATCACCACTATATCAGGTTTGTTGGCGACAACAGTCCTGTCAGTGATGATAGACCGATCCCAGTACAAAGTGACATGGTCATTTTCATTATTATATTTATTATGATTAAAAATTTTCCTCTTACAACAGACTACCTTTACAGATAAAATTATTTTTATCATTCACCATAATATTTAACATTAAACTTTTTTCAAGTATGTTAGTATATGACTGCTGGGGGGTTCTGTTAGCTATTAAAACATGTTAGTTAGCTATAAAAAGTATAGGTAATAAGCATTTAAAAAATAACTTCAAAGTACAAATAGGAAATATGTGGAATGCGGCAGGAACCTGAATTTGGTACCAGTTCTTATCAGATGGAGTACCGGTCCTCAGGTACTGAAATGGCCAGGACCGCTAAGTACCGGCACAGAACCTGCACTTTTGGTACCAGTTCCAAGCCCTGTTACTGAATGATCATTTGAAGGCTAAGAAGTTAAATTGAAAATGTAAATCAAGATTGTAAAATATTTTAAAAAAACCTTGGAAATATGCTGTCCTCCTTATAATTGGCTCAAAATCATGAAATTCAACCTCACTCCTCTTTGCACCTTGCTCATACAGATCTAACAGTTTTGAAGCTATTTCTTGACCTCCAATATTTGATATGAATATAAATATACTATCTCTACAACAAAAGAGAAAACATTGATTTAAAATTATGTTATAAAAACAGTAAACAAATCCAAGTTTTCATAACGGCAATTTTTTTTACATTTGAAATGTTATGTTTATTGAGAATTGAGAGAATGTGTGAATGCTGTGTTTATAATACTTACCTATAATCAATACCATCTACAGCATGGTGATGATCAAGCATTGGTTTGATGGTGTCCAACACTGAAGGACACATATCATGGATTTCATCAAAAATAATGAGTGACCTTGGACATTTTCTTACAATATTATTTAAAGTTGCCACTAAATCTTCCTGAAAAGTAAAATAGGTTCTTATTGTAGAGTTTACCAATATTAATAGCAATAATGCATTCATATAGCTTTGTGGTTGTAATTAAAAAGATTAATATAAATATGTACATGTATAGTCAATTGAAACTTCATACATGCTCCACATTGGTGTAATGTGGCTGTGGATCATGAAAGGAAGATTTAAATTGAATAATATTTGTAGTTCAATAGTAATAGTTGATTGAATAATAATATCATGTTCTAATAAACACACTTACTTTTTTCTGCTGCAAGTTAGAGCAGTCAAAATCTTTCTTCCCCATAAACAGCTTCACATATTTGCTGTGCATACCTTTAGCATAAAGTGCTTCAGCAATCATAGTAGCTGCATAGTTTTTACCAACACCTGGCCAGCCATGGAGGCTTATAACTAGAGCCTTTTTGTTTCTTTTGTTCTCATCATGTACAGCCTCTTTGTGTGCATGCATTATGTTAACTAATTCATCAACCAACGGCTGCCCAAACATTCTTTGTGATAATGATAATTTCAACTCTGTAAAAAGTAAGTTAGGTCAGAAGGTCATCTTTGGTTTAATTTCTTAAACTTATACTTCATTGAACTTTCTAAGTTAATATTTATGAGAATGTTATAACTTATTGTATGAGTCATACTGGACTTTAGAATTTAATAACATGATTTAAATTACTGCAGTGTACGACAGCCAGATTAATTATGATTTCTACTCACTATTTATATCGAAAGGCACATGCTGATCATTACAACATTCCGCATACCGACAATATGTGTTATCTTTTATCGTATTCCACTTGTACCAGCCAGCGCCAGCCACTGCACCAAGTATAGATAGTGTAATGAATTCCGACAAGGCACATTGGAATAACGCGAATATAAATGGTAAAATGATGGAGTAATTTCTAAATAACATTTTGAAACACAGAGTTTTTGACAGGCGGGAATGTTGAATAAACGAATATAAACACGTTATTTTTACACGATCAAATTGCTAAGTACTTTAACCACGATGATTTGATATAGTTCATTTTAGAGCGATTTTATTCAACTCGAAAACAATGCAATTTCAAAGCTCGCATCAATTTCTGCAAGTTTACACAATTGATTATTGAATCTGCTGAGTGCTGTCACTGTCACATCAGTCAGTGAAAAGTCAGAGCAGAGTATCAGACCTATGACAGGACTGCATTCCGAATTATGCCATAATCGCTCACATCAATCATTTGCCTTCCGATTTAATCATCACGATTATGACAGCTGAGAGCTGTCAACAATTCGGAACGCTCGTGAACGCGCTCACAGTGCTCGCTCAACGTCAGTACAATATGCACTTGAAAACTCATGGTAGGATTACAGTATTTCGTTGCATGTACACCACAAATTTCTTATTCTTCTTTGGTTAGATGGCGACTGTAGCCAGAAGCACAATTTCAAAAATGCCACGTTAGGTTAAAGATATGATACGACTCAAAACAAAACAGCACACAACTGTCATTTTTGATAGCGCTCACCTCTGTGGCGCTCACGGTGTTATTAATTTTAAATTGAGGGCATGGTCGGCGTTATCGCAAGATGGCGCATGTCATGACGTCATCTATGACGATTCATTGAACATCGTTCTCGCACTTACGCTAATTCGGAACAAGTGTAAACACGCTCAAATCAATTATATCGTAATTCGGAATACAGTCTACAGGTATAGAGCATTCAGCGCGTCAGTCTGTTCACTCTGTGGATTCCTATTGTGCCCATCCCCTTCAACCAACTATGCAGGCGGCTATAGGAGTTCGACACAAGCGAAGAGCTGGTGAACCTTGCACCACCAGGTTGCAAGCAGCCCAAGGAAGTCAGACTAATCAGACGTTTACTACTCCTGGACAGGAACAGCCTGCGCTTGGTGATGGGGACCGTCATGGGACACTGCTCACTAAATTCCTTTATGCAGGGCTTGCATGGAGGCTGAGGAAACCGTTGCGCAGGTGCTCTTTGAATACATAGGCGTTACCCAGATTAGCACAGAAACCCTGGGGACACCAAAATCTTACACAGACGTTCTTAACAGGCCAGGAGATGTAATCAACTTCTAAGGCGAGGTGGGCTGGTTGAAATAACCACCGACAGCCGCCATGGACTACGCACAAGGACTAAGTGCGGAAACCAATCCCTCTAACATGAACACCCTAAGGTTTGAGACAGACCGTTTGCTAATTTCAAAAGACCAATTCTCGTAATTTAAAACGTTCAAAATCTAGTCGCACTCTCATCTCGGTGACAATCAAATGTCAAAAATTTGTCAAAATTTAGGGAAATTAGACGTATTTTTGACAGATTGAGACTGGGATCAGACTGTGAACGTTCTTAAAATTACGAGAATTGCCCCTCAGGTGCCTTTGGTCCATGCTATGCGTAGACAGAGAAACTAAAAGACGCAGTGACGATTCCTTTCTCGCTTACACAAGAAAGAGAGCAAAAATTACGCTACGAATGTTTTAGACAGAGATACAAGTATCCATTTTTTTGTCTCTTACAATGAAAACGGTTTATTCAAGGTCAGCAACTCAAATTGCGAAACTAACTTTGACACTTCGTGCCCTCATTGCGATTGATGTACAAGTTTTGCTTATTTTTATGTTAAAAAACCGTTCTAATCCAGTGAGAAGACAGAGAAATTATCCGTATATCACATCGAAGATTATACAATGGTGCGTTGTCGTGTTATTTCATGTAAAAGCGATAGTGAGAAGAAAATTGCCGGTGTGTCTTTTCACACGTAAGTACGACGGTTTTATCCCTAAATATAGTTTCTTAGTGATGATTATTTATGCCATAGCATGACGGAACGATATTTCTCGTTAAATCTCTGAAGATAATAGGATTTTGTCAAGTTTTTATCATTCATAACCTATAATTAATAACATGTAAGGGTTGCCAGCGTCAGCTAAAAAATGTCCCGAGTCTCGATAAAAAATATCGACAATGTAATGAAAACAAAAAAATATGGAATCCAATAATAGCATAGTATCTTTTAGGGGAAGGTTCGTTGTCTATAAATGTATTATTTTAATTTATTCTTTCTCCTATAAATTGCAATCGAATACGAATGACACATCTGTCGTTACAGAATGACTGAACTACCTGTGAGTAATAATAATATAGCTAAGTTTATCGTTAGTTTTCCAGACGATCCAGACCTACGTAAAAAATGGGTCGAAGCAACTGGAAGAAAACTCCCACAAAATATTGTAAAATATGTAGCAATCATTTCCCAGAAAATGTAATAATAAAAAAGAAAAAGAAAACAGTTCTGCATTCTGATGCAGTACCAAATTCGGTAAGAATTTACTTTACTAAAATACTTAATTTAGTTTTTTTTTTCAAAAGATATTTCATAACTTTGTGATTTACCTTGCAGATACAAGTTGTTGAAAGCGATAACTCAACAATATCAAAGTCAGCGTCAGTTTCATTAATGCAAGAGCCAGAAAAGCCCATCAAGGTATTCTTCTATTGACAACATTATTTGACATTCTTCTTGAATTCATAATATGTGTTCCGAATCAACAGGTTAAACATACTTTATTAATGATTTGATTGAATGTTTTAGATTTCAACACCTGAGGAGCGTGCTGATCCAGTACCATCCACATCTTCAAGCGCCAATTTTCAAGATGACGCAAAAATAAAAACCATCAGAAGAAAATTGCATTTGCCGGAAGAGGAAGATACGCCAAGAAAGAAAAAACTTAAAGCAGATTTAAAGAAAAAAACTGATGCTATTGCAAAGCTTACAAAAAAAATACGTGCTGTCCGGCAAACAAATAGGCGCCTAATGAAACGAAATGCTAAATTATCAGATATTATTTCGGAACTTAAAATCAAATCCTTGATATCATATGAAGATGCTGACATGTTAAGCACTATTGATAGCGAAAACAAAGATTTCCTTAAACGGATTTTGGGTTTAGTTGGAAAAACTAAAAAATATTCTCCTTCATTGAGAAAGTTCGCATTATGTTTGCATTTCATTAGTCCACGTGCTTATTCTTACGTAAGAGAACAATTTAATACTTGCCTTCCACACCCACAAACATTGGTTAGTTGGTATCGATCAGTAGATGGTAATCCCGGATTTACCAAAGAGGCATTGCATGCAATAAAGCTAAAAGTAAATGCATCAGGTAAAAACGTTCATGTGTGCCTCTCATTTGACGAAATGGCAATAAGGAAAGCCGTGACTTTGGAGGGCATGGAATGTGTTGGCTTAGTTAATATTGGTGTTAATTTAGACGGCCATAATATTAGAATGGCCACCCAGGCTTTGGTTTTTATGGTAACAGCTTTAAACGAATCCTGGAAAATACCTGTAGGGTATTTTCTAATCGAAAGCGTAACTGCAGAACAGAAGGCACAGCTTGTTATTGATTGCATTAAGTTGCTGTATTCATGTAACGTAAATGATATTTCAGTAACTTGTGATGGATGTCCATCAAATTTTGCGATGGCGAAAATATTATGCTGCAAAATTGAATATGATGACGAAGTTGAACCTGTATTTAAAATTGATATGGACGGTGTTATTAAAGAATGCTGTTTTTTTCCTGATCCACCTCACATGGTGAAATTAATTAGAAATCTGCTGGGCAACAAAGCCATATTAAAAACTAGTGACGATAAAATAATAAAATGGTCATTTATTACATCTTTGCATGATTTGCAGGAACAAGGTCTTCACTTAGCAAATAAATTAAGAAAAGCTCACATCAACTTTGTAAAACAGATTATGAAAGTGAAACTGGCAGTGCAAACTTTTAGCAATTCAGTTGCTGATGCTATTGAATTTTGTGAGGAAATTGATTTAGAACAGTTCCAAGGATCATCACCTACCGTTGAATTTATTAGAAAAATAAACAATCTGTTCGATATCTTAAATAGCCGCAATATTAATGCGTATGGTTATAAAAAACCTCTTAATATGAAAAATTTTGAAAGTATTAATGTGTTTTTAAATGATATGTTTAATTATTTAAATAGTCTTAAAATGGCGAATGGCCAAAATGTTATTCAAAGTAACAGGAAGGCGTGCATAATCGGACTTAGATGTTGCATTCGTGGTGTGCAATTTTTATTTAATAAACTTATCGCCAGCTCAGAGTTGATATTTTTACCTACTTATAAATTAAGCCAGGATCATTTAGAATCATTTTTTAGTGCAATTCGATCTAAAGGTGGATTTAATAATAATCCCTCAGCGCTGCAGTTTCGAGCTGCATACAAGAGGTTAGTCGTTCATGGAGAACTCAAACACATAGATACTGGAAATTGCACATCTCTTGAAAATATAAGCATTTTAACATATACCAACTCGCGTTATGAAAAATCAATAAATGCTACTTTACCCCTTTTGAGAAATTCCAGCGGCTTAGAATGCGAAACTGAAAATGATTATTTAACCATTGACACTGATCATGACTACCTTGCAGATCCTACGCGACTTACAGAATTCACTAAGCAGATAATTATATATATTTCAGGTTTTATTGTAACTAAAGTAGCAAAGATAGTGAAATGTGAAAATTGCTTGATGTGTATGATTAACACTGCCTCTAAAAACAATTATACATTAATTTTAAAAAAGGACAAAGGTGGTCTGCATTATCCTGCCGCTGATGTAATCGCCGTTTGTGAAATTGCGGAAAAAATATTTAAACAAAATTTAACACAGTTTGGCATTAAACTACTAGAACGAAATAATCTTCTACTGCAATTACTTAATCAATGTCTTCGTCAATGTATTGGAAAAGAGTTCTTTATAGAACATGGTGTTTCTTACGATCATTCTCCTCTAGATGATCATAAAATCCTTTTAATCAAAGCAATTACCATGAAATACCTCCAAATTCGAATTTACAAGTTTACAAAACAGCTATCTGAGCCCAAAGAAAAGGTAAGAAATATGTTCACAAAATTAACATTATTTCGCAATCAATAACGTGTTTTCTTTTTATTTTGTTTGAAGTGTTTAGTATCTAAGTTATATAAAACGTCAAAATTAAAAAAATCTGTTTTGTTTTAAACAAATCTTGCAAATAATTTACCCTATTCCATCTAACATTCCAAAAACAGGGGAATGCAGTTACTATGGCAACATTTATAGCACACATTGACAAACTATCTCTGTCTCAACCGCGGTTACAGAGTCCCTGCGTCTATTAGTTTCTCTGTCTACGATGCTATACTTATCAGAATATCAGGTAAAAGAACTAATAATTGAAGTCAGTCTAGGGGGACCAAAGACGATCAATCTGGCATCTGTTTTAATCTGTGACTTTCAATTTTTGTGGTAATCTTGGTAAGATGCGTCACTGATTGACCAGCCGGCGAGATATTTCCCTTAAAAGGAGATGCGCACTCGGGCCCCATGACCCAAGCGTTTCGACCCCAAACGAGTGATCGTCTGAGGTGCCTCTTACCACAGAACACATAGACTCCTAACGCCTCTTACGTTTAGAAATCACTAAGAATGACGCACAGACTAAGAGAAGTACCCAAATGACGTTACATTTAAGAATGACATTGACAGATATATTTTTGTTTTATTTGCTTTTAAGGCACTTATGTACTTGCTTCTTACCCGTAGATGATACAATATACTTACTGCTCTACTGCTCTTAACCACAGAGTACCATACTATGCTCATAATATAATAAAAGACAATAAAGCATTTATATCGAGTGCAGTTTTCAGTTATCCCGCAAGACCTAGGAAATTCAGGAATCACAGAATGGCAATGACTAAATTTAAGGTTGAGTCAGGAGTGCAACTGCTAGCAAGACTGATTAAGAAGCCAGTTATTGAAAACTTTTACTCAAATTTATTCCAGCCTGGATTAAAAAATGATGATGTTGTTGAAATATTTGGTAATAATAGTTCTGCTTTATTAATTGATTTAATATGTGAAGCATTATTACCTAGCAGGCCTAATGCACAACCATTAGCTGTCCTAGTGTTTAACACAGTTGGACAATTAAACTACATAGAATTGATCAATGCATTGAAAAGAAAGATAATATCCGTGAATACAAATATTGATTGTGAAGCTGAAATCAATACTATTCTTCATAGAACTCTCAACAATTTGTTTATACTAGATGTTTATGATGCAACACAATTCTATACAACTATTCATAATTTAGACAACATATTAGCACATCATCAAAATATTTCATTGCTAATATTTGATACTCTAACAGCATTCTATTGGTCAGAACAAGGATTCAAAATAACAAAGATGGATTTATATATGAAAAATTTACTTAGAATGATACAAAAAGTTTCTAAAGAATATAAAGTAATATTAATCTATTCAAGACCAGGATATTTCAGTTCAAGCAAAGATTCAGGTAATATTGGTGAGATCCAAATTTCAGAAGGAGTTAATTTTAAAGTCCAGTTAATAGATGATAATAGCAAAGGGGCTTATGAAGTAAATGTAAGAACAATTGATTTATATTATAAGAAATATATGAGTATAATAGACAATGAAATAAATTGGCAGTGAATATGAAATTTCTTGTATTATTTTTTATCAAATTTTACTTATAATTAGATAAAATGTTTAGATTAATTACAAATAATATATTCATATTAATGCTCATTGTGCATTTGACATAGTAATAATGTGCATAGATATGAGCATTGAAACATTTTGTTTAACTTTACCACCTTTAAAGTAGAACTCGTATATTGTTTATGGAATGTCCAAATATTTTTATAGTTTTATACAAAAAAGACTAGTCATTGACTTACAAAACAACATAATTGCTTCAAGTATCTAACAATGGTGTAAAATCAATAAATTTAATATTCTTTTAATCTAAATTCAAGCCCTAAATCTTTCTATGATGGAGAAATATTATTTATCAAATCTAATTTGTTCAATAATCCTTATCTTAAAAGAAAAATGTAAATGTATAATACTGTAAGAGATCGCAAGAAGAGATTCAGAAAAATCTATAAAAAGATGCTTACTCACTAGGGGTTTAAGATATAACTTATCACATTAGTAAATAAATCACATACATAAAGGCAGCAAGACCATGACTAAAATAATTAAGATTTTCCCATTTACTTATAGTATGGAAGTATGAGTAACCTGATTCTTGTACTGAAAATGATGCTTCAAACATCACACCTAAATAAGCAAGGTGAATAATAGTAATTATAGAAAATATGGTGTTTGTGAGTATAGCAAGCACAGTGTTCTTCTTATACTTGTGATCACATTGTTTACTGCAAGGATTTGCTAAACAACACACCTCCAGGGTTGACGCTACTTTGTTACGTAAATTGTACTCAACATACGAGAATGTACCTATACTGAGAAGAACTGCCGAAAATTGGAAATTCAATCCATGAAGCAGTGATGACACAGCATAAGTAATAAATATGGCTGTAAATTGACCATATGGTTGGCAAGTCTTAAAAACATAGTTCTTCAACCACTGATGCATGGGAATATTCCAATAAATCACCACTTGGACTAGAGATCTTGGCAATTCAATGAAAAATGGTTTTGTGACATGAACCTCAGAGTGACAATCATTTGTAAGTCCAAATCCTGCACTTATCATTGATACAATAGACATGCTTGACACAAAATAGTGTGACATTCTAAAAGCTTGTGCATCTCTATACGCTATTAACCATTTAGGCATTTCATCATCAATATACCAAGGTACAATACAGTTGGAAAAAACCAAGAATACCATGGACAAAAAGAGATTAATCACAATAATTTTAACCCATCTTTTAGACAAGAACTTGACTTCAAGGTATTGATTGTAACTGTGAAATGATATCCATGGGCCTAAAATACAATTAGCTGGACAAAGTATGTACCCTCCAAATTCAACAGGGTTAAGCATTCTTTTGAATAAATCTCTGTCTAGTTCAATAGCTACAGAAATTACCTTCATAGCTGCTATCATCTGGATACCTCTTATTTGTTGCCACATTTTTGGATTAAGTACATAAAATTCGCATAATAACAAGAATGCAATAACAGTTAAAGACATTAACAGTCCCCTCCATTTTTTTGTAACAAATGATGCTAATATCATAAATATGTAAGCACCAGTAGTTAGTCCCACAGTCCAAATAAATGGGGGCCCGATATTATGATATAAAAGAAAACTTCCAATAACTAAACTTAGACTATGGCGAACGTTATGAGGCAGCGGTACAAACTGTATGATGAGGCGCAGAGTAACATTTGCTATAATTAAATCCTTGGCAAATCGGAGTCCTTCATATAGAGTGGGTTCACCACATAATGCTATGTAGGTCCAAGCAGTTTCAGTGTATTCTTCTTCTTCATCCATGTTTTACCGCCGGTATCAAACGGTTTCTTTGTTTCGTGCTCGGTAAGTTTTTGCTACTTTGTCATGGTACGAGTATTAAAATAATTCCTTATTTCTTTTTATTGTGTATCGATTACTACACCGTTGAATATATGAAAACCAGAGCTTGAGATTTCATATTTTTTCTACACATTTTGTGTGCAGTGGTGCAATGTGCATTCGATTATTTATTGATATGTCAACGAAACGTCAAACTCACTCAATAATGACAGTAAAGAAAAAATATTATGCAAAGGCAACAATTTTTTTTTAGAAACGCGTTTTTTTCTTCATGGATGTAAACTAACATTTGTACACTTCAGTCAGATGCCGCTACTTCTGCGTGTCTAAGTTAAATGACGAAAACTGTAGGAAAAGTAGGCTCTCCGAAACAAAATTGGAAACGCAATATTTCGTCGAGACTATGTGGTATCCTTTTTAAACCTAAAGACTTAGAAATTTGTGTATAGGTGATGGTCCCAAGAGAACTAAGTCTGTTTTCAGTCCCTATAGGTACTTGTGATGTGATCATCATCATCTGCCTAGCCTTTTTCCAACTACGTTGGGGTCGGTTTCCAGTTTAACCGGATGCAGCTGAATAAAAGTATTTTAGTACTTCATGTTAATATAGTTACTACATGTTACAATTACATCATGTTAATTATAGTTATGGTGTGTGAATTAAAATCTGTGAAGTTTTTCAGAGATGTTATAATTCCTCAGGACAGGAAGATCATGCACGAGTTGGTTTTCGCCTCCAATGGTATTCTTGTTGTACGTCTCCAGTCTTCAACAAATAAAAAACACTTGAAATCAACAAACAAAGAATTTATTTTTATTTACTTTTTCACTACCTACAGCTACTTTTTTACCACTGTTAAGCGCTTTCCTTTTCCTTAGCGCTTTAATAGTGTTATACTCCAAGTCACATACATATTTATCTAGTTTCCGTTTAATTTGTGATCGACACGAAAGTAAACATAAACAAAACAATGTTGGTTTGTAGACGGGCAGCAGTGCTGCCACTTATAACGAGCTTTCAGTTTTTAATCCCAAGATGATGATAGGTTATAAATAAACTGATAAAATATAGTAATATTTACCTAGACATGATTTTATAGAATACAACTACTGCATATTATTACTATCTTTTATGGACAGCGTTTATTGTTACGGTATCGTTAGCGGGTCCAGTTTTTCATTATGCTGTAAATATTGAAGGGATATATGATCTCAATTAAGCTAAGGGATCAAGTGTGGGGTAACTTTTTATAAATCACATTTTTTTTAATGGCGATAAGAGACATCTCTTAAAACATTGCAGGATGTAAGGTTCATCGTCTTCTAAACTATTAACACGGTTTGATCAATATCATGCTATAAATAAAGTAAAAACAATTTGGTCTAGAAATTATTGAAATACGACAAAAAATTATAATGTTTTGAGAATTTGACCTGAAAATTCTCAAAACATTTTAATTTTTTGTCGTATACGTTTTATTAAGTTTTTGGTCCTTCTAACAAATCCGGCTTTGACTCTTACAACATTTGAAATATCCAACGTTGACATGTATTTCAAGTTTATTCTGTTTTTGAGTATTGTAGTTTTCAAGCGTGTGGCTGGTTTTGGTTTTAGCCCAGCTCTCTACACAAGCTCGCGTCTACCAAGCGTGTGGCGAGTTGGTTTTTGTCTTATTGTACACAAGTCAAAAAAAGTTTAGATTTTAGAGTATATACTAATTCCATGGGCAACTATTAAAAAAACGTGAATTCTGTTATTTTGTGATCTGTGGTCTGTGGTGGCATGGCAACATTTTGTGGTAAAGTTGCATTGATTGTGGATTGGGATGTTGTATTAGTTTATTTTACTGTTTTAAATGGAAAAATCTTGCCATCAGTGCTCAGAGGGACAGGTGTGATACTTTCATTTATACCCAACGTGTGAAAACTACGGAATTGTGCGATAAAGTACTGTGAACTATCATTGACATTAGCTTTTCTCTGAACACAGAGTTGGCGTGTGTAACTGTTTGGTATAAATCAATTTGATATGTGCATTCAGTGATAATTGTTTTGAAAAGATGGCTAGTCCGTCACCTCAGAATAGCCCAATGCCGCCGCCGCAGGCGCCGAGCCCTATGGGTCCACCAACTCAGAGTCCGGCTCCGCCGCAGTCTCCGCACAGCCCTTACAACCAGCAGCATGTCAACGGACCGCCACCGTCGCATCCTTCTGGTGGCGGGCAGCCTCCGATGCCCAATCATATGTCGCCGTCAGGTCCGGGGCATCCTATCGCGTCAAACTCTAATGGCCCCCCTGGTGTGCCTCAACAACATCCTGGCATGCCGCCAAGTGGTCATCAATTGCCCCCACACATGGTGGGCCCCCATATGCCAGGGCCACCCGGTCATCCAATAGGCCCGGGAGGTGCTCACCCACCTGGACCAAATGGTCACCCTGGTGCTCCGCAACATCCTAACATGCCTGGGCAAGGTCCACCGCATGGCTACATGCAGCATCAAATTGGACATATGCCACCTGGACAGGTAAATAATAATAATTTATTTTATAGGTGTTCTATGTGAATTTGTCTAGTTTATATTGATTATGTCAACAGCTCCGGGAACGGCTTCTATGGTCAAACATCAATCTCAGATCAGAATATTCTCACTGCCATTGTGTCTATAGGTAGAGATCAATTCTCTTAATGTCGTACTGTTCTAAAAGAAGGTCCTCAATTGCTCTACTAGCTATAAAATATCTTGTTTTTATTATTATGTATTTGCATTGAGAAATGGCTTCAAAGCATTAAGTTATTAGAAAGAAATAAAATATGTTTATTGCGGTAAACATGACGCAGAGAAAGAACACAAACACAAAAAAAAAAAAAAAATTGGGGGAAAATATGCCTCATATCTATGCAAAACATCCATTGCTTAGCATAAATGCTAAGACCCGATATATATAAAGAAAGATGCAATGCCTAGCTCTAAGTCTCAGTATAAACATGAAATGAACTAAAATATACCTTTACAATGACAGTGAATTTGATGTTATTCTTATATAAAATAAGACTACCAGGTATAACATTTTATATTATCAAAGTACATACTATATTCATAATTATAACAATGGTCTCAATGGAATGTCTAATCTGATGGCTGAATAGTGGACTGTAGATACTGTTACCCAACAGTAATATTTCCTTCATCATAGTTGATAATTGATTTGTCATTGGTTGTATATCCTTGGCACTAGGCAAAAAGTAATCATCAGCCTTCAGGTAAATTGTATATACTACGGGAGTGTTTAACTTCTTCTTTACCCAATCAGCAATGTTACCAGAAAAATTATCTAAAAAAATTGTAATATATTGTGCAATTCTATCAAGTCTTATACTTTTGATTATATTTTATATTTTTCTGGTGCTAAACAAAATATTAGACTCACATAAAATATCTGAGGTAGTGCCGCAGAAAAAGGTTTTACCGTGCTCCTCACTTACTCTGTCACGCACAGATGATATTATATCCAGCTGAAAATGTAAATATGAGCATGAATGTGAATTTGAGCAAAAATAAAATTTGCATTTTTTTTTTATTATAAAGGCGAAAGTTTGTGAGTGAGTGTGTGTGAAAGAATGATGAATTTTGATGTTTGGTATGGACGTAGCTGACACCCTGGATTAACACATAGGATACTTTTTATCCCAATATTCCTGCGGGATCGAAACTTATGCGGGTGAAACCACGGGGCGCAACTAGTGCATCATAATTTCTAACTACCCAATAAGAAAATAACTAATTTAATCATAATTTACACTATGCTTACCAATACAGGGTAATTATTACAGTATTCATGATCATATCCATATGGTATTGTTACTAGGTATTCAAAACTTCTCACATTGATGAATGCCAACATTTGAAGAGCAATGCTATCCAAAAACTTAGCCAATCCTGCAGTTTCTTCCTCAGATACAGATGTAGAACCAGCGTAAACTGGGTCACACTCTTCATCTCTTACTAATATAAAAAAAAAATATATTTTTAATCTTTCCATTTATGCTGATGTGTCCATAACAATATTTAAAATATTATGTTAAATTTTAGAGGGGCTTGTTGCTAAGTGATAACAGTCGCACGGGTCGACCGATCAGGTGAAACTACGTTTGCCGCGGTTGGTCCGTGGATGGGTGACCAATAAAATAATTTAAATTCCACAATTCTGTCTTACAACATCCAGTCCACACAAGTTAACGTAGGTACGGCTAAGTAAGTGAATAATTATTATGTGACAATTTGTGCGCCCGATGGGCGCCCGATGACCATCTTTACATACCGAGGCCCTTCCGTGCCTCTGAAAGCTTGTTAAGCTGTTGGTCCAGGGTGCCATTTGTGGATCTTCGACAGTCGTTACGGGTCATCAGAAGCCCGAAAGTCTGACAACCAGGCTTACCAAGGGATTTCATATAACCCAGTAACTGGTTTGTGGAAGTCAGATAGGCAGTCATTCCATGTAAAATACTAGTACTCAGCTGCATCCGGTTACGGGAAGCCGACCCCAACATAGTTGAGAAATGGCTGGGCAGATGATGAGTATGTTAAATCTTACAAAGAGATATTAATGGGTAATATTGTGTTATCACGCTATGATAGAATCCAGCCAAACTCCTTTGTGACATTGAACAAAGTGCCAACAACTGAGAGTTTTTGCAAGTCAATCAGAGGTACATCATTACATTTATTTTTATGACTAAAATTAAATTAAATGTTTGCTTACTTATATCATTGCTGAAATACCAGTTTCTATCTATGTTTATACCAGTACCTGATTCATTTTTGAAACACATTTTTTTTGGAAAATATACTTTTCTATTTTGTGTCCAGTACCTCTCCTGTAAAGAGGAATCAAGTTTACATTGTGTTTGCCACTACCAGATGTAATAATTATAGCAAAATTAGTAAAATGAATATTTACATTCGCTGTACTAAATGCATAACCATCAGGATTCATCATTGGCAGAATGTAAAAATCATAATGTTTTATCAGTAGATCAACATTTAGTTGAGGTTCTAAAATGTAACTAACAAAGTTTAAAAGTATTGCTGGAGTTAGCCAGTCTCTGCCTTCTTCACCTCCCATTAGAAATACAGCTGTATTCTTTCTTCCTGTAGATATCTTTAACACAAATATTTCTCTTTTCTCATAAGTCTTTGCTATTTTAATTTTTCTTAAGGTTGGAAACTTTTGTACTTTGGATTCTACCCAAAGCATGAGTGTTTCCCAGCTATGAAATTCTTTTGTTATATTAGGCAAATTTGCATAGGGATAAGAAGTTTCTTTAATGAGCTGGTCCAATATATTTGCGACCCTGTTAAATTAAAAAATTGTTTTGTAGTACTCTATTATTTTTATGCAAAAAAAAGTATAAAAGTGCATTTCAAAATTGTAAACCTACAAGTTCTCTTTTGCTAATTTAACATATTCTATATCATTTTCTCTCAATTTTTCTTCAAAAAAGGTTGTGCAACATCCATCAACAACAACATCCATAGGGATAGCAGCTTCATTAGTAACACCATTAAGGAACACTATCATTTCATTTCTTACATAAAGATAATATAGAAGTGCTCGTTCTCGAGTATTAAATGCTGTTACTTCATATAATGAGAAGTTATCAAATTTATCGTAACGACACGTTATTTGTGATATTAACATGCAAAAATAAATAACAAAAATACTCAACATAATGTGGCTGGCGTATGTAAGCATGTTATTCAGTAAGGCTATGGCACAATGATACAACAGTGAAAAGTATTTATTTAGGTGAAGAAGGTTAAATATATTATAATATAATAATGTTAGGTTGGAAGTCATGAGGAGAGGCCTTTGCCCAGCAATGGGATGATGCAGGCTTACAGTAATGCTAGGTATGTTCTCCATCAAGCACAAATGAGACTGAGAAGTATAACGATCGTGAAAACTGATGTATTGCAAATTAGTATCGTCACAATACATACTTTAATAATAATTTATTTTCACAGGCCCCTATGCCGATGGGTGGGGGACCGCCGGGCAACGGGCCGCAGGGTCCGCCCGGCGCGCCGGGAGTGCCGCTGCCGCTGGCGGGCCCGCCGCCGCACGGCGTGCACCCGCAGGGCATGCCGCCCGCCGCGCCCGGCCACATGGCGCACCACGCCATGATGCCCGGCCAGGGCCCGCCGCCGCACGCCGCGTCGCCCGGCTACGGCCACGCGCCGCCGCCCGGCGCGCCCGGCCCCGCCGCGGCCCCGTCCGGCGCCGCGCCGCAGGGGGCCGCGCCGCCGCACCCGCCGGCCGCGCAGACGCCGCCGCACGGCCAGGCGCCGCCGACCGCGTCCTCGGCCAACGGCGCTCCACCTGCTTCGTCCCCGATGCAGGGCTCGCTGCCGGCCCCCGGCCCAGACAACTTGCACGCGATTCAACGGACCATTGATTCTATGGAAGAGAAGGGGCTCCAAGAGGACCCGAGATTTTCGCAGCTGTTAGCGCTAAGGGCGCGCTCGAACCCCCAGGACCCCGGCAAGGGATTATTTAGCAACAATCAGCTCTGCCAGCTCAAGTAAGTATTGTGATACCGATCGAAAGTTACTATTTACTAGATGACCCGACTGACTTTGTCCTCTCCAAATGTCTTGAGTTCATACAAAAATCCCATAGAAATAAGAACGTTTTTTTTTTCCCCAATTTTGAAATTTGCCGGGAGGTTTACCTATTTTTATTTCTAAAAAAACCTAATTCAGACTATGACGAACATTTTAAAACAAAACATAGCCGTTCTCAAATAATTTTGAGTCGGCGCCAAACAATCAATAAACAAAACAAATATCACTAAACTGCCTTAAATTTAAACGGCGCCGACTCAAAATTATTTAGGTATACTTACATTAGTTTAAGAACTTAGTTATTAAGTTTAAATAAAAAAGGTTTATTATTTTTTGCTTTTCAACTTTTTCGGCGGTTTTTGTTTTTGTTAAAATGTTTTTTAATCACTAACCATCTAATCTTAGGGCACAAATAAACGCCTACCGGAGTCTCGCGCGAAACCAGCCACTGTCGCAGCAGATAGCTATGATGGCTTCCGGCAAGCGGACCGGCGAAGCGCCTCCGGAATGCCCGACGCCGCCTGCGCAGCCGCCATACGGCGACGGCCAGGGCCCGTCAGGCGGGCCGGGCGGGCCCCCGGGCGGGCCGGGCCCCACGGGCGGCAAGGCGGGCGCGGGCGGCGCGGCGGGCGACGCGGCCCGCGGCGGCGGCGGCGCGCCCCCCACGCCGCTGCCTATGACCGGCCAGATGGCACCTCCGACGCAGCTAACTCCACCTTTAGTGAACCCGGTACGTTCCTTTCTTCTTTTTTGAATTATGCCTTTTGAGCATTTTGCATTAATAAATAAATAAAAACGCGAGTACACAACTAAAAAACTTTTTTACAAAAAAAGAAGTCGGTTGCTTTTTCTTTTGTAAAAAAGTTTTTATTTTTCACTTTTAAGTAGTAATTTTGGTTTAAAAACCAACTACTGAACCGTTTTTGATGAAAGTTCTATGGGGCCAATCTGAAAGTATATCCTTATAAATAATAAAAAAATTCTCAAATTGGCTTATAAATAACGGAGTTCTGAGGTAACAAACATAAAAAAAACAGTCGAATTGAGCACCTCCTCCTTTTTTGAAGTCGGTTAAAAATTGAATGTCACTTGCAGCCGATGAGTGGCGGGCCGCCGATGCGGGGCCCCGCACCGCTGCGCCCGCAAGCTCCGGGCACGCAGCAGCAACATCAGGTAACACCGTACTTACACACGCAAATTCAAATAAAGAAATAATACAAATAGTACAATATTCGTCCATAATGACATGTTGTAATACATTCCTCAGCCGGGCGTACCAATACCAGGAGCTAAACAGAATCGTATTACCAGCATGCCCAAGCCAGTAGGCATTGATCCTCTTCAGATCTTGAATGAAAGAGAAAATAGGTAAGTGTTTTAATAAAATCAAATAACTTATTTAAATGAACAAATAGGCAATCTCCGTATTTTTATGAACATTTACATTCTAATCTCTGTCTCAATCTGTCAAGAATATCTCGATTTTAAGCTACTTTTTAGTTACTTTTGGGTTGTCGAGAGAAGCATTATAATTCAATATTTTTTTGTTTTTTTGGCTAATAATAGAATAGCAGCGCGCATCGCCCATCGCATCGAGATGCTCTCCAACTTGCCGGCCAATATTCCCGATGACCTCCGCCTGCAAGCACAGATCGAGCTCAGGGCACTTCGAGTTCTCAACTTCCAGAAACAATTACGTTCTGAGGTATTTTCATAATAGATATTATGATGCTATGGTAGGCCTAGAGATTGATAATTTATACTCATACATTATCTATTACCGCAGTCGCTCCATATAAAATACTGGTATTCAGCTGCATCCGGTTAGACTGGAAGCTGAAACCTAGTTGGGAAAAGGCTAGGCAGATGATGATGAAATTATCTATTATTGAGTCACAATGGCATACCACAACCACTTTCATCAAAGAGTTTAGAAGCAGAGGTGCTTCAAAACTCTTTGGTGAAAGTGTAAACAAACCTGTTCAGGTTTAATTCTTGCAATAATTCATTAAAGGGAATTAGTAACACATTGCATCTTAATTCCGGAGATCTCAACTTTTATTAAATTGTAATTGAGAAATCTACGACGAAAACTGAGGTTACAAAAATAACCTCAATTCTCAAATAAAAAACATAGTTAAGGTGATAAGAAATTAGGATGTAGGGTTTCACTGATGAAACAAAATCACTGAATTTGTAATTGGCACTAAATCTAATTTAGTGTTATGTCATTTAATTTGATTTGTGTTAAACATCCTAAATTGGAGTTTAAACTTCGTCATTGAGCTTTTGATTCGTATGACATTGTCGCATGCTTAATGGAATACTGACTTAACTTAAAAAAAGACGATTTTTGGAAAAACGCAAAAGAAGGTCTTTCTATGAGGACTTATCCTACTTGTTGATGCATAAAAATAAAACTGATTTATATTAATCATGAATGCTTGTAATTTGAACGTCTATGATTAACTATTGATGAGATCTGAGTAAATAAAAAACGGAAATCACATCTGACCTATCTACTAATGGGTCAGTGTTCCATTAAGCATGCGTTGTATTTATGGTTCTAAAACTTAATAATTATGTAAGATTCTGAATTCAATTTTAGTTGTATCGAACTTACTCTATATAAATAGATCCTGGGCCAAGTCCGTCGCGACACAACGCTGGAGACGGCGGTGAACATCAAAGCGTACAAGCGCACCAAGCGCCAGGGCCTGCGGGAGGCGCGCGCCACCGAGAAGTTGGAGAAGCAACAGAAGCTCGAGGCCGAGAGGAAGCGGCGCCAGAAACACCAGGAGTTCTTGCAGACCGTCTTGCAACATGGTCAGTCACTACCTTTTTATAATAATAATGATAACTGCAATGACGATGATGTCGAAACATCGAGATTTGTGAGCTATATTAAATTTTTAATTAGAGTATCTAAGTTTAGTATTATACACATTAACCTTCCAGAAGAAATGCTCTGAAATTCTAAAGATGGTGAAAACCACATCAAAATCCATTGTGTAGTTTATGAGATCTAAGCGGTCAGACACGAAAAGCAACTTTGTTTTATACTTTATATAAATCAAAGTTCTGTACATGTTTTCCGACTTCCACACGGACGGAGTGGGAACAGCTAGTAAAATAAAATTATAGTAATCGGAATTTATGTATCCGAAGATTACTCTTAGGCAACGCGAATAGAAAGCCGGTAAGGGAAACTGAATTAAATATCGCTACGAAGTTTATATACTGATGATACGAAATTCGCTGCTTTATTCTAGCTAAGGATTTCAAGGAGTACCACCGCAACAATGTCGCTAAGCTGTCGCGTATGAACAAAGCTATCATGAACCACCACGCTAACGCCGAGCGTGAGCAGAAGAAGGAACAGGAACGCATCGAGAAGGAGCGTATGAGACGGTAAGATTAGTTTTTTAACGGCAACTCGTTTATGAAATGCTGACAGAATTTAGAAATCTACGATAGAAACAATAATATTAAAAAGGTTGGGCGTCACGGGACATCCGACAGATGTGAAACATCGAAATCGAATTTATAATTAAAGAAAACGAGAATAAAAAGTATATTTCTCTGACATGACGAGATCGACGAGACGAAACGACAGATATCATGCCTCGACAAATGATGGCATAAGAGCGAGTCATGCCGTTTGCCGTCACGGTACACGAGTTAGTTGGTTTTACGCACAAGACGCGCCTATAGATGATGTATGGGTATGGAATAGGGCGTACCACGTGCTTATGGCTCGACTTTCTGGCTTCTAAGATGATTTGAAAACTATGAATCGGTCCTTAGGTACAAGTTTGTTAAGGATATATAGCACTTTTCTCCATGATAAAAGCACAATGCTTAGCATTCCAGCATAGGTATACCGATAGCCTTTTTCAAATAAAACCAACTTGAATATGAATATCATGAACTGCCTAACCTTCCTTCCTTCCAACTATGTTAGAATCTGCTTTCAATCTAACCGGATGCAGCTGAATATGTGCATTTTTTTATTCTAGTTTGATGGCGGAAGATGAAGAGGGATACCGTAAGCTCATTGACCAGAAGAAAGACAAGCGTCTGGCGTTCCTTCTGTCGCAGACTGACGAGTACATCGCCAGCCTTACGGAGATGGTCAAGCAACATAAGCAGGAGCAGCGCAAGAAACAACAAGAAGAGGAGCGCAGGAAGAGGGTTGGTTTTAGAACATGCTGTACATAAAGGCCTCTCACTCTTTCTCTTCCTATCTTAAACAGCCATAATTAACAAAAGAGAATCACCGCCTATTTGCCGTGGCGAGCGTTGCTGTGCTCAGCAGGCCAATTCTCGTAATTTAAAACGATCAAAATCTAGTCGCAGTCTCATTTCGGCGACAAACAAATGTCAAAAACTTGTCAAAATGTACCGAAATTTGACGTATTTTTGACAGATTGATACTGAGATCAGACTGTGAACGTACTTAAATTTACCAGAATTGCCCCTCAGGTTTTGAAAAAAGTATGGGTGCCGGTATAACTACAGGCACATAAGACATTTCAGCTTTGTCTTTGTGATGGCAGTGGCAACGCACTTTGAATTTCTGCTATTGCAGATGTCCATAGATGGCAGTCACCACTTGCCATCAGCTGGACGTGAGCTTAATATACAATAGTAAAAAGAAAAAGATAGGAAGAATTGAAGAGTGGCTTTTATATACCTATTTTGTGACCGTTTCCTTTAGGTTAGGTTGGGACGCCGGACTGGATCGAAAAGAATTCTATAAGTTAAATTGAAATAGTTTATAATTCAAATGCAGAAGTCGAGAAAGAAGAAGCTGCTGGAAGGCGGCGACATTGATGCTATGGACGACAGTTCGCAGGCGTCAGACTCACGCGTTAACGTCATGGATCCCAAGACGGGCGAGGTGAGTATCGTAAACCTTACGTTAGTTTTGTACTAGATCTATTTCAAAACTGTATTAAAGTATTTCTCCTTTTCTTGAATATTGTAGCAGGATTAAATCATTATGTACTTGACTTACATTCGCATGACGCTCATGATTTGTCACAACTATAGTAATAAAGTAAAATACATTATACGAAAATATTTCGAGACCAAGACGGTTTAATTAAAATGTTATTCAACGTATGTGTACTATGTAGATACTGAGAGGAGAAGAAGCGCCGTTGTTGTCTCAGCTGAAGGACTGGATAGAGACGCATCCCGGCTGGGAGGTGCTGTCCGACTCCGAGGACTCTGGAGATGACAGCCAAGATGACGATGGTAAGAAAGGTCTCGAAATCAAACAAATATTACTATTTTTATGTCTTGTAATTTAATTTATCCAGGAAACATAGTCATCAGATTAGTTACCGTTCATTATTATCAAATTACAACCCTGTTTCGGGTTAAGTATTTGCGACTGAGAATTGGTTCTCGAACGACAACGGTTCAGCAGATCAGCTCATTCCGACCTGCACACAACGACTCGATTCGATGGTTATGGTTCGTGTAGGGGGAACGCTACAAAATGGTAAGTAGAAAATCTCTAAGTGGTATATCCATTATTATTATTAGACATTTCGTTACACAACGTAAGTGATATCTTCTGATAGCACTTACGTTGCTATATGAATCAGAAGATCGTTTATGTTTTATTTTTTAAATTAACGATCTCGATTCGCCAATCCTAAAACACAGTGGACAATCTCCTAACACGCTGGCTGCTTGCATGCTTTTTGCCTTAACGATCTATTTACGTTAAAATTATTTAAATAGATCAAAACATGATTAGACAACATAACATTAGAACTAAAAACATGATTTGACTTTAAAAAAACATTTTTAAGATCAAACATATTTTTAAAGTCAAATCATGTTTTTAATTAATAAATTGGTATTATTCAAACTCTTTACTTATCAGGAACATAAAATTTTGCTAATCGCTTGCGATTTAATTTTGATTAAGGATTTTGGTAATAGTCTCTTCTTGGTAACAAATTCTGGGCTTTTTTTTCTAATCCAAAATGGCCATTGTTCTTTTAACACAAATTGAAAATATGCGTTGTTTTGCTTACAGAAAAGAGGAGAGGGCACAGAGACGAGAGGACTGACAAAGAGAAGACTGATGAGGAGAAGGCGCGGGAAATGATCAAGAAGGCCAAGGTCGAGGACGACGAGTACAAGACAGAAGAACAGACCTACTACAGGTATGATCCTGTAAATAAAATATTCAGTTGGGTTGTACCTAATGCGAGTAATCGAAATCTTAATAAAAAATCTTAAATTTATTAATTTACTGACAAACAACACAGCCTAAACCACTGGCTGCACAAGATATAGTATAACGAAGGAAAGCACCAATAAATGCATTTCGTAAATACGCCCCTAAAAGGGGTAAATAGGGGATGAAAGTTTGTATAGAAGCCCGCCATTTTTTCTGATAGGAAATCCCATCGAGCGCACGACTTTATCACCTGCCTAGCCTTTTCCCAAGTATGTTGGGGTCGGCAGCCAGTCTAACCGAATGCAGCTGAATACCAGTACTTTACATGGAGCGACTGCCTATCTGACCTCCACAACCCAGTTACTGGGTAATATGAAACCCCTTGGTAAGCCTGGTTGTCAGACTTTCGGTCTTCTGATGACCCGTAACAACTGTTAAAGATCTATAACGTGCTTTCCGAGGCATGGAGGGGTCTCGGTATGTAAAGATGGTCACCTATCGGGCGCACAACTTGTCACATAATAATTATTCACTAGCCGTACCTACGTTAACTTGTGTGGACTGGATGTTGTAACACAGAATTGTGGAATTTAAATTATTAATTTTTACAGCATTGCCCACACTGTCCACGAGTCTGTCACCGAACAAGCCAACATTCTGGTCAATGGAAACCTGAAGGAATATCAAATCAAGGTTAAGTTCCAAACAATTTGTTACCAATCTTTACAATAACTTCTCTCCTTTACATTCTTAATTTAATTATCGTAATTTACTTTTAGGGTCTCGAATGGCTGGTATCTCTGTTCAATAACAATCTGAATGGCATTCTGGCAGACGAGATGGGTCTCGGTAAGACCATCCAGACTATTGCATTGGTCACCTATCTGATGGAGAAGAAGAAAGTTAACGGGCCGTTCCTTATTATTGTGCCACTCAGGTAAAGAGACATATTTTCTTGGTATGTACTTAGTTTTTAGTAAACTATTCTTTGCTCTTATAATTTAGCTATCATTGGGAGGCTCATGTTCAGACTTTGATGAGTCGATTAAATGATGGCTTACTGCAGATTTGAATCAAGTCGAAAATCATATTGGCATTCACTCGAATATTGATTCTCATTTGATTCGAATCAATAGACGAAAATTTCGAGTTAGGGAGTATATTACACACACTTCTTTGAGTGTTAAATTCCAGCAACAACTCAAACACAAAGCATTTATTTAAATTCAACCAATCACAGGCACTTTTGAATTGTCTACGAGTGTGAGCCAGACATGGAGCTAGTTGCCCATTCTAAAGCGTAGTAGCTTCCTACATGCAACTTTTCAAATCTTACAATGAGCATGTTATTTTCAGTACCCTATCCAACTGGGTGCTTGAGTTCGAGAAGTGGGCGCCGACAGTGTCCGTGGTGTCGTACAAGGGCTCCCCGCAGTCGCGGCGCCTCGTGCAGACACAGATGCGCTCCACCAAGTTCAATGTGCTCCTCACCACCTACGAATACGTCATCAAGGACAAGGCTGTACTGGCTAAGGTTAGTCCCATTCTTTACGTAAGTTTTTTTTAGTAACTAAGTCATGTTACAATTAATTTACTTTTTATTATGAAACCGGCCAAGTGCGAGTCGGACTCTCCCACGTAGGGTTCCGTAACACAAGGCAAAAACACCGAATAAACGCTTTTCTAGTATGGTCTCCATATAAAAAATGTGTTTTATTCAGTGTTTTTGCCCTTTCATTTTTATTAAATTAATTTTATTTTTATTATTTGTTGTTATAGCTGCAATAGTCACACACACAGTCTGTGAAAGTTTTAACTGTCTACCTATTATGGTCCATCTCCACTGCCCGCTGACAGTCGAGACGGATGGGCGGACAGCGGAGGCTTAGTAATAGGATTCCGTTGGCACCCTTTAGATACAGAACCCTAAAAATGAAAATGAACTCATACCCGTTGAATAATTATTTACTAGATAATTTAAAGGGACCTTCGCCATGAACAAATATTAAAAATAAGTAAATCTTGTATTAACCCCATAATAAATATTTAGATGGCCCCGTTGAATACCTTCTACCGAAATATTCTCTTCTCTTTATAATAATCTTCATTATCCCTATATCCCCCAGGTGCAATGGAAGTACATGATAATCGACGAGGGTCATCGTATGAAGAACCACCACTGCAAACTGACTCAAGTGCTGAACACACACTACATCGCGCCGCATCGCTTGTTACTCACCGGCACACCGCTGCAGAACAAACTGCCGGAACTTTGGGCGCTACTCAACTTCCTTCTGCCCTCCATCTTCAAGAGTTGTTCTACTTTCGAGCAGTGGTTCAACGCGCCTTTCGCTACTACTGGTGAAAAGGTAAAACTTTTTTATTATGGTGCAAATCAAAAGGAACAATAATTACAAACGTATTCGAATTTTATTATATATCTCGTTTCTCGTACGAATATCTATGGCAGCCGAGCGTATTGGTGAAGCCCAGAATTTTTTTTTAAATCGCGCTCCTTCATATTTTGGCAGTCTTTAAAAATAATGATCTCGTATACTTGTCATAGATAACTTTTGTTACTAGGTGGAACTGAACGAGGAAGAGACGATCCTTATCATCCGTCGTCTGCACAAAGTGCTGCGTCCGTTCCTGCTGCGTCGGCTCAAGAAGGAGGTGGAGAGCCAACTGCCCGACAAGGTGGAGTACATTATCAAGTGTGACATGAGCGGCCTGCAGCGAGTGCTTTACAAGTAAGTAAACAGGGATATTATAATGATGAGTGTTAAATTGCTTTTCTACCATATTCCTTAGTATAAATGTAAATACCAACCCATTACGCCCCCAACAAATAATCTTAATTTTACAGCAGCAGAAAACGCAAGGCTTGTTTGGACTTGAATAGTTTATAAATACGTTCACAATTATAAAGCATGCAGAGAAATATGTTCTTTATGTCTACTTGTCCTTGTAATTTTTATCGTATTGCACGATTTGTGAACCATTAATTAAAAAATTACTGTACTTAAACAAAATTATTTTTTGCACAGGCACATGCAGTCTAAGGGAGTCCTGCTAACCGATGGATCTGAAAAAGGTAACAAGGGCAAGGGCGGTGCCAAAGCACTGATGAACACGATCGTACAACTGCGCAAGCTCTGCAACCATCCCTTCATGTTCCAACACATCGAGGAGAAGTTCTGCGACCACATCGGTACAGGCGGCGGAGTTGTGTCTGGGTAAGTCATTCACGAATTGAGCCGTGTAGATATTATATTGATATAGAATCAGACCATGCCCCACTTGCTGGAGTGCCCTAAGTGCCCGTTCAACTGCACCTTGGATGACTTAATGAATACCACTGATGCCGCAATCAACGTGGCAACCTACTAGGCTCAAACAATATAAAATATCGAAGAAGAGTACCATTGACATGAAAAGAAGAAGATTGTTACAGAATGTTGATGTTGAGAGGGTCGTGCCTCTCGACAGTGTCAAAAGCCTGCACACAAAAATAACTGACAGCGGTGTTGAATGAGCAATTAGCTGCTGTGCTACGTGTGAACGTAGTAATAGTTGTTCTGAAACTGTTTATGTATGTGTGGGGCAAATTTAAACATTTGTTTACACCATCTGAAACTCAAATTATCATGACAAAGATTTAAATGTTTGCTGCCCCGAATTCAATGTTATTGTTTTTATTCACAGGCCTGACCTATACCGTGTTTCTGGTAAATTCGAACTCCTGGATCGTATCTTGCCGAAGCTCAAGCAAACTGGCCACAGAGTTTTAGTGTTCTGTCAAATGACCCAGTGCATGACCATCATTGAAGACTACCTTTCCTGGCGGGCTTTCCAGTATTTGAGGTAAGATACTTAAACTTGAGGCCCCATTTATATGATGTAAATTTCTTGCATGCAATAAAATTGAGGCAACGTTACAAGTTGCACTGTATAGACGGTGCAAGTTGTATTGTTGCTTCAACTTATAGTATGCCACAGGCAATTAAATCGCATCGTGTGAATCAGGTTTAATGCCATATCCATCTCGGTGGTGGCAAAATGGCACTTGACGTAACGAACAAACTTCACGACTATACTCCCTAAAGTTAGAAGAATTTGCCTACATTCTCTGACGTCACTTGCAGCAGCTCTCATTCTACCTCAATAATGTCATTACAACAAAGATATTATTATTTCCTATTACATATTAATTTGTCCCATAGATTGGACGGTATGACAAAGGCGGAGGATCGTGGCGAGCTACTCAAGAAGTTCAACGACGTGGGCTCGGAATTCTTTATCTTCTTGCTGTCGACGCGCGCCGGTGGTCTCGGACTCAATCTGCAGAGCGCTGACACTGTCATCATATTCGATTCCGATTGGAATCCACATCAGGTACCGATCATTATTATTATATCAGCCCACTGCTGGGCATTGGAAAACAAAAAAAATCACGGAAGTTGAAATGAACTAAAGTGTGGAAGTCAAAAATGTATAGTTTGTGAAAGCTAAGATTTCTGAAAGCATTGCTACTCCACATTTAACAAAAAAGGAAGTGCTTGTGTGTTATCCTGCTTGCTATTTAGTTCTGTTGAAAATAATACTAATATTTGATTGATTGTTTGTAACAGGATCTACAAGCGCAAGATCGTGCGCATCGTATCGGACAACGTAACGAGGTGCGAGTGTTGAGACTGATGACCGTCAACTCCGTGGAGGAGAGAATTCTCGCGGCCGCTAGGTAACATATTGTACATATTATGCAAACACTTGCCATATACAATAATATAATCAACCGTCTCATACATTTGGGTTGAGCATGTATAAGTTTTGCATGGGACTGTTAATATTATTTTCGCGTTTATGAACAACTTTCTCCATGGGACCAACCCAAGAAAGTTGTTTAGTTTGATGGTCTGTGGACTTTTCTGATTCATGCTGTAGAAGAGGATACCACTGTAGACATAGTTTTTTCGGCCCTGGTAAAACAAAAGAAAGAAAGGAAAATATTTTATTCTGCTCAAACATAACGCACATTACAAATAAAAAGACATAAAATACACGTACCATACCATGTGTACCTTAAATTGTGCCGATTTTATAATATTGTCCATTAAACTATCATATATCATCACAGATATAAGTTGAACATGGACGAGAAGGTCATCCAAGCTGGTATGTTCGATCAGAAGTCGACAGGCTCTGAGCGTCAACAGTTCCTTCAGAGTATTCTGCATCAAGATGGCGATGATGAAGAGGTTTGTAAAACCATTTCAATTACAAGAAACATTACACACTGAAATAACTTCTTAATGAAATGTTCAATGCCCCTAAATTGTTCACCATTTTACGTGAATGAAACAGACACATTATAATTAATAAATTTGTAGGAAGAGAATGAGCTGCCAGATGACGATCTTATTAACGAGATGATTGCACGGTCAGAGGAAGAACTGGAGATATTCAAACAGATCGACATTGAACGCAAGAAGACCGAGACTCAAACCCGACTCATTGAGGAGTCAGAGCTGCCTGACTGGCTGGTCAAACATGAAGATGAGGTGGTTTGCAATAAGGTAATTAATTCTAATCTATAAAAGAAAGACCCTAAACACATTCTTTTGTAATGCCATTTAGACTGTTTCAACACTTTCAACTGTGACGAACTTGTTAGAAAACAATACTTTTGTGAGATATCTACACTCATCATTATAATTATTATTGATAGAATTTTGAGACTGTTAAAGATTTGCATATCACTAAAACCTAGTGTTCGTCTAGCTGCCCCGCAGGGTTCATAGGTTTACTAATTATACTGTGCTGTGCTAAAACAACGTATTCACTTTTAGGGTCAAGGCTGGAACTATCTAGACGAGGACGAGACACTAGGACGCGGCTCGCGACAACGCAAAGAGGTTGACTACACAGATTCGCTCACGGAGAAAGAGTGGCTGAAGGCCATCGACGAAGAGTTTGAGGAGGAGGAAGAGGAAGACGATGATGACGAAGTCCTCGACAAGAAACGCAAGAAGGGACGCAAGCGCCGGTAAGATTCACAGAACTAAACTATGTAGGCCACTTTTATGTATTTTGTTTTGGGTCAAAACGGCTGGAAGCCTAGTTATGAAGTCTTGGCTTATCCGAAATGTTAGTCCAATGGCCCAGTTAATGAATGAATGAATGAATGAATTGCACCGATCCCAGCGTGGTTTGACCAGACTCGATTAATCGAATGAACCCCAAGATTCGCACTAGCTCCTGTAGCCTCATGTTCATGGTGCTACAGTGACCATTGCATACCTAGAAGTAGACCGGGGGGCGCGGTTTTTGTAAGGAAGACGTGCCCGTAGGAAAGGGTAGGATTTAAGAGCCTACCGGATATGCATCCTAGAGTAAGCCTTGGATTAGTGGAGAGATGGGTGATATTTGTCTATGGATGGGCATCTTTTAAAGACTACGCGGCCAGGTGCTTCAGGTCGAGCTTCACCCGTGAATCTTTTGGCGAGGTTCTACTGCTTTCTCGGTTCTTTTGTATGTCCTTGCTCTGCTGTGTTATGTTGTGTTAGATGTTTCTGTTTTCGATGTCGTCGTCGGAGTTCTCGCTACTATCCGTTTCCGGTTTTTTGTATATTTCACTAGCAGCAATCTTGATCTTGTTTTTGTCTTCAGCCGTATCCATCCAGAAATCGATTCCCTTGTCGAAGTACTTCATATCCTGTTTTAGGTGGTCGTTCCACGTGTAGATAGGTCGACCGACCTTCTTGGTTTTGGCCTTGTACTCCATTGCTGCATGCAGCAGATGTGGTGCGCGGCGCCTGTAGACATGTACGAGGTAGCACATCCTGTGATTCATGATGCATTTGGTTACTGTTTTTTCGTCTAAGATTTCATGCATTTTCTTTTGTCTCGATTTATTCCTGGAGTGGTTTATCAAATCTCTCATGATAACTCGCTCATATTTTCTGAGTCTTGACCTGTTAGCTTTGGTACGTGCCGATTTAAGCGTAAATGTGGTCGTCTGTTGATCTATTGTTTAAAAAGGCAGCTTGATAGTTAGTAGTGCCCAACTCCGTTATTCATTCGCATCTTTAGGGTTATTGTTTTAGGTACCTGCTCCAGCCACATGTCGGGCGTTTCGTTCTGTGACCAGGCTTTGTCCCTGTAGGTATTTGGTGACGCACGTGACGGTTTCCTGTAATAAATGGGGTATCGCTTTGTAAAGCTTAATTACCACTTGGTTAGTTCCTGGAGTTTTTGTTGTTCATAGTGTGTTAATGAACTAGCCAATTGGGGTTGTTTGTTTGAGACTGGGGTTTCATGGATTGTCCTTTCTCTTCACGTGTTTTATACTGGTTAACTAAAGGTTTATTCGGTTGTGGTGTTTTGACGTTTGTTGTTTCGGATTTGCATTCGAACTATCGGGTTGCTGTTGTAATGTGCTTCGTCGGTCATGACCCAGCCATCATAAGTGCTTGTAGAGGATGAGTATGTTGTCGGGTACTGGTAATTGTGTGCACATGCACATTTAGACAGAACTCGGACGCGGCGACTAGGATATCCTCTCCTCCCCAGAACGTCATGTTCAACTATGTAGTTATGTATTTTGCCATCCTTTGTTCCTGGAAGAGATTGCTGTTAGGGAGAAATTCTTGGAAGTGCTTGGCGAATTTTCGTCATCTCGATGCTTCAAAAACATATGAAGCGAGGTTTTTACGGACAGACGCGTGGTCGAAAGTTAAATCCATATTTATTTGGTGGGCTATCGGTTCGCCTCGAAAAAAGAGTTCCCGTCTTTTGTCATCGGCTCACTTATGCTTTTGTTTTTATGGTGTTACAAGAGCTTCTCGGCACATGTGCTTGGAACTGGGATGGGTTTTTTTTGTTTATCTTTAGGAATACTTCTTGTTATGCAAACTTCGAGTTCGGAGTAGTTTTTTGTTGCACTGAGAGGTTTTTTTTTTGTTGCAGCGGGTTTGGGTATAGAAACTTGACTTACAAGCTAGAAAAAAAAGATAACTTGTTCAAGGCAGCTTTGGTAATTTAGTACAATGTTACAATAAGAAAAGCGTGGAGTACGAAATCTAGAACGATTCCGTATTTTGTGCTAGAATAATAGAGTGTATTAGTTTATGCCGCCCTACCAAACATAATATGAAAACATTGTCCAAAAGCTCAGCTATAGCTTAAAATGATGTTAATGCGCGCGTGGCTTCAAAAGTTCAAACAAACTGAAACCCAGCCGGATACAGCTTCCAATGGAGATCCCTGAAATAAACGGAAAGATCTCACCAGATTGACCCGCAAAGAGCCCTCAGAGTTACTCGACGTCATCAGGATCCTCGGCCGGAAAGCCCAGGCCTCTGGCTGTAGATCAGGAACGCACGTATGTCACCTTTCCACCGTTTTATGGTGTTTTAATTTGCACCCACGAAAACAACACGCAAAACACCATTCAAATTTCAAATACGAGGTTCACACTCAAATTCAACCACTTGTTTCGCACGTGCGAACGCGACGGGACACGTCTGTTCTCTTCGACGGTCAGTATTCCTGTTAGTCCAATGGCCCAGTTAAATACGCTTATAAAGTTAATGAAAGATTTATTAATTGAACACAATTTTACAGCCGCCAAGAAGAATCTGATGAAGAAGAAGCACCAAGTTCGTCTAAGAAAAAGAGTAAAACAGAAATCAATCAACAGAAGAAGCGATGGAAGAATATAATGAAAAAAGTTATTGATTATTCAGATGAGTAAGTAAACTACAGTGTATCTGATGAATATCGCCATCCTTATTTAGTACCAATATCCTTTTAGATTCAATAGTATTTACAACATACTAAATAATAAAATGTTCCAGGGCTGGGCGTGTGCTATCTGAGCCGTTTATGAAACTCCCTTCGCGCCGCGAGTTGCCAGATTATTATGACGTTATTAAGAAACCCTTGGATATTAAGAAAATTATAAACAGAATTGAAGATGGCAAGGTAAATAGACCTGATAAAGAATAATTACTGAGGCTGTGTTACTTTATCATGTAAAGTGAAGTAATGAACTGATTTTAACAGAATATTTTTGTTATCTTCAACAGTATACCGACATATCGGACCTCGAACGTGATTTCTTTACGTTATGCGCCAATGCTCAGACGTACAACGAAGAGCAGTCGCTGATATATGAGGACTCTGTACGCCTGCGCAACGTATTCATTGAAGTGCGACGTCGCTACGAGAGCGGACAGAACTCGGACGATTCCGACGATAATGATAAAGGTACCTACAGTACCTACGACTTGTGAGATATTTTTTTTGTAATTCGCTTTTGACATAGTGGCAAAGTACGGTAGGCCACACTACAGTGGTAACAAAACCAGTATATGCTGACGTCATTTTCTATCTAGCCAGCTCAAGGTCAAAGTATTACCACTGATGTGCAGCTTACTGTACACCTACAATGGCAAATTATTTTATATCATCAGCTTTCTATTTACCTCCAATAGATTAATTAGTATGTGCAAGATCAGCACAAGCAAGGTTTTTTTTTGTTTGCCTTTACTGCCCCTCTGCTGGGCAAAGGCCTCCCCCAAATCCTTCCAAAGAACTCTTTTCCCGCAAACAAGGTTATTAAAGTATAATTCTGTCAACAGATGACGATGATTCGGATGGCGAATCTAACCGCTCCGTCAAAATGAAGATCAAGTTAAAGGGTAAGAGCAAGAGCACACCATCCAGGAAGCGGAAACAGCGAAAGTATATCTCTGACGACGAAGATTATGAAGAGGATTAAACTCAGTGTATCACCCATAAATTACTAGGAAATATTTGATCAATCTTATAAGAATAAGCCATTTTAACACCATAGACAAGTTTAATTAAACTAGCCTTTAAAGACAAAATTCTATTTTAATTATCTCAATTTTGACAATTTATTATTAAATAAATATATTACAATTTATATTAGTAGAATCAATGTTTGCTGCACTTCATTTTATGCATTACTTCAGCTTATTATATTACTAAAATATTTCATGTTTATAGAACAGAAGGAAATTAGGGTATTCCAAGTAGTTGCATTAATTTAGTAACTTCTTACTAGTGTTTAAGTATATTAATAGAAATAAAATACTTAGTTAAGCATTAAACTGACTTTTATAAAATATTTAATTTCATGTAAACTCAGAGGCAGGCCAGGATTTAACATGTATGCATAGCAGCAACTTGGGCGATTTATGGCAAGAACTCTGTCAGGCATAAAAATTGTGAGCCAAATTGAATCTTTTAACTTGCCTGAATTCCTGGTTGCATTAATTTTTACATATTTTATGTCAATGAACATTAAATTTATATAATATTACTTAAAGTAAGACCTAAATTATTCAATATTTGACTCTGATTAACACTAATATTTTTACCACTAGACATCAAAACAGTGTTGTTTGTAATTTAGGTATGTAGGGTTAGTTTAATAGGGTTTTATGTATGTGCTTTGGCATCAATAAACAAATTTCTATGTTTAATTGGTGTTTTATTTGACTTAGATGTTATTTTGAGGAGCTAGGTACATTTCCATCAGTCTTTTCTACAAATTTCACTAAAGTTCCCTTCCAGTCTGCCCATTTGTAGTCCACTCCATGAATAGTTTTCATGTGTTTATTTAAACTTGGACTGTAGCTGAACTTTTGCCCGCAAGTTGGACACGAGTATGGTTTGTCGCCGGTGTGTACTCGCAAATGGCGCCGAAGGCTGCTGTGTGTATAGAAGCCTACATGGCACAAGTCACATTTGAAAGTTCTGTTGCCAGTATGTCTGAAATGGAATAAGTGCAAAATTTAATTATTTATTTGATATATTATTAGGTACTAGGTAAAGAGATAACTAGGTAACTTATGATCATATTTCAAACTTCTTGTAGCCATGCTTACCTTTTTAAATGAATAATTAGGTTTTTCTTTGTATGTGTTTTGTATCCACACAAATGACATTGTAATTTCTTTTCCAGACTATGTTTTTTTCTGTGATTATGTAGTTCTGCAGATGTGACAAATGTGTCTCCACAATCTTCACAGTTATAATTACATATTTTGTAATGTCTATGCATATGAGCCTTGAGTGATTCCTTTGATTTTAATGATTTAAAGCAAATACTGCAGGAGAAGCTAGCACTCTCATGGACACGCATATGCTTTTTCATTGTAAAAGCATGTTTGAACTGCTTTCCACATAAACTGCAAGTGAAATATGTGGTTGTACTATGTGTTTTATGATGAGCTGCAAGGCTTGATGACTGCGTAAAACTTTTACCACATTCACAACTATATGGCCGCTCTCCATTGTGGGTTCTCATGTGACTGACTAAGGTCTGGCTGTGTGGTGTAGAGTAAGAGCATGATGTGCAATGGTATCTTCTGGCTGCACCAAATCCTGACACTTTACCAATATGTTTTCTTTTTTCATGCATAGATTCATAATGTTTCAAGAGTGTTATCTTTGTTTTTAAAACTTTGTTACAAATATCGCATTTAAAACTATTCTTTGCATTAATTACTTCACTTTCATTAGTTTCGGCTTTTTCAGTATCTTTGGTATAGAGATCATTAAATTCTGAAAAGTCACTTGCAAATGGGCATGTGTCAGTGTTTTCATTGTATGTTAGCACATTATTTGTTAAGTCATTCTCAACCTTCAAAGTGGTTCCTTGTAAATGTTCTTTGTAATATAGTTTTATTCGTTCATTGAGGGTAATGCATTTGAGTCTAAAGCTGTTAGCACTGTTTAATTCTTGTAAACAGTCACCACACATTAGAAAGGGCATGAATTTATCATGAGATAAAGTAACTTGAAAACAAAGATATATTCTATTTAGCACCTCTTGAGAATCATCACTCTCAGAGAACAGACTAATACTTTCTTTAGCATTCTGCAAACAAATTCTACACAATCCTTGCATGTTTATATCAACAGGTACATCAGAGTAAGCCATAATTTTAAATTAGATGTCTATGGGTACTACAATAACGCTACATAGTTAGCTGTTCCCTTCATTTTACTCCCATCCCCAAGGTATGGAATGATACTGGTTTGTTCTCAATTTATTACAGTAATCACTGTTATATATGCAACCAAGCAACAAAAGGAAATGATGGGAAAGTTCATAACCGAATTGTAATAAATAACATCCTTTTTTTCTTCTTCTTTGGCAACTGAGCCGTGTCGACTATTCTGCCAGCGTCACAATTAACATCCTTATTTATAGGTAATTATTTTGTTTTGTTTACGATAAACGAAATTTGACAATGATAAGTAGTAGACCACAGAATAAAAATAATACTCGTAATGGCCACAGACTAAGTAGTACTATCACAGAACACATACTCCTAACGGAGAGTACTATAAAGACATCGAAATATAATGCTAGATCAAAGAGTACTCTAGATACACACGCAGCGACTTAAGACACCGGTGACTCGCTTTGGCAAATTCTGTATCTCACGTCTATCCATTCTAAACCAATCATACACCATCGCTGTGATCCACACAGATTTTGACATCGCTATTTACTACGTGTTCGTTAAAATAGCCCTAAATTAGCTGTAAAAATCTGTGTATGGAGTATGAACACCCACCCTGGGTGTTGTACTTAGGGTGGTTGCACATCTGACGGAAGGAACAGACAGGGGGCTTACAACTAGCTCATAGAGGACACAAGTTGCACTGGGAGCTGGTGGTAAGCCTTCCAAGTATTTATTAAAACATTCAACCTTACACGCTCGATGATGCTTTAAGCTTTGAATTTGGCATTGGGGTGTCAATAAACACTTTGTATTTGGACGTTACCTATGGAAAAGTAACAAAGATACGCCCGACGCGTCTTCCGTCAAATGTGCAACTACCCTTAGTCTGTGGGTGTGTTGGACCAGTGTGGAGTTTTCGTATGGACCTGAGATTTTAACGTCGATGTCTTTTTTTTTTTTTTTTTTTGAGGATGGGAAATCATCAAATGACCCCTCCCGCTCTGGGTGGAGCAGAAGGGAGTGTCAGACTCTTACTGACTAAAACCCACCCGTGTTCCTTCCTTAGCCCTTTATGTACCAGGGCAGCGGTAACCCTTTCGGACGATCCCGCTACAACGTCGATGCCTGTGTCCCACTTCATCTAGAAGTCTAAAGCACGACACGTATTTACAACGCTAAAATGTTATTTAGGCGCGTGATCAGAATCGGAACTAACGTCGTCGTTATCTTGTTCTGTCAATACATTTATTTAAATAAATTAATCATATAATTTTAATGTTTATGAGTGCGCTCAAGGTAAGTCTGCGCGCGACGTAACACGGAACACAGCAAACTCTTTTGCCACCTGAAATAAGCGTCCAGATAGCGGCAAACGATTTATGAATTAAAATTCTACAGATTCGGACTTCTAAAGATTTTGTTTGTCAGCGAAGTTTATCTTTATTTTAGTCTCATTTTGAACCTCGTGGTCGATGGGATCATGTATCAAATATCCCGGATTGTGTTCTCTACCAGCGACTTTTCAGATTTGCAGCTTATACACATAAACAGAGAATACAATACTAATACATTTTTTTTTAAAACTGAATACTCTAGGGTATGTTAATTTAATTGCCCTGTTGGTTTTGTGGTCGCAAGCGCGACTGCTGAGCGTGGGGGTCCTGGGTTCGATTCCCAGTCGGGCAGTTGAAGTAAAAGTTGGCGGATTGACCCCGTCCATCGAAAAGCCCGTTAAGCTAATGGTCCTGCAACTGATCTATGCGGACATGTCGGATTGCCGTCCGGATAAGTATGAGAGTGAGAGTCCTGTGCTTGAGCACTATATTATTACCCGCCGAGGTTCTGGAGTAAGCAAGCTGGCAAGCCAGCAACTACGTACCGGAAGGTGCGGCGTTGAAAAGCCTCCCACGAAGTCAAGCGACAACATCGTGTAGAAGACAGGTGTCCGCGGAATGCAAGAAGCACAGGACCGGTCGATGTGGCAGAGTTCGGCCTGTGTCCAGCAGTGGACGGCTGAAATAGTGATTTTATATGAAGAAAAATCTGACTATTACAGAGTTACCCTTCTGTACTGTAAATGCCCACCCCATCGCATTTCTCCTCAATCTTTAAATCCCACCATAAAACTATAGCTTCTTTATCGGAGGCAGCGGTGGGACAGTTCCCACGTACTAACATAAGTTATACCGAAAATAGAAACCCTGTTTTAGGTCAAATATTTATTATGGTATTTAGGCGAAAGTTATCGTTCCAAATAGGTTTATCTATAAAAGAACTTGGGTATATGAGTGGAAGGACTCAACAAGGTCGTAAATGAAATACAATATTTAAAGTGCACAGGCATATATTGTTATAAGGCCTACGCCTCTTGTTGAGCCTGAAGCCTCTTGATGTAGGATGCCTTCTTCTGCTTGATCCTGTTCTTTCGCTCAGCCAGGGTCAGCTTGCGCTTGTTCCAGCGCTTCTGCTTGCTACCAGCTTCCTTCTTCTTGGCTTCCTTCTTGGTGTGAGACGGGTCGGAGCGGATCAATTCATGTGCTTTCTTGTAAGTGGCTTCAATCTGAAAAGATCAACGCTGAAGTTAATATTTATTCAACATCTTACTTTCATGCAGTTTGTTCTATGATCATTTAACATTAAAAAACTGTAGCAATATTTTAGTACTTAGAACCATGGAAGATTTTAAGTGTAGAAAAACATTGCATTAATATTGTCCAATTTCGACACTGCTCAAATGTATATGTAAGAACAGTAATTTGGTTGGACGTCAAATTGTTTAAGTAGGCTTTTATAGTGGAATATACTTACAGAATCAGCATTTACACCAAGTTTGATGTATTTGCCAAACTGTCGCTTGAAGGAGTCTTCATCGTCTGCTTCAAGACTGCGCATGTATTCAGCCACATGTAGACCAAAGATGTGTGCTCTGTAAACATTATTTATTTATGTAATTTCTAAAGCATTTTAAATTTTTAACATATTCTACAGATTGTTTTCTTTGTAACATGCTCACAGGATAGTGAACTCTTTAGTGATTGTTTTTAAAATTGGTTTCAAAAAGTTTAAATTATACTTTTTATCACAACCAATAATCTTAACATTTTACTGTTGCTCCAATAATGCTGTCCAAACAATAGATAAACCATAATTCAGAGGATGAATGGAGCTGTTATAAAAAGATTTGCTGTTGATATAAATGACCAACCCTTTGACAATTCAAAAGTGCCTGTAATTGGTTTATTTGTAATAAATGTTTTGAGTTTGAGTTTATTCAAACAGGGGACTCACCTGTGTACTTCAGCATTGAATTTCTTTGCTTCTGCATCATATCCTGGGAACCTCTTGATGGAGTGAGGAACATTTAGGCCACCATCAACTGCACCTTTCATGGCTCCAAACACGCGAGCACCAGTGGTGGTGCGTGCCAGACCCACATCAAGGTAACATCTGTGATGAATAAGGTACAGTTATGTAAAAACGCAGTTATAACAATAAATATTGTGTGTAACTGGAGCAATAAAATAAAATCAGAGAATTACGAAACAACATTCTTTTTTTAGCATTGTACGTGCTTTCAGACCGCCCGTAATGACTTCATCATATTTTTTTTATATACATAATATAATTGTTTGCACTTTAGTGTTACATTCAGTAAGAAAGCCATTCCTCTTGTTTTGCCAAATTAAAATATACAAATTGATTATTAGAATATTATAATGCCATGTAATAAATTAATTACCTGAAAGCGCCTGGGCCATTGTCTACGGGTTCCACATTGTATTCATCACCAGTGACCTCAGTAGCGCCACTGTATAGGGAGTCAAGGCCGAGCCTCTGGAGCAGTCTTCTTGCGAGCAGCAACCCAGTACTGTAGGCAGCGGCATAGTTTGTCAAACCAACCTAAAAATAAAATATTCATATTATACTCATCATATTTTAAAAAAAGTTTCTAATTCCATTAATTATTCGAATGGATCAGTATTGAACCTTATAACAACAGGGTTGTATGAGTTTGTACGTCTCTTCAGACCGCCCGTTCAAAATCATCATTGAAATCCTGATTCACATAAGTAATAAAATTGATGCAGCAGTTGGTCATTGAAGGTACAACTTTGCTTCAATTTATCTAATACAGTGTTTTTCAATTAATATTAAAGTATTCATTAAAGTATCAATTAATATTAAATTATTCAATGCCGGCCGCAGTTTCTTCAAAATTATAGGAGGTTCCAAATGGAATCAAGCACTTCAAAACTTCAGTGGTTGATTGTGGAATTCTATTTTTCTGTTTAACCAAAAGGTACCCAAGGTGACAGACTTGAATTCCAAGTTAGAAGCAGCGGAGGGAAGGGGGTCGCGAAATATTTTCCGCACTAAGGGGCCACGCCATGAGAAAGGTAGAAAAAAACTGATCTAATACAATCACTGTAAACAGGTGACTAACCTTGACGCCGTAGCGTGGCAGTTCGTGAGAGTAGGCGGCGCACACAATGTGGTCACCCTCAATACGGGAGTAAGCCACCTGGCAAGTCACATCCTTGTTGGACAGACGGACGATCAGGCGGTACTTGGGTGTATTGTATTTGTTCTTGTCCTGTTAAAAACATGACTAAAATTAGAACATAGGCAAACAAAACTAACCTACAATAAATACTTAAAAACAATAACTTACTTGAACAACGAGGCGTTTACGGGCATAGTAGTCGGTCTTTCCCTCACGACGCCTCTTGAATTTAACTTGGTACCTCTTGAAGTACTGCTTGTTCTTCACAACTTTCACGAACGCCTAAAACATAGCTTTGAATAAATCAACTGAGCTTTACAAATAAACATTGGTGTTTGACTATTCTAGATTATCAGAGACACTTTATAATCAATTGTGCTGCAGTCTAAAACGAAACCAATGTTGTAGTACACATAAAACATGGCACTACACACCAATCTTGCTTCTTCTGCAGCATCAGATGACGCGCATGTGTCGGTGGTTCATCATTTAGGTTAGGAATTTAAAAAAATCCCTTTTTTTATCATATTTAAAGGTCCTCAAAATACGTCTTATTGAATAAAGACAAATATAAGAGTTAAACGATAGTGTTGATACATAATCAGCGATATGTATTAGGTTATTGATCCAACTAACAAGTAGTGTAAACTTAATTCTGACATGGCGCAGAGTTATCAATCCATATTTTCACAATCACAACTCGAAATTACAATAACATTTCATAATTCGCACAAGATTTAACCACACTAAGAACGATTGAAAATATTTTAGCACCATTGCTCACCATCTTTATTTGTTCCTAAATCTATTTAGGAATCGGGCGTCCGAGTAAGAACACCACCGGAAAAAGAAACTTTTTTAAAAGATGACAACTGACGTTTTCACAGATGTTGCCAGCTCTTGTAATTCAAGAATAGATAAAAAACATGACAAATAAAATGGAGCAGAAAGGCCCTTAGCACTTTCTATCGCATTAAAATGTAGATTGATCAACCACATAATTTTGTTCTATCGCAAGGAATGTCACTAAATAAAAAGTTACAGCAGTTCAAACAATCAAATTATTATCAGTAATGCTTTTTGTATAATTCTGTTTTTTAAATGTAAATCCTATTAACATTATAAACGTGAAAGTTTGTATGTTTGTTACTCGTTCGTCAAAAACTACGGAACGGATTTGGATGAAATTTGGCACACAGATGGTTTATAACCAGGATTAACATATAGGATACTTTTTATCCCGATATTCTAAAATTTCGAATAGAGCAACGATGAAAAAAACGCTTTCATTATCACCTTCGTATGAAGGCACTCTTCAACGTTTAATAGCACTAATTTCGTTGGTATATACACACAAAACAAATTTATCTTGGAGTAGTAATAATCAGATCATACGAGCAGTTATAGAATGATTTTAGATATAAAACACTGGAGAGAGGTAATACAATGGGGGCTTTCGCGTGTGAATTTGCCACTAGAGGCGCTTGTGTCGTGTGAGGTCCAATAAATTCACTTTTCACAGGCTTTGGCGGGCTTCGTGACATAAATTATAATTTCTTTCATTTACCTGTTGAAAAGTGATCTCCTTCGTGAAATTACCGCAAATATGGATTATTTGGCGATGAATGTGAACGCTTTGAAAGCGGAATTAAGAGAAAGAGGCGCAAAACTAAGCGGCCTCAAAGAGCAGCTGATTCAGAGGTTTGTATGTTTACTGTTTACAAACTTATTTTTTGCCAAAAGTATGCTTGTTTGCCGAGCTATGTTTTTTCTTTTTACAGACTTCAAGACTATGACCGAAACAATAACTTTGTTGGAAACGAAGAGGAAAACATAGTATTACAAAACGATTCGGTGTATACTGTTGAGTGGCCTTCAGACAGTTTGTACAGCAGTGTAACGACTAAAAGTGAATCACCAGACTTGGATATCGTGAATATTACTACTTACTTTTTAGAAGTGTACGCAGACAATGTGGGAATGACTGACTGATTAATGAATTCCTAACGTCTCTAGTAACATGTAATCAAAATGATGTGCTTTTTTTATAGAGGACAGGTACACTCTGAAAAGTGTAGTATTTTTTGTTCAAATAAATATTAATGCTTCAAGGGAATTTATTGTTAATGGTGCAGTTTATGTTTTTTTAAGCTGTTGTGATAATATAAATAATGAAGAATATCTTAAATTTACTGTCAAAATGTTCTTCATGTTGAGTTTCCTCTGTATTTGAAGAAAGTGTAGCAGTTTCCAATTTCTTTTTTTGACGTTGATGAGCTCTTTCTGCACTTTTTCTTTTAGTTTCCTTTCTCTCTTCACTTTCTTGGTTCCAAGAACATTGACTAGGTAACTACAACTTTTAGCTTTATTTTAGGAGTAGCTGTAAATTTGTGAACATAAGATTACAAGAGATGAAAGTAACGTAAAAGTTACTCAAATCAGGATGAATAAGAAAGATAATTAGATACTTACGATTTCTGTACTTGATTCTTTGGGTAACACATAAATATAATCCTCGGGGTTAAAATGTTTTTTACAAACACGAGAATGTTTTGTCGGAGTATAGTTATTCCTGCGAATCGCCACTAGCCACTGTTTTAGAACAGTTTTATCTTTTGGAAACATGTGTCCTCCTTTTTTTTTCCGAACAAAACGGAACTTCACAACATTGCGGCATAGCTACTCGATATGATGATAGTTATTTATAATTAATAAACTTAATGAGATTCGAGATTTAAAACTTTGCTTCGGCGCCGATCTTTTAAAGTCGCCTTTTCAGCTATACCTCTGGACCTTAGTCAACAGTGGCGCCTACTGGTGAGCAAAGAAACGATAGTCCCCATTACGATTGCATATAATTAAATAGTAATGAAGTCTAAAAAAGTAATTGCTACGAGGTGTGGAAACGATGCTGTTGCGGAAAATATAGTTTTTAGAATTTAGTTCAGTTTCTCTGTATTTATTTACCGGATTGATGCAAAAGGAATTTTGATGAAATTTGATCCACAAATAGTTTTTAACCTGGTTTAACACAGGGCACTTTTAATCTCGGTAGTATGTATCATACGTTCTCATGGGGTATTTTCCGACATCCACGCGGGTGGAGTCGCGGGCAAAAGCGAGTAATTGATATTTTTATACTACTGTGTCTTTTTTACTTGACTGATTAGCGTCATGGTATCTTCGACTATAATGTTGTGATTGATTGGATCTTCGTCGAACTGCCCCTTCTTATTTTTCCAGATGAATCCAAACGGGTTAGAAATAACAATTGTCACTTTTATTTTGGTATTTCATGCATTGCGGATTTTTTAAAATTATAACTATCCATGTTTTAAATGCCTAAAACAATATGCATTTTTCGTGGAACAAGTTTTTTCTTGGAAAATGATGACGACCTTTAATTTTTTTTTTATTTAGTCTGGTAAACCTTGGAAATCTAATGTCAAATAATTCAATTCTTCGCTATGGCTTCCTCTTATTCATATCCTGAATTATTTTTGGCGGGTTTTATATTTACCTTGCCATTTTTATATGAAAAAAGTAATCTATTTCGGTATTATTTGAAATTTTTTCTCTATTACGCTTATGTGTTAACAACATGTACGGTGCTCTTGCCGGTAGTGTTAATTTATCCTCGCGACGTAACAAACCTAATGTAAGATATCGATTTATTTAATATTTCTTGTTCGTTATCATACTATTCACGAATATCGTGTTTGCGTAGTATTTATGTAAATCGTTTTTTTTCTACAGAGTTGCTTCCAGATTTTGTCGCTATGCCTCTCAAATAGTAGGTATAGAATGGGAATTGCGGGGGATGGAACATTGGAATACCGAGCAATGTTACATTGTTATATCTAATCATCAAAGCTCGTTAGATATATTAGGTAAAATCCATTTTAAAATTATGATTTCTGCCACAAATTTAATTGCTACGTTTTTCCATAATGCTTTCTCTTTTACATACCAGGTATGTTTGAAATGTGGCCTCGCATGAAGCGTTGCACTGTCGTAGCAAAGAGACCTTTAATGTTCACTGGTGCATTTGGATTTGGCGCCTGGCTGTCTGGTCTTGTATTTATTGACCGGTTAAGAACGGAGAAAGCTCGCCAACTCATGAAGGATGCAACTGCACGAGTCATTAAAGAAAAAGTATGTATCTCTCCATAATCATGATTTTGTTTTAATTAATCTATAAAAACTTAAAGTTCCTGACTTTTTTCTAGACAAAGCTTTGGATATTTCCTGAGGGGGCAAGATACAACAAAGGCAGTATACAATCTTTCAAGAAAGGCGCATTTTATTTAGCTATTGATGCTCAGATACCAATAATGCCAGTTGTCTTTAGTCAATACTACTTCCTAGACAGCGAGACTAAGACGTTTGAACCAGGTTTGTTAACACATTAATCTAATGTTAAACACATATAATCTCAAACAGTTTTTTAAAACACTAAAGTGGTAACTTAAATATTTCATTAAAATAATTACAGGAAAGGTGGTCATCACAACATTGCCTCCCATACCAACAAGTGGAATGACACGTAATGATGTTGAAACTTTATCGGAAATGGCACGTCAACAAATGATTGATGTTTTCCATGAGAGTTCCAAAGATCTAGTTATGCAAAAGAAAATTGCTATTTAAACACTGGCCACCCACCTTATAATTCCATTGATATAAAACTTTAAAAGTTATTCCTAGCATCTCATCCTAGATAATTAAGAACTACTTATTTGTTTTTTATTTTAAACAATTATTACCTTTTTGTGACTGGGAATGTAACATTTTCTAGAATGTGAGGTATTTGTAATGTGTCAAAACATGTACACAAATATTAAAGTGTACATGTTGTGATATTCGAAGACAAGTGCCAATCATTCACTTTCAAAGTTAACTTTACTCCAAGAAGCCATATGTTAATTATATAAAGTAGGTATACATTCCTTTTGTAAACATTTTATCTAGTCATGTTTTTTCTTTATTGTTTAGTCAAATGTGTTATTGAATGTAGTTAATAAGAGGATTATTTCCTATACTTTACTAGTCATAGTTATAAGTTGTACTCACCATTTAGTTGACTGACATAATACTGAAATGTTTGATTTTTTTTTGCCCTTTAGAATATTCTAATCTAAAGTATTGTAAGTTATTGATATTGTAGGTAATGTAGTATGTCAACAATCAAAATTATAAATGGCTTTTTTTTTAAGTTCAACCAGCCAGTAAAACTTGAAAAAAAATAATAAGGCTTTGTCACAATATAAATACACAGGTCTTTGCTAGGACCGTGTGAAACAAACGCCTCAATAACGCGAGCTAATTGCACCATCAGCATAAATAAAGTGTTCTTGCATACATATTATGCGGTGCATCGCATCATGCGCCAACAATTTACTTTGATTCCTCGCTTAATAAATGCCACAAGACAAATAACTTAGATTTTGCCTAAACCTTTTGTTTGGGTGTGATACAATAATAAAACAAGTTTATAGAATCTTAGATAAATATTTATTTGGCTAAGCCAATGAATCTATAGGTATTGCAATGTAATTTATTGTTTGGGCTGTGTTTGTTAAGATAGGTACCTATACAATAAGTGTTTTTTGTAAGGTGAGGTTGTGAGTTAGATTTTCACATAGTTTCACCTAACGCGAAGCTTATTAAAGCAGTTATGAACATGAAGCAATTTAGACAAAATGTATAAGTTTATCACCAATTACTTTGTGTGACCATATAGCAGATAGGCATTCGCTCCATGTAAAATACTGGTATTCAGTTGCATCCGGTTAGACTGGAAGCCGACCCCAACATAGTTGGGAAAAGGCTAGGCGGGATTTTTACTTTGTGTGACCATAATTATAATAAACTTCATGTGACAAAATTGTATGGATATAACTGGCGTAAATAAGTAGGTACTTTGAGATTTTAGTAGCAATAATTAAGTGTCGCGATATTGGAAAATCGTTGAAAGCCAATTAGTGTCTGATAGGCTTTATCAGCGCGTTACCATGCGGAAAACTGAAAATAAAAGAATATCAGACGAGTGTGCCTAATATTCTTTTATTTCGTCTCTGTCCAGAATGGATTGCAGCAATCGATGGTGCTTATTTTACCTACAGACTTCGAACGTTATTGATCGAAGCCGAATGGTGACGAATTAAAATTAATCGTTTGCTATAGCATGAATCACATTTTACCCGACTGTTGTTTTGATCCTTTATTGCTTACTTAAAATCTTTGCAAGTACCTACTACCATTTGGGTATTGTTTTACACTCAGTGCATAAAATATCCTTTAGTCAAATCAGTTTCAGTACATACAATAATGTATACAAAAATCATTGATAACACTAGCTTGTCACAGGTAGGTACTTATAAAATTTTGGGATACATTAATATTCTAATAAAATTGTATGCAATAAGATAAGATGTGATCCAATAGTACATTGCAAGAGAACAGCAAATAAATAATTGCACATAAAAAATAAACCGTTTTTAGTATTTCAACCATCATCACAAACGCGACAGTTCATGTTAATTGTCTATGAATAATGTTATCAGTATTATTTTCCCTTACATTTATCCAATCACCGAGGACTGGAGAAAGCATAAGTGCTCATTTACGGAGACGCGGGGCGTCGCGTTGGGCGGCGCGGCCCGCACTAAATTCAAACATATGGCGTTGTTTGAGTGCGTTTACGGAGAAGCGATTTTAGACGCGTTTGCTTGAAATGGAGCGTTTTTTGCGGCCGAGCCCGCGGCTGGCACCGCCGCGTGTCACGCGGCGTTTATCGCGGCGGCGCTATTCTCGATGAAGCGATGCCGCGGCGGAATCTTCTGCCTGTCATATTTGGAAATTGCAGAACGCAATTAATTAATTATTACTAATTCATTTAATTTGCGCTCCCATCTTCCGCTAACCTAAAACTGGTCAGTTTGATTGAGTATCCCGCGTGCGCTGCAGCGTTGCCCGCCGCGTGCTTTGCTACACGCTTGAGGGTTCGCCGCGGGTGCAGCGGCGGGCACCGCCACGCTTCCCGCCCCGCGTCTCTATGAACAACGTTTTATATTGCCATACGTTTGTGTTTACGTGTGCGATGATAAATGCTGCTTGACGCGCCGCCGCTCCGTAAACAGAAAATCGTACGACGCGCCGCGAGACGCCACGCTGCACGCGACGCGCGACGCCTCGCGTCTCCGTAATTGGGGCCTAACAATTATTGTTAAATCATCTACTTCGGTATATGTATAAAATCTAAACGAGACTAAAACATAGCACAACTTCATACGTTCGACATGCATTACGAACTGAATCAATTTTATTATAATATTAAAAATGTATACTGATAGATATGTAAATCAAGGTTACAAATCAAGCGCTTAAAATTAAAACCAGAATAATCACCTGATAAAATAAATACAAATTACGTTGCTACAAACTATTTCACTGTAAGTTGTAATTGCAGGTCTTACTAAATTTTCTAATATTTGATTTACAAGTAGGTACATCTTATTTATAAAATGTAGAAGAACTTGAACACTACGCATTGCTTGTAGATTTCTTGTATAATAAATTAAAAATCCCATAAATATTGTAACTCTGCAATATTTTGGTTCTCTATTAATCATTCCAACCCTCACCCCAGCCTTCATTCTCATCGATATTTTCATCTGGAACAAATTCTAATTTGCTGCTTACGTTTTGCGTACCGCTATTTTGAGCAATATTTACAATGGTCGGCTTTTCTATTACAGGCGTCATATCAGCAAAAAAATCGAATTCTTCTGAATTCTTTTTAGAATCGTATTTTTGATTTTTTATGTCTAGTTCAGAAATATCTAAGATATTCTTTTTTGCTTCGATTGCAGCTTTTTGCAGTAACGTCGTTCTTGATTCGGAAACAACATTCGTGTTTATGTTTGAGATAGAAGTCCTTTTTTCATCTACAGTCTGGATATGAACTAATTTTTCATGTGTACTATCTTCATCTAAAATTGGAGATACACTTTTTGTTGTTAAATGGCGATTATTATCCCAGTCGCTCCAGTCATCTTCACTGTCTCCTTTTTTTGTATGTAATTCTGTTGCTATAATCTCATCGTCTATGGATTCTCCACCAACTGGAGAAGGTCTTTCATTTAACGTTAACGACTTATCAAAAGTAATTAACTCATTTCTATCGTCACTTTCGTATATCTCTCCAGAACATGGCAAATCACGCAAAGACTTACTTGGTAGATATCCATGAGTTTCAGTTACTGGACTGGCTGCTAGCAATAAAGGCTTTGTTTTTGAATTTGGTCTGCCATCTGAGAAAAATTTCGATCTCTTTCCTCCTATGACAGTTCCAGCTCCTAATATTGGTACCAATTCACTTAAACATATTAGAGTTGCTGCCACTAAACTATCATCTATATCCTTGATGCCCAAAAGTAACTGCAACAAGAAAAAAAATGTTATTCAACTAAGGGCTACAGAAACATTCTTACAGCCAGCTCATTCTTGTAGCTTGCTTGCAGCTTGAATGCTTCTTATTTTATTTTTAAATTGGTTCATTCAGTTACAGCAATTAGCTGACCCAGATTTTAAGATTATATCTTTCTTTTTTAGGGTTCCGTACCCAAAGGGTAAAAACGGGACCCTATTACTAAGACTTCGCTGTCTGCCCTTCCGTCTGTCTGTCACCAGGCTGTATCTCAAGAACCGCGATAGCTAGACAGTTGAAATTTTCACAAATTATGTATTTCTGTTGCCGCTATAACAACAAATACTAATAACAAAATAAAATAAATATTTAAGGGGGGCTCCCATACAACAAACGCCATTTTTTTGCTCGATATAAATAATGGCAACAGGTGTAGGCACTTGAAATATTCACAAAATACTTAGTTGTATTTTTACTTTAATAATAAAATTAAAATAAAATATATATTTAAGGGGGGCTCCCATACAACAGACGTGATTTTCATAGATAATGGTACGGAACCCTTCGTGCGCGAGTCCGACTCGCACTTGGCCGGTTTTTTATACAAAACGTTGCCCCACACTAGAAAGTACTCCTGTATTGTGGGTGCGTTTACAAACATTTGAACTCACATACACAAACAGCCAGACCCGGAAAAACTACCTGTAGGCAACACAAATATTTGTTCCGTGCGGGAATCGAACCCGCGACACACAGCGCAGCGGTCGATCGCTCAGCCACTGCGTCAACCGTGCCGACGTACCCGTACCGCGCCCGTACCGTGGCCGTGATCGATTCGTATTCTAAAAACTCGCAACCATATATGCAAAGGTGGGTTAGCTAATTGCTTTAACTGACTACTATTGGATTGGGTTTTCTTAATAAATTGATGAAATAACCTCTGGAAGGATGTGTTGAGAGAGCTCTTCATGTGAAAATACATGAACAAACTTGGAAAAGTGTCTTAAAAGTAGCATCCTGATTTGACTGTCTCTCACTCCAAATAACTGCATTAGTCTGGGTTTAATATGTTCTTTGAACACACCAAGACTGAAAAATCCTGGTACTTCTCCATTAGGTATGCGGTCTGGAATTTAAAGCAGAATAATATATACATTAATATGGATATAATTATATACATTTTAAGTTTTAGTAATCCATAAATGGTGTCTTAGCAGGATCATTACCATTTTTTGGTTTGAGAATGAAAGGAATGACATCTCTTCTTGCTGTTTGGTCTAACATTGTAAGCCTGGATAGCAACAGACCTCCTAGTTGCTTTGCCACAGTTTCTTCATCATAACATTTCAGATTGTCCAAAATATTAGCAAAAAACTGGCTCTTTTCCTCTTCTGAATTTAAAGGGAGGAAATTAAGAAATTTATAGATTGAAATAAATTCATGATTGAAAAAATTGTGCTGCAATATGTCCGATAAGTTGGGCCTTTTGGTAGGATTTTGATGCTGCATGTAATCTCTACAATATTTCTTGAATTCTTTTAAATGAGGTACTTCATCTGAAAATAAAGCAAGTAATTACACATAAATAGCAAATGGCAAGATCAAAATAAATATAAAAATATGAATTTAGTGCTATACCATCTTTACAGTCCTTGAAAACATCATCAACCAATACAGCAAATGCATATTGATCCACTTTAGTAGTAATCTCATAAGAATCTTCATTTGGATCAACTGCTTTATCATACCTAAAATATGACAAAAATGTTAAATATTGTTTATATATAATTGAATAAACGAAACTTCCACAAATGTTTACAATTCTTGGTAAGTAAATTAATTCGTCTTGGTAAGTAAATAAACTATACTTATACTAATAGCCCATATTAGTATAAGGGCTGAATTTTTCAACACCAGATACTTTTATCGGAGGGATAATGTTGAATTTTTGACAGTTCTTTCATACAAAAATTCTGACATCAATATCTGTAAAAAATATCTGTTGATTGCAAAATCAGCTCTAAGAGATCAAAAATGTAATATTATGCATACTATACTTTAAATTCTACCTGTGAATCCTGGCATGTCTCAAATAAGCTGCTGTCAGCTCAGCAAACGGGCACAGGTATTGCAGTCCTCCCAGCTTCCATTGTCCATCTCCAGTCACATATATTGCTGACACACTCACATTATTATGGGACATACCAGCCTACAAACAGGATGATTAAAGTTTTAAAATAAATTAGAAATCTGTTATGGTGTTAAATAAAATAAGCACAATGAATTGAAACTTAATTGATGGAAATATTACTTACTCAACTTTTACTGGTAGGATACCCATATAGTTTCATACTAAATTTAAATTAATACAAACCTGTTCGTGAATAAACACTAAAGCTCTTAAGATATTGTTGAGTCCTATGCATAGCTGGAGCGGTGTTAAGGACTGTAGAATATGTGACAATGGCTGCACAAATTCAGTGGCTAAATGTAGAGTAGAACGCTGTTGCCAAGCAGAAATATATCGAACTATGCATGGATGACGGTACTTCAGAAGATTCTACAAAGTAATTAAAACATTATCGACTGTAACCACAAACATAAATCAAGTTTCATTATACAATTTGAAAACATACATTTGAAAACTTTTCCAGTGGTGTCGAAATTGACCAAAGCGGACCAACCGCAGCTTCTCCCTTAAAAACTGAAACTGAGCCATCACCTTTTAGGCTGAAATACCTGCAACTGTCTTTTATTGTGGCCTGATAGTGGCACCAAAAATCGGTTATCTCTATTGCTTTTTCTTCAATTTCTAGGCCACTTAACTGTGAACTGTCGTTACCCATCATTTAGGATTTTTGTTTTAAGCAAATGTATATCATTGGAAAATTTTAAATATATAGTACAAATGAGAACTTCGTAATTAATAATACAGCGAAACTAGAAAACAAAATCTATGAAAAATGTTCAACGTGACATTTCGAAACTGACAGAAGTGACCGATTACGTCTGTGCAGAACTGCAGAATACCACAGACAGGGCTGTAAGGCTAGCTCTAGCTACATGCAGCGACTTGAGAAAGATTTTAATTTTTTCCAGTTCACATAGATTATGTGATAGTGTGGAGGCTAGGATTTTCCCGATTAATTTCTGTGCCATGGACCGAGAATTGTTGTATTTGCCTAATCTGTGGATGGACACATGGATTAGACTTGGGTAGTTCCGGAACGAGTCATGAAAATGATATAGTTCCAGTCCCGGTACTACACCACTCACTCGTTCACTACCAACTCAAATGTGTCCTTTAGTTCCTCTAGTACCGAGTAGTCCCGACTATTACTCGTACCAAAGCACTCTGCTAGCTCTCGCTCGCGCCATCGAACATCGACGCACCGTTACGCCTATGATAGAACGAGATGGGAAGACATCGTATGTTCGTAATAGTTTTGTAGGTACTCGTATAGTCCCGAGGTAATAATATATCAGTTTTGCTTTGATAGTTCAGAACTACACGGTACTGGAACTATTCTGTGGTACTAATGAACTGAAAGCGTTCCCCGGTACTAAAGGAACTAATGAACTAGATGAGTGGACTAGTTCCGGAAGCAAAAATATACCTTATCTTTTGTTGGACACGCTTTGCGCATCTCTAACATGGATGTCATTTTTCAGTGAGATTGAGATAGTCAGTGTCATAGAGTAAAGTAATATTGGTCAGTGTCAAAGAGACATTTTGCCAGTAGACAGGCAGGTCTGTCAATGTCAAATGTTTTCTAATTTTTAGGTACTATTCGTACAAAAATGGCATCGAGTTTACTCAAAAAAGCTATCTTCTCCAATCCTGCCACTGTGCGGAAGACGTTTGGAATCATTTGCAATGCTACACGAAACCGTAAGAATAATAAATACCCAAGCTGAGCTTGTTTATGATAATGATTTATTCAGTGTTGTGACTGTTACGTCATTTCATTTTAGATTGGAACTATCAATACATGCCCGGTCCGTATCCTAAGACCCTAGAGGCGCGAGAGGCTGCGGCAAAAAAATATGGCATGACCATTGAGGAGTATCAGCCCTATCCCGAGCATATGGGTTATGGTGATTACCCAAAACTACCTGATATTGGAGAGGATTCTAGGGATCCACACTACCCTTATGATAATCCAGAATTGAAGAGAAACTTCAATGAACCTGTAAGTTTTAAATTGCACTTTAATTAATCGTTGCTATTGAATAGTCCTATAAATTATGTTTATTCATTTTCAGATACATGCAAGGATGGAAATATTTGGTGGTGACCGTTATGACCCTTCTGCGAAGAGAAGGTTCTCATTGATTCACCAATGGTCGTGGTTTTTGGGTGTAGTTGGAGGATCTCTTGCATTGTTCTTATTCCTGGAAGATTATAAAGTAGGAAGGCCTGTTACAGCCAAGCAATACCCATCAAGTGGACCTCACTATTCATTCAGTGCTTAGGAAAACATGAAACTCTTGTTCTGGTCTATTCAAATTAGAATTATTATTTAAAAAAATAGTTTCAATAAAACAAAATATGAGTTTACATTTTTGTTTTTTATTCTTAAACTTAACACAATCAAACACAATCATCAAGTAAGTATTGACTTGATGATTGTAGGATTGCCTATTGATTTTAGGTTTTATTTATAAACAATGATTAAAGTAAAGTGACATTTAAACATCACAAATATATGGTTAAACAGTAGCTAATCACTATTTAAGCAACATATTTTATGAATAAAGGGGAATATGTATAAAATCACTATAGAAATTTTTGCCACAGGTCAAAGTAACCCATTTCACGTGTTTAGCCAGAGCTAAACAAATTCTTCTTTTCACTATTTTTGTTTGCATGCATGGGTGCAGCCCTTCCCCAAAAGGGGAACCGGTCAAATACTGATATTTAGCATAGGAAAAACGAAAATTTTATCAGCCTAGGGTATTTTAGGAACCATCACATGTCATAACATGCATGCAAACAAAAATAGTGAAAAGAAGGCCAAAATCGAAGCAAAATATTGCTCACATAGGTACTATAAAATCCTTGAATAGGCTATTTTCCTAAAAAAATCTAATTAGTCTGTCAGTTAGATTATCAAAACATATTGAACCCGTATTTTTTCTTTTGTCAATTATATAAAATATGAGGAAGATATCGCCCTTTAAAGTTCCGCGTGACGTCACTTGCTTGCGATACTTGCAAGCAAGTGACTTCACGGCCCCCACTCCCAAATTTTGACGCGCTTTATCTTTGTCATTTTTTGTTTGATTGACAAAAGAAAAAATACGTGTCCATTATTTTTCGATAATCTAACTGACGGACTAAATATTATTATTTTTTTAAACCCAGGCAAATACTCTATTAATTACACGATTTTCCATGAATTATCCTTACAATTTCTCTACTCAATCATCAGTATCATAAAATGCATAAAAGTAGAGGTTCCTTGCCTTATAGGTTCTCCATCCCTGACTTATTTATATTGATCTGTACAAAGCAGGGGACTATTCAACTATACATTTTGTTGTTTCTACCTACCATAGCAAAAAGGCTTTTACAAAGTCAGTAAAACGAATTTAATTTTCCTTGCTGGTCCTGGCCCACAAATGTTTGTTGCCCATCAGTTTTTAAGTGGAGCTTATAAACTTCACAGAATGTGCAAAAATGTGCAGTTTTGAATGGTAGTGACAGATTATGGTAGGCCTCAGAAGGTTCATTTTATTCATATAAATTAATTACAATTTAAGATTTCACTTATAAATACTAGTAAAATATTCATCTTCCAAGTCATAGAGATCCGCTGCTATGTCGTCACGGAGAGACATTAGTTTCTGGTCACATTCTAGTTGTTTTGTGCGGAATAGTTTTGAGTTTTGTGTTATGGCCTCGTTGACTGATGGGAAATCATTCAGTATTAAATATTGTTTAATGTCTGATACCAGTTTCATCAAGGATTCACCAGCTCTCACTGAAAAATAAACAAACGTGTTAGTTTTTTTTTGTTAACCTAATATTGTGTCCCATTGCTGGGCAAAGGCTCCTCTTTTCTATATATATAAAAATGAATCCTTATTTCCCTTGGTCACGTCATAACTTGAGAATGACTATACCGATTTCATCCATCTTTTTTTTTTTTAAAGTTTTCTAATATTTTGTAGAAGGTTCTTAGGGAAAAAAGATTAAGAAAAGTTGCTTCATGCAGACGAAGTCGCGGGCAAAAGCTAGTTCCTTATAAAACTGTCTTGTGCGATTTCTGGTCATGTTAATAAATTATAATTATTGGCAATTTGAGTTTTTAAATGATATAAATGAGAAAGTTTTTTGTGCAAACTGCTGGTGTGGTATTTGCAAATTGTTCTATAATGAAGTAATAGACACACCCAAAAAATATGCAACTACTTACTTGTCCATTTACAAGTAACTACCATACTTCGTAAGTTCATGTATGATGATTTAATTGTGTTCTTTTGAGGAATAAAATTATATCTTAAACCATATGCAATAAGATGTGGTTATCTTGAATTAAATACGGTATCATACAAGATTATCTTCTAGAGTTTATCACATTAAGAAATACTTTCATACTTGTTAAATAATAAGAAAGTTGAAAACTTACCAATGTTGGCAGCCCGGACTTGCATTTCAAATGTATCTTGTTCAATCTGTGTCATTCTATTCAGTTGGGTTTCATTTTCTAGTTTTGCAAGTTTTATGATTTCTACAAATAAATACAAAACATGAATAATGTGTAGGCACAGACACATACTCCAATGCTGGTTTCTTATTTTAGTATATTAAACATAAGCAGAAGACATGGAACTTTAACATGACTGGTGACATGTGGATATACTATAGGTAAACTTCTGTCAAACCCTTAGGGGAATGCAGGCGTGATGTCAATCAGAAGACAAGGGCTTTTATTTTTATCTACTTTTGAGCATGGGACTGCAATTTAGTATGTTAATATTATTAATAGAAGGAAAATGTTGCACGGTGCTTTCCTCTTTCAAAATCTATCAGTTTTCGTTATACGGTATACCCCATGTTGGGAGAACCGTGTCTAGAGGTCTAGACCAGACAGAAGTGTTGGTTTTGTGTTCCTCTATGTAAATATATATTTATCTCCAAAGTAACACAAGTTATACATTACTTCCTACCTATTTTAGCTTTTGTTTTCCATCCGAATGAAGTGCTCAAATTATTGGAGAGCTGTGTTGTTACTTACCTTCAAAGTTTTCTAACATACTCTTGACATCTTCTTTTAATCGGGTTGTATATGATTTTAGCAATGCTTCCTTATTTTGGGGCAAATTTCTTTGCATTTTGATTTATTTTGCAGCTTCTTTTCAGGCACAGAACTTCAGGCAAGGCAGCAAATCAAAACAATTTCGACTCGACAACAATTTCTTTGACAGATTGCTGTGCAATTTTGACATTTACGACAATCGATACCAATCGACCGTATTTTTTTTAGGTTTACAACATTAGAGAAATTTTGTTTTTAATTTATGTTTCTGTTCTGAGTAAAAGTCTTTTGATATACAGTACAGTTATCTTAGAATGGTATGAATATGATAGTTGATCTTACTGTGCGGAAACATTCATACAAAAATATGATGAAAACTCTGTTTTCTGTCAATGTATCAATCCATTGTATCATGTTTGCATTGTCACTGTTATGTATGAATCTTGCAACATGTTGTCCCCTATATGTTTCGATATTTACCTGCTTATGTGGAATCCACTAAATCCTGCACTAAAGTTACAATACAGACAACTTTTAAAACACAAACGAAAACAGTTATCTCAAGTTCTCTTTAGTTTCTTAACCACCGAAACGCTGCTTGTGTTAGCCTTTTATTAATTTATTTGATTATGTATTTAAATCAATATACTAAATGATTTATTTAATTATAAACTTATTTTCAAATTGTAACCGTGTTCCCAAGAGAAATGCCTTTAATAGTTGTTAAACTGACTTTTGTCGGTTGACAGCAAGTGGGGTAGCTGTCAACGTGGGTAGTCTCACTTGGGAACACGGCATTCAGGCTTGAGCAGTAGCAGAGTAAACAGGTGTACTTGTTAAAGAGTGTTAAACCAAGTAAAGGTAACAGTGTAATTAAAAGGACTTATATAACTTTATTTTAGAAGACTTTGCTTTATTTCCTTCGCAACCTTGAAGTAAGTTACAGTTCAGAAGCGGGATAGCACTAAGAATATTGTATTCTCAGTGTTGCCAAGACGCCCAGCACAGCGCAATAAGAAGGCAATCAAATGGAAGATCAGTCAAGTAATCGAAGCAGACGCTTGGAAACTCCTGATTCCAAGCTGCCGTCCTGTGCGCAACGCAGCCGTGGCAGCGCGAGGCGCAGCCGGAGCGGCGCGCAGCGCAGCAGTGGCAGCGCGAGGTGCAGCCGGAGCAGCGCGCAGCGCAGCCGTAGCAGCGCTAGGCGCAGCCGGAGCGGCGTGCAGCGCAGCCGTGGCAGCGCGAGGCGCAGCCGGAGCGGCGCGCAGCGCAGCCGTGGCAGGGCGAGGTGCAGCTGGAGCAGCGCGCAGCGCAGCCGTAGCAGCGCTAGGCGCAGCCGGAGCGGCGTGCAGCGCAGCCGGAGCGGCGTGCAGCGCAGCCGGAGCGGCGTGCAGCGCAGCCGTGGCAGCGCGAGGCGCAGCCGGAGTGGCGTGCAGCGCAGCCGTGGCAGCGTGAGGCGCAGCCGTGGCAGTGCGAGACGTAGCCGGAGCGGCGTGCAGCGCAGCCGTGACGGCGCTAGGCGCAGCTGCACTGGTGTTGCGTGCAGCCGAACCGGTGCAAGACAGAGCGACCACCACAATACGAGGCTTTCCCAAGGTGACAGTAAGGTTGTCGAACAGGTTAGTGACAAGTTATTGCTTGTACAAATGTTAAAAGACATTGTTCAGACTATGAAAGCTGGTGGGAACAATGAACGTTTTCCCGTCTTTAATGTAATTCCCGAATTCGATCCATCTAAAAGAAACCAATCGATAGAGATGTGGATAACTAAAGTAAATGAGTGTGCACAAATTTATAATTGGTCAGAAAGACAAACGATTCATTACGCACTGCCGAAACTTGTAGGTTTCGCTCAGAAATGGTACCAAGGGCTACCTAGTGTTATGTTTTCCTGGTCTGAGTGGCAAAACAAACTACGATCAGCTTTTCCGAGCGACGAAAATTACGCTCAATTGTTATCAGATATGCTTGCCTGTAAAGCTCGTTTTGGCGATTCTCTAGAGGAATATTTTTATGACAAGATGGTGATATTGAACAGATGTAATATTACTGGAAAGAATGCCATTGATTGCGTACTGTTTGGGATCGAAGATCGATCTATAAGAACTAGTGCAGAAGCAGCACAATACTCTGATCTTGAGAAAGAAGTTACTTGTCTACTTAAAGGGAGTTAAAATTAATAAACGAATTGACAAAACCGCACAGCCGGCAAGCGTAATTGATAATAAACGCAATCAAATTAAAGGAACTAAAACTAACAGAACAGAATCTACATCTAAATGTTACAACTGTGGTGGTGATGGTCACTCATATTATAAGTGTAAGCAGCCAATCAAGCGGTGTACTGCTTGTAATAAAGTAGGACATTTAGTTAACGACTGTAGCGAGAAAAAGGACTCGACTCCTAAAACGGTTTTACGTATTTCCGCGGAACATGATACAGATTTAAAATATTTTAAAACGGCCTCTGTTAGAGGTGTAATTCTTGACTGTTATATTGATTTTGGAAGCCAATGCTCCATGTTGAGAGAATCTGTTGCCAGAAACTTAATTAGCTCATGGTCAATGAATGACTTACCAATCCTTAGAGGTTTTGGAGATTCTATTGTTAATTGTTTAGGAAAATGCGATTTAAAAATTGAAGTAGATTCTGTGAAGGCAGTAGTACCAACACTAGTAGTCTCTGATCATTTTTTGCAAGTCCCCTTATTATTGGGACAAACTTTTACCGAACAGGATCACATCATTGTTATTAAAACCAACGATACTCTTCTAATTAAGGATAGGCTTATGTCAAAATTCAAAATTGCTTTACGTGTTTTAGATGATATTAATATACAGGGATATACGGGTGTCGATGTTTACGCTGAAAATAAATATAATGGTGATGTTCTAATAGAACCCAGTTTAAGTCGCGAACCTAATAAGGAATACGAAGTAATTCAAACTTTAATTAAACTAACAAATGGCCAAGGTCAAATTGTGATTAAAGGACTAAACTCGCTAGGATTTACTCTTAAAAAGGGTTTGCTAATAGTTCGTGCAGTTCCGTTCACAGAAATGCAGTCATACAGTGTTAATAGAATTATAGGTAATGACGAAAACTTACCCAATCCTAAAATAGACTGCTCGTTAGTCAATGTAGGTGACGAATTAACAAAAGAGGATCGTCTGTCACTGTTTCGTTTATTAAACGACTATAGGGATTGCTTTGCTTTTTCAACCAAAGAATTAGAATGTATTAAAGGGATTGAGATGAGTATTAATTTGAGTGACAATAGTCCTATTGTTTACCGGCCTTATAGATTGGCTCATTCGGAACGCCAAGTTGTTAGGGGCATGGTTAAAGAATTAGAGGATTCGGGAATAGTACGTCCATCCACGTCAGACTATGCATCCCCGATTTTATTAGTCAAAAATAAAACTGGAGATTACAGGCTTTGATTTTAGATCTTTGAATAAGAAAACAGTTAAAGAACACTATCCGTTACCAAGGATTGATGATCAATTGGACAATTTATCAGGTTTCAAGTTTTATACAACCTTAGATCTTGCGTCCGGTTATTACCAGATTTGTATGTCGGAAACTTCCAAACATTTAACAGCTTTTGTAACGCCTGACGGCCACTTTGAGTTTAACCGAATGCCTTTTGGTTTGGCTGATGCTCCATCTAATTTTCAACGAGCTATCAATAATATCCTTGGTAACGCGCGTTTTAAAGATGCATTTGCTTACATGGATGATGTTATTATTCCGTCTAAAACTATTAGAGAGGGCTTCGAGAAATTAAGTAATACCTTGAATTTATTTAGGACCTCTGGAATAACGTTAAAATTATCAAAGTGTAACTTCTTTATGCGATCTATTAATTACTTAGGATTTGAAATAAATGAAAACGGAATAAGGCCTGGTCAGCATAAAATAAAAGCTGTCGATCGATTTCCTCGCCCTTCGGACCAACATAAGGTCCGTCAGTTTATTGGTTTGTCCAGTTTCTTTCGGGGCTTTATAAGGGGATTTTCTACAATCGCTAGACCATTAACTCAACTCCTTAAGAAAAATTCTGCTTGGCATTGGGGAAAATCTGAAGAAGAGGCTTTTCAAATGTTAAAGACGGAACTAACGAAACGCCCTGTTCTTGCTTTTTATAATCCGACTTATGAAACACAAGTTCATACAGACGCCTCTAAATTAGGAATTGCTGGAATACTAATGCAGAGGCCAACAAAGGATTCCCCGTTTAGTGCTGTTGCTTATTACAGTAGGCAGACTTCCCCCGAAGAGGCTCGTTTCACCTCCTATGATTTGGAGACGTTGGCCGTAGTAATGTCGGTAAAACAATTTAGAGTGTATTTACTAGGGCTGAAATTCACAATATTCACCGATTGCAAGTCTGTTCGAGCTACATTTGAAAAGAAAGACATGCTGCCACGGGTTGCAAGATGGTGGAATTATTTACAGGAATTTGATTTCAATATTAATTACAAACCAGGCTCAAGTATGTGTCATGTCGACGCCCTCAGTCGTAATCCTTTAAAGCCAACTGAGTATACAGAAGTTAGATTAATAGATGCTAATTGGATAGCTACCGCCCAACAAAATGATTCCGAATTACAAAGAATAATAACTATACTTAACGATAAAGAAACTGATAACATTATTGAAATTAAAAACAATTTTGTAGTTAAACGAGGTATGCTTTACAGAAAGACGCTTGAGGGCGAACGATGGGTTGTACCGAAAGGAATAAGATGGCATTTACTCAGATCAAATCATGATATGTTAGGACATTTTGGTATTGAGAAAACTTATGACAAAATAAAAAGTCAATATTGGTTTGCCAAAATGAGAAGATTTGTACAAAAATATGTGAATTCCTGTCTTGAATGTGCTCATACTAAAATCCCCAGTGGAAAAAAGTCTGGGGAATTACACCCTATACCAAAGGTGGATCGCCCATTCCACACACTTCACATAGACCATTTAGGCCCATTTGTACGTAGTAAGAAAACGAATTCTTATCTTCTTTTAATTATAGATGCCTTTACCAAATATATAATTATTGATCCAGTTAAAAGCATGAAAAGTACAAATTCTATTAAAGCGTTACAACGTTATTTTCATACTTTTGGTGTGCCGCAGAGAATAATATCAGACAGAGGAACCTCTTTTACTTCCATAAAATTTAAGAAATTCCTAAATTCATTAGGAGTTAAACATGTTTTAAATGCTTTCGCTACGCCGCGAGCAAATGGGCAAGTAGAGAGGTACAATAGAACTGTCCTCGCTGCTCTCAGTGCCAAAAACTTTAATAAAGACGAAACATTGTGGGATGAAGGGGTTTCCGAAATTCAGTGAGGACTAAACAATACTCTTAATAAAGGGACAGGAAAAACACCAGCTCAGGCATTGTTTGGATTAAAATTAATTGGTTCTTAACCACCGAAACGCTGCTTGTGTTAGCCTTTTATTAATTTATTTGATTATGTATTTAAATCAATATACTAAATGATTTATTTAATTATAAACTTATTTTCAAATTGTAACCGTGTTCCCAAGAGAAATGCCTTTAATAGTTGTTAAACTGACTTTTGTCGGTTGACAGCAAGTGGGGTAGCTGTCAACGTGGGTAGTCTCACATGGGAACACGGCACTCAGGCTTGAGCAGTGGCAGAGTAAACAGGTGTACTTGTTAAAGAGTGTTAAACCAAGTAAAGGTAACAGTGTAATTAAAAGGACTTATATAACTTTATTTTAGAAGACTTTGCTTTATTTCCTTCGCAACCTTGAAGTAAGTTACACTTGGTAATAAGAACTAAGGAGTTCAATATACAATAATTGTTTTTTTTAAGCCTTCCGTAGTTTTAAACACTGAGTTCCAACTCTTTTTTTGTTTTGGGATTATAGGCAAATAGATTTTTTCCTCGCTATAATGCTGATTACATACAGCGATTTCAAAATCTCACGTCCACACATACATTTTTAATCGCTAACATGTGTGTGGACGTGAGAGAGATTTTAAAATCATTGGCGACTAGTATGCCTGCATGCAAAGAGCTGCTAAGTAAACAACTTAGCCTAATCACGTTAAGTACAATTTCCGGGTAAACCCTGTAAATAAGTTCGACAAGGGTTGTGGAATAAATATAAAAATAACATATTTTACGTATGCGACAAGTATTTTATTTGATAAAAGTGTCCTTTATAACCATTTCAACGGAAGAGTTATTTTGAAAGTTGAACTATTTACTTTGTTTCGAAAATCTAGTATATTCTTTTAGACGAAGAGCGTTAATATTGATGAATCCAGTACTATCTTCAGGCGAGAAACCTCCGGCAATATCCATCGAAACCAGATCTTTGTTATACAAGCTCGCTGAGCTCTTTCTCGCTAATATGGTAACTGTAATATAGAAGAAAAAAACCGTTTATTATGAAATATGTTGAAATAATGAATTAAACAAGAGTGTAGATGATTACTACTTGCCATTTCCTTTATATATTTGGACTGTAACCATTCCATTTACAGTTTCTTGAGACAACTCTAAGCATTTTCGCGTGTAGGCGGCTTCAGGTGAAAACCAAAATCCATTGTAAACGAAATCAGCCATTTTCTCCTGAAGATATTTCTTAACTCTGTAGAATTTTAACAAATTCATCATTTTATCCTAAGTATTATTTTGCATTCAAATAATTATTTGATTGTTCATTCAGGTATTATATGCTGCGTTACCTCAAAACTTCTTTGTCGAGAGCATAGGCCTCTAGATCTATATGGGCCACGTGAAGAACCGTCCCCGCTGGTGTCTCGTATAGTCCCCGGGACTGTAGGAATAGTACATAATTTCAGGTATGCTGATAGCTCTTTTCGTAAAATACCTTTTTTGAAGTCAATTAAGAAAAAGCGGTAACCTTCAATCCTAGGAATCGATTTTCCACAATGTCGATACGTCCAACTCCGTGCTGGCCACCTAGCTTGTTCAGGGTTTCCACTATAGCTAGTGGATCGGTCAGCACAAGAGACTTCTCGTGCCCGCTAGGGATCCGAACGGAGACGGGTAATCCTGTCGAATTATACATTTTCAAACATATTTTATACATTAGGATACATGACTCTTGGAATGGGAAGTAGTGAATCTTTACTCACCCTTTTCAAAGTTGATATCAATTGCACTTGGATAGTCTTCAGCTTGTTTTAAATCCCGAGTAATTTTGAAAATACCATTTGGAGGAACTGTCCCAGGATCCTCTAGTACGCCGGATTCGTAACTGGCAAGGAAAGCAATTTTATAACGACATTTTAAACTGGTTGCTTTATTCAGGTATACCTACAACGCGTACCTACCTAAAATTAAAGGTTTTTTTACCTGATATGCATAATATTTTCGTCAGTTGACCAGGGTTCTTTGGGAGTTGCTGACACAGGGATGTGTTCCTGTTTTGCGAATTCGATAAGATCACTGCGACCTTGGAACCTTTCGAAGAATTCCGGGAGCCGCCAGGGCGCTATCACCTGGATAAGATGATTTTTTAGACAAGATCTTACCGTATACCTATTTAAAGTAGGTACCTACTTGATATAGGTATCCTTACCTTTCCTTCCGGCCATAATGAATAAACACTAAGTTCGAATCTGACTTGGTCGTTGCCCTTGCCTGTGGCGCCATGAGAAATGTACTTGGCACCTAGTTTTTTAGCAGCATTCACAAGTCCAACTGAGATGCAGGGTCGTGCAAGAGAAGTTCCCAAGTAATATCGACTTTCGTAAACCAGACCCATCTGCACTGCAGGCAGCATATAGTTGGATACGAACTCTTTACGCAGGTCTTCTACTATCACCTGAAAAAAATATTGTTTCATTAATTTCCATAACATAAGAGAGCAGTGGTGGCCCGTGGTGTCGGCCCCGACCTACGAGTTGTAGGTCGTGGGTTCGAACCCAGGCAGGCGCTTTACTTTGTGAAAATTATTTCAACACCACTGCTCTCAAAACGGCGAAGGAAAATATCGTGAAACCGGCAAGTCCTAGAACCAGAAACTCGAAGACATGTGACATCTACAAAGACATTAAATTATATAGGTACTTGACAATAGACGGGACATTGCGAACAAAATCGTAATCCTATACATTTGTCCTAGTGGTCAAAAGTCACTCAGTCTAGCGTGGTACGCCTGCGTGTCAAGACGTATTTGTGTCCACCAAAAACAAATATTTTCTAAGGAAATATGCCAAGTTGCGCATTGAGATATTGTAAATATCGTTATGGCAAATCGGCTGGACCTAACTTGGGTTTATTTTCGTATGAATTATTTATATTTACTCAGTAATTAAAATTAAATAATTTTCATAAATAGATCTAGAAATTTGCTAATTTTGTAATAAACGCCCTCTATTGCTGAGTAGCTTTACTACTGCCTTGTCGAGATGTAATGTTGTTTATCGATTTTGTTATCGATAATATTTATTAAGTTAAAAAATAAATAACACTTTAAATATAATACTGTTTGAAGATAATCATGTCATTTTAATTAAATGTCAATAAATGAACAAGTACTATTCATTCATGTAGGTTTCTGTTATTTTAGGTTTCCGAATGTAAATAATGTAGAACGTGAAAAGTGGATACGGTTTGTTCAGATAGACCGTAGAGAAGAAAATTGGCTTCCATCTGCTTCGTCAAAATTATGCTCGAAGCATTTTAAAAGAGAGGATATCTACTTCGGAAAAGCTGGTCGATCAATTTAAAAAAAAGGATCGGTACCCTGTACTAGAAGTGAAGTGGGTTGCATGTTTTTCGTAGTTATTCTTACGGCCATAGCGGGTGCCCTTAGCGTGTAGTCGCTTAGTTTTTAAGTTTTTTCAACCCTGGCTTTAAATTAATGCCTCTGCCTTAATTTATTGAAGCATCCCCATTGCAAGCCCGGTTAAGCAGACGACAACCGCATAGGTTGAACTGCAAGATGCCATAAAAAAAATATCCTATAGTCCTTATTACTCACATGACTTTGCTATATGTCTGTTCGTAATCAGCGGCTTCTATGTCAACAACAAAATAGAAATCAAATGTTGAAATATTGCTTTCGGCCGCATTAGCAATCGAGTTTCGCAACCATCATCAATGGTATATTGAACGAAACATGTGTCTGTGGGAGCTCATCAAATAATTGGCTTTATTTCTGGTTATGTGTCTCGTGTACTAAGTAAGAAAATCAAGTGTGAAATTTGTGTGTCAAGCTTGGTTTCCAATAGAAAATTAGATTTTCATAAATTAATTACAATAAAAGATATGGGTGGGTTATATTTTTCTAGTAAAAGCGTTTTTGACGTATGTAAAGCCACAGAAATATTTATTAGAAAACTTATTAACGAAAATGACGGTAAAGGTGTATCTACTCTGAGAACTCAGAGGTCACGGTCTCTTTTAAAGTCCAGACGTAATCTTGGTCAGATCATGTGAAGACCATGTCAAAACGAACGTTCGTAGTTTCCTAAATACCAGCGGTATGAGTGTTTTTGACTTATATATTTTGTACGTACAGTCACAAGCACCAATATGTCAACACTTGGCAACTTTCAATAGCGATTTTTTCAAGAAATAACGAAGGCAACGTTGAAATACGACACATTACATAAAGCTATGGGTTCGAAAATGCTATGTTCGTAACAACATAAAATTTAATAAAAAAATGAAGGAGTAAATCGCTTTTGAATAAAGCCGAGTGTATACATACTTTTGCTCGTGACTGTACGCAAGGTCGACTGATCTGTTTGCTTCAAACCGCAGAGCAGAGCTTGTACATACTATGGATACTAAGCAAAGGATATAATACTTATATACTTTCTTTTGTAAATAAATACTTACAAAAGAAAGAAGAATACTACTTATTTACATAAGAAAACACCCGGACCAACACAATCACTTATATTCATCACATAAATATTTGTGTCCTGTGGGAATCGCACTCACGTCCTCGTGATCAGCTGCAGTCTCACACTTGGATCACTAGATCATAATAACGATAATTAGTAATTTGTATGTAAAAATAATTTTATAAATAAATAACTTTTAAACATTGAAACTGCTAATCATTTTATTGCTTTCCTAATCTTTTGGCACTTGTTTCAATCTATTAAAATGCGAAAAAAAAAATAGTCTTAGTCACTTTTTTCAATATTATCGATACATTTATATCTAAATGGTAAAATCCCTACCACAGGTTTTATACTGTCTACTTAGTGTCACCCCGTATTGCCAGACCTACGGATTTTTTTATAGATCTACGGATTTTGGACCTCGCCTCGGATATACGTATACATACGGATACAAGATTTACAAATATTTGCAAACATAAGTGAAATAATAATATTTTGCTTAAACCGAAACGCAACCGACAATTGCAAAGAAAATATGCGCTTTGTGACATAATAGGTCTACTTTACACAAAAAGTGTAATAAACTAAGTACTATAATAATTCAACGGCAAAGCAGGCACATTTAAAATGATTTTATTTTAAAATGTACATAAACACACACTGAAACTGATACCTAGTCATAGACGGTGACACGGACAATGGATAGTAGCGAATAAAATTCTAAAATAGTTTTTACTGTATAAAACAAGTTTTGCTTAATTTGTTTAGTTTTTTATATTTATTTACCATTTGAACTAAGTATATTCGGTTTTTCAGGCTTATATCCACGGATTGAAAATCGGATCTAGCAACACTGACCACAATGGCCACCTACCGTGCAATAGCTGAATATATTTGACTAAATTTAATTCATGTTTGCAATTTTTTTTGTTAGATGTTCTCAAGTGCCGCTCTAATTTTGCTATATTATACTAGATGGCGTCACTGAGACATGGGATCACAGTTTTTCTATGACATTTCTTTGCATAGCCTCTCTATTGTACCTATCTTAAATCTCTTTGGACATCTACCAACCCGCACTGGGCCCGCGTGGTGGATTACAGTCCACTCCCTCTTGAAGAGAGGAGGCCGTGTCCCAGCAGTGGGAACATTAAAGGCTGATTATGTTATTTATTTCAGGTATCAAGGCCCATATAAACACATACAATACAATATTATAATAAGAAGTAAAGTAAAGTATTTACAGACGCCAGCAGCAGGTCAAGCTACCCGAAACTGTCAAATTGTCATTGTTGAAAATTTCTTAAATCAATTTGACAGATTGTAGTAGCTTGATGTGCTGACGTCTGTACCTACCAAAAAATATACCAATATTTGAAATATAGAAATAGGTACTCACATCTTTGGCTCCTACATCCATAGCCTTTGCCTTAACTTTTTTGAAATCTTCATTTTGACCAACATCGGCTATGTAGCACACCACATCATAGTTTTTTTGGATTAACCTGGGAATCAAAAACTATGTCAAACGGTGGTATGTTTATGACACTTACAAGTTAGGCCTCTATAACTGCTGAACCAACAAGTTATCTAAGCCATTATAGTTTTCCTTCAAAGTTCATCACATGGACTACCATCATGAATGTTTTCAGATTTTTCGAGCCAGCCGTTTAGTTTTTAGAGGGGTGCTATTTTAACAAAAAAAATGGGCTTTAAAGTTGAATATCTCGCAAACGGATACCTAAATCAAAAAATCGTCTTAGCAACCTCTCAGTGTTTTTAAGACATCTAATGATACCCCACATTATGGGGTAGACGCGAGAAAAAAAAATCATCCCCACTTTACATGTAGGGGAGGTACCTACCCCAAAAAAAAATATATTTCGTGATTTTATTTTAGCACTTTTTCGACGTGGTAAATACACATATCCATGCAAAGTTTCATCTTTCTAGCACTAACCGTTAGGCAGGTAAGCCGAGGACGGACGGACGGACGGATATGACGAAACTATAAGGGTTCCGAGACGTGAACTCTAACCCTAAAAACAGTAGAATATGACGTCATTGGTACTACGGCCCTTTAGCTTCGCTACGTGATTGTTACAAGACGCAAGAGAATAAAGTGCCGTTCTTAGCTTCCTGCCTGAGCCTCAAGATCCAAAACCGAGGGTATAGGACATACTTTACCATTTTAGGATGCAGCTGGTATCCAGACCACCAGAGTAGGCAAGAATAACAAGATCTTTCGCCATGACGCTTATTGAGTGATTGCTAGCAGACAGTTGTCGATAAACTGAAAGCGACGATGAACTATGAATGTCGCGAATGGGCTGATAACCCTGAGGTTAACACAATAGTGAAGTGTCTCTTTGTGATATTCGAATACATTTTATTTACATTGAACTTGAGAAGTTTCGGTTTCGCAGAATGCCGGTGTGTATGTTGTAGGTACAGTGTCTGCTGTATGTCTGTAGGGTTTTTCGGAAGTGGCATAGCTAGTCCTATATGTATCAAAGCTTAGTGGCCGAAATTTGGAGCACACTGACTTGGATAGGGTGGTAGATTTTCTGTGTGATTTTACTAAATGAATGAAACAGCTTGAGAATCGGACCGCGCTCATTGATACGGCTGATACCTACTGCGGCAGATACGCCCCTGGTTTTAGCATAGGCCACGTCACAGTTTCGGTTAAAAACATATTGGAGTTCAGGGAGAGCACAGCGGTATCCTCTTTGGTCGCTACATTCAACAACCCACGGTCGCATACATTGAGGGAGTTAATGCTTACGCCAGCACGGCGCACCGCTAGCAAAAAAAGCTATTGTTACGAGCTTCGGGTTCGTGACAATAAAAACTGCCGATAAAAATTACCAAAAGTTACACTTTAATTAAACAACACTAATAACAACTTAAACACACACTATTTATAAAACACAATCGCCCTTAAGTCGCACTTGAAGATCGCTTTCGATGTATTCGCTTCTATCGCAGAACCAAGTCTTATTGGTCGCGGCTAGTCCCAGCCTTATATAGTGGCGCACATAGTTCCAGAACCTTCTATTGTAGAAACATCTAGAATGTTCGAACACATACCGGCCCCAATTGACCAGATGTCGACAGTTCTAGTAAGTTCCAGCACCGACATCTCTACTCGATAATAGATGGCGCCAGTGACTCTATTAGTTCAGCCATTCAATAATAGACGGCGCTAGGGACTATTCGTTCTGCTATTCGAAACTAGATGGCGCTAGTGGTAACTAATGTCACCATGTATCAGGCATTAATTGTGGCGCGCAACACTGCCCCCTCCTAAGACATGCTCTTCCCGAGCATTATCGGCTCCATAATAACGCGCCAATCAATCCACATGGACGATCTTAGGAGTACCTCTTGCACCTTTCTGTATCCGGTAGGTTACGTCATTGATTTTTGTCACAATCCGGTACGGTCCATCCCATTTAGCTTGAAGCTTAGGACATTTCCCTTTGCTGCGGACTGGATTGTGCAACCACACTAGTGAACCTTCGTCGAACCCTTTACTGTTCATTTTGCGGTCATAACGGGTTTTCATCTTTTCAGACATTTGCTGGCCCGATTGTCTGACGTGCTCATAAATGTCATTCTATTTGTTCCGCAAGTTATTCGCATAATCGGTTATACTGCGTGGGGCATCAGGTGGTATTCCGGTGATCAGGTCTGCAGGCAGCCGTAATTCTCTTCCAAAGTTTGCGAAAGCTGGTGTCACCGATGTACTTTCGTGAACAGCGCTTCAATATGACAACAAAAACGGTTGTATGTGCTTGTCCCAATCTTGTTGCCGATTTTCCACTACTTTTGCTAGGTACCTCTCCAATGTCTGATTAAATCGTAACACCATTCCATCCGATTGTGGGTGGTAAGAAGTTGTTCTTGTTTTATGAGTACCCATAAACTCGACAAGTTTCCTGGAATATTTGGGACTCAAAATTCCTTCCTTGATCACTGTGAATCTCTAAAGGTACTCCAACCCGACAGAAGACTTCATAAACTAATTTATCTGCAACTGTCGAAGCTTCTTGATTTGGAATGGCGAAGACTTCCGGCCACTTAGTGAAGTAATCCACCACAACCATGAAATACTTGTTACCACTTTCACTTTCCGGAAACGGCCCCGCAACTTCAAGGGCTATCCTCTCCCATGGTGCGCCAACATTGTACAATTTCAATGCACCTCTACTACGAGTCTGAGGTCCCTTTACAGCTGCACAACTTGTACATTTGCGACACCAGTCCTCGACATCGTCCCAACAGTGGACCCAGTAAAACCATTCTCGTATCTTCAGTAGAGTCCGTTTTACTCCCAGATGACCTCCTGAACAACCATTATGGTACAGCTGTAGAACATCCGGTACTTGGGCTTTAGGGACAACCATTTGCAAATGACAGCTGTCTCCCCGAGCATTTTCCCATTTACGGCACAGGACTCCATCCTGAATCACCAAACTGTCCCATTGAGCCCAATAGCTTTTTGTGATTGTACTCATCGCTGAGACGTCGCTCCACCTGGGCTTAGGAGCTCTGGCCTTCATGCACTCCAGAATCGGCTTGATGTCCGAATCTTCCTGCTGTGCACGTTGTAGGCTTTCCTTCCACTCGTTGCTGAGGTCTGTCTTGAGCATCCTCACAGGTACGACTTTTTTACTTTCTTGCCTAGTACAATGCTTGCAGTCTTCAGGACAAGGTCTTCTTGACAATGCATCTGCGTTTCCATGAGATTTTCCGCTGCGATGTTCGACCACGCAGGAACCACGCAGGACCATTGCAGGAATATGACTTTATATTCCTGCAATAGTTCAATCCATCTCGCAACTTGACCTTCTGGATTTTTGAACTGCAATAGCCATTTCAGTGCAGCATGGTCAGTTCGTAAGTGGAATTTCCGCCCCAGAAGATATTTGCTAAAGTGCTGCATTGACTTAACCACAGCAAGCAGTTCTCGTCTCGTAATACAATAGTTCCTTTCAGGTTTCGACAGTGCCTTGCTGAAGTATGCTATTACAAACTCTTGATCGCCATTCCGCTGAGACAACACACTGCCAAGTCCTATGTCGCTTGCGTCTGTGTCAACTATAAATTCCTTGCCCGCATCAGGGTACCCCAAAATAGGTGTTTTACACAGACGGTCCTTTAGCTCCTGGAATGCGATGTCGCAACTTTCATCCCAGCAGAAATGTCGCTTCTCCTCGGTTAGCATATGCAGGGGTTTGGCTATATCTGCAAAGTTCTTGACAAATCGCCGATAATAGGAGCACAAACCCAGAAATGCTCTGACCTGCGTCTTGTCTTTTGGAATTGGCCAATCCTTGACAGCGGCGATTTTCTCTGGATCCGTGCGGATACCTTCTTCAGACACTACATATCAAAAAAGCTAACTTGTCGTTTGAATAGTGAACACTTCTTAGGACTTAACTTGACATTGGCACTCTGGATCTTCATGAGCACGCGTTCCAGGTTTTGAAGATGTTCTTCCAACGTACGGCCTACAATGATGATGTCATCTAAGTAGACCAGGCAAGCATCGCCAATAAGCCCGGTAAGTACAAGTTCCATCAACCTTTCAAACGTTGCCGGAGCATTGCATAATCCAAACGGCATAACTTTAAATTGCCACAGACCCTTTCCTGTCGAGAATGCAGTTTTCTCCTTGTCCTTAGGATCAATTTCAACTTGCCAGTAGCCACTTTTCAGGTCCAGCGTGCTAAACCACTTTACTCCAGTAAGCATGTCCAGCGTGTCATCAATTCTTGGCAAAGGATAGCTGTCCTTCTTCGTAACGTCGTTCAGACGACGATAGTCAACACAAAACCTCATGCTGCCGTCCTTCTTTCTTACCAGCACTACAGGTGAACACCATGGACTAGATGAAGGTTCAATAACACCATCCTTCACCATTCCCTCAATCATGGTTTCCACTTCCTTGTCACGTGCTACCGGCAATCTCCTTGGCCGCTGACGGACGGGCAATTCTTCTCCTGTGTTTATTTTGTGTTGAACTAAGCCAGTCCTCCCGATATCAGCATCGTTTGACGAGAAAACATCGGCATACTTGAGTAACATTTTCTTCGCCTTGACCATTTCATTTTGGGACAGAGCGCTGTGGCAGTCTTCTAAAAGTGTGGTTACTCTCGTTTGTGCATCCTTGCTGAGGGTCCCAGTCGATAGATATTGGCATCGACGCAACCAGTCCACTCCCTCGCAAGTACCAACTAGTGTGCCTTTTTCTATAACCTGTTCCTGATCACAAAGGTTCAGCACACGTACCTCTGAGATGTCGGTGGCTCTGACCAAAGTTCGTGCAACTTTCCATGGAAGGTCATTGTCTACCCTATCCACGAGTACACAACGATGAGTTTGCCCAGGATTCCGAGGAAGACTTACCGGCACAATCGTTTCCGATCTCGTCGGAAGGACAATCTTCTTAAGGCTGTACACGTGCCCTGGTAACGCTCCTTCCACGAAAAGTTCCTCTTGTCCACATTTCAAAACACCCTGCTTGACGTCAATTTCGCAACAATTCTTCCTCATAAAGTCAAGGCCCAGGATGCAATCTTCCATTATATCAGCCACGATGACATTATGCAGGTAGATTCTGTTGCCTAGCTTCAACCCCATCTTCTTCTCTCCATGAACGGGTATGCGCTGACCGGTGGCTGTTACCAAATTAACGTGTTCTCGGTTGTATGCGGAGTCCCCAAGGGACCGTCTTATGAGTTGGGAACTGACCACCGTGCGAGAGGCTCCAGTGTCTATGGTCAGCTTACACGGCGTTCCGTTGACCTCGCCCTTGATGATTAGGCTGTTCCCGTCTTGGGTTTGTGTGATCGAAACCCTTGGGGCTCTTTGAACATCAGCCAGCACCCGCCCCGCAGTCCTGGCTATTACTCGTTTCCCTGCTGCTGGTGCTGGGCGGTGCTGTTAGCTGCACTGCCCTCTGGAGATCGGCCGTCTTCTCTTTCTGCAGTTCGCTTAGGGCAACTGGATCGAAGGTGGCCCCTTTCCCCACAGCCGTAGCACCTAGGGCTGTACCCTTTATTGCGGTCGCGAACTGTAGCCGCTGCAACCTCCCTGACGCGATGGGAACGATGATCCTGTCGCACGGGTTCCACCTCCAGTGGATGGGCCAAGGCGTCCTTAAGCGTCCCGTGGTGCCCGAGCCTCACAGCAGCTCTAACTTCAAGGTCGCGGATGCCGTCGATGAATGCCTGCACCAGGTTCCCATCAATAAGCGCAGGTACGGACTGGTAAGCTTTACGCACCAGCTTCTCCACTTCAAGGGCCCACTGCTGCAGGTTTTCATTACTGCGTTGCACTCGATCCTTGAGCTGCGCACGAAACACGTGTTCCAGGTGAGCGTCGCCATACCGAGCCTCCAATGCCTCAAGGAGCTGCTCGTAAGTCACTTCCTTACCGAGAGCTTCCAGAACAGTTAAGGCCTGGTCGCGCAGGCCTAGGGTGAGGGCAGTCATGGCCTGACTTTTATTCCAACCGTTCGCCTTCATGACAGCCTCAAACTGGATTTTGTAGGCCGACCAGGAAGAAGTTCCGTCGAACGGTGGCACTTTGAAGTCACGTAGCGAAGGTGTTGTAGCTACGGGAGCTGCGATTCCATCCCCAAGTTTAAGGTAATCCAGCGTTTTCTTTACGTCAGCCATCACGGTTTTCTTCACGTCAGCCACCACGTTGTCAACCCGATTATTCACTTGATCGATCCGGATTTCAGCTTCCGACAGGCGGTTGTCATATTGAGCAACCGTATCCTTCACCTCCTTCATGTCTTTCCCGAAGGTAGCGTGAAGGTCCTTCAAAAGGAGCATCTGCTCTTCCTGGCGGCGAACCTGTTCCTCCTGTCGGCGGGCCTGTTCCTCCCTGTCACGCAGCAGCTGTTCTTCCAACCGACGGGCCTGTTCCTCCTTGTCCCGCTGAAGCTGTTCTTCCAACCGACGAGCCTGTTCCTCCTGTCGGGGAGCCTGTTCCTCCTGTCGGCGAGCCTGTTCCTCCTGCCGGCGAGCCTGTTCCTCCTTGTCCCACGGGAGTTGTTCTTCCAACCGACGAGACTGTTCCTCCTGTCGGCGGGACTGCTCCTGTAGCATCATCATCAGGGCAGCAAAGTCTGGTGCTGCTGATGCTGGGGCTGCTGCGGACGGATCGGCCTCCGTGGTTGGTAGCTGGCCCTCCAACCTCTGCGGCATAGCTCCACCAAAACGTCTCTGGTCCGTCTCCTGTTGGCGTTGACTCCGGGTACGGATACCCTCCGTGTCGTCTTTGGGTAAAATCGGCATGATTTTAATCCTTGCTTCTGACACCAATTGTTACGAGCTTCGGGTTCGTGACAATAAAAACTGCCGATAAAAATTACAAAAAGTTACACTTTAATTAAACAACACTAATAACAACTCAAACACACACTATTTATAAAACACAATCGCCCTTAAGTCGCACTTGAAGATCGCTTTCGATGTATTCGCTTCTATCGCAGAACCAAGTCTGATTGGTCGATCAGGAGATCGCGTCGCCCCCGCAAGGAGGCGAGGCGGGGCGTCTTCGGGGTTTGTTCGCTCGACTCGCTCGTGAGGGCGAACCATGCCGGGGCGGCGTACGTCAGGGTTGGGCGTATGTACAGCTTGTACAGGCCCAACCCTACGCACGCCGGGATGCGGGGCGAGAGCACTGGTTTGAGCGGGTGGCGGGCGACCCTGCCCAGTGCGGCGACCGAGCGGACGTGCGGCCCCGTCGGGAGCCGACGATCGGTGGTCGTCCCCAGGTACTTGACCGGGGGCGACCACACGATGTCGGCTCCTTTGAGTCTCATGGTTGGTTCCCGAAGGAGATGGCGGAGGGGGGCGACCTTATCCCTTAGGCCGCGGACGTTCCAAAGGGTCACCCTTAACAGTCTAGCCATGGTACAGTGTTAGTAACGTGGCCAGACCATCAAGGATGACCGTTTCTACGTCCTGTCCCTGCCTTATGGCCTTTATTAGGTCCATAAGCAGCTGTATGGCACAGGTCGTAAACTTCTCTTTCTCGGGTTGGTTGCGTGTTGTTTTGCTTGCGCCGGGGGCGCCGCGGCTGGCGTTCTCAGCGAACTGTGAGAGTTCGGCCTGTTGCCGCGGCGCTGCGCCGGCGCTGGTTTCAAATTTTTTGTCTACGACCTGTGCCCTGCCCAAGGCAGGGGCGGCCGTAGGGATTTCTTCCTGGGTCGCTGGGGGAGGGGGATTCTTACCCCGTCCTTTCCCCTTACGCCCCTTAATCCTCCGCCGGGAGGAGGAGGCTTGGGTCCTCTCCGTGGGCTCGTTGGCCGCCGCCATCAGCGTCGTGCATTCTTCTTCCAGCGGCTTCTCCGCCTGCTGGGTATAAGCCGCCTGTGTTTGGCGCGTAGTGGCCGTGATGGCAGCGGTCCCCGCTCGCTTGCTTCGGATTTCTCGCTGAAACACGGGGCACTTCATATTGCACGCGGGGTGCGGCCCCCCGCAGTTTGCGCAGGTGGCCGGCTCCTCCCGCGGCCGCGGTCAATCACGCGCCGCATGCTCGCCCCCGCATCTCACGCAAGCGAGCGGTCGGTGGCACATATGCGAACTGTGCCTAAATTGTTGGCATCTGTGGCACTGAGCGGGCCCACGTTATCCACGCCAAGCCTCGATCCTGACACCCCGCATATGCATGAATACGGTGGTGTCGTAGATGGCCCGGACGTCAGGCGTCTTTTTTAAGATTGCGTGGAACACGCAGCCGGGTCTTCCCGCCGCCCCCTTAATGTGGCGGACGTACTCCGGCTGGTGCCCCATCGTCCGGAGCTCCACCTCGATCTCCTTCGGGTCCGTGTCCGCCGGCAGCCCCCGAATGGCGATCTTTAACTTCTTATCCGCTGGCAGTGAGTAGGCGAACCAAGACACGCCGCTGTCCTTCTCCAGGCCCGTCAGGTAGCGCTGGACCAGCCTGTACTCCTCCTCCGATTCGGGAGTGAAGCGAACTCCACTCCCGTAAGGACGAGCGTTGGGAGGCCAGCCCAGCTTGGCGCTGAGGGCCCGGAAATGGGCGGCCCAGTTCGGCAGCCTCTCTGCCCCCAGCGGAGGGAACCTCAGCTTTCTCCCGGCTTTTGCTTAGAAGCGGCGCCGGGGACGGCTGCACGCTGTGTATTAGATGGCGCATCGGGGGCGGGGGGTAAGGAAGGCACACTTACCCCCGGGCTTGCTCGTTGCGGTGTTGGCGATCGCGGGGGTGTGCGGCGCGCCGGCAGCGTGCGGCGCGTCGCATCAGCGAAGGTGGGCGAAGCCGGCGCGGCTCGACCGCGCGGCGCGCGTTCGCGCTGCGGCCGCGGCGGGTCGAGGCAGTAGCGCTTCGCCTCCTCCTTCGCTGAGTCGTCGGCGCTCCGCCGACGTCGCTGGGGTCTGGTCCCGAGTTGAAACTCAAAGTCGAACCCCAGCGGCGGCGTCGGCGAGGCCGGCACGGATGGTGCGGACTCCGCTCCTCCCTCGATGGGCCGCCGCCCGGATCGCGGGGTCGTGTCTAAAGACACGTCATCGCGACCGGACGCGGCCGAGTCCATCGACGCCAGCGACATGCTCGACCCTACGCGCGAGGAGCATGCCGACAGCATCGCGGGCGAGTCGAAGGCGGAGGCCCGGGGGGGCGCCGGCGAAGCGGGCGCCCGTGGCGTCAACAGCGCCGGCCAAATAATGGCTCCGGCGCTGTCTGGCCGCTCCCGCTCGGCCACCGTCGACCCCGCCAGCGAGAGGCGGGGGCTGGGTGTATCCGTGCGCGGAGCTGACCCTGCTTGGGCCTTCGGCGCCCCCGCAGCCGCGGCCCCAAAGGGCGCGGGCGGAGACGCGAGGCTCGGCATCGGCGCGGTAGTGCGCGCCGGAGGTGCGCGGGTACGCGCGGGTGGCGCGGGGGTGTGCGCGTGCAGCGCGGGCGGCTCATGCGGCGCGGCAGCACGCGGGGCCGGTGAAGCGGCACGCGGGGGCGGCGCGGCAGAGCGTGCGCTCGCCACGGCCGAGCGCCCAGACGACGCCGCTCGGACGGCGGGCGCGGTGCGCGCGGGGGCAGGGACGCGGGCGGACGGCGCCATTGTGTCGCGCGCTCGCTGCGCGCGGCCTTTGTTAGCGGCAGGCCCCGGCGCCTGGATAGGCACCGGGCGGAACGCTGCGGGGCGGATGGGGACCGCATGCTGCCGGCTCGACGACGGCGCTGGCGCAACGCGCGCCGGCGCTAATGTCGTCGGTGGGCCGGCAGCTGCTACGGCTCCCGATCCCATCTCTCCTCTTACCTCCTTCACTGGAGTCTTCGGTCGGGCTGCTGGCCCGGCCGGCGGCGCACCGGACGACGCGTCGCCGATGTTCGGCAACGAAGTCGCCCGGTCCAACGTCGGACGGGGCTCCGGGGACCCGGCATCGCGGCCCAACGAGCCGCGGTTGCCGGGTTTGGGCATCACGGAGGGTGTGGTCCTCCGCGATCGCAGCGGCGGTGATCCGCCGAGCACTCACTGGGGCTCCCCCTGTGTTTGCACTAGTAAGCACCTAATGCAAACACAAGAGAAACACAACACTATGCGATCCGCGCGGGAGCAAATTTGTAAGCGCAGTACGGACAAGCTTGCGGTACGACCACAGACTGTCCGTCTGATTGGTCGCGGCTAGTCCCAGCCTTATATAGTGGCGCACATAGTTCCAGAACCTTCTATTGTAGAAACATCTAGAATGTTCGAACACATACCGGCCCCAATTGACCAGATGTCGACAGTTCTAGTAAGTTCCAGCACCGACATCTCTACTCGATAATAGATGTCGCCAGTGACTCTATTAGTTCAGCCATTCAATAATAGACGGCGCTAGGGACTATTCGTTCTGCTATTCGAAACTAGATGGCGCTAGTGGTAACTAATGTCACCATGTATCAGGCATTAATTGTGGCGCGCAACACTATTATCGACATAACGGAATATTCTAGGTATCGGTATATGAGAGATTCATAGGGGAAGGTAGGTACCTAGTTATTTCAAGCAAGAACCTATGTCAAAGCACGTCCCAGTCAAGTTGTTTGTGACCGCATCAGGCGCATCACTCAATACAACTAAGTGATAACCTGCGGATAATGCTCTCAGACTGTCGGTCACATGATTATTTGTTTTTCCAATTATATGACAACACAAAATACACATTGTTGTATATTTATCTTCTAACTATTATTTGTTAGGTATATATCCATTTAATGAAGTGGTCGTTTTTGGGGTTCCGTAACAAAATTGTACCTAATATGTTGCGACTAGGGAATGCAATCCGGACTATCCGGAATCCGAAAACTCCGGATATCCGCACATTTTTACTAGACTTCCAAATCCGGATTTGAAACTCAAATCCAGATTTTTTGAATAATATGAAATTGTAACAAAAAAATCGAAACGAGCGAGTTTGCTGTACGCGCGTCGCGTCTTGCGAGTGTCGCGAGTGTGTGTTACTCAGCACGCGAGTCACAGACTGATTATTTTAATAAGAATAGGTACATATATTATAGTTTGAATAAATCTAAATAACAAAAAATAAAATAAAATAATTTGATTTTCGTGTCAATCAATCAACTCAGCCTATCGCAGTCTACTGCTGGACATAGGCCTCTCCCAGGCTGCGCCACAACACCCTGTCCTCCGCCTTCTGCATCCAGTCCGTCTCCTTCCGCATCCAGTCCGTCCCAGTCACCTTCTTAAGGTCGTCCGTCCATCTAGCTGGGGGGCGTCCCACACTACGCTTGCCGACACGCGGTCTCCACTCCAGGACTCGTCTGCTCCACCGGCCATCGGTCCTTCAACATACATGGCCAGCCCACTGCCACTTCGGTTTGCTTAGTCTGCAAGCGATGTCGGTAACTCCGGTTCTTATCCGGATAATTTCATCCCTGATTTTATCCTTCAAAGAGACTCTAAGCATAGCTCGCTCCATAGCGCGCTGAGCGACCTTGAATTTATGGACCAGCCCGACCATCAGTGTCCACGTTTCGGCGCCATATGTCATGACGGGGAGGGCGCACTGGTTGAAGACCTTAGTCTTTAAACACAGTGGGATAGGCAACGAGAAGACTTTACGGAGTTTTCCAAATGCTGCCCAACCCGACTGAATCCTTCTGTCGGCTTCTTTCTCAAAGTTGCGTCTACCGAGCTGGATTATTGGCCCTAGGTAGACATAATTCTTCACAACTTCGAGAAGCGACCCTTCGATGTGGATTGGACTCGGCAAGACGTGCGAATTGTAAATGACTTTCATCTTGTTCAAATTCCGGTCGTCCGAGACCAACCCACCGAGAGGCTCCATTTAGGCCGTGCAGCATTTGGTCTAGCTGTTCCGGCGTCTCTGCCATTATGACGATGTCATCGACAAATCGAAGATGTGAAATGTACTCGCCGTTCATGTTGATACCCTGTCCAGTCCAGTCTAGCGTCTTGAAGACGTCCTCCAACGTATTAGTAAACAGTTTAGGGGATATTACATCCCCCTGGGCAGTTGGATAGGGGATGGTTTTCTGGTCCTGGATCTGGACAGTCATCGTGGCAGCGTCATACAAACATCTCAACATTTCGATGTAGCGCCAGTCAATTCGACAATGTTGCAGAGAGGCCACAACTGCCTATATTTCGATGGAGTCGAAGGCTTTTTCGTAGTCCACAAACACACACAGCATCTTATGTACAATTTGCCGAACTGTATGGATGTGGTCTACGGTGCTGAAGCCTTTTCGAAAACCGCCTTGTTCTGGCGGCTGGAACTCGTCAAGTCTCCTGGCGAGACGGTTCGTGACGACCGTCGAGAACAACTTGTATACGTGGCTCAGAAGTGAGATGGGTCTATAGTTCTTCAGTAAGGATTTGTCATTTTTTTGAAGAACAGAACCACCGCACCTCTGCTCCACGCCTCGTGCGTTGTACCCTCTTGGATGACGGAGTTAAAGAGACTCGTCGCTAGCTCTCTCAGGATTGGAGCCCCACCTGCTTTAAGGAGCTCTGTCGTCATTCTCCCAGGTGCTTTGCTGTTCTTTAGCTGCTCTAGGGCCTAATCTAATTTCGCACTGGTCAATATCCGGGATGTCCTCCGTGTAGTGGCGCATTAGTTCGACTCGATGGTCATCTACACTTTGTTACGCTGGTTTCACCGTCCGCGTTGAGTATAGGTGCCCGGCCTTATATAGTGCCGCAGATAGTTCCAGAACCTTCTATTGTAGAAGCATCTAGAATGTTCGAGTACATACCGGTCCCGACTGACCAGATGTCGATAGTTCTAGTAAGTTCTAGCATCGAAATTTCTACTCGATGATAGATGGCGCTAGTGACTGTATTAGTTCTGCTATTCTATAATAGATCGCGCAAGTGACTCTATTAGTTCTGCTACTCGAAACTAGATGGCGCTAGTTGTAACTAATGTCACCATGTATCAGGCATTAATTGTGGCGCGCAACAGTATTATCGAGCAACCTCGAGAGAACCGCCATTGACAGCAATCGGTCCAATCACTTTTCGGAAGCTCGATATACATAGCGACTTCGCTTTAGCTCTCCGCCAAACAATTCTGCTTCGTTAGAAAACGTAATTTTTAAACCCTACTCAAACTGATCGAGTCGCCTTAACGCGACGCAGCGTCGAAGTAATCGCTAAAACGTGTGATTTTGCTATTGTGACCGAACTCCACTAAGATGTATTTGCTTATTATCTTGACAGCTAGAGCTTGTGCGCTAAGAGCAACAGCAGATGCATCTTAGCAACTCTACGTGGAAGATTGATGCAAATCAATCTTCCGGAAATTGAATAAATCTGCACTTGCTGATACTAAAACCCATGCTAGTTTTAGTAACAAGTTCTGATAAGAACATAAATAACTTCTATCCTTTTAAGCGCTTGGCTAAATATCAATTGCCGTGCCCCTAGCACGCGGCTTCAAATCGATAAAATAATACCTACAATAAATAAGGAGGAGTAATCGTTGTATCGATAAAAAAAAGTCAAAAAGTTTTTTATGTTTTTATTTTAAATCAGCCCTAAGGTATATAAACGGGATATTTTTAAAGGCGCATCAAAGAACTTATCACCCATCAATTTATATTCATCAAATAAATAAGTTTTATAAAAACCTGCCTACGCGAGTCTCTGACAGACTTTTGTGTATCTAACCGTGCCCGGCGCGCGGCGTCGTCATAACTCAAACGTGCCGCGCTGAATGGCAACGCGGAGCACAGTAAGAGACAACGCCATATGGAACTCCGTTCGTTAAAAAGAGACAAACGCGAGTGCGAGTGCCTGTCCGACTTGGTTGGTACTGTCACAGTAGGTACCTATTAATGGTAAGGACAACATACAACACGGTTCCAAATTTGAACAATCAATAGGATATGTAGGTAACAATTTTAATAACAGAATTACATCACAACATTTAAAAAACTATTTCGATTCATCAAGGAATTACCTATACATACGGAAGTCTTATTTATACCTATACCTACTGAATAATGTGCAACTAACATAAGAAGTAATTGAAATAGCTACTTTCCTCTCCATCACTTCTAAATTCTTCTATAGATTCGAATAATTCCGCTTCGTCATCACCGTCGTCATTATTGAAATGTGACTATTTTATCGACAATGCACAAATACCCACGAACAACATTAATGGAACTTTCCATTCGTTTGATCCGCTTGTGACGTAGGCAGTGGTCCTATTAATGTGACAGCCGCGCTAGACTAACTAGAGAAATGTGTTGCAAACATAGGCGTCTAGGGATGGGAACTAACGTCAAATGTTGGCATTATACAAAGACCCTGAGGGATATTTTTCTTATGAATAATAAGGAAAATAATTATTAACACAAGGCAATATGTTAAATAAACTTTATTTCGTATGACACTGTTTATTTTATGCTGAATGATGCATTATACCTGATTATTTAACTGTTTGTATCCCATTCCTATGGTCACATTTATGCGACGCGCGCGATAGACACCGAAGAAAAGTCCAAGCTGCCAATTACTTATTTTTGTTTAAGCTTTTTCAATACTTAGAACTATGAAACATAATTATAAGTAATTGTTGTAAATAATATCTCTATTTAATAATAGTTTTAGTTGTACCACGCAGTTATTAGGACGAAAATAGAACGAAAAAATAATGCATGTTCTCTGTTGTAGAAATACGACACGAGCGGTTGGGGCACGGCAATATGTGTCGCATAAATGCGACACAAGCGGTCAAAAGGTTAAAAGTAATCATTATTTTTTTGGGTTTTATACAACGGGACCCCATTACTAAGTCTATGCTGACTATCTGTCAGTCGTTCGTATTCTATCAAAACCGACAGTTCAATCAGTTTCGGACGGGCCGAAAATTCGGCTACTTTTTGGCCGAAACTGGGGGCCTACTCTGAAGTGCAAAGTGCGAATGTTCGGATCGGACCGACACATGGCCGAACCGAATATTATTGAAAAATGCGAAAAAGTTCGGATCGGCTCAGTTGGGTCGGGACCATAGTCAATATTCGAAAGAGTGTAGGAGTGTAGGATCGGAACCGACCGAACCAAATAGTAACTTCGTAGCAGGAAACGGCCGAACATTCGGCCGATACTACTTCGGAGGACCCCCTGACTGAAACAAAATCTTCGGTCAGAATCTAGTCATAACCAAAAAAAATGACTATTGAGTACTTGACTCGAGTGTGCTGAATCGTAGTTCTTTAGCAAGGTTTAAATCAAATAAAATACGTTATTATTGATGATTAAATAATTTAATGAAATTGTTAACAATTGAATACTGATATTTAAATTTATGATTAGACTGGCTATAATACGAATATTCCCTACATAATTGCACAATCCGTCATTAACACACAATTTATGCAAATTGATAGATTTAACATTTTTAAGGCTATATGTGGCCAGATGCAGATGGGGACTTGTATTGCTTGAACAGTGAACTACATCGATACATATTATATTATGAAATGTAATTATAATCCCCTATCTAAACCATAACTACATGTTATCTTATGAATGCATTGTAAATCATCAATACGTTAAACGTACCTAGCATAGTTCAGAAAAAGTTTAAGAGGTAAACACTAAATCAGAATTTCAAGAGTAACATGTAAGACTGTCTAACAACTACATAATATCGAGATAGTTTGGAATGTATCAATGTAAACGCATCTGTCAATATATATAAATATGATTAAACATGCAGAATAATATCATAGATAAAATATATAAGATGACGAGAAAATCTCTAGCGTGTCGAGAACTACCTCAAGTGCGTCGACAATGCGACATCGCCAGTAGTGTATTTAACAGACACAATCGAAGGTGCAAGTTATAAGAACAATTGAATCCTGACAACGAATTATATCTACGGTTAATACTCAGTTAAGATTCTAGCATTTGGCATTAAATTAACTGCACAATGGTTTTCGGAAGCAAATTTTAAATCTAGTACACACACATGCTAAGAGACATTGTACCTTACTATAATTTTGCAGACAATTTAGTTTTTAAACTATGTCTATACTTCCCTCAAATCGTTACCTCAATAGAAATTTTAAATGTACCATAATTTAACAATAGCATGTCGTCTGAATCAGTCTATATTAATAGTACGCAAACCCATGCTATGTAATGTTTAACATTCCTATCAACAAAAAAATAATACAATTGAAACTCTTAAAAACTAATAATTCTGATATTGATTTAAATATTTTTTTTTTAAATAAAAGTAAACAATATAAACATTTTGATCATTCTGTTATACAACAAAACGTAATAGAAAGATAAAACATAATCACAAAGCGCATTTGCACTTATTTTGATCTTAATATTTATTTAAAATACTAAGTTATTATAGTTCACACAATTTGTATTCCAAAATAACCATTCTGACATAGTCAGATGGAGGTACTTCAAACTAGTAAGTAAAAGCGGTAAATAAAATCAATGTGGCCCTTATAATAAATTATGTTTAGCCATTAGTAATTGCATAATTACAATATGCTTTTATATCACAATAAATGGTCGAAGTACGGTAACGCTATGCTAATGTTTATGTAATTAAATACAAACAATTCATCGGCACACACATAAAGGGCCTAAGCATTTGCTAATTTTTACTTCGACAACTAAAAACAAGTTTAGGCGATATTAACTTTGTAAATTTCATATGTATGTCGATAGCCGATTCTTGAAATGTTGGTGTTTAGGCGGTTAGAGAGCTCAGGTCGGATAGGAAGTTATCTGGAGTCAGTATGTGTGAGGAACCGATGATCACCTCCCAGTTCTTAAGCGCGGCTGTCACCTCGTATGCGCAGCGGATTTCAGAGAAACAGACGCCTGAAATGAATGAAATGTAAAATATACTGTAAGCCACATCAGCGTAGATACTGGTTTGAATACTCAGTAAGGTGTGGCGAAGGAGGATACTAATAAATCGCGGTGGAGAGAAGACATAATAAAATTAAAAATATTTAGATATTTACCTCCAACAAGGAAAACAATCAGACGCGGTACGTTCTTGATAGTCTGTTGTGCCTTATCCTTATGCCAATGTCCGTAGCGCACACTGAAATACAAAATAAATTAAATATGTATCGCTAACATCCTGTTCGCGTCGCAATAAATACTTTTTCTTTCTTTCTAACAAGCTATGAACGCAGTTCATAAACGTATTGAAAAACGGCATTTACCTAGTTGGTGCCTGATATCCAGAGGTCTGCGCGCGTCCAGCCAAGAATGGGAAGTGACGTTGGTCAAGTTTGTCTTCGATTGCGTCTTCCATGATATCCTAAAACAAAAAACAACTATTAGGTAAACCTGCGGCGATTTTGTGGTAAAATTAGGTATAGTGAGTGCAACTTACTTTGATCACGGGTGTCCATCGTGACATTTGGTATGTTTGTTCCGTGATTCTTTCCTTCCTTGGTACTTGATACTGTTTCTTGCGGTTCCCCTGTAGAATGAACATTACACCGTAACATTAATTGACAATATTTAATAATGAAAAACTTAACTTATCTTCATAATTGAAGCGACTATATAACACTAAAATATACAAGTCATAAAAAACAAGGGTTAGAAAAATATAAACTCAATAAAATATTGGGGGTTAGACATTGATAATTATATAAAAAACCCAAGATACACATTCGATTAGCGACTCTTGAAACGTCCACCGCGAGACCAAAAGTCAAAATTGAGCGCTCATTTCTATTTTCGATTGTACTCCAGTACAGCTTTATAACAGTTGCTTTAAGGTACAATTCCGAAGGCGACTGCAGACCACAATCCGCAGCGGCAAAGCCACAACCGCAATTATAGACTGCAGCTACATTACTGGTTTCTATGAATTTCAATTTACTCTATGAAAACGTTTCCGTAGATGGCGACATTGCCGCTGGCCGCCTTCGGAACTGTACTTTTAAAGTTTTAATTTGAGTTTATCAAATCAAAGTTTGTGATGTTTGTCTTATGTTTTCGTTTATCGAAGACACTTATTAGTAACATAATTTGGAGGAATATTGTACTTTGGGTATATGGGATTAAGTGAATAATCGATCACAAGACTGTCAGTGTAACAGAACAAAATAGTTAACAAAATATCATGCTACATGCAAAAAATACATAAATATATCTATATATAATAAGTATACATCAACAACGACATTGAGTCCCAGGTTGGCGAGGTTGAGTAGCGTCTGCTTGTCGGAGGGCTCGAGCTGCGCGTGCGTCACCAGCTTGTTCAGGTTCTCCTCCGAGATGCCGTTCTTGGACATGATGTACAGCGCGATGATCCGCATCTTGTTGAAGTTTATCACTGCCTGCAAGTGTTTGAAAAGGTGATCAGTCGAAATACAAGTATAAATAAAAAGGGTGCTCGTTTTAACCGACTTAAAATAGAGTTTCTCAAATCGACGGGGGGATATTTTTGATGACCATTTTCCTTTCACATACCGAAAAAAATATATCTTCCGGCCAGTAATCCCTGAAGACCTTTTAGAGTTAGTCACGGTTTTACTGCCCGAATCACACACTTTTTTTTGAGAAATATTATAATTAAAGTTTTAATCACTCGCTGTGCATACCTGGTCAAGAAGCACGGGTACAATACTCCTCATGTGGTCTTTGATCTTCTCGCCCTCAGCATCGGTGCCCATAGCCAGGTCCTGTGGTGACATAACCATAATAAAAAGTCTTTTAAGAAAACAAAATTATGCATGCATAGGGGCGTAAAACTAGATATAATATTTATTTCAAAGTGCATACATTTTAGAAAAAAAAATAACATTAGACACAGTTTAAGAAGACTTACAAGTTAAGTTTTAAAGCTTTCTCTCTCCTACTACTTTGGTGTGCCTAACAGGGTACCATACCATGAAACGACGGACAATTTGTCTGATAGAAATCCCAGCAGTCTATTTGTCCTTCCTGTGCGATAGAACGTATGAAAATCTATGCATTACCGCATAGATTTTCATACGTTCTATCGTCACGGATAAATAGCTTATCGTTTGCTTAGCGCCTACTGATCTCATTAAATTTAAAGTTGCCACCTAAGTGCACATTGTGGAATGCAATAAATGATTGGAGTAATGAAAGTTACAGTGAACATTTATTAATTAAGGCGACTACATGTGGCTCATACAGTAATAAAAATATTTGTAAGGAAGAACTCACCTGTTCAACCTTGCACAGTTTGTCGACGTAACCCTGGTAAGACTTCATGCAGTCTTCAGCCAGACGGAGATGTGTGGCGTACTTGGACAACTCCTTCTGATACTGAGGCATCTTCTTGATCATCTGGGAGAGGTCCCGCATGGATTGCTTGTCACCTGATAACATAATAATTAACATTAACTTAATTAAGGCGAGGTTGTAGTACTTTTTAACTTTTTTAGACGTGTGTAAATCTAGCAAAATATTAATTTTGGGCAAAAAGAAAGTATTTAAGGAAAGTTGAATATAATGTGAAGCGCTGTATGAAGATAGAAACGTGAATTAAAATAATTGGCTCGATAAAAAAAATCATGAAGATGACACTAAATCGCTATTTAAAACGTGTACCTTGAAGAGATTACATCGTTAAACCATGTAAAAGTTATAACAAAAGATAAGCCTTATTGTTTTTTAGAGCTTGGCGACAACACATTTTAAAATTTCCTTATAATTTTTTTTCTAAGAAACAATTATACGCAAAATCTAGCATTGCCAGTGCCCGCCGAGGCGAGGTTGGACGCACGGCGTTTGTTCCGTAAAAATTCCCCCCGCGTTTGCGCTTTCTAATAGGGTTTACTGTAAATAAATAAGTAAGTAGATAACCTACTTATTTACAGTAAATGATTTCGTTTCATGACGTAAAGTTCCAAACATTATTTACCTACAATCATTGCTTAGACGCGCCACAATACAAAAAAGTACAGTAGGGAAGATTTCTGAGCAGATTGAATTTGTTCAAACGATTATTTTGTTTGCTCAATAACTTAATTTGACATATTGTATAGTATTATAAAATATCTTGCAAATTCTAGGTATAATTTTAACGACATCAGAATAAGAAAAAAGGTTATTTTACGTGTGATCCTTCAATTACATGATACCACAGATTACAGAATGCACGTATTATATAACTATACGGATAAAAATAAACGATAAAAATAGAGAAAAAAATATGAATGATGAAAACAGATTATTAGGAAAAATAAAAAAAATTACATGTCAAGAATGAGCATTCATAATTATTACAATAGTGTAAAAAGGATAAAAATAAACATTGAGAAAATAAATGATTAACTTTGAGGGAAAAAAATTACATTATTGTCAAAATTGAGCATTCATATTAAAATTGGTTCGTATAATAATTATTACACATTAAATTGTTGACTATAGGAGAAAAGTGTATTTGTAGGTGGTTAAATTCTCTAGGTTACATATATGTATGTTTATTTGATATTTGATTACAATACAATACAATACAATACAAACAAAGCAGAACAGCAATTTTATTTCCTCTTCCGTCAATATACCCGAACCCGATACACCTTACCTACTGCATTTACGCTGCAATGTGGCATGTTCAAACGCTAGCATCGGCTAGCTCGGCGCCCGGCGCGCGCTGCTCGCTCGCTGCGTCTATACGCTCGATAAATACCTATTATGCGGGGAGCGAGGAAGCGTTTTCATACTTACACACCGCACTACAAGAAGGCCTTAATTATTTTTTACGAGCTGCGCCCGGTGGTTTCACACGCATATTTTTCGATCCCATGGGAATATTGGGATAAAAAGTATCCTGTATGTTAATTCTGGTTATAAACATCTCTGTGCCAAATCCATTCAGTAGTTTTTGCGTGAAAGAGTAATAAACATCCATCCATACAAACTTCCAGGTTTATAATAAAAGTAGAATATAATATTTTTAAATTAATCATAAGAAATACTATTTCATTACGCCGTTTGAATTATGGAATGGGTTTGAGGAATGTATCACCCATTCCTTTTAATGATTTTCTCTTTTACAGGCAGGATGACACCTCAAAATTGTCCGTGTTTTTCAATTTTAATGTATTTACTTTGAAATATCATTCAGTTCAAAAATTCGCAATGCATGTGCGCAATATGGAAGTAGTGATGGTGCTATGGACAAATACTGCACGTTCACGTTGCGTGAGCGTGCCTGATCCATCGCCACTCGTTCGATGTCCACCGCGCACAGGATGGATTGAAAGCAGCAGATGAAGTGATTTTTTGCTCCATTGGTGTAATTGCCGTATTGCGTTCCAGTGTGAGGATAAATAAATAAATGCCAGGACTGCGGATTTGTCTCGCCAAGTTCGCCAACTACTGCAAAGTTTACTACCGTGCCATTTGCTCTTTAGTATGTCAAAATGAAGCTGAAATAGTGTACGATTTATTTAGTCACCTCCGCCCATTCGTTTTGACTCAGTGAACTTCTTCAGGTTCTTGGTGACCGACGTGGACACGACAGCAATGTGCTGATGTCGCAGCTCTACCCACAACTCGTCATTCTCGTCCAATAGTACTTCCTTCATGTTGCCCGTGGAGTCGTATCTAATAAAAAAAAAAAACAAAGTAAGTAAAACAAGTTTTCACATACGCAAAATACGCGCATTGACGTGCATTTGCGGACACCAGCCCATGAAACCTATAAAGTCTTTACGAGTTTTGGACTAAAATAGAAGCTGAATTCCAAAAAGTTTAAGAGAATTTGACCTTTATCCATCATAATTTTATTATGTAAACGATATTTCTTTGTGTATAGCTAGCTAGCTGTACTTTATCCTTACAATAAACTAAACCAACTTTGGAGGTAGGCTTGGCTAAAATTAATAAGTATGATAAGCTAAAGAAACTCACTTATAGACGTCATTTTCAATAGGCAACAGATCGTATGCCATGGCTTGAAGGGTTAGTTCGTGCAGCAGCGGCGACACACAGTCGAAGCCGCGGTCTATAACCAACAGCTGAGAGCGAGCCTTCTCGGGACCCTCGCCCATAGTCGGCTCGTCAGCCTGTAAAACAAAAACATAAAATGATATTACTTATTTTCGGGCATGGTTTACTGGATGCAGGTCACTCATTGCCATTTAAATGTTATGTCAATGTCATATAGGTCACATGATGTGCGTTCGTTCTACAACAACTAATTATCAGATTTTGGTGCAGGCTATGAGTAGAGACGACCGCACGTCGGTGGTAACACTTTCGACCTTGAGCTGGCCTAGCATAGTACAGGGGTTTAATAAAATAGAAGTCCAGCTTATAGTGGTTTTGTTTCCACTGACGTGCAGCCTACTACATGGGTAATCCAGTAGTCAGTATTATACTTTTTGTGATTGCTATAGCACTGATTTTGGAGGACTGAGTTCATAATAATAATTCCATTTACCTTGTAGGCATCCAGTTTCTGTTGGATCAGTTGGGCAAGCTCCACATTGCGCTCCCAGTCACTACAAAACAATATTTTTAATGTAATTTCATGAACTGATCAATGAGCTCAGGATCTTTATTTAAGCAATCTGAAAACAAGTAAGTTTTGTAATAACACCTACCTGCGGTAACGCACAGAAGGGTACTCTCCGAGCGTAGCGCAGAGCGTGGCAATCTGTTCAGCGATGCGCTCCATGTTAGCGTTGCGAGTCTGCGCCAGCGCGGGGTTGTACATGCACTGGAACGTCTCGGGCGAGTCCAAGGAGAATACCTGCCAACATAAATCAAAATATTTATTGTGATTTAATAAGTAAACAACCCTAAACAAGTGATGATAGGTAGGTGTATCTGGCGCATCTTGGATAGCAGCCCATTACCATCTCTGCTGTCTGGAAAATCTTATAGCCATGCTATTATCATACAGATTTTATTAAAATAAATTAGGAGAGATAAATCAATTTTCCATGGACTTGGCAACCCCCCCAGGTCCATGGAAATTATGTAAGGTAATCTTACTGACCTGGCTTTCATAAGGCAAGAAAGCAATGTTAATTTCCTTCAAAGTTTTAATTTTCCTTGCTGCTGATGACTTGCAGAGTTCATTGAACAGTTCCTCAGGGCATACTAATTAGTGGCAGCGTGTAACAAGTGTTAAATGTTAGTTTCAAGGTTGTACTCAACATTAATTGTAGAACCAGACTAAAGTAGAATCCAAAAATGAGCCATGCTTAGATTAGTTCTGTTAGCTTTCAATTTTTTGTGCTCATGATGTTTAAGTCTACTTAAGTCCCATGAGTTCACCCTGCTGAACAAACAATATAATTTGACAAACCTGTTGTTCATATGGAATAAAAGCAATGTTGATTTCCTTTAATGTTTTGATATATTTAGCTACAGGACTACGTGATAATTCATCAAATCGAGCATCAGGACAAGCTGTAAAAATAGAAATTAAATTGCAAATAAAAATTAAAGCATAAATGAATGACAAAAAGCAGGAAAAAACCTATTTCAAAAATTAATTTTATAAGCTTGTTTTTTTTTCTTTATGAGGCATACAGATTCTATTAGAAAATCTTGTACTCGATATTATTATCACATTACAATATCTATAAAGAAGAATATAAAATAAAACTACCTTCAGTGAAGAAGACATGGGCAGCCCGGTACATGATACGATTCCCCACGGAGAAGTCATTGATGAGGGCATGTACAGACTTCTCAGACGGTGTGATCAGGTAGATACCGTCCATGGTGCACAGCGGTTCCCTTTTCTTGTGAATATCCTCCACCACTGGAATATTTAAAATTATATTTTTCAAATCAGAACAGTTTTAGTATGCAAAAACATGTTTTAGTATGTTGTGTTTTAAGGCAACTATAATAAATACTGACAACCTGCTATTTTTGTCTATGAGGAAAAACCTAAAAAGGCTAAACAGCTTCTATGTTATTGCTGGGTCAAAGAGTTATTTGATAAAGTAAAGGATAATAGCAGTTTTTAAAAGAAGAGTGAAGGAACACTATCTGTCCACTTCATCATAGTTGTGTATGTATTTATTATTTTGAGTATGATATAATTATTATCACTCTTGTAATATTTATTTTAGAAGTATTTATGTATGTTTATTTGTATGTATGTTAATATATTCTCGTAATTTTTGTTTAGTTTTTAAGTGAATTTTTTTTTTTGATTCTTTTTATTATTTTTTGTCTCCTTTGCTCTAACACACGCTGTCTACATCTCTGTATCTATTGTCCTATCTCAGGTATGCTGGAAGAGATTTCTTATGAAATAAGCATCACCTCGGCACCTATTTTTTCTGTTCTGTTTTTCATTGTCTGTTTATATATGTGTATATAAATGGCAAATAAATAAATAATATTAAAATACAGAAAACTTCTTACAAGTAATGCCCTCGGCAGAGATGTCGTGCATCTTGCAGCAGGCAGACACCATGCGCATGGACAGCTGATCCACCACTAAAACGCGCCATTCTATTTTATCTTTTCCTTTTGACCGATACCGGATCACCTCGTTCATAATCTCTGTGAAAAGTACAATAGTAGCCTGTATTACAATTTTAAAATACTGAATTAGATGTTTCATAATGACAATAGGTCAGATTTAGCAGCAAACAGACCTTAGCCTCTTCCTGAATTTTCTTTTTTTAAATATAAGCCCCTATTGTCTCACAACCTACCCTACTCTCCTTCCACCTCTTTTTGTCAAGAGCTGCCAAGGAAAACTCAGATAACATGCCTTGATCAACATGGTGGAATGATGAAATTGATGATGTCACTCTATCCTAATTTGTTTTATTTTAGTCATCCTCCGCTGGTCTTCTAGATATCCCAAAAAAAAAAACAAACTATTTTGTTAGCTGCTTCTTATCACAGGGGTGTTTAGGTTGGCTTAAAGTGTGTTGCATTTTTGAAGAAAAATTGTTAAAAAGACAAGTTTTCTGCCACAATGACTCATTAAAATAATTGCATCAGAATAGAACAAGAGGTGACTGAAAACAATACATTCAGGACTCTCACGATCCGCAGCCACTTCGTGACGTATGAAGCACCCCACCCCCCAGCTCAAGTGACACAAGAAAATCAATATTATGTGTTAAGCTTTTCTGCCTCTTCACGTAACTTTTTTACACTTAGTGCAATCATTTATCAAATCTTATAATGCATCTAGGCGTCGTATCGCTAAATTGAACACACATTTTCTTTTACCTTTGGCTAATTCTAGCAAAGTTACTGGAACCCATTGTTTATATGCCGCTCTATATCTATAACTTTAAAATAAGGTGGTATACAGACAAAAAGTAGGTTGATAAGTTCAGCCTCAGCCCATTTCAGATAAAAATATCAAAATAATTCAATTCAACAAAAACACCTAAAACTATTAGTCATCGATAAGCTGATAGAATGTAATGATAATAAATATTTAAAAAATGAACAAAAAAAAAAACTAAAATACGTTTTATACAATTGTCTTCCAAAATTAATGTTTTTTGCGATGAAATACTGCTAAAAACATATTTTTTTTAACTCACTTTGACCGACTTGTGCTTTGAGAGCCATCTTGAACCGTAGACTAAAGAGCAATGTGGGAACTGTCAAACTCAAACAAGAAGGTAGGAAGTCGAAGAATCGCGCGCCCTGTTACACGAACAAAATTATTTTATTCGTCTTTCATTAAAATTTACATTCATTACATTAGGGCTTACCATCAGCTCTTATAACAGTTCAGAAGTTGAACTGCACTGCTTTTTTGTTCTATGACTAAGTACAAAAAAGCAGTGCAGTTCAAGTTTTGCCCTGCTATAAGAGCTGGTTGTAAGCCCAATGGCTATTTTTAATGTAATGTAAGTAAACAATAATAATTTATATAAAATGTTCGTAATACTCCATGTAGTAAAAACTGAACGGGACTTTCATGGGATTTTTGTATGAATTATTGATAATTGGACAGGACAAAGTCTGTTGGGTCAGCTAGTTTCGTATATTTAACGGCATTATTGCTAAATAGCCGAAGGCACTCTGTAAACATTAGACTAATAAAAAACAATATAAGCCCATGGAATTAGTATGTACTATAATTCTAGGCCATTGCAGGGCACCATGCTTGTCTACAGTCTAAGATGCCATGCCCTAGTGCCATGCCCTTTGAAGTTATTTGTCTATGGCGCCAAATGTCAAACATTGTTTCAAATTGTTTACATACGCAAAATCTTTATGTATACGTTCAAGTATTTTATTGCAGCGCAAGTCGAACATAACTAGTATACTAATGTAGAGTTGGCAATATAACCCCAATAATTTGATATCTAGAGAATTTAATAAGAATTAATAAATACATACTCGCTTTAGATGCGCGCGCATTTTGATAACATGAATGATAAGGAGGCGGGTCAATAAATACGTGAAAGAGATAGGTCATATTGCTGTTTCGTTCTCCCACCAGAACGGAAAACAGAATGGAAACGTCAATTCAGTTTTTTCTATGTTTGTGTCGGATGTGGGTGTGTTGATGGTTAGCAATTTAGTGTAATTATCACGTGCGCGTGAATTTTCAAAATCCATAACTTATTTAGGGTACAGAATCGGATAAACAGCCAAGGTAAATATCATAGAATTTTTAATAAAAAATATTTTAGTTTTTGTTTGCAAAAGTTGACAACGCATTATTTTTGAAAATGGTACAATACTGAAAATTGTTGGAGAAATAAAATGTTAGCTACCCTCAATTTTAAGAATGGAATAATTTCGCAATAATCTCGACCAAGTTATGAGTGAGGAGTCTCAATGTTGGATGAAAGATTATTATTTAATTTTTATCTACATAGCTGGGGATAAATAAATAAACCTAAATTAGTTATGTATGGGTTGATTTTTCCATCACCAGATAACTTTTATTCGAGGAATAAAATTGACGTCTGACAGACTTTGTACGGAAGAACTGTCAAAAATATAAAATTATTCCGTGAATAAAATTATCTGGCGTTAGAAAAATTAAAACTGGTAACAGAAAGTGTATACTTACCTAAAACTACAAATGAGGTATTTAGTACCTACCTACCTATTCTAAACTTTCTATTTGCTTTCTTATTAGCAAAATAATTTTTTGTTTAATTTGTGACGAAAATGCCTAAAAGTTTGCATGGTTGTAATGCAAACTTTTGGGCATTTTACGTCGCTATAGGTGTTCTATTCTTAGTAGAAATTAGAATATAGGAAAGTAAAAGAAAAATATTTTGGACTATACCTAAGTCTTAGAATCAGATTTTTCAAGACAACTAAAAATAAAAGCCGCAACACGCAGTGAACAAAATAGATTCCGTATGGGCATTGCTGAAGTGCTGAAGATAGAGCATTTCAATTTTTATCTTGTTGTACCGCTGCAGCGTTGCTATTTCCAATGATTAACATGGTCCTCTTTTTATTGGCAGCTGGTGAAAGTGTTGTGTAGTCGAGGAGTCCAGTGCTTGAAGCGCTTGATCAGACAAGCTGTTCTGTGTACAGTGAAATGTAAAGCGATGTATGTATCGTCCGCGGGACTTTTGCAAGTGTTTGTTGTTGAGAAGTGATTGTGACCAAGATGCGGAGTGGTGATCAGCTGGTGGTGATCTCGTACCCTTGCCGCGCTGAGGGCTGGCTCGACCGATGTGGTAAGTACTACTAGGTACTTCAATGTACTCTGTACAAAGTTTTCGTTTCGCTAAGCTTGCTATTTTTACCGTGAAATTATTCGCCAGTTATTTGGGGCGCTTTACGTAAGTGCTCAATCAGTGACATGTATCATGTATGCATGTGAGTAAGGTCGCGTGCTTTGCCAACTACACCTGTCGTATTTTAATGACAATAAACAAAATTTTTTACACCTAAATTTCATAATCAGTCTAGAAACCAACGATATCTACTTAGGTTAGGTACTACTGATATGAAATTATGAAAGAAATTCATAAGTATGCTTCGGCGCAAAAACACAAAAAGCAAAACAATTCTGAAAAGCTTCTTATTTCAAAGTTGTCATAATCCATTATCCCGATTTCGATATATGTAACTGTACCAAATAATGAAATACCTAGTCAGTACCTCAGTACCTAGGTAGGTAGCCGAATTTATCAATGAAAAGGTTTCACAGATGACTAATAAACGGGAACTATTGCGTGAATTGATTTTGATTTGTGGCCGAGATGTTGTGATTGTGTTTAATTGTCGTATTGCACAACAGTGGGTGTTGGGCGTCCCACAGCCATTTCGATTGTCCCCGTCATCCGGCAATTATGTATATTGACTTGACGCGAACCTACAAGTAATTGTTTAAGTCCTAAATTGAACCACGTGCACACTGCTTAGTCATTCTGATCTTCAGAAGAGATTGAGTTAGCGCTGAAATTATTTTAATTGATATGAGCGTGACTGGACGCTCAGATACTGTATATACCTACCATATCTTTCCTCATCATTCGTAACAACATTCATTATGTACGTAACGAATAGAAAAGAAACATCCGACTAGAAAGGTTCTTTGCTATGCTAAGTGTAAAAACAAAGCTTTTTTCTGCGTCCAGTTCCAGTCACTCTCGCGTCAATCAAAATAACTTTAGATGCTAGAAATAATGATAGTTTGGTTGCCTACCTTTCTTTTTTTTTAATCAGGCTTTGTTTTGAAGCAACCCTGCCTAGTTTGTATTCCAAAGCAGTGATTGGAAAGCAGATAAAATTCTAATATTAGCCTGAAGATGTTTACACGTATCCATTAATAATTTAGTTCCGCAATTAGCACCTATCTATTGCTCTAAAGGTCAACGTCTCCTCTACGCAGCTGACAAGTTAGTATTTACTACTCTCTGTGCGTACTATAACAATATAATCGCTAAAGTAATTAATACAATGACGGACCTTATCGTCAAGAGAGTAGCAGGTCGTTCGCGTATGGCCCACTTACAGTGAAACCTATACGCTTTCTGCGGTTTCTATCGAGTTTCGGTCCATCAGGCTGGGACCAATTGACTCACTTTCTAATCTCAATTAAGGGACTATGGTATCCGTGAGAATGATTAGCGCGAAGTGTCCGGGAAAAAATGGGATAAGTAGCTTGGAACTTAGAAGTAAACACTGGAGAGTAGATGGATAAGTGGTTGGACTAGGAATCTTTTTCAAATAACCTCGCTAGGGATCGATGTGCTACTCTAGTCTAGATTAATAAAGTTCGTTCTAGTCGCGCCGTAACTTTCAACGATGCGTGTTTTGCTCTCATGGAAGCTCCCATTAATCTCGCTGCACACAATGTGTTACAGCATTTATAAATATTGATAAATATCATACATCAATCATTCTCCATAACTGGCGAAATGTCGGTGTACTAAAGGTTCACCTCTGTCTAACCCTTCCGGGAACACGGGCGTCATGTTATGTTATGTTATACGTAATCGTTTATTGACACTTGGAGTACTGATTTTATTCATTAGACCGAAGATATTTCACCTAAAATCCAGTTAATTCGAACAAATTATGCATTACACGGACCAGTGGGCATCTAGTGATAGGCAGGCATGTATGTGTAGCCAAGTGGATCATTATTGCATATTTTCTTACATCATTACAATATCTACTGAATAATAAATTATTTACATTATTCAGTGGTATGCTGATAAAATATTCAATTCATCATTATTTTTACGCATATGTACACACTACCTTTATGTACAATACAAATATGTAAAAAAAAAAGTTTCTAGTGGAGTCTATGTAACATTCTTTAATTCAGGCTTCAGTATTTCGGAAACAACTCGGCCAAGTACCTAACGAATTTTGCCTCTAAAAAGTCCTACATACAAAAAGTTTTCAGAATATGTATCATGTACTCGTATCTGCTTATTTGGTACTACGTATTGCATATTTGTTAGTTATTGCTGTAAACGATAAACCCTGAAGATCCTGCTAACCTAACTTTAAATTGGAAATTCAAAAGCCATTTCCGAACTTCCTTGTTCTAATGCAATTATGCAATCCCGAGTACTGGATGCTTCTGGTTGGTATCGCAAATACATTTCTGGACGAGCGTTTACCAGCCTTAAATTATCTATAGTAAAAACAAAACCAACCATAGACACCTGCAGCAGGAAGAGTTTGTAGTGATAGTAAATTATTCATGTAAAATCTAAGCCAACATTTTCCCTTTGTTCTGCAGTAAGTAATTGGCTTTCAATCTGACCGATTGTTATGCATGTTTCATGCATACAGTTACAGGTTAACGACTATAAATATTTTATTTGCTATAAAAATGTTGAGAAATAAAGAATGAGAGTCGCTTCCGTAAATCCAAGAACTTTGTATTATATACATATACAACTAGCGACCTGCCCCTGCTTCGCACGGTTTTTACGACTTGTCAAAACAATTATGTTTAAGTTTAATATTCATTTATTATACATAAGCCTTCCGGAATAAATTCACTACATTATGGTGAAACTACATCAAAATCCGTTGCGTAGTTGAGAAGAAAAACAAGAAACACAGACAGACTGGTAAAGCTACTTTCATTTATAATATGTATCTATAGATACTTATAGTCATATGCTTTTTCCCGCATGTACTGAATGTTTTTTTTACTGAACTCGTTGGTTTTAAAGCTAGAAATCCTTTCAAGAGCAATTATTCACTTAAAAGCTTTTCTATTTAGCTTACCCCGCAATGTCAAATCACCGATATGCATCGATTTGTAAGTTAGGTCAATCAATCAAATAATTTATTTGCAACAAATGTAGGTTACATTAAAATACAGGTGCAGTAGATATGTATAGAAAAAGATATTTCAAGGCTTCAATACAATGCGTAAATACTAGGTAGCTTAGGGATACAGAAAATATTACAAACACATTTTCCAACAAACAAATAATATTATGAAGAAATGTATACTTTTAAGAAGGTAAGTATAAAGAAAGCAAGAAAAATTTGTCGTATCGCGTCGCCTTCGTCGATATACATATAATTACCGTGAATATCAGTGTCCGAGATAATCATTGTTCGGCATTTTAATTTACTCTTAGCACCAATTTAATATTTTATCTTTTGCGCAAATTGCAATAACGTAGTTATGTGCTACGAGCGAAGTGCTACGCGGCTACGCGCATGTTCTCAGGTGCCTACCCCATTATATTGTGGTCCTTCCTACCGTAATGAAGGTCTTAGATTAAAAACCACAAGTTTCGTTGTAACTTGGTCCTCTGATTTTATTACTCACACTTAATTTAACATTGTGCTCATGTATTGTATTCTAAATAACACGTGCAAGCTTTTCGCTGAAATCTCTTAAAACAAAACACGTTAGTTTTGTTAACATGGTTTTTTTTTTACATTTGCTTAGTATGAATAACGTTGCTGGTATTCTCAAACTAAGATTTTTGTACAGTTATCTATGTCTAAGCATAGTTTTAGTATATTAAATACCTAACTTGCCCGCGTCTTTGTCTGCTTAAAATTTCGGCCCCGATCTGGTCAATTTTTCAAATCCGACTGGTATTTCTAGAGATTAGCGCGTTCAAACAAACAAACAAACTCTTCAGCTTTGTTATTAGTATAGATATCACATTAATCACTTCAACGTCTCTGGACGCGGCTGTGGATACGAGGACCATTCACCTTGATTATCGTTCTAATCTATTTGAATTGGTTCTGCTCAGATTTTTCGATTATTCACATTATTTACTTCATATAGCGTCAAATCTAATCTTCACCACTTGACGGAGAAGAATAAATAACACTCTGAAGTTAGGTTCTTGTTACTCGACGTAACAATTTTACGGTAACGTAATAATAAAGTACCTCTGTGCCTTAATCAAATTAATGCCTATTACCGAGCTATTCAGTCACGCCGTAGGTATATTATGTTGAAATACGAACTTCGTGGACGAGTGATGTCATGCTGTGCCCTTCACAACTTGTTTGTTTCTGACTGCCCACCATGTTTAGAGAAATACCTATAGATACGCACTAGAACCGGGAAATAGAATGCAAAAAAACAATAGTTAATTAAAATATATGTATGTTGCTAACTCGGCTTAGCTGATCGCGCTATCGGAATCTCAGCTAAATTGATTCTCCTTAACGTCACTGATGAAGTTACTACTTGGGACGATGGCAGTGATGTCGAAGCATCATGCTGAGATAGGAGCCTTTTGGCCTCGTATAGGACTTTCTGTTTCATTTTTCCTTTTGTTACTTTTTTATATAATTTGTTTTATTTTTATTTTTAACTGTGTTTAGATTAGTTTATGATCCTGTACGAGTCGCAATAAATACTTTTTCTTTCTTTATTTCTTTCTTTGATGCAGTTATTAAGGTCTCAACAGAACTGAACAAATACGGTTATTGTATGTGTACTAAGACCGAAAATTGAATCCAAAAAACAATACATAATTAAAATATTTCTTCTTTATTTATTTCAAAACTAAAGACACGTCATAGACATGTCATTGTTTGATGAAACGATTGGTTCAACGACCTTACTGAAAAGTAAAAAATTGACTTCACAGCGTTACTTAGTCTACAGCGACTTCTTTGTTGCAACGTTAAACTACATTTGCAACATTCCTAATTTTATTAGAGTGTGTAAGAAGTTAATTGCTCGGACTTCTTACAACGTAACTTTTAGGAACTTACGTAAGTACTAACTTAATTAACCTACCGAAATCAATTACCTAATTACAGCTAACACGCAGTCATACCTACCGTGAATTTAAACTAAATCTCTTTATGGTGTTTGTTTATTTATAGAATAAGTACAAAGGGCTAATCGATCTATTGTTTTGAGAGTCTGAGTCTGAATAACGGCGAAATGCACCATAAACCGCTCAGATTTATAAAATTATAAATAATAAAAAATGTACAGTCACCAAGGGAGATAAGTAACCAGGGTCGTCGGATATAGTTGAAGCTTTGTAAGAAACCGATGGATATTTTCGAATAAAATTTAATTTAATGAATAGAAAACAAACAGTTCATTTAGAACTGTTTGTTACTGAACTTCAACTAGGTATATCTGACGACCCTGGTTACATAACTCCTTTGGTGAATGTACCTAGGTAACTTTTTTAGGGTTCCGTACCCAAAGGCTAAAAACGGGACCCTATTACTAAGACTTCGCTGTCTGTCCGTCCGTCTGTCTGTCACCAGGCTGTGTCTTAAGAACCGCGATAGCTAGACGGTTGAAATTTTCACAAATTATGTATTTCTGTCGCCGCTATAACAACAAATACTAAAAACAAAATAAAATAAATATTTAAGGGGGGGCCCCATACAACAGACGTGATTTTTATAGATAATGGTACGGAACCCTTCGTGCGCGAGTCCGACTCGCACTTGGCCGGGATTTTTATCTAGTAGTCTTTCAAAATTATACCAAATTCTAAAAAGGAAACGTCTGACTAAACTCAGTTACTAATCTAATAACCGTTCCGTAAAACAATTAGCGGTCATTAGCTTTTAAGCGTGAGAAAAAGTCGCAAGTTTATCTGATAAATGTCTAATGTAAAGCTGTATTTATCTCAGATTACATCTCTACCTAATGTCTGGATTTCGACCTGGACCGGATAAGTACGTCGCATATGTTTATAAGCTGGTCATAATCCAGTGACTATCAGATCATTACGAATATCGACGATTACAATCAGTGCCATTTGGAGTTAATGTCATCTTCATGCAAATGAGGTAGATATTGTCATTATATTATTATTTTACTCCATCAGTAGTATATACTTACAATATGGTAGTTCCGTCCTGTACACAAGTAATACATTCTCAGCGTGACGAGAGAAGCTCCGTTATTTTAATACTGACTTGGATAGAGACCGGCACGTGCCGCGCCTGCGAATGACATTCGGTAGAAAGTAAACTCTCGCATTAACGTAGGCACATCGCCCTGGCTCGACGAGCCACAATCCTCGATACTACTTCACTTTACACCAACCAGAGACCATTGTTTTATTCGCCAAAGTGACATCTCAATCTCGTGAAATTTTACCACCGACTTTCTACGGCACGCCTCCCGTAAAATAAAAATGAAATAAAAGAAACTGAAGTATTTTAGCGTTTGTTGTATTTTCACACAGTTTACGACACAATTAACTAATGATCATACCGTTTTACTAATTGTTCGGCTTTGTTTGCGTTCGAAAGTTGATAATATTGTGTCAGCTTCCAAATTCTCATGTGTGTCATTCGAAATTTTATTTGGTTTTAATTGTTGTACTGTATCTAAAGAACTATAATTAAACAATTCGTTTGTAGTAGTTTCCCCCAAAACTTCGTAGTTTCATAGGTCGTCGTAGGGTGAGTGGTAACAATCTAATGAATGTTCTGGTGTGGGGTCTTTTCGAATCGCTGGGTAATTACTATACGCCCCTGGGCGACGTTTCAAGGGGCTCTCTGGAGTTTTGGGTATAAATCACTGCTAACTCGGCTTAGCTGATCACGCTATCGGAATCCCAACTAAATTGATTCTCCTTAACGTCACTGATGAAGTTACTACTTGGGACAATGCGAGTGCAGTTATGAAGGTCTCAACAAAAATAAACAAATACAGAACTTGTTTGATATTGAAATACTTGCTAAGAAAATCAGAATGATTATTTGCAGTTAGGTTAAATAGTAATTTATAGCCAATAGCAATTTACTATTTTAGCACTAAGTAGCTCCTGTTCCTTGTGTCCAAATTGTTTGAAATTCTGTTCCCATATACGGAAACAAGCTTGACAAATTACACGAATGTGTTGTGTGAAACGTAGAATGTTTGAAGGTAAGTATAGGGGATTGGTTATGTCTCATGTTTGGGCACGCCAAAAGGACAGTTCATCTGTGTCCACACTCGCCTTGCATCACCTCCGAACACAGTCGAGTGTTGCGCAAACCGGCAATTCCTGGTAACACCAAGTCAAGCTGAGTAAACAAACCATTATTATTGGCTTTTCTAATCCTCATTCAGTTTAAATGCCTGTTAGCAAGAGGTTTAAGACTTAAGTGTTTAAATCAAATAGCTTACAAGATAATGCCAGTACATTTATGGTTCTTGCGTACAGATTGTGACAAAGCAGGTCATTATTAGTCGTAATGCTCTTCAGAATTATTGAGTCTTATCAAGGTTTTAACAATAAGCCAATTTAGGAATGGATGAAAGAACCTACATATTGAGCCAAGCCAAGAGTGCTTTTTTATATTTCACACGTCTATTTCTGCCGTTTGCTTTTTAAAACACACATTAGTTGCATTGCGAACCTACCTACGTATGCTGAACCACAGCTACTTTACATCTTCAAATATAGGTATACCTAATTTACATAATACTTTTCATGTCTTCTATGTTTCGACTTTTTAAAATGGCTGTTTTTAATTCAAAGTCAAAGCATTTATTTCAAATTGGCACATAAAAGTCATTGATCCTGCAGGTATTGAAAATTCAATTCAATTTTACTGGTTTCGGTAGTAGGTTTTGAATACTTGGAACGTCTTATTCAGTTGTTCAATCCAACTACGATGGTATTCCGGTCATATTATTTGTGTCTTTCAATAATCTTTTTCTGTAGGTACAACTTTTCCATTACGTGATGTGCCCAATTCTAAGCGTAGATATAATCGCCTCAAGGTATAATTACATGTCTTGGTGTGTTGGTCATTGGTCGCGTAGAGGTGATTACGTATTGATGGAAGTTTGTCGAACTAAAATAAAAGTATTGAACGTCTGAAACTCCAGCCTGAAAAATGCAACGGCTGAACTTAGCTGGTGAGCGCTGATTGGTCCTCGTCGCATTGTTAAGAGTCGGTAACTCGAGCGTAAATAGAACGCTATTAAGAAAATAGAACGCTCAAGAAAAGTATCATTTCAAGTACATTAATGATAATGATAAGTAAGAAATACTGGCCTATCATTCAATTAGAGGAATTGTGAGGTCATGGAGTATCCTCCCACGGTCACAGCTTATCAACAGAACTGGACCGGGGTCGGCCGTCAGGCGGCCACGTTCATGTGACAACAGCAACCCGTTTCTAATTGTGATTTTACGTATCAGCTGGACATTTAGCCTCAATCTAATGGATATCATCATAATCGTACTATAAATTATGTTAATCAGCTATAACTAATTAATAGAGAACTTTCTACGATAGGATTTCAAGTGTTCCGCGAATTATTTAAACCGTACCATAGGACCAAAGCAGTCAAGCAATTCTTAAAATGAATGTTAATTAAGTATATACGGTGGGATGTCTTAAACAAGAATACTTTCTTAATAATAATGTGTAAAAAAGACAATAAAGTCTCTTGCTAATTAAATAAAAGCTGTCTAAATTATGTAAATAAAATCGAACCAGGTATCTTTTTAAATAATAATGCCATTAAGATGTATCTATTTTTAAACGTTTCTAAATTGTATTTTAATTTAATTGTCTACTTATTTAATTAATAGGAGTTGCATTAATATAAAAGTCATTAACACCGTCAGTGATGATTGTTGAAATATCATTTGCACATTCGCGGTTTTTAGAGTTGCGGACAGGTGGAAAAAAAGACCAATTCTTTTATTGTAAGCTTTGAATAATTATTACGTCACGTAGATGCGTACACAAAAACAAACATGTTTATAAAAGTTGTCGTGAAAACGCCACTAACTCGTACCCGTGGTAGACTGGTGGTCGTGCCGGCTCTTGATATATTTTTACTTTCACACTTTCAATCACGATAAGGCGTGCGACAAGTTTTATTTCTTCGTTGGACGTCGAAACCGACTGTTTTCCGTGCCAACGATTTCGTAAACTGCAGTTTTGTAAAGAATTTTTATGTTGCCACGCGTAACGTATTATCTGCCCTTGTCGCTGACGTGTGTGGATGTTGCGATTGAGGAAAACTTTCTTATGTTATGCAATTTTTAAAGTATGTAAAGATGGTTCAAAGTTGGGGTCGTGAAGTCTTAAAAATCAACTCCAATTTGAAGTGGACAACAGTAGACCGTTGACTTGATGAAATTGTCGAAATACATTGGTACATATAATTTGAAATTGTAAAACTTAATGCACAAATTCTGCCCTGAAAAAGGAAAACATCTTGCACCTTTTGTTTATAACTTGTATAGACTTAATATACCTACAATTGTAAATGTATGATTATTGAATAGGTTTACAATTTCTTTAATCCTAGAGATCTATTTCAAAGTGCGGTAATCGAAACCGAAGAATTCGCTGTTGATCAATGCAACGTGACTTCGTGACACCAGCTTGGATATCGTGTTTCTTTCACACTTGTTATTATCCAATATTATATACAATTTGCCATTTTGGCGATCGGTGACAGGCCTATCGCACCTAGATTTTAAGAACAATCACAGAAAACTGCATTTTAGTGTGGCAACCATGAACACCCGACTTTTAAAAAACTTGATTCTAAGGACCACTTTCAGTCTCCGAACCTTAAACGGAAATTATTTGTCCAAAATTATTTGCGATACTAAGACCACAGAAACTTTGTGCTTCAAATTGTTATAAAAAAAACTACAAATCTTCTCAAGCTTTTTCCACACATGTACCAAAGTCATTTGTTTACACAGCAAGCCTCGTAAAGAACTTTAAAAATGCACTGACGTTATATAACGGTGTTACGAGTCGCTCTTTCATAATTTAATTACACACCTGTACCAGATCCGTCAGATAATATTGATTGTAACTGTTATGCTCGTATAAACTATGTAATTTAAATTATAATATAAAAACATTATTCTACTTTAGTAATTAGTTATATTGTTTACTTCAGATTGATTGTGAAAGCGTAAAATGTGAAATCGCACGGTTTTCGATCGACCGACAAGACTGTCCTGCCTTTGGAGATATTTAAATCTAGGTGATCATAATTACTTCTTCTATTTTTAGTTTTGTTTCGTAGGTATAGGTAGTACTATTAATTATATATTCTGTGCTTATACATCCCACGGACATGCAATTACGTAAAAGACGTGAATACCTTCAAGCTATGTATTGTTAAACTGTCAGTAGCATTGTATTGATTCAAAGATTTGTATTGTAACAGGTGCCCAAAATGCCAAAGGTTGTAATCATATACTGTATTAGGTACCTGTATGTCGATGTTGAATAAAGCCTGACTTCCACAAAAGCGTAAAATCAATACGACTGTAAAGGTGCAAAACAATAACATGCTTTCTGCCATCATCGATATTCCAGAGTACCTACCTACGTACATTTCCCATTTCCGTTTTCAGGCTGCAATTCCGATAATTCCGGCTACGCGGTTCGGAGATAATTAATGTATCAGAATGGTTTCGTGCGTTATTTAAGCTTTAATTTAATTTCAATATTAAACCTGGCACCCTTTGTTAGTTAGCGGTAAATTATTTATTCATTAACGCTGCACCGGTCACGTAGTTTCGACCATTCGAAAAGTGTGCAAATGAAATATTTATTTCGATAGTCTATTGACCAGTGGATCGAATCTGGTCGGGCCACTTCGATAATACTGTTACTTATTAGATTCAGCTTATTTTTTTTTACTTATAATTTATACAAATGAATTATATCTGACAGAGATTTAACGTTTTTCACTGACGAGTGGATGCCTGTGATGCGTTCAAGCGCGACCATTGTTGCTAGAACAGTATCTCGTGTTACGATGAGAACTCATCACTATGACACATACGCGTCTTCATCTGCGTGGGAGGCTGGCCGCAGTCGACTCATATTAATTTCACATTTACCTCAAAATGATGTACACCGTTCTTCGGTTCTTGTGTTGTGTTGTGATTCTGACAATAAACATTAAGTATAATACGTCACAAAGGATTGAACGTAATTTCCATTCATAATGTGCGTTTTTATTTCGGTGAACGATGTAGAAATGTTTAAAAGGTTTCGTGACATAGGTTCATAACGTTTCGTGGGCGAATATGTTACTGACCTTACGACCGTAATTATGAAGTTTTAAGTCCAGTGCGTATTGTAGGTATAATTTCGTATTTTGGTACCATTAAAGTCGTTCAGAACGAGGTTTAATTTTGTTAGGTTGTCGTTTTACATTGCAACATTTGAACACAAGTATTTATTTCAGTCCGTCAGCCTGCATGCATGTAGCATTCGAAAATGATTAGGCGAAGTTTAACGGGAATTGTACTGTTATTATTGTCACGCAATAGTAAAGGGAACTGGAACAGCTAAGCTACGTGACCAAGCGTGGGGAAAACCTAATTCTTGTCTAGTTTACCCGAACATTTCAATAAAATGGATTATGTCAACCAGAGCCATATTTTTATGGTTTTTTAAAACCATGATTTATGGACCTATCGAGACAGCTTTAATATTGATTAATAACATGATTTCACTCGCTGCATGGCATGACATTATCCTTCTGTGAATATTTTAGACGTCATTAAGTCCTCCTCTGGGCTCTTTGCAGCGCGTCACGGGGGACACCCTTGCATAAATCCCAGACAACAGGCCTCTTTCGCTTCTCGCCCTCCGACCCTCTGCGACGCATTGTGCAGGGGGCAGCGACCGTCATGTAGGAAGCTCTCCCTCGTCGCCATGACAACGCCGCTTCCCGCGAATATTGACAGACGCGAAGTAGACAGAGCGAAGCAACCCTCACCCGCCGCTGTGTTACACGCGTGTCTGCCTCCAATGATATATTTTTACAAGAATTAACGTCCCCACAGTGATGACGTGCTCATTACTGATAAGATGTCTCGGCCATTGTGTGATTCGCAATGGGGAGTTTATTGCCGCTATTTAAAGTGTTAATGCATCTGCCACATTCGCAAACATTATTTTAACAAGGGTTAACTTGATGAATACTTAAAAGTAATTTGTTTTCAGTTTGCTGAAAACTTATAACTAACACTTAAAATGACCACTGGTATTCTATGGAATTAAAAACGTCAATCATACTTCATAAATTAGGACAAACAGCACAAGTCACAATTATTTTAGCATTACGATGATCAAAAGAAAGGAACGGATGAGTTTTATTACGGAACCCATAATTTATAGTGTGCTTCATGTTGCGGGCTTCGGGTTACTTCCTGATTGCGTATTTCGTTGCATCCGTCGGCTCGGGACTGCATTTTAAATAAAATTATTGATTTTAAATGAATGTTATGCTTTTATTCATAAACCTATCCATTAATTTTCAGTGACATTTACACGAATCTGCAACGAGTACAATAAATGACGCACTCACGCATCTTGCGTTAGAAATTCTTGGAGCTATGAGCGTAGAATTTAATGATATTTAATAGAAATCTATTAATTCATCCAACAGCCGATAGCTGCGCACGCTGACATTTACTTCGCATGGATTTTAGAATCTATATTCATGGGCATTGGACATATTGACATTAGCTTTTTGCGTAAAATCATAAACAAGTTCGACTGCGAGGGGTTGTCGACCTTGCGGTATTGATTTCGCAATAACTTCACAATGAAATAGATTGGGCAATAAAATGTAGCTTGTAATGTGCGATTTATAAACATAGTGTTGAATGTAACGATATTGTCGTCCCACTGAGCCCTTGACACGGATATTGAAATGCAACTCAAAGTCAGTGGACTGGATTGTAAATAAACCGCTGCGTCAGCGATGACTACTCAATATGGACGCGACGACTGAATCGGCAAGCGGCCGGCTTGCATTCAAACTAAGTAGTCAAATAAGTTGAGAGTAAACGTGTTTACGGATGTGCCTCAATCCAATTTAAACAGGAAACTTCGTGTTGAGGAGTTTTCGTAGCGGGGCCTACGCCACCGCTACGGCGGCTCTACAGTTTCGTAGGGATAATAAAAACACAAATGCATAATGTAAGTACACAAATTCGGGATTTGGAATTCATAGCATTGTCTTGAATGTAGGTAGACTCATAGTGGACAATTATTTTTAAAGGTGATTGAAAATATTTACTCGACTTTGAGTTTATTGATTCGCAATCCGCCTTTATTTGTACAGTCAATAATAAGAAACGACCTACTACGATTTTTCAGTTCTAATAATGTGATTAGTTCTGATTTCACCTTCAAAGTAAAGAAAATGTAGACCACGTATTTATATTGAAATCGATTGAAATATCGAGTAGCAACTGGTTCAGTAGAATACAGGTGATATTTTCTTTGTAAATGCATTGCTCTGTACCTACATTGAATAAAGTACTGGCTACGTACAAACATGATGGTTTGTCCGATGTTATTCAAATATTAGAAGAGGGACGGCATTAATCGTATGTTATCGTAGGTACGGTAAATTCATTACTGTACATACTAAAATCATAGCCTTCCAGGAAGGTCTACTGCAGGGGTATTTCAATTTACGAGGCAGACGATCTGAGCATAAATTGGAATAGGCTTACTATGCATTATGACGCTATGAGTCTAGGTATGTGAGCTTAATCTGCGTCGTTCCGGTTAATCGCTGAGTGCAGGCGGCAGTGTCCATCCTAGCGTGTAACGTAATTTCTCTCCGGAGGGATTGCCGGATGCCGCCCCAACGCTCATCCCTCTCTGGATATACCATTTTTATTTCATGAAAATCAAAATTTTATGCAATGTAATAAAATGTTCGCCTGCTTTTCTTTTTTGTGAATCGTGGGCGGATTCCATTTACAAGTTTTTCTTTATTAAACTGGTAGGTTTGTTGGTTAAAGATAATAAAGTGCAGTTATTAATATTGTCAGCTAGACCTTACTGATTTTGTAATTGGTTATTTTTAGTCTCTGTGGGATGACGAGAACTCATATTAATGCAGTTATGTTTTCCTGGTCAAGTCATGTGTACCTACTTCAAGTGGTTATGACTCTAGGAACATTGTGCAATTGGAAACATAAGGTACAAAGTGAAGTAAGATAGTATTTCAGCATTTGTTTTGATTGCTATTAAGAAGTATGTGGCCTATTCTCCAGGCGGAAATATGATGCGTGTGGGATGGGCCCTAATGCTTGAGGCAACGTTAATTTGGCAGATTAAAAAATTGGGATAAATAGGTACTGTTACATGCATTGCATTTTATAGTCTACATTAATGAACGATTTCCTTTAGTTATTTACGACGTATGCGGGAAGATAAGTACCTACCTAATGCTATTTTCGTTTGTCACGATTTCCCAAAACGTGAAAATGTGCGAATCCAGTTACTAATATTAGCAAATTGAATTAGAACTAAACCTACCTACCACTCCTTTTATTAATTAGAACTAAACCTACCTACCACTCCTTTTATTAATTAGGACAATATACTGTAACTTGCAGTTTGCGCAATTTCATTACCATTAAGTATGTATTGAAATGCTCCAATAGCAGCCCAACCCGTTCAGTTTTTGTGAAACTGTCGGAAAATGCCCAGTGTCCCAAATAGCAAAAGCGCTTTGTAACGCAATCTGGTGAATAGACTTGCATTCGACTTCCGCGTGGATCGCTAAAAATAAAAATAAATGAGGCAAACTATAATAAATGCGTGGTCGACAGAACATAATAGAGAATATAATGTACAAGAAATATCTTGAATATAAGGTTATATGTTTATAGTTCGTAAGTCGTAAACGGTGGTGCTAATTAAATAGGTGTGTTGTTATGTTATTGTGTCTATACATAGGTCACAAAAGACTTGTTGACTAATACGTTGTTTATTGTTATATCATGGTCTCTTTGACAAACGGGGTTAGTAGGATTTCCATGTTGTACCTACACATATAGTTCATAGGAACCCAGAGGTAAGGATAAGAATGTACCAACAGGAATTTGACCAGTATTCGAAAAATTTAAGTACAATACTCGTAATAAGGATTGTCTTGCAATATTTTCCGACCTTCGGAAAATGAAGTAGTTAAATGGAAGCCGTTATCTTTGACGTGGAGACAAACAATAATATATCCCATATTATATACGATACCTAGTAACCTAAAATTCAAGAACCACTCTAAGCTAAAACAAAGCCTCATTCAAAAAGAATTGTTTTATCAAATCAGTTTGGCGTTTTGCTCAACGACATAATGACTGTACCTGCTAATTTATTCATAAATATTCATGGATAGTTTTCTGCCTTTATATTTTTATACCAAACGTTGTGTTAGGTACCATACCGCGAATGTCGAAACGTCCGCCCGGGGTCATCAAAGGCTGCTTCACACTAATTTGAATAGAGACACTGTTTACGTATTCAAAACAGTTTATTGCGTGACGCCCACAAAGGATGCAGCCTTTATATTATTGTTCATCCGTTATGTGAAGGACAATTAACCAAATAATAGCGAGCTCACCATACAAGATTTTGCCATCAATTCGCATCAATCTCAATAAAAACTAATCAGTTTTTTAATTTTCGAAGCCTGATGTGTGATCTGCACGTGTTCGAAACGGTCTCATTTTATGTTATCAAAATGTGGAGATACAAGCGAACAATGTAGCCAATGTTAGACGTTCAACATTTTCCGAGAATAATGACCTAACTATTCAACGAGCATTACACAGATCAATGAACAAAGAGTGTTCAAAAATCGCAAGCTCTAATGGTTGTGCTCCCAAAAACGGTCGTCACGATGCCGATGTGCAAATACGCTAACGGTACAGTCTGTAAGTGAGTGATGTACGCAAAACTGGTGCTTGTGACGGACGGGTGAGGAAGGACGGGCTATGTCCTGCCGCTGCGATACCCTGCCGGACGTGTGGGGCAGCACTAATACAGTGACCTCATCGTAACGGTTGAGCATACTAACCGCGAGCAATGAGAATGTTTTGGTTTTAAGCTAAGCCAAAGCCACCTGTTATTTGAACTCATATATACATAACTGTATGACAAAGCTTTGTTAGTTATATAGTATTACTTATGAGCAGATTGTAAGCGTCGAAGACAAGTTGCTAATGGTAGAGTCTTGTACGATGTGACTTGCGATAGTAACGATGTGTATGTCGCTGTAAGACATCTAAGTAAAAGTGGTAATTAGGTAAACCGAAACCTAAAGATTCCAATCATGTACTTTATCCTTAACCTTTTGGGTATCTATAGAAAATCAATCTTGTTATGTTCTAATGCGCACAAATTTTAGATACCTACACAATAACAAAAATAGAATAGCGATAAGTTCCCATTTTATAGAACCCTCCAGGGAAATAATTTCGTTTCATAGCGAGAATAAATAGAAATAGAACAGACAAAATAAATCAGAACCAGGAAAGCGTTGCGTTTAATCAATATTGTGTCATAAAAATAGTCTTCCGTTCAAGGTCTGAAATAGCCAGTGGAAACGAGACCTGACCAAGAGTATGAGCCATTGTGTGAATTAATTTTAACGTGAGAAGGTCTTGGCACACATCTTATGAGCTCATACGTACTGAGTCACAACACAAGCCATTTACCTGAAGGTCAATAACACGTTTTAATAATTTATCAAAGTGCAGGAAATATCTTTCCCCATGTTTTATGATCATGCATCTTATCGTTTGCCCCGATCTCAACTAGATTTTTTCTAGTGTCATGGGAACAGTTGATACAAATATCATGGGTGCAATCACTGTGTTTTGGACGGGGGTGAATTGTCTTGGGATTTTTCATATATGAATTCTGTCCGGGTATCGAACCTGCAACAGGCGCAAAAACCTAATCATTGAACCCACTGAACGGATGGTCAAGCTAGTGAACGCAGTTCATTTTGTTTACCTGTTTGAGTTTGTATCCAATAGTGAATGTGATATTTTATGGCCATCCTGTTATTATATTGACTATTAAACATAGCAAGTTGATTTTATTTCATCTTTTTATGCCATGGTTTGTTCACCGCCACCTAGTAGCAAGTAGCAAAACTATTACAATTGACGATCAACTCATCGTCACTCTGTTTTAAAAGAACGTCGCTAGATGGCGCTTGTTAAAGTTTCAATTAAACTTAACTTCCACTCGTCAATAGGTGACGCTAGTGTGCTATCGCCATATGCTGTTTTTCTTTTCCTATTAATCTAATTTCTTGTAGCTTAATAACTTTCAGATTTTGTTTTGTTTTCATTAATCAATTCGATGGGAAAAGCTAAGTAATCCTTAGGGATTAACTGGGACATTGCAATATTTAGACATTGCACGTCCCAGTTTGACAATGAATTGGTTATTACAATTAATTTGCAAATTAGAAAAGGTACTATAGGATATCAAGCGACTAGGAAAACGTTATGAAAAATATTTATCACTATGGCATCTTCAATTTCGGGTCAATCTCTCTACACAAATGTACCATAGCATTCATCACGCATAATGTGGTTACCACATGTGAACAGCTACATAGTTTCCTATTTCATGTTTGCGATTCACATCATATCATAGCGTAGTCTAGTCAATAGATCCAGCGCTTTTGTTTGTTGGTTCAACGACATCGTGATTAAAATATGATTTGTAAAGCGCCTATTTAGTCCCCGTGGGTGTTATTGTTCATACTAATTGGCACAGGATTGAGGAACTCTGCGAGAATTCTATTCGCACTGCGTCAGTACTCCTACGTTCATTTGTTGGTTTGGCGTGAAATATTCTCTGATTTCATCCTTAGATAGCTGTAATCCTAAAATATTGGTGTTACTTGCGAGGGCGGGGCAATAAATAAAGTTCGAGCAATATTTGTTCTGGCAAGTAAGTATTGCGAACTGGGCCCGATCTTTGAGTCAAAAATAACGTCTACTTTATATCTACCCTTCAATTTAAAAATTTGTTTTCCCCATATGCTAAAAATATAATATGCGGTCAGCGGGGTATTGCAATGGCTTTCATTTTGACAGTTCAACAACATTCATTGCGTTATTAACGTTGATGAGCAGACAAATTTTTCGAACATAAGAATCAATGGATTAGCAATATTCTTTAAAATGATTCAGATTGTGGTTGAAAGTGTGTAACGCAATTGGGGTGCAGAACCACGAAACAATAAAGCTTTCATACTTTAAATATTTCAGATAGGTTTCCTACGGTATTCTAAGATAAGATGTCATATTTCGAACATCCACTCCCAAGAGTGTTTAAAGTTTCATGGGAACTTATTCAGACGAAGTTTTTAATACAATCTTTTGGAACACGTTGTAACACATCGTGTAGAACACGTTAGGCCTCAAGCGTTGCGACCTCATTGGTGTCACAAGATGACACCAACCATTAGCTATGAGGTACCTACCTACCACGGCTACGTGAGATGCATTTGCTTTGGCTAGAAAATAGTGATGTATTTCTATTGAGGCCGCAGACGACGTATTCATTCAAGACCTATAGTTAAATCATTCCTGGTTATGGGCCAAGTTTATTATGTAACTTAATGCAACGAATAGAGATAAAGTATCATGTGAAGAAGGCATTGTCACGTTTATAGGAATACTAGCTTCTGCCCGCGAATTCGTCCGCGTGAAATTTCAGCTCCCAACCAACCCCGTCGCATCGCATCGTCTGCCGGCGTTATAATTTCGTTTTCGCTTAACGTTCTTTCCGAGTTTTTTTTTATTTTGCTCGGCTCCTCTGGGTCATAGCGTTATGATAAATAGCCTAAAGCCTTACTCAAGAATTGGGCTATAAAATGCAAAAAGAAAAACAAAATATGACTGGTAACTCCAGAGATTAGCGCGTTCAAACAAACAAACTCTTCAACTTTATTAATGGTAAGTATAGAGAGATAGGAAGAATGAGCTTTTTTCCTGACTGCGCGACAGTGAAGACTGGCTTTTGTTTTTCGCGTGTATTTTTGTACGTGGATTCTTTATACCCTCATAATCAGAAACATCGAAACTAAATTGAAAAAAAAATTGTAAAAAGTTGCAGTCGGATTTTTTTGCAAGAAAACTTTGCACGATAACTTTTTTCAAGTTAGTTTTGTACAAGTTTTCTCTAAAGTTTTCACTTAGTTTATCGGTGCTAAGAGCTACGTCATGCTATGAAATGCATAGTTTAGTAATTTATTATTGTTACCTATTTTCCTAATTGTTTTAAATATTTGATCGATTTCATTATTATGTATATTAAGGATGTATTATCATATATTAAGGAGTAACCATGTTGATATACGAGTATTTAGGTTGACTCACAGACATCTGTTTTTTACATTTTTATGCTCACGGAGCTAAAAATTGTAGTGACTCCTTAAGTTATTATAGTGGTCTGACCGCTGACGTAATGTTTTGTGGTAGTTGATGTCAGAATACCTAAAATTGCCAAAAAGTAAGGTCTAACAAATTAACAAACTAGCTGCGCCCCGCGGTTTCACCCGCGTAAGTTTCAATCCCGTGGGAATATCGAGATAAAAAGTATCCTATATGTTAATCCTGATTATAAACCATCTGTGTGCCAAATTTCATCCAAATCCGTTCAGTAGTTTTTGCGTGAAAGAGTAACAAACATCCATCCATCCATCCATACAAACTTTTGCGTTTATAATATTAGTAGGATTCCCTGTTGTGTGTTTTATTGAACATGGTGGAATTATAAGTACTTTTCACTGAGTTTGTTACTTTTCTCATATCACTGTGAAAGTTAGTTTAGTACACTAGTACTTATTTATATCTTGAAAAAATATCCAATGGGCATGTACTAAGTTAACGTAAGTTAATCCAGGTTATAAACTATGTGTGCCAAATGTAGGCCAAATCCGTTCAGCTGTTTTGCGCCAATCCAGAACATACCTCCAATAATTATCCAGTATAAAAGAGCTTTATGAACCAAAATCAAAAGCCATTTATTCAAACTAGGCTCAGAATCAGCAATTGTTGAACGTCAAAATTACATAAGACAGTCCCCCTAACCGCCCTTCACCACTACCTAGTGCTTTAGCTGGGAAGAAGAAGTGGCGCAACGAACTCCCCAACAACCTATACCCCATGTTATCTCTTTTTATATTCAGGGGGTGACCAACATAATATGAAATGTCCAGAACTATTTACTTAGGTGACCTACTGTAAACTTCAATATTGACGGAGCAATGACGGGTAACCATCTGCTTTGGAGCTCTCGGCAAACAATCGCTTCCCGTGTGAAAGATTACATATCTTTGATCGTTTACTAAGCAACATTGTTACTGTATAAATAGACAATATACGTTTCAGTTACATACAACGTTAACTCTTAGAAAGTAGGTTTAGTGTTAATTGTTGGGACGTATCTGTGAAGTGTTTCGCTAAACCTAGTGCGCTGTTCTTCCCTAGAGTCCAGATAATAAAGGGACGGAGTCCTAACTCCACCAGCCCTACAGTCTAAATGTATTTAGCTTTCTATACATATAGGCATATACATATACGAAGGAATGAAGAAAATGTCGTGAGAAAAGTTTTGAGTATGAATGTCGATGGCTATAAGAGTAAGGGAAGACCAAAGAAACGATGGATGGACTGTGTGGATGATGATATGGCTAGAAAGGGATTGACTACTGAGATGACTCAACGTCGATGAGACGACTAATAGAGAAGTGTGGAAGAAAAAGAAATGTTGTGCTGACCACATATAAATTGGGATAGGACAGGAGAATGATTATGATGATGCAGCTACAATACATATAGGTAGCTTTAACTGCACTGCATTTGTATCTGTAACTCATATGGTACACATATTAAAGAGTATTATTCTATTCTGATTAGGCTTCAACTGTCTTGTTTAAAGCTAACTCTTGCACCCCTATGGTCTAAATTATTGCAATTAATTTAGCTTTCATAAGCAGCTGTCTTTAACTGTCTTGTTTAAAAGCTCTCTCTTTGTAAAATCTCCGTAGTTAGTCGCTGTTTGTTTAATAACATAATACCTATATATGCTGCAGTTGCATACTATTCTATATGCAGTTTTGTTATAATGTCAAGTCGCGAAAATAACTTTCATGAATAAAAAGCCTCTGTTATATTGAAATTAATTATGAGAACGGTTTCAAAAAAATCTTGTGCAAATGCACCAAATGAATGTCAACGAAAATATAATTGTGCAATTAGTAAGTATAGAATATAAGCTGTAATGTAGAGTATGAGCTGTAATTTACACTAATCTATATCTATAATATAAAAATGAATCCCTATTTTCATTGGTCACGCCATAACTTGAGAACGACTTTACCGATTTCATCCATCTTTTTAACCCCCGACGCAAAAACGACGGGGTGTTATAAGTTTGACGTGTCTCTCTGTTTGTGTGTGTGTGTGTGTGTGTGTGTGTGTGTGTATATCTGTCTGTGGCATCGTAGCTCCCGAACGGATGCACTGATTTTTTTTTTTAAAGTTTTCTCTTACTTTGTAGAAGGTTCTTACGGAAAAAATTAAGAAAGTCGCTTCACGCGGACGAAGTCGCGGGCTGAAGCTAGTTAATAATAAAGCTGAAGAGTTTGTTTGTTCGCGCTAATCTCTGGAACTACCAGTCGGATTTTAAAAAATCTTTTTGCATTTGATAGCCCAATTATTGAGAAAGGCTATAGGCTATTAACATCACGCCAGGACCCTTGGGAGCCGAGTAAAAAGAAAGAAGTCAGAAAGAACGCTAAGCGAAAACGAAGTAATAGCTGTGGCAGGCGATGCAATGCGACGCAGTGGGGCGGTGGAACAAGAAATTTCACGCGGACGAAGTCGCGGGCAGAAGCTAGTTGTACAATAACGCGTCAGTAATTGTTGCAGCCCATAATGGCCCAAGATAAGAGACCTTTGACTTTTCAATTAAGCTCTATTAAGCAACACAATACAATTTCCTTGCACAATTGCTATAAACGCTCAGTGTGAAATTGCTTACACACTGCATGTTCATTTGTTTGTACTATTTTTATCTCGGCTTAACAGGCATCGGCTGTTGTCTCTACTCGTTGGATCCCAAGCGGTTAAATGCAAATATATCAGAACCGAACCGGTCTACCGCCCGAAATCAACGATAAGTAACGCTTATGTGCCAAGTAGCAATGCTGTGCTATTATAAAAAACTTTTTGATACTCTTTCTGAACTAATAGACGAGATTGTGGGGATTGTGTCGACCGACCCCTATGATAGTTTAACAGAATAAAAATACCATGTATCTGCCTTCTATTGTGAATCTCCGGATTAAAAAACAGTGTAATGATGTTGTGCCCCCGTGTGCTCCGTGGCCCTAGCCGATTGTGAAACTAGGCGCGCAAACTAGTTTTAAAAAAGTGTTGACAACTATACGCTATGGATAGGCGCGTTCGATTCAAATCCTTTGTTGCGTGTTTAATAGTTGCCATGAATTCATGAATATCAAATGGGATTTGTTTGTGAGTTGAAATTGGTGTCCCTCACGAGTGGTAACGGTTCGTACGTCGTCGGCGACCAGCTGCGAACAGATGAGCGGGTCTGAGCGAGCAGGCGCCCTCCGCGCAGCCGCAACGCGCACAGTCGGTGCGAGCGCGACCCGCCATGCGCACCTCTGTACCGCGCGTCATCAACGAAACGAATACTATCGAAACATTCGAATCAAACGGTCAACACTGTCCATTGTCAAATTACTATTGAAAAGTGACAGCTTTATGTCCAGTGCCAAGTTCAGTGTTCGCGTTCGGTAGGACTTTTTGAGCACTCGATTGTTTATATTTACTACTGTCGGCGTCTCATATTCACGTGTAATTTCACGGATTTACCTTATTTGAAAGTATTTGAGAAGAAAATGTTTTGTATGTCCATGCGCTCAATTTAACGGACTGTTTACCTACTTTATTTGGTTTGTGTTGACTATTTACGTGTGCCTGTTTATCATTGTCTATGTATGTTTATTTACTTCATTAGTGCTTCTGTGTTTAGATTCTAGCAGCTTTTGCTGGAAACTATTATAATTGAGTTATAATTAAAGTCAATTCTATGAAACCGTGTGAGACGACATGTAACGTGCAGTTAGATGTGAGTTTGTGTGACATTGAGGAAAAAGGTTTTCCGCTAAGTGTTTACTGTTGGAGTGTAGGTAGAGATTAATCATGCAATTCTCCTGAATTACCACAAATATAGTTATAAATTAAGGTTTACTTGTCTAGCCGAGTTACCAAGATCTTTCCTTACATGTATGTTCGGAAGGCAAACACTTAAGTGTGATATAGTCCTAAATTTCCGTAGAGCAATTTATTTCTAGATAAGCGGCTTAATCTGACCTTTAAATGGTCATAGAGATATACATATATTACATAAACAACACATATATTACTAAAAAACGACCAACAATGCATTTTCATACATTTTTAAGTACACGCAAGTATTGCACAAACTACGAAAGCTCTAGCCACAGCCTGTTGCTACGTCAACCACTAGGGACACTGCTCTGATAGTGCGAGTCTATAAAATATCGATGTCCGTTGCTAGGAGCCGAGCAATGCCAACACTAAACCTGGTTTATAATCCCCAATAGTGGCCCAGTGGGTGCAACTCTCACCGCTACTTACCATGCAATATCTAGAGGTGGCCCCTCGTCGCGTCAAACCTCTCGGGAGCTTTTCCAAAGAGGCCACGGTTGTCTATGTCTAGGCCAACTTTCCTTGCCGACATTTCGAAATTCGAACAGCGGAATGCTAAATTTTATTATTTACATGTTCATTAAAAGAACGATGCGCGAATAACTATAAAATAGAAAGTGAATGCCATATCGTGGATATTGGGTAAATGGGAAGTCAGGTGCAAATAAATAGTTAGTGATTAATTAATGGCTTAGAAAAGTTGTGTTGCGTGTTGAGGCATCAATTGAACAGGATTATACGCTTACGAGAATCATAAATCACAAGCTATTCTATTATTTAAAATCAATTGATTAAGTAGATATTTTTACCTTTATAACATTTGGTGTTAGACCCTGCGGATGACGTTTTGCAGTTTTTTTTTCTGAAAACCATAAGCTCAAGCTATGGTTAAACGCAAAATTGACTGAATGCCTCTAACTTTACACCCATAATATCTCCGGGCAGCTCAAACTAAACATCTGGGCCTGATTCCGTTAGGGAGTCTAAACAATAATTGAACGTCTAACAAGATATTAAAGATCATAGATGTTCAATTGCTAGAAGAATAATAATAAAACCTGTTATTAATTCCTTAAAATACTTACATTATTAATAAAAATATATTTGGATTCAATTTAAATACAATCATAAATTATTGTTTCCTTGAGATAGATATTAAACAATCAAATCACAAATGGTGTCGCGGTTAAAACCTCTGTGATAAGCGTGACAGTCTACAAAACAGACCAAAAGAATCAGCACAGCTTTATTCTGGTATAAATAGCCTAGTTGGCATATAAACTTCACTAGTTTACTATTTCTCTACTAGCATTAGTGCTTAAGTGTAGGAATATGGCGATTTTATGAGTTTACTACACCCACATACTTTGTTTTTCAATGTAATAAAGTCATACTTGATACATCGTTCTAGGAGCTCTTAATATCCACTACATTTATAGTAATTTAGATGTAACAAGTGCATTAGGAATATATTCTAGTATTTTCGCAGTTTGCAAAGAAACTAAAACATAAATAATTATTATGCTGTTAATGTTTAACTTAACACTGGCTTACAACATTTAAAAGTGTCTGTTTTTTCTGCGTTTTACTTCAAATTACATCACGAAAGTTAGCAGGTTGTGTACTAGGAGTTGTAAATACTTTCGTAATGTTCTAACTAACAGTGTAATGTTAAATGTAATAAAGAATAGGTATTGGAAATGATTTCTAAGTTACAAATTACATAAAATATCTTGTGTACCTACAACAAATGTATAAATATTTATACACTTTTCTCCTTCCTACGTTCTGGCTAAACGTTATCATTAGTTCAAGTGCACTACGCTGTAATTAATTACTGGCCAAGCTTTTTACTAATTGTTACTATTCCGCCGACACATAAGATCAACGACTTTCTTAGAGCGCAGGCGCAATGTACATTCATATTATAAAAGCGTTTATTCTCCATTATTCCGTAGGGTGATTTATTTAATGATAGATGTAGAGCATTTCCTCTTCGTATCAGGCGCGTGCGCAGGTATACGAGTAAAATGGTTGGTTATTTTCGTTCATTGACCGTGGTTTAACTGATGTTTTTGTCGCCCACCGCATCGGGCCTCAGGAATTGTAGCACGTGCCTACGACCGCTACGCGCCTGCGCCGATAAATTATAACTAAACTTTTTCTAACATGTAAATCACATACAAAGTTACACTTGTAAGAAATTGATAATTCAATAATTCGTACGTTAATTAAATGTAGATTAAATATTTAGCAATCCGTGAAGCGTACCTATTTGTTAGCTACAAATTCTACACTAATTAAAATCAAAGGCGTCAAGTAAAAGTCATTGTTCACAGGCACAAGATAAATATGTTGATAATAAGTAATTAGTGTTAAGCTATAAAGTCTTAATAGTTTTGACCTAGTTTGTTATAACAGCTTTTAATGGATCTTGTACTCCATTTCAACTAGTCGTTATGGCGATCAAATGATCTGTTATGAACTCATGATTGTACTGACGAAAACGTTGAAGCGTGGGCTTAAGGAGGAAGCGCTAAGGTAGACCGCGAAATTCAAATTTTCTTACGTTTTTTGCAATTTGTAGGTCAGGTTGTATGTTGAACAAAATATGATTCGGAACCGTAACAAGTACTTACATAATTATAATCATTAAGATCATCAATACAACCCTCTAAGTTCATATCTTTCTATTGATTGATATTTCATGAAAAAGTCGTTCAGTTGGGTATATACGGTTGTATATATACTTGGTTAACTGACCTGCAAGTTGCAAAAATGATACAAAACTGGCGGGCTGCCCCTTAAATTACGCGAAACGTCTCTAGTCTCTTGTATTTCGTGATTTCTTTTTAAGTCGGTGCTTGTGGACTTTTTTTCGAAGGAACAGTACCCCAGTGGTCACGACGGCGACGTCGCATCTCTTAGTATCAAGCCGCTATAACAATTTTCAACGTACTTACAAATAATTGCGTTTTCTAAGCACGACTCGCAAACGTTGAACCTTTATTCACTTACTGGCGTTTGTTTAATGGAAGAAAATATGGTTTTTATTTCGCTGTAAAGTGACGTTCAATTTCAACGCCGCCAAATGACTTGATAATTTGGAAAAGTTTCCTGTTTTTCATTCGAATACTTAAGTTTGCCCAGCTATCTATTGTATAATCAAACTTGTTAATATTTAGCACTGAACAAAAGTAGCATTAATGAAGGTAAGCTTTCATGTTCTCAATTAAGAATCTTGTAGAAATTAAAGTACATAAGTTCTAAAATTGTTCCATTTTGTGGAATGATACTTACTGATTTCAGTTTACAACATCACAAGGCTCCCGAAATACAAGCCGCTAGATAAAAGCATGCTATATAAGATAATAGAGGACCCTAACAGATGACAATTAATTTGAACCAGGGCTTCAATTGATCCCAAACTAGATGGTTATACGGGCTCACTCCTTTATATAGTTATAGTACAAATACGACCATCGGTTCCATTGTAGAGTAAATGTAAAACAAGTAGCCGTTATTCGATATCAACAAATACTAATCGATACTACAAAACAAATTCCCAAGTTAAATCTAACACATAAATATGCAGAACGAATTGCCGAGATCTAACACGAGGAATTTCCCTGGAGGGAAGGAAACTAAACCGTTCAACAGTTTCAAACTAGCCACGAACGAATTACAATCTAAAATTCTAAATGTTTAAAAGAACATACACCTGATACACATTTCGATCAAATTATTGCACTTACAGTAGCCATGTAAGAGTAAAATAAAGTTTGGAGCGGACGTGAGGCCAAATAATTCGAACGTAACGGGTCCCCGATACGATACCGTAACGTACTGGACCTGTTACCATATCTACAACCAGTCTCAAATACATCCGGCGACTTTAACATAAGCCTCTTTGTATAAATTACCTATTTTAATGTATGTACTCTAGATAGAAAATAGCTATATATATACGCCTATTTATAGCTAGATCCTTTGATATCTCCCAATGATTGATATCTGCGAGGTTAAATATAGGATCATTGGGTAATATTCCATTTCTATACTATTTCTTAACGGTTATTGTAACGTTATCAGAGTTCGTGAGACATGTAGAGTGCATGTTATGCATATGTTCATTGTTTGGTTTTATTACGCGTTGCTGTGCTCAGCTGACCCACATAGCAGTCGTTCCATTTGAAGCTGTTTCACCCATTAACAACGGTGACGCGTTTTCGATTAGCGTTTGTGTGGTCACTAAAATTAATCAGTCAAACAGAAATTATTAGATTGCTCATATCATGTATCATTATCATTACTATTATGTAGACTTGTACCGTTTATGGCTGTAAGCAGCTGTAATGTATGAAATTTAAGTTATGGTTCTAGTGACAGGATGCTAACTTGTCGCCTTATACGGTTTCATTAATTTATTATGAGTATCTGTGCTGTAATAACTGTTTTGAAATATGCCCAATATCAACATACATAATAGTCAAGTAGTCCTAGGCCATTTTAGCATAAAACTAACAGATGAGTCAATTTGTATCGCGAAACGATCCAAATAATACTTTAGCGCATGTTTGTACAGCTGCAGACACCGACAGTAGTAAAATTGTTCAGATATTTTCTTCAGGTTGAACAATGAGAGTGACATAATGTGCTTCTAAGGCTAGTTAGCTTACCAATGTGGATGTGACCTTGGGATGAAACCAACAGTTCTTTATTGTGTCGTCGTAAAGTGATGGTGGTGATCAGCAATGCCAGATTGGCGATACAACGTGCTCTCGACCAACGAGGCGTTCATCGATACTGAAGGGGCGCCCATGCGGGACCCACTCGCCGCCAGCTACCCGCGCCGCGCCGACCGCAGCAGACCTCACCACACTTGCCCCTACACCACCATATTCCTGGGAGCACGCTCGCACCACGTTCCCTACAGATTACCAGCTCTGCAAAGCGATTCTATAGATCCCTATGCAGACGTCTACTCTGTGGACCGTTCGTCCAACCTCACCGATACATCAAGCTTTGCTCGTTATGAAGACTGCCGCCCACAGATCGACGAGATCTCGTCAGAAACTGAAGACCAGGTATACACTGATGAAAACTCGACAGAAAATGTAACGTTACAAGTTCAGAAAGTGCCATACACTTCAAGCGTGTTTTACATCACAGCAAAAACTGACACGGCACGCAAAGAGGTGGTGCAAACCAATGATGTCTTTCTTGTGGAAGAGTCCGATTCGGATGCATTATCATCATGCACTTGTGACAGTTTTGAACGATGTGAGTTTGACTGTAGAGACTTTGAGCCTTTCTCGGACACGTGTTGTTGCGATCCATTGAGTGACGGTGTTTGCAGTCGTAGTCCTAAGGATGTCGAATCTCCAGAACACTTTTGTGATCGTGTGGCGGAAGAGGACGGTGTGTCAAACCGAAGTGATATGGACGGTCTGGACCTGGCTCTGTTTGAACCGGCGCAAACTGAGTCTGAAGAATGCGGCGAGGGGCCCGCTCGCAACACTGCTGTATCCGCCTCAGCTACTTTATGCGGGATATTGTACGCGCTCTCTGACAGCAGCATTGGTAAGTGACGTGTAGACTAATTTATTCGCAGCTAAGTGCAGGCATCCCGGAACCGCTGTTGTGATAACGCTCAATTATAGTGATTAGGAGCACGGGGAATAGAGCAGCCGCGCTGTACCGCCGTGTGGTCTGCGTCAATCCGACTCGTATCCGATACGAACAACGGTGTGCGGGAAATTACTATCGCATCAATCACTGGCAGCATTGTCATACTTGTAGTGACAACAGAGCCAGCTATCGGCAAGCAAGCATAATAGACCGTAAAGGTACTTATCATAACACACGCAACGTTGCCTACATACTTCGCAAGTCATGATCTTGATTTTGATCGAATGCCCGTTTATTTAATATGTAACATTTATTAATAGATGTAACATTGGCGATACGAGTAGGCCTTCATTAGTATACAGATCGAAATTTGAATTGAAATGAGATTGGCGAAAACTAGTTATGAAAAAAAAAAGTTATCTTTAAAGGTATCACGGATGTGCCACCTGGTAGCAGTGATAGAAAAAAACTGAAAACTGTTAGCATTCTGTAATGCGGAAGCCAACGAAGCTTTTATATTGTACTAGCGCTACGTACAAATTGCGTACCGTTAGTCGCAAGTTTCTAATTACCGGTAGCGATAGAGGGCGATTGTTGCTTCATGCAAATCCGATGGATACCGGAGCAGATAAGCAAAGATACAGAGAGATACACAAGCAGGCAAACATATGGTGTAAGTCAATGCTCTGCATTTTTCCCGTTGAAAGCACACATGGTGGAGAAAATGTAACGGGTACTTTACGTGGTTTGGGTCAAATTCGGTATATGAGTAAATGAATGACTTGACCTTATTTAACCACTCAATAGTAAAATAAAGAGCAGAAGGGTGTTTATGATAGTCAATAGTAGAAATGCTTTAATAACTAGAACGTATAATTACACGCCATAAATTAATACAATAACGAGAAGTCTAAAGTTTACAACTTTATGTTGTAGCTCATAATTGTAAGCGTACTCGTTGAAGTCATTATTTCCGTGTGAACAAAAATGTTGTAATGTCGCTCGTTAAATGTTTAAAACAGCACGTACCATTAAAATGCTCCAATGGATTTTTAATGGGTTCCAATTGTGTTCGCCGATCAGACAGGTAAAGAGACAAAGATTCTGGTTTTATATTTATTTGATGTTTTGGCTCTTTTTGCAATACTTCCTTGATATAAACATACTTTTATTGGAAGCTTCTGTTTATCTGAAACCTAATTATACATATATGATATATTTATGATGTGTCAACAATCAATACTCGTTGGAATAGAAATGACTGAATTTAAGGGAAAGGATATTCTAAAGTTAAGAATGAGTGAGTAGCAACAACACGCAGCCATTACATTCAAGGTTATCAGATAACTTACAGACAGACGTAGTTTTGTGAATTGTACAAATATGGAATGGTATTTTCGTGACATTGTTATGGAGTGCAGAACATTCATAACAAACGGCATTGCGTTCATTGTTAAAAGAGCTAAAAGTCGCGGGACGTGGCCTACCATATAAACAAGTATTTTACAATACCTAAGAAAGTTAAGGAGTCATTGCGGTTAATATTTTACGAGAGTTTGTCGTGGTTGTAACGTAAAAATCCTTCGTCTTTACTTCGAAATAACGGTTTGGAGTTATTTTTGCATCGTCATTTTGAAATATAACAAAAATTATTTGAATAAGTTAACTATATATCCTGACTTTACTTTTAGTGTTGTCCATGTTGTTGTATGATTTAGATGTCAACTCATTGATAAATTAGCATTTTCTAAATTTCAGACTTGAATCTACAAAAACACTGTTTACTATTTTACAACCTCATTCTTCAATAGTCAACTTTAGATTGTGAAAGTGGCAGACAGCCAGTTGATTTGTTTATCATTTAATAAAACAACTTACTTCATGTTTATCAATTTCCCCCAGTTTTTACAAATGTTTTTAAAAAACACGGCCACCGTGGGAGCGATCACCTCTGCGTCATGTGCTTTGCGTACCCAAAAGGCCAAAACAAGGAAACTGTTGATTTACACCGCATTGTGCCGACGACGTGCCAACTAAAAACTGCAAAGTATTATTATCAAAGGAACATTTCCATCGGATTTAGTCGGAAAGTGATTCATCATGTTTATGCGTCTATTGTTGTTGAACTTGATTCAAGAACTAATTTCACGAAGTGTGCTTTGAACTAATTTTGGTACCTATTTTTATTTGTGTTTGTGCAAATCTGTAACCGTTGCTTTGCATATCTTTTTTGTCTTCTTTGTTTTGTAACCGACATGTGCTTTAGTTACACAATTCGATCGCGAGTAATAATCTAGAATCAGATTTATCGATGTCTTACGTCTTACCCAACATATACTAAATGTCAACTCGCTAATCGTTGCGATATATCAACATCATAATTACAGGAGATCGTTCAGTTCTATAAACGGCAATAATTACTTCATGTCGGTTTCCGGCGACTCATCAACTTCATCAAGTCACCACTAGACACCTCCGCGATACTCATGAATGTTGCCGGTCCCGTCCCGTACAACTTGTTACAAACCAATCAGAGTCCATGTCAAGCTACGACAACCAATTTTATCTTAATACTCTATGCAAATATTATTCTAACATTCGTACTATTTAATTACGACACGTCTGCAATATACAAGATATTAGAGACTTACATACGTCCACTAGCTAAATGAGTCGTACGTCTGTCCGAGTTATGATCGTCATCAGCCATAAATCGAGCCTACTATAAGATGGGGACGATTAAATTCAATAACAAGCCTCGGTACCGGCACTAAATCCCGCTCAGTTATAACCTCACATGCTCTTTCAAGTTTCTTATATGGAATCCCAAGACTATAACGTCAATAATCTTGCTAGACTCGATCAGGGACTGGGTGCGCATCCTTGTCCAGTTATGTATGTGATGCAATCGTTTGCTTATACTTTCTAATGAGCTTGCCCTTCCTGTAAGCCGCTTCTTGAAGGAAGCCACTTGCGCATGCACTTAGCACTTCGCGTGCAGTGCAATGTGAGGCAAGCACAGGATTTAACATTTCACTACACGACGTTTTGATTAAAACACAAGTTTTGTAACTTTAAGATGTCAGAATGTCGAAAGTTTTAGTCTTATTTTCAATGCGAACATGAGTTTAAATGTCGGTCAGTATGCGAATAATCTATAATTCACTTGACACTCAGCTGCATTTGGAATATGAATAAATAATCAATAACTTGATGATTATATTCGTCGCGACAAGCGGACAGAATGCAATCTTAATTATTAAATTCAAAATGCAAATTTAGTTACTTAGGTAGGTATAACATATGTTGAAGACTAATGCGTAAGAAATAATGCATACATTCTAAAACACAAATAAGAAACGTAGAAAATCAAAATGTAGATAAAGAAGAATGTGTAGTACAGCAATTTATCTTTAATGAGATCGTAACGAAATTGGAACACACAACAATATTGAGAACTTCTTACGTTTCGATAATAGAAAAAGAAATACCAGGACGGTCACCTACTACCGTAGTTGCAATTTCGCGTAATAACTAGCAATTTGTATGAGAAACTCACAGACAATACGGATACGGAATTGAGTTTACGGTATCTAATTATGTCATAATGATTATATGCGGTTGTGTATTTTGGAGTAACTTGGGAGCATACAGTTACTTGAGTTCGTCCGACTGTGGTACTAGACTTTTAATGTTATAAATAACGTTATTGCTGCAGGCTTGGCGGCTTAAATATGAAAGTTGAAGTTTATTTTAAAGATAATTTAAAATTATGAGAATTTTGGTTGAGGACAAAATTAAATGAAAATTCAAATAAACCTATTGCTTGGAACCTCAACTTAATGTTTGCACAGGTATGTTAATACTCGTAATGTATTAACATGCAGTCGTAAAACAATTTCCAATCGTAATAACGTCTTGAGGGCTATTTCTGTCGCAATCTTGGTCCTGTTGGCTGTTGCATACAAGTAAACACTTGTATGCAATGGAGAAAGTCTATTAGGAAAGCGGATCCTGGCATCAGGCCAATGAACATAAGTTACACAAGAAGGATTGCCGAGACTCGACATGGACTAATGTATAAATCCATATTAAAAGTTTTGAAAATTATAGTGTTTGCTTTATCAACTTAGCTTAATACAGTTTATTCGACATAAGCAGAGTGTTTTCTTAATACAGACATATTTCAAGTTCTGGCAGTACATACATAATCGGTGTAGGTATATGACTCAGACAACTTACTCTAGTTTTATCAGTAAGTTTGTCATTGCGCTCAAGGTGAGGGCGTTCGTGGATATCTATTTGCTTATTGATAAAGGAAACGCCTTCCAAATATTTATCAATCTTGACTAAAGGTTCACAACTGAGTTCGCGTTTCCCAAGAATGTTACTTGCATTTGTTTGAAGGAACTTTTTACGACCCGCTGCATCCTTTCAACTGCCGAGAATAAAAATGAACAACGTTTCTTCAGAAATGCAACGTCTTACAATGAAGACATCTTCAATATCGATTCCGAATACCAGTATATTGTTCGCTTCGATTGCATAAATATGTCTATTGGTTTTTTCATCCGTCCAAGGGGCATTGTCTCTATTGTTTGTTGAGTGACGTGACGTGTGGTTCTGAAATGAAATAATTTGATGCATGATTGAGACTAATTTGAACAATTTTTCATTTTAACGCAATCATTCGACCTTCATATCTACATGTACTATTGCCTAATTTTACCATAATGTTGTAAGTGTGCGTACGTTTTGGGTGGCGATTGCATATAAAATAATTATTATAATCACATTTCTAATAATGCCATGTGTCCATATATCGAATATTGGCCGTTGATGGTTTGTTATGGCAACTAATATTTGTGTCCAAGAAGTAATCGTGTATTGCGTACGAATATATTTACATAACATCTTATGCGTTTGCTTGACGGTATGAAGACGGTCATGATCTTTTGTTTTAAAACTATACTGACATGTTACATTATCTTGGAAATACGCAAATTACTGTTCAACCTTTAACTACATATTTATTGCCCCATCATTCTCACTCAAAAAGCCATCGATTAAGAACTTCATAAGTTATGAGGTTATGACAAGTAAATTATAAAATCGTGTGTAAATTAAGCAAGGGGTTTTATGGTTTTTATTGAAATAACAAACACGTAACTAATATACACAGTGCCTTATTGGCATTAGTCAATGTCGCCAGCAATCATCTGATTTTGTCCAATAACATAATTTAGTTGGAGAACTACACGAACTCACTCTACTATAAATGTTTAGAAATTGCCGTGTTAGAAAAATGTGTACGATTCCGAAATTGAGTATAGTCGTTCATCTTGCGGGTATCTTGTTCACTGAAAAAGCGCTTTAAATAACTACTATCTAGTATATACGATAATTTACAACTCGTAGAGAGACAAATATCTTCGATAATCATGGGAACAGACTATGAAGCCTAGAATGCAGTAACGAAGTATATCGCATAATTTCCATACTGTTGGGAATCGGAATGCGTTTAGTAAATAAATTAGGAGTACCGATATCCATCGTCATTCCACAATTTATGGTGTTTAGATACGTGAGATAAATACCCTCGCGATTTATTTCCATATCATAAATATCTCCAAATATGTGGCTGGGTATGGTTGATTTAAGCACCGGCTGGTATTTATTCGATATGGCATAACTGTTGAATATATCAAGAGCCTTTCACCAAGCATCCAGATTCGGCTGTCGTCTTACTGTTAACGAAGATTTATATCTATACAGCCATCAACGACTAGCTAGAAGCGGTTACATCAAATTGAAGCTGCAATAGATGAAGATCGAGAACAATTTATTTGAATTGCATTCATAAGATTTTTTGCTGCATTGCAAATTTTCTGAATAGCTTTCAATGAGCGGTCGGCAGCTGTGGTGTTTGGGCACGCGCGTCGGCCGCGGCGCGGGCGCACCTGTACCAGTGCGGCCACTCGCCCGACTGGTCCAGTTTCCCCAGTTCACTTCGACGCTGACGTCACCTTCACATACACTTATCGATTGAAACTTTCAAAGTGATAGTGACTAACTAAAAGTCAAGGCCGCGTCATTCATTGACTGTTTGTTATACACCTGCACCACTCGTTGAGCTTACTGTTATTATAATATTTATACCTACTAACAAGTGGCCCAGTTTATTAAATTGTCAAGCAAGTTACCATGAAGATTTTATTAGGTATTTTGATAATATCTCTATTAATCATGTTTTTCTTGTCTTACACGTAACATAAGTATTAAGTTTTTAGGTCGTAACATAGGTAACTTTAGCTGTCTTGTGCGCGTCATGTACGCTCATTTCGGTACGTGGTCTCCATTCAAGAACCAATATATGTTTAGACATAAAGTCTAAACATTTATTATATCTAACATACGAGTATGTATACATTGAACGTAAAACGACGGGCAAAGAATACAAAATTGTAAATTCATTCATTTGAATTCCTTTTACGGTGCGTTGCTCAAACGTCGGATTTAGTCTCACGAAAGTAACTTTAAATTATGCACGGCATTTGAAGTACTACAACGGCTTTAATCTACATAATATTGATATTAATTGTACGCTAAGACTTACAAATTTCGTGTTTAGCGTACATTATATTACGTGGAATAAACCATTCAGAAAAGAAGCTAAGAATAAGAATATATTTTGTAACAAAAATAGCTGTGCAAGGAAACTAAATAATCCGGACAAAGCGTTTAAAATGACATGAGATAAACGACGCCAGACCTAAACAGTCGGCTATAAATAAATTAATAAGTTAAGTTCGTATAAATACAGTGAAGACGGATGATCCATGATTTTTAAATGGGCATTGAAATAATTCTGTGCACATCTGCAACCCCTCGGTACAGCCGACAAAAGTGTTATTCATGCATTGAATGTAAAGGTGGAGAGTTCGTGACTTGTGTCAACTGTACCGTACGACTCAATTCTACTAAGTCACAGCGCTCGCGTGTGCAGCACATAGCAATTTGAATAGTTTATTCATGTGATTATAATTGATTTCTTCTTATATGAATGAGTGTACTCAGTCTCGTGGAAGAAGTGACCTCTTTTTATCTTTGTTCTGTGTTTCATTCATAAGCTTCCATAATTCATTCAGTGAGCAGATAAATATAATAGAATAGCTTATCGAGTATGTGCCATGCGTATTACTATTCTTCAAACATCCTGCGCAGTTTGCATAACGGCTCCTTCATATATTTCCTGTCCGGTCGTTACTTTATGGGTTTTCATGAAATTCGTGTATTATTTCAATTTATATTATACGCATAATACGAAGGAAGTACGGGTATTAATTCTTGGAAGCTCACACGAGTGACGCGTGCGCAAACAAACGCGTTTCCGGTGGCAGACAGAGCACTCGCTTATAGAGAAAGTTGTCAAGCCTTCTTTCTTAACAATGCTCTAGCATTTTGCCATTACATCATGTCTCCGGCTTTTTTTGGATGATTAGTCGATGTAGGAAGAGATTATGAAACTAATATCGGAGTTCTTCATAGAAACCCGACGTGATTGATGTTCGCCGTTATTTACGTGCGATCTTGCCGTGGGTTTTGCAGGAAGTTAATCGTTTAACCTAAAATAATGAGCTTCTTATGATAGAGAGATCGATATTTACTTTTTGTGACTGAATTTGTTTTTGTTCTTCATATCCAGCTTTGACTTCCTGGAGGACCGATTTTCCAACTTTCTTCTTCTGCCATATGTTCACTATACACACATCTAGGAGTACATAGCCGAAGAAGTTTCTGTCAAAGGATTTTAACATAAATACCTTGTCTTTATTGTCACAGTTTTTAGACTACGGCAATGAAACAAACACTGGATGTGTTTGTTTCATTGCCAGTTAAAATGCCTGAAACAGGAAAACTTCGTACATTCATATGCAAGATTCAAAGTTGATGCACTGTTGCTTCGGGGCAGGCCAGGTTTCGAAACAATGCAGGAGTATGTTCTAATCTACAAAGACTTGAACATTATGAACATGCATGTGTCTAACTAAAGGCGAATTGGCTGCACACAAAGAGAAGAGCACAGATGTAGTGTCTGATACGAAATATGAACAATAAGTAAAATGCGCCAAGTTGATGTTCCAACCCGATGCGTGTGAAATAGTCAGCGTCAACGGACACGCCGTCGTTGTCAGCTAAATGTTCATCAAGTTGACAATGGACACGACTTATGAAATGTGAACCACAATCTAATTCGCCTTTATTTCTGAGGGAAACAAAGGAATTTATAATACCCCGATCGTATTACTAGCACGACCAGGGAACATTCAGTCCTGCTATGAGTAAATCCTTGAAGGTAGAATTAAGGGTAATTTAAACCTTTGTGTGATTGTGATTTTCGTGCTCGGCTCGATCAGTTTATTGCACTCTCGCGTGATGTGTATGTTGCAGCTAATCCAGCTTTGAGGTCGTAGGGTTTCCGTTGCAAATAATGCCAGTTATCCAACGCCGCATCTGTTACATCAACCGTGGTATTGTGGGAACTGTTGCATACGTTTGTAATTATCACTGTATTGTTTGACTATGGTTTCTTTCTAGGTAATAAGAGCACCTACGTAACCTATATGCACTTTATGATAATCAAGTACATCGAACCGCTATTGTTTTACAAGCATTATATCTATCACACATTCTTCCAATATCTTTTCATGTTATTTGTACGTAAGATTGATTATACAATGTGGTTGATTTACAAGTGAGATAAATTTGAAAAACACATTTCTCATGGATATGAATTGTGTTCTGTCTGTTATTGACTTAATATTCGTTGCGGTTGATGTTAATGTTCATGCCACAGACAACCATTGGGACAATACCATTGAAATACTTATAACGTAGGAATAATCTGATCTACTTTCTCTACATAGCGTGAAGGGCTCGAAAGTCAGTCCCGCGAGATGTCGACATGTTGCGCCTACGTACTTCAGAAATTATCACCTGGTATGAACTCGAGATCACGTATTGTGTTATAAATTAAACCCAATTTGTTTCTGTGTGAATGAATAATCTAGTAAAATATTTACAGGACGAGTATCAATGCCAAACGGGACACTGGTGCAAGGTCTGCGTCCAGCGCTGAATGTTAAGTTTACAGGCTGTAAAAACGAAATCAATATCATAACTCTTAACAGCCAGCAAATTATAAGGTCTTCAATCCTATTATACCCAAAAGCTCACACCACTTTTATTATTCCGAACACCTTGTAGGTACCCACTTAATTGTATTCAGCTCACGATATAACGCATGAAATTCGACACAAACGCTGCCCATGCGCAGGCGTGGCGTTCACATGCCTGCGTAATCGTCTGTCAAAACGCTCACATTTTTAACGCCCAGCATTATATTATACGAAGATTAACTCCTACGCGACAATCTGCCTGACGGGAAGCTTACATTGTCCCTAATGCAAGCGTGATGGAGATATAAAGGCGAATTTGATGCGTTAGTACTTCGAGACGTTCCTTAGGACATGGCGTGAATGACATACAAATATGATTAATGAAAATGTAAGTATGCCGTCGTCGTGATGAAAGGACCGTGTTTGAATTTAACTTCGTGGAATTGTTACTAATGAGTGATGTCACGTAATAAAAGTTTAGATTTCTGTGCCATTGTTGTAAAAGTCGAACAAAAATATGGTCTTGCTCAACCTGTTCGTCTCAGCGGTAACAAGAATCGCCTCTTTCAAACTTGATGCTATTCTACAACTTGGAGGTAATGCAATAAAAATCAGTCAGCTCTTTTGCTTTTAGCATATGGGCGGCATGAATATTATAGTTTTACTTACACGAAGAAAATTGCATACTATTATGATTCCCACGTTCCTAGTCCAGTCTACGTTAATGGTTAGTTTTTATTATGTACGTACTAGACACTATATGTGTGTATATGTAGGGTGATATAATTACGTGTATAAAGTAGATCCGTGTGTGCAAACGTATAATTTATAATTGTGCCCGCTTGGCGTAGCTTCAAAAGGGCGACGACCTTTACAGCCGGTCGACAACTGACCTTTAGTTCTACTAAGGGCAGGAAACCTAGATGCAGGAATCATTTTTTCTCAAGTAATTGAGGTCTAGTTTTTACGCAGGATAGTTAAAAAAAAGCTCTCCTTGTCTATTGAACTGGCACACGATTTAAAAAAAAATCCCTACACAACTAAGAACAGTTTATAAATAAGTAAGTATACGGATTAGAACCAACATGTGTTGGTGTTTCATCATAATCATATAAGTATGAATAATAATTATTCCTAGCTATCATTTTCGCTTAATTTTTAAACTATTTCAAAGGTTTTTTAAAGCACCACATTTCTGATTATAGGATTTTAAATCACAATTCCAGGTTCACTCACTTAACATATATTTTGCGTGTTCTTTTTCGTAACTGTGTAAATGACTTACAAAGTTAATGAGGTTGATGTGTTAAAAACCTGCGTCAGTTTGACCTGACATTTAATTTTCATTGAGTAACGAATGTAACGATATAGCAAATTAAATTAATGTTATAACGTAACACCTCGATAAGTGTTACATGATAAAAAAAAACATTGATTATTATTAATGGTTTTTTCTTGCAATAATTGTGTCTATGATTTGGTTGGTAATATGAACTTTTGCTGTATACGACTATACACATCTTTATATAGTCACCACCGTCAGTTTTTAGCAATCTAGGCAATGATATATAAACTAGCAAAAGAGGCCCATCATATCCATGAGTTCGATAAAAACGAAGAAGATAGACGAAAGCCCAAAGCTCGAGGTCTTAGCTTTGAGCTTTCGACTATCTTCTTCGTTCGTCGACTGCAGTGAAATCGATTTTAAATCCTACTAATATTATAAATGCGAAAGTTTGTATGGGTGGATGGATGGATGGATGGATGTTTGTTACTCTTTCACGCCAAAACTCCTGAACGGATTTGGACGAAATTTGGCACACAGATAGTTTATAACCAGGATTAACACAGGATACTTTTTAACCCAATATTCCGGAATCGAAACTTATGCGGGTGAAACCGCAGGGCGCAGCTAGTATTACATAATCAGCTTATAATATTCCCACTGCTGGGACACAGCCCTTATCTCTTTTGAGAGGGAATGGGCCGTAATTCCACCACGCGGGCCCAGTGCGAGTTGGTAGATGTCACATGTCTTCGAATTTCTGGTTCTAGGACATGCCGGTTTCCTCACGATGTTTTTCTTCACCGTTTTGAGAGCAGTGGTGATGAAATAAATTACACAAAGTAACTCGCCGTAGATTTTAAACATTATCATTCATTAAACTCGAGGTAGGTACCTACCTCTATTAATAATAGCTAGAAACACTTCACTCAACTCCCTTCAACCTGATTGTGGCCAGTCAACGAGTTGTGCTTCAAGGTTAACTAGTTTAATCAATTGTTAATCTATTCCTCAAATCTTAATGACACATATTTATAAAATAAATTAAGCACAAGTACAACACCTCCGTGAGAATCAATTAATGTTATATTCACTCGTTGCTTTGCAATGTATTTACATAACAAGTTATTAGCATATTGTTATGAAGATAAATATAATAATAACAAGTCGGTTAGTTCCCAAATTAGGCAACATTGTGAATTTGTGTCTGAATCTGCCTGTTGTTTGAGATTTGACAAGATTACACAAATAAGATACTGTAGAGGTGGACGATAATATTATGTTTAGCTGGAATTGGGGCACTGTTATGCAATGCTTATTGTTTAAACTTTAATTGATTAATTTACTGAAAGTTCTACAAGTTATTGTTTGCTTCGGTTCCAATAGCCTGCAGATGAAAATAATACTGGACAATAGACAATAAAGTATTCGCAAAGTTAAAAGTTAGATCGATCTAACGTGCCACCATCGGTATCGGTAGCTATCCGTTTATCTATCTGTCGTGGTGTCGGTATGTTTATAAATAAACAGCGGGCAACATGTTGCGTCGGTCGTGAGGTTCGCCTGTTTATTTCAAGTTCATTGTTGTGCGGCATCTCGCGTGAAGGCGCGCCGCGCGCCGCCTGCGCCTGCGCCGCCCTCCCACGCAACCGTACGTACCCCTTCCCCACAAATACTGAAATTATTTTAACACGAACTTAAAAGCTTCGTCTCATTGGAAAGGGAGCCGTTAATATGCCTTTATACATTTTCTATAAAACCAACTTCTGCCTACTGTTTACATGAAGGACGCATAAGGCCAAACAGAGAAGGGAATAATAAACTGGAAAGTGGATTCTGTTGTTAAGTCGCAACGTAATGATACTGTGCAGACTCTTGCAGTTTACATGTTTATCCACTAAAGTATATTGTTTTATGGATCGTTTAAAAACTTTTTTATTGCAGTCTCACTCACCTACTTGTTTAGATAAGTATTTTTTTACTTTCATCCGTTTTACAGACTACCAAAAGTACAGGTTTAGTCGAACCGAGTCTGGGGTCCACTGCTCGGTTGTATTATTTATTACAAGGCAACTTGTATCCAGACAAGTCTTTCTTGTTCGTTGACGAGTCGCGAACTGCACTCGCTTTGGCTTGAATCATTGCCGTCGGCTGGCGCTAACTAGGTGCCACCGGCATTACCACACTGACTGGTAATCAGGGCTATCTCCGATCTAAGATACGATCGCCGGATACGCCTACCTATGTGAAAGGTACACCGGCAGAATTATGAGCTATGTGTGTTGAATTCATTAGGCCATAATAAATAATTTGCATCAAAACGCAATGTCACGCTATACGTAATGCAGAAGTGGAGCTTATTAATGATGTAATTATAATAAGATATTACGTAAAACATAATGGAATAATTACTCATAATGCTTCAATAGTTATTTAACATAGTTCTCTAACAATAGTTTCTAAATATTTCGTTTACTATATTTATTATGGGGTTTTCCCGTCGTAGCTCGTAGCCATATCATGGAGAGGCGAAGTGTGCGTGACTTAGACGGAGATAGTGATTTTGATAGCCGCCGGCTATTTTCGAAGCACGACGGGCTTTTAAAGGCGATTCTAAGTTTATGCTCATTAACTATAAGTATTCTCTGGCGGCTTTGAAGAATTCTTGAAAGAAATAATAGATAAGATAATGTTTAGCTTTGGAATTGCGGACTTAAGTTATATTTGAACGCAAAGAAGTTTATTGGTGCTGGTTTTCTTAAGGTTTAATAGCAATTTATTTTGCTGCTGAAACTACATGGGGAAATATAATTGGAGTCTGTCTACATATATGTACATTGTGCGAGTGTGTGTTGTGCTTCAAATTTACGCAACACGAAACGCATTAACATTTCGTTCAATGATAACAAGTGAAATTAATGTTAATTAAGAACTGTATGCACCTTTTGTAATGCAGGTGTGATTGTACTTATGTACTTTCCGTTTTACATGTTCGTGTATTTCGAGTGCTCCTTGAGGCAACCGTGTATGACTAATATTTTTCTTATAGATTCGTATGAATATTTTGTAATGACCCGACAGGCTAAGTAACAATTAGGTAAAAAAATAACACTTTTGGTGTGCATAAGCAACAATATCATAAAAGTTTCTACACAAATAAAGACATCAATCAATTTTAATAATAAACCAGTTTTAGCTATCAACATGCAACAAACCAGTCAGTTCAATAAGAAATAGACACATGAAATCAATAATTAATCCATTATCTACCTTCGTTTTTCATGATAATTTTATTCATAAAATTCGCAATACCAATAGGTCAATTCATTTAATTTATACAATAGATGATGGTGCTATTAAAAGTTTAAGCTTTATGGGCGTTAATAAATGTGCTTTCTTCACGATTAAATATTCTCGTGTATTCAATACAACTTGCTGACTTGTCTCAAGCGTTGCCGCTGGTCCGAGTAGGTGTGCTTTGCTCGATAGATTATCACAAAAATTCACTACGTCGCCGTGGGTGGGTATTAGCTCAGCTTACTATACCTACGTAACATTTTATACGTCAGTAGGTGCATTGGCATCTCAGAGTTAACGAAAAATCTTACAGCAGCTGTTACAAGTTGAGTAAGCTTCGAAAGGAAACGATTGACGATCATATTCGTCGGCTACGGGAATAGCTACATAGATAACTACTAACTTACGCAATATGTGATCTTTTAGGATGCATTTAATATCGTATCTACAATAGTCTAGTGCGGAGTACTGAAAATTCCAATAATAGCTTTAAAAGCCTCGTTAACACTGTCACTATGTACTCGCTCTAGCCCAATTACGTTAGACTTTTGTAGTTACACAGCTGTGCATTATGACTATGCCGCATTAAGACTACTTAACCCCCCACCACTGTACACTAGACTTAATAATTCAGTATTATGCAGTACGTTGATACCGTTTACTAGCTCGCGTGCTTCACGAGACAAATAGACGCAAAACGATTGATATTACGAGCATACTTCAGCGCCATAAAGCGTTGCCGGCAACTGTATGAGTCACGCCGAACTGTTATAGCAATAACCCAAAGAGAGTAAAATTATTTGTTGCACAGTTTCACTGCCGTAGACGGTACAGTACGTTGCGTGAATCAATTTTAGTCTGTTATTTGATGGGCAATCAAACTTTATTTAAGTTTATCAGAGTAACAACAAAGCTTCACAACAAGCTTTATATGGGACTTAAACATAACTGGCGAAATGCGGGTGTACTGTAGGTACACCTCTGCCTTACTCTTCAGGGACCGTGACAGGCGCGATGTCACGTGTGTTGTTAACAAAGCTTTTAGATATTCGATTATTTCTTTGCTTTCTAGTAGCACAATCAGCTCATAATGTTCCCACTGCTGGGATACAGGCCTCCTCGTTGTGAGAGGGAGTGGGCCGTATTCCACCACGCGGGCCCAGTGCCGTTTGGTAGATATCACTCACGTCTTTGAATTTTTGGTTCTTGGACATGCCAGTTTCCTCAGGATGTTTTCTGTCACCGTTTTGAGAGCAGTTGTGATTAAATAATTAACACAAAGTAAAGCGCCTGTTTAAGTATACCTGGTGTGGTCTGGGCGCACCTACGACCTACAACACGTAAGTCGCACCATTGGGCCAACATACCACTGGGCCAACATACCATTGGGCCAACATACCACTGGGCCAACATACCATTGGGCCAACATACCACTGGGGCAACACTACTCTCACTCCTCACGCTTTCTAGTACCTTAGTTAATATCATGACTTTTGATGATTACTCATCAAGTGCACTTGCACTGACTTTTAAGCCTAATTTCCCGGACAAAGTAGAATTAATATCCTTGTCCCTTTGGTTATCGTATACTGAATCGTCGGTCCCATGAGTCACTGTTTAATAGATTAAATGGAACGCATTAATCCATGTGGACGCATCGTCGCACCACCGCTGGCTTTTATTAGCTGAACAAGTGCTTCAATTACTGCCATTGTCCTGTTTATAATCGACTCCAGGATTTTTTATAAGGGATATTTTTAGATAGCAAATACAATGGCAGACAAATATAGCAGTTATTTTCAGATCGTCGATCTTAATTGGCTTGGGCTTGGGAAAAGAGCTTTTATAAACAATGTTGGTATTTATTTATTTTATTTAGTAAAGGAAAACAAACAGTAGAATATAAAAAATAAGGAGAAATAACTTAACATTATACTAACAAATGTACCCGTTACATTTTCCACAGATTACAACTAGGAAGGTATACCTACGGACGGTTATAAGCTCACGCTTATTTTTATGCCTTTTGGAGTTAAACAATACATACATATAAAGAAACTTCTATAAATTGTTCTATTCATTTAGAAGTCCGTCAAAGTGTGTATATAGTTAGTATTCATCAATCAACGGTAGTATATATATCTAGCGTCTATTCTCTTTGAGAGCTCGTAGCAGTCAATTGAGCGAAAGCTTCTGTTGTATTCAACATGTGATGAATTTGCAGCTGCATCTCTACAAATAGTTTTAAAACGCAGAGCATCATTACCTTTTGTGGCTTCGAGGGGCATGGACACCTCATGTTTGTGTTTCACGGGCCGTTTGTTTACCTCGTAAGGAAGAACTGTGTGAACAAGGCACAGGCCCCATTGAAATCCGTTTATTCATATTGTTTTAAATACTGCCTTTGTTTTGAAGTTACTTTATCCTTGTATTGGTGTATAGTGGTGTGACTAATCACATGTGGGCACGCTTTTATAAAGTACTGATTAAGATCGCGTTGAAAGGTTTATAATAAAATATGTATGAGACGTGAACGTCTGTAATAGATCAGTCGTGCCGCAGCCAGATATTGGTCCATGATCCGTCAGGTTGACTCGTTTTTCTACTCTGTCTGCGGCAATTGATGCCGTAATATATTGCATAAACTACTTAGTTGCTGACGAGTTGCATCGTGATTATTTAAATTGTAAACTAAATCTTTTTATAACTTATAGAAGATAACGAGGCAGCTTGTTAGTGTTGTCTTATATTGTAGGTGTATCCGACTTGATGGGTTTACTATGAATAATTACTTAATTATTATGATAAGGTTACATAACATCTCTTTTGAATATAATTAAACTTTTAATAAATACCTACTTTTAGGCAGTGTGTGATCTTGTAAAAGAGGTTTTTACCACATACATAAGGTTTCACTTCAGAGCAGCAGAAGTGACCCAGTGGCATCGGCTCCGATTTACGAGTTGTAGGTCGTGAGTTCGAACCCAGGTAGGCACTTTACTTTGTGTATTTCATTTCAACACCACTACTCTCAAAACGGCGAATGAAAACATCGTGAGGACACATGTCCTAGAACCAAAATTCGAAGGCATGTGCCATCCACCAACCCGCACTGGGCCCGCGTGGTCGATTATGGTCCAAACATTATATCTATGATCCCAGCAGTGTCAACATTATAGGCAGATTATGTTTATATGGTTTCATAATCAGTATTCTTCATCAACTAATCAGTCACGAGAGCTTTTCCTAAAGTCGATGTCAACAGGCATTAGCTTACTATGTGCAGTGAAATTAATCACACCTCGCCGCGCAGCGTGCATGTAATTCGGATCTTTCCAATTTTATCTGATAGATGAATGGCCCACTTTCCATAATATCTCGCGGTATCGTCTTATACGGTAATTAAAAACTGCCGGTACACGATACAAGTATGGAAGTATATAATTTACCTATGTATATCACAAAAGTCACGTAATCTTATAGTATTTTGTGGCATGTAATGTTTACAATTAAATAAGGAGGTAGAGTACCTTTCACTTCATAGTAAAGTACCATAACGTAACGTAAGTGTTTATGTTATTGACTTATTAAGTTTATTGCGATTACATGGTTGTTCTATTTGATTTTTATGTTGGTTTTATGGTGAACCAAGTTGGTCGTAACTTCGAAGAGAGTTAGACGATGCATAGAAGAACGTGGTTACAACAACAGTCTAAATAGACTTGTATGTATTTCGAATAGATTCGAAATGCATTACCGTATACTTATATTTTTCACCATCATTTTATTGCTTTGGCTAAGTATGGCTAGCTATTTAGCTAAGCTATTATAACGAAAATTACATTTGTAAATATATTGACAAGTATATTTGTGCTAACCGCGACGATCTCTCCACTTTTTCATTTTATTTTAACATAAAACTAAGGTTGTTAAAGAAGCTATGCAAAAACAAGTTTCAAAGCACTATTGCATTTCTAACTTTTACTCAAACTGAAATATAAGGTTTCTTTATTTTCTTTGTTGCACAGAAACCTCTAAACCGCTGATTATTATGCAGATAGATAGATCATTATTTCTATTCCCTACGGAAAAGTAGAGATGAGCGATGGGTATTACAAACAGCTGATTCCGATAGTGTCATCATCGACAGGCCACATGTTATGAAATGTCTGTGTATCTGCTAATTGATTTGTTGAGTGCCGAAACGCGGTCGATGGTTTGGTATTGCTAAAGCATTGGTTTCCTAAGAAAACGGTGAACGGTCATACATTAACGTCTGTCCAAAAACAGAGCGTTTTTAATATGTCAAATACTTGGTGAAAATTACAGATTTTGATGATGGCCTCCGCTCTGCTAGGGAACCTTAGCTTTATTAAGCATGCATAGATATGGCGTAAAAGGTGTGGCCACTAATAAGTTCAGATCGCATCAGATCTTGGTGGTCTGAAGATATTGGTGCTTTTGATATGTACGAGTTGAAAAACGAATCAATAACGTCTTATGTTTTACCTATTCAATAATCCCCTTTATTTATAAACGTTGCTTACAGTTACTTAAGAGATTTATTAAACGTCACAAATATATGGTTAAACAGTCGCTAATCATTACTTAACTTAGAGCAACATTTATAAATAAGCCCCCTAAAGTGCACCGGTGACATGCTGAAGTGGATATTGTTATTATGTAGTTTGCGGGTATCTAAACTTTTCTTATGTTTGTCACCAGATGGGGCAACAAGCGCGGTGGCGGGCGCGGCCGTGGGGGTGCCACTGTCCTGGGAGCCGTTCTACTGCGTGCTGCAGCAGGACCGGCGCATTCTCACTGCCTACACCAGCGAAGAGCTAGCTGTAAGTACCCACCCTTTAATCATATTTACCTACGTCTTTTACCGCCCCCAGGCGGTAGGTAAGCCCACCTACTAACCATGCCGATATGCTAAAAATTTCACCACGGCAAGCGCGTTCGTATTCTCGTAAACCTCGATACGAAGAAAGAATTAGAGAATACTTGTCTTGTTTGTTGACATATTTATGATGATTGCATTTGGCATAAACATGATTGAGGCTATAAAGCGTTCAATGCTTCCAATACAATTATTTTGATCAATATATTACCGTGTGCTCACTGAAACGGAACTATCGACTACATATTCAAATATATTATTTTTAAGTATCATTCCTTCGATTTGTATAGCTGAAGGATGTTGTAACTACTGTTAAAAAACTATTATTAAAATTTAATTTATAAAATTATGTAGGTTTATAATTGGATTAATTTTCAGTGGCAAACAATTTCAGTTCACGCGGTCTATTTCACAAACGCATAACCTATGAGTCAAATGTTCTGATAACATAATCAATTCGTCGTATCCAGGACGTTCTAATTTTTTTCCGTATTTGCCAGTTTTAATTTCGATTTTATGTAGACAAATCGTGTAGTTTAGCATTCCGTATGGGTCAGTAACTAATGCCAACACGAAGGTTTTATTTATTACCGTATAATCATGGAAAACCGGACGCGGTGATGTTACAATATTAGAGTGCAATAGAGCGTGACTATTGTCGAACACGTTTAGGTTTTTGTATTTGGCACATAAATCCTTTTGTGTAGCCACAATGCATTAGTCCTTTTTGCATATTTTATGCTAATCCAAAGAACAAATGTTTATTGATATTACATTGTTTAGGTTTATTGATAAAACAAGTGCCACTTGATTTTATTAATAACAAGACTTTAAAACTATGTATTTGCCAATGTATGGACTCTATTGTTTTGTTAATTTCAACTCAAAGATTTGGAAAGATAAGGAATAATGTGTAAAGATGCATTTTCATGTAGCAGGAAAAGTAGTAAGGAATAGTTATCTTTTTACGGCGTTTGTTTCGCCATTTCTTACAGTGGCAGTTAGATAACAAAGGTCGACTCCATCTAGCTTATTTTTTTATATGTCGTCTAAAAGTGATTCCTATATCCTATTTACAAAATAAACATTTTCATATAATTTCAATTAAATCAAATACGTTTATTTGTGCGTTTGATTGTGTTTTTATGTTCAGTCTGCCAATTGTTTCCTTTGCGTAAGTTTAGTTACTTCTACTTTTTATGTTCAGTCTGCCAATTGTTTCCTTTGCGTAAGTTTAGTTACTTCTACTTTTTATCACTTTACAATAAAAGAGTAATTCTCGTTATACGTAATGATGGTCACTTTCTCACATACACAAGTTGTTTTATTATTTTCGAAATGGCGATTTATCCGTCGGTTCGTTTGTTCCGCTTTCCTAATCTCGTGAAAATTGCTTGTTCGGTACATTTGATGGTTTTTAAAGTGATGGAGTGTTTACAGCAAGTCATTTCGCTGCTTAATAATATTTGAAGAGACAATGGCGGCCGAGATTTTGCTAATAAGTATGTTTTCCTTGTGTGTCATTTTGATCTGGAAATATACCTCTGTAAGGTTGAAAAAGTGGAAATCTATAAAGATTATGTATTATGTAGAAGGTTAGGCAGTTTCCTTGTATTGGAATTCATTCTTAGTTTTTCTGTCTAAAGATAAGACGTGTAAAACAAACATTGATAAAACACAAAGTACAGATGCAGTTACTTATTGCATTGGCGTTAGAAATAGCTCAATTTGACTGTTGATCTCATTGTGGTTGCGTGCGCGCAGCTCGCGTGCGCTAGAGTGGTTCATCGGGCAGCTAAGGGAACATTCCCGACCATTATGCTTACACATTTGTACAGGGCTGCCATAAACACATAATAATATTTTGTGGAGCACTAAACCAAACAAAAAAGAAGTAGTTTTTTCTTTTATTAGTTGCATAACAACGAATGAACACGAATACAAGTTAAGAGTATGTTTAGAGTATGAATAGTGAATTCATTTCTATGTAGGTACTATTCAATGTATGTTATGGAAAAACTTATATAGGTATGAATACCAAAGTTGCTTATTCAGAAAAAACTTTTTCAGAAGTTTCTTTTTTTTTTCATTTAACCTTTGCTGTCCCACTGCTGGGCAAAGGTCTCCCCCATATTTTTTTACTTTTCTTTGTGCTGTGCCTTCTCCATTCAATCGGTTAGGAACGTGTTCAAATGGTCCCGCCAGGGTTTTTCACCGAGACAGAAGTAAACTTTTGGAAAAATCGAACCAACCCTAACTAAGTGAAAGTCGATTTTAATTTCGAACTCATCGATATCGATACTACCACGATACGTTCGCATTTTGGTTTTGATTACACTCATTATGATAACTATGGGACCAACGGACGATGTTACGTCACTGTGTGGGAAATTAGATTAAGTGTTGTAACAAGAACGCGATTTGTACGCATTTGAAACGGGCACGAGAACATATGAACCGTTTTAATGATGATATATACAATGAGGTAGATTTACTCATTTAAATTTTTGGCTTAATTGTACGCGTCGGACAGATTTATAGTAATTTGAGTACATTAATGAAGTAATAACCAGTGAGTGGATGGATTAATAGTTTGGTCTTCAACATTTTAGCTTTTAGAGTAATTGGAGTAAACTTATCTTCTCACACACTGCTGATTACTTGCACTTCGTATATAATTCAATTAAGTACCTATTTTATTGTTATATATATCCTATTTTGTAGAATATTTTTGTCGTGCGTCGCTTGCGCATTGAGTACCTACAAACAGACAAATGCGAGGCGTGGGCGCGCGGCCGGCACTCTGCATAAATCAAAATTATGCGTTGCACGCCTAAGAGCGGCTTTTTGCGGCGCGGGCGCAGGATAAGACGAATGAACTCTACTGCTAAAGCTTTGTTTGAACCGCAGTTTTATGGCCTATTTGATACTTGTTAGACACTTTGTGGTGAATTGAAATGAAGATGTTTATTTTCTGAGCCCGAGGCTTTGTTAAATATATGCTTGGTGGGCGCTAGAATCCATAACAAAGAAGGTTTCGGTAATGTGAAAATGTAGAGAAGCAAATGATAAAATAAATATTGATAATGGACAGTCCATACCTTAGGTATACCAACATCGTTTCTTCAATTAGAACTTATAAGCACATCATTTGCCAGGTCAATCAAAAACCCATAAAAAGTAAATCATGCTGCTACTGTATTTTAATCATTTAGCCTCACATGATAGCCATATAATTATCTATACAGTATTTGTTCCGTTGAACCTTAACGTTATTCAAAATCACATGAGAGCGCCAACACGCGAGTCATGACTCATGTAATGAGTTTCTTGTCCCAAAAATTTACATTCCTCTTCGAACTAAGAAGCCATCTTTTGGGCGAGGTTATTTTAGTCTTTGAACTTTATGACCAAATACATAGAACATAGTAAAATACGTCCTATATGGAGTTATTAATCAAAGGCAGGATGTCTTCAAACAATGAGGACGGAAACGAAGAGTGACTGGGTTCCGCTTCTCACAAAGACGCATCGCTTTCTAGCTGAATCATGAAGTACTTCAGATGCGTTGTGTCATCTAGTAGGACTTGTGTTGGTTGATTAGGTCTCATCTCATAGGTCTATTTGGATTAGAAGGTGTTCATCTGCAAAGAAAAGGATAGAAGTTGAGATCCAGGTTTGACTGGAGAAGAGAACGGCAGCTTTGCTTTCAACATCTTCTGACGAAATGAATTAGATTCAAATGATTTTTAAATTGACATGAATTCATTCAATTCTATGCTCTCAAAGCGGTGAAAGAAACCATCGTGAGGAAACCGACATGTCCTGGAACTAAAAACCCGAAGACTTGTGACATCTCGTGTTGCTTGCCGGCTCTTTTCCACAGGAAACGACCAATTGGAACCGTGCACCTAGCTTCTGACGTTTCCTAAGTGCCCATGTTGGTTTATGTGAAATAAAATATTTTGATTTTGATCTATCAACCCGCACTGGGCCGGGTGGTAGATTACAGCCCACTCCCTCTCAAAGAGTGGAGGCCTGTGTCCCAGCAGTGGGGACTTAATAGGCTGATTGTGCTTATGACATGCAAATGCGTGTGCAATTGACATTGATTCAATATGAAACGAATGCGAATCTAATTAGATTTGATTCAGAGTTCGATGGTGTAAACAAGGCAAACCTGAAGTTGTCTTGTTTTATCATTAGTGTATGTATAGTGTGTTGCCCTCATCCAAAAGATCAATTTGATTATTATTTCTTTCATCAGGTTTTAAAACTCAGTAATAATAACGCCAGGTGCATAAAGAAGAAATGCTGTATTATGTTTTTATTACACAATTTCTTGTTTATAATATAAATCTGTTATGAATATCAAAGACGTGTCAAGCACAAGATTAAAATAATCTTATGGCGCTAACGGGTAGTTAGTTAATCATTTATGATCACGATCACCATAATAACAGCTTCCTTTACGTTTTCTTTACCATCAGCTTTTCTCGTTGACTCTCATAACTTCCGCGAGATTATGCGCTGTGGTTCATTTTTCTTTTTATAATCTACGGATAATTGTTAGAAATATAGGGGGCAATCTTATGTTATCTTTGATTTATTAAAAGTGAAACTGCGATAATTGGACGAGAACTGAGAGTGACATTTCAAGGACGCGTCACGTTTAGGCACATTTCATTACATGAGAGAGAAGAAAGATATAGCTCTCTTTGCCTCTCACACTAAGGGCTGATTTTTCAATCGACAAAATATAATTCTTATTCGTGGAATAAAATTGACGTCTAACAGATTCTGTATGGAAGAACAGTCAAAAATTCAAAATTATTATTCGGATAAAATTGTTTATTTATTTATTTACCATTTATGTACACACATATAAACAGGCAAGAAAAAACAGAACAGAAAAAATAGGTATCTGGCGTTGGAAAAATCAGCCGTTAATCTCTTATTTTTTAAGAAATTTCACTTTTATCTGCGGTGCTGCACGCAAATTGTTTTTCTTATAGGTACTTAGTTATAACTTGAGACCAAGTAAGCACATTGGCAGCTAGTTTATCTATTTTTATGTAATATTACTCGTAATCGTAAGAGTCGATTAAAACTTGTATAGACAACATCAACTTATGCTAAAACCATCTTATTGCTACATGTTGAGGTCAACTTGAGGTCTTTAAACCTACGGCATCTAAGGTATGACGGATGAGGCGGAATAAGGAACACATACATTTTCCATAAGCAGACAAGGCAACTATAGTTATCAACTCTCAGAGACAATAGTCTAGGAAAAGTGGTCAACAATAAAGAGAATTACATTAAAAAGCTATAAAAGACGTTTTCACCTGCAATTAATTTATGTACTTGTGTATTATGTGTATTAAATCACTGATTGTGACTTGTATTGTTGCACGCGGCCGGACAGTCGTTCCCCGGGTTTTATGTGGACAAGGTAAGATGTGTGCCCTGGCTTTTTACGACCCAAGCACTTCTTTATCATCTGATTCATGGATGTCATTAAATAAGTGTAAATTTTTCGTTATTCCTAGTGTTTTTCTGGAGGTTTTCCTTGATTTTTAGTTTGAGTTTGATTTTGGCACTTGCGATGTTTTTGTTTTTCTTTTATAAGTCGCCCTTTTTATCCGAGTAAAGTGCATGAAACCCTAAATGGGGCATTAGTCCCCATGTTTTCATATGTAGGTAGTAATTGTCCCCACGCAATTTTACTTAAATTGATCTTGCTTGGTATATTTTTTCCAGTATTAAGAATAGCATTATGGTACACCAATAAGTATTCGTTCTGAAACTCACTCAAACAAAGTTGTAAGATAAATAAATACCTTATCAAGTACGCGATTGTGTACTCCGTATAACACAAACAATCCGACCCACAAACATACACTTTCTCCATCAAGTAATAACTAATCAAGCTCGCGTAAATGCATTAACACTCACGTTTACGATAATTGATGTTTACTATTAATAACTTTGTGTCTTTTCAAAACACTCTTGTTCTATAAAGCTTTTATAAGTTGATCCTCTTTGTCCTGATTCTCAGAAGTACTTGGATTATGGTGGCGATGTAAATGGTACCACATTGGGTGATGTCATGGACTTATAAAGACCATGTGCGCGGCGGACCATGTAGGGATACGGACAAAATGTTTATTTTTGTATAAAGAGTATATTTAGAACTTTTTGCCCTAATTAATTCGTCAGCATGTTTCAAACCCCAGGAGTCGCCAAGCTAGAATCCATATTGATTTTTTCATGGTGTAAAGTTGGAATTTAGTTGCTGCCAATTTTAAACCGCTCTCGCAGAACCAGTTAGACTGGAAACCGGTTAAATAAATTATACTGATTAACCACAATTTAACTACATGTCAGTTAATTCTAGAACTTATAAATCTTAACTTAATATGTAAGTACGCGTATATATGTACATTACAGAGATTGTATCCAACTACGTCTGATGTAATATTTGAAATTGTATTTTCAAGGGAGTAAAGGCAAGGACAGATCATTCCCAGGCGACTAGTGGAACATAACACCGACCGACTCTCACGTTAAATTGACCTTTCGAACAATTGGTAAATGTTTTACCATTAAAACTGAGATAGGTAATAGGGTTATCGGGTACTTAATCGCGTGGTTTATAAAATCGTGCGTAATTGGTGTTTCTACCTGACCATCGACGCCCGTTACCATTATATGTGGTCCGCGCAGGAGATATGATCGCTATACGAAATAACGCAGTACGCACTGCTCAATTAAAAAAATGTTCCAAGGATGAAATATTGCTTTTAAAACTATTTTAATTTCAGACTATGAATAATAGCAGGCTTAACGTTTATAAAAAAAAAAATGGTTTTGGAACGTATGGCATAGACGTGTTATTTAGCTGTTATCCCACACAGTAGAATTATCACATTAGTTTTAATGAAACAATGCCCATTGAACTGGCTTATTATTGTTCCGTAATTAATACAGACAGTTCCATGTCTGTAACCTTTAAAAGTTTACTTATCAGAAATACCAACGGATTAAAAACGAAAATAATGTCCTTAATTTTTTATTTTTCATTTGTTTTACTTTTTTTTCACGATAGTGTTTTGTTTAAAGTTCAAGTTGATAGGTAAAGCTAGAGCGGCACTAGTTTGATTGCAAATAAAGCAACAAGGGACGTGAATTGTGGGCACAACGGTCCGGTACAGTCGCGTAGACTCACTTGTCCTTTGAATATCGAGTAACAAACGCTCTCAATTAATACTATACTGGTGCCACAGTAGGAGCTATTTATGTATTCCGTCGGGTACAGAGATTAACAACAGTGTTTTGATAAAGTCTGAGACTTGCACTGAAAAGTTGTTGCGTTTCACATCGTTAGATCCTTTCAAACTAGTTTTACCTCTGTGTTGGTTTTGATCTTGAGTAAACTTTAACATTTCAAATATGAGCAAAGCTACAATATTTCATGTTACTAATGCTGTTTTAATGTTGTATATCTGGTATACCTATTTCCGACCATACTTGTAAAGCCTGTGAGTAAAATCAGTGAAATAAAAATACCTATTTTACGTACGAATACCTTATCGCTATGTAACATGAATATCATTTAAAAAAATGATAATCTACGCAAGCTACAGGAATTCAAAAGGAACTAAGTAATTTATTTAAATGATTCTGTAATAAACTACCTAATTACGAGTGCGGTAAGTCAGTGATTGATTGACCATGGCGAATTCGGAACACGTAATTTAGTTTTTTTCCTTCAGTTGAAATATTTTTGACAATAACTAAGCTACATCGTAATAATGTGATTGGTATTTGGAAATTGATAAAAGCAATTTAAACATTCTTTGGTCATGTCGTCATGATAAGTCGGCAGAGCTAGAAGATGAGTTTAATAAAAACAAATTAAAATACAAACAGGATTTGCATTGATTAAATATTTTAGATTTTTATTATTACATTTTTATCATACATATTTTGATATTTTCATAAATATACCTGTCATCTTTGTTCACAATTGTCCAGATTTGCACTCAAATATGTGTACCGATATGTTATAAACTTTCAAAAGTTGCCTCCCTAGTTGGTAACTGATTTTTAAACAGAAATGTGATCTATAGGTACCTACAGACATACACACATAAAGCAATTTTCTTTAACGATGTCACGATCGCAATTCTAAGTCGAGTTTCCTCGTCAAAAGTATGGATTGGCATCTGAAATATGGCCGATGCGTTCAATCGCATAGCTGGGCACACGTGCACGTTATGCAACGAGCACATTGTAGTCTCGTCCTGTCCTTCGTCGCTTCGTTTGCATACAGACGCGATGGCCGACGTCGCCGATGTGTGAAGAGCTTCAAGGAATTCTGTATTTTCTGCATGATTTGTATGTGAAAGGATTTCTATAGACTTTGCTGCTTTGAGTTGTCTGTTTGTGCGCTTTATGATTGTTACGACCAACCGGAGAAGGTAGAAATATGTTGGGTGTTGGATTGTAGATAAGAAGTTCATAATAACTTGGTATAATATGAAACTTCTTTCTCCGAGTTAAAATTGGTCCCATTTGAAGGAAACTTTAGCTGTTTATTTTACTAGACAGTTTTATTTACTACCGTTTACTGTGTTGGTTCCTCATTTAATGCTAGTCGAGATTGCTAATATTATCGCTTCATAATATTAGTATAACTTCACAAAACATGCGTACCCCAATGACGCCATTTTATAAATAGCCTCTCTCCCCTCATGCACGCCTGGTAGATCTCAAAATGACCACAAAACACTATAAAGTATAAATACAGTATAAAAGAGAGCTCTTTCAAAATAAAACGAGTACTAGGTAAATATTCCTTTACGCTCCTTCCTTAGAAATTTTATTGATATTAGTAAATTGCATGTACTGCATTACCTACGTAAGTATATGGTATTAATCGTTTATATAGGAGGATGTAAAATTCATTAGAACGGTTGTATTTTACAGTTATCGTGGAACTATACATAATCTTTCATATACATTGGCTATGCTTAGAAGAATTTATGGAACATTTCCGTAGCGGCTACACGTTGCCCTAAATTATGAATTAGGATAAGAATGATTATTGACAATTGTGATTGAAAAGATGACAACTCTGACTTAAATACGAATAAAGGTTATAAAATTTAAAAAATGCACTAAAAATCAGTTTTGTAAATAGGGCGCTACACTTGCTACGAAAAAAGTCGTTTAAATGATTCATCATAACTCCGCTTTATCAGTTGCTAATATTTTTATCTTTATCCATGGAAATATTAGAATGCAATTACTATTTAATTAATAACTAACTCAAAATTATTATACATAGACGCGGGTGCTACGAAAAACTACGCATTCAATTAGATGGATACTTTAAAGTATTTCTGTTTCTACCTATAATGTGTGCTAGATGAACAGAACCCAGCAAAGCATAAATATGGTTGCTGTCACGCCCTTTAGGTATGCCTGGAGGCTTTTATTTAGGTAGTAAGTTCTTATTTACATTTTAATTTTAAGTAATTATTTTTTTGCTTGAATACGTATAGTTTTTATTATATTTGTTGGTATATTGGCGTGGCTAGCCGACATATGGCAAATCATTTAATTTTATGTTCTGTGTCTTGTAATGTTAATTACTTAACATAGGTACCTAGTATTGTATACAATCAAGTATTTTCTAACTGAACAGACAGCTCATAGCTGTGCTGCTGGGGAGTTTGTTGCGCCACTTCGTTCTTCCCAGCGATAGCACTAGGAAGTGGTGAAGGGCGGGCGTTTTTAGGGGACTGTCTTTAGTAATTTTGACTTTCGAAAAGTGCTGATTCTCAGCCTAATTTGAATAAATTACTTTTTATTTGATTTATGATGAATAACTTTTTGCTGTATGACACTTTTGTCTTGAAATGAATGACTGTGGAGTTTATTACAAGGTATAAATAATTTAAGTAAAATAATTTATTACCTAAGTTCATAAGGTTATTGAAAGAAGCAAAATTAAATGTTAGTGGAATTCCTTGACCACGCTGGCACACAGTTTACTAAATACTTATTCGTATAGTTATTTATTACTGTAATATATGTTCATCAAAATCTTATCGATCGTTAATCAAGCCAAATTAATTTAGTGAACACATGTTCCAATTATATACAAACTTAACATTAGTAGAAGATTGATTATCTGAAAACCTGAATCTATTACTTATTATTTGATGTAGTTCAAGTGCGACCTAAGTTTTGTTAGAGAACTAATGCAAGTAATATGCTTATTTAAAATTTCTATATTTATGTCTGTAATTTATATGGTCTACGGTCACCAAAGGAGATAAGTAACAAGGGTCGTAGGATATAGTTGAAGTTTAGTAAGAAACCGATTGAGGTTTTTGAATGAAATTTAATTTGACAAATGAACTGTTTGTTATCTATTAATTGAATTAAATTTTATTCTAAATCATCCATCGGTTTCTCACTAAACTTCAACTATATCCGACAACCCTAGGGCTGCAGTCTCGACATTCATACCGATCGCTTTACGACCGAATTCGGTCGCAAAGTCCCGGATTGACAGGTGTAATGTATGGAGTGACAGGACTTTGCGACCGAATTCGGTCGTAAAGCGATCGCTATGAATGTCGAGACTGCAGCCCCTGGTTACTTATCTCTTTTGGTGACTGGCCATAATAAAGAATATTCTATTCTATTTCTATTCTAATCCATAATAATATATGTGTAGACTATCATAACAAAAATCTATCTTACACTTATCTATGTCTGCCACGCAAGAGAGACCAGACGGCAAATATTGATCTCAATTGACTACGATTTTCATTAAAATTTCTTAGCTCTTTCACTATTCTTAACGCCATGTTTACAAAATCATTCGTGATAATGACGTCCTAATAAAGCTAATTCAAAGCGGTGGCTTCCACAATTTATTTACCGACATATCAAAGGGCGGCTCTCGACGGCGTTTCTAATTTCATACAGCTTTCTCCGGCCTATTTTTAGGTGTCTATTACAAGGTGCAATGTCCGGCAGGTTTGTGTTACATGCCATACATCATACGTACCCTAGATATGAGGGGCAATTGTCGTAGTTTTAAGAACGTTCACAGTCCGATCTCAGTCTCAATCTGTCAAAAATACCTCTAATTTCCCCTACATTTTTGACATTTGTTTGTCGCCGAGATGAGACTGCGACTAGATTTTGAACGTTTTAAATTACGAGAATTAGCCTTCTGATGTTTTAGAAAAAATTACTTAATTACCTGTTTGTTGTGGTGCAAAATGAAGCAAAATGAGTTTGTGACAATCGTAGCAACTGGTTTTATGTAGTTTATGAGGGTAGGCACCCTCATAAGAAAAAGGCGGGAAATGATGTCTGTAGCTAGTTATTATAATATAGGCCGACAATATGCTAATGGATTTTTCTTTTGGAAATTATTGCTAATGGATTTTTAGTGGCTGCCCGGAGTTTGGATTTGTGCCCGGTTAATGGCTACTAGCCAAATGTGGGTTTACAGTACCCCACTGCCAACCTCTTCAAAAATACAGGCGTGATGTTAAGTCTATGGTTCAATATCTACTGTATCTCATTATGGTAATTTTCATGGCTACATTAAAGTGAATTGTGTAATTGTTCAGAAGTTCGAGATTGATTAAAATATTTATGGGCTAAGACAGTGATCAATTTTGTTTGAATTCAAAGCGTTTTAGTTTAATTGCAATAATATGTTTACCTAGTCAGAATATTTAGTTAAAACTTATAAGAAGCTCGTGATTAAATAAAGTCACGACAAATATTTATCATTACCTACATAAAACGAATGTTAAAGGTTTATGTAGGTTAAACACGCTTTTATAAGGAATATCAATGCGTTCACAACTCCCTGGTTCTCAGAACACCGAGTCCCGCCACAAGGAGGAAGCCTGTCCTAATTAGGTCACGTTTAGCTTTCCGAGCATCGTGAATTATGTCGCTCGTTCACTTTTTATTGTCCGTTTGATGCATCAACTTGCTTTGAACGTACCATAAGGGACTACTCACACTTATTCACGCGTTTCGCTCAACGATTTTGGTCACACTTATACAGTTCCGCTTCTATCAGCCGCGTACAGCATCGTAAGAATGAGAAAAGCCGTCATAGCGCGTTATCGCCGCTGAAACGTTTCTATCTAGTGCGTACGGCGCTGAATATGCTGCGAAGACGGTAAGCTAGGTACTCATTTAGTATTGTGCCTTCAACATGGGCAGTTCTATGTGCGATATTTTTATCGTTTCGCTTCTTGCAGAAGAAATTGGTAAAATTAAACGTAAAAAAATAAAACGCAAACGACAGTGGGTCGACCCCCTGTGGAGAAATAGATAGTTGGCTGGAGAATACGCGACATTAGTACCCCAATTAAAAGAAAATAATATAAAATTTATAGAGCATTTTCGGATGGATACTGCAAAATTCAAATTAAATATTTTTGCACTAGCAATATAAGTTTCTCTTCGTCCATTATTTCGTAAGAATAAAATAATTATAATTAGGTACATTAAAAAACGTCTGAACTCTCTCAATCCTTGCGTGCATAGTGATTACGTAAATAATAAATCAAATCTATTCAGGAACTATGCAGGTCGAAACTTGTCGACAAGGAGTCGCGAAACATCCGTGTACAGCGCTGTTCCGTCGCGTTCGACGCTGAATGCGGCGAAAAGGCGCTGAACGCGGTTGAACAGCGCTGAACGCGGCTGAACAGCGCTGAACGCGGCTGAACAGCGCTGAACGCGGCAGAACAGCGCTGAACACTATCTATAGCACTCGAATGATAACACATTTGACCTCATTTTATACTTGCTTGCCGCGAAAGCTGAATAGACGCGGAAAGCTGAACGGATGCGTACGCTCTACGTCTCCATATAAAAATGTTGTTTTATATGGGCATAAGCTGAATAGAGCTGAATAAGTGTGAGTAGTCCCTAACGTCTGTTGTTTCATACGAACAGTGAGTAAACACAGACTATTAACTGGTAAAGCTATTTATCGCTCGATTTGAACCTAGATTCTAGCTAACGGGAAAAGCGGTACAGCAGATAACTTGTTGAAACATTATGCTATGTTATATAGTTACATTACAGTTCCAAGCTGTTAATAAGGCCAATCGAGTAGGTACCGATTACAAAAAGTTTGGTTTTGTAGAGTTTGTAGAACGTCGTCTCTGTGGTTTGTGTGACAGTCTCCTTCTACAGTCCTTTCATATGTAGTTGTTTTGCCTCTGACAGTAGCAACCCAACTGCAGTTTTATACTTACGAGAATAAAGATCACTGTGATTTTGACAGGCTTGTGAGTGGTAGTAACCCAACCACAACCTTATCGCAACGAAAATAATGATCGATATACTTTTGATAGTAATTCCAAATTAGAGGTAAAATAACTGTGAAAGGACTATAACGCTCGATGTGTCACCTATTATAGGTACTGTGTAGCTGTATAAAAATCTTTTGGCGCGTGGCCAAAATCGGAACTAACGCCGCCATCTTGTTTTCTCAATACATTACACAAAACAGTTTCACCTATTTATATGTTTACCACAAGCGCACCCCTGTCAACGTCATTGGAACTTCAAAAGACCCTTGCAGCACTGTATGTAGGTCTGTATGTCATGTGCAAGTATTTCCATAGTTCATGATAAGTTAATAATACCTTATAAGATCGTGACACGTTCCCTAGGTATTACAACATTTTATTGCTACACGCCTTTTTGAAAGTTCAATATTAATTGAATGATTATTTGAAGATACCTCGGGCCGTTTTATACGGTGATATCATGATTACTGACATTTGCAACTCGGTGATTAAAAGGGTACTTTTAATATGAATTGAACAAGGTAACTTATTTGTTAGCAATACAGCTCCAAAAACAGATTAGGAGTCGTCTAATCTTTGTAACGAGAATGTCTCCTTGAAAACAGAATTAAGTACCTTGTGCCCTACTTTACTGTGTCCTGTCCTTGTTGGCATCATCATTCACGTCCATTAATCTGCCAGAGCATTTAATTACTCATGCATGCTCGTCAATTGTGAGCGCTCTCCTATGCAATGAAGTCTATGAAAAACCTAGCTGCACTCGCTCTATCCACGAATAAGTTGAACGTTTCCTAGGTTAGGTATATTTATAAGTTCTAATTGTACATTTTCCCTTAATTTTTTCAGCAGTTACAGCTTGTTTCAGGAGAATAAATTAGTAAAATACACAATAACTTTGTAGGTAGCTTAGGCGTGTGTATTTACGAATGTACGAAGGTATGAAGAAAGTCACAAGTACACACGCCTACTACGCTACCTACATTGGTGACGCCGACGTGATAATCGAAGTCCAGCTTGCCGCACACAGCTGGTAGTTTGTTCTATCTAGCCGCCTTGCAATTGCCGATCGGGGGTAGACGCAGAGGTCGCTGCCGGTGTCGACCAAAAACTGCACCTTCTTCTTAGTGTAACTCTTGTGTGTGTGACTGCAACCTGTGTCTGTGCAATAAACTTTCTTCCTTCTACTTGTGTACTTGTGACTTTTCTTCATACCTTCGTACATTCGTAAATACACACGCCTACGCTACCTACAACTTTACTGTAAAAATAAGTTACAGAAACATATTCAGTTGTTACACACATGGTTTAAATAATGGATGCCTTACCTTCAAAGCTAAAAGGGTAACTTAGTGCTAATTCCAATAATCCTCTTCTCTGTGTGGTGTTCTTATCCATACTAATATTATATTATACATTCGAAACTAACTCGTGTAGGCCTTTTCACGCCTAAACCACTGAACGGATTTTGATAAAATTTGGTTAGGATGACATCCTGGATAGACATTCTGGGGAAGGACACCCGGTAGCACGTTCCCGTGGGCAAATTTCCGACATCCACGTGGGCAGAAACTAATGAACAATAAAAATATGAACATTTCTAGATAAGTTCTTTTGTTTGTTAACCGGACATGATGTTGTGTCTAGCTCGTGGTGTTTACGACATGTGTTGTCAGACATAACAATAACAATAACGCTACATGAGTGGAATGGGACCCGTCGTTATTACATTTACACTGTTCCCACAGTATAGAAAGTGTATATTTAGAACAAACCTGTTATGTTTTTAAGACCTATGTAACTTTATTACTTAATTAAATTCTTCATGTATGTTGACGTGTAATAAGATAGGCTAGTTATCTGCCCACGCCAGCTGCAACTGTCATCATAGGAAAATGTACTATACCCGAATCGCTTTAGCGTGGCAATAGCGGTCACTGACCCGCTTACATTTTCTAGCATTCTTTATTTCAAAAACTGAAATTAGGTCCGCTAACGTCATAAATCAATATCTATCGTGATCTTCTAATATTCCAATAACGAAAGACCATACATAGTTTATTGTTTGGGTTCCTACGGAGAGAATAGAATACTCTTTAGACCCTTGGGTCTTTCTCTTTTCTTTTCTTTTTATTAATTCTTTTTTTTTTGGGAGGTATTACGACAATGACCGCTTTTGACACGCAAAAGCGATACGAGTGTAGTGTTGTGGACTTGCGGATGTGCAACTGGATTGGAGGCCCATTTTTTGAACCCTTGCGAAACGAAATAAGATTTATAGGGAAATTAGTTAAAAATAGTAAAAACTTAAAGCAAAGGGCCATGAATTTCTTAAACGTGAATTAAAACTGTTATCATTAAATAACTTCCTCTAGTTGCCTAAAGCAAATAAAAAAAGAACATTTATTTAGCTTTAACAGTGTTTGCATAAAATGAAAGGCAAACTTACCGACTAGTAGTATGTTATACATATAAGTAGTCATCGTATAATAGATACGATGAATACTCATACGACAGTGATCCTTATGGAACAGTAGGTCACGCGTCTGGATTGAGGGCCCAAGTTATTTAATCATAACAGTTTTAATTCACGTTTAAGAAATTCATGGCCCTTAGCTTTAAGTTTTTACTATTTTTAACTAATTTCCCTATTTAAAGTCTTATTTCGTTTCGCAAGGGTTAAAAAAATGGGCCCTCAATCCAGATGCACATGACTTGTGGTATCCTCGTAGGTCTTGTGGCAACTTGTCAACCTACACTCGAGCACTATCGTGAAACTTGGAACTGTTATTTCTGTTACTGGCTCGGAACGGTGATACGGTTGCAGATAGTGTCTCTATGTGATACAAATACATACAAGTTAATTAAATGTAATGTTACCACGTTGCTACTGGACAGTAGACTGCTGTCTGCAATTTGTACGAACATACAAATTGATTGAAAAGTCGAGAGTGTGACTTGAGTTGTTTTCTAGACAAGTTTTTTAGGTAACCTACTAAAATATAATTGGTTACAATTACAACTATTGCAGCAAATATTAAATTAACTGTATAATAGTGTTACTTCACAGCATTCTCATAATCTAATTCCTCAACAAATCGTGTTTTACCAGTTTTAAACTAAATTTAGCACAAATGATTAAATTAATCCGTTTGCATGTTTAAATGTGACCAAGTGATCATGTCACACAGTATCATTAGAGAGGTACGGCAAGGACATTGAGTGACTTAGTATCAAGTGGCGATCACCGTCACGCTCCAAGAATTCACTCCGTTCACATGATAATGTCATACGCGGGGAATAATGGGAAATAAACGCGTGCCTCGGATTCTTCCGCCAGAGCTCGGGTGTTAGGTACATGGTAGGTACACCTCTATTGTATGGCATTCGTACTTACATACATTATGCTTCGATATTGTGCAATATTATGGATATAGAAGCATTGTGTGTGATTGTGACCTTTTTTCTATAGTTACCTCATTTGTTGTGCAGCCTTTATTAATGAGGTGCAATTAGTGATTAATAAATACTGCAGAGAATTTTCTAGATTTGTAGGTAATGCTGGCGTTAATGAAGAGTTATTCTTATTATGAATGGATGGATGTGAGTGTGTTAATGAAGAGTTATGAGTAGTGAGTTTAAGTGAAATACGTTTATTGTGTTTCAGCTGTTTCAGCGTTCGTTAATTACAGGGTTCGTTATCTGAAACAATAGTTCGTATACCGTAATTCAGACCGCTGCTTAGGTGGTTATTTTTTTGATTTTCTACTCAATTAAGTAGGTAATAGAAATGCAGGAAACCAAATCAATTGGTTTGAAACCGTGATTGGTATCACAATATGGATATTCTTCAGGAGCTTAGGTATCACAGGAGACAATAGTCCGTATACCGTATTTCAGGTCGTTATTTACTTCGATGGTAATTGAGGTATACTAAGGGCTAATTTCACCAAACATTTATACCTAGAATAAGTCTTTCCCAGAGAATAAATATTGAAGTTTTTACGGAATTCCTATACTAGAACTGTCAGACGTCAATTTTATTTCACGAATAAAAGATATCTGACTTTGGTAAAATCAGCCCTTAATAGAAAAGCAAATTAATTCGTTTGAAACCGCGATTGATAGCACAATATTGATATCCCAGTAGTTTGATAAACTACTTACCTAATCTACCAACTCATCACAATCATAATACAAGTGACTTACGAAACATTTCCCACACAGCGATACAATTACAGATCTTGTTAACATCAACACTCACCACAATATTGACAGTGTAATCTACAACGGTAACAACTAGTTCATAATCAATCCAATCAAGTTAAAGCTTTGCAGCACTTCTCAGTAAAGTACAGTCAGCCTCTAAAAGAAGTATTTATCTATACATCGACAAGAATTCATTTAATGTCTACAGTTTGTGTTTCATAATACGGAATCAATGTGTAGCTAAAATTTAGGACCTAATGTGTAATATGTTTTGTGGCCTAACGATCCAACGCGCGCTTTACTTGTGATAACCAAGTGTACAAACACGCTGTGATTGTGTGCGTGAAGGCGAGTAGCGTCAGCACATAACACACAAGCACGCACACACATACTCTTCCGACATCGCCACAGTCTTGGACGGTACCGAGAAATCCTGTGCTTACACACACACATTCACAGCGTGTCTGTGCACTTGCACTTGGTAACCACAAGCAAAGCGTGCGTCGCTTTGTGAGATAAAAATCATCTGCCTAGCCTTTTCCCAACTATGTTGGGGTCGGGCTTTCAGTCTAACCGGATGCAGCTGAATATTGTTTTCAGTATTTCAGAGATGAAAATATCGTACAATATTATGGAACAAAACTTGTAGACAACCAAATGTTTTTTTGTAGATGTATACATCTTTTTGTGGCTGACTGTACCTTCCTATACCGTACAGTCGAACACTATCTCAGTGGGTGAGATGATCTCGAGTCGAAAGGATCCGTATAAGGCCTCGAAATAATCCGGTACGAGCGATATAGTGCAGTGATGCGGTTGCGTTCCCACGATACCCATACCGATACCCGATTGGCTCACCTACATTGTACCTAATTACCTTTATATTACCCTGCATTGTAGGCCAGCAAATTATACATCGGTATAATTTCCTCGAGCACTTAATTAGATAATTAATTGTCGTACGTTAGGCCTGCGGTTATTCATAACACCACTTGTGTTGACGGAGTACGTGCGTGTTTTATATAAACATGTGTAACTAATCAAAGCATTGTAAGTTCGTATTTAATAACATTAGGTAGGCCTGTAGGCCTTTAGGGCTTAATACAAATAGGTTGTTTTGTTAGGTTCTTACCTCCTAGTGGTCTCGATATGTACATATCTACATAATTATATTTCTCTGTTAGATCATTTTACTTATTTTTTTATCGAAAGGACTAGCCAAGAGCCATGGTTTTTGCTGTTCAGGCGCGGATCTAGGATTTCGCTCAAGGGGAGGGGGGGGGGGTGGAATGTTTCTCTCAAAGCAAGAGAGGGGGGGGGGGTATTTCTCAAGTCGTGAAAGCATTAAAAAAACGCCTTCGGCAACAATTTTTCCTGGGGGCTTACCACCAGCTCTTATAGCAGGGCAGAAGTTGAACTGCACTGCTTTTTTGCTCTATGACTAAGTACAAAAAAGCAGTGCAGTTCAAATTTTGCCCTGGTATAAGAGCTGGTGGTAAACCCCTTGAACACAACAATGTGCCCCGCTTTCCGATGATGACTATTACTTATCTATATAAAAGACCTATATATATCTTAGTAATATCAGTATATTAGTGTATTATGCATAGTTAAAATAAAGGTTTCAAACTATGTTTATGTCTAATTTAGAGTTTTAGACTCAGTTTGGTCAAAGCCCACTGTATCCGCGCCAGTTGCGGTTTGGGTCTATACAAGATACAAAACTCAAGCCATTATCCCGCTGCGCTCACGTAGTTTATTTTGATACTGTTCCTATATCGCATGTAAGTAGATATAAGACAGTTTCATTCACCGTGACTTACGCGAAATCCGTCGTACGACAGGATCTCCTAAAATAACTTAGCAAAAAAAGAGCAATAATGTTAAACAGTGACGGGATGTTGACCCGTTACTCACTGCGATAGAATACGCTTTAGGCTGGTGACATCCTCAGGAACACACGCAGTTACACGCAGAGGTTTTTTATGTGTTTTATGTACATAGAGATCCGCATGTTAGCTTAGGATTTGAATAATCAAATGTTTTCACATCACTAATGTGTCTGGATGGTTCAAGGACTTAGATCATGCCATTCTGTTTAAACTGGGGTTTAATATAACATATTATCACGCTTGTATTTATTCCCGAAGGGTTAGGCAGAGTTATAGATAACTATGGGGTTAGGTTTTAAGTTAATTTCAAATAATTGATTTGCAGTTTTTTTTTGCCGGTTCTTCACATCTCTTAAAGTTTTTTGTTACACGCTGTTTATAGTAGTACTTTACTAGTAGCATAGTAGATACTCTCAAAAGGATTATATGTTAGTATATTAAGTACGTTAAATACTTACTAATTAGAATTAGCATCATAGAAAGAAAAGAGAAAGGAAGAATAATGTTTATTTGGACACAGTTCGTGAAACACAAAATACAAATAACAAAATAAAACATGTAAATAATATTTTAACTAACATATGTACTTAGTGTGTGCCTCACGGCTGCGTCAAAAAGGTTCATTTCAGCATGAATGCCAGACAGATGCTGTTTGACGCTGGTGTTCTAACGAACCTTAAGGGCCATATGTGACGGGAGTACAAACAGTTTCAATAAACCCAGTACATATTTTTATACTAATAAATAAATAAACTAGTAATCAAATATAATTACAAAAACAAATAATAAAAACATAGAAGACACCGAAAGGTTAAGTCTCATTCTTAACTTAATTAAATAATAATAATAAATTTATTGAACCAATGTTACAGTTATTACCTTAAAATTAAATTAACATCGGTCTGTAACCTTTAGCGATCATCATTTGGATCTTTACGGCGGTCCCGAAACTAGGCGGCGCCTGTATCTTGGGGACCAGATTCAAGTTCCTGTCGTATTTCTCGTTTATCTATCTCTTAGTATTGCACCGATAAGCTCTTTAAGCTGCAAAGCTTGATTTACAAATACCTTCTCACAACATTGCCTTATTTAAAGCAGTATTTATTCTTCATAACGTATCATTATTAGTAAGCAGCTGCTACTTCGTGCCTACCAAGTAAATGTGAGTCGTTCATTCGACTGCTGCCTGTGATTACAAACCACTGCATACATATTTACCTACCTACCTAACTTTTACATAATAACATAAATATTTACAGTATTGTTGGTGGGTGTGTCTAATATGCATGTTATAAGTTTATTTATTAATTAATTGAGTTTTATTTATTTATTTAGTGCAATAGTATGGAAATAAGAGCTCGTTATAACATTATCGTGGTTCCATGCATTTTACTTCTCTGTGTTATGGTGATGCCGTCGTGACGTGGAGGTGGTCGTCCACGAAAATATCGTCACGTTATATGATTTTTCAATATAATAAATAAATAAATTGGTTGCATTTCATTTACACCCCATCCGGTATTATTAATTTCATTGCAATGTGTTTTGATTAGCTCAATTTTAGCATTCGCAATTTGCATACACCTGTAGTGCTGACAGTAACTTCCTTTATTTTGTTGCTTTATTTTTGCATCATTAGCCAAATATACCTAATTAGCGTAAATCATCTGAAGACAGGTACCTGTCAACATTAACTATTTTTATGAAATAGAAAAACCTAATTTCTTCACTCCAATACTTAAGGCACATTTCAGGCCAAGGAAATAATAGAAATATTTTTGTTTGGCAGACCAATAATAACGGTGAATACTCATCACGGAGTCTTCCTCGCGTGAGGCTCGACAATGGAGCAAACGTTGGTACTGCTGGCGTCAGACTCCGTTGTTGGGCCGCACCACCGTCGATAACAGAGGAAGAAGTTGAAGAAGAAATTGAAGAAGATGCAGTCTCACTACGAGCGATGCCTGTTCAAGGTTTGTAATATTTTTATGCCAGCGCCATCTAGAGAGTAATAGAAACAACTGACAATCAGCGCTGTCTACCGGCTACATGGTAGTTATGCTTCTAATACTTCTACTCGATACTAGATGGCGTTGTAACAGTTTCGTCCAGTGCACAACAGATGGCGCTGTATTACTGTTTTATTTTTATTAGGAACTTCAAAAAACTTGACAAAACTTTTTTCAGTGTGAATTAGGTTACAGCAATTATTTACTAAAATGGGCTTCAATGTTTGTTGCTTGTTGAAATGCCACCTTGATGCAGTTCCAGTGATGAAAATTCGATTTAAGTAAATAAATCATATTTGAGATTTGGAAAAAGGGGGGTTAAAATTCAAATCAATAGGTATCCAAAAGTAATTAGTAATATTAGCGAAAAAGGAAACATATTTTTGAAAAGTCCTAGAGTAACGAGGTAGGTAGGTACGGACAGTTTCCACGTTTTTAAGGTAAACTCAGTTATGTTATGATGAGACATGTTAGCTTTCGCTTCTGAACTTTCAGGAAATGGTTAATTAGACGAAGTAGGCCAAATGTATTAACGTATTTACTAGCTTGCGCGAAACCGTACGAAATTCCATAAAACTCTGACATTAATCATTTATAATATTAACAAGTTCTCACTTCATTAGTCAGCGTTCAGTCGGGACGGAATGACGTTTCGTACAGTGCCACCAACATAACGCAAGAAGGGCGCGCACCGTGACGCTAGCGCACCGTCACCAATCGATTTCGACCAAATGTTTCACGCCTCTGCTGCATACTTGTCACTCTTTTTATTACTCCAAAATTAGTGAGAATATTAGCTTCTTTAACGAATTCCTTGTCTTCGTTGCGTTGTGTGTTGTGACACAGTCTTCGGAAGTTTTTGATGGTACGAGTATTGTCTCATCTTTTGGGCGACGCGGCTCAGTAAAATACTTTTTTCTCGACTTTTTCACAGTTTTCTTATTTTTAATTTGACTGCGTGAGACTTTGAAAAGCTGTTGCTTTTCAGTTCCCGAAATTAATTAACAGTGTTCTGTTAATTAATTTCGGGAACTGCGGCTGGCTTGTATGAGGAAAACTTTGCATTTGATTGTTCCCATTTAGGAAACAAAAGCTTTTTAATCTTGTTCGCAATGGTCAACGCCTTGCCTAGCAAAAAAGGAAGGACGTAGTACGTGCACCTGATGGTTTCTTAGAAAGTTTCGCAAATAGTTGTGAACAAAACAGGTAGCACAGTGGTCCCACTTCAAAACAGAAATCGGAAAGTTTCCTACTAAAAACTTGTAAAACCACTTGACAAATACCTAGTTGCCATAATAATTTATGAAGTATATAAAACGTATGTTTTTCCACTACGCGACAGTATTGCAATTGGACACGCGACAGCGCTCGGTGTCCCTTCGGCCGTCTGGCGCAATCGAGCTAAAATGGGCACAATTAGGGCCCCGGCAGTTTTTAATTGACTTCGGTCCCTCGACTCGTGTGCGTTGCCCCGTTGTCCGACCCCGCGCCTATCAATCTCTGACTTGATACGCAAATAGCACTTGATTTTTATCTGCCAATAGCACGAAACAAAACATAGGGGTTGAGTTTGGTGTTCCTATATTTCAGCAATCGTTATTGGTTAAAAAACTGACAAACGGATTTGTAACAAATAATGGAGCGTAGCCTCCAGAAAGCGTAGCGTCCTCTCCGTTCGTAGGAATAATACAAAATACAATACATTAATAGGTATCGAATCGGGCAAACGAGTATTTAAGTTCTTAATCTATCTGTCTCCTATTTATTATAAAACACTCATTGACTTAAACAGTATATTTAACCTAATATTTTCAACGACAAAACATTGACTTCCTAGACTAAAATATGATTCCAGAAAATCAGTCTTTGAAGCTTGTATCGAAAATAGAACGCAGCGCCACACAATACAAATGCAGCAACCGTCACTCAGTTTCAGCTCTCATATTTTCGTTACAAAGAAGAACTAAAATATCAACTGTTTAACCTGTCGCACGACACGAACTTTGTCAGTAAGCGAACACGGGTCGATTGACGACTCCGAAATAGCGGACGTTCACGTTAAGAAATTCTAATTTCGAACCAGAGAGTTTAACTTTTTTTTCTTTCTCCTTAATATTTTTGGTGGTTGGAAAACTAACCGCGGCGAGCTAGCACTTAGCGTGGAAAAAACCCATTGATCTTGGACTGTAATTTGTTACCCTTTTTGGGGACTTCCTGATTAAGGACTGTTTGTTTGTTTGACACTTTTTTACGAACTTTGCGAAGAACCGTTTGAAGATGTCGCTGACACTGGGAATTTATTGGCTGAAGAGCAGTGTGCCTTGACTCGAGACCGTTAGAATTGGATGTTAATTACAACTTAAGAATTAAGATAATTTTAAAACAATTTCAGTTAATGGTTATTTAGCAACTGGAACGATTAATTTCGGTCAACTTTGTGATTCTTTTGTTCCATTTTCTTGGTTTTGTTGCAAACCAATTTAGGTCTGATTGAAAAGTGACTAAGCTACAGACATAAAAATTTTATAAACAATATTTTTGGAATTACGGGTTCGATGCCTCGTTTACCTAAATAAAATATAGCGTGAGTCAGTAGGACTGGTAGGGAAGTAAAGGCGGCTTACACTTGACACATCGGTTCCTATGAACTGACGCTCGCCCTGAATATTAAAAGGTATTCAACACATTGTCTGTCTATAAGGACTGGCTGGTTTCCGAACAAAAACTGAATTCTTGATAGAACTGGCGTCAGTTAGTCGATCAAGTTGTTTATACTCGTGTTGCGAAAGTACCGAGCGAGAAATTTCAAGTTTTACTGTTGACTACACTGTATTTATAAGCCAGTAAATCACAAGCTTACGAGTAAACTGCTGCGCGAATGTTTAGCAAAAACGTTGGTAAGTTAAATGTTTAATTTAGTTATGTCGTAGCTGTTTGTGTTGGCTAAGTAATATATTTCTGTAATCAAATAAATACCATAATTATTATATAAAAATGGTGCTAGTTCTATTTGTTAACAAATACCAATTTATATGAATTGAAGTGTAACTATTTCATGAAGTAGGTACACATACTGTTTACTTAAGGTATGTGTGTTTATATCTGTTTCTATATCGAAGAGGAAAGTGAACTGAAAACAATACCCTACAGTTCGTGGAATATTCAAACCGCTCAATGACATAATTCTTAAGTTAGTCATCAGCATCAAATATCATTAGGTGATCAAGACATTTCTTTTCTCCATATTAACATCCACCTATGATCTGACTGGATAAGGGTATCTACCTAAATACACGAAAAAACGCAAAAATGCAGTAATATAACGCTGAACACTGAACTACTTAATATCTTCATGTTAGATCATATGTCAAAGTTTTAAGGTACTGATTTGATTGTATTCTATGAAAGTCTTTCTTTACTTACTACTAAATTAACTAACTGCGCCCCGCGGTTTCACCTGCACAAGTCTCGATCCCGAGGGAATATGGGGATAAAAAGTATCTTATGTCTTAATCCAAGTCATGGTCTGTGTCAAATTTCAACCAAATCTTTTCAGCCATTTACATAAACAAACAATGAAAAAACAAAGTTTTTTTCTCTTTATAATATAAAGTTTACAAAATATATGTACAGGACATGACACACAAATAACGGGCAACATTAGGTGTTAAGTAGAACTTTATTAATCTTGCACTATTTTGGAATAAAACCAATCAAAACATTCGAAACTTAAATGGTCACAGAATAAAAACTGGAAAGCCTGACTCGACTTAAAAGGAGTGTCCTCACCTGACGGCCAGACGTACGGTATTGAACTTTCATGAAAGGATTACAGCCCAGTGGTCTATACCCTGTGGAATATATCTCTGTGTGTGTAACAATGCGTGATTCATAATTATGTTCTGTTTATGGTACCGTAGAACAGCATCAATATTAATAAGTGTTTATAGTTATCTTTGCCCCATGACTATGTAAATGTCTATTGTAAAAAATACAGAGAATATTGGTCTATATTTATGTATTAGTAATGATCGCCCACAGCTTTGGTAAAGGTTGTGAACTTGGTTTTCCGGTTTGTCATGTGACTTTGCAATTATAACATTAACCGTTTACAATTTAAACCACAGCATAATTAATTCAAACACAATTATAATGTTAGGAGGGAAACCCGCACACTTATTGAGCAAATATTGTCACTTAGTTTTAAAAATCGATGTCTTATGCATTGAGTGTACTGATGCACATTTTAATACGATCGTAAAGCTTGATACAAACATGCAGTCAGCATTGGCATGTAGGCGGGGAGTCTGCGACATTAATGAATATCATCCATAACGTTTTCAACCCTGCCAAATATAGCTCGCGGCGTTTTTGGATGCAGCGAGTGATTCATCATAATGTTTCCAATATTGGACGCGATGCATTTCCAGTGTCCGTCTGTCCGTTGATATCAGCCGGCGACAGAACTGATGTAGCTACTGTCTATTGTATGATCTACGTAATGTATTGTTAGGGCTGCTACGCCGTAGACAGGCGGGCTACGCGCGCTTTTGGGAAAACGTCTAACGCTTCAAGAATAGCCTTTTCAGATTCATTGTCTTTCCTGTATATAGAATAGGTGTGAAATGTAAGAGTAGACTAGTAAATAAAGAACTCATAACAATTCTTAAACGTGTGAAATATTTAGCAGTACATATAAAAATAAAGGAAAGTAAACAAACGTAATTAAATACTGCAATTAACCATAATTATATGTGCTTTCTCTGGGGCGTGCATACGACAATAGAGTAATTTCGCTGAAAAATCGTGTGCGCGTTACAAGCGGTTCGGATTTTAATTGTTAACAAGCGGAAAATTATATACGTTGACTGTGAGTGACGCCCCTACTTTTCTCTGAGTCAATGGCGGCAGACGCGAGGCGCGTACGCGGCGTCCGCGCCAGTGTGCGGTGCCGCTTCCGACTCGCCACACTTCGGAGCCGAATCACCGATCGGATTTTCAAACTTCGAAAACTATCGGGCGCGATTTTCTTTTTTTTAAATTTTCAGCGCACACGCTGCTTTTGTGATTGAAAGTAAAGTTCAGTGCGTGGAAATTGACTGAAAGCTATAAAATCTGATAGTGTGTGGTGTGGTGCTATGTGTTGTGTTTTTGTGATTCGATCAGCTGTTTTGGAATTAGCGTCATAAGGTTTCTGTTGTTTTATGTAAACATTGGCAACAAATTGGTTTTGAATTTCACGCATTTTGAAATACTTCGAAACATCTTGCTGGCTATACGACACCATAGATTTACACGAAAGAAGCAAAATACACTGCGGTTTATTTATACATTCAGCAAAGAAATGATGTTCATGTTCAACTGATTGTAACAAATGGCTCATTGATAAAACAATAATATTGACAGCTGCCATTAAATTCCAATTGGAGGCTCAAACGGGTATTTAAGAATGCATTACTTTTAACGTCTTTTAATGTGAAGACTGAACAGACTGACCAGATTTATAGCTAGTGTATAGCTAGGAAACTTTAATTTGTTTCCTGTACTCAATAGTTTATAATTGAATCTTGCCAGTACTTATGACATGCCTTCCTAATGTATTATTAACTAAAGGTGTGTACACGTGTAGGTGTTAGATTGATTGTTATTAACTCATAATCGATGTACGGTCGGCAACAAAAGTTGTTGCTCTAAAGTTGTCCATAAGTTACTTATCTGTAAACTCTGATCCTGTAAAAAAAACATCTCATAAAAAAGGCTTTAAGTAGTAGTAAGACGGGCTGGTGTCCGCAACTCCACGACTAAGTGCGTATTTTGCGTACGGGTTCGGGGAAATCGATAATTCGATCCACCCCATCTCCGCGATAAGTAAGTAATAGCATAATCAACCCATAACGTTTCCACTGCTTGGACACAAGATTCCTCTCTGTGAGAGGAGGGAGTAGGCCATAATCTACCACGCGGGCCCAGAGCGGGTTGCTGGAATACCTAATGATAAATAATAATTAATCCCATAGGTTGACCTTCTAGGTTCCAGCAGAGAACCTAGACATTCCTAGACGTCTTGAATGAATGAATATTAAGCAATCCACTCGTCTACTATGCATCTTATCAGGCACTTATTACGCATTCAGATGGCGACATTAATTTCCTTAATATTAAAACCTTATTTACATTTTCCTGTAAAAAAATAACAACAAAAACTGTAACACTAGAATCTAGAATAGTTTTTTTAACATAATATTGTAATGTAACCTTCGCACGTTGGCTGAATAAAAAAAGAAGCAAGGATTAGCATCCGCTGGCAACACATGCGTAGGAGTCTGTCAACTACGTTCTCACAGCTCGTCTTGTCTTAATTGATTACAAGTACTTATTATAATTATGTTTATAATAAATAATACACGGCAATTTAGAAGCAGGGTCATGAATAGAGGCCTCAACACATTTGGCTTATGCTATTAATCCTTCAATGAACTAATCTAGCTATGTTATGTAGATAAGCTTTTCATTGAAGTGCCTACTTTACGACATTATACATACACACTCATACATAAACTCAAGCCTTCTTTCCATGGGGGTAGGAAGAAACAACAGAACACCACCTGCTACGATCCTTACATACGGCATTATATGAAGATTCCAGCATACCTAGACTGTTGTGATGCTCTAGCTAGATAGATTGATCACTATGCTCTATACTTCTCGTACACTGCTCTAAGAGAGTCTATGAGGATGTAAAACCACGTGGATGACGCCTTTAATAATAATTTTTCGATTCAATTAACGTTAATTCGAGCCCTTGTTTATTCTTATCAAATTCTTATTGGAATCTCGGAATTGTATTATTGTCGGTACCAGGTGCATTTCTTATTCTGTTTTTACACTACTGAAATGCCAACTGAACGTAAACAGTAAACAATACTAGCGGTGTTGTGAAATACCGTCCTAATATAGTACTTTACGAGTACCTACAAACGTAACTCCTGTATGTACAGTCGCCAAAGCAGTTAAGTAACCAGGGTCGTCGGATATAGTTGAAGTTTAGTAAGAAACCGATGGATTTTTTCGAATGAAATTTAATTAGATAAATAAACTGTTTGTTTTCTATTAATTCAATTAAATTTTATTCGAAAACATCCATCGGTTTCTTACAAACTTAAACTATATCCGACGGCCCTGGTTACTTATTTCTTTTGGTGACCGTACACAAAAACAATAGGTATCATAACATATTGTGACGAGTTGACATAATGTTATACTTTCCGGCGAATTACAAGCAATTATTTTCATAGTATTGACATTTGAAAAACTTAAGAGATTGAACTTAGCGGCTCTCGTTAAGGGAATGTACAAGTTTACCTTAATGACCGACCTCACCGTCATTATCATTACGTGCATTGGAAGTCTATGTAGATCAAGTGTTTTACATACTAACCCGTGAGAATTCTACGGATTTTGTTTTTGCATTCAAGCATAAAGCGTTAGGAACGCAAGTGAAAAGTTAAATACATTAAGATATTCAGATAAAATTCGTTACCGATGAGTCAGTCTCGCGAGTGAGAATTCCGTGTTTGATATTTGATTTTATAAGCACTAAGCAGTCTACGCTACGCACTCACTGGGGACATTATATTCAACCTCATTAAAGCTACGAGCTTCATTGACAACCCGTAGAAGATGGACACTCGTAAATAAATCTAGGCGAAGACGTTTTCCATTGCGTGTTAATGATTTATCGCCCACTTTATATCGTTATCCAAGCAAATAGAAGCATGATCATAATTACTGTGTCACTAATTGTGCGAGATAGCACATTAACTCGAAACCGTGTAAAGATTAAATTCTAAACATTCCATCATCTATGCTTGTAACTGTTACAGCATAATAGTTATCGATTTCATAGTTTATGTAACATACCACTATGATAGTAAGGTATTGCGTAAAAATACCGTGCGGTCGCTACCTATCGTGTCAAACTCGATCAAAACAACTGTTAATTGATCAGTGAACATGAGCAGCGAGCAGTGCTCCTTGGAAAAGTGTTATAATGACTACTTCCTGGCGTGTGTGATGCAATTAACAGTAACTGTGACAATTCGTTCCGATTCGTTCTACGAGTCTTCACGAAACTGCGAACATGACGAGTATCAATAACAACCACGAAACATCTGAGCATCACCCTCATAAGGTGCTTATCGACCATTGTTCGATATTTATTAATAAATATGAGTTGATCTGAATTCATTCATCGATTCACTTCGCTGATGTCGATAACTTTTTGTAGCAGATACTGCAACATATTGGTTAACATTTATTGGTTTGATACGCAAGTTTCTATCGAGTCGTATACGCAGGTAATCGGAGATGTGATCACGCGAGGGGAAATTACTAGTGATGTGGACGTGTCCACTTTCTGATGTGACAGATAAATGCTAAATGAGTTGTGACAGTTACGACTGATTGGCCACTGTATAGGAGTTATTGCCATTTAATCTGCAAGAAACCGTACTGTTTATGGGTACTTCGTTGAAAACGTACGGTTGATGGCTCGTTGCACGAACGTCGTTGAGGTGTTTGCAGTAAATGCCCGCTTAATTATAGTGAGGTAATAAATATTATAATGATGGCATAAAAGTGAAAACTATGCAAATGAATTACTTATCTAATTGCAGAATACACTTAGGTTTTTATATAAGCGACCAAGGATGTAAACAATTGGACATTGTTTGAAAGTTAATTTAAGTTTTAGATTCAACTGTGTTATTCAATTTAAATTTGCTTGCACACTTCTCAGAACCTTGGATTTAATTGTAATTGTCTGACATCTTAGTCTAAAAGATGAACAATATTGAGTTTTTTTTTATATAAACTATTAGAATAACAGATTGTATTACGAGATAACGGATTAATTCCATTGTTTCGCCTAGTCCCGACAAGATTTTTATAGCAAATTATGTTTTTCTACAATGTAGAGCAGCTAGATGATTCTTTGTCTCTGACTGAATTATAATTACCAAATATTCTACAGCTGTACCTGATTATTATGTGTTTAGCTATATTATGGTACTATTTCCTTACATAATATGATAAACAGAAGCCGTGACAACGTCGAATTATCGCGAGAAACTAACCGTAGTGAATTGTAGCAGCAGCACTAATAAGATTACTTATACAACATACGTTCCGACTTAATCAATTTACTTTTATATTTTGAAATGTTTCTCGTTTTGCATACGAAAGTATCCATATAAATATTGAAACTTAGACAACATAAGATCACGCCTTGTTTCCCAGAAGGGACAGGCAGATGTGTATAATAAACTTATAAAGAATTATTTAATAGTTGGTAGAGTTGTGTACCAACCTATTGAAAAATACCTATTCAAACTACAGCTTGGAGTGATAATTGTGGTAAACCAACTTAATTGGCAGTGAAAGTTTCACAGCATTGGGGTTGTTTTAATATTTACTGTTTTCAAATCAAATAATTTATTTCTTTGCAAACATGGGTGTAGCATAGGTGTTTTTATAATAAAGTTCTCCATATTATACCGTCACATGGGCATGCAAAGGTTTACAATTCCAAATAAAAAAACAAAAATAAGTGGAAGATCATTGGAATTACAATATATAATATATATACTTATTAAAAAATGTCAGCATGGTTAAAATAAAAAACAAAATAAGACAATGAGATGATTACAATAATTATGTCAATCAGAGTCAGTATGTCAATCAGTTATTGAACCATCATTAAGAAAATGTTATACGAACGTCAATTTGTAACTTTTGTGAAAAGTAAGTGTTTATTTATAAACAACGTTGTAGGTATTTAAACAGAAACGCACTTTATTAAAAGCACTTAATAACAATAAAATCAAAACGAATAATATATTAAAAGGCAAACAAGGTCTTATTTACGGTAAAATGTATTTCAGGAAGTCGCACTTAATGATTTTAATTCTACAAATTGTAATTTCCTTATTTAAATGTTAAATAACAACAAATTAATTATATTTATTGGCTCTGAATGGTGTAACTACTTGTCTTTAACACGGTAATTCAAGGTGACACTTTTTGTAAGAAGTTTTTATTCAGCATTTAAGTTTTTGTACAATGTTGCCTGTGTAAGAAATTGATTGAATTGGCACCAGACGCATCTTTTATCCGCCTCGTAAGCAAGAGTCTGTATCAACTTTCTTGGAGCAATCTTCCTTATTAACTAAGTATCGAGAGAGCTTAACCACAATATACAGTGTCATTTTGTAGAGCCCGTCCGTCTTATTACAAAACGACCTTTAGACCTAGAATAAATCTTCGAGCCAGTTACTGTATTTTGAACTTTACGTTTGACGCAATAAAAAAACTGACGTTAAACCTGAGTCTAAGTTTTCAATTGACAACTTACACTGGGGTTTAACGTCAGTTTTTGTAATAAGAACTTTAACTTTGTCGGATTATAGTTTGAAATTTAAAAATGGCTAGATGGTTGAAACGTACTTGGTCTAAGATAAGCCTTGTTTTTAGATTCTGAACTATAAATCGTAATATAAAATGATCGAAATGGTCACTATTACAAGTTCTGAGCACAGCTGAATTAATTTTTAAACATATCGTGACACGATATAAAACAAATTTAATCGTAATTTTCTTTATAATTGAGTTCATGGTTCCCTTCAGCGTTTTCGTCTATGACCGGTACTTTAAATGTTACCCATACCGACTAGAAAACAAAATACAGCACCCTTATTGCGTAACAAGCTATCAATTTCAATCTGAATCATTTTGATGGATATTGCCAATCCATTGCTTCATATGTTCGAAAATCGTGTCTACTCAACACCGTAAAAACGGAATGAATGTTGTTGAACTGTCAAAATGAAGCCCATTGCTACTGATGGTGTGTTACGCAATTACCCCGCAGGATAAAAAATCTACGCTAGGTTCATCTGCACGTTCTCTAACTTAACCGTGACTCTTGAAACGATTATTTCTAGTTTCGGTAAAAAAGAAAAGAAAAAGTCCATGCCGTTTCTGTATCGATCTATGACACAACGATATCTCTTGATCTAAAGCCTTATCATAATCAGTGGCACTCATGCGCAACTTGTCAAACCACATTTTCCCCACCGCAGTGAAACTTATGTTTAGTCTTTAGCGAAAGTCGACTCGATACGTTATTAACATTGTAGAAACGTTTTCCCTTCCATTATATAAAATACACATTAATGGCGTGTGAGACGCAGTCGTTGGAGGTCGTTGTGCTAACACGTAATAAGATTATCTGTGATAGGTGTTAGTGTTAATAGCCTTAAACCGTAATTAATTGGTACCTAATCAAAAGGCTTGTTTTGGTAGTTATTAAAATGAAGTGGAGCTACCTAAATACGCTAGGTATATGTATAAACTAGTCTTAATATTAAGTTTTTCTTGCCAGACATTTATTTATTTGTTTATTGGTCTATATACGGTCATCAAAGGAGATAAGTAACGAGGGCCATCGGATATAGTTGAAGTTTTGTAAGGAACCGATGGATGTTTTCGAATAAAATAAATAGAAAACAAACAGTTTATTTATCAAATTAAATTTCATTCGAAAATCCATCGTTCTTTTACTAAACTTCAACTATATCTGACGACAATGGTTACTTATGTCCTTCGGCGACTGTACAATCGTTACACTGTTCAAGCAATTAACACAAGCCAACATACAAGTCAAGTGCACAATACTAAACGATAGACACAGCATGCACAAAAATACTATTAAATAAAAGAAAAAAAAAAAACACAATTATTCGTACAGAAATGACACGTAATTTTTACATAATTTCAACACGACAATAATTGACAATAGTTTGGGCAATCGTGCGTTTTATAATTAGTATAATTGTTATCTATAATCTCACGTCAACGCCAAACCTACATGCAGAATATAAAAGTTATAATTCATGATTTTTATCGCCAAAAACACAAGATAAACAATAACGGGATGTGTGCGTAGTGCGTACAGCGTAGACAGATACCAGGAAATAGATGTTGCAATGTATTATCTCCATTGTCAACTTAGTAATGGACATAAGACGTAGGATATCTTGCCCAGCGAGCTGGAGAAAGCAAACACTTGGATAAGATTGTTTCCAATTAAAATGAGATCACGTTCATAATTAATTTTATTGCCTCTATTTAGATGTCTGCCTGATAACTATCTTAACTGAATCTTGAATTGAACGCGCACTTAATTTGTATTTCTATTGGTAGGCCGGCTGGAAGAATACCATCGTACTAAGGAATCATTTTATTTAGCGCCACTAAGAGTTATAGCTCGAATTTCGTCGAATACTTTAACCTGTATATGGTTCTTGGCATTGAGGCTCTCGAATACTAATCAACACGCTTGTCCAGTCCAAAAGATATATCATTGCCTTGTACAAGCAGTTAATTTCCATTGTCGTTTAACTACTGTTCACTTTTGTCGCTGCAAAATTCGCTAGCTTAGCAAATAGAACCCTTTCCATTACTGTTGGGGGAGCCCGGCGCAATTCATTAGGTAGTCACATTATTTGCCACCCTTGGAGGGGCCCGGGAGGGTGACCTAGGCCCCCAAAGTTAAATCTTGTGAGGGGACGCACTCTGAATCCATTTGTGCAGTCGATATGCTTAAATGAGCATCAACTGCAGTGGGTGCAGCTCGTAATTGGTACATGCTGTATACATATTTATGAGTTAGGGCCTTGGTTCCGTATTGATGAGATTAGGCGTATTTTTTTGTTATTAGAAGGTAAAACCACTTTTGTTTTGTTTTGATAAAACACGAATGATCTTATTATAAGCAGTATCCGTGTTTTACGAAGCCCTAGAAGTTTTTAATATCGAATTACATGCACGATGTTTCTCAGAACAAGTCTTTGAAGAAATAATTCAACTGTCACGTTCTTGTGTGCGGTACCTTTCTTAAATGTATGTTTATAATGATTAGCTATCAAAAAGGTTACGCCGGGTTATGAGAGGAATGTTTATTAAAATTAGTCCACTTTAAGACTTAGCTCTAATCGTGCTAAACCATCGCTAAACGGTACCTGATAATGATGCCAAGGTCCCAGCTGCCATGGATTCAATGCCGATAGTTTGTATGTCTTCTCCACACAATAAACTCTTCCATATAAGGACCGACGTATTTGTTCAAGTGATCTGAGCTTACTTTGGAATATAAGTGTCATTGCTTGACAAAACCAAAGATTTATATCGTTAGATTCGCCCTACGTCAATAGATAGTCGCGATTCTGTTTCAATTTGGCACCTCTGAGTTCTGACACACGATGACTTGACTTGATTATCATGGAGACGTTGTTTAATAATGTGTCAGGTGACTCTTCTCACTTTTCAGTATATACACTTTTTCGCGTGACTAAGTAAGGCAAGGGCAAATCTAGCGATCTAAATCTTTGGTTGACACTGATTGAACGGCGTGGACGGTTACTGATGTGTTGTTACCTATACAAGTTTTAGACAGCGAGGTTTCTTGGTCCTTGTCTTGAGACATTAACATTGAGTGGTTGCTGAATAGCTTTACAAAACAAAACAGGCTTAGTGTAATGTCCTTGTTGTAAACAATCATTTCCATTGAGCATTTTGCGAGGTAACACCCACGATTATTTTTCTACGAATTTAATCAATTTGTTGATAATATCCTAATCATTATAGTTTTACCGATTTTATAAATTGTTTACTTGACCACGGCTGGGGGTTTTTGGTGTTGTTTAGGCTCTATTTCACCACCTCCAGTTAAGGTCTGGTTAACTAAACTGGCCGATCATTTCATACATAGGTTAAAAAAATAATGTAACCCTGACTCTGTGAAACAGGTACTTGTAAAAATATCATCTTTATACTAGGACCAGTTTTAATTTGCAGTATCTTTTCTCTATCATGTGACCCCATGGAAGTAGAAGTTAGGTTAGGTAGAATATTAATATTCCTCAAGTCTACTTATCTACTGAAATAGATTCTAATGTAGCAAGTTGCGTCGTAAGTCTTGACCGCGGCGGCAATACACTAAACGTGATTGACATATAGATAACAGTGTTTGCGTGAATGACTTGATCGTGAATAAATTATCACTTGCAGTATTTAATGGTTATATGTATACCTCTGTACAGTCAAGTAAGGCCACCCTGTAGGACCAACGTTTGTTCTAGGTTTTTAAATGTCCGGGGTAATTGCGTAACACACAACAGCAATAGAAATGGCTTCATTTTGACAGTTAAACAACATTCATTGCGTTATTTATGTTGTTAAGCGGACATATTTTTCAAACATATGAAGCAATGGATTAGCAATATCCATCAAAATGATGTATATTGGGATTGAAAGTGTGTTACGCAATTAGGGTGTTGGATGCCTTTCTCGTCCAACTTAAACGAATATTTGATAAGTTAATTAATGGCATATTTTAGAGAAAAAAAAACTTTCATATTTCGAAGAAGCAAAGATTTTATAGTCAGCTCGGATAGCGGAAATTACTTTTTTCACATCAAGACGGGGCCCGTCGCCCCGTCTTGATGTGAAAAAAGTAATTTACTATAGAAATCATTATCATACCTTAGCTAGTCCTTACGTGTTTCATTCCAGTAGCTCCCGTAATACCTTGTTTTTCTTTTCCTACCGAGTTAAAAGACAAAAGCTCTTGCCATGGTGAAAGGATTTGGCAGTCAGCAAAGTTAGTAAAGGGGTTTGTCAACCCCTTGGTATATGGGGTGTACCCACCGGATGTAGCATCTTCACTCGCGGAGCATTTTTGAAAGCACCACTAATACTTTGTTCTCGTTTTAATCTTTTACAAAATAAGACAATTAAATTCAAGCATCGGAAGAAAAGAATCGAATTTCCAAAAAATAAATAAGTACTTACTTAAAAATACAGATAGATTCTCAAAGATGTTACACATTTTTAAGAAGAAATGACTCAATAGCCAGCTCACAGTATAAATATTGATGTAATTATGACTTATTTATAAATAACTATAATATCCTCATGACGTATACTATACCTCGCAGAACAGCTCTTAGCGCGTATTTAGCTAACTGATCGTCGGTAGGTATGGGAGACCCGCAAACAATTATAACTCAACTGAGTTATTATGGTTTTGTTTCATTTCCAGCATCAAATACAAAATAGTCAACGAAGAAACATTAGGATTTACCTCAATCGTTCTGTGTTTATATTCTTGAATGGCTTTATTCTTTAGCCTTCTTCTGGATCTCTCGGCTTCTCTATTTTTGTCTAGATAGAAAAACAAAGATCTACTATACACTACAGCTGTCTCTAATTCGGTATACTTTCCATGAAATTTAAAAGGATATAACTTGTACCTAATAGTTTCGTCTGCACTACATTTCACGCCAACAATCTATTTGTATATGGAACGTCACTATCGGAACACATATTCTACCCAGCACCGAGTTGGATGCTCATTCAAATTACCAAATGCAATGCAATTTCAACTACTGTCGTAGTTGCGTGCCAGATAAGATACTCTTGTTTTCCGGGTCGTCACATTTAAAGATAAAACTGACGGTTAATTTAATTTACATAAATTAATGTCAACAGTTGGAATCCATATTTGTTTCTCCTTTCGCTGGTCTTGGTCGAGGTCGTATGGTGTCTACTCTTATTAATCGCAACTCTATAGGCGTGACATATGACGTCATAATCAGAAACAGCGCGCTATGTGTTTTACAAAAAACTTTGATAAATATTACTATGGGAGATTCTTAAGGAAATTGTACTTACCTTTGTGAGTCATCGCCACTCGGTCCTAATCCTTCCTGTCGTCATAACGTCGAACATTGAAATGTATTTATGAGGTACTGTGTGCAAGCAAGATGGATATATAATGATGTTAGTGTAGGCGGCATACGGATTGTCTATCTTACAATGCTTGTAAACCGTACAAAATATAGGCAGGAAATACACGAAGTTATCCTAGACACCTGAATTGTAGGAGACGACTCGTTCGGTACAGTAACGAAATGGCTTTTAAAATTACACTCTGCACCAACGGTCAACGGTAGTAAACTATATACTGCCGAGTCTGTCTAACTGTCGAAAATAAAGCGTTAAATCATTTCTCCTGTTCGTAACGTGAGTTTGGCGAGGTGCCAGCATCCGCTCAGCAAGGATGTTCAAGTCGGGATGTTATGATCAGCGTTTGTAACTTGACGTCATGCGCGAATCCCCTCCTTTTAACTCGGAAGTCGGCAAAGTCGAAAGAAGGTTATCCTTATGGACTTTTGTAATTAAACCCTCCTGGGTCTAAGAATGGCTGACCAAATGATATACATACAATTACACATACATGTACTGACGCCTTCTTCTCATTGGGGTAAGCTAGGCAGACACTTCAGAACACCACCTGCTGCGATCCTTACTACTTTTCAGTACCAAATGATATTTCTGATCATATTATAGCGTAGTCTTCAAAATAACAATAGATAATAAATTTATTATGAACTTTTGGTGTACGGCTTGTTCCGGCGACTAACTTTATATGGGTAATATTAATAGCCTATAAAATGTTTTTAGTTGAACGTGTATTTTTAGTAAAGTCTACGTCGTAACACACTGTAGGTGGTCGTCTCCATATTATTAAATTTAGGATCGGTTGATAACTGAACTAAAAAATAGGATACAAGGCATATAGGTCATGACATTGACTATCATCGGTGGTCTTTCAGCGATATTCGCCAATAACATTAAACCGCGAGCATAAAGTATGCAACCCTGAAGTTTCAATGTCAAATGCGTTAATTTTTATAACAATGACTAGTTACAGTGAGGTGTGGTCACACTGACAAGAAAGTTTATGAATTTTCTCGGATTAAATTAATATACCTATATTATTTTTTTCGCCGTTTTCCTTTCAAAGCCACTATCAGTAGGACCATTCCTGTATGCAATAAGTAAGATCTAAGGCGCCATTATTTTGATTAATCACGGTAATTAATTAGAGTCCAAGAATAGACGAAGGAACAAGTTGGGGTTAATTTATTTAATTATGAAGTGGATTTTCCATCACTTTAAGATGTAGTAGGTACTCCAGACAACGTTTAAAAAAGCCAGGCAAAAGGGCAACGACCACACGGATTTAAATACAATTTACCAAAAAAAGGAATTGGGTAAAAATGTAGTAAACTGTAACTGTTCCTGCATCTATTTTCATTGATAGTATCAAATGTTAGAGTAACCGTATTCTTTTGATTACGGCCTTATTTCTATTTAACGGCTATGGCAGAGTAAACAATGGCGTTGGCGCGACGCCATCTGTTGGCGATTTGCACTAACATCTGATGACTAATCCAAGGTTATTGCAGCAGCAGGGATATGACGCTGATAGTGGTAATTACTTACATTAGCAACGATAGCACTGACAGGTAATGTTATTATCTACTCTGCCAACAATTTATGTGGGATTTGATTTATTATGTCCTCCTGTCAAATCTTGCAGATGCTATTGGTAATCCCGCCTCCATGGTAAGGAAACGTGCTCCTAATGAAGGGCTAGAAAACTAGCTAGCTTTCTTACATAATCAGCCTATAATTTTCCCACTGCTGGGACACAGGCCTCCTCTCGGTGAGAGGGAGCGGGCCATAATCGACCACACGGGCCCAGTCCGGGTAGCTTTCTTGTGGTGTTCATATTCCAAGAGTTTTAAGTTACGTTCGTGCTAAATCTGATCGTTCATTAGCCTTAAAAACTAAGAAGAACTGACAACTGACAGACTAAGTAGATTTCTCAATTCTGTAACTTACAAAAATGCAGTTTCTAATATCTGTTAGCTTCTCTGCGGAATGTTGCCAATCATAAAAAAAATGGTTTCACCTTTATGGTCCTGATGGACATACAACATATTCAAATATATCCTTTTTTTTTTTTTTTTTTTTTTTTTCTGGGTGGGAAATCATCAAATGACTCCTCCCGCTCTGGGCGGAGCAGAAGGGAGTGTCAGACTTTTACTGACTAAAACCCACCCGTGTTCCTTCAGTTGCCTGTGCCAGGGGCCACGGTATCTCTTTCGAACAACCCGCAGCCCCGGCGGCATCGGCCCTAGCGGACCCCGTCAGTTCGTGCTGACAGCTCTTTGCGGCGCGCGTGGAACACAACGCGCCGTCGACCCGAAATATATCCTTGGCAACTTATTATTTAGTTTTAAATACATTTATGTTCTTACAAATACTACGGACGGCAAAGACAACGTAGTGATAATCCTAGTAATCATTGTTTAGAAGTTGTTTACAAACATTGACAGTCATTATATTGTCCGTTCTAGATTTTATTGTTCATTCTCTAATAATGAGAGTAAGCAGGGATACATCATCACGATTTGTTTCTAGTTTCAAACGTGTGTAGGGTAGAACGGTGCTATTATAAGTAAAATGAAAATGTAAAGGATTATAAACCAAAGTCTCCCCCGCCGCGTCTGTCTGAACGCAAAAAAACTCAAAAATACCGAACGGATTTTCATACGGTTTTCACCAGTGAACAGAATGATTCATGAGAAAGCTTTAGGCACAAAACCATAATTCATTTTGGTTTTGTGTAAATTCATTGAAGTCTCAATCTGTCAAAAAATACTTCTAATTTCCCTACATTTTGACATTTGTTTGTCGCCGAGATGAGACTGCGACTAGATTTTGGACGTTTTAAATTACGAGAATTAGCATTCTGACTGTGAACGTTCTTAAAATTACGAGAATTGCCCCTCTGAGATTACACAATTGTTAATTGTTAAACCGAAAAATGTAATATTTTGTGGTAGCTACCCATTCCCGAACGCAAATTATTAATCAGACCAAATGATTGGATAGGTTAACATGTGTAAAAAACCATCGGCAGAATCACAGGTTTCTAGTTTAACGCCCACGGACACCTTCATTGCTCTCTTTGCAAATTTTCAACGTAAAAAAAAAAAAAAGTTTCAGTACTAAAAACTAAAATTAACTTCGCTTGGGATGCGTTTCCAGGGATTGAGTAGATGCTTTCACGTCAATATGCGATGATGAAACGTTTAAATAAGACTCTATTATTAGTAAAGCGTTTGTTGAGTAAAGTACCTACTTACGCTAGTGTGGGATGGATGGGCAGCACCGCCTCCTGCGCAGGCGCGAAGATTTGTTATACCCACCTAATAATCAGCACTATAAATAGGTATAAGTATCTAAACGTATGCACGTTTATAGGCTATTCATAAATTTGTTACGCGAACCGATAAAATTGAACGCTTACGAAGTATTGTTTTGAAAACCTACGTACTTGATGTTAAGGGGGATGCGCTAAGGAAACCCGCGAAATTCAAATTATGTTACGCTTTTTGCAATTTGCAGGTCAGTGTCGAGTTTTATGTTGATTTAAATATGATTCGCAACCGTAACAAATATGATTTTGCATTGATATGGCATGAAATAGTCATTCACCTTAGAGGGTTGTATTTATGATTTTAATCCTTCTACTGTTTTTTTCTGTTCTGTGATTTTAATGATTATAATTCTGTAAATACATACTTTTGACGCTCGCGAATCATATATCAACATAAAACCTGACACTGACCTGCAAATTGTAAAAAACAGAAGCAATTTTTATTTTGACGAACTACCCTGACGCTTCCCCCTTAAGTTGCATACTAACATGTATTTGTAGATTAGAAGCTGCTACGCGGTAGGTTATCGGATGCAAACACGATATTAGGTGTCGTGGGTTCAATCATGGACTTGTTATTATGTGTTTTCAAATATATTGATAAGGTATCAATGCGTTTCAGAACATGTTATGTCTACACATATTGAGTATTTTTTCATAAACTTATTTGCATAGTTTCAAATGTTTACGAGTTCGTTCACCAGTCACCACCGCTATCAAATACAGTTTAGATTCAAGGAAGTTTACAGGCAACTTGTAAAACGTTTACCGTTTCCGCAGTGAGCTGTTAATGTTGGTAGCCTGTGAAAGTTGGACGTAAAGTTGTTTGAAATGCTTCGTAGACTTAATTGTTCTGAGTTTCCTGCAGTTTCTAGTTACTAGAACTTACCCATATATTTAGTTAACTCAACAGTAGGCGACAAGGGTAGTTAATGAATGAATGAATTTTGAATAAGGAAAAACTTTTAATTGTCACTTGTAATCAAAACTTTATTCATTCTTATTAAACCCAGATTTACGGCCGTCGTATACGCACTTTTTCTAAGAAAATAAAACTTTCCTTCTACATCACATTAAATACATCCACAACCACATTAATTACTCACAAAATTAAAATTACTGGGTGATGCAAACCCCTCACTAACCACAGTACAGGCGAGTACAGTTGACTCATCTTCATAGTTAGCGGCATTGTATGCAAACCGCCGCAGTGACGTCTACTAGTTTCGGTACAATGGCGAATTAAGACAAAGAACCGATGATTTGTTATGGTATTGCACTGAGCTTGGTCATGCGTCACCAAGGAAGTTGAGACACTACACTTAAGTAACCTACCCGCCTATTTTTTCAACTTTTTTTAATCTAGATGGACCAAGGTGCTGTCCTAATTCCGTTAACAAAGAAAAATATATCAATTTAGATTTTCACAATGTCTACTGATCTCGTAATTTCGTTTTGTAAATGCAACTTGTGTGCTCGAGCTGATGAATTGGACAATAGCTCCAACAAAGGCCGATATTTGAATAAAATTGGATCGAATGTCACATCTATTCAACTATTCTGTTCTCACCATTGTTAATTCGCTAACAATCATTTGTAAACATATTCTCTTTATTGTTTGTCTAATCTTAAATCATCGCTAATTAAATATAATTTCTGTCAAAGGTTTTCGCAGTCTATTGTTAATGAGGGATTCGGAAAGCGCGTACATAAATTCTGTGAACGACGTGACGATTACATCTCATCAGGTTTTTAATTAGGATTTGTTCTTGGCTGGAGTCCAGGGTCTGCTGACCGTGTCAACACGCGTCCTGCTTTTACTTAATTGTAAAACAAATACAGCTATTTTCAGCACTTTTTAAAATACGGTGGGACGTGCTTTTTCTTTTAAATGGACGAGTTTATTATTAATTATCGGAACCCAATTGTAATGCAAAGTGTGCACCTGTGATTTTATTGTTCTAAGTGTCACGGACAGTTATTTGATCCAGTTCAATGCGCTGCTCAAATCGCTCGAGCTGGCCTCGTTATAGGTACCGAAGTAAGCCCTGAATTATAGTTTAAACACTTAGATAGTAGATACTAACAATGGGGTTTATTTATAAACGATGATTAAAGTTAAGTGACATCTAAACGTCAAAAATGGATGGTTAAACAGCCAATACTTAACTTTAAGCAACGTTTATGAATAAAGGGGACCATGTTTATCACCAATATGATTTTGATCAATGACATCACAAAGTTGAAGATTTGACTACTACGATTCACACAACAACCACGTTATTGAAGTATTTTCGATGAACAATTTGCGACACCTCTATTTTTTCTTCTGTGTTGTCGTTTCCCTTAGATGAAACATAACATTTATTAAACAATTAATTTATGAAATCTATAAAATATAAAATCAATTTTCTCTAATCGGTTTTCTCTGACATTGAATTTCTTGACCATAAAGCGCTTTAATCAAGAGACCTTACTAATGTCGTCGCTCTTTACGGAATGCCAGGAGCCCCGTTATTCGTCCTGATAATTTTGTCATAAGTGCTTCAAGTAGGGATTTTAGGGTGTGACGTAACAGAACAACCATGTGTTAATTTACGAGTAACTTATTTCAAGCCACATTCTTTAAAGTTTTTAGTAACATTCAGTATAAAGCAAAATCATTTTTCGGACAGTGCATTTGATTACAAACAGAACGATACCATTTATTGAAACATAACACGCTCTGAAAGATTAATGAAGACATCTGTAATTAGAGGTATCATTGTATACGTAATTATACGTGAACTGTAATTAAATAATATGACGACTAATTACTCGTCAGACACGACTTGATCTACTAATTAAGAAATCAGCCAGTTTCAGCCATGAAATATGTTGGAATGTGAAATATGAAACAATTAATCAAAAATGTGCTTGAAATTTGTTGAATTTTAAGCACATTTTGATGCAAACTGGGTGATTTCTTAATACATATTTAAAATATATTACAAAGAATATTTTTTTTCAACTTATAACGACTAGCCCCATTCATTGTTATTGAATTATACGGATTAATTATTTCAGTATCGAATCATCCTTTAGTACTTATTTAATTTTACTGAGATTTTAATTTAATAAAATTAAATAAGTAATTTACTAACACAACATTTTACCACCAGACAACAGTCTGATATAGACAAATTGTCTTTTAAAATGAAATTACTGCATAACATCCTACAATGATGCGGAGAGAGACACTTAGGGCAGTGCCCCTATCTTCATTCACTATCGTTATCTCGTTACATCGTCGTGTCGTAATGCTAGTGATTTACACGCCAATTGTCGGCATCTATTCACTCGACCCTTGAACTCGCTTGCAATTTATAACAGAAACTTTATGACTTGCTGAACACTTAAAGAATATATTCTCTTTAAAACAGCAATGAACCATCGATAAAAATAAACTTTAAAGTACAAGTTTAGTGAGCGGTGTTTAGTAACAAAAAGTGTATCTTAAAAATATGTAATGAGTCTGCAAAGGGAAAAACGTACAAAGTTTAACATGTGGAAGGCGATTCTACACAGGAAGAGGAAATACAGCGAAGTTTTACCATGTGATCGAGAGTCGTACTCCGCTCTAGCGGCAATGCAGGGAGGTAGTTCAGCGACGCTACCGCCATCTCTTGACGCGCTGAGAGCATGTAAGTATTGTCGCTATTCGACGCTAGATGGCAGCATTGATGGTTTTATTAACAGTTAACGCAATTATTTTGTTATGATGCCTTTATGATTTACATAACTTAAACAATAAATAGTACAAGTTATGATTTCAGTCACATCTTTGGTTATGCAATTTAATTACTTGTATTTAATTGCGTTCTATTACTTCTATTCAATTTAACTTAACAATGGGTAGCGCTGGTTTCTCACACTAAATAACAAATTAAAGAAACCCGAGCAAACGCAATAAATTCAGCATTGAAGTTAAATAGAATATAGAATTATTCAAATATTTTGTAATATACTCGAAAATCAACACGATGACATTGTGTGCATTTTTTGTAGATACGCGCAATGGCATGGCCAATGCTTCCTCTCGGACTTCAATTGTGGGAAAATATGATTCATACCATTGTGTTTACTATACCAACCGCGTCAAACGTTGCCGCTCTCTGAATGAGGTCAATCTTTGTTATATTTCTGGCGACTCTACGCTCGTGACCCACGGTTTTACAACAAACGGAGCCCTTGCGACAACCGACAACACTGAAGCATTACTGTTATTATCTTCAAGATCTTAGAAAATAGTTTTTGCTTATTTCGTAACTTAAGAATAATACTTAGTTACCTAAGTTGTGAAATGTCTGGCTTAAATTTTGTTTTTGTTGTAATAACTAATATTTTTTAAATTACAATATTATCTTCTTAATTAAAAAGCCACTGGTCCTCAAGCGAAGATCAGCGAATAATACCCCTGAGCTTACCTACTCGTCTCATTCCCAATCCTTATTCGGAAACAATTGTCATTGTTCCGAGTAAAAATCACGAAAGGACATCAGTTGGCAATGTGAAGAGGGAATCTTTAGGTACTACTTAACAATGCGCTGACTATAAAGAAACTGACACTCATAGTGAAGAACGTTGCCCACGCGCAGACAATATGGCTCCCACGACATGGTTTCCATGACTTTACGTAAATCTGCTAATTACTGCGCATTTAGACATAACAATGATATGTTTCCTCACTTTAATATTCATAAAATGTCCATAATGGAAAATATTATTATAATGTCCAGTAATACCTGTTTGAAAGGCTAGAATAATGTAACGATGACGTGACAGGTCGAATATGCCTGAATACCTAGTGTCCATTGGTATTTGATGTTTTGGAAATGTAAAATATAACATGTAAATGAATACAGAGGAAACATCAATCATCAGCGACATTTACATGCATACAGAATCGAAGGTCTTTCAACTAGTCATTGTTTCAGTGTGTTGTAGAATGTTCTTGTGCTATTTTCTATTGTTATATTTTGAATTTTATGAACTACCTGCTTCTACATCTCTAATTTCTTGTAAAAACATTTAATTTTCTCTGTGAAACGTAGACAGCTATTAAGTTCGATAAGTACATAAGTTAGTGCAACATTTGTTTGTACACATGTGTGACTGAATGTCGCTCACGCAAGCCTCAATGGTCGGAGTCAGTGTACAGGTTTGACCCACATACTTAGCCAGGCCATCGTCTCCGGCACGACCGCCTCCTTCGGGACATCAGACACAGCTACGCACATACTCTCGAATGTATTTATGCATATCTGAATCAACAATAACCGGCATAATGAGTCCCTTCAATGGTTTGCATAAATTAGTTTATGAGGCCAACATTTTCTAGTGCATCCGGTCTTATTAGACGCATTGCGGTCCGTTCTTCATTATTATGATTTTGGGACATTCGGAAGTCATTTGTAATTAGAGAATAATTACAGTCTTGGTTATTCCCTTCACCGTTATCTAATGTTATGGTAAAAGGCAAATTATATGCTTGTGATTCAAACGAATCGCTTTCTACTCTACAGGTGGTTACCGTGTTAATCAAGTCTCTTTCAGTGTAATTGTGAATGTATACTTACATCGAATTCGTTGATAACCTTAATTCACGGGTGAATAGTTCTTGAGTTTCCATCTCGATCTAATGAGAGATTCGCAAAAATTCATTGCGGCCGTGTCCCCGCGCGTCACGGATAATGAGCAACTCCTGCTATTGTGTTCAAATTGTGTCAAATTAACGCATCCGTTTTCTAAGAACTGACTCATGACGAATTAATACTGTAGTGCTACGAACACCATGTTTTATTTTATTGCGGTCAGCTTACGAGCTTCGCATAAAGGGCTTTCTCTGAACTGGTCTTTCTATTATACCTTATCCTTTTACCTTGTAACACTAAAAGGTTCAGCAAGGGCTGCATAGTCATGTTCCATTCATTGACCGTAATGTCGAATCGTGAGACTACTTAGCATAAATACAACAATTTGCAAAAACAAAAACTCAGTCTAAAGTGCTCTTGATCTTCCGATATCCAAGATCAAGTTAATGCTCCATAAACGAGTATGTCAAGCTCCTTTAAGAGACAACCTCCTTCTGTGGATGTGTAAGCGAGAGCTGCTTCCACAAAAAAAAAAACTAGTTACGCTCTGAAGGCCGTCATTACTAAATTCTCCATAGTTTTTATCCGACTAAGCTCTCAGAAGCAATTTCAATTGCGTTCTTTCGATGAATACGGAAAACCGATCTCTACGGTGTCCGTATACTTGCGGAAAGAGTTAAGAGCGTTTCGTGCCCATTCGTGCCCATGGGTCATTTTATTTCCTTTCTTTATTTGGCGTTGTTGGACTTTTTAAAGGTAGGTACATAATGTTAACACGGTGTTTGATTTTATGTTTGCCATTAAAGGGACGACGATCTGTTAGACGATCAAACGATTGTATGATTGGCAGGCAGACAGAGATCAGACCTTAATTGAAAAGCTGTTGTTGTTTTAATATGTCTGTTAAAGTGAGTGATAGTTTAGCAATCAGTTCAGACGTCAATATCTGCGATTGCTCAAGTTTCTGTTTGTAGTTCTCGAATGTTTCAAAAAGCTATTGAGGTTTCGCAGAAACCTGTTCCTTTGTTTATGCTACTTAAAAATGCCCTAGATTTCTCATCGAAAAGTTACCGATTGTTTTCAGAAGTCAGATGGTATCAATATGATTATTAGCGTCGGCAGTGTTTTGTATTATTTATGTATTGTGCTGGCCGCAACATATGGGAGACGCTGGGTACCTTCGTCGCAGCTGGGGGTAACGGGATGCGAATATACGATTAGCGATCTTTTTCTCTTGCATTTTAAATTATTTTACCGTACTATGCTTACAGCACACAGCTTCCGGCTGTTAATAAGGTTTTATTTATCATGACATCAAACGATTATAATGTATCCACTGAAATAAGCATGTCAAATCAAGATTGTAAGATTTCTTTTGAGTTATGAAACTGCTAGTGACTAGACCTAGTCTGACCTACTGAATAAATTGAGAATTGATGTAGGATTAGGTACCTACCACGCTGGAGTGTGGGTAGACTGGTAGACATGGTTGTATCCTCGTCCTATACATAGTGTGTCTGAGTGGGGAGTCGAAGCAAATTATATAACTTTTCATTATAGCGATGAAAACAATGAATCAGCGGAGTGCTCGTTAGTGAGTCACCTACCCACCTCATTGTGGAGGCCATATCGCACTTTATCCTTGGCTTTTTTCTTAACAAAGATAATCTCGTATTCTACCTTTGTACCGTTCGTATCTTCAAGTACCGGTATTTGTAGTATTTGCATGTTAGCAACTAATTGTAAATGCTAGAGAGAGCCGACTCTAATTGGCATACTCTAGCGTAGCCTGCCTATCGACTCCATACCGACTATAAACTTTTAATTAGGCACATTGCTAAATACTACGAGAGTTTGTTTATCAACATTTTGGATGAAATATTGTATAGACTTACCATCTCATAATATTCAAACACTTTCTTAAATATTTAAATAAATAAGCTTTCACTAATTATGTAAACATTTTGTTACAGGTAAGTGTCGATTGCTTTATGAATTAATTGGGGCATTATACGGTAAGTACTACGTGCCTTTTGTTAACTTATCTTATATTCACGCTCTCTAAACAAAGGTCTTAAGATCTCATCTTGGACACAATTGGTGCGAATTCAGTTATGTTTTAATTTGGTGACTGACCGCCCGCTAATTACCTCGCCGCTTCCATCAAGATGTGTTATCTCTTAATTTTACTGTTTAACGCTGTTTTGCTCTGATACTTGCTAATTCTATTTTTGGCCTTATCAAGCAAAATACGCGAGTAAATCGTTAAGACATATTTACGATTATCTGATTCTTTATGGCTTCCTGAATGACTTTTATGTAATACAGTTCATATTGCATTCAGCCGATAAACACTTACCTCTCGTTATTTAAAAACAAATTAAGTACGTTTTGTTGAGAATTTTATGCAATTCCACTTAAAAAATGATAATTTCATGACGCTGTTAATAAAAGAGAATATATTGTATAACGGATGCAATAAAGTGCAGTAATTTACTGGTGTAATTAAAGCTCTTTTGTATCGTGTGTCGCGTTAGTCTGTCGAGGCCGTCCGGTCCGGCCCACCTCGCCGGTCGCCGGATGCCGTCAGCCTGTGAAAACAAGAGCAGCTTAGGGTTACACGGTCGACTCGTCCAGGCTTTCAAGCTGACGTCCCAAGTTTTGACCGCAAACAAGATATCTGGTTGACACGCGTAATTGGGTCTGTGAAAATCCTGTATGCGCGCAGATTTAACTTAATGGCCCTGGGCTAACAGACCACCGAGCAGTAAGTTATCTTTGGTGTTATGAGATTCGTGAGTGACATTCATGTAGAGAAGTATTTACGACTTTACTCTCGAGTAGCCAATTGGGATATCTCGACTAGTTTTGAGCTCAACTCGACCCTGATCTGTATACGAGGTTAGGTTGTCGACTTTGCCGCAAAAATGGTCCGTGATCCTTTTATCGTTACATCATTCTCCTGGCCATTTTATAATTTGTTTAGGGTTCGAAGAGCATGGTCTTTTTTTTTTCTTCCATTATCTCTATCAGCCGTCATCTCAGCATTCACTCCCTTTCTGGCTAGACATAGGATATTTTTATGTTTAAATAAGGTGTCCAATGATTTTTTTCAGTATCTTCTACGTTTACAAATAACCCTATTGCACCTCTACTCTTGCTTCATCTCACACGAGATCCCGAGGATGTTTACAAAGTTATTTTTGTTCCACATGTTGATAGCAGACGCGCGTTGTGCTGTGTCGTCACCTTCTCACCGTTATTGAATCAGCCGAGTTAATCAACAGGCACTGTTAGTCCGTATTGATTTATAAACCTGTTGTGATTATGTCATTATGACCTGCCAGTGACAATTTGTGAGCACCGTTCTCAACAGTATTATGTTTGATGACAACGATCTGCATAGTTGTGGAGTTGGCTTTACAATGTAACGTAACACAATTATATGGAATTTTAGTTTTGCATTTTATTTCAAAACTTATGACTTTAAAGTAGTAAAAGAACCTGTTTCAAAAGTTGCATATTTTCTAAGCTATTCTAAGTATTCACCTTCACTGTCATTCAACGCAGAATTTATTTTAAACTATACGTCTTAATTATGCGAGGCACATAACAGAATGTGAAGCTCTCGTGGTCGGCGCCATACATTTATTCCTAGAATCGTTATACAGTCGATATTTAAAAATTTCTCTATAAGCCATAGTGCACGCACATTAACGATTCAGTACGCATAAGGAGTGTGGGAGTCTTGGAACAGTTTGTACTAAAACTCACATTTATATGGAGAATTTAGATAAAAATAAGCATTTCGAACGGGCCGTAAAATGGTTCTCAGAAAAACAAGTACATTTCCATTAACGTGGTTTTAAAAAATGTTGAGTTGCTAGAAATAGCTATTTTGGTCAACGGCTAAATTGAATGATATTTATTGTGTTACGCAAATAACTCGACCGTCATCACATTCTATGCTTAGTTTTACAATTGTCAGAAGTTTCTTGTTATTTCTAATTCTAAAATCTTTAACTCCTACCAAGAAATTGTAAATCACACCTTTTCCTTCACGTCAAAACCAATAGTTCCGTGCTACGACGATTTGGCCCGATTTTAAAACTCCTGTGCCAAAAATATTATTCCCACCGTCTGCGGCAATGCAGATGTGCCATTTTACGCATACAAATTGGGACACAGACGTGTACCGAGCTCATATGCCGAATATTTTGAAATTTTAAACTTTCACGAACAGCATTCGCTTTTTCTGGTTAACTGAAGCACTCTCATAGCACTTACGTTGATTCTTTTTCTACGTAAATATGTGTAACTGTAATTATAGGGGTAATCATGCATGTAAAACAATTTAACAAAAATGTATCGGCTTGGAAAAGTGATGTCGCGTGCTGCTATATGTCATGATCAACAATAATCTTATAATTTTGGATTTCAAATTGTGCATTAAATTGCAAATGCGACGAAACACCTCACCTTCTAAATTAAGCTTTAAATTAAAGTCAGATTAAGTCGTCCTTATCGTAATTTATTTATTAATTCTTATCTTTAGGCGTGCTTAACACGTGCGTGAATAATCGTAAGACACTCTGAAAACGTGACGCAACGGGCTCGGCCCTTGTCGATGTACGGACTGCTATATTGCTGCCCTGTCCATATACCTAGTAATTTTCCTTTTTTGTGTTGTACACACACGGCACAAAGCCCGACTTCCACACTGCTTGGACGCTAATATTAGCCCAAGATTTATGTTTACTTATTTCTTCCGGCGATAGCTGTAAATATTCGTAGTATAAACACTATCATAAATAATCCTGGACATGCATTGTAATTAAAATTCTTGCGTTAATTAAGATAGCTATTATATATTATTATGAGAAAATAAATCGTTAATAAGTATTTCGTAATGGCCCCACTTTAGTGCTATGTGCAATGTATTGCTCAATTATTATTGCACGCAGATAAGGGGCTACTGTGCGGAACACATGTCGTATCGATATTTACATACGATGGGCTCCGAACGTTCTGTCGTACTCGTATCGTTGTACAAACGAGACTAAAAGAAAACCGCCGTCAAATTATCGTTGTTACGAGTTCGTGCGACCCCGTTCCAGTACTATCAGTGTCAATTTGTGTAAGTGAAGTTTCAATTATGTATAAGTAAATGACACGTTCAACATTCACACAGTTCGTGTTTGCTTGCACTGTTCGGTTCCCTTTAGACACGTGTATTATTACTTCGGACCACGTTTAACATCTGTATGGTTTGTTTAACTACACTTCCACTGAAGCGTATTTAATTACAAAAGTAATAAATAAAAGTGCTTTAATTTTGTACGAAAGTGTGTCAAGCAAGCCATGTTCCATAATTATAAACTTGTGCACAGGCCACAGCTCACTCGCTGAGTACGGTACTTACTGAAACTTTGCATTAAGAATGGTGCACACTTGCATCCCTCGTATACGTAATCCGCTAAAAGTCAAGTGTAGATTAACAGTTGTGCTAAGCTAGGTAGTCACAGATGTAAGCTGTTTGTATCAAGAGCGTTCAGTAAGCTGACTCTAGTTTTATTAGCTTATGCACATATATATTACAACGGCTTAATGTTACTTATATAAGTACTAACCGCAGCACACGAACATTATGTGATGTTGATATTATCAATATTATGTCTAATAGGGAAATCCCTCGTTGAATAAGTATTGTAAAATATTGGATTTTACTTTTAAAGTTTTAATAATTAAATAATGCTTAAATATGATTAATTATCATAATTCCCTTTAAGGGAATGATTCAGTTTGATCGTTATAGTTTCCGCTACAGATGTCATTAAAGCACCGATTTAAATCGTATGGTTAAAGTAAACAAACAACAATATCCTCATTTGAATGATCACGTGCCAGCCCTGGTAGTGGTGGGTGCACACCGAGCGCGCGTTGGTAAACAGTTGTTGGCATCGGTCCGTGTCGCGCGCACGTCGCGCCTCGCTTGTCCGACATTGTGTGAGGTGCGTCCACACTGTTGTGTCCGGTGTGCCAGCAGCAGCGCCGCCACAATGCGCAGGAACTGTGCGGTTTGCTCCCAATGAACCACCGTACCATTGTGCTTGTTTTGTGGAATCATTACGTGCTTTTGTCAAGTGTTACACGTCGTGGTTTTGTTCAGTGACCATTTTCCAACAGTTTGTATGTCAGCTATAGCTGTATGGTGTATACTGTTAACTTAATTTTACCTCAATGATCCATCGAGTGACTACATGCAACGTTCACGACCCACCAGTCAAGTTTACTCAACTTACATAACTGCGATAAGAAATTCGAAACCACTCTGAACTTTACGCAGGTTACGTTGTCGAAAGCGTCTGACGGATCGTCTTGCATTTCTTGCAAATAATTCTTCATCTTCCATACAAAATGTCAGGTTTCATAAATTATAAGGTCAACCGATAAGTTGACAGTGGCCCTGTAGAGCAGTGTTCTGTAATAAATCAATTAATCACTCAGTATATTGATTGCCTCCAGTGGCCCAGGCATCGTATCACACGCCGGTGGGTCGCACCGTGTAAGAGGAGCCTAAATATAGCTGGCCAGAGTGTGGCGGTCACAGCAGTCACCCTTTGCGGTGACATCTACATACATAGACGCTACACATTTAATTAGCATGTCAGCGTTTTATTTATTGTACAATTTGTATCTTTCTGTGACAGATCTTGTCATCTGTATTGCATGAAGACAGGTTGTACCATAACAATTGAGAAGGACGGTCACGTCACGTTGGGTTTGAACACAAAGATGGCCGTGGCCGTTAACTTACCTGCTCTGATACTGATAACTTTTAAAAGTTTTTGAAGCTATAGAAAGTTGTGGACTTCTTGTAACTTTCGTCTGTTTACTGTTTTGGGCTATATGTATGTAATCAATGCACTTCAGTTTGTTTTTCGTATCGCCTCATCGTTACATTACATTTAACGTTCTATGATTGCTGGTTATGATCGTTAGAAATGTAAACCTACCATTTTGTATAGAAATGAATTAGTCTTAGGGAACGATTTAACTAATCGAGTTTCAAATATTGAAGATATTTTGTTAAATCTCCTGATCAAGTAGCGTGACTGAGCGCCGACACTTCGCGGTTCAATTGCCATCAATGAAGAAAACTTTAGATACACACGAACGACTTGGAATCCATTATTTTTAACAAAAGCATTCGTATCAAAGCATCTTCACGTAATACCAACTGACATTTGATAAAAAATATCTTGTAATAACTTTCGTTTTCTCTACTGATCGATTGCTCGAAATGTAGAGTTAATATTGGCGAATATTTGAACGGTGATTATAAAAAGTATGGAAGCATCTGTCGTGGCGGGTGTTCTAAAATCACGCTTGCACATGTCGTGGGTTGTGGCTGGTCGTACAACGTCTTGAAGGCCCGTATCCCGCTACCTGCCTCTCGCCACGCATTGTTCTCTTCCCTCCTCGTGCTAATAATGGACCTTCTTACTCTGTTTTGTTCTACGAACAACAATAACACGCTGTTTTGTTCTCAAGTACGCCATCGTAGCTGCACTTGATTATTAGAATGTTAAGTTCAGCTCGCACCGTCGTCGTCGGGCTATTTATAGTTTATTACTACTCGCTTGCTTAATAAAGCACAGCTCCTTTTGAGTAATCAACGCAATTACATACTGCAAATCAAATGCGTGTGTTGTCATGCATGCGGCTGCAGGAGGTTGCAAACATTGATAGAATATAAAGTTATGTGTTCGCGATACAGGCTTATAGGTAAACGATTCATAATAGTCCAATGTGCTGTTTTGTCAATCGCACCACGTCTTTTACCCGCACCGTGCTTCAGTGTTGAATGCAAAGAGAATCCGATTCGGGCCTGTAGATATGTGATAGAATTTTAATCGCTGTTTTCATAATAGAAATTTATTTTGGGGACCGCTGTTTGCCAAAAAAATATTTTAGGAAGCCCGCTTACAAATAAAATTCCGTAATTCACCGCCAGTATCCTCAAATGTTTGTGTACGGAAGATAAAAGCTGCGGTCCACATTAATCTCTTTGAGCATAACGAACACGTATTACGGAATGTTTTGAAAAATTGAATAGTGTTTTAACTAAAGAGTCCCCCAGCGTATCGTCATCAGCTTACAAATCGCGGTCGTGGTCTCCGGTGACAGATAAGTGCGTGCTTATCGTTACTGAACCGAATTCCCCGAGAAGCCGATAACATGCCGTGAGAACACGCATTCGGGGGATAATCCTGGATTTTTGGGGAACATTTAAGGCCAATAAATATAACTCATGTTGATTACGATAGAAGCTTTCCTTAGATTTAAGGGCGTGCGTTACAATGTCAAGTTGTATGAGGTTTTATTACGATCTAAACGTTTTATCGTTATTTTGGTCCTATCACATATCTATTTAAATAGTCCGATAACGAAACGTTAGTATCGTAGGGTTATCTCCTCACATGCTAGAATGCTACAACTATTTCATATGGTTTGAAAGTGGGGGGGATTTTTACTTACATGGAAGTCATTGCACTAAGCTTGATGTCTAATGAAGTGTACGCTGTAGGTAGGCCCAGCTTGGTAATCATGGTCAATGAAATTACATCTGATTACTTACACAGAATAGAGCTTCAGTGTTAAGGACAGGACAGACGAAATAAGAATATAATGCAGATAAAATAGCACAAAGTAGAAATATTTGGAAGGAAGGAGGAAATACCGCTTATGCAGTTGGAAATAAGATATACTTATAAAAAACAAGTGCGGTCGTTAAGCTCATAAAAGCACTGGCTGGTATCTTAACATCTTTCCCTTAAAAGTGTGGCAGCAAACGGTACGTATTGTAAATTTTGCGCAGTGAGCAGTACTAGTGACTTAAGTGGTCAGTTGTCAGATAGGATCGCGGTCATTCGCCTGAAGTTCCGGCACCTGCGCATTCGCCGGAAATTGATGCACGCGGTGCCACTGTCATGGTGTCACTCATACCACTGTTCCAATATAATCGCATTATCCTTGAATTATTAGATTTTTAGGGCTATGAATAGAATACTGATATGAACATACTAATACTCGTATGAACAGAATAATAGGAACCATTCTTTAATAGTCATCTACCCAAAAATATGTGTTATGTTTACCGTAAGTTTACAAATATACATAATATTTGGAATTGTAGTGCATCAGTATTTTGCAGTAATAACCTATTGAACAAGGGGTTGTTCAATAGGTTATTACTGCAAAATATTGTGAAAAATGCAAGATTGTTTTCTTAGTTAACAAGATTACTGCAGTTTTAGACTTTACAACTAGAAAGTCGACTTTTATTTCCGTTAGCGTTTGATTTATGTGCAATAAAATGATGTGAATCGAGAACATATCGAAACGCTGGAGTCCGTTGATAAATATTGATAGTACCCTTAACGCTGATGTCTACTGACATCAGCCGGTCGAGGGAAAGTGTCGAGTACTTTATATTCGCTTTCCAAAGTGATTTGCTACTGAACTGCAACTGAGTACATACCTACTGAAATATTATGTTTTCTAAACGCCTCACTTCACCGACATGTAATTATACTCTATTGCCAACTTACCGCAAACCATTGTTAACTTCTTGCACGCTTAACCTTTTAAAAGTCGATATTTGGTAGTTTACTACATAGGGCCTATTTTACAACGATTGTGCAAGTAGGAAACGGTACAAAACGTGCAATGTCTTATAGAAATTTCGTATATACACGTTTAGTGATAGTCACGAATTCCATCTTGTTTGGGAACGCTCTATAATGATAGTAATTCTTGTAATTACGTGGGAAACATGGAAATAATCTACATAAAATTATAATACATTGTATTCTTTCAGAGTTTTTACGGCATACTTTGTTCTTGTAACGGTTATACAAGAACTTTCACTTTTATGACAATTTCGAATGCACTTAAAGCCTATTACGTGAAGGTACACATACAAACAAGATTTCTTGGATCTTATTAAGTTAGCGAATGAATTGTAAATGTGGAGAAATCTCACATTGTATAGGCGTGAGTTCTTGTAGCTCACTAAGGTCTGTCAATTACGGGACTCCAGTCGCACTTTATGACCGCATGTGGAACTTGTCGGACTACTTAACCGTGTGCCACTTTAAGTGAAATTCTTTGACTTACCGAAACCTGTGAAAACGCTGACAGCTTGCAATATTGCAACTATACGTAAAGGATTTAGAAAATGTGATAAATATGTTTTAAAACAAGCAGTAGACGAGACTTACAAACTAAACAACTCTAATCTAGTTCTCGACGCAGTGTTAAAGGCAACGACGGGTAATAATATCTTATTGATGTCCTACAGGCATTCCGTTAAAGTAATATTACTAGAAACGAACTCGTGTAATCATCACGCTGCTGCCAGCAGAATGGTTTCATCCGAGTTATCTTTAGAACATAAACATGAATATGCTGCGCTGGCGCAATCTTGAGTCTTCAGTGAGCAGCAGATAATAATATTTGAAATGCCAGTCATAAATCTCAGAAACTGCATTAACACGTATGTATGAGAATTAAATATCATTGAATATAACCCTATGATTAATTTTCCCACAGAAGAAAAATAAGATATTGGAGTTGAAAAAATGCATATACAATAATCGTATTCCAGGCTCCTGAGTTGAGGGAGAGATCCTCACGCCTCAGCCGCCGAGGGAGACGCTCCGGGCGTCGGGAGCCGCGTGACGACTCCCGGCCACCGTAGGCGCGGCCCTGCGGGCGGAGAGCAATGGGTAGCTCTCCGTCCGATCAGGACCAGGCCCGTGCCGGACGGCGTGTTTGTGTTCCACGCGCGCCTCAAAGAGATGTCAGCGTAGTTGACGGGGCCCGACAGGGCCGAAGCCTGCCGGGGTAGCGGGAACGTCCGAAAGGGTTACCGCTGGTACATAAAGGGCTAAGGAAGGAACACGGGTGGGTTTTAGTCAGTAAGAGTCTGACACTCCCTTCTGCTCCACCCAGAGCGGGAGGGGTCATTTGATGATTTCCCATCCTCAAAAAAAAAAAAAAGAAGGCTCCTGAGTTTGATTATTTCCCCCGATTGTGTTGGAATTCTTTGATAAAGAATCTCGTAGATAATTCCAAATCCATATCATCATCAGTTCGCCCATAGGTATTAGCAGAAATATGTTCAGAATTTCCATCCGCATAACATGGTTCACGTAGATTAACTGTCGATACCAAAATCTGAAACATCTAAGAAGGGATGTGAATGTTTTTTCAAATAAATTACTACTTCTATAGCCAACTTAATACCGGATTCATTTGAAGCCTAAAGTAATCCTAACATAATTGCAGAGCTCGTCCTGTCAGAGGAAATCTTGATAAATGTACACTTTACGCTTTGTACAACATAATTGCTTGTTTATTTTAAAATTCTGAACGCGCCGTATCCTCGGTCATTAGTACATTGCTCTGTAACTAAGCTTGGTTTAGTTCTAGGAAACCATCCTGATGGAACATTATGCGAATCGACAATGATTCTGGTTTATGATGCTAGATTGCTACAATGTAAACTCTATTCGTGTTCATTAGGCTTAGCTGTGATATAAGGTCGTTCGTGAATCTGGGCTGTGCAACTGCATTTCACTGTCTTCACTGGCGTTTATACACTGTTTGATTCTTTCAATGCATTAAGTTTAAATAGGATTAAGTGAGACTTCCTAATTTCTTAATGTGTTGTTACATCAGTAACGTTCTCATTATTAGACACATTTGTTACATCCGCTAGCTCGTCTTGTGACACTTCCTTAATTGTTGTAGTCTACTTTGTTAATTTGGACAGTACTGTACTATTCTGCGTTCTGTGGGAGTCGTTCATGCCAGTCGAGTCTATCTCATTGAGCTATTTATCCAGCGTAAGGCCGTCTAAATTGAGAGGCGCGATGCGATACACGAATGTTCCAATATCATTGCAAAGGCAGATACAGTTTCATCGATTCCGGGAGCAGCCGATCGGGATCAACGCTGGCGTTCGTCCAAACAACAGTTTATAGCTGACACTGTTTACCGAGCCGAACCGTCACCTAAATATGTTCCCGGCTTTACAAGCTTTTATCCGAACCAAAACGCGTTGTTCAACTCGTGCCGGATGCGGAAATGCTAACTGCAAACAGCGTAAAAATGGTGTCCGATACATTTCTAATCGGAAATGTGTGTCACCATGGGTGATTTTTGTTTTCGTTTTACATTGTAAATGTTATGTTACGTAGCTATGTTTAGCTTGTCACATTTATTCTATAGCAAGTGTCATGTCTGCAATAATTTAGAATATCATATGACTTCATCTTCTTCTTCGTCTTTAATCCATTGGACAATGTTGCATAGAAAATGAGGAATAATCAACTTCTAGAGGGAGGTGGGATGGTTAGAATAAACACCAACGGCCGCTATAGCCCACACGCAATGGTCCATCTGAACGACTAAGTGCGGAAAGCAAACCATCTAATATAAAAGTATTGCAAATTCGAGATCGTATCGTCGTTCGTCAAACATTTTCAAACATCATGTTTATGTAAAATTTTCCCCCTAGCAATAAGGATGGTCTCATTATTATATGTATGTCAGTGTAAACACAGAGGTACAGTAGTTGGGTAGGTATGTAATGCAACGGTAACGCGTCGTCGGCGTTCGGCGTGCGTGCTTAATCTCTTCCATTGAGCATTTGTAAGGCGGCTGCATTCTTTTTACCCTACTACCCTGATTAACTCGTCTAGCGTATATTCATGGCTGTTGGCGTAATGCGTTATAATATTTCGATGTTATGCATTTAAATAGTTATACTTAGAACGACTGCATGTTTATCGTTAACATTTTGTTTAAAGTTGTTGGTGTTATTTTGAGATCTTGTTTCTTAATTTTATTTCTTGGTCCTATTACATAATTCAATACTAGCTCCGCTGCATCGTGTTCGTTTTTCACACTCGTTTAATTTATTTACACGGTTATTCTGTATTTGTGTCTGGAACGCATCAGTTTCACTTACATTTGCTGAAGTATTTACGCATGCAGTTATTCAGTACATTTGCACGGCTGCGTCGGCCGTTTGTCTGCGCACACGCACACTCCCTCGGCATTCTATTGGCACACTTCTCTCCAACGAAAGTTTGTTATTTATTCCACTTTTTGCGCTTTCCTTGCCACTGACTTCTTCATTGATCCAGTGTTCTATTAAACAGTTGGATTTAATAATTGATTTGATGCCACGCGCGATGTATTTCGCTTGGGGTTAGCCACTTATCAAAGTCTTAAAGATTGAACATTTCGATTTGTAGTTAATTTAATGTCTTAATTACAGTAACGGGGTTATGGAGCAACGTTCCTACTTTTGTTTACACTACGCAAGTTTTTGTCATGGGTACATTTGTACTCGTACTGGTTATTCATAGCTGCAATTCTATTTAATTTAATGTTATTTACAATATAATTGCTACGATATAGGTTTTGTATCGCAAATAACCTTTTGTCATTTAAAAGGTGTATTCATCCATCCAATAATAGCTTTGTGTTTAACAAGTGGATGTTTACTTGTATTATGGACAAATTGCGATCCTTTTCGAGTTGTCATTGAATATAGAAGGGCTTGTACTTATTGGTTGCGCAAGAGTCGCCGGCGTGCCAAGTTCAGTCGCCCACCTCCGCCCAAACAAGCGCCTACGCAGCATCGGTAAGCTTGTCTTAGCATCCATTAGGATTTGTGATTGTAATGATCAACAACAGATAAGTGTTAATGTTCGACAATTGTACGCCTATTTCAATTATGGAGCCGACAACGGACAGACGATATACAAAAGTTGGGTCGGTAAACAAGATCTCCAAAAGCAAGACTAGTAAGAATGACATTGAGGATGAAAAAGTAAGACAAACAAAATCGAATGATTTTATTTTGTGACTCAATCGTCGTCACATTAGTCCTATTGGGAAATGCATACATTATCTTTAATGAGCGCTGATGACACCTATAAACATTATACAAGTTTTAATACTTCATTATCAAACTGGCGAATGTGTCTTCCTGCACGTAGTACACACTATTCCTTCCTTATGCTGCAAGTTATACCAATTTTCCTCATGCATTAAAGCTTCTATCAGAACCTTAGCCCGCCATTCTCAAAGCTACTCGCACCTGCGTCCAATGATAAATGTTACCGTTTATTTTTATCGAGTGCATCTCACATGTACCTCGTACGACAAGATATCGCGTGTCCGTGAACCAGCGATACAAGATGTATAACATTGTTCTGTACTCAAGGCCGTCGTCTTGAGCCACTAACATACCTTCAGTTTCAAGTGTTGCCATGGGAAAAATTAGCTTTTTACTTTTTATTCGCATACTGATCGAGGAATTAAAATAAATGCAGTGTAACAGCTGCTTATTATCTTGTGCGTGTTGTAAACGAATGGGGAAAGTTACTGGATTTGCGCCCTGTCACGACTTCCAATAGTTCCAATTGAGATCTTCGAACTCTAATTGCGCGTGATTTCTGGTGGTAGAGCTGAAGTTGTAGGCGGTATTATAGTGTTCGCTGGAGCATTTCTGACCTTGTGAAGTGGAACTGACTCTGTTGTTCAAATGGCGGAACACTTTGACGAAGTGTTGATGTTTAGCTGAATTTACGAGTTAACCCTTCACCCCGTGTCCTAACCGATTTGGATTTGACTGCGACATGCAATAGTTATAATGAAGTGAAAAATATTTTTTGTTTAGAATTAGAAACCCGAAGACAGTGTTGGTCAACAATTGCTATTTGTATTTTTCAATTATATTTGTATTTTAATATTAAAATTGTTTTGGTTGCCGCATGACCAGATTATCAGGGTTATAAAAAAATGGAATACCAGAGTGGTTTTCCCCATACACTACATTTTGTCATTTGTTTATAAAGGTAACATACAAGTAGCTACGTAACGCCATTAAAAATGCCCAGGTACATACATAATATGTATGATAGAGTTGGTTAGTGGTTTCAGTATTTAGGAAAATATACCTTTAAATTACTTCTGTCTGCAACGAACGACTGACGTAATAATTATGACAGCAGGGTTCAACGGCTTTACGTTTCAGAGGCCGATCACGAGGCACGAGCCCTTAAAAATATTGTATTATTGCTAGTAATGAGCAAATAAATGTGGGCTAAAAGAGAACCGGTGTGAGATGGTGGGCGGACCACCTGCTGGGTTGCCTTGTGAGTTGTGATGCAGAATTAACTGTATTGCAGTATAGTTTTGTAGTGTTAATTAGATTTTAAAGGATAACACAGTTTAAGAAATAGAGTTGATAAAGACTGCTCGGTTTTGTTTTGGGCTTGATATTGACGAAGATTTGATTGAATGCCTTGTTTTCGCCTATTTGCACGAACGGGGTATGCGTCTACTTAGGTAGTTCATAGGCATTTATCCACTGAGGCTTTCTTTTGTTTTGCAAAGGATCACCACAAGATAACTTAGGAATGTTAGCTGAAGAAGCTGAAATTTGAACAAGTTTACATTTCGACGCGGTGGAAGAATAATAATGTTTACGTTCACAAATCGCTGATAAACTTGGTGTCTAGTTACATTCGATTCATGTTCAACTTATACAAAGATACGCATGTGTGTATTCCGTGTGTATTGTCTTACTCCTGTGTTCTATGACAGTGTAGAAGCCCTCCTTAAATATGCGGCCGACATTCCAGTCGGTCTCTCTGTTTACCCGTCCTCGTCTAGCGGGCTTAAAATAATTACACAAGTGCGTTGGTGCAACCCACCCTTTAGAGTTCCTTGCCCCCGGGTTACCTTCCACCTTAGGCCTGGCTACCTGGCATTTTCTTTCTCGTAAGAGTAAAAGTGTTCCAAACTTTTAACAGGTTTCTCGAGAGGATTTTGTGAGTGGCGACGACTTGACTTACACTTTCGATTTTATCCATATACCTGATATTATTCATCCGATTTCCATAAACTTTATCTATTAACGTCATTTGCATTAATTTCTATTTCATTCAGTTTGTTTCCTCAATCCGTTTAGTACGTCTATGTGTATCTCTATGTATTTCTGATCCTTATTCCAGGTACTAATTTTGGTTCTATGAAAACTTTCATCCTTGGCCCTAAGATAGTACCTTGAGGTATCCTCGATCTATCTACGCCATGTTGATTATTAGAGCACGTTCGAATTTTAAACCGTGAATAGTAAATAAACGGTTGGCAGCGGAGGGCACAGGCGTGCGCGCGCGCTGTTCTTGCTTGTCTTCGCGCCTCACCGAGTCGCCGCTTGGTTCAGTGTGTTGCTATCTGTCAATGGAGACAGTCACGCGGCGTTCTGTGTTACTCTATAATTACGTTGTAGTACGAAAGTCGGACGTCTCCGTGTGTATGTGGATTAGGTCCATAACCTAACCAGTTCGCGTACGGATCCCAGTGTTTTGTGTTGTGTTTGAAGTTTCTGAACACGATTGTGACGTGTACATTTATTTCTGGGTGAATTCTATTTTAGTGGTGATGTTCTTCGTGTGATTAAACAGCATCGTTATTTACTGCATATCTTCAACAATTTAATTAGCATTTATATTAGTATTCGCTCTGCACAGAAACTTGAAGAGACTACCTATAAGCTAATCGACGATAAAGGTGATGAAAATATAGTATCATGGCTAACATGCAAGGTTATACACGACTTTGTCGTAAAGAAACAGAGTTTAGTGCGTCGTTCACCAAGTATGAAATATGAGACGTTTTGCTATGAATCACTTGTAGAACTGTTACAAAAATAATAGGTTAACAAGGTTTCATAATTTCTTCACTAAGTGGAAACCCAAACCTCCCCCCACCCCCTCACCCCTGTCTATTACTCTAAAATTCTTGCGCTAAAGTTGAGCCAACCTTCAACTTTTGCACTTGCTCTCCATTAGCTAAAGACTGCTAAAGACAATAAACAGACAATGTGGGCTTGTTTTTGCATCCAAAATGTGTATGGCTATCCAATTCAAGAACAAAACACATGTGTCACACTCATACACATACGCTCACCAAACAAAATAAATATCAAAAAAATGTTAACTATTCAATGATTAGCAGACAGTAGCGAGTGGGACAATGACGGCATTGTAGTGTGGCCGACATAATGAGCGAGATTAATAAGTCAGTTCACGAGTTCACCGCGCGTACTCCGCTCTACTTGCTCCAATCGCCATATCCGTCGCAAATCGACCGTTTCCTCCGACCATCTTCGCGTTGACTCGCTATTACAAACATGATTTATACCTGACCCATCATTAGTTAACATGTCAACTATTGTCGCTAGCGGATGCATTTTATTTGCTCCAAGACTATTTATAACCGGCTCTATAAGAATGGAGACTTAACAGGTCTCACTTAGAGGATTAACCGACACTATTCTGGTGGTGTTATTCATGCGAGTCTTGTCATACAGTCTTCTATATTTAACTCCTGAAAATATAACATCGGCTGCTCTTATAATCTTATCGCATACTTACGGTTCAGACGGAAGTCTCAGAGAAAGGTCAACATCGAAAACACTCGACTTATCGAATCAAAAGTTTCTTTATCTAGATTGAGTATGACAAGGTTGTCGTTTATGACATACTTAAATGTATAATTTTAGTGTTGGCATTATGATTTAACCCGGTTGGCGTTTTCGTGTTGATAATCTGAAAATGATTTAGGTGGCACACGCGATGTTGAGGCCACTGGTCGGAGCCCTGGCGTACTTTATCTTGGGAAAATCTCGGTCTCGTACGGAAAATATTGGCTCCGTGCCAGTCCTCGTCCTCACGCGCGTTTCCATTATTGTACCGACTCTGTGTTACGGTTACGCTAGGCTTGATTAACTGCATTATGCCAAATGGATTTCTGTTTTTAGAGTCTATTTTTGCTTTTAGTAAATTCGTCTATAATGAGCTCATTAACTACTTATACAACAGCTATAACTTTGCGTCTCTACTTCGAGATTCCTATTACGTTTTTGCCATAGCTACGGAATCTGAACTTCCAATTTTGGTTGAATGGAAACATTATTACATTTAATGGTATTAAATAATATATCGAGCCGTTCCGGGTGGTCTGGCACCTTGAGACGACCTTCGAAACAATGGGAAATTGGTAGCATTGTTTACATCGGGAGCCCCTTGGCGAGGGCCGATAGGTGAAAATAGCTACGTGCTCTTGTTAATAACAAACAACTGCTTGAAGCTGTTGTTGATGTAATGTATGAAATAACTGTGAAAGCAGAAGAACACCAATTGTTTCTACATCAAATAAGTACTCATGAAAGTTCACTGCTTGATTCCGCAATTTTCTCGGCAACCCGATTCAAGTCATCAACGGCTCCCACGCAGAACTTTCCACTAAGACAATAGATCGTTGAAGATTTCACTGTTTTTGTCAACGCATCAACTTGGCGCAATCCGGTGTTAATTATAATCAGTCGTAACAGTCTCTTCCTCGATTCAGGTTTTACATTTTGTTTCACTAATTGTTATGTAAAGACCTCGCGCTCCCACACTCCTACGTACTGCAATGCGTTCGTGCAAGCTTTGTCATGTATAGTTTTTAACTTTTTCACAATCACGTCCGGATTCTTGCGTAAACAAAATCCTGCTGTGAGCGGAATATCATTCGATATTCAGTTCCTATACATATGTTACTGCAAGTTGCACGATAGAGCTTATTCTGTTATTGTATTTTCAATGCTAATTACATTAACAATGATTCCGGGTTATATGATTGTTAATAGAGTCAACATTAATTTGGTTCAAATTGTAAAATTTTGTAATGTTTCTTAATATTAGTTGCAAATGATTTATTAATAACTCGGTCAACTCAGATTTTTTGAAATTATGATTTATGTGGAACGTCACGTAATAATTAAACTGTAATCCATTACATTATTCACCAACGTTGGTAGATTCTCAAGAAATCGTTGGTTTTTAATATAAGCCAAAGATTTCTTGACAATTTAACAAAGTTATGGTTAATTTATGAATTAGTTCCGTCATTACCATTGTTTAAGGGTCAGTGCTACTAGTATTGAGGAAATATCGGATTGCGCTGTTTTTGCGGGTGATGCTGAGGTACGAAAAGGGTGTATTGTATTTTTAGTTAACGATGAGCCGGCCGTACTAAAAGGTAACGACACTAAAAACTGAAACATCACACACTCGACAGTCGCAGGCATACGTGAATAGGTCCACGGCGCCACAAAGATGTGCTCCTTTGTTCGTCTGCCATTCATTAGCCGAATGTGGCATGGTCCCCATTCTTGGGGAGTGCGTTGAACTGTCATGTTTCCTGCGTGTCCGCATGTAACGTGTTTTACGGGTTGACGCGCGTTTTGGTACGTTTCGATGTTGCAATCACTCACCATGCTGAGATTCAACAAATTGAGATAAGGAGATTTATTTTTGCCATTTTATATTTATGCATAATACTTGGAACTGAGATAGTTATTATTTACGTGTTCCGAAAATAAAATGATGGTTTATTCAGTAGTGTTGAGAACTGGAAATAACGCATGTCGAATGCTTTAGTGATGGCGTGAACGTTGATTGTACGGACTCGTCTAACCGTGACTGTCGTGATGTAATGAGCCCAAATTGTAGGCAAATAATATTCAGATAACAGACGTAAAATGATTCGTAATATTTATTTAGTCCCCGTGCGATACCGGTGGCCGAGATGCAGTAATTTTTTTTTGGTGACACCAAGCATTCTCACCAGTTACTGTAGCATCAATAGCCTTGTCGAGAAATAAAATATTATTATAATTTTAAATGCTGTTTATTTGCATGTAGACAATTCGAGTAGTAGATCATTGAATCTTTACGATTACAGAGTCCTTCGCGATAACGAATGATAAGGAAACGACAATTTGAAATAAACAGTGTTATCGAAAAAGGTGTGCAGTTTACACGGAACATTCAACGATAAATCGACCAATCGCAAGAACCCTGAAGATACAGAAAGTGACGTAATATACGAAATGAATTAATCAGTGGAAGGTTAAATGTGTTAAGAAAAGTGCAAAAATACAGTGAATGAAAAATAGCGAGGAGTTGCTTGTTTTTAACGTGGTGAAGTTCTAAATTAGTGCGTGGTCCGGGACATGAGTGACGATGAGTACAGAGAGGCGCCTGTCCCGGAGCTTCCACTCCTGCTTGAAGGGTTCCTCCACAGAGGAGGCGGCAGATGATGAGGAAAGCTGCTACCATTCCCTTGGAGGAAGGCACTCTTTGAACAGGACACAGCCACAAGTTTATGTGGAGGATTTGACCAATATATCCTTAGCGGATTTCGAAGCACAAGATGAAAATGGTATGTACTGCAAATTACAATACATTTCTGTAGAATCTTTTTGGTTTCTTTTCTTTTTAGCAATATTTTTGTCACTTATTTTGTCGGCCCCTCGTTTAAAATTCCTTGAAAAATCGTGACACATGTTACAGTTTTAGGGTTATTGTTAAACCTGTGGTGGTTAACTTCTGAAGTAGCGACATAAATTAAATGCTGACTTCCATTTAATTTACGTCGCCACGTTTAATTAACGACTTATTTGTAAATTACTAATCAATTATCGAAACGTAATTTATGCATCGGTCGTAACCGTAAATTTGAATAGTCTACCAGCAACAAGTTAACATTACACAAACGAATAAAATTTTAATAACACGTGCTTGACATTTTGAGTTAATTATCATGCATTTTATTCTGGTTATAAAATACTTAATTATAATGCAATGCTGTTAACATTCCGATGTTTTGTATTTTACTCTTAGCTATTGCGATTATCTTTATTTAATTAAGATAATCGCATTTTCTTTTATACAATGAAAAGAGTATCTTAAATTGTTAAAAGTCAAGCAAACCTAATCGTTTTGGATTCTTCCATTCTTCTTGTTCCATTACTCTTGAATATTTTTTTGAAAAGCGACTGCCTTTTGTTTTGTATTTATCGTGGAATCCGAATATGTTGTTTTAATTCTCATATGTCTTGTTTGTAACTGTAACGAATGTATCCTAACAATGTTATGATCATACCTATAGGAAAGGATATCCCTACCTATGACAACTGGGACGTACCTAATGTGCTCACTGACCCACAAAGGGGTCTGACATTATAAAGAATTTATTAATTAATGAACTCATTATTCGGAGTTGTGAACCCATCATTATATTTTTAATTCTGCCGACTATATTTTTATAGAGTGCCGTCAGATTAATAATCACCGGTGTTTATGTTTCTCCTAGTCGTAATAAATGGGGTGATGTTTGGCTTCTCTCGGGAGATTTGTTATCCGAATCTGTTCAGTAGTTCTCTATTTAGTTTAACAGACAAATCATCCTGCTTGTTTCTTTTTATTTTTGTTAGGTGAGTTGGCGTTCTGTTTTCCGGATGTGTTTATAGTTTTAATAAGTTTTGGACAGACGCGTTGTAATTTTAATAGCTTGATAAAGGTACCGTTAACATCAAAAGTAATGAAAGTTCTACAATAATAAATTATTTAAAAAATAAAATAATTTGATATCTACTTTGTGAAACTTAAAAATGAAAACTGTTTACCATGGAAAAATATGTTTCCACGTTCATATAAGTATTAGATATAAACATATATCAATCTTTAATAATGAACATTATTAATTGCTGAACAACTCAAACTAGTTTATATTGTCGCCGACACGCTTGTCAGCAGGTGAAGAGTATTAATATCACTAATCATAGCATAAGTACTGCAACTTATTTGCAGCTTCTGCAATTCTGCTTAGCCTTCCTCAGGCGTTGGGGGATTATGATGCCCCTAGATAACAGGGTGGTCTGTTTATAACCAAAGCAGTTTACTATTTATGAAGTAATTAAACGATCTTGTATACCCATAACTATAATAATATATATAATATATATCCCATAACTAAAACTACGTACATAGTGAGACGAGAGTAATTTTTTTTACTCTCGCTCCTTCATTATAACCAGTATTTTTTTACCGGTCCTTTTAAAGTAAGTTGTAATATTACATAAGGTTACTACAATCTGTTATTATGTAAATCATACGTCCTTTTTATGGTAAATGTATTTTAAGTGGTACTGTCGTGTATGCCTAAGGTAATATGGCTATGTGTCAGGCGTATAAGGAAGGACAAGCTACAGGAAAGTTGGCTGAGATAGTATGGACATGGCAAAAGACCAATAGGCTAGATATTAAATTTTAGTGCAAGCGGATATTACAATTTCTAGTATCGAAATCAGAGATCTGAAGGCCAATTCTCGTAATTTAAAACGTTCAAAATCTAGTCTCAGTCTCATCTCAGCGTCAAACAAATGTCAAAAACTTGTCAAAATGTATAGAAATTAGAATTATTTTTGACAGATTGAGACTGAGATCAGACTGTGAACGGTCTTAAAATTACGAGAATTGCCCCTCTGTTATGTTCAGAAAATACAACAAAAAGGTTGATTGATTCCTCTTTAGTCTCAGCAGTAGCTATTAGCCAGTCAGAAAGTGTTAGCGGACCTGACTGCTCAGGATACGCCAAACGTACCCACGTTAAAGTGTAGAGGTTATTTCAAGCGTTCCTGCTGTTAGGTGTTCAATGTCGTCTTACAATGTCACAGATGCTTACATACATACCAACACACAGGATACAGGGTCGGAGGGACATCGATGCTGATGACATGAGTTCAGCACATGAAACTGTACCTGCAACCCAGGGTGTTCAGAATCATGTACTGAATCCATGGTAACGGATTGCGCGTCGATGTCCCAAACAAATTTGTAGGTAATCTTAACCTACCTATTTGTTTTACATGGGCCCCAATACCATGTTTGACTACTTTTAGTTGAAAAAAGTCAGATGGTCCCATATACCCATAACGCATAGGTGCAGGTAAATGTATGTGGCATATAAGGAAAGTATTACGTACATTTACGGCATATCTCAGGCGGGTGATCTAACTGTCAGACTGACCGCTAACCGCAAATTGTGAATGTTATAAGTAAAACCGTGTCTAACTTTATACGTGTGTAATTTAACTCTGATAGGAGTAACATTGTTGATGCAACTGGCTTCGAATGTGTGTACTTATGTGGGGATAGCGAGGAATATGGTAAAGTTTAATTTATATACACAGTAGATATTTTGTGAAGAGTCTTAAACTAACAACAGATTGAAAGTTAGTTAATTAAGTTTCAAGTTTAAGGCTTTCAAACAAATAGACCTTAAGCGTTTTAGTGAAATGTTTGAGAAGTTGTCTAATGTTTATTCTTTAATGTATTTAATAGGTAGGCTGCATGAACGTTGCGTAACACACCAACAGTAGGAATAGCTTACATTTTGACAGTTCAAAAACAATTATTGCGTTATTTACGTTCTTGAGCATACAAATTTTTTGAACATGTGATGTGAAGCAATGGTTTCCTTCAAAATGATAATTCAAATTGTGATTGATAGTGTGTTACGGATTTAGCGTGATGAAGCGTTTTAGAGAATGCTTGAGAATTGATCTAATAATAAGGCATATCCATAAATTATCAGACGAAACATGACATGATGCACAAATTTTGTACATCATGTCATGTTTCGTCTTCACAGTTACAGTATTCATTGATGTTGTAAGAATTTTTTGTACTACAAAAAATCTTACAACATCAATGAATACTGTCTCTAAATTCATAAAGAACGACGACATATATTGAAGGTGTTAACATAACAATCAACGCTAACATTATTACGAACATTATTCGCTAAAAAATTCAAGGTGATAATATCAATGATATGATCTTGACATTGATTCACAGTAATATTCGCGTGTTCGCTAACTATGACTCACTATACCACCGGATAGGTATATTACGTCTGCCTCCTTACATGGTCGTGGGTAGCCTGACGTATTATGTACTTACCACCGATTCATAGCATCTGACATGATTTTCAATTTAACTCCATGACAATAGAGGTCAAACTCCTATGCATTTTACGTACTTACGTTGATATCATCCGTTTTGTAGGAAGTGTTGATAGGTCCATCCATGTGGTCATGTTTTCCTTATGTAGTTTTATCTTATCTAGTATTACATATAGTTTTTCTCATTGTGTTCATAACAATTGTGCTTTACCTTTTTATCTCTTCAGACTTTGAACAAAAACTGTGGGTTTAGTTGCATGTAGAGACTCTAGAATTCACTATACATTAATTATTCATCTGCCTACCTGAGATGTGGTTGAAATCACCGATTTATTTAGAAATTACAGACTAATAATGTGTGAACACGGCTTCTGAATGCATAAACACGAATCTTAGTATTCTCAAACGTAACAACCGGATCTCTACGAAATTTTGCATTTTAACAGAGCTTTAATAGTAGCTGGCATATTTTAATATATTCTTAGCACGTCTTATTAAAACAAAAGTCACGTGTTTACGTTTAGCCCACGTTAAAGTTTGAAGTTGAATCGTGGTGCGCGAGCGCCGCACCTGTGCTTGCTATGTGCGCGCGCAAACGCCGCACATCCGCTTCCTGTGTTCCTGCCTTTATAACCCTTGACTGTACCAGTCACGGCTTCAGCCCCAAGTTATAATAATATCAAGGTTAAATAAACAATGAGTTCATATCAAAGGGATGAGTTTGGAGGGTAACTAATGTATTTTTTAATTATAAGATCTGCTGATTTTGTAATATTAAAGGACATGGGTATTATATCTCATGGCCTCATGGATACTTGGTCATGTGACTCGGAGAAGGTTAAACATGAATAAAAATTGGTGCCTTGGGATACGCATTTAATTCACATAAAGAAGCTTATTGTAACTTTTTTACATTAGCAATTTAAGTGGGCCTCACTAGACGGTTATAATCTACATCGCACTTAAATTAACACAACTATGGCCTACCTTTTATCGTAGGAAAATCGTGTTAAATTCCCACCGAGTAATATTTCAACACACAAAAAGCGACCCCGCTACTTGTCTGAATGAAGTCACGTAGAATCAAGATATTTCGTTAATTATTAGCATCCGCTGAGTGCGGCGACATCGATATTGTCAATCCTGTATTATCTCAGACATCTTGTTGCGGGGGCTGGTTTTTGTGAGACGACCATTACTGACGGAAGCCGAGCCCCGAGGGACTTGTGACTTTGTGAGCAAAGAGCCAATATACCGGTATAACCCTTTGTCGTGCGACTACTTACATAGGCATGAGGTTTAGAAGCCAGGAAATAGCTGCACGTGCTAATTGTCATCACAAACAGCTGTAGCACGAATACCTCAGGTTTACTTTCTCAGTTACAAATTTACAAACATGCTTTATCTCATTACGGTGCATCACGATAAGGTTCGGAGTAGTGTCTCGTCTCAGCTCGGCGTGCCTTGATCAATTATAAAGCAAATTGTGACAATTAAAACGTTCGTTTCGCTCAAGCGCGTTCGGTGTAGACGCGCATGAGATCACTCGTGAGCTCACCAAAATATCACAATTATCATACTTATCGACGTTCATCTATGTCATTATCATAACATTGAACATATTAGATCCTAAACTATCCCAATAATAAGCTGTATACATACTTAGTACAATTCAAAGTATTACGTAAGAAATGCGTTATGTACTTGTCAAAGCCATAAACCTATTGACTTACATGTCAATAGTGCGAATTAACAGTATGTACCAGTAGAAGTATGCTAGTCCATTGTTTGCTAGTACTTTAGTAACCTGCTTTCCCTAGTTTCTGCATATTCAATTATTCTTTGCAGTTATTGTTCTACCATACAGGTGACAAAACCTAACATAGCTAAGCTACCCACTCTATGTAGGAAATGACTGAACGAAAATCAGAATTTTACCTGCTTCAAATTATCAACATAAGATTTTAATACTCTCTAAATTGATATGGCCATATTTGTTGGCCAAATCAGATAACTAAAGAAAACTAACCATTGCCCAATTTCTGTGAAAGAAAGATATATCTAAATATTCTTTGTGTGATCAAGACACAAGTTCGCCGTTGGTCAGAAATGTTTTGATTTGTCCCGTACATTGCACTCTAGTCTTCTATTTATATCTCCTTCTTGGCAAGCCGCTAGTTTTTGATATGAGCAGCGTTTGTCAAACGTCATTCATAAAAGAACATTATTTTAGTAATTGTGCGAGATTTTTATGTAGTTGGATTTATATATGTTGTGAACACACGTGTATTTGATTATAAATGTGTTTTTTTGCGTTGTTTGTTGAATGTATTTTTTTTGAGCTCTACACTTTCAGTCTGTAGGACAACATGATGGTGTAAGCTGTTTTCTAAGTTAAGCACGCAAATGAAGCTTGCTATAAACCAGCATCCTAATTGCGATCAATCACAACCTGAATCATTTTGAAGGATATTGCTAATTTATTGCTTCATATGTTCGTACAAATTGTCTGCTCAACATCATATATCATATAACGCAATGAATGTCGTTGAACAGTCAAAATGAAAACAATTGCTACTGTTAGTGGGTTACGGAATTATAAACACTTCAATTTTGGTCTAATAACCAACAAAAATACCAGTACAAACTTCTAACTAACCTAATAAAACTCGTTCCTCATCTACCTACCTATGTCATAATTTCCAAGTTCAATTTTATTATGCGAGTTGTAAAATCCTATAGTTTCAAGGATAATTACGCTATGAAATAATGTTCATAATTGACCTGTTTGTGCGCAACGTGTAACGTTCAGTTCGTAATTTTCACTTGAAATAATGATTGAATAGTAAAAAAACTGCGGAATAAGCCGGTACAATAACCATGGCAGTCTAGTCTTATCGCATGTGAAAAGTATGCCGTACGCAGGAAATGATAGTTTCTATGTAAATTAGTACATATTTTGCAATACCAGCCGACCGATATGTACCAACAGCACTCATTTTAATCTACATAATAATTTTCCTATTAAGTGTGGCTACGTGTAGACTGTAGAGTGGAGTTGGAAAGTAATAAATCATTTTCGCGACGGCTTCTTGTGTTAAAATGGGACAAAGTATGCACCTACTATATTTATATCACCTGTATTTTAATAAAAACAGTACTAATGGTTTTAATGTTATTGTTTCAGGTAAGTTTTACAACTATCAACCACGTAAACTACTCGTAGCGCCCTCTACGTTAAGGTAAAGTAACTGAAGTTCTGCTACTTGACGCTAGATGGCAGTGATAGCGCTACTTCACACAACATAATGACTCTGAACACGCTGATGCATTGGTATTGTTTTAAACTAAGCCCATATCGCTATTACGTCTATGGATAAATCTAGATTTTGATTCTACATTTTATGAGTTTTTACAAACTAAAAGCTAAATTGTATTTAAAACATTTCCAAATACCTATATCTGGAAATCAATATTTGCAGCAAATCTCATCGATGTCCTCCAATATCGTATAATAGAAATATGTAGGTTTGTAACGTCTTTACCTTGATGTGAACTAAGAACAATACCACCAAGAACCAGTTTAGTAGGTTCATGACCGACGCGATCGCCTCTCGCATAATGCCGAGCCTTGTCGTGATTTATTCATGTACTTGTGCCCTGCGGCGAATAAAAACTGGCCACGAAAGGAACCGCACTTTGTTACCACTTTTATTAGACCTACATGCTCTTTTATAAAAAGCTCATTAAGCATATTTTAAAGCGGAACTAGAGGTCAAACTTTGTTGGTTGAAAACAAAAGTAGGTACGTCGTAACGTGTATAGCGGGTCGCAGAATGCGGAAACGTATAAAATTATTTAAATATCTAACCTTGAATAATGTTTTCTGTATTTTTTACACTATTTATAAAAATATTACTTGTTTACTTTCTATTGTTAGGTTTGCAAAAGTTACGCGTAACGCTACGAATTTTCGTAGGTAAAAGCTTCATTCATAAAAATCTTTAGGTACTTAATTTTTTCTATAAAAGTTGTAATATCACGTTTCATTATGGTTCAATAACAACATAAAGGACGTTAGATACAGTATTTTTGGAAGCACAAGCATGTGTACATAGAATTAATTGTTTGAATCCTAACTTTCCTTAACATTGATAAATTATATTCAATAGGGCATTGTATTATTTGCATATTTGTGTTTTTATGGTATGTTATTATAATATAGGAAAGAAAATTAAATTAAACTATAATGCTGACTGTATAACTTCAGAAGTAGGAAATGCAAAAAAAAAAATGGCGTAGCACGAACGTAGCACGGCTCTACGAGTCTACGTCCGAAAATTAACTCGACAGAATTTCTCAATATCATTGAGATTTTTATGATGTGGTTATTTCTCTCTTGATTTACCTACTTGTTCGTTGTTTATCTGTAACTCAACTTGTTTTTTTACAAAAGTATTTCCAAGTTAATTGTTAACTTAAAACAATTGAACATAACCTATTTATGAAATGCGAACATTACAAACAAAAATAAAACGTAGCGTATTCAATGCGTTCATAAAGATGTTTGAATAGAGGAGGACTTGTTCATTTTAACCACTCCGTTGAATCAGTGAGTAACGTTGGTAGTGTACACTCTCGAAGACAGCCGAGCTCCGCCGGAGATTGCCGAAGCCTTCAAACATGGCGGCGGAGGTGCGCTTGGCGCTTGTCAACAAAGTTAGTCGACTTCGAATGCTGACCGGTCGCGCGCTTTCGTGTTCCGTTCTTTAATCGCGAATTATAAGTGCATTTTGTGTCAAAAAAGTGTGAAAGTGAATAAAACAAGCTATATTTATTTGAAAATTGTGTTTATTTGTTTTTCTGTTATTTCGTTTAAATAAAAAGTGGTATGTAAACGTGTTTAAAGGAATGTTGGAGTATTTAGGGCCTTAGAACTCCATATCGTATGGATGGCAATGTTTATTGTGAAACAATATTTTATAGAATAATACCATTAATAATTTACATATTTTTAATAAATTATAGCACTACTTTAAAACTCACTTACAAAATATGGAATAGGAACAAGTTCATACTACGTAAAAAATATGAGAAACTTGCATTGCAAGTTAAGAACCTTGTATATTTTTATTAAAGCGATTGTTTAATATATTATCGAAGTTACATAGTTTCTAAGGTGACTTTCACCCAAACACAGCTCGCCGGTCGTAGATGCTAACTTATTAGCATACTGGTACCGGTAGTAATACAGTGCCATAACTAATGGCCTACACACACTGTTTTCCGGGACCACACTATTCTTTAATTATTTATTCTTCCCTAAACCCGAGGCTCGCACGTGCTCAACTTGTTGCATAAAAACGATCCCTCACGTTTCTTGATGTATTATCACCTAACACAATAGGACATATATCTTAAAATAATGTGACGGTTCTTTGAACAGCTTTACAATGGTTAAACATCACCTTTAAACTTTTTGTTTCAAAATACAGACATCTGAACGTGTCCTTTGACTATTTGCTTTCAAGTCTACAGAGAAATGTATAGAATTTCCAAAGTATAGAATATTAATAGATATGCTGATAAGACCCATTCATATTTCATAAGATGAGACAGAAAATATCGAATAAACCGACTCCTGTCACATATCTCAAGTGTGTCGCAGCAATATGAGTAAATAAAGGAAACATTCATTTTGTTGATCCCTGGATGCGTCAATAAATAAAGACAGGAGATTATGTATTATATGAAGACGGTTTTAGATGCCCGGTAAACATTCCGAGTGTTTAGTTTATGTCTGGACCTTCGAGGCTCCATGAATTCTCGGGTTCCACCAAAGGGCTGTCCGACTGATGGTCAGGCCGTTTGTGGGCGCCTGCGTCACCCCGTGGAACAAATGTGCGTGTTTAGGCTATTACATTGACCGGCGTTTAGGAAAAAATGCGCGAAACGTGACACCCACATCATAAGTCACGTTCGGAATTGACTTTTGGGGATAGTAGTAACGCCCCTGACAGGTTTTTAGAGAAGAATCGTTTGACTTTTTCTCTTTTCTATAATAATAAGCTATCTGAGCTTTATGCCCTTCAGCTGCACGGAATCAATAAAATGCAAATCGATACTGACTCGTATTTTGGATCTTTACATTCTTACCCATAATTTAACAGAAAGTTGTGTTGAATAGAGATATAAATTACATTAGATCCTTTAATCTTTCGATCCTTCTCTATTGCCACTCCAATGCACTTCCTTTGATAAGAGAAATGCGTTGTATATAGAGAGTTAATCCGTTTCTAGACGTTGTGCATAAATTCAGTAGCCGCTTCACCGCTTGATAAATCCGCGTCGGAGCCAACTCGCTGTCTCACGTTAATCTTCTTAGCGAGTTCCCAGCTCACCGCCTCGTCTTATCCTTCAAAGCTTTGAGATAACAGTTTCAGACACGCCATTGTATTAATCCGAATAAAATTAATGTCCTTATTGCCGTTTTGTTTAGAGGCGGTATTGTTTTTTTTACTCTCAAGAAAGTCTGCAGAAACAGCAAACCTATTATATTCTGCACCTTTGCAATAATCCCTTGACCTCGTTTGCATTTAAGATTTTTGTTGTGTAACTAATTGCATTGAAGGATAGAGCATTTCCATTCTGCCTAGTTGGCGTTTGATTAGATTTTGAATAGCAGGCGTATGATTGACGGATAAAAATAATAACAAGCGTGAATAAATTCAAATTAAACATGCATGTGGGATGTTATATTACTAGAAGAGCGTGTAGGTGTGTGTAATCCTGTTTACCTATGCACCCACGTCGGACCTTAGTGGACTTTCTAAACGGCGGGATGTTGTCTCGACGAACTGTAGTTTAAAAAAAAAAGTGCGTTCATATGAGTCACTTCGAGTCCCATCGAGGTCTGGGTCACATTCCAGGGCTGCCGACGCGGGCGCACCAAACCGGACTCACGCGACTACATGCGTTCCTTTTTCTCTTTTACCTTTTCCGTTTACGTAATACCTTCTTTGAAGCACCAAACTGCAACGGGCCAATTAAATAAGCCGTATCGCGGAATGCAAAATCTCTAAGGAAACCCGTAGTACTACGATATGATGTAACAGGTATTCAGTTACCAAGAGATATTTGTTTCAAAGTCTTTGTGTGGATCACATATGTATGAGTCAGTAAAAGTTCGATGTAGGCCTCGAACCCCCATTACAAAGAGGGCGGTTCTCGTTAGCCATCTGCCGAGGCAGGTGTCCTTTTACATACTAAGCAGGTGATTTGAATTCGCTTTCCTTACTCCTAGGTTTTTTTTACTACTTTTTAAGTGTTATGTGAGTGAAGAATTATTGAATTTAATTTATACGGACTGTCGTTTCCGGTGTCGACCAAGAACTTGCACTAAATCTTTGAGATTGAATGTTTATAGGATTTATGTTCTTCTAAGCAAATTACTTTATTTTACTACGTGTAAATGTTGTTTGGCGCAAGAAGTTCTTGTTCATTGAATTTATTCTTTCAAGCTTAGTATAAAAATATTACTTACTAAATACGTTAGTATTAATTGAAACTTGGCATCTTTACATCCATAAAACGACAAAAAAGTTTATAAACAGTCAATTTAAATACATTGATAAAAAATGCATATAAAATGTCATATTTAGCGACAAATAATGATTATTCACAATTAAAATGTAATTTCAGTTGAGGAACTCTTCGTTACATGATCATCATGAAATGATAATAAAAATTACTTGAAATCTTTGAAGGCTACAGTCATCATTTTTCTGCAGTAATTTAAATACACCTCAATATGCAAGAACATAATTAAAATAATAAATCTTTACATACTCTAAGTTTATTGTAAAAAGTGTATACCGGTTTTACGAGGCCAAGTACCTCTTTTTATGTAATAAGTGTTAAAGCATTATTCAAGACTTGAATTTCAAGTGCAGTAAAGATAAAGTGATGCAAAGTTCGTAACACTAAGTTGTTATATACAACTAAACAATGAACCAGCCTTACCTATCTGCCTTATCAGAAAAATGTACATATTTATGATAAAACAACGAAGTTATTGATTAATTAAGCGATGTTTTTAAATTAATTTCCATGTTTTTATTAAACTTTTCTTATTAATCCACGCAATTTGTAAACTAGATTTTGTACATCCAGCCAGAAGCTGTATAACCGGTACAATTTTATGATCTAATTACACTTTAAAGCCCCATTAACTATTTATTATATTGAACTAATATTTTTTGTTTAAATAACGTTCACTTCTGTGTTTTCTCTCACGATACGTGAATCATCACCGTCAATAATATAAGTGTCAATAATAAATGTTAATGTTCAATACTTTGGCATTCCTTTGCTATTTCAATAAAACACCTTACTCAACTTTGCCAGCAATTAAGAGCAGTTTTTCTGTGTAGCATATTCAGCCTATAATGTTCCCACTGCTGGGAACCAGGCCCACTCCTTCTAGAAGAGAGGACTTCAAGAAGGAGTGGGCTATAATCCACCACGTGGGCCCAGTGCGGGTTGGTAGATGTCGCCTGGCTTCGAATTTTTGGTTCTAGTCATGTCGGTTTCCTCACTATGTTTTTCTTCATCGTTAACACGATAACCAACTTTTCTATATGAAATCACAAAACATTGAAAAACAAAAATATTCATTTAATGATATTGGAATCAGATTATAACCTTTCCGAAAGTTTTCTTAGGAACTCGAAATGTACAGACGCCAACACATCAAGCTACTACTACAATCTGCCAAATTTCTTTAATAGATTTAAAACTTTATCGCTAAAGCATTAGGTTCGAGGTTGATTGGGAGAATTTAACAGTTTCGTCTGTACCTACTAGGTACAAGTACAATGCGGAACATTTAAAATAAATAGTAAATTCAGTGTGTAACAGTGCATTTAATGTGTAAATTATTGCCTATTGTTTCTGTTGGTACGGTTCATTTGATGCGATTGCATTGGAACACTTGGCCGTACTGACTGGGCCGTGTTTACACAGACTTTGTGCGTGTAATGTTACATAATATTAAGATAATATAGAATTATTAGAACTCTACTATACATACTCATTATTCCATTAAAAAAATATTTTTTCCAAAAGCAATAGCCCAGTCCCACCACCAAAAAGAATTGGGCGATTAATTTATTCCACGCATATCCGTAATTAAAAGTAGCTACCACAAATAAGTATTCCGATCACCTGTCTTGGACACACCTTTTTCGTGTTTGTTTAAAATATCAACGTAAACCGAAAGCAGGTGAAACTGGGCAAAAGGATTACAACATACATTCATGTTTTTGATTAAATGAACTGAAAGTCTGAAAAACAACTTCAAACCAAAACTTTAACTATTGGTAGAGGAACGATACCCATTATTTTTTAGAACGATAGTAATAATAATATCGAACTGACCCCGACTACTGACCAATAACAGACCATGAAAACATTTGACAGGAAATCGGGTTATCTCAATGACAACTAAAATGCTTTACGCTTCCTTCCAGTGTTTATGACTTAATTTAATTATGATCATGACTCGTTGTTTACCGGCCTGGCCACCCGTATTCTTCAATTCATTATTAATAATTCTTGGTTTTGTTCATCTAAGTTCAGTTCATTATCCTTTGGGTAGGTTTATGTTCAAGTGAGCATAGACTTGTGAGTTGTGAGTCACTCGACCCCGTGCGAATTACTTTGGTAATCGGCTCTTTTGTGTGTTGAATCATCTCGATCAACGCCTGCACGCCGGAAGAAACCGTTACGACTGATGCAATTATTGTTTTCATTGATGCGATTGATTCCAATTGAAACATCGCTCAAGAGCTTGATTATTTGTCTTTCTAAACGGAACCCAAAACGAATTTTAGATAAAGAAAATTCAGTGAACACTGTCGGAGGGAAATCGTTTGGAGCATTATAAATGATAAGTGCTCTGTCAGAATTCGGTTTCTTAATTAGATTTTTTGTCGACATTCTGCAGACGGCAGCTGGCATAAAGATTTTCTAATTATCATAATCGACTGATAAGTGCAAGAAACGAGCTTGAAGAATGAAGCAATTATATTGTCATTAGCAAATGTCCTAATTATCGTACTGGACAGTAATTATTTACACTAAGTAATGAACATGATGGATTAACAGAATTTTATAATTCATTAAGATAACGCATACAAAATAGGAATAATTGGGACTGCTTAATGAACGTGTTATTAGATTACAATGTAGTATCTACACAGCTGGTTTTTCATATTTAGTTTGTCGATGTAGAAACGCAAAAACCTCTGCTATTAAAATAGCATATTAATAGGACTGTATTATGATATTGACCTTAGACCCTACCATTCTAATTTGTCTTCGGTAGGTGTAATTGAGAGCGGGTAAGAATAAAGTGTACTTCGCGAAATAAACCTCTTCGCCCACCTTACGCGCGTTTCTGTGTCCGTTTTTTGTTGTTTCTTTGCATTTATCTTATCATTTACTAATTAAATCAGTTGTTTTAAGATAAAAGAGGACTTAAAATAGTCGGATAAAATCTAGAACGTGTTAAAAAGTAAAAACAGTATGCAGTTTTGAAAGTATCCACATCGTCAGAATTTACATGAATGTGCATGTTCTGTGGTCGTTCTATGCCGCGATTATGCGGATTCCAACCCGCTTGCAATCGGACTTGGGCTCTTGCATTTAAATAAGTAGCAACATTAAGTGCCGTCATACTGGCTGATCGTGACCTTGCGTCGGTGAATGTTGGGCTATCTACTGTGCAACCAAGCCTCGCCACATTTGCATCTACCATTTGATTTAGTTTTCTTTTGTGTACTCATATCTTTAAAATCGCGAATAAGAACTGAGTCATGCCTAGTTTTGAATTCTGTTTCCGCATAACTATGTGCGACATTTCAACTTTTTTCATCGGTATTGCATTTAAAACTGTTTCCTGTTTAGTTCTTATGCATTAACCTCATATTCTTCTTTCTAATCTGTCGTTTCGAAATCTAAGGAACATTGATGAAATCTTTGACGACGATGTAAATATTTGGCTCCATGCATTCATTGTTCAAACAACGTCTGGCGTGGCGTAGAAAATCGTTATTTCACAACGCAACCGTGATTACCTTCGGAACACGTTCCGTTGCCTGGCCACCTTTGTTTGCATCGCCTTCAATCATTCCCGCTCGTGTCACCTTTGAACTTCCTCAGAACAATTTTCTCTTTATTATTTTATTAGGTTCAGTACCGCCTACATATTCCCGTACCTCTGTGTTTGGATTGGATGTTACTAGTGATTACATTTTGATAAGGTCGACCATGAAATCCTGCTGCTGAAATTGCATGGTCTTGGCATACACGGACAACTGCTGAAGTGGTTCGGATCGTATCTATGCGGGCGAATACAAAGAGTCGTAGTAAACGGCGATCAGTCTTCAGGGTATATCGCAACCTCCGGAGTACCCAAGAGTTCTCTTACCGGGCCAATTCTCTTTGTTGTATTCATCAATGACATAGTAAATTGCATCAAACATAGCCAATGTTCCTTATTTGCCGATGATCTTAAGATCTATCGTCAAATAAAAACCCAAGAGGACATTGCTCTACTCCAAACTGATCTGGACTCAATACAGAGCTGGTGTGTGGCGAATGGGATGGTTCTGAATGCCAGTAAATGTTATCACATAACCTTTACGTGAATAAAACACCCCATACCATCAGCTTGCTCCCTCAATGGGACGTCACTGCAACAAGTTAAACACATACGGGATCTAGGTGTAGTGCTTAGCAGCGACCTCTCATTTACCACACACATTAATAACATCATTAAAAAGGCAATGAAACAGAATTGGCAAAGAGTTTAAGGGAACCTTGGCGTTGAAAGTGCTCCATAACACCTTTGTGCGCAGCCTCGTAGAATATGCATCTCCCGCCTGCAGTCCGACTTATAACACATATATAGACCGTATAGAGCGCGTTAAAAGAAAATGACGAGGTGCTTGCGGTTTAAAGACCACAAATGCACCATGTAATCAGCTCTAAATGTAGAGCTGATTACCCAGTACAGCTAAACCACTTCAAATTAGACTCATTGAAACAACGCAGAGCTTTAAATTATTTGACAATGCTGTATAAAGTTGTAAACGGGCTAACATCAACTACAGATCTCCTAAACAAAATCTCACGTCAAAGTCTCGTCATTCACATCTCCGGTCCAAGCGTACCTCTACGACGTTTGCCTATAAGCCGTGTCGCATAAATCTGGGCCAGCATGCTCCCTTAAACAGAATGTTGACCTCTTACAACAGAGCCTGTTCAGTCGACAGCAATATCGATATTTTCTTTGATAGTCTGCCAATATTTAAAAATAAAATCAATAAAATTGTTCTGTAATCAGCTGCCTACTCTTACTTTTACATAATTATACAAATTGAATAATGATAATGTAATTTTAATATATATATATATTTTTTAATTCAATAATTTCATCAATGTGTCAATCATTTAATTTCATTTCATTTGAATTTAGTTTAATTAGACTTACAATATTTGTTATTATTTTTTGTCTTTTAATTTTGAAATATATGATTTTTTTTTTCGTCTTTTTATACTTACCAGTTTTCTTACCTTATGTGCAATTATTTTATTATGATTTTGTATGGTTGCATTGTATTAGTGCAATGTGACTAAATTAATTATTTATTACTTTATTTTATGTATAAATTTTATGTTTTGCTAATATTCTAATAATTTAATGAATTGTTAACCTTTTAATGTGAATGTTGTGCATGCCTATAAGTGATGTATTTACACAGAATTGAAGACTCGTGACTGCATATAGTTACTACCCTTGTAAATATATCTTTGGTGTGCCTTGCTTAGTAAATAAATAAATAAATTACTTAGCAAACAGATCTTAGTGATGTAGTGAGTCAATATTGTGTTACCTATAAAGACATGCACGAAGATTATGGTTTAAGTTATTTCGAAACGTAAGCGGTTGTTTACCCGCGGTAGTATTAAACGTGGCTTCTCTCCATATACGTAGTAAAACGCATTTGGTGAGCATGAACGGTAGTGTTGTTAGTACAAATTGCACTTGGTACTTGGTAGTCACGCTCTTGCCCTCGTTTCGTGGTCTTGTCGAGGTGCGCTATAACTAAGAGCTTTTAACGTGACCCACCGCCTGCCCTATATCCCGCGGCTGTGATGTCACGTCATGTCATATTTGACAAACGGGGACATATTTCGAATACATTTCAGCACTTGGGCTTTTACGAAAATGTAATAAAGAAAATTGTATTTGGCGAAGGCAGATTCTCCTTTTGACAGAACCTAAAAAGATTTTATTGAGTTAAGTAAAGGAATTGAAGGGTGGTTCGTTTTTATCTAGATTATTGGATCTATAGATCCAATAATCGAGAAAAGTATTCACACGCCAAAAGACAGTACCAACGAAAATAGTACATTTATGAAAAACTAACCCAAGAAAGAGAATATTAATCGAAACTTAACCTAAGCACTTGTACTGTAAAACGTAGCACATAAACAGAAAGAGGTGGAACCGGTTCCTATTTATTACAACAATACAAATACGTTCGAACGATATTTGTACTGCAGCTCCGAAATATTGGCCGCCACAGATAACTGTACTCTTGGGCAAGTTAGTACAAACACGTGTTTTTGAGTTCAACTCTTCTGTATATGTACAGTTAATTCGTGAAACAGACTTTAACTCTTTAATAACGGGACGCCATCGCTGTTTTTTGCTTCGTTTTCTGCAGCACATTTATGGAAGTGATTAAGGAGATATTTTTAGGTGGTTGGGAATATTTTTCTCTATGCTGGATATATTGGCTTCTTCTAACGCATTTGAGCCATAAATGTGTCTAGTTTTTGTGTCCAGTGATTGAGTTATTGAACTACTTTCGAAAAGTACTGGAAACCTATTCATTTTCATCCAATTACTGTCTTTCAAAACCGTACAACAAGCTGACCTCAATGGGCTTGCTAGAAGATGGCTTGATGCATTGGCACGTACATATTACGGGCAACTTGTTCGAATTTGCTCGTGTCTGGTTGAGTTACGAGTTACGACCAGGGCAACGGTTCCCTATTCAAAACGGTACTTTATATCTGTTATTAATATATCAGGCTTCTACTGTATCTCTCTATCTACCAACTTACTACGCTTTACTCAATTATTTGTCTACAGCAGACATTAATGGAGATCGTAAAATATTAAAATTGATTAGAATCTGGCAGTCAAGTACATATATCTGCAATGTTACTTGGTTGGTTTAATATAAAGATTTATTATCTAATAGTTTCTCCTGTGGACTTCAAGTATAACAACTCTGTTTATACACTATCAATTGGATTCAAAGCTTTTGACTACGTTGCAAAATTATTAATTCAAAGTTCGACAGAGTTCAACTACTTTGATAGAGATGTGCCTGTATTCAGAATTGTTTCTTCCTTATTAGTGCCTAAACGTATAAACTAAAAAACTATCTAACACGAGATTAATGCAGCCGATTATATTTTGTAATTGCTGACTAATCCGGATATTCCCACAGCAGGGCTTAAAAGCGATAAAAATAATATAACGTTATTTATATCTTATACTTGCATTGCATAACATCGTATTTCCTATACAATAATAGAAATCGACCTTAATTTAACATAATATTGAGTAATGGTAGATTTCTACTCTTTCGATAAGTAAGCTATGACCAGGAAGTATCGACTTAGCCGCATCACTACACCAAGATTGAACTTCCGCGACATATTGAGAAGCGGAGACCCTTTTCATTGAGAACACATGATTGGCTTGATCGTCTTGCTTTATCAGATTGACGTTAGATCGAAGCCATCTCCTCAATTAGGTGATTTGCTTTGATCGTGATTTCCATTGACGTTTTGCGCTACTTAACCCTTCTATTAAAGCGCTTTCAAAGTTAATGATGATTATCAGTAAGTTCTCTTTGACTGTGGTTTTAGACGTGAAATACTATTCACTACCCGTTTTCAATGTGGACCTCTTTGGGACATCCCAAATTGATAGTAATAACGTTAATTTATAGTACGATTCAAATTAATTTCTTTGAAATAACGATACTACGCCTTGCTAGAAACTCACACGTCGATGTCCGGTCGACAAACCTGTATCTATTGCTAGTAATCTTGTCGAGCGGCCCGAGGAAGTATCGGTGTGCATCCGCACTGTTCAATGTCTCCTAGCAACGAACCCCGCGACAACTTTTATTCGTATGATTGTGCCGTTCACACACTTACGACTAAAGCATCCGGCCCCATCCATGGTATTGATAATTGAGTCAATAATTTCTGTCGATAAACCGGATTTTCTTTTACTCGCTTGAAGGAAGACTTTTTTAAAAGTAAAAGGTGAGTTTACGCTTGTATGATGCAATCGAAGAGCTTTTACCCGTAGTATTGGTTGAAAAGATTGTCGTGTTCATATAGTCTTTGATTTAGGCTTTTAGATACGTTTTTGGTCATAGTCACAACGAAGTCTATAAAGGTTTTATGCGTTTCTAAAACTACAAGCTGCACGATTCGTGTTTGTTTTAGAGTAATTGCTCTTTCACTCTTGAGTTATGATTATTAGAACTATTACCAGATACTGTACCGTTGTCACCGGATACCATTTCTAGTTTTGACACCATTCGCCTTCCGGGACTTGTGCACTTAGACGCAGTAATTAAATCCGGCTTGTGTTCCGTGTTCTGGCTTTCCTGCATAGTACACTTTATTCTTAGCCCGCGAATATAACAGCGATTCACATAATACTAAGACCGTTCAATCTACTATCGACTTGCCTCCTACACAGAAGTAATTTATAGCTTTAACGCAACGTAATGTTACCAGGTCATAAAATCTATCATAATAATTCAGTGTTGCAAGATCTTTGTATAAAATGAACTGTCAAAAACATTTGGAAGATTTTCTTTATACTGCTCTGAATTAAACCCACGGAGTTAATTCAGAGCAGTATAATTTGCATGAATAATGAATTGAAGGCGTTTGTAGACTGTTGCAAATTGCAATAATTGCTGCAATTTGTTTTGTAGAACACTTATATCAACCGTTGAGTTAGAAAATATGAATATTAATTATAAAATGTTTACATAGGGTAACTTTGTTAACAAAGAAGTAGGACAGTTTTACTGCTAAAATAGATAATTTATTACTTCATTTGTTGTATGAAATTCATAATTATGAAAGACGTACACTGTTGAAGAGACCCACCACACACATAGCGGTCTCACAAATATTTCTAAAATAATCCATCTGAGCACGAAGTCTGAGCCGCTTCTTTCATTTCAAAAGTGGTTTCTTATTAATGTTTTTCGTCATTGTACTCTTGTATATGATCTCAAAGAACATAATATTTTGATTGCGCAAGATTAACGGTTCTGTGGTTTTATGGTATTCGTTGCATTCGCCGAGCATGCGGTTGGAATAACTTGCGAAAGCCCAGAGGAAACTTTTGCAACTGCTTTAGTTTCATGCGTCTGGCGCCGGCTGACACTAATCATTGTCTGAAATGTCTTAACCGCATACATGAAGACAGTTTTCGAGATTCTTCTCAGTACATTGATCTTCTAGGTCGTAGTTATTTAGCGTAGTGTTACAGTCATCACACTTAGTCCTGTTGTAATTTGATTGAACTCTTGTCTAATTGATTACGGTCGATTCTAAATCACAAATTAACTTGCTCATATATCTTCATAGCAATTGGCAATTCACTTAATCTATCAGCTGGTTTAATCTTTGGTCCGTTCATGTCACAAATAAGGCTTCTATTTCTTGTCGTTGTAGTTCTGTGGAGTTACTATTACTATTCATCGGAGTTCGGCAATACTAAGAGTTTCTTCTTATCCAGCGAGCTTATCATGACTGGACCTACGGTCGAGTTTTTTTTACCATCATCGTCCTGTATACTCGTGTACAGGGTGGCAGGGACATCGTCGCGGAACCTGTTACCATGGATTCAGTACATGAATCTGAACCCCCTTTTTTTTTTTTTTTTTTTTTTCAGGATGGGAAATCATCAAATGACTCCTCCCGCTCTGGGTGGAGCAGAAGGGAGTGTCAGACTCTTACTGACTAAAACCCACCCGTGTTCCTTCCTTAGCCCTTTACGTACCAGGGCAGCGGTAACCCTTTCGGACGATCCCGCTACCCCGGCAGGCTTCGGCCCTGTCGGGCCCCGTCAACTACGCTGACATCTCTTTGAGGCGCGCGTGGAACACATACACGCCGTCCGGCACGGGCCTGGTCCTGATCGGACGGAGAGCTACCCATTGCTCTCCGCCCGCAGGCCCGCGCCTACGGTGGCCGGAAGTCGTCACGCGGCTCCCGACGCCCGGAGCGTCTCCCTCGGCGGCTGAGGCGTGAGGATCTTTCCCTCGCCCATCCCGCCACCTCCTTCGCTAGCATGACTGCTTCGCAGAAGGAGGTGACCGCCTCCCACTCCCTCTCGCCCCGGACCATGGCTTGCACCAGGGCCGGGCGCGAGAGGTCGCCGCCGCTGCCGATCGCCTCTACGAGGACACGGCGGTGCTCTGCCCAAGCGGGGCAGACCTCCACCGTATGCTCCACCGTGTCCTCTGGGCGATCCTCGCAGTGGTGACACCCGGGCGTCTCCTCCCGCCTGATGATGTGCAGGAACCTCCCGAAACTTCCGTGTCCGGAGAGGACCTGCGTCAGGCGGTAGGTGAGAGCGCCGTGACGCCTCTCTAGCCACTCCTCAAAGAGGGGTCTTACCGCCGCTATCGTGGCGTGCCCTGCGCTGGGTTGCGATAGTCGCGCCTTCCATTCCACCATGAGACCGCGCCGGAGGTCCGTCCGCTCCGCAGCGATTTGCCGCGGGTGCAGAGTTTCCCCCCGACGTAGTGCCTCCGCGCGCCAGTCATACAGGCGCGCGAGGACTATCGCCTCCAGATCCCATGGTGGCAGTCCGGCAAGGAGGCTTGCTGCCTCGCGCGAGATCGTGCGGTACCCCCGGATCAGCCTTACGGCTACCACCTTTTGGGGCGCGTTCAGGTAGTGTGCGGCTCGAAGCCGCAGTGAACGCGCCCATACCGGGGCCCCGTATAGGGCCATGGACCGCACGACCCCCGCGTAAAGCCTCCGGCAGGAGGCGTTTGGCCCCCTCAGGTTGGGCAGGAGCCGCTTTAAGGCGGCCCCGGTCCGTTCCAGTTTGGGGGCCAAACGTCGGAAATGCTCGACGAAGTTCCACCGGCTGTCGAGGACGAGACCCAGGTATCTCATCGTCTTCTCGACGCCGATGTGAACCCCTCCTACCATAAGTTGGGATCCCGAAGGTGGCCCGTACCGGGGCCCATGAAAAGACATGGCCTCGGACTTGTGCAATGCCACCTCGAGACCCAACTGCCGGATCCTTTCCACGACTATCGCAACCCCGCGTGTCATCGCGTCGGCCGCCGCCTGATGCGACCTCCCCTGCGCCAGGACCAGCGTGTCGTCAGCGTAGCAAACTACGCTGACGCCATCAGGGAGGTCGGCCCGCAGCACCCAGTCGTAACCGATGTCCCACAGGAGCGGCCCCAGAACCGATCCCTGTGGGACACCGCACGACATCTCTCGCCGGTTCCAGTTCCCGTCGCGACCGGGGTAGATGACGGCTCTGTCCGTCAAATACGCCCCGACTATTCGACGGAGGTAAGTCGGCACCCGGTGATACCGGAGTGCCTCCCCTATGCAGCTCCAGGGCAGGGTGTTGAACGCGTTGGCGATGTCGAGTGACACCGCCACGACCACCCCACCCCGGGACACCGCGTCCCCCGTCGTGAGGGCTCTCACGCGCATGATGGCGTCCACCGTCGAGCGCCCCTTGCGGAAGCCAAACTGGCACTCCGCAAGATCCGGCCCCGTCCTCACCAGGTGCCCGACGAGGCGGCCCGCAATCACTCTCTCAAAGAGCTTGCCGACCTCGTCGAGCAGCACTATGGGCCGGTATGCGGACGGAGAGTCCGCAGGGCGCCCTGGCTTCTGAATGAGGACCAGCTTCCCCGTCTTCCAACGGAGTGGAAACTGGCCTCTCTCCATGCATGCGCTTAAGAGCGCCTCCAGTCGAGGCCCGAGAGCCCTCGAGGCCAGGACCCAGGCTTTACCCGGCAAGCCGTCGGGTCCCGGGGCGGTATTTTTGGCCTTCAGCCTGCCTACCGCCGCTCTCAGATCTACCCCGGTCACTTCAGGGGTGTCGTCGTCGTCGTCCGCGTGGTCCGCTTCGGGCACCGCAAGTGGCGGAGCCATAGGCGGGGGAGTATGCTCCCCCCTTGAAGGGAACAGAGCGCTCACCACCTCCTCCACCAGCTGTGGGCGGAGACTCTGCGTCAGCGGGGGGGCCCATGTGCGGAGTTTATTCCGCACCATTCTGTAGGGGCGCCCCCATGGATCTCTGTTCAGAGTCTCCAGCATCTCCTCGCGGGCCATATCCTTGGCCCGCTGAACAGCCTGTTGGAGGGCGGTCTTCGCCGCTCTGTACCCCTCGTATAGCTCCACCTCCGTGGCTTCCGCATCCGGAGGGCGGATGCGGAGCCTGCGGTGCCTGGTGTACCGATGTCGCGCGTCGACGCACGCCTTGCGTAGCGCCCCAACCTCCTGCGACCACCAGTACACCTGACGTCGGGCGCGTCCTGGCCGGACTCGGGGCATTGCCACGTCACAGATCTCGGACATGGCCTCCCGGAACCACTCCGCCTCATCGTCAATGTCAGCAGGCCTGTCCGGTGAAAACACCCAGGCCTGCACGATCGAGGCTTCCAGGAGAAGCTCCCGGTCCAGCTGCTTCAGCGCCCACCGCGGACCACTCGGGGCCTGTTGGACCAGCGCGCTAGAGGTCTGGGTGGAGACCTCAAACCGGATATACCGATGATCGGAGTAGGTCTCCACCTCCTCCATGACGCGCCAGTCAATGACACGCTGTGACAGAGCGGGGCTGGCGAACGAGATGTCCACCACCGACTCGCCCCGCATCCGCACACACGTAGGAACAGAACCCCGATTTAGGACGACCAGGCCTGTTTCCAGAGCCCAGTCCTCCACCATCCTGCCCCGCACATCCGTGCAACGGGAACCCCAGGTCAAATTCTTGGCGTTGAAGTCCCCGAGCACTAGCACGGAGCAGGCATGGTTTCTAGCGACGACGACACTCAACTCTGTTAAAGAGTTCTGGAACTCGGCGAGAGTTCGGCTCGGAGAGAAGTATACTCCCACTACTACAATCTCTCCGAACCGTGCTGCTACGCACCCCTGTCCCCTCGTGACACCTTCGAGGGACGGGGTACCGGCGGCGGCCGACGAAAGTATGGCCACTGAGCCGTTCAGGTCCTCCACCCAGTCATCCCTGGGCGGGACAAAGTACGGCTCAGCGACCACGGCGATGTTAATCGACCACTGCGCCATGCTCTGGAGCAACAGGTCCTGAGCGCAGGCGCAGTGGTTGATGTTCGCCTGGAGAAGGCGTAGTGGAGGAGTTATTACTCCTCCATTTCAGCCCCCTCCCGGGCCCCCTCGGCAGTGGTGGCGGCGGCGGCGGCGGCGGCGGCGGCGGCGACAGTGGCGGCGACGGTGGTGGTGGCGACGACGGATCTGAACCCCCTTGCGTTGAAATGTTTCGCCGGTTATAAGAAAAAAAAAAAAAAAAAAAAAAAAAAAAAAAAAAAAAAAAAAAAAAAAAAAAACGTCATTCACATCTCCGGTCCAAGCGTACCTCTACGACGTTTGCCTATAAGCCGTGTCGCATAAATCTGGGCCAGCATGCTCCCTTAAACAGAATGTTGACCTCTTACAACAGAGCCTGTTCAGTCGACAGCAATATCGATATTTTCTTTGATAGTCTGCCAATATTTAAAAATAAAATCAATAAAATTGTTCTGTAATCAGCTGCCTACTCTTACTTTTACATAATTATACAAATTGAATAATGATAATGTAATTTTAATATATATATATATTTTTTAATTCAATAATTTCATCAATGTGTCAATCATTTAATTTCATTTCATTTGAATTTAGTTTAATTAGACTTACAATATTTGTTATTATTTTTTGTCTTTTAATTTTGAAATATATGATTTTTTTTTTCGTCTTTTTATACTTACCAGTTTTCTTACCTTATGTGCAATTATTTTATTATGATTTTGTATGGTTGCATTGTATTAGTGCAATGTGACTAAATTAATTATTTATTACTTTATTTTATGTATAAATTTTATGTTTTGCTAATATTCTAATAATTTAATGAATTGTTAACCTTTTAATGTGAATGTTGTGCATGCCTATAAGTGATGTATTTACACAGAATTGAAGACTCGTGACTGCATATAGTTACTACCCTTGTAAATATATCTTTGGTGTGCCTTGCTTAGTAAATAAATAAATAAATTACTTAGCAAACAGATCTTAGTGATGTAGTGAGTCAATATTGTGTTACCTATAAAGACATGCACGAAGATTATGGTTTAAGTTATTTCGAAACGTAAGCGGTTGTTTACCCGCGGTAGTATTAAACGTGGCTTCTCTCCATATACGTAGTAAAACGCATTTGGTGAGCATGAACGGTAGTGTTGTTAGTACAAATTGCACTTGGTACTTGGTAGTCACGCTCTTGCCCTCGTTTCGTGGTCTTGTCGAGGTGCGCTATAACTAAGAGCTTTTAACGTGACCCACCGCCTGCCCTATATCCCGCGGCTGTGATGTCACGTCATGTCATATTTGACAAACGGGGACATATTTCGAATACATTTCAGCACTTGGGCTTTTACGAAAATGTAATAAAGAAAATTGTATTTGGCGAAGGCAGATTCTCCTTTTGACAGAACCTAAAAAGATTTTATTGAGTTAAGTAAAGGAATTGAAGGGTGGTTCGTTTTTATCTAGATTATTGGATCTATAGATCCAATAATCGAGAAAAGTATTCACACGCCAAAAGACAGTACCAACGAAAATAGTACATTTATGAAAAACTAACCCAAGAAAGAGAATATTAATCGAAACTTAACCTAAGCACTTGTACTGTAAAACGTAGCACATAAACAGAAAGAGGTGGAACCGGTTCCTATTTATTACAACAATACAAATACGTTCGAACGATATTTGTACTGCAGCTCCGAAATATTGGCCGCCACAGATAACTGTACTCTTGGGCAAGTTAGTACAAACACGTGTTTTTGAGTTCAACTCTTCTGTATATGTACAGTTAATTCGTGAAACAGACTTTAACTCTTTAATAACGGGACGCCATCGCTGTTTTTTGCTTCGTTTTCTGCAGCACATTTATGGAAGTGATTAAGGAGATATTTTTAGGTGGTTGGGAATATTTTTCTCTATGCTGGATATATTGGCTTCTTCTAACGCATTTGAGCCATAAATGTGTCTAGTTTTTGTGTCCAGTGATTGAGTTATTGAACTACTTTCGAAAAGTACTGGAAACCTATTCATTTTCATCCAATTACTGTCTTTCAAAACCGTACAACAAGCTGACCTCAATGGGCTTGCTAGAAGATGGCTTGATGCATTGGCACGTACATATTACGGGCAACTTGTTCGAATTTGCTCGTGTCTGGTTGAGTTACGAGTTACGACCAGGGCAACGGTTCCCTATTCAAAACGGTACTTTATATCTGTTATTAATATATCAGGCTTCTACTGTATCTCTCTATCTACCAACTTACTACGCTTTACTCAATTATTTGTCTACAGCAGACATTAATGGAGATCGTAAAATATTAAAATTGATTAGAATCTGGCAGTCAAGTACATATATCTGCAATGTTACTTGGTTGGTTTAATATAAAGATTTATTATCTAATAGTTTCTCCTGTGGACTTCAAGTATAACAACTCTGTTTATACACTATCAATTGGATTCAAAGCTTTTGACTACGTTGCAAAATTATTAATTCAAAGTTCGACAGAGTTCAACTACTTTGATAGAGATGTGCCTGTATTCAGAATTGTTTCTTCCTTATTAGTGCCTAAACGTATAAACTAAAAAACTATCTAACACGAGATTAATGCAGCCGATTATATTTTGTAATTGCTGACTAATCCGGATATTCCCACAGCAGGGCTTAAAAGCGATAAAAATAATATAACGTTATTTATATCTTATACTTGCATTGCATAACATCGTATTTCCTATACAATAATAGAAATCGACCTTAATTTAACATAATATTGAGTAATGGTAGATTTCTACTCTTTCGATAAGTAAGCTATGACCAGGAAGTATCGACTTAGCCGCATCACTACACCAAGATTGAACTTCCGCGACATATTGAGAAGCGGAGACCCTTTTCATTGAGAACACATGATTGGCTTGATCGTCTTGCTTTATCAGATTGACGTTAGATCGAAGCCATCTCCTCAATTAGGTGATTTGCTTTGATCGTGATTTCCATTGACGTTTTGCGCTACTTAACCCTTCTATTAAAGCGCTTTCAAAGTTAATGATGATTATCAGTAAGTTCTCTTTGACTGTGGTTTTAGACGTGAAATACTATTCACTACCCGTTTTCAATGTGGACCTCTTTGGGACATCCCAAATTGATAGTAATAACGTTAATTTATAGTACGATTCAAATTAATTTCTTTGAAATAACGATACTACGCCTTGCTAGAAACTCACACGTCGATGTCCGGTCGACAAACCTGTATCTATTGCTAGTAATCTTGTCGAGCGGCCCGAGGAAGTATCGGTGTGCATCCGCACTGTTCAATGTCTCCTAGCAACGAACCCCGCGACAACTTTTATTCGTATGATTGTGCCGTTCACACACTTACGACTAAAGCATCCGGCCCCATCCATGGTATTGATAATTGAGTCAATAATTTCTGTCGATAAACCGGATTTTCTTTTACTCGCTTGAAGGAAGACTTTTTTAAAAGTAAAAGGTGAGTTTACGCTTGTATGATGCAATCGAAGAGCTTTTACCCGTAGTATTGGTTGAAAAGATTGTCGTGTTCATATAGTCTTTGATTTAGGCTTTTAGATACGTTTTTGGTCATAGTCACAACGAAGTCTATAAAGGTTTTATGCGTTTCTAAAACTACAAGCTGCACGATTCGTGTTTGTTTTAGAGTAATTGCTCTTTCACTCTTGAGTTATGATTATTAGAACTATTACCAGATACTGTACCGTTGTCACCGGATACCATTTCTAGTTTTGACACCATTCGCCTTCCGGGACTTGTGCACTTAGACGCAGTAATTAAATCCGGCTTGTGTTCCGTGTTCTGGCTTTCCTGCATAGTACACTTTATTCTTAGCCCGCGAATATAACAGCGATTCACATAATACTAAGACCGTTCAATCTACTATCGACTTGCCTCCTACACAGAAGTAATTTATAGCTTTAACGCAACGTAATGTTACCAGGTCATAAAATCTATCATAATAATTCAGTGTTGCAAGATCTTTGTATAAAATGAACTGTCAAAAACATTTGGAAGATTTTCTTTATACTGCTCTGAATTAAACCCACGGAGTTAATTCAGAGCAGTATAATTTGCATGAATAATGAATTGAAGGCGTTTGTAGACTGTTGCAAATTGCAATAATTGCTGCAATTTGTTTTGTAGAACACTTATATCAACCGTTGAGTTAGAAAATATGAATATTAATTATAAAATGTTTACATAGGGTAACTTTGTTAACAAAGAAGTAGGACAGTTTTACTGCTAAAATAGATAATTTATTACTTCATTTGTTGTATGAAATTCATAATTATGAAAGACGTACACTGTTGAAGAGACCCACCACACACATAGCGGTCTCACAAATATTTCTAAAATAATCCATCTGAGCACGAAGTCTGAGCCGCTTCTTTCATTTCAAAAGTGGTTTCTTATTAATGTTTTTCGTCATTGTACTCTTGTATATGATCTCAAAGAACATAATATTTTGATTGCGCAAGATTAACGGTTCTGTGGTTTTATGGTATTCGTTGCATTCGCCGAGCATGCGGTTGGAATAACTTGCGAAAGCCCAGAGGAAACTTTTGCAACTGCTTTAGTTTCATGCGTCTGGCGCCGGCTGACACTAATCATTGTCTGAAATGTCTTAACCGCATACATGAAGACAGTTTTCGAGATTCTTCTCAGTACATTGATCTTCTAGGTCGTAGTTATTTAGCGTAGTGTTACAGTCATCACACTTAGTCCTGTTGTAATTTGATTGAACTCTTGTCTAATTGATTACGGTCGATTCTAAATCACAAATTAACTTGCTCATATATCTTCATAGCAATTGGCAATTCACTTAATCTATCAGCTGGTTTAATCTTTGGTCCGTTCATGTCACAAATAAGGCTTCTATTTCTTGTCGTTGTAGTTCTGTGGAGTTACTATTACTATTCATCGGAGTTCGGCAATACTAAGAGTTTCTTCTTATCCAGCGAGCTTATCATGACTGGACCTACGGTCGAGTTTTTTTTACCATCATCGTCCTGTATACTCGTGTACAGGGTGGCAGGGACATCGTCGCGGAACCTGTTACCATGGATTCAGTACATGAATCTGAACCCCCTTGCGTTGAAATGTTTCGCCGGTTATAAGAAAAAAATTGCTCTTCCATACACTTGACCGCGTGTTATTGCACTTTTCAAAGAAACAGCAGATTTTTTTTTGATTACCGACTAATAATTTCTATACTACGGTGACTAGAATCATGAGCTGAACTCATGGTTTTAGTTTGCGTGTCGATGTCCCTGCCACCTTGTATAATATGCACTCAATATTATTATTTCCTCCATTATTTTGATCCTGTTATACATACCTGTCCTAATTAACATACAATACAAATTGGCATTAAGGAAAATTATTAATTAGTATGTTATGCTCCCAAGAATTACCGCTGTGCTGCGGATATTTTGATATATTATTATTACAATTAATTTTGTAGTCACTGTAGGTAAGTACAGTGATTACAACATTAAATGACAATTCCGAAATTATTGATGGGACAATTTCCAGTCCCAGCAGTCTCGACATTCATAGCGATCGCTTTATGACCGAATTCGGTCGCAAAGTCCCGAATTGACAGGTGAAATGTATGGAGTGACAGGACTTTGCGACCGAATTCGGTTGTAAAGCGATCGCTATGAATGTCGAGACTGCTGGGGCAGGTTGCCTGAAATATTTTCAATAACATTTAGCCGTAGGTATATCTAGATGTTTAATTAATGTCTATCTATTGTGTCCATTGACGGATTCGATTAGTTATGCTATTTTGTTTTGTTCTAGGTTCCGTATCTATTTTCTGTACAGTAATGGAGATAGTAACTGCCAGCCAATTGGCATCGACTTCGTTCCCCGATAGTTACATGACCTTTAAAACCCTTAATGCGTTTTGTATTTGTAATGGATAACAAATGACTTTCAACGGCTCGTCTTACAATATCCATAAGGATAATGATAAAAAGGAATATGTATCTATTTATTATTCCTTCGCACAAGTGACGAGCAAATTGCTTAGCTAAGTTGCGTGTTGTATAATTCGCGAGGACTGCGTGAGAAAAATGCCCTGCCCGCCATATTGGTCGTTTTATTTTCGTATCCATATTTCACACTCGGAGATCACCGCGTGTAGATGTTATGGTTAAGTATTTATTCAATGTTTGTTTTGTTTTTTCTTTGGTGTTGTGGTAACTTGTGCTTGCTTTTAAGTTTCTTAACTGCGATGTTGATTTTAAATTCCAAAGCTTGTCCAACAATGAGTTGTAGAACTTTACTACCGAATTTAATACTTTTAGAAACAACAACAAACTTGAAATCTCAAGATAAGACAACCCCTACTTGATGCATAATAATTAGCGTAGTAGGCTTTATATAAGCAGATATTCAACTTTCCTCCAAGTTGAAAGACCGAGGGATACTCATAGCTACAAAGTTGCGCAGCCCTGCGCCTGCGCTGCCTTGAATCATGATTGTCCGCGCGCGTTAGTCACGCCACCGCTCGACCACTTTCAGCGAAGGCTCATATTTCCATTCCTCATTCCGTTCATTTTTATTTTTCATAGTTTTATGTGGTCCTGGTAGCGTTTTACGAATAGTTCACGTTGCTTAGGTAAAACATGTTCAATAATTATAAAATGCTTTACATAATATTATTTGTGGTTATTTCATTCAAATACTTACGTTTTTTTTATTTTATTCTTCCTAGGTTTGTTTCAACGATATAAACAAACAACATTTTTCATTGAATAGCGGCAGATAAGACGCTAACTAGGTTTATCTTTAGATACTCCTATCTTATTGATGGAAATTGTTATCTGAAAAACTCAATCTACTGATAAATAAACCAGTGTTGATTGTTAAATTTCGTTTGTGCTAGCTAATCCTCACGTTGGCCTTTGTCGCTCGTCGCCCGTCAGTCGCTCAAATGAAATTATTGAAATACTTGGAATTATTATATCTGTGAAGGGAGCGCATGTTTGTTTGGGTCCGCATCACCGCAAAGCTTTAGGAAATCTCTTTGAGATTGTATATGTAAACTATTTCATATATTTTGTATACGAACGAGTGGATCCCCTTTTTTCTAGCTCTATGAGGTAAACTGAATTCCATGCTCAGATACCACGTGAAGAAATGTTCTTACTTTATTACATACTTACCTTACTTTATTTACTTCAAAACATCTTGATGTAGTAATATAATATGAGCACATATTTCAGATTGCATCAATAAATTACTTCAAGCTCTGTTACTAAAGCCATTAATTTACATACGAATGGTACTCTCAATGAAGCATCATTGGATGGGAAGCTCAAGTATCCTAAGACCCGATAGCTACTCTTGTTTTATAATTCTTACATCAGCGTAGATAATCGCGCGGATAGTAAACTTGTTTTATTCAGTATGCTACTACATTGTGGTGCTTAACTATGTGCATTCGTTCCGCAAGCTTCGCTTTCGTCGTGCGATCACAAGTTCAGATCTCATTCGCTGCTCGCCTCTGTATTCACGACATCCGGTATTTTATTTTGCGTTTCTTTGAACACGGTACAACGAACTTGAAGCAGGTTCGTATGGGGAACAATTATGACCATGTTATTCAGATTTTGTACGAATTTTTAAATTATGCCTTTTTCACGCGCTCTTAGTTAGTCGTACGTAAACTTTTTGCTTACGGTTTGAGAGTTATTTGTCTGCAGACTTGAGCGACAGGCTGCATGCTATTCCGGGATTATTAAAGTGTGCTTAGTTCAGCGGCGCTTAAACTTGCAGCCATTAACACGTCGTGACTATGATTGCACAAATTACCATCGTGATGGCTGAGACCTACTTAATGTAGGCAACCTGTCATTAGGAAGAATTGAGTTTCTCTGATTAGGGAAGCAAAATGTTTACCTAAGTGACATCGTTATATGCACTCCAGCTACGCGGAAATGAGTTTGACCTGGAAAATCCTAATGAAAAACGACCTTAAAGTAATTTACGAGCAAAGCGAGTTTGCATAAATCATAGTCTTTACGCTCAGTAGAGTTGTAACAAAATGTTCGGTATACACGCGTGCGTTAATTAAATTAAACTGATTCGTATGTCGTAAGCTAATTGCGAGTACGTACGGGCTAGGGCGGCTCTAAATATATTCGCACGACACCCACCACTCCTCAGCACAAACACAAACGAACGCACATGTTGCCCTAATAACATTCCTATTTTCGCTCACGCGCTAACGGCCGTCCATACAATTACTTACATGTCACGTTATGGGGAATTGCGCCTTCTTGTACATCATAGTTATTTAATATGTTGTCTTTGAGTTACCGTCATATTATGTATTATGGTTAGACTTTTAGTATTTTCTGGTGTAGTTAAAAAATCTTAGTTCTCAGATCCAAATACACACTTGTAATTTTATTCATAAGTACAAGTGTGACATTTGCTTGGCCTCCTTCCATTGATTCGATACGACATTTCCATTGGTTGCTGTTAGTGCATAATCTTATCGCTAGTTGATAAAACAAAACAGTTTTACTTCGATCAATACTTGTATACATACATGTACCTCACCCACTTATGAATCAGTTCTCTTTGCCTTATATCACAGTTGCCGTAAATAATTTTCGGTTATTCGTTAGTTTCACAATAGACGCCAAAAATATTAAGTATCCATTATGACTTTATACGGCCATGTAATACTCCAACATGTACATACGTCCTTATTTTGTAGAACGAGTCATTTCAAGTGATCTAAAACAGTGAGTAATCAAAAGTGCACTCTGGGTTTCAATTAACAGTTGCAAAGTGTGAAATGAAAGCAGAAAAAGGATTACTAGAAGAGGAACAGTGAAACGAATGGCGGCGGCGATGCGGCGACAGAACTTAGTGGAGGCCAATAGGCGTTAACGCAGCGTGCATCCGCCGCCGCGATCGCGCCAGCCATGTCGAGTGCGCTGTCTCCGAGCGCCTGCGACGTCGGCGACGAGCCGACGCGACGACGATCCGTCTTTTACGTGCCATTGTTTGAGAGCTTCGACAATTATTTGCCCTTGACGCCAGAAGAAAAAGAAGCTCTAATATCTGGGGAAAATATAGATAGCATTTCTACAAAAACTAAAAGGAGGAATGCGTCAGACAGCGGCAGATTGCGAATCCCATCTCGGGGTGATTCATCCTTTACGGAAAGTGAAAGTGACATGAGCGCGTTTAGTCCAGAAAGACGGTTTCGTCGGCCTTTGTCATCAACGGCGAGCTCTAACGAGGCGCTGACAAGACTGGGTCATCGTGATTTGACGAGTCCAAGACTCGTCGCCCAGAGCACTCTCATGAAAAATACCAAGCCGAGATTACGAAGCACGACATCGTGTGAACCTCGTTACGACCGGATATTTTCACCGATCGCCGGATCAATTTCATCAAACAAACTGAATAGTTCCACCACGAACATTGGAAGCAAAATACCTTCGAAAACTTCTATTATGAATTCCAATTTGTCACTGATACCTGATTCGCCAAAGCTTTTGTCTCCTGCGAAGGAGAAATCGAAAACTCTTCCACAAAATCTCAATGTGCCATCGCCTATTAGAGGCAGCAGTAGTTCTACGTCTATATTCAGAACTCCTAGAATAACGGTCACTCCTGAGAGTCCTAATAAAAGTCCTGGAAAAATGTCTGGACTGAACTTTATACGAAGATCTCGAAGCACGAAATTGTCGCGAAGCAACTCCTTATTGCGCAGTATAACTGCGAGACATATCGAAGAGGGGCTCGATGACCACGTCGCTGTAGTGACGGACTTGACTGAAAATTATGATAACTTTGTAGATAATAATGGGGGCGAATCTGAAGTGATTTGTGCCCTGATTAAGAAAAACGAAGCTCAGATGGCCAACAGCCCGATGAGCTTACGACGGGCATATCTTGATGTGGACGACGATGTAGCTGTACATTCTGGTAAGATATTTGCCTTCACAAACAGCGTTATTCATTCCAACCTTGAGTAAATTGTAATTTACTTCCCATCGGCTGTGTTCGTTGACCATAATTTACACCATAATAGAAACAGCACGTTAAACTTCGTTGCGTAAAGTGAAATATGGAGGCGTGCGCCTGTTTGACATTGATCGTTAAATAATAACTAACATTGAATGACGAGCCAAGATCCTTTCTAAAATAAATTAACTGCAATTACAACGTTATGAGTCAATCAAAAGCAATTCACACTTACACCACCTTATACTCAGGTAGTAATTTAAGCAGTTATTAATTTAAATAAATATTTGCTACTACTATTCTTCAGAGTTAGCACAATGAGTTATATGTTCTGGATACAATAGATACGTGGTATAGAATACTACATATATTGATCGATCACCTAACACCGTACCCACTGGAGCACTTAATGGACAATGCCAGACACTTGAGAGGAGAAAGCGTTTGAAAGCCCTTACTAAGCGAGTACCTAATACGGATGACTTAACACTTTCGAACTATCCACCAGTGTATGGTATTTTCCATGAGACTCCGCTGTTCATAACGTCAAATAATGCCCTCTAATTACATGGCAAGGATCTGAAGCGAAGGTCTTTAGCGAACGATATATCATGTCTTAAAGTTGGCATTACGAAAAGTGGAAGTCATCTTGTTATTCAACGCCCATTATATGTAAGTGACTGTCCTTATAAACAATGGTTTATTCAAATTGTACTTGAGTACAACGTTGATCAGAACATGATACATGGTTATAACTGGAACAGAAAATAATAGAGTGTATCTCCAGAATACAATATTTATTGAAGCTATTTATTTCAAGGTTAGACAAACAGGTAAACATTGAAAAATATTTTTAGTATGATTCAATTGTTACAATGTAGATATGTCTGCATTGAATCCTATAAAAACATTATAATAAATTACAATTACAATTTCCCATAGGTGTGAGAAATCTAATAATAGATTGACGAAGACGATGATGATAGGAGAACAATGCTTAGGAACACGTAAATCACCGCTATATTGAACTTTTTCCTTAACAATTCTACTTATGTAGTTACTTTACTGAGGTGTAAAAAGCTTGTATGGAATCCCATGATACTGCAGCGTACATTCCCCCTGTGTCATCATCCTATTAATATGTCAAAGTATTGCTACGAATGCACGAAGTGTTTCCCGTTTTTTATATGAAACTATATTTAAACTAAGATTATTTTTGTCGCTGCTACGTGTTATTTACCACGATCAAACATTGCCATTGTTACACACATACATATATTTTTTAGAGACCATGTTACTGTTTGCATGGCAAAGGGGGTAACTTTTATATTTTGGCCTCAGTTCTAATTTCAGTTTCTAAAATAAAATGTTCCACTTTCCTAATTTTAAAAACTGTAAACAAAAGAATACATCACCGTTTCTATTAACCATTCGCTTCACGTCTGTAGCTCTAAATTGCAGCGCCACGAATTCAAAGTCGGTCGCCTCTTCAAAAGAATGAACTTATACATACATGAATGTTTCGTAACACAAACATAAAAATGTCGCTAATGTGCCGTCACTATCGTATCGTCGCATTGCACTTCCTCGTGGTCTGTTATCGTCGCCGTCTCCTTATCGAAGTACGCATATTGATTGCGCAGAGAACTCCGTAGTCCGTTTTTAAATACTCGTTCTAAATTGAACGAGCCAAGAAAAGTCTACGGCTGTTTACTTAAGTCATGTAAAATGTTACGTTATTTGGTAAATATACAATGATTTTCCGAGTTACCAAATAACCTTAGTTAAATAACGCCGAAGACCTCTAGACAACAATAAGTTTTAGCTATGAAAACTGTTTTTTTGCTTAGTGCCATTTTGTCACGTCGCTACTGAAATGATTTCCTTCTCTTCAAACGGTTCTGCGCTTAACTGATAAAAATATCGGCACCTGTGTAGTTGCTACCGGTCACTGGTTAGTAAACAGGGGCCGTAACTCATAATGCAGAGTACTACACATAAACCGAAGTAATAACGATAATGGGTTCGAAAGAACATCTGTTGCTTCGCACGTCGATGAGTCGTTGGCATTGCAGGCGGTTACTAACACAGTTTTCCCACATTTATTATTTTACAATTTAATGTCTTCGTAAACAATATTTTTGTGGCACGAATCAAAACAAACATGAAACTCTATCCATAAATAGCCATCACATTTAATAGTGGCCACAAATATTTACTGTCGTAAACATTTATTGTCGATATGAAGACTCAGTCCATTGGACTATCGTGTTTCGAAGAACAAAATATTTATGTACGAATTAAAATCAATGGTTTTTGTACAAGCGCAGCGAGCGACCGTAGTATTCGTTCACAGAAACAATCGTCTAATTCCAGCTATAAGGCTCTACACAAAAACAGATCGCTGAATGTATAATACATATTTTGGACGCGAACACCATATTAATTTGTTACTCAAAACTTTTTGTCATACATTTGCCGACGCATGCGCAGCGGTCACGGGCAGCGTGCGCGCAACTTCCGGCGGAAACCACGCCGTACATGGCTACTGCTGTGTAGTTGATATCATATTACATATCTATCTGTAATGTGTCGCCGTAATGTGAAACCCTCGCGAACATTACATGCGCATTGGCAACACAGTTCTAGTAATTTTCTTGCAAGGTTGACGGTAAATCAGTGTCAATTGTGTTGTTCGATCAAACGGATATGAGGCAGTATATATTTTATCATTTATTGGGCTGTGTTGGTAATGTTTTAATAAATTGTGGACCAAGATTACGATGACAGTGTATCAAGTCTTCTAAAAATGTATAAAAAATCAATTACTGACTTGTTATTTTCTTTATTTCCAGATACCTCATATGAGAAGGCATGTCGGCGCGGTTCAGCACCAAGCACACCGGTGCCGGGTGCGCAGGCGCAGCACAGTCCCTCCCGCCTCGCCTCTTTCTTCTTCTCCAAGCGATCCTTCAGAAGTAACCCCCTCAAGAGGACCAAGTCAGCGACCAAACTCGAGAGGGAACGAGCCTTGGCCGCCGCACCCACACATCCACCTTCACACGCCTTGCGGACATCAAGGTTGGTACTATGTGCATATAGTTACGTGTTGAGCTAATCATAATCATCCCAGCCTTAGGTAGATTTGCTTCGAGTATAACTGGAACAATCTAGATGTGATCGATGTTGTTGTATTTTCAGGTGTGTTAAACCTGAAACAGTTCTTAAACGCAATTTCATAACAATAGTTGGATGTGGATGAGAATTTCAAAAGATACAACTTGATACAAAACACAATAGTCTTTGAAATGAAAGAATAGATTGGAGCCACGTTAGCGTGATTTTATTTTTCTTTGAAGTAAGTATTCTCAGGAATACTTATTTCATTTTTATTCTCTCACAGAACAGCTGTCACAGTTTGTTGATCCCTCCATCTACCAAGTTTATTGATGTCTATAAAATGTCGGTACTGCAGTGGTTTACTAGAACACGTATTGCTGCCAACAATAACTTGTTTTATGACCCGAATAAAATAATCTGTGTAATACGAAACATCCCTCTTCTCACCTCATAACTTAGTTTATGATAGAAATATCAGTTGTACTTCCGACGAAATAGTGCTCGTAAAAGACAGCCACAAATTCTTATTGCGAAATCATCGTACTTCATAAAGTAACGCAGTTCTCTTAACGTCTAGTTGGTTAAGTTCATATCGAAGCTTCTTTTGGCGCAATGTTTCGCCATGTTATTGTTATCCATCAAAATGTGTATTACATTATGAATGAAAACATTCCTTAAGTTTTACATAAATATTATTTAATACGTGTTTTGTTCCTCATCAACATAGCTCTACTATATATAATATTTAGAAATCTAGCCAGTCTAGCCACCGCTTTGTCCGCACGCATAATCGCAAAGCTTGCTGTATTGTAAAACTTTCGAAATTTAGCGTTCATGGAGCAATGACGTATTTTTCGACTTTATAGTCAGCAAATTGGATAGCAAATGCGGTTACACTGGGCTTGTCGTATATCCTGGTGCAAATTAGTCAGTAAAACAACTGTCAAGTGTATTTAGCGATATGTCGTGACTGTATAACGTTATCCAGGTTGTATGGTGTCGTATTTCAACGTGTAGGAGTGTCGCCCCGCCCCGTCTGCCCCAGGGCTATCTACCAAATGTTGTTAATTACTTCCCTCCCAACCCAAACACGACAACTTCATCGGGACCTAATTAAATAGTGTAACTTGTGGCGGCCAATTAACGCCTGCTTTAACTAATGGGCCAATGGTTATTGAAGCTTTCGTCTAACAGATGGAAAGGCTCACGTAATGTAAACGTTTACATAAACAATGGAAGCCGTAAACTTCATCTGTAGACGGATTAAAAAGGAATGTACAACTTCTGATCCAAACAAAGTTTTAAACCAAAACATAGTTATAGAAATATTCGGTAGAGTAAGATATCATTTGTCATTCCTTTTGAAATAACTTCCGAAATTTTAAGGAAGACCGAAATCCGTCGTTTCTAGTTGATTCTCGTCCAAATAATCCCTTTGAAGAGCACAGCTCTAACGGTAATCTAATCTGTTTGTTTCAGATCTCACGAAAGCCTCCTATCTGCACATTCACCCGCCGTTTCCACCATGGATTTGGGTCCACCTAATCAAGTGCGTCTTCAAATTTAAATCTAATAAATGGAAATTTTATTAACATTTTCTAGTGAAATACAACTTTTAATGTAACAGAAAATAGGAAATTAGTTTACTGCATCACTTAGGCCATGTTTCGTGGCATTGTCTTGACCTACCTACACTATAATACTCGTATGTTTATGCTAGAGATGGTTTTCCAACCTCAGTGAAAACCACGTAAACTATTTTGGCTTTCGCCAAACTTTGTTAGTTGTATGACATGCCATCGTTGGCATCCTTTGAGACAAAACTTTCGTAAGTTCGAACTCAACATGCCTTTCAACCTTTCATGCCTATAAAGTGAATTTACTATAATGGTTAAGAGAGATTTTTAGTTGAATTGAAGCCTTCATAATGTGTCATGGTCCGATTGAATCTTTAATAATGTTAATTAACCTTTTCATTTCACATTTTCAGGTAGAAATCCGATCTCTCCATTCGTCAGTGCTAGGCAGGCCACATTGCTTCGCACTTAGTGCAGAAACCCGAGCACCTCGCTACTTCGCCTGTGCCTCACGAAAGGAGCGGGACCGGTGGATATACAGGTATATACAATATCAGCCCTTCTTCTTTTGGTGTCGTCGTTACCCAAATTGATTTTTATATTGTTTGAGCCCAGTAGCTGGCCACGATATTGCAGCATCTGTGGCATTATTTAGGTCATCAAAGGTGCAAGTGGACGGGCACTTAAGACGCTCCAGCAAGTGGGACATGATCTCAGCCCTATGTATGTAGGCCCTGGTATACGCGGAAACGCATGTCCGCGAATCCACCCTAGGCCTAGTTGGATAAACGGGCTTATAGGCTTAGGGTGGATTCTCGGACATGCGTTTTCGCGTATACACCTTAGGGTGGATTTTTTGGGGTGTATAAACGGAATACCGAACCGTGATCCGTGTAGTAGTATGGATATATGTTGCGGAGAAATGAGGAGCACGTGACAAGAAAAGTGTTGAGTATGAATGTGGATGGCTATAAGAAGAAAGGCAGATCAAAGTAAAGAAGGCTGGATTGTGTGATAGATGGTATGCCAATACGACTAGAAAAAAAGAAAACTTTGAGATGATGGCTGTTAGAGACGTATCGAAGGGAGAATACCGACGTTGACCCTAAATATATTATGATATGATTTGTATTGGTTATATTACTGACATCTAAACGCTATTATGGGACTAGCAATTCTGATTCCTTTGTTGAACTATTATTAAGTAGGTCGCTGGTGTCGCTATCAATCAATACTATGTACAAAGTAAACATAACTTTCTTTGTAACGTCAACAGGTATTCTCCGAAGGTGTAGGTAGCGCTTCTCAGTATCATTACGCCAATAAGTTAATTGGTTATCTATCAATAGCTGTACAAAAATGTATAGCTAATTAAGAGAGTGGTGTATGAATTATGACTACATTTCCTAGCAAAAGAAATATCGCTAAGGGTAATTTATGACGTGCAAACGTTTTGTAGACTACTTTTATGGCTGACTATATTCACATAGAAAAAATTTGTTGTACTCTTTTCTATGAGTTATGAGTCTCATCTCAGTATCATTCGTTTTTAATGCTTTTATGTGTTAAGTTTAAAAAAACTAAAAGTTAAGGAAATGCCACTCGTAACGTAATTAATGAGATAAATAAGTCTTTACATTCATTAGAAAATGATCCGGAAGGTTAAGTGTTATCTTAAACATGTGTTTGTGTACCCTTTGATGTTAATCTTACTTAGAAATTTATCTATGTTACTGTGAATTATTTCTTGTTGTATGTTGTTGAATCTTAAATATGTAATTCAATCATGATAAACAATAAAATTTCCTGTACATTTAAAGTATGGATTTTCTTTTGGAGATCTCTATTTTATTCCCAGTCGTTCGCTATAACAATGTTTCTTTCTATATTCTCGTCAGTTTGCGGCAAGCGGCGCGGCCGGACGAGCTTCGCACGCGCCGATGTGAGCGGACCGTCAAGCTGTGGCTGCTGGAGGCCAAAGCGATACCGCCCAAGAAGAGATACTACTGCGAGATCCTGCTCGACGATACGTTATATGCTAGGTAACTATATATTTCAATATATGGTTTAATATTATTTGTAAAGGTGATGGACTTGAAATATTCACTAACGGCTGATTTTAACATCGCCAGACTTTCCATACAAAAACTGTCAGCGTCAATTTATTCCACGGTTAAAATACATCTAACGTTGGAAAAAACATTTCTGAAAATATGATACCTTACATGATTATTGTGAAGTTGTATTAATGAACTTCTACTACGTAATTGTTTAACTCTTACACATTTCGTACCGGCAAAAGAACAAACCCGAAATCATGATTGTGATGGCCATAACCAGATCCATAATATATGGATCTTATCAAATAGGACTACCGTGAGACTCACTAAGCATTCTCCCCTAACTAATTATCTAACAGTTATTTTAATTAAAAGAGATTCTTAAGCTCTCAATTCAATAAAACAATTGCTCGCCCTTTACATTTTTTGGGCACAACGCACAGACCTCGCGCGATAAAAATCTTTCTCAGTATACATTAGTCAAGTGTATAAATGCAGCATGCATAATCGTCCAGCTACACTGTCGACATGCATAGCATACACCTTTAATTACCTGTGACCTATCGTGACTTGGTCCGTATGAATACTATGCAAACATGTCTAGGTCAATACGAAAGAGTTTCTATGACGCTCGCGAGTTTTCTATTCGTTATATTCTAGCTAGCTATTATTGTACGGCCTATCTATGCAAACAATTTTCTTTTGGTGGATAACTAGAAATTACAAACACACATTGTGTTTGTTTCAAAATATTTTACAATCTTGGGCCACTCTTCTATCTTGCTATACGAATTTTCGTAATATTATGACCAAATCGCTTTCTGACTCCTGACAATTGCGTACCGAAATGACGGTAGTCTTTGTAGAGTACATTTATTTGGTTTGTTCAACAACGCCTATATTTAATAAATTATTTGTTTTGTATTACAGGTCATCATCAAAACTGAAGACGGAGCTATGCTTCTGGGGCGAGGTGTACGAGTTCGCGAGCCTGCCCGCGGTGCGCGCCATACACGTCAACGTGTACCGCGAGCCGGAGCGCCGCTCCCGGAAGAGAGACAAACATGCACTTGTTGGTCAGTCTCCTTTTCAATTCACATAAAATAACATCACGCTTGTAATCCTCGAAAGGTGAGGCCGAGGTGTACCTTCCTAGTACACACACATTTCGCCAGTTACTTTTACCTCCCATGTCATGGGGGGCGAGCCTGTTGCCATCAACCGGCCACAAATCCGAGCTCCGGACTGCGACTGACAAAATTCCTGATGAAAAAACCCAATAATATTTTACCCGACTTGGGAATCGAACCCAAAACCTCATGCTATGTAGCGCTTGCGATCACCAGACATTTTGAACCGACGAAAAAAAACGGAGGAGGTTCTCAAGTCGACGCGTATATATATATATTTTATTTATGACCACGCATAACTTTTTACAGAATAGTCCAATTTTTCTATCCTGCAGGTTCTTATTTATTTTCACCACTCAGGCCCAGTGCCGGTTGGTATGATACTTGTAATCCTAAAATTTACGGTGGTTAATCGGTCTAGTCTGTCGTTGTAAAACATTACTACAAGATATTTACCATCTTATTCCATTCTCCAGGTACAGTCCGCATCCCGGTCGACGACGTATCCTCCCGATACCTCAACGAGCGCTGGTACCCGCTGACGGAGACCGACAAGCCGCAGTCGCCGGCCGCGCCCGCGCCCGCGCTGCGCATCAAGTGCCGCTACCAAAGCGTGGATGTACTGCCGATCGACCACTACGCCAGGTTTTTGGACTATCTGAAGAGGAATTATAGAAGGCTGTGTGAATATCTGGAACCTGTTATTGGTGAGTGGTTTTTGATGCACATCAATCATTAAACTCATTCAATTCTGATTATTCTATTTTTGGAATTAAACGTGTCTTCTGAGCTAATTAAAACTCAACGAATGGGATAAACTATTGTTGCAAGTTGACGCCGAGAGGGTCTTCGTGTTTTAAGGATCGTATGCCAAAAAATGTTTACGTCGACCATGACGTTTGCCTTTGTCCCGTTGATTTGAATCTGGACACCAGAACTTTCACACACTCCAAATAACAGATCTCTTATTCCATGCACTTGATTTTTACCCTCTGCTGTTAAATAACATTAAAACTTACATTTATATTTCCTTACCAGGTGTAAAAGCTAAAGAGGACATAGGTTGTGCTCTAGTGCTGTGCATGGCCGGCGCAGGCCTGGCCCCGCGCTACCTCGCCGACGTGGTCGCACTAGACGTGCGTCGCACGGGCGACCACTCACTCACTTTCCGCGGCAACTCGCTTGCTACCAAGAGCATGGAGGCTTATCTCAAGCTCGTCGGAGATCAGTATCTGCAGGTGAGCTACGAAATGGTTATAGAGAATGCAAGTTGAGAAAAATACTGATTAATACGGGCTTAAGATAGAGCCGGCCACAGAGAACGTCCGGAGGATGGGATTTAATTAACTTCATAATCACACTTTGCGATCGCGAGCAAGAGTGTAGTGTGTCATGCATAATTACAGCTTCGTGTGTAGTTGTTAGCGAGAACGCGTTTTGTTCCACAATTACGCATATCGTAAAGCACAATGAAACAGAACACTCACGATATTCTCCGCGACGGCAGGACACGCTGTGCTCGGCGGTGGCGAGCGCGGCGGGCGCGGGCGCGGCCGAGTGCGAGGTGGACCCGCTGCGCGCGGGCGGCGCGGCGGCGCTGCGGCGCCAGCAGGCCGCGCTGCGCGACGCCGTGTCGCTCGCCTGGAGGTCCATCGCGCACTCCGCGCCGCGGTTCCCGCCGCCTTTGAGGGACTGCTTCGCTACTTTCCGGGAGAGGTAAGACAGTTTTAGATTAGATAAGTTAGCGTTTAATCACTGTCTCACCTGATTCTATGCGATAATATCGTCTATCATGGATATAGCATTATTAGCCTATAAATTTCTCAATATTGGGGGGCCAGGACACAGGCCAGGCCAGACAGGCCAGACAAATGCTCTATGAGAGGAATTAGGCCACATAATTTACCACATGGGCCCAGTGCGGGTGAGGAAGCGTACAGTGAATATTAATGGCAATATATCAATGCACTGACTATCAGACTTCTTCTAAATACTACATATTTCGATCACAAACTTTTGTCATACGATAGTAAAATAGTTCCCTACCACCAAGTCTTAGTATTTCTGCCATTACTATAAAATGCTTCCTTATAATATTAGGGGTTAAAGTATGAAATTGCCGATTTGTATTGAAAAATTGAAATTCGTTTTTTTTTTTAATTTAACATATTTATTTAATCAAAATAATTACCATTATTATCTATACATTGCTGCCATCTAATAGGTAGGTCATTTATGCCTTTGCGATAGAACTCTCGTGATCTAGATTCGACAAACTGTGTGAAAGCATTTTGTACTGCCTCCTGAGAAGAAAACTTTTTATCACGTAGAAAATTGTCCAAATCACGAAAAAAATGGTAGTCCGTTGGAGCAAGGTCTGGCGAATACGGAGCGTGACGAATGGTTTCTAATTGCAGTTCCTGTAGAGTTAAAACGGTTTCTCGTGCTGTATGAGGTCTCGCGTTATCATGGAGCAATCATGGTGAAGATCGATTCATGAGTCGGGGCTGTTTCACTGCTAGTTTTGCAGTCTTTGTTCGGAGTTCGGTACAGTAGACATGTGCCGTTATTGCTTGACCAGATCGGAGAAAGCTATAGTGAATAACACCATGCTGAGACCACCAAACAGTTACCATTACCTTTTTATTGGTAAGCTTTGATTTTCCATCACGAAAGCGTTTAAACCAAAATCGCACGGTGCGTTCATTAGCAGTCCCCTTTCCAAACGCAACATTGATATTGCGAGCTGTTTCTGCCGCGTTAGTTCCGCGTCGGAACTCGTATTCAAAAATAACTCGAATTTTCGAAGTATCCATCTTTCTTGTCTAAGCTGAATAAAAAAAACAACTGAAAGTCAATAATCGAATGTTGCACATTTTTTAAAAGAAGAACTTCATAGGTACCATGTGAAAAAAGTTTCACTCAAAAATCTCAAACCATGAAGGTTCTATGTCAATTCGAAGTACCTATTACAATGAAACGGCAATTTCATACTTTAGCCCCTATTATTACCTATGGGGTTAGCGAAGGAACATTCGTCAAGACAACAACGACGCGCGACGTCTGAACGCCAATTCTCTTAATGTAAAATGTTCAAAATCTAATCGCAGTCTCTTCTCAGCGACAAACAACTGTCAAAAACTTGTCAAAATGTAGGGAAATTAGAGGTATTTTTGACAGATTGAGACTGAAAGTTCTTAAAATTACGAGAATTGGGGGCAATTCTCGTAATTCTGGTTTCTAAACCACGTTCTAAATCCATGTTTATTTCCGTTTCAGACTGACGGCGATGGGTCGAGAGGACATCTCGGACAACTTGATCAGTGCATCCATCTTCCTTCGCTTCCTTTGTCCAGCTATACTGTCTCCTAGTCTCTTTGGAATCACACATGGTATGTACTCTTGCAAATTCCTCGCTTATATTTTCGAAACAATTGACAACTTCACCAGACTTGCTGACTCGTATTTGAGTCGTTTATTTTGTGTTAAGTTCGTGTTTTGCTTTCTATTTGCGTGGCGCTTACCTGACTGGTGAAGTGAGCTGTCAATAGTGTCAATTTCTAGTATCAGCGGTGAGATTTTTACAGAATAGCATTCGTCGCCATCAAACCCGGAAGTTTGGCGAGTAAAATTGTGAAAACAACAACATAATGTATTTTTGAAAATAATAAAAAAAAGTCAGCTGTCAATAGTGCCAATCCCTAACAATAGTTGGAATGACAGCTCACTCCACGCTCACTTCACCTAAGTTTTCACGGTGAGATGGTTACAGAATCGCACTGCAGGTGGGATGACACCTTACTTCAAGCTCATTTACCTAAAGGCCGGTTTTATGATCCGTAGTTAACTCAACCAATTGTTAAAAATAGTAAGCAATAGTTAAATTATTGCAAAATGTGTTTTTTAATCAATAGTTAATGGTTATTTTTTAAACTAATTAAGTAATTTTAATTAATAAAAAAGTTAATTATTTGACCATTAGCAAAAGCATATCATATCATTAGATAAACTAAAAATTGATTTAAAAAATGACATTTTGAAAAAATTTAACCATTAGGTACTATTTTTAACAAGTGGTTGAGTTTAACTACGGATCAAAAAACCGGCCCTAAGTTTTCACGGTGAGATTTTTACAGAATAGATCGGCTTATATCTTTACACGAATTACTTCGCAATGCTGAATATTTGACCTAAAGTATTTACGCTTTTTAACAGTTGTATTGTATCGTAGTCACTATAAAATCTGAATTCTCAAGTTTGTTCAACACGAAAACATCAATGTTTTAAGATTTCCCATCAATAACAGTTCTCCCGAACTCAGGTGATAATTTTCAATTCCATTTCAGAGTACCCGAATGAGCGTGCTGCCCGTAACCTGACGCTGGTAGCGAAGACCCTGCAAACCCTGGCCAACTTCACGCGCTTCCAGGGCAAGGAGGCCTTCATGGAGTTCCTCAACGACTTCCTGGAGCAAGAGGCACCGAACATGAAGGCGTTCCTTAGAGCTATATCGGTAAGTACCGAGTCTTTTAAGAACGGTTACAGATCTAGGCGTTCTATTCTCGGTATTGCATAGAGCGCTACATTTCGCCCTTCAAAATCCGAACGCGCCAATAGTGTTCGCATGAACTAGTGGGTCTGTCAGTAGCTTGTCAGGTTCGATACGAGCATGCAATCGCGTCTACCCTCGTACTAGACGAGAGTGTTGAAAAAGCGCGCTCGTAGGAGCTTACAAAAATAGAATACCTACGCACAGAAAAAACGCCAATGCGTAACCGCTTTTAATCCTTCTGAAATAATTATGAGTTTTCATAATTTCTAAATAATAAATCATAAATTCATTGAACTGCGTATGAAAGTCACGTCTTGCGATAACGACTGTCTTAAACTATAAATAGCTGAACGTGCTTCAGAATTACTTTATTTCTCTTTAGTTTTCACCAAGAGTACGACGTTTATAACTGGTGAAAGTCACAAAAAATTAACTGCCCAATGTTTCGACGGCGTAAAAGTGAATCTTCTAAATACTCTCCCTATTATCGGCAGACGCGTCCCCAAGACCAGCAGCAGCTGGCTCAGCAACAGCAGAACCAGCAGCAACAACAACAAGACGGCAGTAAGCGCAACTCGGCCGCGTCACAGGGGTCCTACACGGGGTCGGAGGGGCCCCGAGAAGCTGTGGAGCCGGACCCCGAGTGGGCTCCACACGTAGACCTGGGCAAGCAACTCGCGACGCTTCACTCCCTACTGGTTGACAGCTTGCCCAAGCTGCCTGCTAATAAGATACAGGTATGTTTGTTTACAAGTTGTAAATAACCAGACTGTTACACTCTGGTTTAAACTTGAAATTAACTAAAAAACTATTTAACATTTATATTGCATTTGGAATAGCTAAAAATGTCTGTTGCAGATTTATTTACTCATTTATTTCACTTTTTCCAGGAGTTAGACCCGTTATCAGACATACTTGATGAATTGAGCAAGAGACTACTGAGCAACGACATCAGCTCTCCTGTGCCCCCTGCCGCTGATAACATCTTTAGGTAAGGAAAACATTACACATGCAAGATTGCACTTGTTTCAGTTTATCAAATCGATTAAAAATCTCATAAACAAACCCTTACCTCCAGGTTCAACGACCCCACGTGCAATACTCCCACGAAGCAGCCGGTCGAGCCAGCGACCAATGGTCAGCTGAACAACAACTTCGCTCACAGCTCACCCATTATGAACAAGAACGGCGTTCAGTTCAACATCAGTCCGTCTAAGTCTAACGCCGAAGAGTCCAAGTACAAGCCTGGATATGCAGCAGTCACAAAGTCACCCAGTTTCAACCTACGGTCAGCCACGCTGCCCAGAAATGGCTACGGCTCCAGCCCCGTCAGCCAGTCCGTCAACCCAGACAGATACAGCTCGCAGTACAACAACCAAGAACATTGCGTCAATCTCAAAGTCGTGCAAATTGGCTTTGGCTCCGACCAGTACCCTAAAGGCATTAGCAACGGCATCAGCGAAAGCCTAGAGCGTAGGTTCCAGGAAAGGTATAAACCTAACAACAACTATAACAACCAACAACCGCACTTCCACAACACAAACTATAGCAGCACAGAGAGGTCACCGAGCAGCGACAGCATCAACCACAACTACTGCTCCACTGACATGCAGACCATCATGAAGGAAACCGCCACGCTGGAGGAACTGTCAGACCTCCTGAAGTACGCTGATGACTCGGAAATAGTCGAAGACAAACTCATTATGAACAAAAAGAACTTGTCACAGTCTATTTCAAGTAATAATAACAATATTGTAAATGGGAATAAAACTAATTACACAAACAACGGCTCAAACGTTTCCATCAGTGGTTTATCAAACGTAGCGAGTTCTGGCTACCAAAGTATTGCTACTTACAGCCAAAGTTCAAGTCCCATTGAGAACACGACGCACCTTCATCAGCCTTACGAGAACGGCGGACAGCCCATGAGTCGATACTCGCAAATAAACTACCAGAAGCAAAGAGACAAACAGTATTACGACAGCAAAAACGAAAAGTTCTATCCAAAGAGCCCAGTGCAACAGAAAATTGATTATGACATCCAAAAGTATGGAATCCAAAATTTCACAACTGCGGTTAACACACCGTCAAATGCCAACGCAAATCCAAAGGTAGCTCCGCTAGTGTTCACGAATCCAGTGTACAACATGGATGACAACCGTCAGGCGCAGGAGAAGAAGAACAATGAAAACAGAAATTCAAAACGTTGTCCTTGTGGCTCATCCAGTTCATCGATAGATGAGGAGGGTTTGAGCACAGACAACGTCGAGACAAACTCTGAAGAGGGTTCTACTAACTTCAACGAGGATAGTAGAAACTATGACCAACAGAATCGCAACAATTCCCACCGAAAACTCACCAGAGATAACTGTAATTATGATGAAATGTATCAGAGGAGCAACCACAGTCACTCCCCGAGGATACGGGACGATGAGTCGTCGAGCAATTCGCCTAGTCTACGAAAGAGTAGTAAGACGCGAATGCCAAGAACAAACCCTATGCTCTCTTACTCCACAAATCAAAATCAACTTAACTTCAAACACTTTGGACAAAGAGGAGAATCTCTGTACGAAAGCAAGCCTCACCACATCTCCACCGACTCCGGCTACCCCATGAGCAGATCTGACTCGAACGTAGAGGAAGTGAACAAAGAAATGTACAGGTTACAGATTTCACGAAGCCAGAAAGCGCTCTACAACATGGAGAACTCCAAAAACTCTCCCGAGAAGTATTCGATGACAGAGAATGCGATTCCGGAGACGAATTATCCATTAGATCGGACGTATTCCGGTGCGAAGATGTCGAGTAGTAGACTAAACGAAGATTTGGAGCGGCATCAGGAATACTATGGGGTTCGGGAGAGACGAGAATCTCCTTCAAGGGTAATGTTCGGTCGCGAGTCGCAATCGAGCGAGGCGAGCGAGCGCACCGCAGTGCGGGAGGGCGCGGGGAGGGAGGCGGCGGGGCGGGAGGTCGTGGTGCGGGACAAGCTGCAGAGGAGGCTCAGTCTGGAATCGGCGCGGGAGCTAACCGATAGCTCCGATGAGCTCGAGGACACACTGTACAGTACAACGGGCCGACGACGCGCTTCGAAACATCAGAGGACCATTGAACAGGTAAGCAACATTATAATATACCAACCAGTCATTATCTTACCAGAGAAAAAATACAGAAACTTTAAATTCCTCACCCGCACCAGCTATAGAATTATTAAGAGCGTATGTCTCAGCCTGTACAGGCCTGTACTGTGGAATTTAAATTTAAACATATTAACCCTATAGTCATTATAAAGGCATTTAAGCAACTTAAGATCAAAATTACCGAAGATCTGTGGGGCATGTCTACTAAAGTTTGTCAATCCATTATTCAGACAATTGCACCCTACTTAGCTTTAATATTTAATTTGTGTGTAGATCAAGGGGTATTCCCGGATTTAATGAAGTTCAGTAAAGTTATTCCGCTTTTCAAATCTGGGGACAGCACAGACACAAATAATTATAGACCCGTATCGGTTTTGCCGGTTTTCAGCAAGGTGTTAGAAAAAGTAATGTTAAATCAAATGCTCAATCATTTTAATCGTAACAACATCCTACACGATCAACAGTATGGTTTCACCAAAGGACGTTGTACAACTGACGCCGGTGTCACCTTATTAAAACACATCTTTAACGCATGGGAAGAGGCACAAGATGCAATAGGCATCTTTTGCGACCTATCCAAGGTATTTGACTGCGTGAATTACGAAACACTGCTCTTGAAACTTGAGCATTATGGACTGGGTAAACAAGTTCTTAGCTTAATAAAATCATATTTAAATGATAGAGTTCAGCAAGTTCAAATAGAAGGTGTGAATTCATTGGGTTTAAAAGTCGAAATGGGTGTACCGCTGGGCTCAATATTGGGGCCGCTTCTATTTTTAGTATATATAAATGATTTACCTCATTTACTAAAAACCTGACCACAAATGGTGTTATTTAGCGATTGACTGCTGCGCTGCGTGTCGCGGGTTCGATTCCCGCACGGAACAAATATTAGTATGGCCTACAAGTAGTTGTTCCGGGTCTGGCTGTTTGTGTATGTGAGTTTAAATGTTTGTAAACGCACCCACGATACAGGAGAAATTCCTAGTGTGGGGCAATGTTTAAAAAAAAACAAAAAAAAAAAAAAAAAAATGGTGTTATTTGCTGATAACACATCACTGATTTTTAAAGTAAGCAGACGTGCACAGGAGCTTGACGACGTAAATAATGCTATGCTTATGGTCTATAATTGGTTTACTGTAAATAATTTAGTATTATGGGGTTCTCATCTAACATCACTTGCAGGGCGGCTAAGTTCAGCCGCTTACGCCGTTTGGAAAATCCGTCAATTAAAAGACGTGGATACCGCGAGACTGGTCTATTTTAGTTACTTCCATAGCATCATGTCTTACGGTATTTTGCTGTGGGGACAGGCTGCAGATATTGATTCTATCTTCATTCTGCAAAAGAGGGCTGTCAGAGCCATTTACAATCTCAGCAGACGCGAATCTCTAAGGGAACTGTTTCAAAAAATTAACATCATGACTGTTCCATATATACGAAAACATGATGTACGTTCGAAAAAATCTACATCTTTGTAGTAAGTGACAGGCATAATTTTAACACTAGGAATAGGAACAAACTAGATCAACCGCGCTTCAGATTGTCTAAAGTAAAAACTTCTTTTATGGGGTACTGTGTAAAATGTTATAATAAAATACCACTCGATACTCTTCAATTAAACGAGAAGAAATTTAAAACATCCGTAACTAGTTGACACACTCACTAGTTGATCACAATTTCAATATTTGGAAGAGATGCTTCTCCTTTTTGTTTTTTTAGTGTTTCTGACATTACGAACTTAATGTTTATTTTATTCAATCAAGATTTAATTCTTAATACTTCAATATTAAATACCTCTTCCTGATTGGTAGTAATTTTTTTTTCTCATCTCTTAAATCAATTGCAAACTATAGTTTTGTATAATTTAGAAGCATTTTTTAAATTTTGTAAATGTACCATGGATTTTTATGATATTTTAATATTGACTTGAAAGAGCATGGTAGTTGAGTATATGTCATGCTCACTTAAATGTCTCAATGGTGGTGGCGCGTGTGTTGGATCATTCGGTTCCCTACGAAATGATTGAGCTGGGTGGTGCTGATCCACGCGTCATGTTCGTGAATGGGCGCCGTCGATTGAGACTGGTCAGCTCTTAACTGCCAGGGCTTATTTTTAATTTTATGTTTTAAATTGTTTCTTTTTTACATTGTTCTCACATATAGAAGCAATAAGAATAATATACCCAGGATTTTGTAATAATATCTTGATTTAAAAGAGTGTCCGTGGGGTTCAGGATTTTGTAATAATATCTTGATTTAAAAGAGTGTCCGTGGAGTTTCTTGCCCGTTCTTCTCCATAGAGATCTACATTTTGGAATGGGCAACTAGCTTCAACTTTCTGACTACCTGACCGACTATTTGATTTTGACAATTCAAAAGTGCCTGTAAATGGTTTAATTGAAATAAATGATTTGGGTTTGAGTTTGAGGTTGTTATAACATGACATCTTCTTTTCGAGTCGATGGATTTGTATTAAATGGGCTGAGCCCAGTTAGGTGGTCGCATTAATCGCGGCGTAAGGTTCGTTTTTTAGGTCCTCAAAAGTGTGAGGTATAGGCACTTTGGACGCTCCAACAGATGGGCATGAAACTGACTCAATGTAATTTTATTTACAGTACGAACGCGAAATCGAAAGGTTAAAATGTTCTGTGGAACTTTTACGGGGAAGGTTGGGGCCTGCCGAACCAGGCCAAGTCGATCACACGGACGCCAAAATGAAGGCTATCATTTCAAGGTAAATATTTTTGAGATTCAGACCAGTGAACTGAAATTTAGTTTTAAAAAAATACCCTTTTTCCCAATACCTACCATAGATTTTATCTACATCGGCGCTGTGCAGAGCAATCCTTGTAATGAAATAAAAAATGTTTGTCTTTATATTTATATTTTGTGTAGAAAAATAAATAATTGAAAAAAACAAACGTGCACATCTCTAAGATGATTCTAAAGCCTTATATTGAATGAAAACCTAGAAGAATGTCAATGACGGGCATTTTTCAGACAGTTTGTAACCTCCCCTGTAGAATAACGTTTATTGCAATCACGAGATACAATATATATTTATTTTGTAAAACACGTGTACAGTATACAGGTCTTATAATTAATATGAGGTAGCTACATGTTTTGCCATTTACGGCGTACAAAATAGGCTCACTAGACAAACAATACTAACAGAAAAAAAAAATTACAATGTCAAAATTTAAATTAAATTATAATTACAATGTCGATATTTAATTCAAAATTACATAGTCAAAATTTAAATTAAATTCAAAATTAAAATGTCAAAACTAAAATTTCATTTGAGAATTCTATACAAGCAAAAATCGTTTAAGAATTCATCTACGCTGTAATAGCACTTCTCTAGTAATAACCCCGAAGGGACTTTTTAAATTAGTCACAAACTAACCTCAAAATCCTAATCTCCAGGTTGATCTGCGTAGAAGAAGAGCTAAGACGCGAACAGCGCAAGATGGCCGCCGCCCTGTCGCACAAGCAGCGCGTGATCGAGGCGCAGGAGCACCGCATCGCCGCGCTGGACGAGGCCAACACGCGCCTGCTGTCCGCGCTCGTGCACCTGCAGCAGCGCGCGCCGCCCGCCGCGCCGCACGCGCCGCACTCGCACCAGGAACTGCAGATATAACACGCTCTCATTAGCACACAGATGTAGATACAGGGACATGCAGCAAGCTCGTCAATAGAGAACGTTTTCACCTAGTTTTTACCGGCGATTTCTTTGCGGTATCAAAGACAAAATCATCACCCTTAAACTAAAATAAAGTAAAAGTACGATGGCACTATAGCACTTTTTGAATATACATACATCATGATAACACGATTCACAAGCGATGGCTCCCTATAAATGACGGAAACATCAACAAAATTGCATTATCCTTTATCTATAGCTGTGTCAACCCCTCTATTCTTCCAGTCTCAATAGTAATGCTGATAACACTGCTGTGTCTACATATTTACGCTCTGTTTTTGATCTCCATTTTTATTGGATAACTAAAGGCATATTAATGTTGATGCATTTGATTTTAATGAATGAAGATATACTTGTGTAAACCGTTAGAAAATTATTATTTGCGAGTATTGAACCTTGTTTCTCAGTGCTATTATGTAATGTATGGATCGTTATGCAGTCAGACGACTTTAGTTTATTTGGAGCACTATGTGCAAGTAGATTTTAAAATATTCAGTACGTTTCTGTTCGGTATTTGTCTTTAAATAAATTATATTCTCATAGTTTTACGCACAAGTGGTACAATGGTCCGTTTGGTGGTGTGTTCGTGTAGTGAATGGTCTACTTTTGCTTGTCTAAGGTTTCATACAGTTATATGCACAATTTATTAACAAGTATTGCACCCCGTTTATCTATATGATTATTAAATTTAATTCTTCGACGTTGTATATCTTCATTAGTTGCAAAATGAATAAACTCCTTGCGGAAATGAAATTTGTTTTAACATATTAAGTACTGTTTTATTACTTGTGTATCGCAATAATTGTTTTGCCATTTATCATTTTTATTACATTGTTTCATTAGTTTTATTAAAATATGCTTTAAATGACATTAACTTTCTATAAATATCAGTATTTCACATAAATTCGATGAAACGTTCGTTCCATGTGTCGACATGTTTGTTTTCTGTAACAATGATACCAAAGACGATTGAATATCCCTTAGACTATAGTTGTAGTGGTCAAATCGAACCCGCTGCAATGAAGTCCTAGTGTTGTATTTTAAAATAAAAAGTTATAGATTTTATAATGATAGTATAAGACTTGTATCATAATATTCTTAAGAAATACGATAAGTTTAATGTGGTGTAAAATCAAAAAATATTTTTAATACCTTTCGAGTATTAGACTATGGGAATTATGAAACGTTAAACAACCTCATGTTTAAAATTGTAAGTCTGTATCAAAATTTTAACTAAGTTTCGAACCACAACTTATGTCGTATTGTGCAACATAGTTACAGCGAAAATGTAATTTAAGCCATAACTTCAAGTTAGTATACCTGCACAGGTATATAAATTATAACATTAAATTATGAATTACGTATTCTTTAGTTTCATTATGATTTCCCCGCCTTATAAAATTCACTTGTATACATACCTATTATAAAGGTATGTATACAAGTGAATTGAAAATGATGCTTATTTGTAACCCCCTCCAATAGCCATGTGTAATACACCGTTGGATAGCTCCTTTTAAACTGAATAGAAGTTAATATGGCGCTTAATTCCAAGTTATACTGTACCAGTTTTAGCAATACAAAAATAAGGATTTTTTTAGATTCTTCATAATTCACTACCCTTTCGAGCTTTCTAACGGTAAATCTTGGGTTTCTATCGGTAGGCAGTGTCGTCAAATAAAGCTTGCAGCATTTTAGCTTGGCACCGAATCGGCATCACCAATGAAACTTCATTCATACTCGAACGGCCTGGTTGGCGGTGTGTCGGTGAGGTGTGGCGGTGCTAATGAGGTCACAAAATAACGGCTGTCCTGTAAATCCTTGATTTAGTCCAATGTTATGATATTATGGTAAAAAAATATATTAAATGACGAAAAAAAAGTCAGTCGTGCTTTTTATGCCGTTTCTTACTATTATGCGACTGTTTAAATATTCGTACTGGGCACTGGACTCCGGTTACACTTTTTCTTGTTGACCCCAGCTATCGTTTGGATTTTGTTACCTGCCTCGTTAGAATTACAAGAGCTTTTAAGTTTGAGGCAAGCCATTTGGATTTTCCGAGCTATAACACTGAACAACAAGTTATCTATTTGAGAGCATACTAAATGAAGCTGGCAAGATCTTTCTTCAGCCAATATTAACACAACTTTATACATATCCAATAGAAGTTTAAAGGAAACATGCACTGGAATATATACTTGATTACAGGATTAGTGAAAATGCTTGGCTCTAACCTGAAGGCTAATCTAAATCTAGTCGCAGTCTCATCTCGGCGACAAACAAATGCCAAAAACTTGTCAAAATGTAGGGAAATTAGAGATATTTTTGACAGATTGAGACAGATCAGACTGTGAACGTTTTTAAAATTACGAGAATTGCCCCTCTGGTCGCATCCATTCACGACATATAAATATAAAAAATACTATTGTTTCTTACTAGTTAATAATGATAACGAAAGTACATACATGCTAGTGGACGCACTGTGTACACAGGTATTTGTACTTGTATTACCCAGTCCCCAGGTTGTAGAGGTAAGATACGCAATCGCTCAATGTAAAATACTGATATTCAACTGCATCCAGTTAGATTGGTAGATGACCCTTACATAGTTGGGAAATATTTATTAGCAAACGTCGTAAAAAACCAGATTACTTTTATGCGATTTCTGACTTTTCTAGTAGTCTAACCTCAGTTGGTCCAAAAGTTTCTTTGAATTCTTATCCCAAACTGCATCAATTAACAAAATGGCAACATAAAAATAACTGTTCTGTAGCTCGACGGTCTCTTATTAGCTCGTCTCAAGTTCCACCTTTATTACTCAGATCGGACAAGGAATCTAGACTAAATCTTAATAACTTTCTAATGATGTATCATTTATTCCTATTGGAGCCGATACCAGAAAAAAGTCGCTTTTCGTGTCTGTCTGTGACTGCGTTGTTCTTCTAAACCAACGGATTTTGATGCGGTTTTCCCCATTATTAGAGAATTTAATATAGAAGGTTTACATGTCGATTGTCAATGTTTTGCCAAGTCGCAAAAACCGTGCGAAGCAGGGGCAGGACACTAGTTAATAAATAAAAAGAGAAAATATATCAATCATTATTGTAATTCTTAAACAGCACATGGACAATAATACAAAGACAAAACAATTTTTTTATGTTTTTGGCTCGAATCCGGCAGGTAGGCAAACATATCGCTTGTTCATTAAAACTATTTTTCTTTCCATAGTCTCTCTCTTACAGTAAGGATGTATTAATTGTATATCGTCTACTCTACCAAACAAATAGGAAAAATATATCTCTCGAAATTTTTTGTCTGGAAACTCTGGCTGATACATGGTTCTCCATAGCAAGTTAGTGACGTACGCATGCGACTTGAATAAAGCCAGTTTGTACCTTTCAGTATATGGCTTAAAAGTATCGTTCAGAAACTGTTTATATGCCCAAGTGGTACGGCGTCCGTACTTCGGCTCTTTTGGTGGAGACACGTGGCCAAAACCTTTATCTGCGAGCGCGGTGAACATATTCCAGTACGTGGTGCTCTTACGCAAGTATTCTTTTTTCTCCCAATACGTAAACTTCCCATAGAGTCTTTGTCTCATCCATTCTTTGAGTTCTGGAACTAAGTGCAAGTCCGGCAGGCGCGCTGCGACGTTGACCTTTCGCATCAACCGCAGTGCGCACTTTAAGTAATCAGTTATCTTGGGACGAATTCCTAGGCAAGTTTGAGATACTTCGCCACGTAACTGTTTTGCTTTACTCGTCTCATCGCCGGCCTGTAAGACGTTATCTCCATCCTTCTTTGAATCTTTCTCTGCTTTCTTCTTTTTCTTCTTCTTGTCTGTAACTTTACTTGCATCATCGTCGTCCACTCGCAACGCACTCTCTGTCTCCCAAACCTTCTTGAATGTTTTCTCTATGAATAGCCTTTGTGAATCAAGATCGTATATTGTGTCGTAGTTAAATTTTAACGGGGCGTGCCGGGTAGGTTTTGTAAAATAGGGCAACTCTTCTTGTGAAAACTGGCCGTCATCATTGCCAAAATCGTAGTAATGCCCACAGTTACATTTAGTATTTTTAGCATAAAGAAAAACAGCTTCTTGCCATTTCTTTACACAATCACATTTAGCAAGCTTCGCATCTGGTGGCCATCCACGAAAACCGCAATGTATGTTAATCATTTGTCCTTCCACGCAGGCGTAACCTCCGTGAATGAGTTCCCCTTGTGCGGGTAGTATAGTAATATTGCCCAAAACATAATATGTCTTGCCACGAACCTCAAAAACACCGTTTATTGTGTATTGAGCATTCCACAAGCCAGTCTTAGGGGGCACTAGTCTTTTTCGACGCGTTTTTTTCTTTTGTGTTGCTATTCCGATGCCATATTTCTTTTTTTTAGAACTGCCCTCAACTTGTAGTTTCATCCTTGATCGTGATTTACGCTTGGGTTGGACAGACTTTCTAATTTCCGTGGGCGATACATGAGGTTTTATAGTATTGATGCCAGCTAATTTTTCGCAGTATGATATCGGTAATCGCTTTTTAGGTGGTGGCGGGAGAGGAGGTGGCGGTGGTGGTTTCGGCATGAACGGCTCTTCCTCATAAGGTGCATTAAGTGTAGCTAAATTTGGCAAGGGTAGGGGCGGCTTGCGGTGGTGTCGGGGCGGCTCATACAATACTGCAACCATTTTTTGAAGATACGGAGATGGAAGTTTTTTTTGAGGTTTCGGTTTTGGTTTAGATTCTGATGGTATAGTTGAGACATCTGGAGCAAATGTCTTCTCAAGCAAACATATTAAGTTATCAAGTCCTAAATAGAGAATAGCTGATAAAATAAGTCTGGCATTAAGACAATATGAGGTACGTTTTCCGTTTATAGGGTAGCCATACGTAGAATAGTAAAGTTCAGCGAGCATTTGTTTTGGGTCATTATGAGCTAAAGTCAAGCAAGGCATAAGTTCCGTGTATTGCGGGCAAGGAACCAGACCAAGCTTATGCATAATTGCGGCCGACCGGATAGGACGTCCTTCGAGTAAATCTTGGTATATGGACATTTCTAATGTGTCTAATGCTTGCCTTTGTCTCACACTTAAAGCTTGGTACCATTTAGGTCCCACTGCAAGTATAATGCTATTAAACATTTGTTTATTTTTGCGCTTGCGATACTCTTTAAGATCCTCTAAAAAGATTTGTCTCTCACGAGTTTGGCTTGCGTACACAACCTGCAGGCGACGTCGGACCTGCTCGTCGCGGCCGATGGTCTCCAAGCCATGTTTTCGCTCAACCATGTTGATCCAAAAATGATTAGACAATTAGATACCTAATAATTAAAACACACTCGTATTTTTGTGTATAACTGAATTATACTGCAATTTTGAAAAAAATACATCAATTATCTAGATATTTTGAGTGAAAACTGAAGAAAATGTCAATGTTTTTTCATGTCATGTCATTTAATATTGCTGTCATCAACCAGTATCAGAATACCAAAATAGGTTCTTTTTTAGGTATACAAAAGAAGTAACTAAATTCATATTTAATATAATGTATAGGTCGGTACTAATTCCACAGAAATTAGTTTAATATTTTGTTGGTCATCCTATGGTAGGTAGTAAACCTTTCAATTTACGGAAACATTATGGTATTGAGTATACCGCCATCTATTGTCGAGTAGTTGAAAACCTGTATGTAATCGTGAATTTCTCTTAACTTACAAATTGTACAATGTAATAATGAATAATTCCGTTCGAATAAATACGAAATGACAAATAACGGTGTCCTAGGAAGTAAAATATTTATTTATACACGTAAGTACGTCGGGAGCAGGGGGCGAGTGACGCTGCGACGGGCATGGCCCGATCAGCTGTGTGAAACTCGGCCGGTCGAAGACCCGAACCCGGAGGTGAACGCCCCTACCCATTCATCACCTGAATAATTCCTCACCTCATTCATACGCACTGGCGAATCCATCTCAATATTTTAGCTCTATCCATTGTTCCGGAAACCATCAATCAAGTGAGACTTTACAGCGGTCGCCTCAACATGGTAAAATCGATTGACCGCTCGAGACAGTGGCGTAAACACCGGTAGTGAATGAAGTTCCATTTGTGGATAACGTTACTGAATTGTATTTAGCAATGGGAACGAATACGTGATGGAACTTTGTGGATCTGAGGAGTTCTTTAATTTTCACTAAATGTGTGCGTCAGCGTTCCGCTTTAAGTAGATTACCTAGGTATCTATTATGTAATATGCAGTACGCAATTAATTATCTATCAGTCCATTACATACTACTGAATTCTATTGAATTTAAAACTTATAATAAAGCTTTGATGACACAAATTCCTTATCAGTCACTCATCGTGAGAATGCCGATAGAGAATTTATGGGTAATCACCACAATTGACCAGTGATCGGTTTGGTGATCGCATTATCATTCATTTACCGAGCACTGATCTCTATTAGGAGGGACATGCTTCACTTTAACATAGCGATTGTTTCATATAACACGATATTTAAGAATTTAAATAGATAAGTACCTACTTGAAATGATTTATATGTTAATAGTATAAAAAAGCATGAATTAAGTAATAGTTTAATTACTTTTATTACAGCAATTTGATTGAATTTAATAATGACAATATACCTTTGGGGAGGCCTTTGCCCAGCAGTGGGATAGAATAGACTAACACAAAAAAAAACCTTTAAATCACTAATGTATATATGATATGATTCACACACGCTCGTGACGATGACACAGCGAGCTTCACAATAATTCACATTCCTTAATTTAATGTGATTCACTGATTAAATTATAGTCAGTGTACATTGCCTTTGGTGTCAAATCGACATCGTTACCATCAAAAGACAATAATTTGATATTATAGAAATGTAGACGGCTAACGGTTTTTTTCGAAAACTTTATAGTTCATCATCTGCCTAGCTATTTCCCATGTTGGGATCGGCTTCCAGTCTAACAAGATGCAGCTGAATACCAGTATTTCCCATGGAGCGACTGCCTATCTGACGTCCACAAACCAGTCACTGGGTAATACGATAACCCTTGGTAATACTTGTTGTCAGACTTTTGAGTGACTTAATTTGACGACCCGTAACGCAAAGGAAAGTTTATCAAAGAATTATTTCGAACGAAAATATTGAATTTGCCGACCGCAAAAATTTAAAATATGTAATCAATTGTGTCTCAGAGTACAATAAAGTAACTAAGTGTCTCATGGTATTTATAAGACCTTTTGCTTCTAACATGTTCCTGAGGCCCGCTAGCATTGTCGCCATATAGTAATATCGTTAGATTCACCAGGGTTACTGTTTAGCAAAAGGATTACTGATCCAACGCACTGATTTGGCAAGTTGCTACCTAACTTCTCTAAAATGTTGTAAAAGAATTCCGAAACATTTTTTTTCGAATTATAATGCCAGATTTGCACAAACCTTGTAAGTATTAAAAAGTATATCGAGTTTTGTTGATCTTACTAGTCGTTTCGAACCTTAGCTAGCCAGTAAATAGAATTGTACCTAATCTAGTTTGGGACTGTCGATGTTACCCATCTTATGCCTAACTTCTCAACTAAATCCTAATACTTAGCCCGAAACTAGGTAAATTTACATTATGTCTATAAAATACATGTTGTGCTGCTCCACGAACGATGGAACACTTAATATCATGTCCTGCGTGTCCTGTCAGCTGCCCGTTACAAGAACTGATAGACGCTAGCGATGGCGCCAAACACGTAGCCAAATTCTGGGCCGAGTCCATTTAGATTGCCATCGACACGCTAAGAAAAAGAAAAAATGTACATTACAAACGTCAAGGAAAAAACATTATTTTGAATATTGGCAAGGTGATATGTTGCAACCTTTAGGGCCTGACCGACCACATTACCTTCCAATTAGAAACAAGTGTTCACTTTTACAGGTTGTATAGTGTTTCGCCAATAGCTCTTGGTTTTTACACAAATTCAATTTCTCTAAACGATACTAACATTGAATGTTTCCACGTAGCCACTGGCTTATATCTTGCATAACACTAAGTATTACTACTGCATAGTAGAAAAACCACGCTAGATTCTGACCACTATGCATATAGTGGTAAGAATCTAGCGTGGTTTCTCTCGCGTATTTCGAAGGGATTAGACAAAGTAACGCATACCCTTATTGTTGTAAATGAGATAAGCTAATTCTTCCTGAAAAACGTATCACGACTGTACAAAAAATAAAGACAGCAAAGAAATTACGGCACGCACCTATCTTATATCAGCGAAAATCAATGCTCAGTTGTATGAAAACACAGTTGTATTTCCCCAGCGCGGAAGATGTTTATCTGTGAGCTAGACACTAGACACTAGGCAGGTAGGCAGGGCTGCATCATGCCGTGTCTGGGTGCTCATGAGCGTTCACTTTCCACGTGTCAGGAAGTATCCGAAGCCACTTTCACTCCATTCAAGATCACAGCCGCTCGTTCCGCCTCGCGCTGCCAGCCCGCGGTTCTAAACAATAACTATTTATTGTCTACATCGCATTTTCCCATTTTACTTTGATTGCTTATTGGCTAAGATCACAGATTGCTGGATTTCCATTTGAGTTAGGCTAAAGAGTTTTTAACTTCGAGCTTAGATCGACAGTTAAGAAAATGATATTGTTTATAAACCTTAAAAATGCTACTTGTAAGATTTATATTAATTTCAGGCGCTCTTTCTTATACAGGTTCAATGACCGAGCTCTTATCTCGCATGCATGTGTGCATCTACGTGTGGTGTGTGCGTGGCTGCGCCTGCGCTGTGCCGCGTACTCGTATTGTAAGCTGCACATTATTATGCAACGCTTATGAAGCGGTTAAGCTGCATTATCGGAAAGCGCATCGAAATTTATATTTAGCGTAAAGATGGTTTATTATAGTACAAATTTGCGGGACGCGCGCGCCAACTTTATTTATAGGTACATGTAACGCCTACGGATGAGCTGAAATCTTCGTTTAACCCTTCATATGCCGTACGTAGATCCACGCGAGACACAATGGCTTTTTAATTGTGTCTGTAATTACGACATTCAACAGGTTAAAGGTCTTTCTTGAAAAATATACCATCATCGGAATAGCCTTTTCCCAACTATGTTGGGGCCAGTTTCCAGTCTCACCGGATGAAGCCAGTATTTCACATGAAGCGACTGCCTATCTAACCTCTACAACCCAGTTACTGGGTAATACAATAAACCTTGATAAGACCACTTGTAAAATTAATAACCGCTATATTTTTTCTTGTAATCCAACTCTCTAAAATACTGGATTAGCTAACCTTCTCTCTAATTACACAATCTGAAGTAAAATATTAATTTATAGTGATCCTGAAAGGAAATATAGCCCCAGTTGCTATGGCGTAAATTGTGTAACATAATGTATTAACTTCAGCAAATACGGCGCGAGTTATTAATATTGTCCAAAACATTTATGCACGTTTAAAAAAATGCTGTAATAATCATTATTTGTACGGACAGCAAAATAATACGACAGTAACATAACGCAAGCCAAGTGGACGGTTTGATCGAACCTAATGTCATTCAAAAACTACATCCCGTTTTTTAAGTAAAACAGTTAGCATGCAGCAGTTCTAAAAAAGGAACACAATAATTGTTAGGTATATAGACAGTTGAATTATCGTGTCGCGGGACAGGTGGCATCTCTCAATCCAACTTACGAGTGTCTAACACGTAAAATGAGAAAGTAAAAGCACGACGACAAGACTGTATCCTTTGACAAATAGTCCCTGAAGGGAGGAGGGCGATGCCCAAATATTGGGTGAACAACCTCTTAATGCTTTGAGGAGACATTTTATTTTTACCATACAACGCGTACCTACTGTGGACACGATAGAATTGGACATAGATATTAAAAAGTTTCCATACGAAGTTTTTAATAGAGCGAGCTATAAGGACATTGACAAATTTTCAAAGTCACTCGTCGATATTTTCCGGTGCGTTTACCTACATACGCAGTTTTCTCGGAAGTGCGTCATTGTCGAGCTGTCGAGTGACACCCGTTTATTATTATAGTTCGTCGGCTGACAGCGTATGAACGAAAATATCGGCGTTATCAACGTCTAATTATAGAGGGAACTCCGCTCGAGTCAAGGGTACGTTAACTCCTCCAAGTTCAAAGGTCACGGAGGTCAGGGCTGAACCAAATTCGCCACAAACTTCACAAACAAATTCTATTCTCTCAACAAGCATTGAACTTTCTTTTGTCTGCCGAAATCTTATATAGGATAACCATTTCCGTTTCCTGGAGTGCTTAGGGATAAAACGATGCATTACGCTGGTACGGGCAGTAAAAATCATGATATCGTCAAAAATACTCTTAATTAAGGAAATATTGTATGTGTATTTGTATTTCCTCTTTCTTAATTACTGCATCAAATTCCTGTTGTTCTGATTACTGAGCTTAGAAAACGGTGACATTTCGACAATGGTTTTCCGGCGGTAGTATCGCGGTGGGTGTGCGTGTGTGAGTGCGTGCTGTTGCACGGACGAGCCGCGCGCGTGTGTGCCTCAGGATCGCGTTACAGCTGAAACTTGGGGCGCCTGCCGAAAACTGCGGTCGTCGACCCGGTCAGGAGCCCGGCCGTAGAGCGCGCGCGACTACCGTTGATACATGGTCTCACGCAGCCGTATATGCTGTAACGGATTCATTGAAAGAAAAATATACATGTTTGTTGGATTTGTTGCATCCCTATATTTTTATTCCTAACCATCCTGTCACGTTACTAGACGATTTTACAGCAAACTTAAGAAAAATATAACAGTGTTTTTTTAAAATACTGATGAATTCCCTACAGCTTGAAAGTACTGTGATTTTAATTGAATATATCTATGTAGGTATTAGGAGACGTTAAATTGTCCACTATATTTTGTAAACTTTCAGTTACTGATAATTTATACAACGACTTACATACACTAAATACATAATTTTCCTTAACTTTCATCTCCTTAACTTGTCACCAGTAACCATCAAACCAAGACACGCCGCCACTCAAAGTACCGTATTTCCTACAAGTATCAAGTCGCGGCGCGCGCGCTACACTACTCGGTGATATATTTGGTGACATTGAACCGAGTCCATTGCCAACGACCTCACTCCTCGGGGAAGCGCGGTTTGCGTAATCGCTCCTGCGTACTGTACACAGACCCCGACATAACAAACACACACACAGACCGACACGCACACTAAAATACTACTCGTCATGAACTCTGATAACATTTATATGTTTAGTAATAAAAATTAAATGTAGAAATATACTGTGGTGTGGTGTACCATTCAAGTATGTGTGTACGTAATTTAATTTCGTTAGTTTGTAGCCAAGTGGAGGGAGGAATTAATTTTAATTGAATGGTTACTGATAAAATCATTATAATTACTAATTAGGTAAAACTCGATTTCTGATTTCAGTTTTGTGTTCAATGAGGTGTATTTAGTAAATAGGATAATGGCCTGTTGCTTAGCTGGATTAGCAATCTTGACCAATATTTTCATCATACTATTTTTTTAGGTTAGTTTCACACGTGCACAACAAATCAACGGTCTCGTTATGAAAACGGGGAACAGGGAAAACTAAAAATAACATTTGATTATATCTTTTCCTGCAGATGTCTGTCGATTGCTAACGTTTTAATAACCGCTACTGAGCAGGTGCTTTCACTGAGCTTACCATAGTTACCATACCATACAGAATAAGGAAATTCTATTTTAATTTTGTATTTTCATGATATTTCCGTACGGTAACTCGATCTCTATATGATCTAAATTTTGGAAGGGGCAATTAGAATCAATTTTTTTTTTTTGTAATTTTGACGTTCAAAAGTGCCTTTTATATGCCTACTTGAAATAAATTATTTAACTTGGTCTCTATATGAAAAACCTTTTGCTCTGCAGAAACATCGGTATTATTTTTTTTTTACGTTAAAATTAATATCGTCTTTCAATTCCTTTTCTTTCATTTTTTTCTTCTTATTAGCGTACCTACTTCGATAGCAAAAAAATATAATGAGAAAGTTTTTACTAAAAAGTATAACCCCTTTTAGACTACACGATATTTAGGGCCAGATATTTAAGTGATGTGTATTTTTTATTCGCCGATTCCCGGGGATTCTGACCCTAGAAAGGGTCCCAGATTATCGCGATGTATAAGGCTTTAATTTAGACATGAAATTAACGGGAACTTTGATAACTGACGCAGTCAGCAACAGAGTAGGCGGCCATTAAACATTTTGTTTTTTTAAGAAATTTCATAAGTCTAAGAATAATACACATGTGCATGTTTCCACTGCTGGGACACAGGTCTCGGTGAGAGGAAGTGGGCCGTAATCCACCATTCATAAGTATAGTAAAAAAAAAGGCTCAATATTCAACGATTCTTTTAACTTAGGGTACAAATACAGTAATAATAGAGCCTATCTGAAAATACTATCGTGTGTAGACTTATGCCTATGTTTAAAAGTAAATACGAAGACACTAATATCTAAATATTTAAATAAGATGTTTGTTATTTTATTTTCTTAGCCTTCCTAACTCTATAACATTATTATTTCTTAGGTACAAGAAAAATATGAATTCCTTGTGAAGGTAAGTTCCGTTGGCTTCGCGAATTCCGCGCAAGGATCAATACTTGTAATTTGACATTCTTCAGATCTTTAGTGACTCATTAATGTAAGAATGCTATTTGTGATTAAGCACTATCAAACAGCCTTGAGATGCAATCACCTGATCTGAGGGGCAATTCTCGTAATTTTAAGAACGTTCACAGTCTGATCTCAGTCTCAATCTGTCAAGAAATACTTCTAATTTCCCTACATTTTGACAAGTTTTTGACATTTGTTTGTCGCCGAGATGAGACTGAGATCAGACTGTGAACGGTCTTAAAATTACGAGAATTGCCCCTCTGATCAGCCTTTTGATTATGATCTGACAATATTTAAGCTCTCCCCTTATTACACACTTTAGATTATCTTTAATTTCACGTTTTAAAAGCTTCAACTAGGGAATTATAGTTTAAAATGGTAAAATATGTCTAATGAAAGACAATCTTAATTGGAATAAGCACCACTAAATAAATAAAATATTTCTACTGACAGGATTAAAATACCTACTTACAATTTTTTCTATTTCAGGATCCAAGCCGGGACTACAGCGACCGCATGAACTAATAAAACTTATAAATAAATAAGTGATTATTATAACATTTTAGAAAATTGTAATTACTGTTACTCACAAATACCTTTGTGAAACGTAATAGATCAACGCTTGTCGACTTCTATTTGACTTTAAAACAATCAAAACATACAAAGTGTGACGCTACAAGGAAAACAAGGTATAAAAATTAGTTCAGATTTTTGTTTTTTGGTCATTGAACTTTCTTTTAAAACAAAGTTGTTGTGCTACGATTCTACAAGGTCAATAACTGCCTACAAATATCAGATATCTGCACGTCCCTAACGAAGCACTGATAACACTAATAACACTAATTAAGTTAGTGTTTATACAGTAAACAATCGACTACAATCATAGTTTGCTTAATCATTAAAAAATAATTCAGTAGGGTTGAGTTGACTTTGAAAATAATAATTGGGTGATTTATCAATCAATTTGGTACATAGATAAACAACGTTAGGAATCGTAACCGAACCTTTGAACCGGTATGTAGGTATCGCTATGTATATGTTTTTACCCGGTATCAAAAGAATGAAGAAAAATAAAGAAAGAGAGAGAGAAAAAGATGAAAGAGAGAATTTCAAATCACGCTAGGCAAAGACCTATTTAAAAAGACATTACAAAAAAGATAACATGATATCCAAGCGCTGAAGCCTAAGGTATCTAGGTATACATATATATTTTTTTTTAAGAACGGAGGCTTATGTCTGACTCCTACCGACTAATAAGCTAGCCGCTAGCACAATGCTAAGCGAGCAGCCATTTGGCGCAATCTTTGGACTCACACCACACGATGGTCGTTGCAAAACTGATTGTTGCCTTCTTTCAAATTTTCTTTTTTTTACTTTATTGTTTGGTACCGTATTTTGTTGCACCAAAAGAAACATTTTTGCCAGCCAGTATTTTGTCCTATTTTATTGATGGTAATATTATATAATTATTCTACGCAATATTTTTAATTCACGTGTGCCAAAAACCCGGGTAATGACCCTTTGACTCCGGAAATTTAGACTGCAAGGTATACCAAACTACTGCCAATGTAACGGGACGGTTCACCAAAAGTAATTACTTCTGTTTGATGCCACTTAATGCTTCAATAGATTGCACCTATATATACTGTGGTGATTTCTGAGTTTTGCGCAAGGATGACAGTACTATTAGGTAATCCTTACCTTATAATTAGCTTAACTAACTAAAGTCGGAAATGCACCTGAAGATTAACCAAAAGTGGTAGCAGGACTCCTTCATAAAAACTTCTTCGATGTTTTTTTTTAAGAGACCCTTTTATTTTCAGTGGATGCTTTCAAAATCTAACAAAAGTTTATTCTTTACCTTGTCCTCACCCGTTGAGGAAACAGTGTGTAACGACAAAGTGGATACAAGTCTAAAAATAAAGAATCAAATGAACATTGTGTTTTTAATTTTCCGGTCAAATAATTATATTTACAGTATGATTTATGATAATTACATACGAGTACCTACATATACATACATAACACCACGCCTGTATTCCCCGAAGGGTAAGGTAAAGGTGCACCTGTGGTACACCCACATTTTTTTTATAAGTTATTAAACCGAAAGTTATTAGCTTTGTATTTTTAACTGATTTAAAAAAAAGAAGATTCTCAGTTCGTCGGAATCTTATTTTTTTTATAAGCAAAAGCCCGTATTCATCAGTTTTCAGCATTTTCAGGCTGATGTTTTAGTCCCGGGGATGATGGGGATACTAAGGTTTTTATTTAATTATTTAATTTTCAGGCAAATCAATCGATTCACAATTTCGCAGAATTTGCGGACATCTTTAGTGCCAGTCCCGAACTATTAAATTGGAAAAGAGGTCATGCCCTCTCACAGATTAATAGGAACATCCAAACCACCTCCTACTATCCGCCAGATTTGCTACGTCACAGCTCTCTAACCTTTATCAAACTAAGTTCTGTACTCTAGGGGGTCAAAGAATTAGGGACGTCGGTGGTCGTTAACCCTTATTTGAATGTACGACAGATCTAGTTTAATTTATGTAAAACTAAAATTTCGCAATATTGTAAGACTTTTTATAGTAAACTACAAATGTTTTGGTTCACTAACAGTTTGCTCAAGGTCTCGCAGGGTGCGCCGTTGTGTGGCCCCCGCGACTGCCGCGAGGTGCGCTCGCCTAGTCCGCGGCCACTTTCACTCTCCACCGAGACCATTGGAGACCATTATAGAACCGCTTACACTTGCTGTAACAGTCGCATCACTGTTTAGATTGACGGGTGAAACCTGACACGCCGCGCTACATGCATTTCATACAACCCTGTCATCCGTCTACTACTGCAATTTTTTTATAAGTATCCTATTACGAGATCGAGGGAGGTCCGGCAGATAACTTTGTTTACATATTGTATGACAATCCACAAAGCAAACGGCAAACTCAACGATTTTCTCGATAATGTAAGAAAAACAAATGAACACTAGTGTCAACGACCGAGCGCTGCACGTAAGATTCGGACAGATGAAGAGAATACTTACCATCCGCATACTTTTGTACAGCCAGATTGCAGTTTACATGCTGTGAATTTTAATCGCATTGCCGAAATGTACTGAGACGAAATGAGAGGTCGGTACTGAAGCGTGATCCAGACGATATTGCATAAACCTGTTGAGACAATGAAGCACAAAGAGTGGTGCGAAACACATGTGCACTGTGCAGTATGGTCGCGTGAGGAAAGCGTCGTTAGCTCGTGTGTTGCGGGTCTGATTCCCGGCGGAAGGGTCCCGGAGGAACGCTCCAGGCGGGGTGGTGCGGCAGTGTGCCGGTCAGTCACCGCTCTGCCGGCGCGCCGCGCGCTCGCTGCTGTGTCGTCTTGCGTCGCTCCACGCCGCGCTGCTATTGTTCCGAGTAGCCGACACCTCGTATGTTTATCTGCTACCCTGGTACGCATGGCACATCTAGTATGAACTTGTGACGTGATCTTTCTGTTTTTCAGACTAGTGCCTCTATCTTTCAGTGGATTGTGACCGTTTATGTGTAAGATAGTGGAAAGTGACTTACTACCGTGGATTTTTATTACTGAGGATTTTTCCGGGAACGCTGCAGAAGAATCTTCTGCAGTAATAACTTCAGGTCATTGTTTTGTAAACTGTTTTAAATGTTTCAGTAATAAGTGTATAATTAATCAATGGTGGAATAACAAACATTAAATAAAACTAAACGTAGATATGACTATAATTTAGGTTCGTTGATATCTTGTGCCAAGTTATTTTAAGTTCACGAAGAGCCTGAAGTCTCATACAAGCCTGAAAAAATTGATAAGTATTTATTTGTGAAAGTTAAGCAGTGTTTGCGTTGCATATTGTTTTCCATAAGTAACTATATAGTAGACTATTTACGTAGTTAAGATATATCGAGAAGTTATTTTTGACTGTAAAATTAAATCGAAACATTAACAGTAATTATGTGAATTATTGCACTTCCGCAGATACTCAATTACATTTGCAACATGTTTATTATTGTTTGTCGCCGTACCTAGTGGTTTTAAATGTACTAGGTACTAATAATTTTAATCATTATAATATAACTTTTTGAAAAAAAAAAAACAAGAATATTACTATTGTTTCGTTACTTAATCATAAATAAGATAAACTTTTGAAACAGCTAATTTGATCTATTAACGCAAATTTAATTCAGGGTAATTATTGTACTCGTGTTCTTCGCCAAACCCGGCGGTACTTTCAGTGATTTATTTAGGCCCAATTTAAAATACCTAGCGTAGAACCTATATAACATAAACAATGTTATTATGTATCTATATTCTAGAGTAAAAATATATGACTATAGGTACAAAATGTGGTATGACAACCACATTTCCTGTATGCGGCTTCAAAAGGACCAAATATATATTCTGAATTCATGACAGAATTTACAAATAAAAACAAATCTTTATTTATCTCAATTACATAACATAAACATCTTCTAATAAACGACTTCAATTCAAACAACCAAAACTTTCCTGTTCTTTATCAAATTGGCAAAAAACAACAGACGCTCGCAGCTTTTTTCAGTTTTGCACACTTAATATAAAAATTAACGTACCTATGAATTTTGTCCGCAGCCGTAAGACCACCATACCTTCACTCAGCACCAGTAGAGATGAGGGAGAAAGGCTGAACGAGGTATCTTGGTGGCATAGGAATAACAATGTAAGTACTAGCTGTAATGTTTTAGTGTCGATACCCTTTTACACGCGGTTCCGTCCATTTGACACCATACATGATTATGAATCCCCTGCAAATTTATCGAAGTTAATTAAAAAAAATTTGCTGTTCCATACATTTTGACCGCGAATTCTATGAAACATTTTTTTTTTTTGATAACCGACAAAACATTTATACGCTAGAATCATGTGCTGAATTCATGGTACCAGGTTGCGCGTCGATGTCCCTGCCACCCTGTACATGCGCGGTGAAACTCAAAAGCTCTTGTCTATAAACGTTGATGGAAAAGCCGAGCTTATGGAAATCTTACAAGGAATATAAGGATGTTATCGATATCAAATATTTTGAAACAAACTGGTGTAGTAAATAGTAGTTTAGATGATGACATGGACAATTACTGTTTTTATGCCTAGTTGCATATTTTTAATGGATGCATACTGGCTGAGTTGCGCATTTCAACCTCGATTTAGAGACAAGAGATCATAGTGTTTAGTCCGTGTAGGGTACACACTTATGCTCGGTTCCTATAATCAAAAACAAATTCTTTTGCTTACCAATGGTAGCATTTTTTATGGTCAAACTGGGCGTATAAATAGATTCGTAAGCTAATTTTACTTGTGATAGCTACTTCCATATGGGACTCTCGTCTACTATGCAAAGCTATGAAGTCTTTGCTTCATTATTGGTACAGATATGAGAGTCTTCATTTTAACCAATATCGGTCCGTCCATTATAGAAATCGGCAGGTAATGGTAATCAACAGACCTACATGTGTTGGAAGAAGATGCGGAGAATTCAAAGAGAGTTGTCATCGATAGAATAGAATACTTGTAGAATAGAATATATAGATATATTTGTTTGTAAATAATGTAGGTGCAAAAATCTGTTGCTACAGTTATGAGCAATCTATCTATTTGGGAAACTTATTACATTTTCACCTGACTGATGCTTTTCTGAAATCGATACTGAATGAAGATTGCATTTCTTAATAATTAAGTACATCCCAGTGAAAAGCTTCCGACAAGTGAAAACCGAGACAGGTACAGGTACATCAATCATATGTGACATTATGATAGATTGATATTTAATTAAGCATCTCGTGATGCTGCTGTACGACAAGCAAATTCAGGAATCACGGATACAAGATCAAATCAATAGCTTCCGCTTATCATATGTTAAAATCTACCAAAAAGCCAACAAGCCTGCTTCTCTTTTAAAATAAAGGAAATGCCACAATGTATTTTTGTACTCAACCATGTGAGCTAGTGTACACTGTGGACGATGGACGACGTTCCGCGAGACTAAGGCTATGAGCTCATCATGACGATTCGACGCGATCTCGGATACCTACCACCACGTCACGAGTTACGCGGTACAGCCAAACTGACGCGAATATACATATTTTTAAACCCACACATGTGCACGCGCGCGATTTAATCCAAATATACACGTATTTTCATATCTATTATTATCCTTTTCTTGTTTAAAGTTCAACGTTAGTGCCACTAGTGAACTCTAGTTGAGAACTTTATGGGCATGGCTTCCTTCTAACATCTTCCCTTTACGGCTTAAGTAACGTCATCATTGACTACTTTACTGAACAGATTAGTTACTAGTGGTCGAATTGCAGTATTTGTTGTATATTTCCTTATTCACTTATATTGGGTGACATTGGGTAAAAAAATATGGTGACGTTGAAAGTCACTGCTATTAAATCATATTATTAGAGTTAGGGCATTCGCACCATTTACATACAAATATGTGATGTTCAAACTGAATGATTCACTTTTTAAACATAAGTAGGTGTGTTCTGCTTTTTAAACAAGAAATAATTTGGCGCCAAGTGAAAATGACCTGCCGAAAATTGCAATTTTCATTACATCACATACAAAATACGCAGAAAATCGATAGCTGCAATATCTAAACTTAATTAAAATCATGCAAACGAAGCTAAACCTCTTGTATTAAGTGTTTATTGAGCTAATATTGTTCAGTTTTAAATGAGAATACACCTGCGCTTAGTTAAAGAACGTTGGTATTCAATTACCGTAAAGTATTCTTCAAGTGATTAATAACAATTAAATGTAATACTTGCACATTCTTGTACGGTCGTTCAACCGGTGACATGAGATAACATTGTAGGAGACCTTTGTGCAAGCACGAGTTTTTGGAGACTTCGTCCGGCACCTGACTCTACACGTCATCTATCCTTTTAAAAATGTCGAAGAGCAAGTACTATATTCTAAGAATGACTATTTTGAAGAACCTCGCTGATATGAGTTCAGCGTAATGTAGAGAACATTACGGTGAACTCATATCAGCGAGGTAATGGCGTAACACACTATCAGTAACAATGGCTTTCATTTTGACAGTTCAACAACATCCATTGCGTTATTTACGTTGTTGAGCAGACAAATTTTTCAAACATGGATTAGCAATATCTTTCAAAATTATTCCGAATTTGTGTTACGAAATTAGAGTGCAGGAATCGATTTTAGTTTGGCTCAGACCTCTTGTAAATAATTCCAGGAGAGACTCCTATAACGCACTCTTAAAAGGACTGCCGTTACATTAATTAAATAAAACAATTGTCACTCTATCAACTACAGTGCATTCTATCAATCTGCTTCTTAACGTTGAAGCAGTTTGTCACAGTACCTAAAGATATAATGGCAACATGAAATGTAAAATAATTAGCGACTAAGCTAGTACAAATAGCAGGTTGTCTATGGTTTGAGAAACACCGGTAACACGGCTAAATAACCTCAAATTGTCAGTCAGTGTCAGTCAGTCCGCAGCCTGTTTTCATATCAAATGCAGTTTTCTTAGTAATAAGTAAAATTAATTAAATCTGTTGTACATTATGACTTCTATGAAACTGATTAAAATAAGAAAGTTTAAATAAAATAATTACAAACAATGCACATTTCCATAAGGATTTCCATAAGATATAGTAGGGAAGTGTGTTACGGAAAATATCGGAAAATTCAAAGCATATAATGAATGGTGAAGTTCCATTATTCTGCCGACAAAAAAAAGGAAGTGTTTTCTCAACCACGATGTAAAGTTCTTATTTGCCTTTCAGATATTAACCTCCTCAAATATTACTGACAGCTCCATTATATTTACTCACATTATAATGCATCGTGCTTTCAGCCACTTTGCATGCGATAATATTACTAAAGAATATATCGTTACAAATTGGTTTCTCTTCCAACTTTTCGCCAAGTTTAAACGAGACCAATCGGTGTTGGTGCCACTACATCCCTGTTCGGCTATAACACACTACACTTAATGGTGGTAATAATGAACAAATTGGAAAAGCTTTCCAACCTATCGGCTCAGTTCCCTCAAGACTTTTACTTAACGCTCACAGATAGTTATAGTTTCATTTTCCTCCGCAGATGAGCGGAAAACGTTCAACGACCATTATTTAAAAACGTATTAAATTCCGTTGCACGCTCTCAATTTTAGATATTAGTTGAAACTATAAATGTGTTCTAAACAAAATTATTCTGCGAAACTATTACCGGCCAGTATATACACGCACAACGTATTCTGTGCGTGCGATGCGAGCGATAGTAGATCTATTAGTGAGAGTGGTAGGATATGGAATTGCGTGGCGAAGCTTGGTGCATTGTTGCAGGAATAATGCACTGACGGCAGTAGTTTACGAGGTCTTTCACCGGCCACATTATATAGGTCAGTTAGATTAGCAACGCTCCCCGCGCTCGCAACTAGTACTCTCAGCTATCGCTTTGAAATTATGTATTTTTCTATGTGATTAGAAATTTACATAAACACCACCGCAAAATCAGTGCCTAAGCAGCCTAGGAGAGAGATTGAATCATTCTTTAAAAGCAACGAATGTCCTCGACCGGACTAGAAGCTGTAAACATGAGATAAGTACACAAACATTATAGAATCGTCACACCTGTGCTTGTGCGAAGGGTTAGCCAGAGGGTCCTATTGTGTCCGTGTGTACATGAGGGGTCGCATGTGGCAGGAGGCCCTTCTATGACCATTAATTGAGAACATGTCCAAACTGTATATTTTTCTAATATGTTTTCGATTTTAACTACGGTTTTAACGGAGAAGACTTCAAACTAGTGCACTAAGAAGGCTGTATATTTATTAGTGGCTTGTACCTACTCAATTTTTTGCCCTATTTCTGCGCGTAAGTAAATACTTATTGATATTGTTTTAGACCAGAGATATCCTTGAACTCTCAAGGATATCTCTGGTTTATATGTAAAAATAAACGTAGCTTACTCAAACTACGTTTATTTTTATCACTCCTACTCGAATACGCCCACTTTCTTGTAAACATGTACTTATCTATATTTTAATAAACCATTTGGGCAAAAAACAATAAATTCAAACATTTGTAAAGAAAATTAGGAAACAAAAATAACTTTGTAAACAATAAAATTGAGTACAATATATAAAGTTTGCTCCTGTGGAGACTTATTTTCTTAACAATAGAAGTTCTTTAATGGACGCCGGATGACGTAAAGGCTAGTCAAGCATGTTTTATCACAATCAAAAATCGAACATTCAAATTGGGCTGAAAAGTGGTGGTTGTCAAATCAGCACCCTAATTGCGAACTACACAATCAATCTCAATCTGAATCATTGTGAAGGATATTGCTAATCCATTGCTTCATAAGTTCGTAAAAGGTTACCTTCATTAAGTCTGCTCAACACGTAAATAACGCAATGGATGTAGTTGAACTGTCAAAATTGTTACGCAATTAGGGTGCAGAACCAGAAAGAGCTTTTTGCACATAACACAGTCATCACACATAGACCGAAATTCAACACAAAAAAATCACTCAAAAATATGCATCCGTGAAAACGACTTACTCTAATTTGAGGCATCTGCATAAACGGAGCAATTCGATCACTTAACACATCATGTTAGTTTAAAATGTCAGCGGGTAATTCCATAAAAGCCAATTCCCAGAAGAAAACTAGTATTTACATATAAGAAGGCGTTGTAGAAATACTAGGTTAACGATTTGCTGCGTCGCTCTGCTCCTAAGGTCTAACTCGCCCTCGATACGAACTGCATTGTTTTTGCTCCTTATCGACTTATCATTGTAGCACATATTATACTGCCATTAATTTACTGTTTTTATGTCCCACATCGTTGCAATCAATGTTACTTCACTGATATGCAAGCTTTATTATGAGCTTTACTTTTCTATTAACTGGGCCAACGTAAATCTTGGTCGTTAGAGCAAGGAAGCGAGCATCGTTTGCAAAGCTACTTATGAAGCTGTAAATGAAATTTCTCGGAGTCGGGACTTAGCTAAATCGGTTCGCCGCCCCGAAAATGTTAGGTTTGTCCCTTTTAATCAGAACATCCGTTCATGAAATGAAATTCTCAGTCCTTTGCGAAAGTATTTTTTCGTCCAATAACTACAAATTTTTGCTAGGACAAATTGTATATTTTGCTGAATGTTACGTAGATTAGACACCAATTGTAATTGGCTAAAGTTATCGAAGCCCGGATAACCATTAATTGGAAACTGAATGAAGCGTTCGAGAATTTCCTGAAGGTTCGTCGGAGACAGAACGGGTTTATTGTGGAAATGATGGCGTTCCGCGAGCCTCCAGACTAGGCCCGCCCCACTTTCAGGAGGTCACCGTCCGATCGTGAACTCTGCACTCCGTTCGATCGCTGCCGCCCTCGTGTTTTTATTATTCCAACATTTTTAGGCCTATGCAGGTTATTGTCCGAAAATATTATTGGTTACTAGCAAAGGAATGTAGAATTTATAAGTTCTGCAAATATCTTTCGTCGTAATATCGATCTTGTATCTAGAATTGCTAATGAAAATCTTGTTTCCAAAAAAAAAATCGCTAATGAGATTCGAATGAGCTCTTTTGCGACAGATATTAATAGATGTCAGTATACCTACATGCGTACGTGCAGAGTTCATTTTAGTGGCTCAATGTTCCCGAGCTAAGAGAAAGATTTCGTCAGCCACCCCATTGCGATTCGGCCAACCGCACGAGTCTGTGCGATAGGGTCAATGTCCGCGAGTGGTATATAGGTCAACTGAAGGCGCCTCGTCGTCTGTGTTGTGTCAGCCTGGCTGTGCCACGCTAATGGTACGCGATTTTGGCTTTAACAACTTTTAGAAAACTCTTTCAGAACCCGTTCCGAAAACAGGTACCTATTATCAATTTTACTCCTTATTCTTTCGTGACTTTTACGATGAACACGACATTCATACATCAATTCATAACCGGTTATTTTATCATGAATTATTTATAAAGTCGCTTGTTGTACGAAAGGGGTTACATTATAACTGGATTATGGAACATTTCATGCAAAATATATCCTGATCAACCTGGATTAGAAAGCTAGACCATTAACCTCCATTGTTATTTAAAAATGCAAGATTTGATATTTTGCGGCCTGACAATAGATTCGCCAACAATGGTCAATGAACCCATAGGAAGTGGAGCTGGTTTAATTGTCAATTTTCCACATGTCTGATCACGACCTTAGGTTCGATGAGATACCTTAATTCAAATGCTTAGCAGCTGCTACGCATCATGAAGCAGCGAACACTTAACCTCATTTGTTGGTTAACTGCATTATAAGTCGGCTGAGTTGAGGAGGGCGAGTGTGGTTAAGACTAGTGGTGGAACAGCGATGTCTCTTGTTTAGTGGGATTATAGTGATGCATAGAGTGGTCGGCTGCTGCGCGCGGGCAAAAGGGAAAGTGTTCGGTTCTTCCTGCTCGCACGCGGAAGCGTTTAGTTTACTATACGTAACTGCATTTCGCGTCGCTACACCGACTAGTGTTGCAACATCTACCGATGAGTCTAGTGTGAAAGGTATAGTCATAGTCTAACTAAGACACTCATTTATCAGTCTGTGAGTCAAAAAGGTATTTATGTGAATGTTTCCAGGAGGTGTTGCCAATAGGTATAGTCTATGGAATTTGACAATACACATTATTTATAGTAACGTAATACTAGGTAAAATTTAAGTTACTTTAGCAGTCAAAATAATTAAAAAATATGCAAGTGCTCGATCTTTGCAATTTTCGAGCATTCCCTTCATATGGCAAAGATCTGGTTTTCAAACATATCTAAAATATGCATCGGTTACTATATTAGTAACTTAACTCACCACAAAGTCATCCAGAACTCGTAACTTTAAAATTCATTAACGATCTACAAAAGCGATCCTCCAAATTTCGATCACGGAATAGGTACCAACGAGCTTACGGCAAAAGTTTCAGCTCAGACAAAAGAGTCAGCTCGAAGGAAACCGTAAGCCGCTTATTAGACCCGCCGACATAAACTACTGCACTCAACTGCTCCAAAATGCACCTCGAACTTTCGTAATATTCGAATCAATAAATCAAATGAATTAGGCTAATTAGACTGTCGGTGCTAGCCTCGTCTCGTGGCATTCGCTCATCATCAACGGTTTTACTTTCGTTGAACGGTCACGTCGCGTCATGCACTCTCACCGAGGCGGAAACAAGCCATCATCGTATACACTCAGCACGATATTATAACTTATTGTTTGGGGAAATTACTATTATTTAACTATCATGAAACTTGATGAGTAAATTGCGTCGTAATTTCTCAATTTTCGTAATATAATTTCTAAAAATGTTTACGCAAATAAATTGTTATTAATAAGATTTGGGAAAATGTTTCATTTTGCGATAGCTGTAAACAGAAAATAATAAAGTTGCTCAATAAAATAGATAGCCGGCTCAATTCATTCTATTACTTTCACTTTAGAACTAAAGCTTTAACAAATGAACAGTCGTACTGAGATCACATTTTAAGATAAGTAACACAGTTTCATTAATAAACAAACTAATTATTCCGTTACACCGACAACAAACACGCATCCGAGATCGTTAATCGCCTGTATTCATTACCGTGGCACAACAAAGCGTCGGTGTGAACTGTGGCCAGCCGTGCAGCCGCGCAACTCGACTCTTCCGCATTTGCCTTGCACTTTCTCCACCTCCGCTGCGCTTTGAATGTTCACTGCAGAATTATTTTGCTGAAGGAAAATGCCGCGAGTGCGCGCGAGAAATCTAATGCCTGCATTATGTTCTTGATTGCATCTTTTATTATCTTTATTCTTTATATGTGTTTTGTTTTTATTGACGTGTACGTGAGTAAAGTCTTCAGAATGCAACAAAACTTAGTTTTTGGATAAAAGCAAACGGTGTGGTCGAAAAAACCCTTTTGCAAAACCGCAAAGGATGCGCACGGGGTTCTAATCGTAGGAACCTTAAGGAACGAAACATACCTTTAATATATTAATCCAATAATTAAAATGAAAGTGTTCGTTTTTATACTTTGATGATTCCAGAGTATTGCTATCAATACAATAATAATAATAACTTTATGATTTAATAGACAACGCAGCACCTCACAGCGCTCGTAATACGGAAAAACATTTAAAAAACAATTAAGTCTTGAAAGTATTCGCTTGTTTCTTGCCGTCTCCAATAGCCAATGCCTATTATTAATTTATTACTTCCCTATATTCTCTTGCAGAGGCAGGAGTGTCGCCTATTGCACTTTCACTGGGAAATTTCTAACGTTCTTTATACAAGCCGCGTAGACATTTAAATAGTAACTAAGTGAATGCGAGTGAAGTAATGAATGATATAACTAACTAGACGCACCCATTAGCGTTTAATTAAATATGTGATTATGTGTTACCATGAGCCTTTTTTGTTTCGACAGGTAAATTATAGAAGAGAAACAACATGGTATCGCAGAAAAATTAATTGAATTGTTTCGACTTAGGGCCGATTTTTCAATCATTAGATAACTTTTACTTGAAGAATAAATGTGAAGTTCTGACAGATTGTCAACTATCAAAATAACAAACTTATTTGTCGGAAACAAGTTAACTGGCGATTAAAAAATTGACCCTTAAATAAATAAATAAATCAGCCTATGTCATCTGCAGGATAAAGGCCTCTCTGTCCTTTTTCCACTCAAAACACCTTACAACAATCTTGACGACTTAGTTTAAAAAAGAAACGAAATACTTAGTCCAGTATATTGATAATCACGTTTCAAATTTTCAAAGAATAAATCGGAATCAACTTTGTAAGATCATTCTTCATACGTTTTCCATCTGTTACTTGTATTGTATGTACTATAAAGCAGTACACGCATGTAATGGCGACAATGTAACGGCGCGGGCGCTCGTAAATATATTCAAGTTAAAGGCAATATATTAGGCTTCCGACTCAGCACAGATATGGATCACAGGATTTACAGATTAGACCGCCTCAATATATTGGATGTAAGAGTTGCCGAGTGAAACTGGGTACTTACGGTGCTAATAAGGTCTAGTCTGTAACTTTTTTTACGTAAACTCCGTAGTTCCACGAATTGGTACCTACTCTTGCAACTTGGGTACTCGTGAGCCAAAGCAAAACTTTGGTGTGATGGTGATAGTAAAAGGAGTCCCTCACTAGATCACTAGGGATGATAAATTAGACGGCATTCCGGAGTTGAGTTGATTACATGTTGGCTAGGCTGGACTTCCACTAGTACTAAATTGGGAAAGGCCTCTGACTCATCTCATTTCATAAGATCTAAAAGCGAAAAAAAACTGATCTCCATTGTTTTAAGGGCTACACATAAATATCATTACCAAACCTCTCTTTGCATCAAATATAAACTGTTCACGTATTTGTCCCTATCTCAATACTCAATACTTTATTGCATTCCATAATGTGTACATATGATAGTTATTTTGTCAAAACATCGAATCTCATATCTGGTCCCGGTCCGAATGCGTCCTAACACGTCTGGGGCGACCTTAAGGCCCGGATCAGGCAGCAAGCTTAGTGTCATCCATTCGATGCTTGGAAATGCATTACATGTCGCCAGACAGCAGGACATGCATTAGTGACAACGAACATTATAAAGAAAGTTTGCCCTTGCAATAAGTACTATATTGTTTTGTCAGGTATATTTATAGTTATCACTGGTCGGAACATGTTGTGAAGAAAGTTTTAGGTATGAATATGAATGTCTATAGTGTGGGAAAGACCGAAAAACCATAGATGTACTGTGTGAAAGATGATTTGGCTAAAAAGGGGGTGACGACTGAGATGACGACTTATATAGCTATCGTCGTAGCTTACAAGAAAAGCAGCGCTGACCCCAAATATTATACAAATTGGGATAAAGGCAGAAGAATTATAATGATTGTAATTATTGAAATAGCTTCAATTCTATGATAGCATAGACAAAAATGGCATTATTTGGAAAACAGTGAAACTCTACAATTTGAATGACATGGTTTTGAATCCAGGAATCCCTCAATACTGTCGAATTCTTGAAAAAGAGAGTACTTAATATGACTAAGGTTTTCAACAGCGCCGACACATTCAACTTCGAAAATATTGGGTCACGATAATATTATGATTTATGACGCATCAAGAGGTTCCAGACATTAAAGTTTGATCGTGGCAACTGGCAAGCGTAACTTCTACCTATTTATTCATCAGCTTTCTTACGAATCCACATAATTTCCTTTACATATTTATCGCACAATGTATTCATATTAACAGTTGACAGGCTCATACATATTAGTCGTTCGTTATAATGAATACTAATCATAGAAATCTTAAACGCCACCTCTCTGTCGGACAATCTTATGTTAATTTTATTAAATATTATCTACCAATACTGAATTACTATTTTATTTGAATATTTATTTACTGTGTAAGCTCTGCGGGATGTTAATAATCATTATTTCTACTGTTGAAGTTCACATACGGTCGTTCACTTCACTTTCGATTATGAACCGAATCGATTTAGAAATATTGGTAAAATTTGGCTGCATCGTCAAATCTACCTTTCCAATTTTCAATATTTAGCACATAGGGCTGAGCCAGAGCATCTCAGATATTACTTGTCTCTCTTTGATGAGTAATCCTCAAAAGTAGCATCCCGGTCTTTGAAAAGGCTCTTCGTGAGTGTAACACACAAAGGGCCTGCAAAGGGCCTTAGAGAATTTAATCTAAAATGAAATGAGACACTACCCGGGAACTGTACGGCTGCACTATAGAAATACAGCCACGGATTGTCCCCGGGAGATGTAAGTCTATTGTAGGAGATAGATGTGGAAAGGACTTGGAATATTTTAAAGAGAGTTTTATGGAGTACAAACGGGAATAAATAGAGGAAGTTAAAGGGAGTTATGGGTGTTATTGGTTATTGTGTATTAGGGAAGTTCTGTCTGAAGTCCCAAATAAGAAAAATAAGTGTCAAAAATGGGGACTTCCTTGGAAAATACTTAGGTACAATAGGTATTTTTAAAGACTGACGTGACAGTTGGCCTCAGGAACAGGGTGTGAGGGAAACATTCAGATTCGACCGGTACCCGGAACAAGAATCATTGCCCCTGAATGGTCATATAATAGTGGTTGCGTAGGTGCGATGACACGTCAGCGTAGACGGGTGCGAGACGACGACGTCACGGGAGCGCCGCCCGGCCTCGGGTTCATCGGCTCGCGCCAGGTGCGTTCACACGACAACCATTATTTCCCGTTTTTCGCGCTATTTATTATAATGAGATTATTTTATTCTGCACTGATTTGGCAATGTCCCTACACAGGGTCAAATTTAATTAGCTAGCGAAACTCCAGACACGTGATGGGTATGGATATCTAAAGATATTAAAAAAAAAGATTTTAGGGGTACTATTTTTTGGGTTAACGACCACTGGCAGTGTAGTTACCTAGTTGAAAATGTCAGTTTTTTTTTGTTCCGTATTTTCGCTACATAATTTCATTGACTCTGTATATGTAACTGGTGACTGAATTTATTATTATCTACAACTGAAAGCCTGCAGAGGGCGTGGGAGGCAATGATATTTCCCGGAGATCTGTTCTATCTATTTCTAAAACAATGATGCGTCGTTCGCGTATTTTAAATATGAGCGTGTCTTGCTTCTCCAACGTCTTTAGACAAAATAGATTATTCGATACTTAGTTGATGACTAATAAGGCAATTTATTAGTGTAATGATTCGGAACAATTAATTTGTACATCGTTATATTAAGTAGGTAATTAGAGGCTGTCTCTAGCAGCACGTCATTGCAGCTCCCGGACCCAATGAATATCAAAATAAAAGGTATTTTCAATGAATAGCAATCGTCAACATTTGCATATTTAGTTATTTACATAATTATTTTTAAATAAATAAAAAATCAATCAAAGTACTTAGCTTCAATTCGTTACACCGACTTTAGAAGTAAATAGTACAACAAACCGTAATTTTTCTTTTGCTAAATACTTGTTTTTAGCTGAAACAACATTTTCAGTAAACTTCAGTTACAAATCAGTGTGTAAACAGCTGCTATATTAATCGGTTGTTTCATAAATAAATCATTCAGTCAACACATTAGAGATGCCGTATAAAAATTCGTTCACAACCGAAGTGTTTAATTGATTTGAATAATATGGAAATCGGTACGGTAGCGCGCAATATCCGCGGGAAAGAGACAGACATAGGTCTGTGAGGACCGCGCAGCTGTGCTAAGGACGGTCGTTGGCCCCGCGGACGCCCGCAAGTGAACTCCGAATATTATCGTGTGCGTTTATTTATTGTACTGGTCCACTCTCAGAGATCCCGCTCATTAATTCCTTCGTGGTTGCACTACTGCCGATTGACGCACTGTTACGAGATCCCAGGTAATTATTTCTAATAGATTAGTGTTGCAATATCAGCTTTCATTTTTGTCGCTTGTATGTTACTTTAGAATGTATTTCGTAGTATGTAGTTAAGGCGCTAATGTTATTAATAGAACTGTTTCAGTTCTGTCATGTTTGTAGGTTGTTACGGTCAATTTACTACCGCGTACTTACTTATCTTCATATATTTTATTAACTAGCTAAGTGTCTCATTATTTTTTAAAGTAATCAATTATTTGTTTATTTGTTTTTGTAACTTATGTCATTTTTTGTCTATTAAAGTTACACAACATTAAATAGTTATAGGGAATAATCAAGATTAATTCCTCCATAGCTAAAACCTCATTAAATTCATATTATTAATTTAGTTGTGACCCTTATTCTAACTCACCAAATGACATTAACACAACAAGCTGACGTTGACATTGAAAATGACGTCATCATCGGTACATATCCTAAATTCTTTTCCTATAGTTTATCGCGAGGTCATTGGCTCGGTGACGACTACTGCGCTGGTATACTCACAGCCGGGTTACTCATTATTACTATTACAAATAACAATTAATTATAACAATAGTAACAAAGACAATGATTAATAATAATTTCTGGTTGTAGAATTTATCGGCCGTGCCATAGACCCCAAGGTTTTGATTAACTGGCGTTTAAATATAGACAAAGTTATTTTCTAATTTTAATTACTATTCTTGGGTAGATAATAGTGAAACACGATAAATTTTAGCTATTTTTGACTTGTTAAACATAGTATCCTAGTTCACCTGAACGGATTATTATCATTATATCATCTGTTCAAAATTGATTGCTGTCATTTTCACGTGGGACATATAATATTCATCATTTCTGCTCTTTTCTAGCACCGACCCTAGAATATCTGAGTTACTACAATAGTTGGAGGCTGGTCTCGACTCGAAGTATAAAATGTAATACATATATTATATAGTCATCGGATTCAATTCATAAGGTAAAGTAAAAATCATACAATAATCTAAATATCACAAATATAAATACGTTGGAAAATTCTGTTAACAGTCACTTGTATAGGTAGTTTATTTATAACGATAAACATTGCGATGATCTTGAAACAAAGTCGTCAGGTTCATGGACATGTGCGTCATTTCCCTGATGGCATTGAGGATAATTATGCATACAATACAATACATAACATAAACACATAGCGGTGTTTAATACAAGCTGCAGTGGAATCAGGGACTTTTATTTAAAAAAAATCTTGAACACCTCGAAAAACGACTCATTGTGATAGTCAATCATTGATATTTCAAGTAAGTGTATATTATTAGATATTTGAATAGCAATCGTGCCTTGTAGAAACATACGTATCTCATTTACTATACTATACGTATCACATTTAATAACTTGTTTTACCTGATAGTGTATGTATCTACAATAATGACTTAATTCCATTACATTGTGAAAACTCTATTCAAATAGTCTTAATAAAAATGTAGGTACAAGTATTCAGAACAATACGGTTCGCTGCATAGTCTCCATACAAGTGACACGTAATGTTATGTATAGCCGTACACTCGTACAGTGGTAATATTTTCACATTAGCGAGTAAACATCGGTGTGATTGGACGTTTATCTGAACATGTGTAACGTTTGATATCTGGAGACGGGCCCTGCGGAGTCATTGTCACGTACACTGTGCATACAGCGACCATTGTGGACGCACTGTTTACCAACCTTATCAATAACATGCCGAGCCCGGTGCTATACCTCCAGCTGTACGAGCGATGCTATCAAAGAGAGTCTTAACTTCTTTTACCTAGCATCGTCCGGTCACAATTCTAACTCGAAACTATGGAAGTTTTCTTGAATGGTGACGAATGTCCGTTACTGCGAAATTGTAGAGGGCCTACGGATTTCCCATTTCTTGGTTTGGTGTCCTCATAACTAGTTGTGTTTTGTTTTGAAAAGTTTTGGAAGGTATGGATGACGTTTTCCTTTTTTATGTTAACACATGTTGCTATGATACGGAATTTCACGCGGTCGTCATCAGTCCTAAAATAACTTTCCTCATTCCTACATATCGCCATCCTCATTCATACCTTTTCACATAAAATCGTTTTCACAGCTAGGCTATAAATAGGCTTGCACGCTATATTACGGTATGTTCTATATCTTGTAGTGTAGTAATTGTCATGCCGTCAGCGGGTTCAAGTTCGGGCGGACGACAATGAACTTGGCCGGCCATGACTCACGCATGCCAACCATCGGAGTTACGAAACCATAAACACTGAGCATCTGTGCGAATGCAACTGAATGCAATTGAGACGGCCATTGTCCACGCACGCCCTTGACGATTGAGATTAATTTGCTTTTATTACCTTCGGCCAATCAAAGAACATTACCTACTGCCTAAAATGTTTTTGGCCAGTAATTTGGAGGGGTCGTAACGGCCGTTGATAGCATGTGTTCCTTTACCAGGAATATTTGAGTACGCGACTTGTTTTTGTTTTTCTTTATTCAAATATCTGCATTGTTTATGTGTCATTATAATTTTGCATTTGACTGCGTATGCGTCGCATGTTGGTTGACTTGGCAATGTTACATGGCGTACACCCTTTTCTGCATGACGATAACAGAAGTAAATATAACTATGCTGACAGTATTCTGAACAGCTAAATGTTTGATGATTCGATGGTAATCTTCTGGTCACATCAGATATAAACTTGCTTAGAAATTGAAGAAGATATTCTACACTTAACCAGTTAACGTTATTCACATTTGAAGTGAAGGTATTGCGTTAGCAAACATATTGTTTATTGCAAGTCAAAAGTAGATTTTATTAGACTAGCTTCTGCCCGCGACTTTGTCCGCGTGAAATTTTGGCTCTCGACCCTTCGCATTGCATCGCATAGCTCGCCTGCGCTGTTACTTAGTTTTGGCTTAGCATTATTTCTGATGTTAGTTTTTTTTGCTCGGCTCCTAGTAGGCAGCGAGTTCTTAAATAACTAATAACCTTCCTCGAGAATTGAGCTGTCAAATGCAAAAATATTTTTTCAAATCCGACTGGTAGTTTCAGAGATTAGCGCGTCCAAACCAACAAACAAACAAAAAATCAAATAAAGTCTTCAGCTTTATTATTATTAGTAGAAGTGTGAGAGTGAGTAGTAATGATGAAACTAAAGTCAAGGAAAGGTCTTGTACCTATAATAGGATACTAAAGTTATCTCAATGTCTTTTCGAATTAACTCTACGTATAATATTTCATCATTTTCATATCATAAAATAATTGAGAAACCTAATAGGTACATATTTTAAACGTTGTGATTAATTTTAGTTGTTAAATAAGAATTCAGCTAAACTAAACGAATCACAGTCCGCTACAAAGCGAAAACACAACTGCCAAATATTTTACCGTTATCGTGCGATCCTTCACTTGTAATGAGTTCAAAGATTCAAGGGCAGCTCTACGTAATAAACGTCAAATATATACAGATATCTAAGTAATATTGTACCTATCTATAGTAAGATTGTGTAACCTTGGCAAAGAGACATCGTAATTCAGAATAGCTAAACTTGAGGTCGATGATTTTCTCGGTTTAACGGTTTGGCAGCACGAGTAGATTTGTTATTGAGATGCATTTTTTTAAAGTTAGTGTTGCGGTGCAGACTAGATTTTCATCTGTCAATCTAGAATTAAAGTTCAAGAAACAATTCATTTCGTAAGCTAATATGTTCCAAGTCCAACACGGTTTCATATTTAGGTATAGGTATGGAAACAGGGACGACGGCATTATTGTACTATGACTTTACCAGTTATGATCTTCAGAACCATTGCTTGGATTGCTGGACTCCATTCTTAGTAGTAGGTACAAGTTTTTAAGTAGAACCCTACTAAGAGTTGATTAAAGCAAAAATAAAGGTTACAGGTTCTGGTTTAACTGAAGTAGGTTATCTACCGCGATTTGGTTATCCATTATACATTCTACTTCCTGAACATTACCTCTTCGCTTAATTGGGCAATCTCGACCTCTGAAATAAACGAAAATTAAATCTCCCTCAACTGATCACGAAAAAACGTGCATACACTTTATACAGTCTTAAAACAAGACCTTGGCATAATATAAGGTGTTAATGATGTCACAGCGTGTCCAATGTCACCGCCCGGTGGTCTCAGACACTGTTATATAAACACGCGGACACAACTGATAATATTTTTGTTTTTAACCACTCCGTGTTTGAACTGACTAGCAGTCCACTGTGCAGTTAATGTTATACATGCTAATTGCATATGGTGTGAAAGGTCGCTTGCGCGATAGATGTGTAGTTTTTTCGTAGTTTAATAACTGGTACGTGTGATTTACATGATGTAGTAGCTATCTTTCTCCACATGTGTCTAAACTTTGAAAGTCTGATTATTAAGTATAACTGAATTCGTAATTGTTCTTGCAGTATTTCTTTATGAAAAAGGGTTCAATTATTTTGGATAACATCAAAACCACATATTTAATAGGTGTAGTTTTAACGAGTTGTTAGTTAATCTACAGTTTTAAACTAACTAGTGGGCGACTAGTCGGTACATCGCTATTTCCTACGTGTCATGAAACTTCATCTTATTCTTTCCAAGAAAACACAATCTGTAGGATGCAGCACCGACCAATACCACCGCATTGCATAAACAAGCCATTACACTGATGCATTGTTATGCACGACTAAAAGCAATTTGATGAGATAGCAGGAGACTTAAAAAGAAACACTTTATATTTCGAGCGGCCATTATTCCCTCGTTTACGAAACTAAGAAGTACTGAAACCCGAAGACTCCCGAGGCGTAGCGGAGGTTCCCGAAGGAATGACCAGCGAGCGCTTTCCGTGGAACGCGGAAAACGTCGGCACATGTTGAAAATACGGGTGGGCATTGACCCCGAGCGGGCTTGCCTGAACACACAGCTGTTACAGAATCTAGCGCGGTGCATCTCGTGATGCGTTTATTTATGTTCGCTGCCGCCTACTACATACATCTCATAGATCTTAGATAAATGCCGCATTAAGAGCCAGATATTAATATGAATTAAGATAGGTTACTCATGGCATTTTTCTTAATGAAACCACGTGCCGGTTCGACAGTTTTTTTCGGGTGAACCATCTTAGTAACTTTACTTTGATTGTATTTGCACTTGGTAGACACCTCAAAGCACATGACGTCATGCTCACAGGATCATTAATTAAAAAGATATACGATAATGTTGTAGTCCTAATAAAAACTAATCTAATAAATCTCAGAAATTTCCGATAAGTATTCATAACACATCAATAATGTTACCGGCTGGCGTGTAATTTATTACGTAAACATAAAACGTGTTGCCTTTCCGAAACTTCTGAGATCCCAAAGGAAGAAACTCGCCATTGATCGTAGGTATGCCAACGACAGGCCCAAAGCAAATTCTATATTAGGCCTTGTTACTTAAAACTTGCATGTTTGAAACTGTTTAATTACACCCGTGGCAATATTTGCTATTTCTTAGGTTTCCGATGAATCACCTTATGACTTGTATGTATATAAAAGGTTGAAGACGTCTGGTATACAGAGGCTTTCCCTATAGACTGCTGCGAACGATTTTCGGGAACATTGCTTGTCTGAATTTTCACGCTTGGGTAGATATTGGTACACAGGTACATCAAGGTATGAATACGTTAGTCTGTCCTGCAACGTTTCGGTCTTTTTATATGTGTATAGAGTAGGCAAGAATTGTTAGTTTCAGTTTAACGTTTTGACACTAGATGGCGTAACTATACCTATAAGTATCAATTGCAATGGTTGAATTTTCCTTTTCTTTTACAATAATTTGAAAAATTGACTACGAAACTAACCTATTCTGCCGCCGCGATCAGTACTTAACAAAATCAGGAGCGTATGTAACAGAGATTAATAAAAGTGCAATATAGAGGCGACACTCCCTACGATTGATGTAGCCACTAGCCGCGAGCCACCCCCGCTGGGATGGACATGAATGGAGAAGACACTTTGAGTTCCCATGCTTGGCCTTTTGTGTGTTTTGTTGTAGTTTTGATATAAGTGCGGGTTTAACTATTCAAAATTGCAAAGAAATTATGGACAGATAAAAATGCAATGAAATGAATTGCTTACCAGATTAAAATAATTTTATTTTTGCATCAACGATGTTCAACTCTTCAAAATACAGTTCAAGTGCAGTTCAGTCCCTCATAAAAATTAATATGACGTCGACTGTGATCTTTAACAGTAATAAGTAGCGTTTTATCATTACAACCACCTTTAATTCATCGTCTTGCCAACGACCTCTTTTTGAAAGGTTTTGTATTTACATTCAAACCCGTGGATATTAATGTCTTTAAATTTTATGAAAAGTTAGAGCATATGACGTTTAGCCCAGAAACTATTAAGAATTTCCTGCCTTACCTTCCTGAAAAATATTTCATCGGATTTCTAAATATTAGAAGCAAAACTAAAGTTTCAACATAAGCAGTAACATTATGATTTCGCGCTAAACCCTGGCAAGTCAGTTATGTGGGTATGTAAGCTCCTAATTATCTCCAGTATCCAGTAGTAATAAATATCGGATAATACGCAAAACTGTCCACATTTCGTGCCACAAACTACTACCAATATTTCTATGCATACTGAACGATACATAAGGCTGGGATCTGACTTGTATCAATTTTCTATTTCCTCATGGCCGTAGTTTGTTGAACGAAGTTTCAATAGAGAATAAAGTGTACCAGACACATCTGCCGAAATATACGCGACGGAATTTCGGTGTGCTAATTTACAATGGAAATTATGGACGTAATTTCTGGTTTTGTAGTTTTGCTGATTTTCAGTCGCGTTATTTTCGGCAGGTATGTCGCTACGCTGATGTGGTCTTCGCGTCTTAGCCCTATACATGGTGGCAGGGACATTGACACGCGATTTGAAACCATGAATTTAGCACATAATCTCTAGACCTTCTAGCGTAGAATTTTAATACATACTGTTGCGACATAAAAGAGGGAAATCACGTTTTAATTTTTGTAAGTAAAATAAGATAGCAATAAAAACTTAGCAAAAGACACTGAACGAATATTATTTAATGTAAATATAATAACTGTCTAAAAGAGCAAATATGATAGTCCGTAGGTTTGCACGCTGCTCAAATCAAGTTAAGATCACGCTTTTTAAAGCCTTTTGTACCTCTTTATACACGTGCAGCCTATGGGTTTCCTACACCCGAGCGACTTACAGTGCCCTCCGTGTCCAGTACAATAACGCGTTCAGAGCGGTGTTGGGGCTGCCCCGCTTTTGCAGTGCCTCGGGCATGTTTGCGGAAGCGCGCGCTGACTGTTTCCACACCACCATGCGCAAGCGGTGCGCGTCCTTGGTGCGCAGGGTGCGGGACAGCTCCAATACAGTTCTGGCGATGATTGCCGGGGGATTTGACTGCCCGTATATCGGACATTGCTGTAGCAGGCATGTTCCTAGCTGTGTCCGATAACATTTGTCTTATTTGTATATATGTCTTCTGGTTGGTGTATGGGTGCTTTTGGGTTACCCGATATAAATGCTTTTTATTTTATTTACTTATTTATAATCTTAAAGATTGTGGCTGGCAGGGTGTCATCTCCGCTGTGGAGGTCCCTTGTTAAAACAGTTTTTTAATTATAATTTTAATCTACATTTTAATTATTATTTTTTATTTTTGTTTGTGTAATATTGTTATGCATGATGTACTTACCTATGGATCCTTGATATCTGAATTAAAAGTATTTTATTTTATTTTTTATGTTATTATTAAAAAGGATTACGTCGTGACGCCGACGTGACGTCTTTGGTGTTCGAGCCCTATAATAAATTTTATGTATTTTTGTTACGCGTCGATTAAGATTCGTTTGCAAACGTTCCTAAACTTACGTAACTAAATAAATACAAGGACGTCCTAAATGGGTGATTGGCACCAAGTCAATTCGTTATTAGGAAGCAAGATAATAATTTAAATTACCGCTTGATCAAAATTGTAACGATGATAATATACTGCTATTTGGTAGTATATCAAGTAATAGGCTCTACTATAAAGTAAGCTACAAAATATATGAAAATCTGGTCCTAGGCTCCACGCTGACAATTGAAAGGCTCCTCGCTGGCCAGAATCAGAATCCTCTTAAACGTGCAGGTCGCGCGCAAGGTGTTATGTTGGGTTCCATTCCCAACAGGAAGCTTGTAGACGTTTGGTGCTAGGATGGCGCGTAGGGCGAATTTCAGATCTCCCTACAGTCTGCGGACAAATCGAGTCTTCATGGAATGTGACTCGCCTCAAGACCACTTTTTAGTGATGTACAATTGGTTTATTTTCGGGAACACTGCCCTTGGATCCAGTGGATGACCGCACAGAACTCGATCGTTCAAATCGTTATAGTTTACCGTTAATATTTTTGCAAAATAATTTTTTATTTGTTAAAGCAGAAAAACATAATATATTAGACTTCCGTCCTGTGTCCAAAAACTCCATCCAATCAAAAAATCTCGGTAAGAGAAAAGACATGACACTTTTAGATTCAAAATTCAAAACCAATATGAAGAAAAAAAGCTTTCTGGTTAAAAATAAGGTTGGATTTGTTATAAAAGAAGGTCGTTCGTGATAAAATTATAATGGACGTATATAGTATTTTTTTCTCCGTCTAAAAATCGAATCATGAGCATGAAAAAGTAGCTCACGATTTTTTTATCTATTGCTTTTGCCCTGCAGTGGGATAGCAAAGGCTAAAATAATAAGTAAATTAATATAGGGATTGTGGGTAGGGTCGAAACGTGTCCCGAGATGACTGGTCATACCTGGAATATACTCACCGGCGATAGGTACGGCAAAATAGTACATGTAAGACGCAAGCTTTACGAGTGTTCGCAGTAAACAGTACATATATTAGGGATTATTACAGCACACACGTTTAACCGTCTCTTTCACCGCGAGCCGACTCTCTGATCTAGTTCGCGGAAGAGAATTATGCAATGGCTTGCACACTTGCTCTGCTTAGGTGTTAATGGCGAATTTGTACTAACAAGATAATAATACGATGTCGACCTGTCTAGCTGAGCGTTAAATTGTCAAGTGATGTAACCATGCGTCTTTGTAAGTTGGAAGTTTTAAATGTTATTTCAGGCAAAAATCTAAAGTTTTAATCAATTTAACCACTTTTGGCTTTACCATAACGGGAAGGAAAACGGCTTTAGATCTGTATCGTTTCGCAAATAAATGTTTTTTATAACTTTAATAAGTATCATTTTATAATGTCATAAAGCACGGTTACATAAGATAAGGAAAAGTATTTATTACACATAACTCGGTCTATGTTTTGTCGTTTTATTAATCGGGTCTGATAACTTACGCAACCAACTGGCGCAAGAGTAGGGAAACTTTAAAAGAAATGATCCCGGAAAATCCGACAAAAATTTCAATCCCGGGACATTCTAACCGTGTCCGGAAAGAGATTTATTGAACAAATTTAAAGCCAATTAAAGCTGACGCCGGCTTAACGCGCTGCGCACGCGTCGAGCCTTTTGACAAATATATTTAGAAAGACGCTTTGTGAAAAAGTTTATCTTTCAATACCGCGAAATGATTCGTAAACAACGCCAACAATGTGAATGCGGATATATTTTTTACTTTTTCTTTTCATTATCCTCTATACATAAAGGTACCAACTGAAATATTTTTCTTAACAGGTTTATTTTTCAATAAAATACAATGGAAGTGGTGCTTCTTGGGGTGCCAGGGCAGAAAACCTCCACGTGTGCCTGGGGACTGGAGTTCCCTTCTGGATACGTCCGGGGGGAAGACCAGTTTTCGGGCCGGTGCATCCTGGGGTGCGGGCAGCTATTTCTCAGTGGGATTTCTTCCCAATGAGATCTCGCTGCCCGCATGCTAATGTTCTGCCAAGAGGAACGCTCCACACAAGCCGCTATGAGGAGCAGAGCGGCTACTGTGTGGAGTAAGAGCGGGCCTGGTGTGCACTTACCCTGCCGCCGGGCAGGCAGGAGGGGATAACCCCCCCCTCCTGCCACCGTTAATATCGTAGCCCCGAAGATTGTCAAGGTCATGTCTCTGACTTTTGACGGGGGTCGAGGGTCTTGGCTTAACCGCCCGGACCGCGAGGAAGATTAACCTCTATAAAAAATTCCCCAAACCTCCAAGCGGCGGCGCACCGTGAGGGAGGTAGTAAGCTTGGCTAATGGGTAGCTTGATTTAGTCACTAGTGCGAACCACAGAATTTTGAGCAGGTACCTAAAGTTTAATACTCGTGGGAACAATTATGGAAAAATTTTTAAAAACAAAAACCACAACAGACGAAGTCAGGAGTGATGCGGGGTCGGAGTCCGACGCCGCGTCTGGAGGAGCGAGCACGGGAGGCTCAGTGAGCTCTCGCCGTGACCAGAAGACGGCCGCTGCCAAGAGAAAGGCACAGGGCAAGCGGCCAAGGTCAGTGGACGGCCAGGGGTCGTCCTCTGACTGGGAGCTGGCTTCGGCCAGAAAGATCCCGACCAGCAGGAGGGGAGGAGCCCGAGAGCGAGGCGTAGGGAGGGGGCTCACTGCTCGGGAGGCGGCGGAGAAAGCGGAGGAGCCCGCAAAGGAGGGGGGTTCTGGTCGCGTGTCCGCACCAGAGACCTCTAGTGACGAGGCGGCGGAGGTTGGCGGCCCTGATGCGGACCGCAAAAAGAGGTTCGCGGAGGTCGTGGAGGCCGCGATCCGGGACGTGGCCCTAAAGAAGTTACAGACTTCGAAAAACAGGGCCATAGTCTCGGCCAAGGCCTCCATCTTGGCGGCAGCGGAGGCCATCCACCTTGGGCCTCCGCCGGACGGCATGTCCGAAATGCGGGCGGAGGTGGCCCGCTTGACGGCTGCCATGGAGCTCCTCCGAAAGGAGAACGAGGAGCTCCGAGCGGACCTGGCCGGGATGCGAGCGGCCGGCACAGCGCAGAACATCCCACCACCAAGCCAGCCCGTGCCGGTGGAGAACCAGGTCCTGAACCTGGTTCGGCAGGAGCTGGCGACCTTCCAGGCGCGGTTCGCCGTCCTGGAGGGTATTGTTCTGCGCCCTCCCTTGGCGGGTAGGACGGCCCCAGGGCCTAAGGCGGCCTCGTACGCGGCCGCGGCCGCCCCTAAACCCGGGCCGTCTGGCCGGGCCCAGGCGCCGGCCAAACCGGCGTCGGCTAGAGGAGCCCCGGCGCCGGCGAAACCGACGTCGGCTGGCGGAGCCTCGGCGCCGGCAAAATCGGCGCCTGCCGCCAAACCCGCGGCTCCGGCCCCCAAAAAGGGCAGAACGGCTGGGGAGGGGAAGGCCCCAGAGCCTACGCCTCCCCCAATCAAATCTCCCACGACCAACGCCGAGTGGCAGGTGGTCGGGGAGAAGAAGAAGGCGGCCAAAGCGGCCAGGAAAAAGGCGCAGAGGAGGCGCCGCAAGGAGCGAGCCGTTGCGGCTAGGCTTCGCTCCCCCAAGACCGCGGCTGTAGTCATTACACTACAGCCGGACGCGGTCAAGAGGGGGGTGACCTACGGTGACGTGCTCGCCAAAGCGAGAGCGACGGTGGATCTCCAGGAGCTGGGGATCACCGGAGGCCTCCGGCATAGGGTGACCGCCACTGGTGCCCGCATGCTGGAGGTCCCCGGTGCGTCGAGCGGCCCCACCGCAGACGCCCTGGCTGAAAAGCTAAGGGCGTCCCTCAATGCGGACGAGGCTCGAGTCTCCAGGCCCGTCAAGTGCGCGGATATGCGCATTGTGGGCCTGGATGACTCGGTGACGGGGGCCGAGGTGGTAGCCGCCGTCGTCAGGACGGGCGGGTGTCTGACCGACCAGGTGAAGGCGGGCACCCTACGTCCTGACTTCACGGGTATGCGAACCATAACGGTTAGCTGTCCCGTGACGGCGGCGAGGAAGATAGTGGAGGGCGGAAGGCTCCTGGTGGGCTGGGTGTCAGCGCAGGTCAAGCTGCTGGAGCCCAGACCTCTAAGGTGCTATCGATGCCTCGTGGGGCACCACGTGAGCGTCCAATGCACCTTAGAGGACCGCAGCACTCTGTGCTTCCGCTGCGGCAAGCCCGGACACACGGCCGGCTCGTGCAACGCCGCGCCGCACTGCGTCGCATGTGCGGCTGCTGGCAAGCCGGCCGATCACCGGGCGGGGAGCAAGTCCTGCGCTCCACCCGCCGAAGCCAGGAGGAAAGGCAGGCCCTCCGCCGTCGTCGCCACCACCACCGTCGCCGCCACTGTCGCCGCCACCGCCACCGCCGCCGCCGCCGCCGCCACCACCGCCGCCGCCGCCGCCGCCGCCGCCGCCGCCGCCACCACTGCCGAGGGAGCCCGGGGGGGGGCTGAAATGGAGGAGTAATAACTCCTCCACTACGCCTTCTCCAGGCGAACATCAACCACTGCGCCTGCGCTCAGGACCTGTTGCTCCAGAGCATGGCGCAGTGGTCGATTAACATCGCCGTGGTCGCTGAGCCGTACTTTGTCCCGCCCAGGGATGACTGGGTGGAGGACCTGAACGGCTCAGTGGCCATACTTTCGTCGGCCGCCGCCGGTACCCCGTCCCTCGAAGGTGTCACGAGGGGACAGGGGTGCGTAGCAGCACGGTTCGGAGAGATTGTAGTAGTGGGAGTATACTTCTCTCCGAGCCGAACTCTCGCCGAGTTCCAGAACTCTTTAACAGAGTTGAGTGTCGTCGTCGCTAGAAACCATGCCTGCTCCGTGCTAGTGCTCGGGGACTTCAACGCCAAGAATTTGGCCTGGGGTTCCCGTTGCACGGATGTGCGGGGCAGGATGGTGGAGGACTGGGCTCTGGAAACAGGCCTGGTCGTCCTAAATCGGGGTTCTGTTCCTACGTGTGTGCGGATGCGGGGCGAGTCGGTGGTGGACATCTCGTTCGCCAGCCCCGCTCTGTCACAGCGTGTCATTGACTGGCGCGTCATGGAGGAGGTGGAGACCTACTCCGATCATCGGTATATCCGGTTTGAGGTCTCCACCCAGACCTCTAGCGCGCTGGTCCAACAGGCCCCGAGTGGTCCGCGGTGGGCGCTGAAGCAGCTGGACCGGGAGCTTCTCCTGGAAGCCTCGATCGTGCAGGCCTGGGTGTTTTCACCGGACAGGCCTGCTGATATTGACGATGAGGTGGAGTGGTTCCGGGAGGCCATGTCCGAGATTTGTGACGTGGCAATGCCCCGAGTCCGGCCAGGATGCGCCCGACGTCAGGTGTACTGGTGGTCGCAGGAGGTTGGGGCGCTACGCAAGGCGTGCGTCGACGCGCGACATCGGTACACCAGGCACCGCAGGCTCCGCATCCGCCCTCCGGATGCGGAAGCCACGGAGGTGGAGCTGTACGAGGGGTACAGAGCGGCGAAGACCACCCTCCAAGAGGCTGTCAAGCGGGCCAAGGATACGGCCCGCGAGGAGATGTTGGAGACTCTGAACCGAGATCCATGGGGGCGCCCTTACAGAATGGTGCGGAATAAACTCCGCACCTGGGCCCCCCCGCTGACGCAGAGTCTCCGACCCCAGCTGGTGGAGGAAGTGGTGAGCGCTCTGTTCCCTTCACGGGGGGAGCATACTCCCCCGCCTATGGCTCCGCCACTTGCGGTGCCCGAAGCGGACCACACGGACGACGACGACGACACCCCTGAAGTGACCGGGGTAGATCTGAGAGCGGCGGTAGGCAGGCTGAAGGCCAAAAATACCGCCCCGGGACCCGACGGCTTGCCGGGTAAAGCCTGGGTCCTGGCCTCGAGGGCTCTCGGGCCTCGACTGGAGGCGCTCTTAAGCGCATGCATGGAGAGAGGCCAGTTTCCACTCCGTTGGAAGACGGGGAAGCTGGTCCTCATTCAGAAGCCAGGGCGCCCTGCGGACTCTCCGTCCGCATACCGGCCCATAGTGCTGCTCGACGAGGTCGGCAAGCTCTTTGAGAGAGTGATTGCGGGCCGCCTCGTCGGGCACCTGGTGAGGACGGGGCCGGACCTTGCGGAGTGCCAGTTTGGCTTCCGCAAGGGGCGCTCGACGGTGGACGCCATCATGCGCGTGAGAGCCCTCACGACGGGGGACGCGGTGTCCCGGGGTGGGGTGGTCGTGGCGGTGTCACTCGACATCGCCAACGCGTTCAACACCCTGCCCTGGAGCTGCATAGGGGAGGCACTCCGGTATCACCGGGTGCCGACTTACCTCCGTCGAATAGTCGGGGCGTATTTGACGGACAGAGCCGTCATCTACCCCGGTCGCGACGGGAACTGGAACCGGCGAGAGATGTCGTGCGGTGTCCCACAGGGATCGGTTCTGGGGCCGCTCCTGTGGGACATCGGTTACGACTGGGTGCTGCGGGCCGACCTCCCTGATGGCGTCAGCGTAGTTTGCTACGCTGACGACACGCTGGTCCTGGCGCAGGGGAGGTCGCATCAGGCGGCGGCCGACGCGATGACACGCGGGGTTGCGATAGTCGTGGAAAGGATCCGGCAGTTGGGTCTCGAGGTGGCATTGCACAAGTCCGAGGCCATGTCTTTTCATGGGCCCCGGTACGGGCCACCTTCGGGATCCCAACTAATGGTAGGAGGGGTTCACATCGGCGTCGAGAAGACGATGAGATACCTGGGTCTCGTCCTCGACAGCCGGTGGAACTTCGTCGAGCATTTCCGACGTTTGGCCCCAAAACTGGAACGGGCCGGGGCCGCCTTAAGGCGGCTCCTGCCCAACCTGAGGGGGCCAAACGCCTCCTGCCGGAGGCTTTACGCGGGGGTCGTGCGGTCCATGGCCCTATATGGGGCCCCGGTATGGGCGCGTTCACTGCGGCTTCGAGCCGCACACTACCTGAACGCGCCCCAAAAGGTGGTAGCCGTAAGGCTGATCCGGGGGTACCGCACGATCTCGCGCGAGGCAGCAAGCCTCCTTGCCGGACTGCCACCATGGGATCTGGAGGCGATAGTCCTCGCGCGCCTGTATGACTGGCGCGCGGAGGCACTACGTCGGGGGGAAACTCTGCACCCGCGGCAAATCGCTGCGGAGCGGACGGACCTCCGGCGCGGTCTCATGGTGGAATGGAAGGCGCGACTATCGCAACCCAGCGCAGGGCACGCCACGATAGCGGCGATAAGACCCCTCTTTGAGGAGTGGCTAGAGAGGCGTCACGGCGCTCTCACCTACCGCCTGACGCAGGTCCTCTCCGGACACGGATGTTTCGGGAGGTTCCTGCACATCATCAGGCGGGAGGAGACGCCCGGGTGTCACCACTGCGAGGATCGCCCAGAGGACACGGTGGAGCATACGGTGGAGGTCTGCCCCGCTTGGGCAGAGCACCGCCGTGTCCTCGTAGAGGCGATCGGCAGCGGCGGCGACCTCTCGCGCCCGGCCCTGGTGCAAGCCATGGTCCGGGGCGAGAGGGAGTGGGAGGCGGTCACCTCCTTCTGCGAAGCAGTCATGCTAGCGAAGGAGGTGGCGGGATGGGCGAGGGAAAGATCCTCACGCCTCAGCCGCCGAGGGAGACGCTCCGGGCGTCGGGAGCCGCGTGACGACTCCCGGCCACCGTAGGCGCGGGCCTGCGGGCGGAGAGCAATGGGTAGCTCTCCGTCCGATCAGGACCAGGCCCGTGCCGGACGGCGTGTATGTGTTCCACGCGCGCCTCAAAGAGATGTCAGCGTAGTTGACGGGGCCCGACAGGGCCGAAGCCTGCCGGGGTAGCGGGATCGTCCGAAAGGGTTACCGCTGCCCTGGTACGTAAAGGGCTAAGGAAGGAACACGGGTGGGTTTTAGTCAGTAAGAGTCTGACACTCCCTTCTGCTCCACCCAGAGCGGGAGGAGTCATTTGATGATTTCCCATCCTGAAAAAAAAAAAAAAAAAAAAAAAGTGGTGCTTCTTTATTTCTTTCAAAGTCAAAGTATTTATTAGTGCAATTTGTGCGTTTTTTGAACCAACTTTACAATGAAGCACTATTATTTAACCATAACGTGTTTTTTGACTTTCATAATAGAGTCTGGCTAACGCTCACTCCTCTTTCATCTATGAAGGGTATAATATAAAAGCCCCCCGATTATATTAACATGAAAAAGGATTATAAAAAATGTGATACTGCATAGTGAAACTAGCCCTTATAATAGGTAGTTTAAAATGCAATCTCTATTGTAATCACAATGCTGCAGACTACATCTGTCTGTCTGGTAACCTATTGATACTTACTTACATAATCAGCCCATAATGTTCCCACCGCTGGGACACAGGCCTCCTCTCGGTGCGAAGGAGTGGGCCGTGTAGGTAGCGATGGTTCGAACCAACGAACTACAACTCGTAAGTCGCAAACGTTACTACTAGGTGACCACTGGTCTCCACTAGCCCACCACAGCTCTATTGATACAAAAAGCTAAGTTACTTAGAAAGGTGAAAAATATTACACAGGAACATTTTCAGCGCATCCTTACTGAAGTTTTTCTTATATCATAAGCTTTAACAACATTGTTGCGCTTGACGAAAAGATAAAAGTTCGTTGAAAAAACACTTTCAATTTTCCTCGTAACTTTGATAGCTCAAGATTAAAATATCTCACGGTTTTGAAAGGGTATTGTGCTTTTAATTTACGCGTTTCACATTAACTTCACTGTTAATGCACTCGACGAAAGACCATATCCACAGCAAAATCTCTCAAAGTCAAAGTCTTGGTCGAAAATAATTCGTACTTAAAGGATGCGTAAGCGCAGCCCAAATGATCACTTAGTCACTTCGTTAATTTCGGGAAGGTGCACTGGATCCTTTTTTTTTATTTTGAGTGTGCGGAGATGGCACATTTGTTTTTAACTTTTTTTTCTTGTTTAGTGTCGGATTCCAGCATGCCTTTGCGCCTAATTCGTTTTGAATATGGAATGATTTGTTGCTGGTTTCATTGCATTAGCGTCTGTTTGCTCTGGTGGCCACACGCATGGACGGTCATTCATTTTCATTCATTGAGTAACGGATTGTGTTTTATTTTTATTGGACTTAATTGGACGTGAGTCACTGAATCCATTATAAACATTAGGATTCCTACAAATGAGATGATTTGTTTTCCTATCTCGTACTCTTATTAAATTGTAATAAAATATTTACAGTCATATAGCTATGTATTTTCATAAAAACATAGAATAATTGTAGGCGTTAAACTCAATAAAAGGAAATCTCATGTCAGCACATGAGTTACGTTTATTTCTCCGACACTCGTATCCCCCCGCTCCCCAATACTCAAAGTCAGGTGAAAAACGATGACTCATAAAAGATTTTTTTAAACTTGAAGATCGTTATTTTATTGTCTTATTTGTATACCTATCAAGTTTCTGTTTTAAGTGTGCTCATGAAATTTATGGTGCAATAAAAATAAAATTCCACTTCAAGAACATTATTTAGAATTTCGATAGAGCACACCGGAAGACGGAAGCGTTAGCGGAGGTCGTTGAACCGCTCGTCGAGTCAATGTCAGCGTCGGCGAGGCGTGGGTCCAAGATTCGGCAAGAACAAGGGTGCGTACTTGTCGGTACGGGGTAGCAGGGTGCAACTGTCGCGGGGTAACGACCGGGCCGGGGTCGTCGGCCGGCGCCACGCGGCCGAGCGACCGAGCCATCCGATTGATTGGAGCGGGACGGCACTACCTCTTCATACCCTCACGATCTAACTACCCCCGCTCTTAATAGGGGAAATAACACTTTGTTTCGTAACAGATAAGGTATGATTCAGTTTGTCCACTAAATCGGCGATAGAGCTTTTGGAGTTTGGATACGGGGAGGTAACCGACGCACACAGCTGCGTTAAGGGAAGTAGTTTTGCTCAAAATATTGATTTTTCCGCGGGGCTCGTTGGGCCGCGTGGCACGCGCGAGTGTGCGTGCAGTGTATGCGTGCAGTGCGCGCGTGTGTGCGTGTGCGTCTATTTTGGGTTGAGCACGTGGTCGTAGTTGTTGCTTGTTGACATGCGTTTTTATTTTTATGGCGGCTTTATGGTTTGATCGGTTAATTTAATTGCATCATTGTTTGTAATTTAAATCCTTGTGATTTACTATAGACCCTCTTGTAGTGGAGTACTTTACCTATGCGGTTTTTTCGACTTTTCCATTGCAGTTCGCAATAATTTCCCGAACATTTTAAGTGGGGATTGAATCCGTGTGTCAATCGTTGATTCCCTTATATACTAAAATCGATTTAAGCACACCTCTTTCGAACATTGGACTGATTGCAATCTTAATACATTTTTGCTGACGTCATCAGTTTTAAAGGAGCATTATTATCTTTTTGCATTACTTCTTGGACTCCCTCGCAGATAAACCGAAATCACACACCAAACCCTGGCGAAAGATAACTCTTTCATATTTTAAAAGCGAAATATAATTTATTCCAAAAATCATGTCATGTTAAGCTCCAGTAGGAACCTAATAAGGTATAAAATAAATGACTAAATATGTTTATTTAGTTATTTATTTGCCATTTTATTTAAACTAAATTTGAAGACGAATTGATTTCGTTCACTTGGTATTACTATTCATTACTTAGGTACCCGCTACCAGCAATACTAAAGAAGTATCAAAGCACTGAGCATTCTAACTCGAACTCATAACATTTAAAAAGTATATGTCTGAGTCAGCACTTTATATCCAGACAAGACTGCTTAACATTTCTTATTCTCAAGGTTCAGTGGACAGGAGACGACTCGCAAATATATATATACACATAAGTACCGAGTTCTTTCAGTGTGTATGCTGAATATATTATTAGCTATACGTGTACGTGTGTATAGTTATCGATGCACAAACACAAAGCCGGTTCCGAGGACTCACGCACACCAGCTCACCACCTTACCCTTGATTTTGCCAGCTCAAGGTCTCTACCCTCCCAGGACGTGGACTCGCACCCCCGGTACCCTGCATAAGTCTATCCCTCTCTAAAGTGCGGACACCGCCGAAATTTCCCGACCAGGAGCCGGGGTCGACGACCTGCAGCGACATACGTATTGGTAAATAAACATTGATGCTGGGTTACATAACAATTATAATGTATAGGCGGTATTGATTCCACGTTTTGATTGACTACCGGTACGGAGGAGGACGTGTTTTGGAATATTTTGCATTTGTTTTGTTTTGATACTTTTTGGTAATACAACGCGGAAGTCACTTATGTTGAGAAAACTGTATTGTTTCAGTGAAATATAATAGATTCACGTACTTGTACAATACTTAGAAGATGGCGATAAGTCTCACTAGATTGTTATTTTAGAAAGGACAACTTAAAATTCTTTAAAGAAATGCAACGTCTTTTTTGTTGTATTTTTAGTGAGAAATTATTCAAAAACAAATTATGCATACACGAACCGAATCCCGAATTCGAATATAGTTGAATTAATGTATACTGTTTTGTATACCTTCGTGATTTCATCCCTTTTACGTCGTGACTCATGATAACATAATAACAAAGAAAGAAAAATGCGTTTATTGGCATTAATTTGCAAAACAGAAAACAAAGATTAAGATGCCAAAAGGGCCTCGCAATGTATAAACCCCTGGTAAAAGTATTTATTTACAAACATAATGACATTCATCATACAACATTCAGTAATCTCATTTACTCACTAGTTTCAAACGGTATGATTACTGACAACATTGCGCTCGCTGTAGAGACATCCTTCTAATTAAATATTCAAGGCTGATACATTCTGTAGAGGGACTGAGTAGAATCTAAGCTGAGTTAATAATAGTTTGAACCCACCCTTAACAAAAAAGTGACTTCATGGGTACAATTTATTTATTTATTTATACTTTATAGTACACCAGAAAATACATAATAAAAAATACAATTAACACTACAAAACATACAATTGTGTATTCCTCTACACGTAGCTCTTCTAACGATTTTTCTTGCGTAGGGAGATACGTAAGTGGTTAAAACGCCAGTAAGTAGGTTCTTAACAATAAAACTTAGAAAATGTTTCAATATTAAATACATGTACCATGAACAGATACTATGAAATATTATTCGATGCTATATCGAACCATTTCATACTAGTTTGCAGCTTTAATATCAGTCAAGGTCCATGATATTGATAACTAAGTAATGAGCTGCATCCACTTATAATAAGAATAAGTTAAAAAATCAGAGTATTTTCCTTTTTTCTGTAGAAGTACAAAAGTACCGTATTGGAACTGTTATGCTATATTGTATTATGAGACCTTCAGTTAAAGTTGCATTTTAAAAAAATTAATTGCGTATGCAGATCGAATGTGGAGAAAACTATTGCTCATAGAAGTATAAACAGACGGTTTTTCCAAGTCTTATAAGAAATAACTTTCATATATCTAAATGAACTTGCAATTTCATTGCAGCGTTAGAATCTCGACTGCGACACGGACATTAATTCGAATCAGTTCGACTTAATTTGTAGAACTACACAACTTTATATGGACAATATTTCAGCAAACAAACTGCCATTTTAAATTAAATACGTTCCACGACGAATGAACAGCAAAAACTCATTATAGTGAAAAATAAACTGGAGTCCCATAGCAGGCGCATCCCACTCGGAGCGTTTGATTACGTGATGGTAGTTATTGCCAGTGCAGGGGGGGGGGGGGGGGGCAGTGGGTGTTCGAGCTACCCGACCTACCCCCCAGGACCTACGCCAACACTGCACCGATGCACCCACATCTAGACATCTAGCTATCTAGATGTAGATGTCTGGACAGTCCCGCACGCACACCGACGCGCCGCCCTGTCTATGTGATGCACCGTTGACAATATCCATACGTGCTACGTACCGCAGCATTTGTTTTCCACCAATACAATTAGTTAAACATGAATATGAGGACGCCGTGCAGTTTATTACCTCACTGGTCTTTTGTTTATGTTCTAAGTATGTATGACGGTAAATAAGTGGTGAGGTTAGATGATTGATGACACTGACAGTCAACAGGCGTCTGCTGATTGAGTTGTTGTCAAAAAGCTAATTTCAGGTACAGAACCATGTAGATTTTTGCGTCATTTAGTATTCTAAGGGCTAATTTTTCCAACGCCAGATAATTTTGTCCGGGGAATAATTTTGAATTGTTAACAGTTCTTCGATACAAAAACTGTCAGATGTCAATTTTATTCCACGAATAAAAATTATCTGTCGATTGAAAAATCAGCCCTAAAAGTAGTTTAGTAGTAGGACCAAGTTTAAAAATCGCATTTTTGGTTAGACATGCTAGAAAAAAAACAAAATACAAAAACAGATTTATTTATTCTTAAGTTCGGTGGAAACCTTGTTATTGATACTGTTATTGACTTAAAAAGATTGCAGCTGAAGCGTAACTAATGTAGTTTTTCAACAGTACCTTTCTCATATCACAAGCACTTGTCGTCAAGCGAGTACAATACAATGAGAGGTTCTTTCTCTCAATATATTTGAACACATCATCCAAAATAAATGTATCGTCATAACAGACATAAAGAATGACATTATGCAGTAAGGTTCAAGCCAGCCTCACCTCGAAAGCAATCTTCCAGCAATCAAAACATAATAACAAATTCTTCGCGTTTCAAATCTCGTACGAACATACTAATTCGTACGACCCGACCTACCCTAACATAGCTCGGTGCACTCGCACTAAGACCTGAGTCTGTGTGCCTAGTACGTGCAGCATGCAGCACTCACACGCGCACACCCGATATTTACGAGAAGTTCAATTATGCTATTGGAGAGGGAGGTAGACATATACATGGTAGCTACATGTGTTTGTTTGCATCTGAACTTTTCAGCATAATGTTTGCACTCTGCGTCAAGGACAAAAGACTAATGTTTATGAAATGTTTTGCTAGCAATACTTTGATTTCTATCTTTTTTTGTTGGTATTAGAATGTTCTCGATTGTGCTATCTGATTTCTCATAATTATCATGAACACACAAGAACTTGTGATTGGCTTACAGTTAAAGTGCAACATTGGCATCGTCGAAGCGCTTGATAAATGGACTGATGATTTGATAAATTGATACTGATGATGATGATTGATGATTGATGATGTTTCTATTACTACTACTTCGCACGGTTTTTACGACTTAACAAAAGTCAAGATTTCGGTAATTATATGTATGTTTAATATAATGTAAGCGCAGAGAATTTATTCCGGAAGGTCTAGATGTTGGTGAATACTGCATCTAAATCCGTTGCGTAGTTTAGAAGATCACCGCGGGCACACAGACAGACACGAAACGTGACTTCAATTTATAGTATGTATAGATATAGATAAATAAAATCACGAGCATTTTGACACATAAAGAAATATTAACTATAATATAACTAGTGTCCCCAAAAGTAATGGACGCTATTAACAAATTAACCTTCATTAAATATGATACATAACACGAACTTCACATTAATCTAATCACACATGAAACCGAGAATAACATCATAATATTGAAATTATGTTATTACAGTCCTTATTTATGTAAACAAAATATCAAATTAAATAACAATAACCTTGAACGAGACCAAATCGTTAGCAAACCGGAAACGTTTAACTGTTTATAAATTATTACACGATACGGACCAAACACGTGTGTGAAACATAAATAAAGCAATAGTTTTAAACAAATACAAATCGACTACATCAAAACTATTAACTAAAATGTGAAATAACTATGGAAATATATTTTATGGCTCGTAGCAGCTCGTAGCCCTACAACTTTAACGCAAGATGAAACTCTTCAAGTGTTGCGCTTGAATGCCTACGCCGTAGCACTTGCTACGAAGTTTGCGTAAGAACGTTTTTTACTATTTCTGTTTGCATATCGCAATTGTTTATTTACTAGAAATGGTTATTTGTTTAATCTGAGGTTCAATTGTCGTAATTTTAAGAACTTTCACAGTCGATCTCAGTCTCAATCTGTCAAACATACCTCTAATTTCCTTACAACTTTGACAAGTTTTGACATTTTTTTTGTCGCCGAGATGAGACCGCGACTAGATTTTGAATGTTTTCAATTACGAGAATTAGCCTTCAAATGTATATTTTTTAAATATTCGACTATTTGTTTTTTTTGTCGAAAAAAATATGCAGACGTAGTACTTTTCAAAATAGATTATTATCTACATATACAGGCTGATTTTTTAAAGACCAGCCAAATTTAAGGATGTGGTACAGACCATCAAACTGAACAACTTTCTCCATGGGACCAACATCGTAATCGCGAATAAAAATTCAGCCGTCCCATACATTTAGGTCGAGTAGGTATTGAAGTTTTCTATGGGATAGTTGATAAAATTTTCGCGATTACGCTATTTGTCCCATGGAGAAAGTTGTTCAGTTTGATGGTCTGTACCACATCCTTAAATTTGGCTGGTCTTTAAAAAATCAGCCTGTATATATAAAAATGAATCCCTATTTCTCTTGGTCACTTGAGAACTACTTTACCGATTTCATCCATCTTTTTTTACAAGTTTTCTAATACTTTGTAGAAGGTTCTTACGGGAAAAAAAAGTTGCGCAGAAAATTAGAAAATTTAAGAATTACGCTTTTACGCTAAAACTGCTGAACGGATTTAAATTAAATTTGACACATGGGTAGACCATAATCTGGAAAAGGACATAGACTACTTTTCATCCTGGATCGCAGACGAAGTCGCGGGCAACAGCTAGTAGATTAATGAATGTTACATTATTTGTGGTTTATTTCATTTTTTTGTTAATTTCCATAGTCGGAGTTTGAAATGCGATGGAACGCTACGACACGCTAAGTCAGCGCCTATTCGTTTATTTGCGCCATCTAGCGGCGAGCGGACACAACGAAAGTTCGGCAATTCAACGCTAGAGGGCTGTCGCATAAAGTAATTTGTTACGTGCTATTGAAACTGACAATGTTTGAAAATGTGCTTTTATGCATGTATTATGTTATCAATATTATGACTTATGATCATAATCTTATTATTATACTTTCACACCTAACATTGATTTCTCAATTCACAATTCCTCGAGCAGATAAGGTGCAATAGGGATATCTATTTGTTGAGATATTCCTATAAAATTGTCGAAAGCACTAGTAGTTTATAATAGTACTTTAAACTATAATACGCACCACAAAATCTTAAAATACTGCCAATTTAATAACCCACATAAATGTCCCATTTTCATATTTCTCTCGCAATGCAATAGATGCTTTGTGGTAGCTGAAACCGTAACACATTCTGAGAATCGTCCTATCCTAGGATCGCGACTAAGGAGTTGAGCGTATGATGACTAATTATTTTTGGGCAATTTGCCAGCCGGCAGACCGAAATGTGAATATAGGGCGTCCGGCGTTGTTGCTCCATACACAACACTTCCCAAAGGTTAGCGTGCATCGCTTTCAGATGAGTCCAAGTATCATAAAATATTATGATGTTGACACAGTAAGCTTGCAGACGAATCTAACTATACTTTTTATGGCTTCGATTATGAAATAGGCGTATTGTGACACGAATATTGAATGAACTGGATCAGATTGTTTACGACATGCTTGAATAACGTCGTTGAAATAATCAAAATGTTTAGACCATCCAGTAATTTGTTGAAATCACATCTTTTAATTCTGGTTTATCTTTAAGGAAGCTTTACATAATAAAGTCCACACTTTCGACTTCGTTTCAAAACTGGCCTGACGACACACAACATACTCGTATATCAAGCCTGAGATTTCAGCACCTGATACTTTCTTCAGCGAATGCTATCGTGTTTCGGAATCAAGAGAGCAATCTATCAAGATAACCCCATTTCTATGGGAACTGTGTGCGAGGACCACATAGATGAAAACTGTAGGTGATCAATTATTGCATAAAGTTTTGTTATGGCAAACAACATGGTGTGGGAAGCCTCCTAGTTTATGTTTGTCTTAGTGATGGCCTTCCTGTTTTTTTAAGCGGAATTATGTACCAGCCTACTTCAATAAAGTTATCAGAATGATTGTAAAAATTAAAGCATCCCTGCTAAAAAAACTATCATCAGTTAAAAAACTAAGACCCCTTAAGTTACATGATAATTTTAAAGGGGTCGTAATTATTCCATTTTTGGTATAATGTCAAGTTTAATTAGCCTATTCAGAGTTTAGATGTTAAGATTGCATATGAGATAGACATTCAACGCCACTGTCTTTCACAAGACCGAAATATCGTTTCCTTATGACTAACACATAGAAATAGATGGAGAAATAAGTAGGTAATATTTTACAGTTGCAACTCCAAGTTAATAATAATAATACAACATAATAACATAATACCTAATTATAAATATTTAGGGTTTAGAACTTAAGTCTTGACTTCTTAGTAACAAAGTAGAGGCAACTAAGTTCCACTATTTATACAAAGTAAGACTCTGTATACACTTACAACATACAGAGTCTTATATTGTATAAATAGTGGTGGTGGTGGCAGTGTAATAAATATTTTGAGACTGAGTGTAGAGCTTTTTAGTACATTACAAACATTCTTCAAACATGGACTTTTTAATACATCTACATTTCCAACATTTTATAAACCATAAAATTAACATAAAAAAGTATTATCTCCTTTTCTGGATATTCGATCAAAACTTCAAACCGTTAACACAAGGGTGCTGGCACCTGCTAAGCACGACAATCACGTGACTACGATTGAGTGACAGTCATCAAATTGACCCAGTCCAAACTACCCACTATGGCACTGCCGCATCCAAGATCAACAAGTACTTACGCACTGACAATCATGCGCAATACATTGATACGATGAATTATTATAAAAATTTAGGCTGAGCTATTGAGGGTACTTGAGTTCAAACCGGGTTCTAGGACAGTCTGTCGCAACTGGCAAGTTCGGAACGCTTATCGTTATCAAGATAGGTATTTTGTATATCAAGTGCGCATTATACACTCGCTCACCCAATTCCTGAAGATAGTCGGTAACCTCCTTAACCGACCTAGATGGTGAAACACCTTTTTTCTGCTTTAATCAGTATTATTAGCAATATTTCGATGCCCTCTCTGACTTTCTTATGAGCTGTTTGTCGAAGATATTGTTATATGAAAAAAAGATAGGCTATAATATAATTGTATACAGCTGTATATCTTTAGAATGGCTCATTGCCTTAGAATACTAGGAAACCCACAAATAAACAGGAAGTATATTGTAAGTGAACTCACAGGTCTCACAGCCAGCGCAGATGTTCTGTGACGTCATAAAAAAAAGGTTCTGATATTATTAATAGCTTGAAGCCATTAACGGCTGAAAAGCCAAATTCAAGAGTTTCAATCTTTTTAATTAGCTAGATATTTATACCAAATTTTCAGACTGTAATCTCGTGGATTGTATTTGCGCCCGTGACACACTTTAGCATATGTATTTGCTATCTCCAAGATTTTAAAATTTAGTTCAGTATTAATACCAACAATTTAAATTGACGTAGTTAGTTTAACCATTTTTATTAACACCAGTAGTCAACCCTAGAACATGTAATAGAAATAGAAAAGTTGTACGTGTGTGCGTGAATTGCACTTGTAGTGTTGTTATGTGTGCAATAAATACTTTATGTATCCATCTCTTTCCTTCTCGACATTTCACTGGTAGCTATGGCCTTGTCTAGTCGCATCTAATGCTGGCATTAGTCTGTTTACATCGCGCTGCTACTTGCCCCAGTAACTGGCATGGCTATTTGCAATTTATTTTAAAAGTGAAACATTATTCACTGTGTTAGATTATCTGGTTAGTCACACACTGAAATACTCCAATTAATACTAATTTTGTAGGTTACACACTTACAAAGCGTATTTATGTCAAAAAATGTAGATGCCAAGCCAAAACAATTTTTACGGTCATTGGCACGGTTATTAAGTTTACCCGGAAACAGATATTTGTGTTGAGCATTTAATTAACCAGTATTTTCATTTTGTTTCAGGTGAGTCTAATTTATTTTTTGAGAACGACCTGATGATCGGGTATGTAAGTAAGTACCTATTGAATTTGCATCAAAGATCGAACCAACTTGAAGTAGGTACCTATACATTTTAATATAATAATACGGCTTGCTTAAAAGCATGATGTTCTTTTTTTTGAATAATCTTCCTGTTTGGGTTCTTCCAACAACATGCACATCGCCACCATCTTTAGCACGGTGAAGATTGGGCGCTCAGGGCAATGGGTCGTAATACTTCCTCAAGATTATTTACTATCTTACTGGCACTTACCTAAGTTACTTGTACAAGTGCACTTGCTCGTCAAACGCTCCAAATGTCCCTGTAGCGAGTGTTGACTGAGCCGGAGTGTTGACCGGTATGTAGGTTACACCGCGCGAACCGGCGAGCGCTCCCCTCGCCCCTCCGCCCCGCACACCACGCAACTACTTCTATGATCCGTGCACTTTTCAACAAGAAAATGTCAAATGCACACTCCTTGGAAAGAACTGATGCATACTGCGCAGGTACAGACAGAAATAGGTTAACAAGAAAGCATTCGTACTGCCTGTTTCTATGTAACTGACATCCTTTGCGAAAACTCACAAACAAATCGATTGCACAATTCAAAGAGTAAACAAACGTAATTAAAAGTGTTTGACCGTAATCGATCTTATACAGATAAAATATCACTTGAAAAACTCATTCCATTTTCGAAATGTCAAAGTGCATTGTAGCTGCATATCGAGTAGCAACGGAGGAGTTGGTAACTATAGTTAGGAATTTGGGCTCTGGATCGTAGAGCGGCGGCAATGTGCCACCGACCAATTCTATTATTGGACGTGGGCCTATGTATTATATTTATATCAACCGCTACCCGTGGTCACTGGGGCAAGTTCGCTCGCTTCTTTAAACTCGCAATAAAAATCGGACAAGTTCGAGCCCGAGACCGTGGCCAGTGTAAACACTCCATATTTTTGCCAATTTTCGTATTGATCATAAAATTAAAAGAGAAAATTCTTAACATTAACATTACGTTTTAACTGTATTTCTTAGTAATTGCATTGGCAAGACCTTGAGAATCTATTGGCAATAATGAATGTGTCAGTGGATATTGAATCATAAGAACGTTACAAAATCCTAATGTAGACATATTCAAATGTTGTGGTATTATGATATACTTAGACTATAATATAGTAACCGTTTTATCATCTCAAGGCAACTCGTATAAAGCAATGATAAACGAGTGACCATCAAATTAGGAGATCGACAACCGGCCATGACTCTATTTACAACTAACTATATCTTCTAGTTGAAAAAGACGAAGGATTTTTGCAATAAGATGAAACAAAATTCACACATACTCACTACCTTTTAATGCGGTAACACAGTCAAAGTAATTACCTATATTTTTTTAAATACATTTTCATGACTAACATTCGTGTATTCAAGGCTGTTTGCATATTATTGTAGCTGAAGAATACAGAGCGGTTCTGGTAATATCTGCGTTCGTTTGTATGCGAGTGAGTCAATGTGTTCTGTCCTATATTCCGTTTGTCCATTTGTTCCCGCAGTCGAACGTATTTTAGTGAAAGTGCGTTTACAGCAACTGCCAAGGTTTTAACACCTGCATTGAATCGTTACAACTCATACATTCTTATAACAAGCTATTTGTAGGAAGTATACGGTAAAAATGGCTTTTAACAACTCAATTAAGTAAATAAAAGCGAGAGTTCTTATATAACTTAAGAGATGCAGCAGCGAAATCTACATATTATATTGTTTCTTGTAAGTCCATAAATGAAACAAAAAGTCAACAAGCTCCGTTTGCACAAAAAAAAACAATCGCTTTCAGAATTAAAACTGCATGCTCATGACGTAAAATCGACCACATTTTGTCACTTCTTTATATTAAACGTCGAGTAATTAAAATCAAAACTCCACCATAAACCTTTAAATCAAAAAGTAATGCGCGACATTTGGCCGTTCGCCAAATACGGCGAGACTTCACTCAAGCGATTTACAAAAGTGCGTACAATGATCTCTCCTCATTACTATAAATTACGGCTACCAAGTGAAAACAAAGACTTACTTTCGAAAGTGCAAGCGAAATGTGGTTTAGTTGCGTATCTTGTTCGCGCTCCATAGATCATCTGAGAGAACATTAACGAATGCGGATGTTTCGCAATAGCTCTGGCGATCTAGTGAGTGCGCCAGCGCTAGTCAATACTCGCTACAGTCGTTACACACGAGTGTTAGATTCGAATTGTACTCGATTCGGCCACGCCTGTTTGTATCTCGAATACAACATATAGTTATGTTGTATCGATTCTATTAAGAATCCGAGAGAACCGAGATTAATTCACTAAACTAGATTTGGGTTTTTCAACTCATGACAATTATGTCAAGTATGATAATTATGAGTTGAAAAACCTAAATCTAGTTTAGTGAATGAATCTCGAAACTTATTCGAAATTGGGAGAAACTACGTAGTCGTAGTTGGCAGTTACTTTTATTAGACCACACGAGACATTTTGTTAATACCTTAAACTGGACATATATAAATGCTCGTATTTTTTAATCTGTCATAATTCATTATCATTAAACTTTGACTCCCACGAATCCTTTCGCTAAACAACGGTTTCAAATAAGTTAAACGTCCTCTAACCGAGTTTTGAAACCATCCCTATTCCAATGTAGGTACGAATCGACTATGTAATGTAGAATGGTTGTGGAGAGTAGAGATTAACAATAAAATTAGAAGTGCTTTTACCTAGGGATGTACCTCACTGAGAGCGAACTGAAATTGCTTTTATTTCAGTTCGCTAACCTGGCTTTAAGACCTAACCGTAAGTCTAACCTGACTTTAAGGTACAATAAGTTTTGAACAGTTCACTGTAGGTAAGCCTGCTTCAAAACATCAGCAAAGATGCTTATCTGGGCAATATGATTTATCTCATAGTAATTTAAAGGCCATCCCTTGATTTCATATCAATTTAATCGATAATTGTGTAAAAAAAACATTAAATCAAATGATATCAGCACATTTAGAAAACGAATTGAAATTGAATCCCAGAACTAATTTCCAATTCTAGATGCTTTAGGACTAAACCATTGCACTGTAAATTGCAATAAAAACGTTTGTTAATTTTATAAATGATTCCCATTGGCTCATAGCGTCATAGAAGCATCACCATTGGTCGTTTGAAATTAACTCGCGGGAATATAATTGGCGAGCTTCGCTTGCGTTTGCGCAGTTTTCATTACGCTGTAAGGCCACGTTACGCGGATGAGGTCAGGTCACAGACCTTAATGCATATTGCACTTGCTGAGTAATTGGAATGTTTTTATTAACGTAAGCAAATAATAAAAAACGCTGTCATCAAACATTACTGTGCTGTGTTTTGTCGTAACTTGTAATACAGTTTAATTCCAACAAGTAGAATCACGATTGCCTCAAGGCCGAGTAAAGACTAGGTCGCTAGTGGATACAACATTGGGTCAGGATACTTGACCTTGTATTAAAAATATTACAAGACTTGTTGCATAGTGGCACCATTACTTCAGTACTTGGTAGCTGTACTGACTTTCAGTTTTTCTTTGATCAAATCAAATGTAAAATACCGAAAATAAGTAAACTTAAGTAAGGCCCATCATCCACGACTCTACTCAAAAGCAACGTGTTACTTTTGAGTAACATCGTGAAGGATGGGTCTAAGTGTCTACTGTGGGGTTGCCACCTTATAATATCAAATATTGTATTCTCGAAGCCAATGCCTGTAACAATATAGTAGGTAACGAAAAAAACAAATATTATAAAAAACTTTTTAAATGCATATATATTATTTATTTCTTTGAGCCTTTACTAACCGGGATTTTATTTTTTCTAAATGACCCATAACTATTATAACATTTATTACACTCTAAATTAAGGTAAAAAGTTCTATCAATGGTGTTTTGTAATATATATCATTGATACAGCTTTTATGAGTTTAATACTGGCCCTATTGCGCTTATTTCGCCATTTTGTATTGGACCGAAAATATAGTAGTTTCGCGTACTATATATTTGTTTTATTAGAAATTTAATATTTAGGCTTATAGTATAGCAGGATAATATAACTGCAACCCTAACTGCGTCTAGTAGCAGTAAAATGCAGCTCATAAATCACATGTGGTACTTGCAAGACCACATGAAGCCTAAATACTGTGCAAACACTTGTAAATGAAAGAGAATCTTATCGTCAGTTTGACCACCTTTTTGAGTGGAAAGTGCCGTACTTAGCTTTATCGTTGTCCTCTTTAATACTAAAAAATAAATATATTGTCAGTTTTAACCTTATATTTTGGAAGAAGTCATTTAACACAAATGTACCGACTACTGATCTTTAATCACGTGCTGCAGACAGATCTTCATAAATACCTATGTAACGAATGTCTGTAATTTGATCTAGTTCATAAATAAATACTTCCATCTTACGGAGCCAAACAGAAATAAGTGGTTTTTGAGAAAACATGACAACATGTTTACTTGCCTAATTTTACTTTTTGTGTTGTGTATCTGTTCTAACTAAGACTAGTCGTTGTACGAGGATTTGTTCGTCTTTTTGTTTTGCTTGTATATTTCTTAAGCAGCGAACAGTACTCTGATGGGGAAGATCTAAAACGTTTCTTAGAATTGTATACTCTTCCTTATAAGCAGTGTAATGAGAAGTTTTCTAGACAGACTTAGCTTGCTTACAGCTTAGGTTACTCTTAAGAAAGCTCAAGATTTAAAACTAAGAATACGTCAGTTCTCAGTTTTAAATATTGAACCTAACCTTTACAGGCTGAAGTTTCAACCTTACCAAGTTTAATAATTATCTATAAGAACTAATAATAAAGCTGAAGTGCTTGATTTAAAAAAAAATATTTTTGCATTTCATAATCTAATTCTTGAGGAATGCTATAAGCTAATCTAATATCGAGACATATTCGCCAAAAATGTAAACAAATATGAGTTTATGGAAAAATAACTTTAAATCCAACACAATAAAGTTCAGTTTACGCTACAACTTCAAACATTTTTATTACTTTTTAAATTGTGCTAGTCACTTTTTCAAGTGATTTTGTGTTGTGTTGTGCTCTGAAATCAACTTAATCACCATTAAAATAAACTTGATATTAGTATAACTTGAAATAACGTCAATTTGAAAGATTAATAAAATTTGAATATATATAACAGCACGCTAGAACACTTAAGAGCCGAGCAAAAAGAAAAAAAGTCAGAAAGAACGATAAACGAAGACGAAGTAATAGCGCGGGCAGGCGATACGATGCGATGCGACGGGGAACAAGATATTTCAGGCGGACGAAGGCGCGGGCAGAAACTAGTCATTTATAAAGTTATTAAAATTAATAAGTCTAAAGACAATGATGATTCTTGTTCAAATTATAATATCTTTAAATTCTCTCTTTCCACAAAGATACACGAGCCACATGGCCAAACAGTAAAAATGGCACAAATTAAAAAAGAAACAATCGGCCCGATGGTTCCTGGTAACCTTAAAAACACACAAACAAACATTTTGTATCGATGTTTCGTTTTATTTTCGCTGACACAAATACGTTCGGAAGAGGATCTGATATTTAAGTCTCCTCAAACGACATAGATCTTGATTCTTGAACCTCTGTTCTAAGAAGTCATTTTTGTGCTGGCACTCTATGCGTCCGGAGTTTAAAACGTCGTGTGGCCCAAGTCACCGGCGGCTCGCGTAGTTCAAGTTGAAGGTACTTGTGTAAGGCCATTATGACGCTGCAAAACTTATGTATGTGTCATAGATGATTCGTAAAGGTTATAACAAAGAAATGGTAACTCCTTATTAAGGTTACGTACACAGATACGCATTGTCACGGTACTGAATAACTTTCATTGTAATACCGACCTACATTTTTTGTTCCGTCACAACATTGAACTTAGCGTTCACGGATTTTTAACTATGATTCATATATGAAAGTGTGCCGATCAAGATAAAGTTGTTTTCAATATATACGATAAATACTGCAATAACAAAAATGTCGAGTTAATGCACATTTTTATTACTTACCATTTGACCTCAATAAACACAGATTATTGTTTTATAAAGATATATTCTTAGTCATCATGTGTTGCTAAACTTGTCTATTTAATGTGATAACATAATTTTTTGTTTAAAACAGAATAACGTATTTGTCTGTGATATAATGAAACCACAGCATTTGACAGTATCTGTGTTGATACAATTTAACAATGCCTATAATGAATCCAGAAAATAACTAAATATTTTTATTGCTGGTGTGATTATTAGTTACGTAAAATATTACCGTTTAACGTAAATTTATTCGTGTTCTCATCCAACCGTGCACCTACCCCACTCCAACCTTGCAGCTAATCCCGCTTTCCAGTCTTCCCTTAGACCATCCACCAGCGGTCGGCGGCCGGCCTAGTTTCGCGCTAGGAATAGGCGCCGCCCCCGCTTCGCGCCCTACACCAGCCAAGTACTGGCTTGTTAAAGGACACATACAAGCTTTTCATGCTACTTGCCGCGCTGCTTTCAAACACCCTTTTATACCTGCTGAAAGAAAACCTCTTTTGATTTACTGCTTTTTAGGTCAGAGGAGTTTATCGTCTGTTTTAAAAGCGGTTTTGATCTGTGAGCTGTTTTGTTTCTTTGCTTTATTAGTCTATGTCTATGCTATTACACAATGCCTTGTTATTTCATCTGGGTGAACAGTTTTGTTTTACTTTAACCGCGTGAGAAGGAAGTGTCCCCACTTTGGTGTAATATTTCACTACATTACTCATTTCTATGAGTATTCATTTCATCTGTTAGGTACTTAGATAACAATATTTCAAAAAGTTGCCATTACTAACTTTAATTTGAAAAATATATACATTTGAAAGTACTTCCTCGTAACACGATCACTTTTAGCAATCACTTTTACTGAATGCCATAAATAAAGTAAACATTATAAGCACCTTACCCAAGCGAACACGACGATCTATCGGCTCGTTAAAACGAGCACGTGAGCACGTTCCATTAGGCACCCTACAGACGACCCGCACCCAAAGAGAACGCGCCTCACACGCGCAAACACTCGCGTATTGAAGTGTTAGCGGACCAATGGGACAGAAAATTTGTGTTTTCACTATTGGTAAGGGTAGCTGGGAATGTAGTATTCAAAACAATGTCTTGTGAGTTCCCATGTTGTATATTCAGTTGGAACTTCCTATGCTTTACCGCAATTTTCACTTTTTAGTTTCATGATTAGCTATAATATAGTTAAGTTTGTTTAAAAGTTGCATTGATATTGTACTTCCTTCTTTGTTATCCCTTTGTCTGAAACGTTTTCATAGTTGGTTACGTATTTTTTTAGACACTGCAGGGCTCTCTCTCACTCATTTATTTTCCAGAATAGAATCTTTCAGTTTCTTGTTGCCGGTATTGCCACTGCTTTTGAAATCCTCCTAAGTACTCCACAATAGATTGTGCGATACATGGATTATATCTTGGAGTAAAAAGCTTATTAGAGTCTGTCATAAATAACTCAAACATACAAAACTTAGGATACCTCAGACTAAAATCGATTAAACTTAATAAGTAGTAAATAACGTTGGTCGTCGTAAAACTGTGCGCAAGAGTGCATTGCATCACGAAATAGATGGAAGTACCAGCAAGTACGAACATTATGTGCGTGTATGAGTTACGGCTGTGCGACTCAGGCGCATCGCAGGGTTGAAACAGATATGCAGCTTTTCTTAGATTTTTGCAACTAACGGACAGACAGACAGAGAATCTTTGCGTTTCTTCAATATGCAGTGATGAGTTGGAATATGAAACCATGGACACTTTACCATATAGATTTTGTTTACCTTGGAGTGTCTTAGCATTAAGCGCATATCTAGCGTAGTACGCGTCTACGCTACAGCAGCGTAGCAAGTAACGCCTACGCGGCGTAGGAGTTGACGTCGCATCGCATTGACGCCCTATAGACATAATGACAATATGTTCATGGTATCGAATACTACGTAGCGTTGCCTTCACAGCCCGATTGCTCAGCGCCTACGCAGCGTATACGTTACGCCTACGCTGAATAAACACCCGGTGTTTAGGCACCCTAAGTGATGAACATCTTCATAATATGAAAGTTATTAATAAGCCGCTTAATGAAACAAAAGAAAGGACAGATTAATTAACCATGCCCAGAATACGCGATACAGAGCTAATCGTGTCTAATTTGAGCAAGCTTTTATTCAGTTTCAGCCATTATCTTTTTTCTTGCACTGTCATTCTCAACAGCATAATTAAATGCAGTTAGGTGCAACCCTAGCTAGCTCTGCAAATGCATGCGACGCGGCGCAGTCCTTCGATTACACTGGCGTCTGTGTGCGTTGTCACTATTCTTTACGTGTAATTGCGTAGATCACGTGCACATACACACACACACTAACACAGCTCAGTCTAGGCACAGTCGTTGTAATGAGCTAAAATTATTTGCAATTTCCTTTCTGTTCCATCTATAAGCAACACAACTAGGAATTCGCTAACATGTGTGCGACACAAGTATTTTGTACGTTTAAAGCTTTAATTTAGATTAATTTTTATTAACAGGGGTTTTGGATAGTTTTACGGTTACTTAGTAGACACTATTAAGATAGTTCAGTATCGTTTACGAAGCCAAACATACAGGAATACCTAGTATACCTAGGTTTTATTTGACACCTAATAAAAAAAGTAGTTCAGTAGTTTAATGTCTACATCAGATAAACCATGTCTAAAAAATGGGGCCCTTAACTTCTTCCAAAAACAAACAAAGTAATCAGACCTAAATATCGCAAACATCGTTTAAATTGTTGACCAGTAGAAATAAATACACAAACTACCCACCGCTCAGGTTATTAGCCCCGCGCTAGGCTGACGACCTGACCTGAAGATGTAACAATAGTAATCTAAGAACACACTCGCTTGAAGAGGCGGCGCCTTCGGGACAACCTACGTCCACTTCATAAATATACTGACAAAGGGCAGTTTGTTTCACACGCAAACATGCTAACGATCTTCTCAACACGAGTCAACAACATTTTAAACAATAAGCCTCAATTTATTTCTTAACAGAAACAATCAGCACTGAAAACAACTAATAAAGGACCCGCTTGTCACATAAATAATTACGAAGACAAAACAAGATGAGAAAAAAGTGCATTTTATTTCGTTTAAAGTCCCAAAATATCATGTTCAAGGGTAAAAAAATATTCACAAGAAATTGACACCATCTCTAACCTAGATCCAATCTTTAAATCTAACGGATCAATACATGGTGTGACCCATAAAACGTCCAAGGGGTACATGGGTAGATCCTTTACCCGTGTAACGCGCGTGAACTTCGACCTGGGTTTTGGAGGTCATTAACATTTGGGCGGGAACTAGGTCGGTGCGCCGTCGGGTTGCAGCGTTGTCATGGTAACGCGCCGAGCCGCCTCCGCCGCCCTAGACGAGGCTCAATCTAATGCCTCCAAATTCCCGCGTTGTTTAGACAAGACGGGTCGTATCACGTAATTGTTAGGAAGCTATTTATATACTTTCTTTGACTTGTCTTCTTATCTTTGAGCTGTTTGGTTTTATCAAACGATTTAAGTACCTATTTGTAATTGTTGGTTAATATTAACAATATTAATATCAATGTTAATAATAACTATAGCTAAACTTACACATCATCCTTTTCCCAACTGTATTGGGACTTACACGACTTCCAGTCTAACCAGATACTGCTGAATAACATTATTTTGTCTTTTTTGGGGAGCGGGGGGGTTTGCCATAATCGCCACGCTTGGCAGGCGGGTTGGCGATCGCAGTATAGTGGTAAAAAGCATAGAGAACGCTGCTGCCCATTCTCCGGTACGTCCCTAAGTCGCTTTTTAAAACACCCTCGGGAAGTAGGGTTCGGGAGGGTTTTTATGGGGGAGGCCTATGTCCAGCAGTGGACGTCTTTCGGCTGAAATGATGATGATGATGATGACCAGTATTTTACATACAGCGACTACCTATCTGACCTCCACAACCCAGTAACAGGGTAATATGATACTCCTTGGTAAGACTGGTTGTCAGAGTTTCGGGCTACAGACGCCGTGTAACGAAAGCCAAAGATCCACGAATAACCTCCGGGACTAACAGCTTAACGTGTTTTCTGAGACACGGAGGGGTTTTGGTATGTAAAGATAGTCACCTATCCACGGACCAACCGCGGTAAGCGTGGCTTAACTTGATCGATCGACCCGTGTGACTATTATAAATTAACGACAAGCCCCACTTATACATGCTTAGCTAAACATATATGTGTGCATACACATATACCATACACATACTTTCTATAAATGTACAGAAGCTACTTTTGTAAAAGTACTTTTTCTTAATATTTTAACGTACAGAAGAGTAGCAATATTAGATTATGTACCTACTTGCAACTGACTCTTCGTCTCCAAGGGATCCCAACAAGGCACTCGCGATGATACCGCGAAGCAACCGCCGGACGCATGACATGCGACCACAGTAACCATGGATCTGTCGCATTTCGTTTATTTTTTATTTTAATACAGATTGTAGTTAATTTATTTTATTCGACAGTTAAAATGTCTCCTTGTAATCTTCTTATGTTTGTTTTAAGCCTGTTCAAGGTTTCATGGTCATAAAAACCCCAGGTATTTTGAGATTCATGAAAATCTTGGTAAAAATAAGCATTGAATTTCCGCATATGTTTTGCTTTTAGTACCTCATTGAACTTATTATTGAAATTATTCCCGGATATGCTAATGTATCGGGCAAAGTCTTCATGCATGTAAAATTAATGCAGTTTAAACAATACAGACTTTCTAAAAACCGTTGCTGGAAATCCAAAGCAAGAAAGCATACGTCTTGCTTGTATGAATATTTTGAAGCCGTAGCACTAAGTACCTTACCTAAGCGGCACCAAGATATGGGTTTTATTGTATATTATGGTACTTGGTTACGAAAATATTACACTAGTAGAAGGAACACATAATTACTGGCTCGAATGCTGACTTAGAGCTAAATAGAGCCAACTTTGAATTTTTTGAATAGCAGCCACGGAAATTACATTGCGATTGGGCATTACAAAAAAAATCTGCAAAATGCTCTGATGGTCCGTATGTTAAAAGTTTATATTTATTTCTTGCACAATATTCAAAAATAACGAACAGATCCTTAAAACAAATAACTTATTGTCAGAAATCCTCTGTTTTCGTAGCAGCAGTATGCCGAGCCTGCTTGCGTCACCATCCCGCTGATACAAGGGACTTGAAAATAGGTCAAAAGGGGGCCGAACCACTGTCACTGCCATAGCACACAGCCACGAACACATGCCGTTGTGTATACTCCTACAAATCTACGAAAATCAATGGAAGCACGAGTAACGACCTTCGAAATTTCAAGAGGTCATCTTACCGGTACTTAGCCTATGCCTAACCTGGCACTTTGTACGGTTTCCATGGTTACGCTTCATGTATTTTGAACCGTTGTGTAAGAGGGGAGTTTTCACCGTATTTATGGTGTTACATTTATCAGTGGATGATTTAGTAGGAAAATCTTGTTTGGCGTCCCTTGTGGAATCAGAGGTAATTAAACCTTTGCAAAGGTGTGTGTAGGAGAGTTACTAGTACGATAAGAAGACAAGTACATAATTCGTAATACTTAAACAGATTTCTTTATCTAGCTCTGCTCCGAATATAGTACACTATTTAATATTTATTTTGTAAAAACCTGTTAATATCGACTCTATTTTGCGGTTCATTTTAATAGGCCCCGGTTACGATAAAATATTTTTACAAAGATACTAAAATAAGTATACAATGGAGTGAAAATAAAACGTTATTTTTATATATTGTCCACTCAGCCATCGAGGGATGTGACCTAATTACGATGGTGTTTTCTTCCTTTCATCATTTTTCAGGAAACATTTTTCAGGTAATTTAACATTATCAAGGAGAGTTTTTTATAGTCGTTTTACTGACGTACCCTTCATATACACGTAGGGAAGTTTTGCAATATTTTTCGGTAAGGTCATGTTAGATATGGATAAGTGACCGTATACCTAGACAGGCCTGAAGTTTTCAGAAAATCCAATGAAAATGAAAAATACCGTTGTCATTTCTTAGCCTTTCGACAAGACTTGGACATGGCGCATAACAAGAAAATTGGAGTAAAATTAAAGGCCCAGGCTTTTCATTTTACTTCAGTTTTTGTGTCTAATGTCCTGCAGGTTTAGAGCAAAAGATCAGTTTTCGAAATTCTGCCGGTATTCAAACACTATCGTCGGCGGCATTTTCTTTTCGTGGCGGTGAGGTTGAGGTTGGTAATGGCTATGAATGGTTCTACTGCAAGGCAATATCTTCTTCTCATAAAAAGAAGAGATAGTAAAAATGGGATAGTAAAGAAGGTTCTCCTTTTTCCTCAACTATCCCGAACTAAAGTTTTGTTTATTACAATACCAGCCTACCCATTATTGTCGTACAGGGCAAAGGCCTCGTCTTATGCAGAGAAGGCACTAGCCATGGTCACCACGTTTGGTTGGTAACTTTTACTGATTTTTAATTCGAAAGGTAATAAAAAAGTCCTATTTAGGCGATTTTATACACGAGGTGTATAAAATACATCGCTGTTAACTTTTATTAGTACCGGGAAAAGTCAGTTAGCCTTTATAACACCGCAGCATGCGCATGGAAACAGTTGACATTTCGAAACTGAGATAATTGTTGCACTCTATTTCAGAACAGTTCGTAGAATTTTAGGAATCATGATAGCTATGAACCATTTAGAAGAACGGTGCACTGTTAACCTTAATTACTTTCTGCATAAGTGTTTGGTTGTAAATAATTTCTAATGGCTTAGCCTGAATACCGAAATGTCAGGTCACTATTGAGAAGGCGGTCAGTGACAGAATACATTTTTAATAATAGGAAAATCATTTTTTTTTTGTTACTCAAAATCATTTATAATTTACAACCTCTATAGCTGAAATAACATGAGTTTTCATGGGACTTGCATCCGTGTGAATAGATAGAAATATTTGTGAAACATGACAAACCACTTATGTTAACATACTTTTATGTTCTAAATGTGATCAAATAAATCATAAAAGGCATCTTCGGATAAACATGCTCATCATAAACATATTTAATGACCACTAAATAAATAAAACGACGGCTGAATTTGAATACCCACAACACGTACTACAACATTTTACACGCGACTACTATTATGCCATCTGTCGGCCATACCCTGTATCACACCCCCATCTGTAAGATCGGATACAATAACGGTCATAGAGAATTTTCTGAACTCCTGAATGTTCGTGATAATTATCATGTAGTTGTTTGCAACCCAGGTCGATCTAAAATAAGCTCGCAATGCTAAATTTAAATTATTTTTATACCATACATACCATGGCATTACTTCCCTATTCGTGCATAGATGTCACGGGAAAAGAAGAAGTTTGGCAACAGATATCAACACTTGGAAGTACGGAACCCAATAAGGTTTCTATTGCCCTAGCAAGCGCTGGTTAGCCTCGTTCAGATCTATTCTGACCACGGCAGCCACGAACCCTTAAAAATAGCATCATGAACTCTTTTTCATGCATAAGTGAGAAGTCATTTGTTACTTATGTACGTAAATACAATTTCATCAAACATATTTAAGCAGAACTTATTGGGTACCTGCACGAAAACTCGAAAACAGATTACTACGAAAGCGACGAAAAGCTGTAAATTACTTTGAAGACGGCTGTAACTGTAACTCACTTTTACTTTCCGCAGAAGTGTACAAACACATCTCGTCGAACTTCGTGACTTCTGAATGGAGCCGTTCATTAATCGGCTGTATGTATCGCATTAAAATGCAGCGGAGACAAAATTCTTAGGGCCCCTGACATTGGGCTTTGACCTCACTCCGCCTTTTGGCAGTCGCCTTGGCATTGCAGCAGGGCCGCATTCAAAAGCCCGCGCCTCAAAATTTATACCAAGTATCGAACAACAATATCGGCTGTCCTTTACCTTCAGCAGTAATGTAATAAATACCTTCTGATGGCTGCCTTTTTTCGTCTATATTATTTTTAAAACGTTTAATACAGTCAATTGTTAATTATAGAAGTTGGCTCGGTGCGTTCGCTTTGTTCAGTGCACGTACTTCGTGTTATTGTAAAGGTCAACGAAGTTAATATCGGGCACTATCTGGCTGGATCGAATCTCGTAGTCGTAGTGCGCGATATTGCGCCATTAGATGTAGAAAAAAAAAGAAAACGCATTACGCCATTAAAATGCTTCGATGCAATTTGGCAATAACTCCTTGAAGATAACTAAACCAAGTATTTAAGTAGGTAGATAGTCTTTGGCTTTTGAAAATATTTATTGTATTTTAGATTCGGTGGTAGTCGGTTGTTAGCGAAATACTCAACTGCCTCTTGGACAGGTTACATAGAAAGAATATGCAATAGATGACTGATAAGATGAATCAGGTGTCTACTTTGGTATTTAATTGATTTTTGTGTTAATTACTATAGCGCTCCTAGCTAAATGACACTTTTCAGAATTTTTTTAGCATAAATCCCATAAAAGTTCAATACTAAGAAAAGAAAACCTTCAACTAAAATAACTAATTGAAACATTAGCTTCTGCTATAAGTAGTCGGAGCTCATAACCTATTTTCAACGAAGTCACAAGTAGCAACCGCGCCTGCAGCTTTGAATAATATAACAGATACCCCTGCCATGATATTGATCTTTAAATGTCGAATGTCAAGAGTTCAACCAATATGGCGGACGAAGTTGCCTTTTGTTTCTATGAAACTGCATAAAAACAGGAAAAAATAGGGATAGAAATGGGGAGGTCATCTTTATGGATATGTTAAGAACCCTTGACGATGATGATCATCGAATTTTCGAGGGAAAAATTAGAAATTCAAAATGGAGTGTTAAGAGGATGCACCGGCCGGCGCGGCGGCGGCTTCGACGACGGGCAGCGCGTGCGCGGCGCCCCAGTTCCCAGCTCGAGGTCAGGAGTTCGTTCCCCGATACGTATTGATCGCCCTGTGGAGGCCGGAAGTGGGCTTCGGTGCAGCGGACCTCCAAAGAGCTGTTAACACCACCTTCGGCTGAAGAAACTTCTAGAGGTTTAACAACACTAGGTTCTTGCCAACTGGCCAATGCAAGTTCAACGCTTCCGTAAGGCTTTTTGTACAGACGCCAGAACATCAAGCTACTACAATCTGTCAAATTTCTTTAATGGGTTTTCAACTTTATCGCTAAAGCATTAAGGTTCAAGGTTGATTGGGAAAATTTTACAGTTTCGGGTAGTTTGACCTGCTGGCGTTTTACATTACTTGAATCGGCAATAAATAATTTTGAGAAATTAATAACTACTCCTACTGTATTATGGCAATTTTTCGCTAATTAAAACTAGTGCAACTTAATACATTTCTTATTTCTGGTCTCAGCCGAGCACACTTTGTTATTTAGGGGAGAATGAATAAATATTACGTATCTATGTCTCAGAGGGAGTAGGAAAGTAATATAGTTTCCGATACGATGTACTATGGTACGATTGTATTACAAAATAGCTGACTGAAGATATATATTCAGTATTGTCTGTTCATTCACAAATTTTTGGAATTTTCCTCACGTTACACCTCGTATCGCGTGGTATTTTACACATAAATATATGTATGTAGTAAGCAAAATTAACGTAGTATATACGAATATGTATACACATCAGATGGAGTGTTATGTATACTAAATGTTGTGATATTTAATTGCATTAGAAAAAGTTACTATCTGTATTTTAGGTAAACACGGGCCAATGGACTGTGGAAAACAAATAAAGAAATGAATTAAATAAAATACAACAACAACATAATTATTTCTATGTATTAAAGAGTTTGCGGTCGTTACGAATTTGATGGAGTAAATGAATTAATAAAGTTTATTATTTATACACTGAGCGTCATTTGAATACCCCAGTTAGACTTGACATTGGCATAAAATCATTAGGCTAAAAGGAAAATGGTGCTGTTTATAATCGAGCTGGGAGTAAAATTATCCGAAGCTACTTAGGTAAGGTCTGATTTTCATATTATATATATATATTACTGCGAAAATATTTTACAATAATACAAGTATAACCATAAATTAAATTATAAGTTCTCACTCACTACAGTTGGCTTCATTTTAATGTAAATATCGCTTTAAATTAATTCGAAGGTAAAATAAATATTTTCAGTCCGCTATTGAAAATTATCTTCTTCTCATTGAAGTTTCCAGCGTCAAATCTCGCGGCGACCTTGCTTACCACAATTATTACTTTATCAGACACATTGACGAGGACATGTGCACACATGAGCAATTGTTCAAAGTAAGCCGTCAATGTAGTATTGTTATTAGCATAAACACGGCACACAGACGAATCAGTCGCCGTATCGGCGGGGGTGTTATCGGCCCGATATAAGTAGGCCCCGGAGGTGGGTCAATGACGTTCGTTGACCCGCCTGCAACCCGCACGTGTTGGCCTCGCATCCCCGCACCCCTCGCGCTGTGCACCCCCCGCGCACACACACCCACCTAGCCCCGCCCTCCTCGAAATTTATGGTGATTGTTGTTAACCTTTCCAAATGCCTCAATTAATGAATAATTCACCTGCCTAGGCGCATCCTTCAAAATACTACCTGTAACTTCAAATCCATAGCTTTGCATCGCGATGTTCGTTCAGTACTCCACGTACGATCGATATTTGGTACATTATACTGTACTTTGCTAATGTAGATAATGAACTGAATTTGATACTTGAATGTCCTTATTATCTAGTTACATGTGTTGTTATATGACATATTTATTTGTAGAATTATTGGTAGGTTTCATGTCTACTACAATTGCATTTAACACAAAAAGATAATATTTATTGTAAATACGATTGCCTATGTATATAATATATGTTACGACATATTATGTGCTACCCTGTTTAATAATAGCCAATAAATACTATAGGTAATGCTGATTTTTAACTTTTACGTGGGGTCTGAGGAAAATATTTTATTTGTCCAATTACATAACAGGCACGTGACTAGTGTTTAAATCAACATACGAATGTAATCATTAGGTATGCATAGTAAGTGCCTACAAATCATTAGCATGGTATACCTATTTTAATTACAACCTCATCTACAATCGCGATGTACGAACAGATTCGTTCAGTCATAGGTCAGGCGGCCACTCCTCCCAATCCTTCGTATTGATTGAACCATTGACGTATGCACATTTGACGCACTAACCTACCTCTACCTATAGTCTAGGTGCGCTATACACAACAGTTTCATTGCCATATTCCCGGAGATCGCTATATTTATCAGTCTGGTCGGGTGCGGGGGACGCGGGGCGGGGCGGGGCGATGGCGCGCAGGTACTAGGTGGGTCAATGACGTTCCTTCACCCGGTGCAGCCTGCGCCCCCTGAAAGTAGGGCGGCTATCTACCACCCTCGCGATACGCCCGATGTTCTTATCCCCCCTTTTATATAACTTAACTGCATTTAGGGTGTCGTACTTCACACTAGGATAGATCAATCAATGTTATCGGTTTTCAAAATAGGAAAATGCATAATCCTGAAAACTACCAGACCCACCGTTTATTTCCTGTTAATGACGAAGAAAATGATGTAATACTGGCGGAAATGTATTTGGATTGTTGGCTTGTTGTGGCAACAACAAAAACAAGGAAGGGCCGCCCCGGGGTCAGATTTGGGCCCGCTGCTTACGTAAATTCTCCTTCATTTGTTTATTTATAGAATTTTCCTTCTTGAATTCCCTAAGATAATAGCAAGCTATAACTTTGTATGAAACAATATTTTGGTCTAGACAATGTGGGGGTAGATATATTGTACCGATAGTGATACTGATGATAACCGAATAAAATGGTGACGTCACGACAACATGTGGCAGCACACCCGCCCCACATACCCCTTGAACTAATTTGATATAACAATGATTATTAAATTATAATTAAATATTATCGTACCATGAGCTCTGCAGCTCTACGTTCGTATAACGAGTCTCACAATGGGTAATTACAACTATAGGTTACTAATTAATTATTAATATTAACTTGACCTTCAACGATCAGCTTTTCAATGTAAATTCTACAGATTACGTTTGTAATTAAGTGTAATGTATTCAAGTTTATTTGTACTTTTGTAAACAAGTATAGAAAATAAAATATGAGTTCGCAAGGTCATGTGTATGCGCATTTTTTTCCTACAACGATTATAATGCAGGATTTCTCAATTGAATCAGATAAACAGATATAAATCAAGTAAATTAAGCAGTAATACTTGACTAGCTTATCTGCATTGATTATTATGCAATACACCTCAAAGTATATTATTTTGCGAAATTGACAACTGCTTGGTAGCAACTTGCCTACAGTAAACATACTTGCTCACATGCGACTACTGTGACATAACTTATACCACCAAGTAGAACAACAGTTAAACAACAACGACGCTAATCCAATGAGGAGTACCAAGAATTAGAACATTACATAAGGACACGCTGACGATAGCGATAAACTTATTGCATCTAAGTACTGACTGCACTATAAGTACCAAACAGTACTGGAGCCTTCGCTCATGTACTCGTAAAAGTAGATAGAATGTCTAAGTCAGCCAGGCCAGTAGGAGCCAAGGCTAGGTTGAGCAACCGTCCCACTGAATATGAAACTTTATAGCTACGCACGGAGCATAGAAAATTGCTTGGCGGCTGTCGTCAATGACGTTCGTTGACTCGAGCGTTCGATGCCGGCGCAGTGCTGTTTTCCTTCTCCGTTTTCATGCATTGATATTAGAAACTATTGAAGCTGTTTCTGTTATTATAATGTTAGCTTTACAATTCTCATCGATTTCTACGTAAACAACGGCCAAATTCATTGTAACGTACAGTATTGTTTTAGACAGTTATTTAATTTTATTCTCCAGTAATGACCTTAGAAATCTTGCGAAATTAAACGCGACTTTGCATTTAAATATAATTAACCTTGAATATACAATGCATATTTAGAAATGAAATGGGTACAACTCTCGTAGAAGCTATGCTGCAAATAATTTAATATTTATTTTCTTAATTAATCTAGATACCTAATGCCTAATCAAATCCGTTTTTATCTAAAATTATTATTCAGCCAAATAACCTGGGAAATCAAGAAGTAAATTCTGAAAAACTTTGGGAAATTAGGAAAAGCACTGTAGGTCCCTCAGAAGGATATTATACTGATAGTGCATACTACAAAAAAATATTGAAAATTCTGATTTCACATGAAAGTTGTAACGTAACCAGCTCTAAGATCATAGAATTCAAGGTCTGCTGCTGGATGTACGGCGATTCCGCGTCCGATCTATCATGTTGAAACATGTAGTTATTTTGAACGGCAGAAGGTTTATTTCATTTGTCGTCTTGCAAGTACAGCACCAGTTACACAAGACCCCTGCCGCCTGTCGTTCACTAACTTCATGATGCGAGGTGGAGGGAATCGTGCGCACGTCAGAGGTCTCGGTTAGCTGGTCGATGTGTACGTGAGGTGGCTCGGAGCTCGTGACCCAATTTCGCAGCTGCTGGTTTCAGCAGCGGCGAGGGGAGTCAGCGGGGGCCGTGCGGTGCGCGGGGGCAGCGGCCGCGGCGGGAGGCGGCGCGTGTCAATGCCGTTCGTTGACTCCCAGCAACGCAGCGGCATCGACGCGGCCTCCGCCTTACATAACCAACGACAATGAGCGCTCGGCGAATGCGTGTGATGTACCAGCCGACCCCACTGTTGCTGCTACACCCGGCACCCGAGCCGCTCGATGCGACTATTCTCTAGCCAGTACAACCACTGGCATGTATGCGTCCTAAACACTCATCTATGAATTCAGTCAGACACGCATTATCAGGGATATTCTAGAAGGGTGTACCGCCTATTGCACAATATTTATTACTTAATTTTATTTCTGTGTTGTTATTGTTGTCAAGGTCAGTGCTCAAATATAATTTAGGATATTTAGGCAATGAATGTCAAAACCATATTATGAACCTGTAGCTAAACTACAGCTACATAATTCATATTTATTAGAACTCGTAGATCAAAATATATCATTCCTAGAAGTTTTGCGCATAAAATATTATGCAAATATCAATTTAGTTAAAGATAGTTGTAACGGATAAGAACTACATACAACTGAAAACTATTTGTGATATTGTAAGATGTTCAACAATATACAATATACCTCCAAGCCCGTTCAATCATTTAAATCACCTAGGTTCAATGCTCGTAGAGGTAACACTTGATAAAATTATTTGGTATTTCCTGAGCAATCTAAGCAACAATTAGCTTACTTAAAATTCCTTTAATTAAATTGTAATTACGACTAACAAGTCAATGAACCTGTTCAATAACAATGAAATAACAAGTGTATACAAAATAAAATATGTCGAAAAACTATACGAATCCAAATTGTAATTAGCTCGGAAGTTACTACAAAGTTGTCATTGTTGTACAAGTTGTGAATGAGACAAGTTTGCTGTGGAAAGCGGTCCCTTGCTACATAGGGGCGCAACAATGGGCGCGTAGGGCGGGCGGACCGTACCGGGCAAAGTCGGGCCGAAAGTGAAAGATGCGCGGGTGCGGGGTGCGGCGTGGCGAGCGCGGGGCGGGGCGCCCGGCACGGCGGGCACAGCCGCGCGCCCGCACTAGCGAGCGAGTGCACCGAGTCGCAGCCTCACGCAAACAAAACTTTAGTTACTAACCTACTTCCGTGCGGGCGCCAACCGCGAGCGCGACTCCCGCTCCGCTGCACGCTCCCTGTGTGCGCACCGCTGGCCAACGCTGGCCCTCGTACCTTACCTATGACACGTTGTAGTGATGAACTATTCTATGAAATTAATTAGGACTCTCTAAACCGGCTGGCTTGGCTGTCTACTTTGAATGGACACAAACACGATAAAGCTGACCGGACGACAAGGGCAATTGAACAAAATGTTTTATGGTGAGATGACGTTGTGTACGTCTTGTATAGCTTTTATGTTATTTTATTTTTCACGTTGGCATGCACTTTGCGGTCTCGTCGTTTCATTCATTCCTTGTTTATTAGTAGACGGCCACGCACACACTGCACGGAAAAAACACGTGTTTATCTAAGATTCCGATGAATATAATAATTTAATCACTAGCGATAAGCCTTTTAGACCTGATCTACGTCTATATCTTCTCATAAAATATTCTACAAAGTACTATCGAATACTAATCATTACTATCGGTGTACTGTCGACTTTATTGCATTAACTAATTATCTACGATCCAATTAGCCACCTGTCTGTACAGTATCTTAGGCACCGCTAGACAGAAGACAACTTTTTAGTTCTTATCATTGTTTTATCATTTAGACCAACTAAGCAGTAATACTTGATGTACTTATTGTGATTTGAATATCTTGCATTTCCAACTTTTCAATGAAAAAATATCAGCTTTTTTTATTTTGCAGTATACATTAATGTTTCGCTTTTGTGTCAATGTTCTTAGTTACCTAGTTATCGTATATGTTAAATATAACTTATATTATATAAATACTATTATCGTTAATTAAATCAATAATACCGTCCATCTATTTACCAAATAATAAAACTATAAATATATCTCTTGTTCGGCGGCCATATTGGATTTGTCTATGCGCTGCTTATGTCGCCCTCTAGCGACTAATGACGTTAATATTATTTAATCATAACACAATTTATCTGCAAATGTATATTTTTAAGTAAGAGATTGCGAATTATAAATATAGAAAATAAATTCACTTAAATGTAGGTTATCTTGTTGTTATCGTCATGTTTTGAAGTCTTTATCTTAAATAATAAAATAACCTAACAATATAATTATGAATACTATAATAAGTTAGTACTCATATGTTACTCGAAGGAATGATCGAAAAATTAATCAATTTAGGACATACAATTCAGATTCCTACTAATTTATTAAAACATTTTTTTTCCGGAAATAAAATATACTTTTTCGTAATAGGATTACATACGTTAGGGGGATGTTACACTATCATATATCTAGGACCATCCCCCTTTGGAAGATAATATTCAGCAATGATAGATCCATGAGTAATACGAGGGGGAAACCGACCTCCACGTGACTGTTCCCAAATTACCCTAGGGCTGATAGAAGTTTTGTTTATTATAATTATGTTAATATTAGTATTTAGGTCGGTTTCCCCCTCACCACATGTGACTGTTCCTAAATTACCCAAAACTGATAAGATTTATGTTTTTCCTAATTTTGTTAATATTAGTGTTAAGAACGGTTCCCCATATTTCATAAAGGATAAGAGATACGACCATACATGATATTGTAATATCCTCTTAAAGTAACAGCATCATGTCAACATCAAAATTACATATCTGGAAATAGGCACCAATGAACATCATGACCTGTGATCCTTTCCTAATTAAAAAATTCTAATTGCTATTCCCAGAACTCTACCTCCAAATGACTAAGAAAATTGCCTGAATTATATATTTAAATCTGAAAACCCCACATATGGCTGAATTATTTTTATACTTTAGGCACTAATCCCAGTTTGATGATATCACGGTTATATAATATTTTAACCGCCGCGCGACTGCTACGCTAACTATAGTTACAGAGTCCGGATCTACGTAGTCATACATACTTGAGTCAAGGATAAAAATATGTATAAAATGTATGTACAAGCTCAGAGCAGTAGTGCCCCAGTGGTAACGGCTGCGACTTACAACTTGCAGGTCGTATGTTCGAACCCAGACAGTCAGCTTTACTTTGTGTAAATGATTTCATCACCACTGCTCTCAAAACGGTTAAGGAAAACATAGAGACGAAATCGGCATGTCCTAGAATTTAAAAAATCGAAGACATGTGACATCTACCAACCCGCACTGGGCCCGCATGGTGGATTACGGCCGACTCCCTCTCACAGGGAGGAGGCCTGTGTCCCAGCAGTGGGAACATTATAGGCTAATTATGCATGAGTATGCACTAAGCTAAATTCAAAAGAGAGTTTCTTAAAAGTATCGGTTTATTTGTTTAGATGAGATACAAGTCCAAATGTGTCATAACCAATTAACTCAGCCTATCGCAGCCCACTGCTGGACGTAGGCCAGGCCAGGCTGCACCACGACATCATGTCTTCCACCTCCCGCATTCTGCCCCTTCAAATGCGCGCAAAGATCCAAATGCACATAATGGAGAAAATCGTTGTTGGATTTCCCTAGAACCTACATATTTTTGCTCTTGACTGTATTTGCATAGGCGTACTCGTAAGCTAGCAGTTAGTAACTGCAGTTACTGCTAACTAAGCTCGGTACTTACTCGCTTTGATCTTATCCGATTGTGATAAACTTTAATTGAAGTAAGCTTTGTGACTGAATAACAGATAAACGTTTCGAGAAATTCTCGAAACGAATTGATTTCGATTTGGTTTCATTTTGGCTTGTAGCTAAGATCGATGGAGAGATTGGTTTTCCCATAGTAATGTATATTTTCCATTTTCCATTACACATAATAACCATAGACGGAGTGCTTCGTTAGTCTAGTGGTCGAGAGCCTGAGCGCTGAGAATGACGTCCTGGGTTGGATTCCCAGGTCGGGGAAAGTGATATTGGTTTTTCCATCTGGAATTCCTCAGTAGCAGCCAAATTGTTCCCGGGTGTTGGCAATAAGCGCACTCCCTATTACATGGGACTAACATGACTGGTGAAATGGGGGTGTACTATAGGTACACACAACCAAACAGTCGTGATGTTATGTTCATAGCAATAGTTTTGATTGTTTCTTAATTCAGGAAGCTTAAACTAAGATACCTAACTAAGGAGTTACTTTTACTTTCAATTGCGTATTTGCGTTCTTCGGCCATTAGCTACTAACAATTAATTAGAATCGATTTCAACAAGAACCTTCTAATGATTTGTTGGTAAAGTTACCCAATAAGTAACTAATCAGTCCAACATCTGGATTTGTGACCAGTTGATGGCAACAGGCATATCGACCTTACTCTTCTCACAGGCTTAACAGGTCCTACACAATTCTTCGGGTCGGCACATTCGATTTGACAGTATTTGTTAAACAACAAAGCTAATCCGAAACCATTACTACACATATTCGGCTTTCATTCGGCTCGTGCCGGTCGGCAAACTCCGTTCAGCCTTTTCCCTTGCTGAATCATGTTCGGGTCGGTTCGGCACTATTTGCTCAACCAAGCGGCTTTTTCCCGAACATACTTCTACATAATAATTGACTTGTTTTTACCACCCAGCTGTGCCGAACTATGCCAACCCGGACAATTGTGTAGCACGCATAATGTTGTATCTATTATTTTCAATAAGCACTAATTTTAAAGCCTGAAACATCAAACGAGGTATTCACCCTTTTTTACGTCTGTAAGTATAAAAAAAAAACTTGAGTGCTTATAATGTTATATTATATCATAATAACAATCCTATCCTTATCCTGAAAATGTACGGGCCAACTTCTATTCCAAGATTAGTCTCGTATCTCCAGTACAAGAGAGCACCTTCAACAACTTCGCCATCAGCTCAGTTTGTGAAAGGGTTGAAATTGAAACTCGTCAGGTAGACGTTGAGGTCTGTTGATATTTCGAAAACAATGTTATCGTCATGGCCAAGGCCTACCGGAGACCATTGACCATGTAACTTTCGAAATTTTGTACCAGTTATTTTAATGGACGAACAGAAATATTTTGTCGCTGTAGCTGAGCCCTGTATAAAGTTATGATGACCCTTAAGGTGCTATTTTATTACTGACACTGGTTCAATTACTTTTAATACCAAAATGGATATCACTAAGAAATGACTTTATTTTTATCGATATTTGTCTGCGAGGCTACGGGAATGCTACGCGGCTACGAATATTTTTTGGCGCCAAGAGAATATTTACAAGAATAAAAAATATAAACATTGTTGTCTTCAAGTTGTAGCATAGATAACGAAAATTTAATGTTTTTTTTTTATTTCTTCAATAATAATTGTAGACTAATTTTTTTACGTACTGAATAAATTATATATTAAAGCGTCACTATTAAAGTCGCCGTTATACAACGTAGAGATAACTAATTAAAGCAATTTTTATTATTATTGATGTTTTAGTGTGATAATAACACTTATTACATAAGTAGGTATTACATAGCGCTACAAAACAGTTTCGAAATACCTTTAAACGGCTCGTCGTTTAACCAGTAAACACGAATTTATTCAACGAGCAATGACGCCTATTTAGAATTGGTCAATAATATTCAGAGCGAGAATTATTTGAGCTCGTTGCGTGGTAGCGACTAATTCGTGAACTGTTCACGAATATGCGTGTCGTACGCAAATGCGTCAATGTGTGCGTTGATTGAGGAGTTGCGTCTGTGTTTGTGGATTTTTGAGTAAACCGCGCACACGGGCCCATCGTGTGGGCTCTCGAACAAAACTGGGTCGGTTCAGTGACCCATATGTTTATCTAACGATTGTGCGGCGGGCGCGAAAGGCCCGCGTAGCGCCTCGCGAGTCGCGTTGTTATCATTATCAATGCGTTCGCGTTTTCGTTTAGGTTATCTGTCGGGCAACCTGTCTCCTACACTATACTGATTAATAATCACGTTGTGTGACACAGTGCACATGCACACATTATTATTGCCTACTTTAGAATGCATTAAATGGAAGAAACGATTTTGAAAATGATGTTTGATAATCCTTATCTTCACGCTCACAGATGTCATTTCAACCTCGTAGTTTTCCGCTCGTTTTTTTGAACTCGTCACCGCATCGACCCAGATGCGATTAGTGAGACTGATTACCAGTATTTTCCCTTTTCCCTTATATTTTTATATCTTTATTCATGACTGTGTTCCAATTTCTAACTTTAGTATTTTAAACTGAATATTTTTTCAGTGATCCCCTGTTCACCGTATTATATTCCTCTTCACTCCAGCCATGTAAAAATAACTCTCCTGATTCACACATTTTCCTTGTTTTTAAAATGGAATTCCTCATCTGAATCATATAACGACTTAATTGGTCTTGAATACTGCACCGTTGTAAAGCTTTTTATGTTGCCTAGACCTATAAATAATACGCGAAACTATGTATGTGTCAGAGAGATCTTCAGCTAGTGTTCTAATAACCTTGGACAACATCAATATTCATCAATCCATTCGTTTTCTAGACATCTATAATTTGACGAAACAATTATAATCTACCCAAAACAATAAAACATTTGAAGTTTTTAATTTCTTGAATGTCGTCCACTCACATGGAGAAATTCGCGATAAATCTTCACAATTAGGTACTTATTTCGCTTTCTTGCTTTCTCCTTCTTCCTAATCTTAAAACCACGCTCATTAAACTTTTTTATGTCTAAGCCGCTAAATTGCTCCGCTGATAAGATCCTACTGACAAGCGCGTGCAATACCAATGAAGTGTTGCAACTTGGCATGTACCTTCTAACAATCTTACAACTGCACTTCTGCAAATTGAGTGCAATCAACTCTGAACCTTCTACTCGTAAAGTTAAGGACGTTATTGTGTTTCGCGTTGTACATAGAGCTTTGTACGGCACCTATTACCGTTTGCTCGCCAAGGACGGTGAAAGCGGAGAGAAAGGATGTGCAATAGTGACGTCATCACTTTTAAAGTGTACGGTTCGTTTTTCGAATCCTTTCACAAAAAGTATTTATGTATTATTACATTTGGTAAAACAAACAGTACTATATTAAGAAAGAAAGAAAGAAAAGTATTTATTGCGACTCGCACAGGAAGATCATAAAACTAAACTAAACACAATCAAAAATAAAAAACCCAAATTATATAAAAAAAGTAGATAACAAAACCAAATTATATGTATGTATAAAAAAAAAGTAGAATTAGGCATAAACAGTGCTGTCTTAAAATTAAACTTAACAAATATAGGTACTATCCACAACATATTCCACGGAAATAATTTACTACCTTCCATTGTTTAGATAGACAATGCGCACCAGTTTTGTAAATTAGTTTCAGGAAAGAGGTTTTAGATGCATATTTTTTCCATTTTGGATGCTGTTTTTAAATATTTTACATCGTCTCAATGGCTTGCACGTCACTTTTTCAGAAATACTTTCTCAACAGAGGCACTCAATGCATTTTCAGAAATCGTTTCAAGTTGATCTGGTGGTGTGTTTCAGACTTTAACCTAAAGCTCTGACTAATCATTTGGAGCGTTCAATGATAGAGATTTAAAAAACAAAAATATGGCATTAATGTTAAAATAATGTGGCCGCAGATGTGTTTTAATAGCTGCCATGTGTCGACCAATTGGCGATCACTCCTACCGCGGCATCGTGATATTTACAAGCGTAAATTCTTAGCAATTAGTACTCAACCTAAGCCCGTTGCCTTCAAACACTTGAAACCACTATCGCCCTTCATTTTCGTTAGCGCCGTCCATACTTTACCTTTATGAAGGTGAACGCTGGTGTTGTACCAACTCAAATCATCATTCACATAGTTACGTCTCATTCTAGACTATGATAACAGCTATTAGAGCGAGCGGGATGCTACAAATTGGTTGTTGTTATTAGTAGTTAGTCTAACACGCTTAGGCTTAAGGTCGCTTGGACAAAACGTAGATGCGTCAACGAACGCTGGCAAGGTAACGCATTGTCACTAGGAATGTATTAGGTATTGTAATACTGGTGATGTGACGTGCGTAATAGAGCTGCACATTGAAAAATTCATAAACGTAACATTTACATAAATGTAACGGGTCTCTGTAACATACGGGGTGCATCAACTGGTCACTGTTGATTGATGTAGATATCTATGAGAAATTGTTTGCTCGTATGGAAAGGATAAATAACGGGTCGTTCCCTAATGGAATCTATTTACTCATATCAAAATCTAAATATTCGGCAAATGTAAAGCAAGTCTCTCAGTTATTATTTATTTAACCATTTGTGTATTGTACACACATATACAACGTGTTTTTTTTATATCCCATAACTCTAGGGGGTTGGTACTCATCATTATGAACAACTTTTACTATGGGACCGAACCCGAAATCGCGAAACAAAAATCTGGTGTTCCCTACATTTTGACGTGTTATACGAACATAAATGTAGGGAACAGCTGATTTTTGTTTCGCGCTTTCAGGTTTGGTCCCATAGTAAAAGTGGTTCATAATGACGAGTACAATGACCCCCTAGAGCTATGGGATTTAAAAAAAAACACGTTGTATAAAAAGACAAGAAAAAAAAACAGAACAGAAAAATAGGTACCGAGGTGATGCTTATTTCATAAGAAATCTCTTCCAGCATACCTGCGATAGGACAATAGATAGAGAGATGTAGACGTGTTGTTCATATGTATAGGTAACCAAAATTGCACACATGAAATTGCTAAGTTGTATCAGTTTTTTTTTAAATATTATCTCTCCCCTTTTACATGGTACTTAAATAAAACTGGCGAAATGAGCGTACTCCTCTGCCTAACCATTTGGGGAGCACAGGCGTGATGTTATGTGTGTTATATTATAACATTAACAACCAGAAACAGCCTGTGTTATGTCATGATGTTTTTTCTAACGCACTGTGTGCAACCCTATTTCGTAACACCGAAGGTCAAGCAAAGCTGCGGGTTAGTGATCATAAAATAAATTAGTTATTTGTGTAATAGGATCCAATACAATATCAAAGATAAGGTTTTTCTTGGAAGCATGAATGAGTAACACATCCGTTTGTACTATAAACAAGTATTAGTATGCAGTCAATCACTAATAAATACTATGTTAATCAAACTGCTAGAACTTTGTCATCTCACTTATATTCATTCAGCGTTTCATATCATTTATCTCGTTGTTAACGCTCGGAACTAATAGATGGCGTTGGTTGTTTTGTATCGAACTTAGGGCTGATTTTTCAATCGACAGATAATTTTTATTCGTGGAATAAAATTGACGTCGTCTGTTTTTGTATGGAAGAGCTGTCAAAAATTCAAAATTATTCCTCCGATAAAATTATCTGGCGTTGGAAAAATCAGCCCTTAAACTGATACAATATAGGTAACAAAATGTGGATCGAATACAGAGTTAAGTTAAAAGGAGGTTAAAAAGAAAACTAGCCTTCAATTTTTTTAACTGTCTGCTGCAAATACTGCATACATAAGTACCTTAATGGCCACTTCTAACATATGATATGGGTTAAAACGTTGCTCAACGTACGTTGGGGTAAGTATGTGTATGGCGTTTTGTTTAAGTCAGTCCACAAAAGCTCCAGTAACACTTCGTAGAATATAGTAAGCGAACGAAAAAAAAAAAATCCAACAGAAGTTACAGAGCACTGTTTTAAAATTCACATAGAAAATAACAATAACACAGAGATCATAACGCAGATACGGCAGTCAGTCGGGATGTCGGTCGGTCCGTCTGTCCTAGTTTCCACTCGCGTAGTAGGCATGCTGCGCAGGCGTTCACTAAAGTTGTATTAATACCCATAAACTCTGATATATTGTCCATAGATTGTCAATTCTAGTATATTAAGAAGCTTCAGAATATTTTACGATGAAAACATAAAATATACGACAGTTTAATATGTGTGTCAGACGCAGACATCCAACAAATGTGTTTGCGCATTTTTTCTGTAGGTAGACGTTTAGTAAATATTTTTATCATATTTCCAGCACTAATGAATCATATCATATTTAGGCATTCGAGGAAATCCAAACATATCCTCGAAAGAATTAAGTATTTTATTATTGTGTTATTTAAATCGAAAATTGCCTGATAATGCCACGAGCATACTAATTAATTAAAGCGTTTATTGTCTTGATGACAATTTATATAAAATAAAATATCCTTGCGTTCTTTAAAATCTTAATACAAAAGACACGTGTGGCCAATAATACGAATAAAAATATGAAACATATTCACAGATGGTTACAGACGCGAGCGGGAGGTATGCGCTGTCTAAAATTAAGGTCAATGATGATAAGACAGTAAAACCGTCATCTACGATTGTACCACTCCGACGCTAGCAATTTGTACGCGACAATCCGCGTGGTGGTCCGGAATGTACGCTTGTATTCCGTGGATTTTTTGAAGGGTATTGGGGCAAGTTCACGATAAAAATGATTAATGATTTGGCTAGATTTTTAAATCTTTCGTATATGTTTTACCCAGTAACCCATTGATTTGCGAAGAAAAAAAATCATAGTCAGGCAATCCTGGAAAATCCTACTCTTTTCAAAGTATCATAAATATTGGTTAAAGTTTCTAAAGACGGTATATATAACATAAAATATAACATCACGCATGTATTTCTCGAAAGGGTAAGGCAGTGTGTACTTATACCCACATTTTGCCAGTTGCAGATGGTATCTACACATTATGTATGAATAACATAACATTCAATTATCCATATACCAATAATATTTGGTAATTATATAAGGATAATTAGATAGAGCAGTGGTGGGACTTCCGAGTTGTAGGTCGTAGGTTCGAACCCTGACAGACGCTTTACTTTGTGTAAATTATTTCATCACCACTGCTGTCAAGACGGTGAAGGAAAAAATCGAGAGGAAACTGGTATGTCCTAAAACCAAAAATTCGAAGATATGTGACATCTACCAACCCGCACTGGGCCCGCGTGGTGGATTTCGGTCTCTCACAAAGAGGAGGCCTGTGTCCCAGCAGTGGGAACATTATAGGCTGATTATGTATTATTATTATTAGGATAACGATTATTTACGATATACATGTAACAATGTAAGAACATTTGATTTACATCAATCACAAAGCTGTCAGCGGATATAGTAGGCGATCACCGCCCATCCGCCCACGGCTGCTTGTAACCTAAGTTTAAATCAATGTAACCAATCTCAAATGATCAGGCAAGCATTAAACAAGCCTAGGCTTTAAAACACAATGCTAAACTTAGTGCAGGGACTTTTAAATAGCTATGATTTAAGCTCATGTACGTACGGCCACACCTGTCTTAGCAGTCAAATGGCAAAAGAGCAACTTGAAGATTTCTGTAAGATTTTTTAAAACATGCTGTAAATGATGCCATAAAAACTGTAAAACTAAAATAAAGACACTGATAACTAATTAACTAATAAAGCTATTCCAATATTTTATAAAAATAAATCGAAAGAAGAAATAAGTAAGCCAAGAAAACTCATAACTAAAAGGGTAACACAAATTTTAATACTCTTGCGTAAAACGCGGAAGCTGTAAACCCATATTTTCCAATTAAACTAACTGCCAACCAAAGAACATAACAACGTAAAGTTGCGCAAACGCTACCAACATCTAAGTTCAAACAACTGACAATCTAGTCGGTGAGTGCAATAGGGTTTCCCACGCAGCCCTGTGGTGGCCTTGTCGCTAAACCTTTGTGCGAGTAGGAGCACAATGTTATCGAGGAGTCATGGACTCGCGCCTGCAACTATTGTGTTAATCTCATTGACGCAAATTATTCAGTTCGAACTACCCCGCTTTGTTGCACATGCATGAATTGCGATTAGTGAGTTATTTTGTGGAATGTGAAAACAAATATAATCATGAAATTATAATCTTGTAGATTTTAGATAAACTATTTTGGGAAAATTCTATAAGTAGATGAAAGGAAAACTACTGTTTACGAATAATACGAGAAAATCACTACCTTACCTAGTTCCAAAATGTCGGCATAGATAGGTATACCAACGATTTTCTAAGGTCATCAAATCATCATAATAAACAACGACTTCATTAATATTCGTTCCCGCATCCCGTGACAAATGCATGAAGCGTTTGATACAGGTCGTTACTAATTAAATGACATGTCCATAACTAAGTAACCAAGTACACGTGGAGTAATTAATCAACAGAGGTGAACGATCTTGAAATCGAATAGATCTTGTGGACATTCTTATGGAAAGTGAGCGTAACTATACTATAAATAGATACTGACCTTTCGCTCCACTGATGCGTCAGTCAAAGTTACGTGATGTAACCGACAATACACACGCACACAAACACAAAACACGTAAACTCTCAGCATGTGTTTGTGTGTACATGCAGGCACGATCAGCGGCCATCGAAAGAGAAAGTGGTTAAGGTCTCAGTGGTGGTTGACCGGTGCTCAAGTAGTGTTGTCGCGTAACCGCCTATGCTATCGATGAATTTCATCGCTAACCCAGTCCGATGTTATTGACCTCTCGCATGTACGCACAATTCGGCTTTGTCCTTGTAACAGTGTAACACATATTATTAAACACGAAAACACTTGAACGTATATTTTAAAACTGCTTAGAATAGTTTCACCCAATTTTTACTCGTAAAGCTTCAGTACTCCACACATTTTAAATTGTTTCAAGCATACCAACATTGATAGATTAATGTTAAAGCTTACCATAAGCTGTTGTAAAAAATATATTCGAGAAATCCTTATTGAATTTAGAGACTCTCACATTGTCTCTTTCTCGAGTAGTATGAACATAGAAAGTAAAAGTCTAAAACTAATGACTTGCATATTTCACTCTTACGCAAGATAAAATTAAGTTTACACGATGTTTTATTACTTACAATGTTTTTACACTCATAAATATACTTGTAATGTGCTTAAAATGTTCTACGCTGTAATTGCATTACATTAACTTAACTACACACTGTATTAACAATATTACATATTATGCGCTACTAATGTTAAAAATAAGTATATAAACATTCCAATAAAACATACAAATTACGATGTTGAACGAACTCTTCTTTAAATATTTAAAAATTTACCATTAAGATAAACCAATTCAATGACTCAATCCTCTTAAGGTACGTGAAAGCCCAAATAAAACGTAAGCTGAGACCCAGGTAAGGTTCCATCTGTCGATATTTACATTCATCCACTAACGTAGCATCACTAGTGTTGCGGGATGCCGCGGACCCGTTCCTACGGGAAGTACCGTAATTTACACCCGATACCGTTGCGCCGCCCGCTCGCTACGTGAGTGCGCCCGCGCCGCATAGAACGCCAATTACTCTCGCTTTCGATTTAAATCCTATTTTCGAAGACAATGAACTTTCTTCGCTTTATCGATGCCTATTGTGCTTACGGTTTACGTAATTTTTTTTGTGAATTGTTTAAGATGTTTCTAAAAGTGAATTTGTATGTTCGTTTTATGCGTTTTGCGTGGCCTTCAACATTGTTATGAGATCCAAGTAAATGAAGATTACGTATCGTATTAAATGGAGATTGTTTATCGATATTTAATTCGTCATTGAAATACATTAGGGGTCAGAGATTGCTCAAAAAGATTTATTCCAACTCTAAATAAGACATCAAAGCAACGAAGTGCGGACGATGCCAATCCCAGTCTGTAAGCGTGTACTAAAACAGAAGATAAAATCGCGTGAAGCAAGCATTCAAAAAACTTGAGCCTTGACCACGGGTGGCTGACATTAAAAACTCACGCGCCTTTCACGGCGAACTCAGGTGGACGTTGTATAACACACTTTCCATTTCTTTGGCAGAGTTTAAAGCCTCATATCCATGGAGTTTAAAGTTGCTTCGGCCGATATTTTATCAAAATTGATTTCTAATTTGAAATTATAATCAGAATATGCAATTAATAATTTTCAAAATTTTCCATGGCGTAACGCGCCATGTTTACTGCCGCGGAATGATGTCACATAGATTTGTACAAGTTTGGTTTGATGCAAGCTTGTGTGACTCACGAAACCCGCATAACTGTCACCAATTTCTTCAAAAACCCTTATAAATGAGTATCATCAAAATTAACAGTCGTGTCCACGTGTTAACTCACTTTGGCAGTGTATTCGGGGCTTTATTCGCAGTGTCGTCTTACGAAACTGGCGGACTCGCGCCGAGTTAAGGTCGCCGATATGTGGCAATTTTCCCATTTCGAAGAGAAGCCAAACCTTGACCTAGGAATTAAATTTCATTTCGTCACTCCTGCTTTACTCGCTACGTATTGCAATTTATTAGCCGCCACGTTTGTGTTACAAATGCAAAATGTGTGAAGTGACATTATGTTGATTATTAGGTATTCAGGCACTTGACGATGCAAATCTGACAAATGTTTACAAGATAATGAAGACTGGCAATAACGACTACATTATATTTCACTCAGCAATAAAGAAAGTTTTAAAATTGGCAACGAGTCGAAATTAAAACTGTTGACAGTTGTTGTTGTTCATTCCGCAATCATTTCAATATTTTCGATTTCTACTTTTTAAATATAGATCAACTAATTGTCTAGTATCCATCCAGTAAAATCTGTTTAAGAAACACATAAACACATTTCCACCATGAAAGTGGAAACAGCCATAACAATCAACCACATGCTATATACAGCTAAACACTTGCGATTATAGTACATATGTATATGTGGAACACATACAATGACAATGAAAGCGTCAGCTAGATGGCGCTGCGCACACGCCGCGTCACTTTGGAGCGCTGCGGAGGGGGTCGGTTGCGCCACTGCGTGGGCGCTTTACGCAACGCGGCCATTCACCCCGGAAGGCGTTTTCCTCGCAGTTTCTTTAGCAGTGTGTTACTGTGGCGCTCGCGTGACTACATCGCGTGCTCAATCACCCCCACTAACCCTCCCGCCACATCCGAACCACTCAAAACTGCAGACCTAATTATCTTATCGCATGAGACAAATATGTAACAGTTGCACTAACGTCTGCTTTTAGCTATCACCGGGAATAGTATCAGGATGCATCTGTTAGTAGCATTTATAAACAGCAGCGTATACCAGATATTCTCATTGTCGCTAAATAAAACTCTCAGTATATTATGTTAACTTAACTGAATTTTAAAGGCAACATTTTTTCGAAATTATTCTTTAACACATTTACACGCCGTTTTGTTGTTTCGAAAGAAAGCTGTTAAGCTTGTCAGCGCATTCATTTATCCTTCCATTTGGAGAGACATTAAACATATGACTGCCGCCTGTTTGTTATGATTTTTTCCAGGCAAAGATATATTTTCATTACCCTCATTTATAATTTTTTTGCAGCAAATTGTTTGTTGACTGAAAGACAAATTTAATCGTTGGAAACGTATAGCTTTCAGGTTAAATTTCACATGCGTATTGCTGTCGTTAATGTCGCAACCCGTATCGTGTTTCAAAGCAGCAAAATAGATGCGAGCAGTAAATAGGGAAACTAAAATACCATGAAACATAACGGATGACGCCGCAACAAGTATTTCTCGTAGCTGGGTTAACGCCAGTTTATATGAGGAAATTCGTTTTAGTGTTTTGGTCTCGTGAAAATTTCATAACTGCGTGCAACAGGCCGCGGTGAGTCAAGTGTAAATTTATAAACAATAAGAACCCTATTATTTGCGAAACAACAGATTCACACAAGTTTTAAATTAATGTTGCTCTATGGGAAGACTGACAAATTGCTTGTTTCACGATTGTATCTCGACTATTCGACTGGCAATTGCAACTTTTCCAGACAGAGTCCGTCTGACTGATCATTGTTACAAAGTTATGAATTGAAAACAAAAGAAATGTCAGTTGCTAGATCTACGTGTAAAACAAAAATCATGAATAATACAAGGAAAAGTGCTGCATGTGATTGTCAAAGTCCGATTTTACATAAGGTGTGACATTGCCGTCGCCTGCGGAGGCTTACGCAAGGATGCACTGGCCATCAGCGGGACTTGCGAAAGTATAGGTACACGTGCATTGTTAAGGGCAACGCTACTGCTCATACAACCTGCATTAGACATGCAGGAATGTTGGAAGAGCGTTAGTAATGCATACAGTGGGTATTCCATTGTTGGAGCCAAAAAACTTTGCATTTCCTTCATTTCCGAATGCATATGCTTATTAGTAGGTACGTAATTTAGCGAATACACTTACGGTCAATAAAAGAATATACAAATTATTTTAATTTAGAATTCCGTATAGAACGAATATTATTTAAATATATATATAATATATTATATAAACAAAGTATCATAAAGTTATTCAACTCCATCATCTGCCTTTTCCCAACTATGTTAGGGTACAGTCCAACCGGATGTACCTGAATACCAGTATTTTACATGGAGCTACTGCCTATCTATGAAAGTTATTCAACTTGACGGCACGGTTGGCGCAGTGGTTGAGCGATTGACTGCTGCGCTGCGTGTCACGGGTTCGATTCCCGCACGGAACAAATATTTGTATGACATACAAGTAGTTGTTCCGGGTCCGGCTGTTTGTGTATGTGAGTTTAAATGTTTGTAAACGCACCCACGTTTATTAAAAAAAAAACTTATTGAAACTAATTCTAATTCGATATGTTTCTAAAATCTAATAACAACTTGTTTTCATATTAGAAAGTGTCTTCTCTTTAACTAGCTATTATAGAATACGTTCTTTCAAACTATAATCTAGGATTTGCGTCTAGACCATTTTTTGCGAAATCGTGTTTGGTAGCCGCAAGCGCAGTAGCCAATTGAACGAAACATTCGATGCATTTTAACTCTTTTTAGTTATTAAATCCATTTTAAGGCTATTTACGCAAGAATAATGACGGCAGTTGACAAGTACAAGTTTCCAATGCCGTTATAAAAATATAGGTTATAAGTAATTAGAAATGAAATATCAACGCAATATGTAAAAGAAACGGAACCATTAATATGTTCAATATCTTTGGAAAAACTAGTAAATAATACTCCTACGCATAACCAAACTTGGCAGTAAGATTATCGATTGTGATTACGACAACAGTTAATTAACATAATACACTCATTTCGTAAATTGGGACCAATCGTTTTTAATTATTATGGACGTCGATTAAAAGTCTCACAGCTATAAATTATCATTTTTCTTATTAGAAACCACACCCTACCATCTGATCTTCGAAAGTCATCTTTCGCAAACACAAAACAAACTGTGAGTCGTCGACAACCTGCTAAAAGCTCCGACATATTACTCAAAAACGAATTGAAAAGTGATGGGCTGTGATTGCCAGCGATACGTAGTATTGTGCGAAGTTACTCAATGAGACAAGTGCTAATACTCGTAAATTAAAACATCTCTTTGATATAGCTGTCCCAAATAAACAAGGGTAAAGACCTTTTACGTAACTCAGTGTTACGTCGCCCGGTGAGAGGCAATGTCAGCCTTTACGATTGTTATGACAGCTACGCTGTCTTAGATCCCCACACAATGCCGTGCCACCGATCAACTCGACTGCACATACTCTTGTTTACCATTTTTTTGGTCTTATAAATTAACATCAGTTAATGACAGTGCATTTAATGCACTTGCAAATGTACAAATGAAAGGTGGAGGTCAAATGATCTGAATATTTAATTCGTAACAAGTTTCAAAATATTAAGTAACAGAACTGTGATGTTTTCACGATATAAATACTTGGAACAACCTGATTTCGCCAGAACACTATCAAAGTTAGTGTTTACCAATGTCATGTACGTAAACTAAAGAGGTCTACGAAAAATGTGCTACGAGCTACGCTGCTACGAACTAGCTGCTACGCCAATCTTTCACATCTTACGTTGATTGTAGTCAGTCATTGAAAAAGTTTTCAATGACAGTTCTCCTCAATCTAAATTGCTTTATGCATTTATTGACTTTACCGAATTTATATCGCTATTAAAGAGACATCATGGGTATTAAAAAATATTACCAAAAATGGTTTTCTTGTTTCACAACAAGGCAGTGTATTTCATGCAGATCAAGGTTCCTCTTTATATCTAATAAAATTCGTCTTTTGTTTCGCTAGTGTTATGTGCCTAAAAAGGTCAATGAACAGCCTCGGTATTTCTACAACCGAACCTTGTATAACATAACGGCATTTATTGTATTTCATGCTACTTTATTTTGAATACTAAGTCATACTAATAAGGTTTAAATTACGTTTTGTATGTTCGTGAATAAAGACCTTACGCTTCGCTATTCAAACCACGCCGTGCACAGTGAACTCTGTCGTAGGTTACGCGGTTATTTTATTGCAATTAGAACTCAGATCCAAAGCATTAGATGTCGAAATCATTTGGCATGATCGGGTAGTTTTGACATATTGCATTTAATTTATAGGTTGGCAGTGACGGCCAAAATGTTAGTTTGTTTATCGTTAGCGCTCGTTCTTGACAGCGAAAAAGTGAAAACGGCTGCGGTGGCTGAGCGTTGCGATTGTGAAACTAGGCTCCGCGGCGAGGCCTCACGACGATGGTGCGCGGGCCCCGCGGCCGGCCGACATGCTCTTATGTAATAGGAAGCATGCCAGTGTTTATTCCTACTAACTGTCACACATGTGTCATAAAAATCAGTCACACATCCAATCTGCCCTTTTTATTACGATAATAATTCTTAGGGAGATTTTTTAATCCCTACATTAAAACTTAATAATGTAATGCATTATTAAGTTTTAATGTAGGGATTAAAAAATCTCTACGCATAACACAATCATTGCCAGGTTAGGGTCATGTAAATGATTTCGCGCCTATAATCATACGCAAAATTTCAAGCCATTGACATTCAAATCTAGCAATTTCTATGAGATATATAAATAGGATTTTTTGTGTGTGAAATCAAATGGATTTCGAAATAAAATATCTCGTAAATTCAAATTGAGTTTTAAAATAAAATTAATGGAAGCATAGTTTCGTCCGCAGCTACTTTCTTCCAAAGTAGATAAGATCTGTATAAATGCATACATATATTTTTGGCAATGTATTTGCAGTCGTGGTTGGTGCCAGCCAAAAGATATAACAATGGTGATGATTAGTGTCATTGACATAACAATTGTTCATTGTTAAATTGACGCAGTTTTACTTTTACACTTCCAAGTCCCCGTTCTCGAACTTTTTGGACGAACAAAAGTTTGAATTGCTTATTATACTCTGTAAAGTTTAAATAAAATTATGATGATGTTGTACTTAAACGATAATGTGGATGTTAAGTAAATGGTTAACTATTGTTTTATAGTAATGTAAAAAAACGATTTCATTTATTAGAGATTGCCGACTACCCAAAGATGCGGTAGAATTATGCTTACATAAAGTCTATAGTCTACTAAGTTAGTCATTTTAATAACAGCGATATTAACTGCACGAAAACCAACATATACAACAAAAAAAAAAAATCGTAATTTAGTTAAAAAAAACCAAGGTTTTTACATTTTCTCGAGGTTTTTCACGGCCAGTCGTCTACGATTAACAAAATAAAATTAAGAACGAGGAAACGTTGAAGTAGACTAATTTAGGCACGCTTTGTTGCGGTGTTTACCGATGGGTGAGGTCATTCACACCTTTATCGTGCGACTCGGCAGAATATTCGGACTGTCACCAAGCGAACGTTCCGTCAACTGATACATAAAGAGATCACAACAACACGTCACTTTAGGAACTGTAATCGGTCAGGTAGAGTCTACGTGCTTATAGTTAGGTACAGGACCGGATTTAATGCATTACACCAAGCCCGAATATTAGAAGTTTTTCAAACCAATATTGTTCATAATATTCCACTAAAATAATTGACTGTCAACTCCAGATTCGAATGACTACAGTAATTTATTATTCGCTTCACGTTTGTTTGTAGGTAAACCACATTGCTCGCAATACGCATTTCTTGAATTCTGATTTTATAGATAAGAACAGGTGTCCCAGAAAATAAACATGCGATAACCATATTTCAATTTATGTTCTATTCTTGAATTGTCGTAATAACTAAAAAGAACAATTTTATCAACAACCGGTGGCCTTATCAAACAATAACTCGTGATTTTGGTTATTTCTATAAATGTTGATGAGTTATAAAAGATTAGTGAGTATCGCTTAAGGTAGGTCATTCAACTTCAACTAGATCACCTAGTCTCGGCGAAGCGTGTGAAAAACCTCCACAGCACAGCGAACGTATCGATACAATGAATTCGTCGATACGCCTCACTAAGCAACTGATAAACATTTCAAACGATGGGAACGAAATTCTAAATTCTGTGATGCAGTTGCGAAACCTTATTGTTAACTCTTCAACACAGAATACAACAAAGAGTGTCAGTTTGTCAAAGATAACTTTAGCAGAATTCTTTCTCTAATATCAAAGTCAAATATTTGTTCAGTTGAAGAATTTAGGCAAGGCTTGATATACCTGTAATTCTGGTATCGATAACATTCACTGAAAGTTGGTCACGATGCCTGAAAATGTTATCTTTCCACTTGTTTGCCATCGATAGAGCTCAGCGTCAACTATACCAAATACCTATTTAGTCTGTCTTAGTGTCCACTTTGTTTGTTTATTGTTTTAAAGTATATCTTTCAGTCAGTATTTGACGTCATTTCAGTAAAGTAGTTTGCAGACATATTAATCAGTAGATAGTATTCGAAAATATATTGAGGGTGCACAATTCAAAATCGGCTGACTTGTACTGTATAGTCGGTGTGGTCTCTTAATAACCTCAACAAAAAATAGTCGACTTAAGTACTTTGACATTATGAACTCCATATGTTTACTACGTGTTAACAACCTCCGTTGACGTAGTTTTCCGTAAAACACATGATTATAAATGCCTTTAAGTAAATCGTGTGTGTCTAATGACATCTCAGTCCGACTCACTGACTCAGAAAGCTACATAACAGATTAACAGCCCATGAAAAAATTCATTGTCACTAAATATAGTTCAAAAATTAAACAGACACGCTTCCAAGAAAAGAACGTATGGGATCGAATATTGCAGGACTTCCTGTTTTCGCAGCGCCAAGAATGGGGTTATTCGGTCCAGCTCGCTTTCACCCATTCTTCAGATAGGCCAGCCATACATAGCGCGTTGCGTCAATATTTCGAGTGGCCGTGTTTTCTCGGGAAAATAGTTAACCCAGTTTCGGTCGGTCCTGGCTAAATATACCGCGGCTACCTGACTTCGAACGCATACCAGCAGCGCATGGTCGCAGCAAGCCGCATGACATGTTGTCAATCTTATTTAAAATATCTTTTATTTTTAATGTTACGAGTAGTTGGCAGGGATTGTACTGACTGGCTGGCTGAGTGATTCATGTATATGTAGAATCCCATCGGATATGGATCAGATGAATTGGTACGCTTTAAAACACGTGGAGTGAAATTTCTTACATGCAAGGTACTCTGACGTAATAAGATAAAATTAACTTATAGAGTTGAAACATTATAAAAGTGCAAAGTTTTGTTACCGAAGCCATACCAACTTACACGTTTTGAAAAACTTTCCAGTCTGCAAGTTATTTTAACAAAAATGAGGACACAAGTTTTGCGTATAACTTTTATGGTTGCCGAGAAAAAACTCCTGTAGTTGGAAAATATTTATAGGTAGTAACTTTTTAATCCTGCAATACTTATAGGTCTGCATGGTGTTTTTTAGGGCTATTTCATGCAAAAGACAAATATAGATTTTTAAACACATCAAAAGTAGTAGTAGAACAGTGTTAGCTGTTGCATACATCGTTAAACCGCCTGAAGGTAACGGGCTACCCATCACTATTAAGTAATTCACTATTGCAATGTCTAACAAGTTTCTGCAACACCCGGTAATAGTGCGATGACTTTATGATGCTACCGTGCATTCAGACTACTTGAATTTTAGTCTGAATGTTTCGATATTGGATTTTTGCACCTGCATTTTTTGCCCGGTTGATAGAAATAGGTTCGCTCCCTATTGCATGGGACTTAAACACATAACTGGCGCCATGTGGGTGTACTGTAGGTACACCTCTGCCTAACCATTCGAGGAATACAGGCGTAATGTTATATGCATGCATATTTCAATATATGAATTTGTACAAATACTTTTAAGTTACGTCATATCTAAAAGAATTGACACTTTCAATTTTCACATAGTCTTAGAATTTTTACTAAATAAATCGTGAATGTAATGTTAGTACCACTCAGCACTTTGTTCCAACAATGAATCAAAAGCGTAATCTAGATACTGGTGAATAGCGGCCGATGCGAATGAACTCAGTTCTAATGTAACCCGACACACAAGTGTGCCATCGGCCCGGCTAACCTTTCAGACAAAAACTAAGGCTAACTAGGCCATGCATTGTCATGACTACAATTAAACCATTCTTGATAACCCATTATCAACAGTCAGTGTCGGTAACCCCCAAACATGTCTGTCGAAATAATGAATACCAAATCTCTTTTCAACAGTAGAAATTTTGCAGTTTGTATTAAGGAGGTAATTACAAGGTCATTGTTGCAAAAACTTGAAAATACCATTTTCGTACTCAACGTTTAAAGGCCTGTAATTTTGCGTATCGGTTGACATATTTATTGTTTGAAGGTAAATAAATCGAGTGCTCAATCGCATTTGTTAAATTCTGAAGACAATACTGTCAGTGTGTAGAGCGGCCGTTGCGCGGTCATGAGGACCCGCGCGTGCGCGTGCGGCTGACCTACTTATGCGCTGGCGACCATTACAGTACTTGCCATCAGACCACACACGCTATACTTCCACGACGCGCCTCGCACCCATCGACGTTACTGCGGCCCATCCTAGTCAGTACTGAAACATCACCACTAACCATACCGAATCCCTTTTCGGCAGTTCAACGAACCCGCTATCGAAATCCGCACACTCACACGCGCGTCCATGGACGAAACGGGCAGATAAAAAAAATGAAACAAAAAACTTCTCGCATAACGGTGAATGAGTACCAGACAGAGATAACTATATTTCGGCAGTGTACTCGTCGAGTGTAAAGTCGGCTACGAAAAATACTGACGCAATTTTTACAGCGTACGTAATTGAGCACTGACGGAGTCAGCGGTGTGTGCGTGAGCGCCGAGAGCGACGCCCGCGTCCGCCGAAACGGAGGCGGAATATTTAGGTGAAAGTGTTTCGAATTTCGACATGACGACATTCGCGCGCAGTCGTTATCGTGATTTTGCCGAATCGAGAGGTTCGGAGAGTGCGCAGACAACCGCGACGCGCCTACGATCCGCGCCCGCGCAACCCTAAAGTGTTCGCTCCGCAGGAAGTGCTTCGGACTCTGCATGCTGAACGTGTCTAGTGCTTGCGTTGAAAAACTATGCTGAGAGTTGGTGTGTCCAAAAATTTTCGAAGACGTAAATTAAAAAGGTGAATCGGTGAATTCGGAACAAGGTGGTTCTTCGTGTGATGTGCGTGTTTATGCGCTAAGCAAGCTGTCGGCAGGCGACAAGCTGGGGCCTGACGAGGCGCTGGACGCCTCCACTCACGCGCACCAACTGCAGACGATGACCTCCACGATGGGTAAATATTGTGATTATAAAACGAAAACATCACCCTGACCCGTATCGCAAAAAAAAATAACAAGCACGTCTAGCAAGCAACCATATAAAAAAATCATAAAAAAATTAAACAAAATCATATTAGCATAATACTAACATTATCATGTCGTGAATATTTTGTATTATCATCATACTTGTTACTAATACTAATCAAACTAACCTACATTGGGATGTGCGTATACTGGTGGTAAAGGAATGGCTGTCCCGTAGCACTTTGCTACGCGCTACGAGCTAACACATCGTTTCAGACATTTTTGAATTGATTTGTGATAATTACTGATCTGAAATGTTGTGGTAATCTGTTGTTATATTTTCCATTTCAACTGTGTTTTTTTTCAACTACTTATGTAATTTATTTAATTACTTATTTTATTTTTGGCACTGGATTTTTATAAATATTACCTTTACTAAAATATTGTTATACATAGCACAATTACTGGGAAACAAAAATAGTAATACATATTTATTAAAATATAAGCTTTATTCATAAAGTAACAATCTCGTAGACCTTGCTACGAAGAGAATTCTCAGTCGAGTTGATAACTTATACTGTAAAATTGTTTTTCTTGGTAATGTAAAAATTCGTTTTTACTATTAGTTAGCTATTTTAGAAGATTTTCGTCTTAAAAATGTACATTCCGGGAATCTGAAAACGAATTTCACAGAAATGAGTTTATACGGAATACAAGACCAACGTTTGCTTTATACAGGCTGATTTTTTAAAGATCAGCCAAATTTAAGGATGTGGTACAGACCATCAAACTGAACAACTTTCTCCATGGGACCAACATCGTAATCGCGAATAAAAATTCAGCCGTCCCATACATTTAGGTCGAGTAGGTATTGAAGTTTTCTATGGGACAGTTGATAAAATTTTCGCGATTACGCTATTTGTCCCATGGAGAAAGTTGTTCAGTTTGATGGTCTGTACCACATCCTTAAATTTGGCTGGTCTTTAAAAAATCAGCCTGTATAATCTTTGCATTTTATTATTATATGCATACGAGTTATGTTTATTTAAGCAAACATTTAATGACCTTAAAGTTCTTAATAATATTGTGGAGTAAAATACATAAGTTCGACATGTGTTTTACTAAAAACCAGTCTTTAGAGGTGCTTTTGCTACGTCGTGTATGTTTATAATGTATAAATAGACAGCAATAACAACAATAGACCGTCATTGTTACAATTTTACATAAAAGTATTTTTGAAAAACACTTCCTGTATATTCAGTTCGCACGCCAATATGAACTTTGTATCGGAACCAATAACACATATAACCGCGCACACATTTAACCGTGTTACTGGCTCAATGTCTTATTGGGCAAACACACCGGATTCTGAAACAGTTTTAAAAAAAAATCAGCATAGTGTTGCAAAACAAAAGAGGTACCGTTTTACCATTGAGCGTTAACCATGACATTCCCAAATCATCTCGTGGATCACAATCGTGACTTCATAGACCAAGACCGGCTACTTTTACTTTCGTTACAATATGGCCGCCCTTTGTCTATGTTCTATGAGTCGGTGAGGTTGTTGATCTCCCGCCATTTTGCCGTTGCCGAAATACGTTTTTTACGCTCACTTTCCAATGCGGTGAAAGCGAAAAGGTACAGAATGTCACTGCTTCCTTTCAAAGCATTGTAGTGGGAGGACGCTGTCGAGTTTCGATAATAATAGGTGCGTTAGTTCGCCTGTCAAAAAACGCCATTGTTCACTAATTCGAATACATATATATTTGTAATTCGTTTCGCTCCATGTACTTAGCGATAACACGTTTACAAGACAAGCATGTGTGGAGAAGTAAACATGCTTGAAGGGGCGTGCAGGGATATGAAAGCACGTGTTTAGATGAATATAAAACACGCTGTCAATGTCAACAGAGCCGATAAATAAAATGATATGCAGGGGCCTCGGTATCTCTTTCGAACAACCCGCGGCCCTGGCAGGCATCGGCCCTAGCGGACCCCGTCAGTTCGTGCTGACATCTCTTTTAGGCGCGCGTGGAACACAACGCGCCGTCGACCCGGGCCTGGTCCTCACCGGGTGTCGAGCTGCCCATTGCTCGCTGCCCGCAAGCCCACGCCTTCGGTGGCCGGGAGTCGGCTGGTGACTCCCGACGTCCAGGGCGTCTCCTGCGGCGACTAGGGGCGTGAGGGCGCAGTTATTGCCTCTCCCTCACGCGCTCCGCTCCGCCTCCACCCTTGCGAGCATTACTGCTTCGCAGAAGGAGGTAACGGCTTCCCATGCACTCTCGCTCCGTATCATGGCCTGGACCAGGGCCGGACGCGAGAGATCGCCACGCCACGAGGACGCGGCGGTGCTCCGCCCAAGCCGGGCAGACCTCCACCGTATGCTCGATTCACCCTGACCCCCATACTAGTTATAAACTGTATTACGCTGTAACATGTCATGAGGAGGCGATATTTTGATGTAAATATCAAATTAAAGTACTCTTAGCTCTGTATCTCCATCAAATCCCACGATATAAAGCAGCATGTATTTTGTGTAGGTACCTACATGACCTTACCATTGGCATCTGAAGTTTCCGATCTTGTAGGTGCAATTTTTTGTGTACGAAAACACGGAACTATGGAACATACCAAAGCTAAAAATATATAATATTAAACTGAAATTAAAATTAAAGATTACAGTAAAAATAACCGATTTTGATAATTATTTTCCTGTATTCTAAAGGTCGCAAAGGCGCATAATTAAAGATCCCATGCGCCCACACATGGCTCTCGCACCCGTAGGCCGTCGCTACTATCCTAATTGGCTGGCTTAATATTTTTACATTAGCTATTATTGCATAGCACGACACGAAAATAGCAGAAGTAAAACTTGTTCAAAACAATATGAATAACTTTATGTATTTGTGTAGGTACCTAATTTTAAGAGTTTTTTTTTTATCATTGTTCCTTTTAACCAAAGCACCTGCCATCTAATCTCTTCACCACCCTTGGTTGACTGATAGAGAATGCCTGAAGCATGAAGTCCGTCTTTGTACCGTTTTGTGCGAAAAGTTTAAATAAATAAATAAACTTTGATATTAGATATTAGAGTAGGATTATCGTAAATAGGAAATAGTCGGATCGGAAGTGTCAGTGTTTTAAAATGGAACGTTTTAGATGTGAGCGCACGCGCAACACAACCTGAATGTCAAGGCGCCTGTGGCAGAGGCCATGAGAGAGGCCCAGCATTGAGGCCCCAAAATACATGTTCTATTGTGATTTGTTTTGATAAAGTTGAAATAAATATTGTACCTACTATATTGAATTATGTAATACTTTGCACTTAATCTGAAGCTTTCAATTTGTCATGTTTCGCTGTTGTTCAAAGGACGTAGTACTATGAAAGTTTTTTAGAAAGAGTCGGCATTGATGCGTGCGAAAGAAGTCGCGGTCCCAAGGCAAGTAAAAGTAGGTCTACAACTTCATGTAAATAGTATTATTTTCATTCAAAGTTATTGTTTTATAGTACCAATAACTTTATTTTTTTCCTAAATGCAATATCTAGTTACTAAAAACTGTAATTTAAAACATCAACAACTATCTTAATATTGTTATCAAAACGTCGAAAAAACTCGACTGAAGTAAAAAGGCAAAACGGAAGTACGTTTAAGGTTGACGTTGACACTTTTAAGCCTTTGAGGTCATTACCCTGTTCGGGTAGACATTTCACCTTTCCTATAATATTTTTAATCGAATATGCCTAAAACGATCAGCACCGTAATATGCCACACAACACGAAACACACGAACACGATGAAGAACACATATGTAAATAAAGATTGTATACATACGATTACCATTCCGAAATAAGAGCCGATAAAAGCTCCTACAAGCTACCGGTGTTACCTCACAGCCCTGAAGTGTCCAAGGAACATGCGTACACGCACTCCGTTCACTCAGGCACTCGAGCCGAGCCACGTTCGGACGGTCGTTGGCGCCGAATCGGGCAACCGACCTCGCCGATGACACTGACATTGCGACCGGAACCATTCGACCACTTCCTGACACATAACACGGACAACATAAGATGTACAATCTTACCTATTCCATTATTAGACTCGAAGAACCTACATGAACCGGTCGGATAGTCACAATGTTTCGGAAATACTAAGGTCTTCACGCTTTTTGCGCAGCAATAGTGATATCATGTATTTTGCTAAATATAACTCGAACTAACTTACTTTTTCGTGCAACATCCGACTTCTTGGCAGTTCATTTTTTTTTGGAGGTGTAGAAATATATCATAGTGTGTAAACTTGCCACTCGATGGATTATACGAGTAGGTCACCGATATTCGTATTTAGTGATCTATTGAAATAAATAAGTGTACTTGTTTATTCAAGAGTATTTCCTGGCATTATTCCGCAAACTGGTTTAAATAAACATAATTTTGGACATACCTACCAGTATATTTATTAAGACTAAGTTCTATTAAATCTGCCAAAGTAGATCATTAGAATTGTTACTTACATTTTCCGAATACACCACCTCGCTAAGCCTGGCATGATGCAAGAAGAACTACCAGTTAGTACAGGCAACCTTGACAACTTGCAACATTCACACGAGACTGGCTTGATACATTCTACGTCCGTTTGGCTAAACAATCTTCGGAACTTGTGACGTCACCCAAATTTAGCGAAATACGGTTAGGAAATGTTTGGATGTTGGTTCAAAAGAAATCAGGTTGAATGAAATGAGAGAAGATACTTAATTAGTCTGTCTATAAAAGATTTTTCTTTTGAATCTAAAATTATACCCAAGCAAAATTATACCCAAGCAAAATTGCTGTAAAGAAAACTAAAACTTTTGAGGGCCTTGCCATAGTCTCGTCGTTTAAAAGACGTCGTACATGAATGTATAGGGCTGCACTTTCTCATCAAGATTAATCAGATTAACACTAACAAGAAGTGCATTGCACCGATCGCGATGTACTGTAAACGAAAAAAGGGATACTCTTTATGGTTTAGTAAACATTTTGTTCAATCGCATGGCGAGTTGCCAAGGCGCTCATTGAGCTTTCAAGAGGAATTTTTATGATTAAATCGATGTTCATAAGTACATCGTTACGTACGTTAAACTGTTCTTGTCTTAAATGTTTTATCTCTTCTTGGCTCGACAGTAATGTCTTCAGGAGTTCTTTCAAAGATTCTACAACGTTTGCGTTTTGAAATGATTTTCCATCTACATTTCTGAATGTTGTGCAATAAACGTGTAAACACATACGTTCATAGATTATTTAGTTCAGCTAACCATAATATTTATGATTTGCGGACGTGGAACATATAGTTCCAATGAACCTGCCTCACTGTGGATTCATGAATAGCATAGACTACTATAATATGTAGGTCATCTATGCCATAATGTATTCTTAAAGTAAACAAAATATTATGAACTACAGCACCAAAACTATTCGCTGTATCCATTTCTTTGTTATACATACATAGGTAGGTACTTATTCAATGAACTCTTGAATTTTGTGCAAGTGGGTGTAATGGCCCAAGAAGACGGAACCCTAACAGCGGAACCGTAGGCGATAAGCGGGCGACCGCGGCAGAGGTCACAACACTTCCGGCCGTCAAGTACATTGCTTTGCGGCCAGTAGTACACGTGTATCTGGCCCTTAATTTGCACCAGCCTTGGATAGTAGGAAATACTGTCCTTAAATACTTATGATTTCCACGACCTCTGCTCATTATGCGTGCTTAGTTTTGTAAACTAAAGCGTGTTGTATTTCAAAAAGTTTTGGTTTTATTGTCAAGATTCGTCGTACAACGTCCTAAAGTAAGGGTTGTTTGAAACAGAGCACATTAAAATTAAAACTTGTCTTGTGATTTCCAAAGTTTGGGATTGTAATTTAATATGGAGTACAACAGAGAAGTACAAGTACTAATACTAGCTATAGTGCCTTAGCACTCTTCTTTTTATATTGGCAAAATTGGGTAGAATTCGTTCTTCAATTCTACTAAATCAAAAGTAAAAACAATAGAACACACTACACAAATACTTCTCAAATTCTAACATAGTACCCGCGTCCCGAGGACACAGCTGAGAACGTAGTACCTCCGTACTATGTAATGAGCAAAAATAATGAATGCAATTAAACAAAGCCCGAACAGACGAGCGGGCGGTCAAGTGACCGACCCTGGGCGGGGACGCACGCGCGCTTCCGTGTGATCTTGCTTTAGGCTACGTTCAAGATCAACCAATTCTATTATCCCTTTATCTATAAGCAATAAGCATACATGAATATTGTTGAACGTAATCAAACAACTCGGTATTCAAATTTTATGAGTTATTGGTTTAATTTTATTGAATTTATTTATGTTGTTTGTTTGGGTTAAGCGTTGGAGCAAAGTAAAATAGAATTCAGCAGTTTAATAAACTTCTCCTAAGTAAACACTTAGTTTGAAAAAATTAAGACACCTACTAATGTCTAGGACAGGTAACAACTGCTTGAATATACCATAGTTTAAGTGCATTCGATTACTACTACTATATATATTTAAGAATACTATTAAACTAACAATTTTATTATATTTATTTATATCAATTAATATCTAAAAGGTTACTAGAACAACAAGCAGGCACTGAACAATACTTCCGTTTCCCCAAAAACGTTAACTCAAAATGTAATATCACAGAAACAAGAATTAAGTAACTTAGATAAATCTGCATTATTATTATAACAACTCAATAAAGAATATATTGCCAATCTCGGTTTATTTCGTCGACCAGATCAATTTATTATCGTTTTATATCATCATAATACGAGTATATTTGTACAAAGGTAATAAAGTCATAAGTATATATGTTTCCTATATGTCCGCGGAAGTCCAAGCTCGCGGCCTCGCAAAAAGCTCGCAAACGACTCGTCGCCTGCGCCGAATCCGCGGATAATTTTATTGACTCATTAACACGTCACTATCAAGGTCTTTGACTCATTCCAGTTTATTTGAGAGTCTACAGTTCGTTTAATGTTGACAAAATAGTTTCAAAGAACATTGCACTCGGGTATAGGTAATTCTAAATTAATTCGCTAGATTCGGTTCGATAAACAGTGCGTGGTGACTAACTTTATTCACTTTGACGTAATAGCTATTTGAATTTCAGAGAATGATCAAGTGTTGTTGCTTTATGAATCTCCGAAGCTGTGTGTTTTTCACATACCCAGACAGTTGTGAACTTTAAAAATATGCATAGGTGTGACCTTAAAGTTTAATCGCTGTACTGGACAAGCATTTACGTCATATCAAAACACGCATTCAACGGTTGTGCATTTGATTAGATGTTTATTTAAAAAAAGAACTCTGGATTTCAGTTACTATGTCACGGTGCATTGTTCCAATCTCTACCATCAAACTGTGAAGTGACGTTTGAATGAGTCAATCTCTTATCAAGCGCCCGCGCCGGTGTGTGGTATAAATAAATATTTTTACGAGTATTTTTTCTCGTATTACTCTACGTTAATGTACTGCACTAGTTTACAAATACGCACCACAGTTTAATGCAATGCAGTCACGCAATGATATTGTTGTGAAAAACATATTAAAGTTTAATAAGCGTGATTTCGTTGTCACAAATAATATTACTAGACTTGTATGTTTCTATCAGGTAAAGTTTCCGGGTATAAATATGCCGTTGGTATAATATTGAAATCGTGAGTGTCATGGTCAAAGATATCCGAATATTCAAAAATGAAAACGTACACAAGTCCAGTTCGTATCATGATGACGTAATCAGATCATTACAACCCACACCATTGTATTCATGAACAAAATTTATCAACACCGCTGAGATACATGAACTCATGTATGTATGTATTTTAAAAACGAGGTTAAAGAACCTATTTTGATAAAATTATTGTCGATTTTCACTAGCCATGTGACACGCACGATGAGTAATGTCCATTGACCTATCACGTACTTATATCTACGTTAGTACATAGTATTTATATATATAATATACGTGTACAATATACGATACGTAATGATTTCGCGAATTCCTATATCAATTGACATCGATTGTCTACGTTCTACGATATACATTAGTCGGTCATGATTTTCGTGACGGCAATTTTGTCACAATGAGCAAATTAGTATGTTTAAATGTGTTATGCATGTCATTATGTACAAATACCATTAAGAAATAATTCCTCATTTTATAAATTGTCGAGCTAATATACCTGCCATTTTTCAATTGCCCTGCTATTGATAATAATTTATTACGATCGATAAGAAGAAGACTTGTATTACAATAAATATTAATATTAAATTATTTAATAGTAGGAATAAATAATAATAGTAGTGGCACATCACTATACGATAGTAAGTAATGTATCGAATATCATAGAAGAAACAAGTTACGCAAACAATGACGTGTGAAAGAACGACGCAGTTAATATTTACTTGTTGAAATGCCTTACACTTTCATGTATGGCAATGACGACACAGCGTGCGTGGGCACACGATATCTACTACAAATTCCATTACCTGCGTTATCAAAGCTATAAAATGTAAGCTACGTAAGATGAATGGATTCGAAATAAAACCAAGGGTCACGAGCTCTTCGCCCGTAGTCAGCACCAGCCATGAACCGGGTTGACATTGAAAAATGATAATATTTTATATCGCGGAAAATAAATAAAGTTTGCAAATGATGCACGACCGATACCCGATCATATCTGGACCGTACTACGTGTCTAGGCCAGATATGTCACCGGATGGCCGTAAGTTACCTTAGCTTAACCAATAACTTGACTATTTTTTTTTTCAGGACCATATAAAAAAAAAACTTTGATTAAATAAATCAACAAAAAACAAACGTATTATTTCAAAACAAACTACATAAATCGGTAATTTATCTAATTAAATAATATAAAAATAAATAAACATACCAATATAATGAAGTTGACTCCCAAATTAACGTTCAGTAATCCACTAAATCCCATTACCGTTAATTTTTGTCTGTAAAACAAAAGTTGGCAGACAGCACACGTTTAAAATTAGAAGACGATTTTTTTTTAAAGATGCCTAATTTGAACACTGAATTTTTACGTGTCTGTCTTTTACGAAACTAAAGAGGTTTGGTACAGTACAGTTTGTAATGTTTGTCTTTGTTTTGTTCACAGGAATAATGACACTCAGCCGCGGCCCGTGTGACCTCGACAACATGAGTCTGTTCCAAGACCTCAAACTCAAGAGGCGGAAAGTTGACTCCCGATGTAGTAGCGATGGTAAGCATGCAAATTAATCATTCTTTTTATCCTTCCGATTGACTGTAAAAAGTTGTAACGAAAAATAGTTATCGATAACGTGTTATTAATTTTCCAAAAGGCATTAATGTCGTCGTGATTTGAATTATTGGCGTTCAGCGCTTCAGCTTTTTACTGTCAATGTTTTTTTTTTTTTTGCCATTATATCTCGTCGTCGAACGTTTAAAAAAAGAACACCATAGTCTGATTCCAAGTCATTTCCCGCGTCATTGGAACACAAAGGGCTGTCAGACAGGCCGGTAGCAGACGTTACGGATTGTTATTGTAAATAAATAGATAAAGTGCGAGACGTCAGGTCGCAGTACGACGGTACTTGCTATTCGAGTCGAGATGTCTTCCATAGTTGTGACGCGGATCACGGACCGCTATCACTTTCTGTCGCTGTAAAGTCTTTTGTTACAAGTAATTTCATTTTCATTTAAACGTGACCCTGGCTGTTGTACTAATGGTGGGTGCGCGGTATGTTTTTCGTAGAATTTTCGTTATTTTTTTTAACTTATTACGGATTCAGCATTTCGTAAACATTTTCTTTTAGTTAGTTAAAAACCTAAAGTAGATTATTGCGGAAAATCTTCATAAAGGTTTACAATTGCTAACCATTCAGTGATACAGCCCATACCATAGCCTTGTAGGTGGGCCAAACCCCTAAAATATCAACAAAGAAGTTCCTAACATCCAAACCCAACGAATTTACAAAAAAGCTATTCAATATTCAAAATAAAAAATAATAACACTACCAAACTCTTTCTCGAGAAATCGCATGATTAAAATCGATACAATCCAGTCAAATCGATATTATCATAATCAAATTACACAACTTGATATTCGTAAACAAATTAGTGTTTGATAATGATCGTCACTGAAAGTTAAATAACAGATCAACACAACAAGCCGTGAGAGAGTCGCGACTGGTTCCAAGAAATGTAAACTTTCACTTATAAAATATAAAAAAATAAACTTCCAAAAGCAAGATCCGGTTCAACAAGTTACAGTCGCCTTTGCGCGGATTATGAATAGCGGGTATAATCTGTGTAATCTCATTTTCCGTTAATATAATAGACGAGACAGAACGATTGTTTTTTAAATAGCGTTGTTTTATTGAAAGTAATGAATCGAGACAGCATTGTTCAAGCGCAACTGCGCTTTACTAAGGCAAAGTCTATGGTCATCATCATCTGGCTAGCGTTTTCCCAACTATATTGGGGTTGGCTTCCAGTCTAACCGGATGCAGCTGAATACCAGGTTTTTTACAATAGCTTTGCTAAGTTTGTCTAAACTTAAAATATAAAGACAAAAGATTTGATTTTTTGTACGTTTATTTGTTACGCTTTCACGCTAAAGTGGCGGAACGAATTTAGATGAAATTTGGCACATGGGTAGACTCTGACCTGGATTAGGACATATAATACTTTTATCCCGATATTCCCACGGGATCGAGACTTATGCGGATGGAACCGCGGGGCGCTGCTAGTGTAAAACAAAAATCGAAAAGCAAATACCAGTTTAAATTCACGTGGCCTTCATTTAATACATCCTCGGTGGTAGGCTACAAGAATAGTCCTGTTAATTACTGATGCTGTGGGTGCTAACGAATCACAAACCTTGAAAAAAATTAATCCAACACACCCCGGAAAGCTTCAATAAAATATTTTCTAGATTTCTTTCTTTCTTCATAAAATCACACGCTACACTTGTTCCCACAGTGAACAGTGAACTTGCAAAAATTACAATTAACATGTTCATATTTTTTGCATTTACCGCTCATAATGATTACATAAGAAATGACGTAGCGGATGAAGTCACGGTGATGAAGAAAGTTTACGTAAACCCACGAAAGGTGAAAGCAATAAATACCGGTGCTGTAATTATTGCTATTGTGGCCTCATGAATAACTCATGAGAGAAAGATGTATTCACTGTCATGTAACGTAACACCACGCCCCGGGCTAATGCCGAACATCATTTAAGAACACAATCTTTTATTTTTTGCATATTTCTTCTGTTATAAAGTGCTATTCAGTTGTTAATGGAAATGAATTGCTTTAAATCTAAAGTGTTCTTTTCGAAGTTTTTCAGACAATGAGCTTTACTGCCTAGTCATATTACTTAGACAAACGTGTTCGTTGAACTTCCAGAGTGTTTTCGTCATCGGAAAATCATTTTTCTTTCTTTGCTAGGTTTTCAGATGATTTAAAATGGCTCTAGCATAGAATTCACTAGCATGTTTTGTTGTGAAGTTCACAAATTCACAACATGAGATACATAGGCAAAGACCTGTTATCTATTCTGCCTAATCAAAACAGTAGATTGATCCGACGTAAACATCGCGCGTCAAACGCGATTTAAAATTGTAATAATTCTATCCAGAAATAGACGGATTCTATTTTGGGACGGTTATCACTGAGATATTCGCATATAAATCTGTGTAACGGTGTAGCTAAGATGGGAGCAGCCGAGCGGGGCAGCTTGGAAAGCGCTTCACGTGGGGTGTGACGCGGCCGCAGCGTGACGCGGCCGCGCGGGGAGCGTCATCGTGACGCGCCCCTCACACGCACATTTGTGACACACCACTTTGTACGTACTAACAAGATAACGACCCAACCAATTGCTTTTTTGGCCTGTCCTAATTGTTCATAGCTAATGAGTTTCGGCCCAATTAATTTGTTGTTAAAAGGGATTAGGGTCTGAATTACTAAAACGGTACGTCGTACCAAATTAATATTGGGCGAATTATTCGGAATGCACGGAATTTTATATTTTACATGATTTAAATTCCACAATATTACGGAGGGCATGATACATTCTCTCTTCTGAATACAATTTCTCTCGATGTAAATAATGTTTTTTTTGCTTTAAGGAAATTTATGGGAAAATGTCCATGCCTATCAGCCGTTGCCATGTAAAAAGGAAACATTCAACATTCAGTCATAAAAGGGTGCATTAAACTCAACGTTTTATAAATAAATCAATAGCATCAACTTTCCTGTAACATTATAAATACTTTTGCATATAATTAAAATAATGCCTGTTGACTGCGGCGCGTATATACAATGATTCTATAGATTCATAGGCTTATAGTAGGTAAAACTGCACTATAGGTATATAAAATCCTATAAATATGCGAGGTAAATGCATGAACATTTCAGTTGTGAAAACCTATACATACCCACAACTCCTAATCACGGAGTCTTTGTACTGGTCACCGAAGGTCTCTTGATAACGCAGACCGTAAATTACTACCAGATTCAACTGAAATAGTAAAATTGTTTGTATCGTCATGCTATTTTCACTCACGATGCCAGCTGCACTTGAGGTACCAGAGAGAGGTACTTTGATATCAGAGGAGGCTGGAGGCCAATAATATGTGATAAGATTAGCGATCACTGCGGTACATAAACTTGGGGTTGTGTAATTTTGCCGAGAATTGATTTCTCGAAGACTATAAAGTTCTACTTTGTAATTATTGTACTTTACCTTATGTTTTGGTTCATTCTAATACTGATATTCATATGGGACTCTATCTGTACAAATTGTGTAGTTCTCTTTTGTACCATACACACATATCAGTTTTCCATTTGGATTTCCCTCAAACAAACCGCCCCGCACCCTTAATATCTCGAATAGTGATACTTCGACGATCTATCCATCAACTAAGTATCAAGTGTCAATAGAGATTCCATTAACCCTTAATCATAGTCACAATACGGTAGCATCTTCAGACTGCTAAATATAGCGTTCACAGGTGTCGATGTAAGGGAAATATTCAAGTATTATATTTTTGTTTTGTTTCCTATTTTCGGGTGGATTAATCGTTTCCGGAAAAAATCGGGAATCCGAAAGTTTCTGAGAAGTAGAAACTTTCGGATTCCCGAATTTTTTATTGGATTATGATGAATCTGAAAAATAATCGCCTTTTTTAGTAACGTCCACAAACAATTAATAACTGCCGCTGTCATATACTATACTACCTACGCGTATTCCAGTTATGACTTTCGCGACAGAAATGATTGATACGTACACGTCGGGACGCTCGCGGACCGGCGCAGCACGACGCTGCGCGGTGCGGCGCGGTCACTTGGCGACGCGGAACCACTAGGAGGCGGCCGGGGGGCTGCTGGGGTAGGGGGTGTGGCCCACTTTCCCATGTGTCGGTGACCGCGGTCGACCTTCGAGCCTGCACCGATCGTTCATCCGCCCCGAAATAAAAGACTTGCTGATTGCGTAACCGTCTTTATTGTTGTCGGTCAACCAAAACTTTTTTACCATACAAATACCACCTCCTTTGCTTAGATTCGTTAAGAGGCAATATGCGAGCTTTATTACATAAAATAATGAATTCTAACGCTCACGCATAGGCAACGAGATACAGGAAAACTAGCTATGTGCAACATTACCACTACCATAAACAAGTAATCAGAACGGGACGTTTATCTAGGCGCTAGTGTGACTCTACCTAGAACCTCTAGAGCTATTGCATCACGCGGCTAGAAAGATCGGTCCCCACCAATGATGTGGCAAAGGACGCGGAGTGAAATAGAGATCGTCCTCGAAGCGAGAGCGGTGCACGCGTTGCACTAGTCATTGTGCGGTTGCACTTCGCACGCACGGCCGTCTGAGTGACCTAATAGCGGCTGGAGGGAGGGACCGGGAAGCGCTGCGGGGAGCGGGGCGCGGCTGCCGCTCGTGCGGTAGGTCGGGCTCACTGCGCGCGCCCGCCGCCCGACGTCGCGCCGCCGACAGTGGAAAACTTTCTTCGCGACTTTTCCTCGTGTAAACAAAACCGCGCAAAATTTTGCGCCCGCGCGTCCCTGTATCCAGGCTGAACAACCGCGCGCCTTTGCTCAAATGAAGTTAATTATTTCATCACAATACTTTTACCTTTTCTTTAAATTATCAAATATTATAATCTTAAAATTTGCAATAAGACCCTTGTGGACAATAATGTGATTAAAATTAGATCGTTCACACAATTCACAGGACTGTTGACCGTGTTTGCGATGTAAAGCCAGGTCACGTGAGAGGGTAAAGACTACGCCTATGGATTTAGTAATAAAAAGTCGGTAAAGTTTAGTGTTTAGAATTTATGGTAATGATTTAATTTTGAAAGAGATTTCCTTCTAAGTACATACTCGTAGTTTAGGGTTTAGGGTTCTATACTATGGAGTTGAGTTGGAGTTGTTTTTCTAAAATCTTGTACTGTATAATTCGCAATGCTTCTTCAACGGACGTCTTTAACATGGGATTTGGTTTCTCGTTCTTGAGATAGAATAGTTTTGAAATAGTTTGCAATTACTTTTCTAATCAATAATACTTATTCAAATAAGACATTTGCCCACCACGTCGAATATTGATATACCGAACTTAGTGCAGGTATCTCGCATAAGAAATTTTACTTAGGTAAGCAGTGCAAAATATATTTTAGAACTATTTGAGAGTTTCATACACAGTGTATCAGTCTATGCATATTATAATGTTATAACATAATAGGCATTATTGTCGTGTGACGTAGAGCCCTTTGTGGTGTGTGTGCGGGGCGCAGGCGCAACGCTTCCGGGCGCCGCATCTGCGCTCGCGCTGCTTTCACTTTCTCCTCGCGCGCGCCGCCGCATCTCGTGCTCGCACCGCGACCCGCATCCACGCTTCCTACATTTTCCACATCTATTCCGGATAGTTACATAAATTACTGCTTTCTGCACCCAAACTTCATAAGATCTATTAATTAGTTACAATCGCATAAATCATAACTTGGCGAGATCTTATCCAAAACTTCATCCTTAATATAATAGATTAGTTTTGAATGTGGCCGGGACGGCAGCGGCGGCGCTCACATCGTGACGCAACCGGCTAGCTAATCTAGTCGGCGGCGTCGGGAAGTGCAGTGTCGCGTCCCCGCGTCCCCGCGTCGCGCCCCGCGCGCTCTAACTACGATCGCGCCGCGCGGTCGTTGACATTTCACCTAGTTTCTATTTGTCGCTTCTGAAAAGTCTATGGTGTTCTTTTTGTATCGCGGCGAGACGAGAGGTCGTCAGTCACTGTTGTTGACCCAAGCGCGTGTGCCCACAGGCGAGTCGGCCGCCGATACCAGCACGTCGTCGCCGGACCCCGGCCCGCCGTCGCCGCGCATGGCCGAGGCGGGCTGCAGCACGCCGCCGCATCCGCCGCCCGTGTTCGACGGCGGCGGCTCTCCGACGCCCTCGCCAGCTTGCCACCCTACCGTCATCCGGTCGGCGCCACCCTACTCCGTCATCAAGTTCGAGAGCGGGCCAGCCTCTGTCAAGGCAGATTGCTCGCCTGCCAGCAACAAACCTGATGCGACGCCATCTCAGCTATCCTCTGTAAAGCTAGAAGGCACCCCGGAACCACCTCAACACTACAGGCCACGTGCCCTCGCTCCACCGCCTCAGGGCTCCCACACCTCGTTATCACCAGGACCGTGGCCACCAGCCGCCTGCATTAACGGTGTTAAGCCGGAGCTGATTGGCGGACACTTCCCACCGCAACCACTCGAGCCTAAACAAGGCGCGCGAGGCTCCACGCAATGGCGAGGCACTCCGGCCGTGATCATGGGCGAGTCAGGTGGAGTCCGGACAATGTTCTGGACGCTACCGGCACCTACATCTAGCGGAGAACCGGCGGCGAGTGCGTCGCACACGCCAACGCCACCCACCCCCGACCCGTCTACATGTAGCGAAGAGTCAGCCGCGCGGCTACTGCTTAATCTAGGTGGTGAGCTAAGGCGGCCGCGAGGGCCTCCTTTGAATATGGAATTACTTTGGGCAGGAGACGTGTCTCAGCTACCCGCGCACCAGCAACTCACCGCACTGAATTTGAGCGCTGCAGCCGGCAGTGTTGCGGGAGCGTCGCAGGTAGCGGGAGCCAGCGCGCTAGCCCTGGCTCCCAGACCGGAGCTCCGTGCTTACGCACCTGAGGCGGAACGTGACGAGGATGAACAACCGATGATCTGCATGATTTGTGAAGACAAAGCCACAGGTCTTCATTATGGCATTATAACTTGTGAGGGGTGTAAAGGTTTCTTCAAACGAACTGTACAGAACCGACGAGTTTACACGTGCGTCGCTGACGGTGGCTGTGAAATTACAAAAGCGCAAAGGAATAGATGCCAATATTGCCGATTCAAGAAGTGTATCGAACAAGGAATGGTATTACAAGGTGTGTATCGACTTACAATTCGTTATAATTCAGAAACAAATATTAATTTCTTTTCCTAACAATTTTTATTTTACAGCGGTAAGAGAGGATCGGATGCCAGGTGGAAGAAATAGTGGTGCCGTCTATAACTTATACAAAGTCAAATACAAAAAGCATAAGAAAGCGAACAAGGCAGCGACGACGACGAGTCGAGCGTCGCCGCCAGAAAAGCCCAAAGACCCTTTACCACCTATCCCATCACACCTGGTCAATGGCACCATTCTTAAGACTGCACTCACCAACCCCAGCGAGGTAAGTAATATTCCAAAAAGATCATTTTGTCAGCTGTATTTATTTATTAGTTTGCATTCTCTAACATTTGGTATTTTCTTCCAGGTTGTCCATTTAAGAGCACGGTTAGAAAGTGCCGTGTCGTCATCGCGAGATCGTGCTGTACCCCTGGAAAGGGCACTACACATGATCCGAGCGCTGATCGACTGCGATGCCATGGAAGACATCGCCACGGTGCGGCATCTACCAGACTTGCTCCACGACACCTCAGAAATAGGGGACAAACTGTGTAAGATCGGGGACTCAATCGTACACAAAATGGTTGCTTGGACGAAAAAACTACCATTCATTATGGAAATACCAATGGAAATACATTCCAAGCTGTTGATGGAGAAATGGCACGAGATCTCAGTACTGACGACGGCGGCGTACCAGGCGATGCACGGGAAGCATGCGCACGCGCCACCCTCGTCGGACCATGAACAAGACTTTATGCAAGAGGTGAGTACAAATTAAATGTTACAGCGCGTTAGTGGAAATATTACGAAAGTCTCATAAAGGTGTTTTTCCACACAATTTGACTAACGAGCCCTAGATGTGGCTCAAGCACGCTCCGGGTCACATTCGCTCCAGAGACTTCCGCACATGCGCCGGAGTGCAGTTACGTGATCTGCATCGCTTGCGCAACCGCGGTAGAAAGTCGCCGGCTGCGGCTGCCAGACAACTAGTTGCACTCGGACGTTTGCACACTCGCTGCATAACCAGCTACGTTACACTAGTCAATTAATGCAGTGTAGACGCTGAACGTTTCTATTATCTTGTACGTTTCGAGATTTATAACTGTTAAAACAATATTTACTCACTATTCAATAAGACGTTTGGATTCAATGTTTTGGCAGTATTCGACTAGCCGTATTTATTTATGTTCGGTCTAGCTAGGAATAGAAATACAATACTTATATTGCCTGCTCGAACAATATACAACAAACAGAGCCGCGACCTGAGAATTGCATGTGTTACTTAAACTGCGCACGCGGCGCTGTAACGCAATAACGGTAGTTATACAGAAAGTATTTTTCATTGTCTAGAGCATTTCCTCTTTATTTATTCATTCGATATTACGTAAATATAGCGTATTATGTTCGGTGCTACATCCATGCATACATTTTTTTGCAATTTCAAATGATTGCACGTGCAAATGGCCTAGTATTTCCACTATTTCTAGTTATTAAACGATGTTGGTTTTATAATATGCTAATAAGCTTTATGACTAACAAGAAAAGCCCTTGGCAAACGACATACCTCATTTGCATTTACTTATCGTGAAATGATATGTAGTATAGCACAGCAGTTGTTTTATAGAAAATAACGTATCGACGCATGTGACAAACCGGAGGAAAATATTGCATGGCTATTAGATTTAAATAAAACAGCTTTTGTTTCTGGTTTATATCTAAGACATAATTTAGCATCTTTTTTTTTTTAAATGTTAATCTTAACATGTGACTTGGTGCGTTGTGGTCAAAACAAAACATCGAGTTTGATTCCTTATACGAGTACAAAGCAAAAGCTCTTTCAATTACTGAAAATGAACTCATTCCCCCAGGTGAACGCGAACCTGCGAACGCTGCAGAACTGTCTGACGTCACTGATGGGCCGGCCCATCACACTGGAACAGCTGCGGCTGGACGTGGGGTTGGTGGTGGAGAAGATGACGCAGATCACCTGCGTCTTCCGCCGCATCCAGCTTCGGATGGAGGAGTACGTCTGCCTCAAGGTCTACATACTCTTGAACCAAGGTAAACACAAAACTTTTCACTGTTTTTTTTTTAAATGGTTGGTCGACATTTTGTGCAAATAAGTAGTTTCACAACCTCGTGTTTGTCTGTATGGTAAAGCTAAAAACGGCTAAGTGTGTTTTGATACTTCCTCCAATTTTTGGAGGTTTATCAGGAGCTTTGAGTATATTCGGTTATTTTTTTTTATTACTGAAAGAAAGGTTTACAATTAAATCACTGAAGAAATTAAGATTAATCAGGGAGAAAATATAATATCACATAACTTAAAAAGGCGGAAGTCGAATCTTAGAAGATGATCACAAACATTTTATAAAAAGTTCGACTTCCTATGATATGATATAGGCTAGCTAAAACAAAACAGCTGATGTTTTCAAAAAAATCACCAAATTATTATAATCTCTAATACCATATTAACTTATCTGTATTTTAAAAACTAACTTTAATCCTTCGATACAAACTTGAACAATAGATTGACGTCATAATTTCACAGTTCAGAAGAATCTTTCGATTTTTAATTGTGTTAATGTGCGTCTCTGGATAACCTTTCACCGCATTGCAGGCCATGAGGCCGAATTTATTTAGGCTATGTAAATATAATGAATGGAACGTTTCCTTGTTTACGAAATCAAATACCTACACTTTGTTTTTTTAATATTCAATTAGCGATAGAGATTGCAGTATTTGGGATATTCCAATTAATGTTTATCGGACAACAACCTTTTGACTAAACGGTCAGTATTTTAAGCTCACGTGATCCGTAAAAAAATATCGAAATAAATGTCATGTTGACACATTAATAAGTTCAGCATTTTAAGACTTCCTCATTCCAATTTAAAGTAAGTAAGCTGACATAAAACCATGTGTACACAACCCTGCGGAGATACGCTCATTACTTGAGTAAGTCAACGCACCGCATTGTAATCCAGTTACAGACTGGCCGAGGGGTGCATCGGCCCACGATGCATGTAGGTCAGTTACTGTTACGCAAGCTAGGCATCCTACGCTGTGACGTCGACCTGACTCATTATGTTTCTCGCTTTATATGTACTTAGTTGCAGCCTTTACACGCAGACACGTGAAGCAAAAGTCAAACAAGCTTTATAACGATGTTCCTATATAAGATTTGTTATGTATCCTTCCGGATGAAAATAATCTTTTTAGTATCGTTTATACAATATTAATGAATAGTTTAAATTAATTGATCCATTAACTTTCTAACAAGATCAACGGTTTCACTTTCAATGGTCGAAACACTACAGTTGCGATAAACAGAACAGCAATTTGTCATTTCGAAGAGTAAAGAGAGCTCAAAAATGTACTTTCTAATATGATAAGAAAGCTTTATAAATCTAACGGCTGATTTTATCGTATGATTAATGGACACAATACGAAATGCGACATGACAATAAAAATCTCGACGCATAGTGAGTCCGATACGCAGTGCAAAGTGTTCGTTAATATTATTATGATTTATGTTACAAGTAACCCAGATGCGGAGACGAGAGTCGCTCGCGACCCCGATTAGGAACCACTTGTCAACGATGATAACAATTTCACTCGATGAACTTTCCTGACATACGAAAGGCTTCAGATATCTTCCTGATAATTTGCGTTATTTGTTTCGGAAAAGTTTGGTTTATGTACTTATACTAACGTAGCAACTGCATACAGTTGAAGACTACAACAGTAACATTACTTACCCATAATATCCATCCATATTTAGACATGATTCATTAAATCAGGCAATAAAATAGTAATACAAACTCCATAACCTTGTGAAAAATATACACATAAACTGAAAACGTAATTTCATTAGCTACACTGTAAGTTAAGTTCCAATAACCAAGTTTGAGACGCAATAGAATATACCTGCAGCGCAAGACGTCGACGCGGTCATAGCTAACCTTCAGCGATAATGGTTTTACATGGCTAATCACAGTAGGTTCGCTCGTCCCAGTACTATGGCAGGGAAACTGTGACATCCTGTGTTATCGCTAGCAACTAGGCCGCACCACGCTCTAGCGCCATGTTTGAAAATTATTTTCACCGCGCATGCACATTTATACGTTAAGTAGGTGCGCTGTTTATCAAACTATGAAAGTACTAAGTGAGTGTTTAGCCGCGCTCGGAAATACCTCGTATTATGTTGCGCGATGGTTATGTAAATTAAACTTTGAAGTTTGAACATAATAATGCTAAACTATGTATACAAATAGCAACGGTTTTCAAAGTAAAACAGATTACATACCGTCATCACATCAACTGAATAATTAATCATTTGACTCTATAAAGGCAATATCGCTTGAACATGACACCCGAGAAATTTCATTTGTTTGAGTCGGTTATGAGCCTATTAAATTCTCCTCAATTGATGCTGACATCATCAAAATTTACGAAAGTAGTCCACTCTCTTCAAGATCCTCTTAAAACGTTACTAGGTACGGTACGCAAAGATGACTAATTTGCTTCAGTATATGAATTGAGTAAAGCGAAGGACTTTTCCTCATGTTGCATAGTATCTGTAAATCTAACATAATAAAGTCATGGTTGTATGTCGACTGTCGTTATCAAATCTTAGATCTGACAAACAGTGCATGTGTACACAAGGAATACGGCACTTATGTGCGGTTGTCAATGAAACGAACTATCGAACAGAATTGGCTTCAAATTGATATTGTAGATAACCTACTTATGAGCTGATTGAGTCTCCTGTACTCTGTTTTGTAGTAATCACTGCTTTGAGTTGAGGAAAAGCTTCAATGAAGAACATGAAAAACTCTTGGTTCTAAACGTTGACTGTTAGATCATATAATACTCGTAGGTAAAATATTATTCCTTCCTTAAACAAATCTACCTAATTCTGATCTGAGCCTAAAACTCACTAAAGTCAATATGAAGAAACTGCATCAATTTTTCCTATAATAGAATAGTTATGATAGTTTTCGAAAGGAGGAAAACTGTCTCTATAAAAAATAGTACGTACTTGTGTTTGTCACGGCATTTTTATTTTCACTTCATAGACACGTATGTAAGTGTGAGTCCTAGTACCATAGCTGTACTAGTGCGCACTACGGTGAAATGGAAAGCGCTTGCGCAACTGCGCCCGCGTCGACTGTACCGTTGTGTGTGTGTGTTTGTTAGATACTTGTAACAAAATGTTTGTTGCGTGTGAGCCGAATTGAGTAATGCATTAGAATTTTAGGAACGTATCGCCATATTGGTCATTGTGAATGTGTTGCTAATTCGCCGTTTTTCGCTATTATTAGAGATAAATGGCAAAGTAAAACATTCACCAAAAGTACCAAATATAAGTCCAGTAAAAAAAAAACTCGTTACACTCTAATTAATACTGTGTAATGTGTAATTAAATCAAACAGCAGTAGGTTGTTAACCCGTATAGAATTAAAACTGTCGCATTGCATTCAAAGCGCATTGCGTATAATAATGTAGAGTTAGTTACGTCAGCTAAAACGGGACAGCATTTCACTCTCGGAGCGGAAAGCGCGACGCGGAAGGCGAACTTTCTCTTTTGCAGCGGACTGTGTGCATTGAAAAAAGCGCAAGCGCAGATTATAGAATGAACGAGTACCGCTACGTCTCGCGCGCATTCATTTACGTAACCAGTACTACATGCGCGCGCTGCTCAAATGCACACTGATACCGCACGATAAAAACCATGCTTTGAATTTATTTGTAGCTCCGTAAAAGCAGGCCTTTATATTGCCACAATAAAGCATACTTCATCAAAATAGTTCTCATCAGTAATATGTTCTACAATTTATTATATATTGTTCAGCAAAAATAAACAAACATCAATTAAATGTAGTCGCAATAACAGCACACACGACACAGTCGCGCGTACAATATCGTGGAAAAATGCGCGCGCGTGAGCGAGACGGCAATAGCGGTGAGGACGCGAGCGAGCTCGAGCGGAGGTCAACGGCTAGCCGCGGTCGTTGCCCTGCTATCGGAGTGACCTACTGAGCGCGTGACGTCACCGCCGCACCGCGCGCACCGTGGCATTGGTTCACCGCTACCGCTCAGCGCCATCTACAAGCGAGTAGGCACACTATACCTGATCGTCATTGCATGATTGTAGGAAATATAATTAATCAATACAACCCAATGCCATTCGCTACTACTAACTACGGCAGCTACGGCTACGACCGTTGAATAATTTCGAGTTGGACGTTAGAACGCATTTGCGTATTGATTTTGCTGATGCCGATTTTAAGTCTTGTTTTCATTTGTTTCAGAAGTTGAGTTGGAGGGTATTCAAGATCGGTACGTGCAGGTGTTGCGCAGTTATCTGGAGCACGCTGCTCCGCATCATCCTGGAAGGCTACAGGAACTCTTTGCCAGGATACCTGAGGTAATTTATAACATTTCTTATTGCTTTCTCTAAAGTGCCCCCCGCCAAGTCAAGCAAGCACGGCCATACATTATGCTTTCTCTTAATTTTCAGCATGGATGAATAAATCGTTTTTTCGGTAGAGAAAGTCGTTATAGATCACTCAGCATGCTATATCTTTGTCAGTCAATAACGTTGCATAAATACACAATTTATACAGCCGACTTCGTTACCAAGGGATAAGATAACAGATTTATCGACTACCCGCAAAGTAAAATTTACAAGGCACATTCACAATAGAAAGTGGAAGGAAAGCTTTTGATTTCACGATACTAAATTGTCATTTTCACTTACAGATCCAAGCGGCGGCGAACCTGTTGCTCGAGAGCAAAATGTTCTACGTACCGTTCGTGCTGAACTCGGCGGAGATCAGGTAGTACATGGCGCAGCAGGGCGTCTAGTTCTCGATGTACGAGCGGCTGACTCCCCGCCCGCGCCCGCCCCCCCGCCGCACCTCCGTCTTATGATCGCACTCGCCACCATGTGTTCACCCGCCGCAGCACCGCGCCGCCGCGCGACCGCGCGCCGCGAGCGCCCCGCGCAACTCGCGCGACCCGCGCCTGCACAAGAGTTCGTACAAATGTTCCTACTCGAGCACCGACAATAAGTGCGCCCGCTCAGTGCGACAAACAGTGACAGTCAACACAAGTGCGGTACATTTATACCTTTGTTGAGTCGATGAGTGTATTGGTTTATTGTTTAGTAGAGGAATTAAAACGTCCCAATTGACAGACTGATTTATTATTAAAATAGCTATTACGTAAGGTACCAGGGACTTGAATGCGTGTTTTATACGTGGTAGTGTATACTACATAGTGTTAATTAGAATAAAATATATATTATGTTACTATTTAAATTTGTCAGTCGGAGAATCGCATAATATATTATTTCTGTAAATATAGAGTAAACTTTACAATATCATTAAGACGTTGTTTTAGACAGAATTGTTTCTTGTAAATGAAATACTGCTGTTTTAGTTTGCATTTTATATCGTCTAGGATTAACCAGTAGACTAATTACTGGGTGTGTAATATTGAGAATTTCAATTTAATTTTATATGACTTGTTCGTACGTAATGTAAGTAGCACTAAGTACCTACTCTCAGTGTTTACCAAGACTGCTTGTATACAACTGTACTGTTTATACACTAACCTAGCGGCGCGGTAGCTCGCGCGGTTCTTATAGTCACAACTTATGCATTTTTATTGCCAATATTTCGCATAACACTTACTTGTGCATGTTTCGTTCTGAATGTTTCACTTCTTTATTCTGGTCTAACTAGCTGTAAGAGTCGGCGCGCGTGGTGTCGTCACCGCTGTGACGTCACCGCGCCCGCGCCGACTACTCGATGCATTTCTAAGCTGACGACGTTATCTTTATGTGCGTAGGTGCTTCGGACTTATTGATCTTATACTTTGCTTCCTTTGATGTGTTCAAATGTAATTGTGCTCAATGTACCGTGATTTTGTTCGGATATTCAATATAGTAATCTTTTGTGTCATTTCATATCGTACCATTGAAATCCTTTCGCGCATCGTTCCTCTAGAATTGTAGATACATGATACATTTTGTACATATATAAAATATTTTGTACATATTGCGTTAAATCTCGATTACATAAACTATTTGATTGATTTGCAACTATTAATAAATAAGTGATTTAATTGTGAAGTTCTAATTTTATTACAAAACAGGTAGATTTATGAATCATTCATCATCGTATCGAGCCAGTGAAAGACAGTTCAGAAACTATGAATTTATTCCATCACTTGTCACATCACAGCATTAGCCCTCTAGCATTCCTCTTCATGTATAAAGTCATCAGTAGAGCTCCGTCTCATCTGTTCATGCAACTAACTGCCCTGAACTCTGTACATTTAGTGTGACCCGTAACATTACTAACACCGACCTTCATCTACACATAAATAGGCGTATCTAACAATAATGAAAAACGTATCATTACATGATCACAAAAAAATCATAATTTATATAAACTTACGAAAAGACTTTCAAACCTACTACTGTCAGTAATCACTGCCTTTCATTTTCTTACAATTTATTCGCCGTTATCGTTAAATAACTCTTTGTATTAATCGTTAATGTTAAAATTTGTAATAAACGTTCCATCAACGGTGAACAGTTACCACTAGCTATAGGGGGCGATGTAAGCCTTGTTTAAAATTAAGTAATTACAACCAAAAAGTTCGTTCTAAGGACTTAGGTTCTAGTTAATTAGATTTTTTTTATGCCTTAGCTTTCTCACGGTCGACGTCGGCGTATACAGAGCAAAAAAAAAGTAGCCAGATCCTATCTCACTTATATAAATAGACTTCACAACCCGTCAGTACCGAGCAAATGAATCAAAATAATCGAAGGTCTCGTTCACTTAGGTTGTGGACATGACATGTCAAGTTTGCAGTGGAAGGTACTTGCACACACTACATCGCGTTAAGTAGCTGAACAGTCGACATAACAAACAACTTGTAATATTAGATAATCCTGTTACCTGAATGAGCGATACACGTCCGTTCCTCATCGTGTTACCATTAGTTAAGTATTAGCGGTTATTAAATGTGTTTTGTACATTATAATTAGTTTGAATACAACCAGTTACGATACTGCCATCAAATGCCTAAATAGTTTTCAATTAATTTTGTTATAATTTACGTACGGTTAATTAAGTTAATGACGTTGGTGAAATTATTAGTTAATTGTGATAGTAAACAGTGATATGATATCGGAGTAGGCGGCACGTGCCGCCCGCGCGGCCGCAGCTCGCGCGTGCGCTCGGGGTAGCGCGGTGCGGCGACGTGCGCCGGCGCCGCCGCCCGGTGCGCGCGCCTTCACTAATATTCGGTCTCACTACGTGAACCCTTCACGCCGATTGGGTAACTATATTTATTTATTATTTTTTTATCTAACTTAATTATAATTAATTAGTTCTTAACGACACCATCAGAACGACGGTGTTAAATCTAAAGTCTGAGGTAAAGATGCCTTTATAGATTTTTAAACATGTAATGAATGAAGGAAATCGTAAATATAACTATAATCGCGAATCATGCATCGTTCTACTAATATGTATGTAAATGATAATGTATGTAAGTAATATTGACACTTATTTTGTTAGTATCATAGCGTATTGTTAAGGCGAAACTAACGGCAGTGTATCAAATGGGAATTAGATTTGTAAGAATGTTATTGGCGTTGTACAAAGGATAGTATTGTTAGTAATTAAACAATGAAATTGGCGCATTACTGGCGAGTACCTAATTAGAATAGTACACGACAGCCCGTTGAGGCTAAACATTCATGTAATATGTAAATACAAATTCTGCTTCGACGTGTAAGGTGGCCGCTCGACGTGTAAGGTGGCCGCTCGACGTGTAAGGTGGCCGCTCGACGTGTAAGGTGGCCGCTCGACGTGTAAGGTGGCCGCTCGACGTGTAAGGTGGCCGCTCGCTTTCGTTGCACTTCTAAATTATTTGCTATTACCGTGGAATAGGGCTTGTTCCCCTCTTCGTCTAATTTAATGGAACTCGTAGTATAACTTTTGAATATCAAAATTGACTGACCGATTCACAGGAAACATTTTTAATGATTTGCTTCTGCTTGCTATTTTAATTTTTAATGAGTTTGCATAACGTTTACCGCTTGCCTCGGAGATAGAATTCACACCCGAGGCTCGGACGGTTACAACCGGTTTCAGACGGCTTGTGTGTTAGATACCACCGTGTGTTTATAAATATACTACCATGCGCTGCTCAGAGTCCCTGTAGCTACTCTGAGTGGCATGCTCTAGTATCAACAAACTACTTAAGTACGATCGTCAATTAGCACTGTAACATTACTAACGGTACGCTGTAGGATATTTGAAATCAAGAATATCATCATCATCACAAAACACACAGGCGGTTCCGAAGTCGGTTCGTAGATAATACTGCGAAAATATTTTGACTGATATAGTTATGTAATAAACATAATAATGTTAATATATTTATAAGGGTGTAACAAAAACTTAATGCATTTCACATTTCTTTACAGTCCATAAGAGAATAATTAATTACGTGTAAGATATTACATGTAACATATTGTGACGAAATATTTTCACATTCGTAGTGTAAGGTTTGTTGTGTATAAAAATAGCGTTTCAAGTATTTCGGGTAAAAGAAGGGTTAAAATTTGTGTACATTAGACATTGTATTAAAATAGTTATGAAATCGAGTGTAACGCCGTAAGAGAATATATATTTGGAAACGTTGACGAGTGTTTGTTGTATGTAATTACATGTCACAGATGGATATTTGAACTCTAAGTACATATATATAGATATATATTCTACGAGTTATACTTCATGTTTTAATCAAATAATAACAGTAATCAATTTTGTTACAGTTTACATGAACAAACACGTTTCGCTTGTCTTACTTATTTCAATGTTTAGAAACATTTTGTGTCCACTTTTAAAAATTTTCAAAATAGGATATGGTCGAAGTCACCGATTGTGTTAGTTGCCACGCTGTGTCGCTGCAAGTGCCTCACTGCTGGACACAGTAGACACTTCGTTGGATAGCGGCAAAATTTTATTTATAAGAGTTCAATGTGATTGAGTGTGCTGTATTTCACGTATTTAGTTGGGCTCGCTCAATACCAAGACTTATCGCTTTCAGACCTAGCATACATTAAGTATTATCGATACATTAGGGTTCTATGTTTATACGTAGCAAATCACATTATTTGCTGATTGCTGTACTGTTCTCGACGGAATAAGGCTGTTGTTATAATTCGACCAAGTTAAGATATACTGTGACTGCTAGCAGTACTCAGGAGTTTGTCTTTCGTGTACGTCTCGTTGAGTGATGCGCCGCGCCGGCGTAGTCAACCGAATGTGTACTGGTTTGCCAAGAGAAGTTACCTACAGTTGTGTTTAGTTAGCGATGCATAACGTGTTTGTACTTTAATTTGTTTTTTAGTTTTACTCTTGGAAATCAATGGTTAATAATTTAAGAAAATAAATTGTATGTGAAATATATTGAATGATTTTATTTGGCCCGAATCCTGTCCTACAACTTACCTACAACTTTAACCGCCCCAAATCGTGACGATATATTATAATATTTTTAACATAGTCATCAAGGGACACTTAATTACAGACTTTATTCAAACTTAAAACTTCATCTCACCGCATTCTCCCCACTGTAAGAACATTACATTCTCCCCACTGTAAGAACATTACATTCTCCCCACTGTAAGAACATTACATTCTCCCCACTGTAAGAACATTACATTTTCGTTAACTTTTGTACATTGACGTCCTCTGCAAATGAATATACCTACGTATGCTTTAAGCGCGGGCTTCTAGCGTTTCTTAATTCCATTTAACTATAGAGAAACTAAGTTATTATAGTCATTTTGCACTGGAATTAAACCTATAACAAATGAGTAATGAATCCTTTAAAAGGAATCTAGGTCTCCGGCCTATAGCACCTAAGTGCAGACCCTCGACTCTCTACATCGTGCTACTGCTTATCTTTAGCTTATCAGCCAACACAAACAAATCGTAACCATTAATTGAAGAAAACAGGTTACTATGATAACTTCATAACTTATAGCTACACCAACACCAACCTTATATTGTAGCTTTGAGAGGCTCATTTATCTTTTAAGGAGTGTAATTCTATCTAGAACTAGCAAGTTTAACATGATTCGTGAGTAAAGTTCAAATAAAGTGGTAAAAAGGAAGTTGAACTATTTTTACTATATTTTTTCGAGTCCGCGTAGCACATGCTACGATGCCTACGATCGTATTACGCCACCGCTACGCCAGGCTCTAGAAAAATTTTATACCAGATTGAGCTTTAAAATTCAGCTTACAATATTTAAAAAATACAACTGTTAGATGATTTAACTTAGTTTCTCCCTGATATATCTTCAGTTATTAATATCAAAGCAGGTATAGCTTCTTATAGCGAGAAAAAGCTTCTCAGAGTTCGAAAACAGGAAGTCGAGAATTTTTTTTTGTTTTGTAAAATTAAGGTAAGTAAAGTCTTGTTAAAAAAAGTATTCGTTTGGTGGCTTTATTTATTGTCAGTCAACTCGACGTCTATCTTCTATCCATACCTTCTACACACCAAAGATCATTACTACAGAAGTTTGTGGTAAAGCCTCTACCAAAAAAGTTTAAGAAGAACCAAACGGCAAAAAGCTCATAATTTATTTATTTTTTTACTTGTCGGATTTCGAAAATTATAGTTAACGCAAAAATACCGCCCTCTAGCGTGGAGTAGTGACACTATTAACCAAGAAAACTCCTCATATCGCATACAGATGGCAGCATAACCAAAAAGTAAAACTGTAAATATATTTTCTTTTCACTTGCGTTACAGTTAGTTAAAAAAAATAGGTTTAAAAATGAGAAAATCATACCATTTGCTTTATAAAATTTAATATCATGAATTCGATTCAATGATTTTCTTAGAAGAAAACTAATTTTGTCTGTGATATAATTATCAAATGTCAACTCTATGATTCAGCTCCATGTCTTTCTGTCAAAATTGGCTGCCGCTTGCCACATGTCAGGCAATAATTATTAGTGGTTTTACCAGATTTTATTAATATTGTACTGTAAAACAATCACACAAAATGGTATGTAGACCTTTTATAACCATAGTTTGTTAATAAAACCTAAACGAACAAAATAGCGATGTTTTTTAACTAGGTGTTAGAAACAAGTTAGCATGGTGTCATGAATAATTCCGTTTCAGAAACCCCTTATGCTCCAAGGGCACGAGCGTGCCATCACACAGATCAAGTATAACCGTGAAGGTGACTTGCTATTCTCCGTCGCTAAAGATTCGAAGCCGAACGTGTGGTGGTCTTTGAACGGTGAACGCCTCGGTACTTTCAATGGGCACGGTGGTGTCGTGTGGTGCGTGGATGTGGACTGGCAGACCATAAACCTCATCACCGGTGGAGGTGACAGTTCATGCAGGTTTGTTTATATTTATCATACGTTTTTGAAAATAAGTTTGGTTATACCATTATAAAAAAGATACAATAATGATGTTGCATTTTGTTTGGTTGTCAATTTCCCTAAGTGTAGATTCAGTAATAGGAAAATGTTTTAATTAATTCTCAGACACAGTATACATAGTAGATGAATATAAAATTAGGATTTAATTAGTATTATTGTATTATATGATTTTATCTGTAAGTAAATAATACTATCAGCCCACCGTAACACGCAAACTGTGCTAAATTTAATTCCACCACAAATGTTTTTTATTGTAACATAAGGTAATTTTAAATACCATTGCTTCTAAAGATTTTTAGAAATGTTTGCATGACTGTCTTATTAGTATAGTGGTTGCAAACAATACTATAGAGCATGAAATCGCGATTGATTTGCAGGTTGGATAGTGTTATTCGATTTTTCCATCTGGAATTCCTCAGCACCTGCTCAGAATCTGGATTTTAGCCCAGTTGATGGCAATTTATTTTATCACAGCCACTCTCAAAACGATGAAGGAAACATCGTGAGGACCTGTCCATGAACCAAACAGTCAGTCATGTGACATCTACCAATCTGCACTGGGGCTGCGAGGTGAATTAAGGGCTATGGCCCACTCCATCTCACCGAGAAGGGGCCTCTGTCCCAGCAGTGGGAACATTGTAGGCTGATTATATTAAGGTGTATATATCCTTATAAAAAACACAGAAATCTTGATGTTTTGACATGTCGCCACTGCACCCGTGCGAAGGATGCACTGGTCACTAGTTTAACTATATACTACATATGAGTATATTACAAAATAATAATATTTTCCAGATTATGGGATTTGGAGACTGGCAAGAACATAGCTACAATTAAGACAAACTCATCCGTGAGGACATGTAACTTCAGCTACAGTGCCTACCAGGCTGCATACACCACTGACAAGGCTATGGGACACGCTTGTGCGGTAAATACTCTCGTTCGATTTTTAAAGCAGTGGATGTATGAAATGGTTAAGCTTCTCAAATACAGTCCAGTCTCAGTAATTTCCCTCTGACTTTGCATTACTGTCAAAATCACAGTGATCTTTATCAACATTAGAATAATTAGTTTGCTGTTGGGTAACTGCCACGAGGAAGTCTGAAGACCACAATGATCTTTATTCTCGTTGCAATAAGGTTATTATTAGGTTGCTGCTCGCAGAGGTAAAATAACTGTGACAGGACACAGTTCTTTCCACCATTTCAACAGTCATTTGGAAGAGTGTGTCATGCACTGTACATCAAAATGGTTGTAATTACTTAACCTTTTCCCCCCAGTCAGTACAGTCTGCTCAGAATTTTAGCTGTAAAAGCATCTTTATATCTGTTTGTTTGGTCACGAATGAAGGTTTGTTTGGAAAAACTGATAACACAATCTTCATTAATTATGAGTCACTCCTTAATCTCTTCCTAAACAAGAAAATAAAATACAATTTAGAAAGCATAAATAACTGAACCATACTTTATTGCGATATTGCTGTGTGGCAGTTACCATCGTTGTTAGCACTCTTCCGCTGCTAACTAGCACCCTAATTGTGTAACACATCAATCTCAATATAAATCCTTTTAAAGCATATTGCTAAATCATTGCTTCTTATGTTCGAAAATTTGTCAGCTCAACAACGTAAATAACGCAATGAATGTTGTTGAACTGTCAAAATGAAATTGCTACTCATAGTGTGTTACGCTATTACCACCCTGTAATGGCTAGAGTTTAAAAAAATCCCAAGAAATCTGTTGCAATTCCTTCTGTATACTTGAATGTGGTGTGTTGGTAAAAGAGTTTTTAATTTAATTACAGGTATTCATAGTTGACACAAGAACCGTTGATGACTCTATCTCAAGCCAGGCTCCGATCCTGAAGTGGGAGATCACAGACACAAAGGTCACCTCTATGGTGTGGGGTATCCTGGACGAGACCCTCATCACTGGTCACGAGGGTGGTGACCTGATCCAGTGGGACCTCAGGGTAAGCAGTTATTAACATTTATGGTAATAGCAATATTTAAATAAGTTGACAACTATTGATCCATGATTATGATGATAATATTGTAAGAAGCTCAGTAGAATTTTACCTAAAAATTGTGTAAGCTCTTAAAGTATGGGTCTGCTTAATCCTTGCCCTCCATGTCAAAAAAAACAAAAAGTAGGCAATTATGAACCTCCTCCTCATTTAAAATTCATATTTACCATTTTATTTTCCAGACTGGCAAGAAAATCCAGTCAATAAAGGAGCACACACACCAGATCCACGACATGCAACTGTCGCGCGACGGTACTATGTTCATCACCGCCTCCAAGGACCAGACCGCCAAGCTGTTCGACACCAGCTCCCTAGAGCTTCTCAAGGAATACAAAACTGAGCGGCCGGTCAACTCCGCGGCTCTGAGCCCCATCCTAGACCACGTCGTTCTCGGAGGAGGTCAAGACGCCATGGAAGTAACCACAACCTCAACTCGCCAGGGCAAGTTCGACGCTCGCTTCTTCCATTTAGTATTTGAAGAAGAATTCGGGCGCATCAAGGGACATTTCGGTCCCATCAACAGTTTAGCGTTCCACCCTGATGGTAAGAGCTACGCGTCAGGCGGAGAAGACGGTTACGTACGTGTGCAGAGCTTCGATCAGTCCTACTTTGATTATACCTTTGATTACAACAGGGACTGAATATAAAGATAAGCGAGGTATTAGTAAACTTTATCAATATTGTAAATGTCAATAAAACTGATTTGTAACAAATGGTCAAAATATTTGTTTTACTTCATTCATACCCCAACTCCAGTCAAAATTACATAAGGCATGTTAATGATTGATACCTATTGATTTTGTCCTATACTGGTGTTATTTGGAACTCCAAATAGCACCAGTATAGGACAAAATATTAATGAAATCATAAACTGATGTTGTTGCAGAATGTTATCATTGTAGGATACCTACTTGTATCCTTCCACTCGCCATTATTTACTAAAAATGTAGGATAAACTAGCTGTTGCCCAGCGACTTCGTCTGCTATCCAGGATGAAAAGTAACCTATGTCCTAAGAGTCCTAACCCAGGCCAAGTCTACCCATGTGCCAAATGTCATCTAAATCCGATCAGCCGGTTTAGCGCGAAAGCGTCACAAACAAACAAAATCTGTTTCACATTTATAATATTATTGTAGTTAGGATTACAAAAAACGAAGAGGTCACTTGTTCCGGTCGACATGATTCGGCACACATCTTACTTTTGCTATCATGCTTATAGTCGAGTCGTCATGTCGTAAGCAGCGTTAACAGAGGCAAATTATTTTTATGTTGCGTTGCCTAGTATCACTAGTACATCGTATGTATTATGGAAAACTCAATGAAAACGGAATTCCAAGGTATCAGAGGACGCAACGCATTTTTTTATTGTTTATTGATGTCAATAAATGAACGATCATTAAAATTACGCAATCTAGTGGATACCTAAATCACTAATCAGATTTACGATACTAATATGGTAGTATGGATAGTCGGTTTTGAAAGTTTTCTGGGTATTCCCATAAAGTTAAGATGTCTTAACTGGATCTTATAAGGATTTTCATACAAAACATCATGCCTGTTTTCTCAGAAGGGTTAGGCACAGGAGTGTTGTTCTGCGTTATTACGGGCACGCCCCTTATCAGGGGGGGCTGTTGCCATCAACTGCGCACATATCCAGACTGCTATTGAGAATACCGAGAAATTTCGGATGGAAAAACCCAGTAACGCTTTGTCCCACCCGGACATTGAATCCTCATGCGCAGCAGTAGCAGCAGTTGCGACCACCAGACCAACGGGGCCGCCTGTATGTCGTAACATACTATCTGGTGGATAGTCTGCTTAGATCACTTTGAAGAGCTTTCTGGATAATCAAATCAAGTCCGATGTCTTATCTGGGTCTTAGAAGAGTTAGTAAACAGTACCTCTAACAGCTACAGAAGCGGATAGTGGGTAAAAATCAATAGAATAATTCTAGAATGACATTGTATGCAACAATTTATTATATAAAACATTATTTTATTACACTTGGGGGAATACTTTTTCACTTATACTTATGTGGCATTTCACAGGAAATAGGGCGTAGTATGTTGTGGGGGCACTTCTCTTTCGCTGTCAGGGACTGCTTGGAACAGTTTGGCGGTTCTATCGTTAACTGTGTTGAACTCTAATATGGACGCGACGTTACCGCAACGATAACAGTAGTTAGGCGCCGACCACACCGTCACCAGACGTTTGTCAAACATGTATTTGTAACCTGAGAACAAAGTGTTTCAATTAGTATTCAGAGAAGTAGAGCATTCTGTTGTGTAATCAGCTGGTATGATAAGAATACGGACCATCATTTACTAGCTGATGCGCTCGACAGATTAAATTCAAATTGTTGTAATTCATAAAGAGCTCTGTGACATAACTGCCGAAAAGCCATCCTGCGCCTCGCGGGCTGACGTACCTGCAAACAAATACACAAGTTTATAAATAAATAGATTTCTTTAGCAGCAGTTTTAGTTGTTGTGCCCTTTTTTTTTTTTTTTCAGGATGGGAAATCATCAAATGACCCCTCCCGCTCTGGGTGGAGCAGAAGGGAGTGTCAGACTCTTACTGACTAAAACCCACCCGTGTTCCTTCCTTAGCCCTTTATGTACCAGGGCAGCGGTAACCCTTTCGGACGATCCCGCTACCCCGGCAGGCTTCGGCCCTGTCGGGCCCCGTCATCTACGCTGACATCTCTTTGAGGCGCACGTGGAACACATACGCGCCGTCCGGCACGGGCCTGGTCCTGATCGGACGGAGAGCTACCCATTGGTCTCCCCCCGCAGGCCCGCGCCTACGGTGGCCGGGAGTCGTCACGCGGCTCCCGACGCCCGGAGCGTCTCCCTCGGCGGCTGAGGCGTGAGGATCTCTCCCTTGCCCATCCCGCCACCTCCTTCGCTAGCATGACTGCTTCGCAGAAGGAGGTGACCGCTTCCCACTCCCTCTCGCCCCGGACCATGGCTTGCACCAGGACCGGACGCGAGAGGTCGCCGCCGCTGCCGATCGCCTCTACGAGGACACGGCGGTGCTCTGCCCAAGCGGGGCAGCCCTCCACCGTATGCTCCACCGTGTCCTCTGGGCGATCCTTAATAATCTTGCTTGCTGATAAAACACACTCATTAATATACAGAGCAGGCGCGGTCCGAGGGGGGGGGGGGGTCATGACCCCCAAAATCATTCAAGCTGTCGAGAGTCTGCATGATTTACTTGCCTTACTACCTTACTACTTGGTGACCCCCAAAATCTTGGGCTGCGACCGCGCCTGATACAGAGTGGCAGGAACATCGACGTGCAAACTGTAACCATGAATTCAGCACATGATTCTAGACCCTCTAGTGTAGACATTTTTCGTTGGCAAAACAAAAAACATCTGTTTCATTTAAAAAAAAGTGCAATAACTACACGGTCAAGTGTACTGAATCGATGTCCCTGCCACACTGTGTAGATAGATGGAAGGACTGCCAACAACGTTAGTCAACTGTCTTTATAACAGTAAGAACCATGAGTAAAACAAGCTAGATAGAACAACTTCTTACCACATCTTCACATCAGCTGGATCAGACCACAAGAGATCACAGAAGGCTCCTTTGTGCGGTATTTGTTGATTTCTGTCAATACATCGAATTTGATCTAACATAGAAATCTCTGGGGACAGCCCACCATGGACACACAAGACTGTCTCATCTATTAGCTGAAATTAATACAAAAGTCAAAGTCATCATTTTTATTAACCAACTTCAAAAAAAGGAAGAGTTTCTTAATTTGGATGTTTGTTAGTGGTTAGAATTTCATATTTTAGAAACAGCTTTCTGTTTCTGCAAAATAAAATCCTGAAATTCAACTTAAATGCTTTGAAACAAGTTTTAGCCCAATATTTTTTTAATCTATTTTGTATTAAAGTTGGAAAACTCACCGCTGCAACTGTGAGTAAATCAAATACTCGACAGCAATCTTTCCATGCGTTAGCATTCCCATATTTGTTGAGGCACTCATCATAGAAGCCATATACTTTAGTAATTTGACATGTCTCATGGTTCCCTCTCAGTAGGATAATTCTGAAAAATACAAGAAATACTACAGAAGAACTATTTGATTGAAGAAAGGTGTAGTTGTTGACATGTTTATTAAATTATAAGCTGTGCTTAGGAGGACACACCATGTGTATATGGATGCATGCTAGATGCTGGTTACTCCATTTTTGTAGGTACGCACCTAATTAGTTCATAAAAAATAGTAATTTTGTATAAATCCTGCATTTACCAGATAGTAGTAGGCAGTAGATGTATGCAGCATACAGTGGAAATATTGCATCTATGATGGTTAAAGGTCAAGGTTTTTTAAGAGAACAAGATGTAGTAGAATAGTACACCATACAAATTACATGTAAAAAAAAACTAGGCTTTGTGGTATTTATAGCTTTAAAAATTAGGCCACGACATACCTGTCAGGATACCTCGCTTTTAGTGCCATAAGTAGTGTGAGTGTTTCTAAGCTGTAGTAGCCACGGTCAACATAGTCTCCCATGAATATATACTTAGTGTGGGGCACTTGGCCCCCTATGTGGAATAACTCCTCTAGGTCATAGAACTGAAACAAGATAATAGGCTTTTAAATTAGAACTTTGTTAGATTTGAATATTTCTTGTAGTTCATTTGTTTACTGTGGGTTGTTGGTTTGGTAAGCCAAATTATACAAAACATACAATGTACAACTTCTTTGTTCAACTTTGTTGTTTGTTCAAAAATGAACATAAAAGGTTAGGTACATATTTTCATTTTGTAAACTTCTTACAATTTTCCTGTAGATTTCAAATAACACCTAAAACTAGATTTCTTGCAAACATAATTTGCTTTGTTAAATTTTCACATGGAAAAGCATGGATAGAGCGAAAAGTGTACATTATTGGCATGTAAACAAGGAAATAAGATAAGATAACAAACAAAGATTGATCTCCCTAGTCATGTCATTGAGGAGTCATCTAACGATAGTTATTTCATCTCTGTCTTCTATCTCTACATCGCAGTAGAGTTGATGATGTCAGGGACATGACTTCTTTCTTTTAATGGTTATACTTTAACAGAATCTCTACTTCAGCGGATGTTGAAGGACAATTAATAGTAAAGTGAGTTTGACAACGAATAAATAGCGGTTTTATTTATCATTTAAGTTTACCTGTCCATGTATATCACCGCAGACAGTTACAGGTGTCTGCACCGGTTGAACATTGGGCTCCTCCAACAACAAGTCACATACAATATTGCAAAGCTCCCGCAAATCATCTTCAGGTAAATATTTACACCTCTTCGCGATCTCTATCCACTTATCCACGTCACTCATTTTGTGCAATAATTCACGGAAAAAAGAGGTCGTTTATTTTCCTGACTAAATACAGCACAACGATTTTTGAGATTAGGTTAGGGGTGTGACTTGCGAGTCACGATGTCAAAATTAGAATCGAAAAGGGATGTAAATAATTAAGTTTTGTTTTAGATTGATTATTGTTACTTCCGGGACTTTAATATTTACATGTATCTTGGTTACTCATTAAAAAGAAGATAAATCATTTAAAAGCAGGCTTTATCTTTATTTGAAAAAAGATAGGTATCTGAAAGTGATGAATCGATTAGGTTATGCACAAAACATTTCATTTAATTTGATTACTACCACAGGATAGCACATCTCTATACCCTAAGAAATAATTGCTGTCATTTTTGACAATAGATTAACGTTTACGAATGCTGTTAGCAATATTTTATTTGAAGTCCAGTTGGAAGTTCTTTTGAAATATTATGAAACGACCAAGTGAACCAAAGTACTTTTGTAGAAGTCGCGGAAATCCACCCACCGCCTAGGCCTAGCAACTGCTCAGGAGTGGTGGTTGTGGCAATCTTAAGAGGAAGCTATGTATGTACAGCAGTGGACCTCTTTCGGATAAAATTACGCACATATAGGCTTGATCCAGTCAACACACTTTTATGAGTCCTCTTATAGGCGCGTTCCCAGTAGACCCGAGTGGCTCCGTGAGGCCAAGCCGCGTGAGTGTGGACGTGAACGAGGCCTGAGCCGCGCGGCCTACCCCGCTTGATCCGCCAGTTGTCGGTCTACTTCAAAGGAAGCCTCGTGGTTCTGACTAGTGGGGACGGGCCGCGCGGCCGATCAGTGCGCTTATAACCGCCGCTACTCCGAGTTCTGTTTGTATTCGCACCAAAATGGAGTGGATTGACGATCAAACTCTTTTGTTAATCGAGTTGTATAGGTGTTAAAGGACTATCGAAGTTGTTTTATTAAAATAAAATCTTAAGGAATGATGCCCTGATGGAGATTGCTACATGCTTATTACTATAAATGCTACTGAACTTAAAAGCACCTCTTCTTCGCACATCTTGAAAGTAACTGCGCAAGGCGGACCGCGTGGCTTTTATAATGAGAACGCGTTGCAAAAAACGGTAAAAGCCTTGCTAGGCCATGCCTCGAAGCCCCGAAAGGCCGCGTGGCCGTGGAGGAGGTGGTGGTGGGGATGCGCTTTTACAGTACTAAGATATCTTTAGAGGACTGTTTAGAAATGAAAGTCCCCGCCCTTAAGGCAACCCACTAACCCACTTTATAGACAAGACTAACAAAATAGTTAGCTTGTACATACCAAACTAATAAAATTGTGACACACACAGTACAGTCTGGTCCTTCGCGGCCGGAACAGTCCGGAAAGCCCTAACTCTTAACACTTTTTTAAATGAAAACATTTCCTTTTCTTCTGAGCATCCTGTTTCTGTGACTCGGTTTAAAAACTGAAAATATAATAAAAAACTTAGGTCATGGGTTCGATCCCCAGGTGGGGCAAATGTGTAATCAGATTTTTCAATCAGTAATATCTCGGGGACTCGGAGTTTAGATTTATTCCTGGTTGATGGAAAATTGAGGTAATATATGCAAAATAATGTGGGTGAATTTCGAATATTTTTGTAAATGTACCCCCATTTACAAAATTGAAAAAAAAAAAATACTATGGTGCCGTTTGTTATTAAGATGTGTGTTGGGCTTTGTTGACGTGTCATCCTCACACAATCTCTCGCTGATGGTGGCGCACGTGAAGAATCATTTAGATACCTTCAAAATGGTTGAGCTAAATAGTGCTAATCCACGCGTAAACTGGTGAACCAGTCTCTTAACTGCCAGAACATATCTCTAATCAATGTGTTTCGTTCGAGTTTGAGGTGTCATAACTATCTGCCTACCCTTCGGGGGAAACGGGTGTAATGTTGTTACAAGAAAAACAAAAATATACTTAAGAATTTATTAACGTGAATACAAACATGCAAGTACATTTTTCGAATGTTATACACTTTGTTATTTATTCATAAGGTTTAGGGTGCTTTTCTGATATGCTGCTGTGAATGGGTTAAAATAACATTATTATAAATGTACTAGTTTAACTTAATGCTAAAAGCACATAAGGTATTGGAATACAACAGACGATTTGTAGTTGGGACGGATCTTTTATTATTTTTTGTGTAAAAAATGCACTAGCTAGCTCATAATAAATGTACGTTATTTAAAAAATACGAAAATGAAAGTACTTGTGTACTTATTTTCGGTTAACAACAGAGTTATGGTTTGTATTGTCATAATACTATTAAGCTATTATTTAAACCTAAAACCGGCTGTTTCCTTTAAATTTTACAACAACATTTTGGATTTAAAAGAAAACCAGTCCGATTAACAATAATATCACCAAAGTGCAGAGTTGCCAAGGCATTATAAATCACAGAATGCTATTTTTGAGATACGAACCATACACTGGAAACAGATGCGTCGAATCACAAAATAATAAATAAGTACCTGTGATGGTCAACATCGATAACTTTATGAAGTCTTCTACTTAGTAGGTTAGCCTGATCTCGACCAGCATAAAGTTAATGATTATCGCATCGACCACCGTAATACTAAACAGTTTTTATTCTAATACATTACTCAACAAAACAGTGATACGTACAACAAAAAGCATATCTAGCAATTTCGAGTTCCTTCACCTAAGTTTTGAATCCATTAACTTTACAGGTATAAAAATTACTTAACCCTGAGAGAGTACCAAGTGATCACAGATTTTGAAAAGTCCGCTCAGCTATCAGTACCAAAGTAACTAATGTTCTGAAACGGTTTCACCTATTACCTACGCAACAGGAAAGCCGATGCATGCCCATCTATTTATTATCTATTAATTCATTTCTAGTGCCTGACTGATTCATTTTATGTACAGTCACAACTACTGCTCATCTAGTAACAAATAATTCAACTATAACGCTAAACAAACCATGAGCATGTACCTGTTTTCATAATTTTCTATATTATCAAGATATGCTATCATATTAGTTTCTAATTGCTAATTACGTTTGCACGCCAATACTCTTTGAATAAAATTACAAATGCATATTTACTTTGGCAAATACAAAGACGCTTAATAACGCACAACCTCACTAACGACCATTATCTATGGTCAAACAGTAATAAATAAAATTTGAAACTCAACAACTACTACAAAAGTACTGGCGTTCAAACATGCCGGAGGTGTAATTACGACAGCCGTGTGAAATACACTCTTTTATAGGTTTTAAATAAAAGAAATTTCTCCCTATTGTCAATCTTGACCTCCGTTTCAAGTTATTGTATTGTTGAACACATAACTGAATAGTGAGCGCCAGGTGCCAATTTTTGTTTAACCAAAAAGACCCTGTTACGAATGTTTAGGCTACACATATTAAGCTTAACTATACCTAAAGTTACACACTTCATAATCGCATAAAAAAGTATAATAAATACACTACGAACCTAAAAAAGCTCAGTAGGTAAAGAATTTGTTCTGCTACCAAACGAAGTTAACTGTGTCTCAAAAATATTTTTATTATGCAAACTAATGACCTGGTCTAGTAAACATAGCCGGTAAGCTCACAAGAAGCCATCAAGCCAAGTCACATTTAGCGAACAATAATAAAATGTTATGTAACATCTACGCTAACAAGCAACACATGAGTCATGTAAACTTAACAACTAAATCGTAAAAGCAATAATGCAGTAACCAATCGCATGGTTAACATAATTTAACTGTTCCCTAGTAATAGGATTTTTCACCTGGAAAATGTTCCAAAATCAAATATACGGAGTCAAATTAAATTAGCTAGTGAAACTCTACGTGATGGGTCGATAACCATAACGTTTTACGTGTTTAGTTATCGATATATCAAAACACGGTAAATTATTTTTTTTTTTCGCAGAAAACAGTCGTTGGTAGTTTTATTACTTGAAGTATGAGTTGAGAAAATCTGTTTCCTTTTGATTTGGCGTGTTAAGATATCGATACCTATCACGTTTGCGTGGTTTCGCTAGCTAAATTAGTATTAACCCTGTATAACCTAGGAAGTGAGTGTAAAGTACACTCGCGATTTAAGCTTAAAAATAAACCGTGTGATCCTACAAATAATTCATAAGCAGAGATCCAAAATTAGGGTTAATAGGAACAGTTCTTTTATATGAAACTGTTCCGTAACTACCTCGTAAGCGAATACAAACAAAATTAACACTAAAAAAAAAAACACGCAAATAAAGTTTAAAGACCTCTAGATAATAATCAGAATTACATTCAGATTTTTTTTTTCAGTTCCGTGTCTACACTTCGTATCAGCTTCGGAACACAAGGTGGTAATAATTTATTAGAGACGAGTTTACTGTAAATACTGAGGTAAAAGGTCGTTTTCGATCGAGATTATGACCTTGTGGTCGTTTTAAAATTGACAGACTTTTGCGAAGCGTTTGTAGAGAGTGGTCGTGATGGTTTCACTTGAATTGGCCGAGCACGAAGGCGTCCATGACTTTAGGCACATGTTCGTCGATGCCCACGATGTCCAGTATGCCCTCGTGCGTGCCGTCCGTCGTCGACACCTTGTGGGATGCCAGGTTCATCACTATCAACCTGCAACGACAAATACACAATCAAAATACTTTTTTTTTTAAATGATTATATTTAAATCGGTAAGCCCTCCATATTGGTCCCCAAAATACAGGCTTGCCTAGTTTGGGGCTAATGTAATCTTTATTGCAGTAAAGATTTTTTTTAAATATTAAAATATGAACAACTTCTTATGATGAAAACTTCAATCTGTTGCCAAATGTATTTATTTATGTATTGTTTTCAATGACAACAACTAATATGAGATTTCATCTGGCGTTGGAATGGTGAAAAATTGTGCATTGATTGAATGTTGAGCAATATCATTCCTTCATTGTGCCTTTTTAGTGTCAGAAACACTGTTATAATACTATTACTACAGGGTGTTTCTTCAAACACACACAAAAACACTTTTAGTATTATTATAATACTAAAAGCGTTTTTATTAGTTCATTTCATAAAGTAAGGACTTTATACTTACTTAGCCTCATGAACCCCAACAGCTTGCCGGTACCGCTCCAGCGCGCGCACGGGACAGTGGTCGGTCAGCTCCTTGGCGGGCGGCGGCGGCGGCCCGTAGCGGCCGGCCGGGCCGCGCCCGCCGCGACTGGCGATCTCCAGCTCCATGTAGCGCGTGGTGCGGTCCACCATGTTGATGAACACGTCGAACTTCTTTTTGTTCTTGGTGGCCCAGTCGATTGGCGCGTCTAGCTGCACGCGGCCTAAGTTCGCTTTCTGTAAACAGGATGGTGAAGATAGAATCAGGCTTGAGGCGATAGGGCCCGCGAAATCTAATTTTTCTTACGTTTGTGTTGATCAAAATATGATTCGCGACCGTAACAAATATGTATTTTGATCAACGTACAACCTGAGACTGACATATTTTTTCTTGATGTGGGTAATCTGCAAACATATTGAGACTGTGAGTCCATTTTCCGTATCGAAACACAGTTTCTATCATAGTTGCTATTGAAAGCATAATTACTTTTGAATGTTTATTTTTTGTTTAAACTTAGCTTTAATTTTGCAAATAATGAAATGTAAAACCCTACCTACATACAATACATCAAACGAACCAATTTTAAAACAGATTGTTGACAATTCACAGTGAGCTATTAAGAGCGCACATAATACAGAGTGGCAGGGACATGGACGCGCAACCTGTTACCATGGATTCAGTACAGTCACGAGTAAAAGTATGTATACACTCGGCTTTTTTCAAAAGCGATTTACTCCTTTATTTTTTAATGAAATTTTATGTTGTTACGAACATAGCATTTTCGAACCCATAGGTTTATATAATGTGTCTTATTTCAACGTTGCATTCGTTATTTCACGAGTGTTGACATATTGGTGGTCGTGACTGTACATCATTATGAACACCTGGGTTGAAATTTTTCGTCAATTCTTTAAAAAAAAAAAATCATGTGTTGAATTCATGGTTATATGTAGTTCGCGCGTCGATGACCCTGGCACCCTGTGTAATGCCGATTAGTTTGTTTGATCGCGCTAATCTCTGGAACTACCAGTAGGAATTGAATTTTGTCGGGTCAGCGGCCGCACTTGGCTAATTTGACCCAATATAATTAAGATTATGATAATACATTTTCATTTTATATGGTTGAAATTTGTAGGAAAAAATATGCAATCCATGCGAACGAAGTCGCGGGGAAACTGCTACTGTGCTAGTAACTAAATCATTTCTGACACACAGTAGAAGGTAGTTATTTATTCCTAACGAAACTCACCCTGAACGAGAACTCAGCCTCTTCGATGCTGCTAAAGTTGCGCTCGATGGTCACCACCTGGATGCCTTCTTCAGAGAACACTGCTAACTCAACTTGCGTCTCACGCTTCAGGATTTGAAGAGCCAGGATTATAGCTAAAAATAAATAAAATATAAATTACACACAAATACAAGCATATGACGTGGAGTTACGGACACCAGCCAGCCCGTTATGCAATACAACCTTATTGAAAACTAAACGGCAAGTTTTGGGTTTTAGCTTCTGAGGACATGTTGCTAAGAAGAATATATTCTTGATATCCATAAACCATCCTTACATATCTTACCATCTGTACATACCAGGGCCCCTCCGTGCCGTACAAAGCACGTTAAGCATTGGTGCAGACCGTCATTCGTAGATCTTTGACAGTCGTTACGGGTCGTCAGAAGCCCGAAAGTCTCAAAACCAGTCTTACCAAAGGGTACCAAAAGGCATTACCCAGTAACTGGGTGTGGAGGTCAGACAGGCAGTCGCTCCATGTAAAATACTGGTATTTTTTTATATATTTTTTTTGTTAGTTCTATTACAGCGGATATGGACGTCCGCGCCTTTGTTTACTTAATTTGGTTTTGTTTGTAGGTTTTATATAGATATTAATATTACAGGTTAACAGTCACGTTATTTTACTCTTACTTAACTAACTTAAGGTGTATATAGGGCTCGCTGACCTTGTGCATGTGGGCGGAGCTAAACGCTCTACCCCCGAATACGTAAAACGCGCGCGGTGGCGCGCTGCACTAAAACGACGATCAAAGAATATGCGGAGACGCAGACATGCTGCACGCAGGTCGCCATTTTTGCCTACGATTCCAGAAGGGAATGGCGGAGGCAAGGCTGATATATTTTGTATAGATTGATACTTATGTTACGTATATTTTATGTTTTTACTGGACATTATTTATTAGAATTTTTTAATTTTTTTGATTTTTGTTTAAATACATACGTGAGAATGAACTTAGTTCCCGACGGGGGTAAAACTTTAAAAATGATATCGAGTATTTTCTTAGGAATGGAATAACATTTTATTTGCATAGACTGTAGGTCTTCTTAGGAGGACTTACATAAAAATGAGATTTTATAAAAATGAGAACCTGTTTCATCAATTTGAATTATTATAAATCAGTAATAAACCTACCTAACTAGCACTGTACCTAAATGGCATTTTTAGGATTCCGTAGCCAATCGGATGATGTTATAATCAACTTTCTTCCTGTTATTGTTATTTACATAGCAGGTAGTGGTATTCTAATTTGTGACCGGTAGGTGCCACAACTAAAATGTGCAAAATAATTATTTTTTCAAAAAAAAAAAAATAACCGACTTCCATAAAAAAACTACAAAATGAAAAATAACTTTATTTCGGAAGTCTGTAGCAAAAAACGTAAATTCAAAACCAAAGACATCGACTTCCGAAATAAAGTAATTTTTCACTTTGAAGTGTTTTTTTTAAGTGTTTCTCATGTAAAAAGATTTTTTTTACTATTAATCGTACGTCAAAAGTAACAGTTGAACTACGAAAACTGTTACCACTGTTATAGTATAGTAAAGTAACAGTATCATGTCTCGTTAGTGACCTTGAAATAATCACCTACGGCCGCTCAGTAGATAAACCTTCCGCGTTCGTGCGTAACAGCCGCGCGCGAATACTCAGAGTATATCAGTCAGTGGCGTGTATTGCATAAAGGCATATAAGCAGTGCCTACCTCGATAAATCACCATAGGCCTGTTAGTTACATTTTAGTGTGTGTGCCCAACTATGAAACTCACTAAATTATCATACCTAACAAAAAACAAAATCTTCATACAAATACGCGCGGCAGTAGGCAGTCGCAAGACGGCCTACTCGGCTCCCGGACTATTCGATTTTTATTTTGACCTCACTATCGGCTTTATCACCCTCGAAAAGTATGAAAACGACACCCCTGATGAAATATTTGAAATTTTTTGCAGCCGCCATATTAGATTTTTATTTTGACCTCACTATCGGTTTTATCACCCTGGAAAAGTATGAAAACGACACCCATGATGAAATATTTGAAATTTATTGCAGCCGCAATTTTGGATTTTTATTTTGACCTCACTATCGGCTTTATCACCCTCGAAAAGTATGAAAACGATACCCATGATGAAATATTTGAAAACTTTTGCAGCCGCCATTTTGGATTTTTATTTTGACCTCACTATCGGCTTTATCACCCTCGAAAAGTATGAAAACGACACCCATGATGAAATATTTGAAAAATTTTGCAGCCGCCATTTTGGATTTTTTTTTTGACCTCACTATCGACTTTATCACCCTCGAAATGTATGAAATCGACACCCATGATGAAATATTTGAAAATTTTTGCAGCCGCCATTTTGGATTTTTATTTTGACCTCACTATCGACTTTATCACCCTCGAAAAGTATGAAAACGACACCCATGATGAAATATTTGAAAAATTTTGCAGCCGCCGTTTTGGATTTTGTTTTGACCTCACTATCGGCTTTATCACCCTCGAAAAGTATGAAAACGACACCCATGATGAAAAACTTGAAAATTTTCGCAGCCGCCATCTTGGACTTTTATTTTGATCAAATTCAATATTTTCTCATTTTAATATTAGTTAGATAAGCCTTACTACTTGTATACTATCGTAAGCGTCCTGACGCGCACAATAGAAATGGGCCATCTGCAGCGAGCTAGTCAATAAACGCACACTGATACAATTCGTTCGTAAATATTTGCACTAACACAGGCAAACGCGCGTAGTCGGTCGATAGCCGGAGCGGAGCAGCGAGCGACACAGCCCTCCCGTCTCAGTGCTAACGCACGACTGCCGCCCGCGCCCGCGCAGAGCACCTCTGAAGCTCAATCTCAAAGTGGGGAAATTTTCTTTGCAAATGTTGATTGATTTACATAAGCTGTTTCATTTCTATAGTACCTCTAACCATCAATTTTTCAGTGTAAAAATATTTGCAAACATCAAAGCCGTTTAGAAGTAATATGGAATATTAGGAAAAAATAGCGTTTTGCTAAAATTTTTTTTAAGGGAAAAGTATTAGCCATACGTAAAAATCCTGTTTCAGAAATGTTGTACATGAACCTATACCAACAATATATTTTTTTCAGATCTTCTAATGAAGCCGTTAATGAGAAATATTCTTCATAAAGTGACCGTGTTACGGTACTAAACGAGAGTAAGGCCCTTAAGTCTACGTGAGTCCATATATATTTTATTTTATTCGTTTTTTTTTTGTTCGTGATTTATGTAATTACATTATAAATTTTTAATCTTAATCTAAGTACAAGTACATGCAGAGAAACAAACATGGCAGGGCGAGCCGACCAGCCCCGACCGACGGCATCCGTTCACGGACATGACTTACATAATGATAGACTCGCACTGCCATGCAGTTTTACAATTCAATTTTTTTTTTTTTTTTTTTATAGGTTACTTTATAGGTTGTTGGTTTGAGTTCGGTTTGTTTAGGATTGGCTTGGGAGTTTGGATTATGACTTGTTAGGTGGTGTTCAGATGTTTAAGTGGGTCTGCTGATCAGGGACTTCGCTAGCCTGAGCAAAGCTTCCACAACGACTATGTCTCGATGCTGCATGGCCGTCTTCAAGTTGTACAATACCGGTATTCAGCTGCATCCGATTAGACTGGAAGCCGACCCCAACATAGTTCGGAAAAGGCTAGGCAGATGATCCTTAAATAGGATTTAGCTAAGCAATGACCACCGGGGAATTTTCCTCATTGCCATCAATTTTCAAACTAACTTAACTCCATGGTTTCTTATTTGGTCTTTGCAACAAATAATTTAAAACTGAGGTTAATCAACCTGCATGTCCAGGCGTAACGTTCGAGTTGTAGAAGCACTCTGCCAGGAGGTGCTTCTTGCTCTTCTTCTCCGTGTCCGCGTCTCCACCGCCGCCCGGCGAAGTCTTTGTCTCTGTTTTCTTACCCTTCCTTGCTACTGTATATTTCTTGCAGAAGTGTTTTCCTGTAGGAAATATAAAAAACCATTTTAAGGTCACAGTAAAAATCGCTGATTGCGAGGAGTACAGGCACTGTTTTTTTAATAACAAACTTCGATATTTTTATAATTTACTCTTTTTTCATTCTAAGATTTCAGATTTTTTAGTTATCCAATATCCGACAAAGTAAACTTTAAACACAGCATATTATACAGGATGGCAGTGACATTGACGCGCAAGCAACCTGTTACCATGTTTATGTTTTTGAAACCCCCTGCAGTGAAATAATACGTCACTTATTAAAAAAAAAAAAATGCTGTTCATGTTTGTGTCATTTTCACCATGTAGGTATTGCACTTTTTTATGAACTAGCAGATTTTTTTTTGATTACCGTGCTGCATTCATGGTTTCAGTTTGCGCTTGGATGTCCCTGCCACCATGTATATTATTCAAAATGATTAAATAACAAAAGCCTACCTTTGAACATGTGGTGCCTCATGTCCATAGTGATCATGTAGCGCGCGTTGGTGGGTGGCGTCAGGGTCCAAGTGAGGTCCACAAGATTGTTCAGCGCGGTCAACACGGCTGGGTTCGGCGGCAGGTCGATACCTAACAAAAAACACAATAGAGTCGTTCGCGTCGATTCGTGATTTCTTTGTAAACGAAAAGTAGTTTATTTAAACTTCGGTATAAAAACCAGCCAAGTGCGGACCACGCACAGTGAAGGATCTAATATTTACATAATATTTGCATGCACAGTATTGATTATTATATTGGCCGCAAAAATAAATTTGTATTTGCCCCTACTTGTTCTTTTTTGTATTTGTATTCTTTTTGTGCGTCATGGTTACCGCAAATAAACTTATTTTCTTTCTACCCTTATTTTATTTGTGACCTTCTTTTTGAGACTAGAAGGTCTCATCTAATCTAACAAGCCTATATCCAATACTAGCTGCGCCCCGCGGTTTCACCCGCATAAGTTTCGATCCCGTGGGAATGTCGGGATAAAAAGTATCCTATGTGTTAATCTGGTTATAAACTCCCTGTGTGCCAAATTTCATCCAAAGTCGTTCAGTAGTTTTTGCGTGAAAGAGTAACAAACATCCATCCATCCATACAAACTGTCACGTTTATAATATTAGTAAGAAGTACGATTGACCCACTACAGGGCAAAGGCTACTCTCATCCTTTTCCGCACAATTTAGTTTTTTTTAGTGCCAGCCAGTGCCTTCGGGGACTTGCTTCTTGCCAAATTTCATGATTCTAGGTCAAAAGGAAGTACCCTTATAGGTTTTGATTTATTTGCAAGTTTCAAAATATGTAGCACTAGCAGCGCCTCGCGGGTTCACCCGCATAAGTGTCGATCCCGGGATATCGGGATAAAAAGTATCCTATGTGTTATTCTGATGTATAAGCTATATTACTGTAAAGTTTCATCAAAATCCGTTCAGTAGTTTTTGTGTGAGAGAAAACAAACATCCATCCATCCTCACAAAGTTTCACTTTTATAATATTAGTAGGATAAATGGCCGCAATTTTGTTATTGACTAGAATTGATTTAGAAGCATGAATTTTTTAGCTCCAGGGGATTTTATAATGCCATGCCACATGCAATGGCCCACTTGATCTTGATCTCTTGATCTAACCTCACAAAGAAGGATTATAATAATCCAGACACAACACCCGTCTGGTCTGGAGGATGAGTGAATTTTACACCCTGTTCCTCATACCTCCAAAAGTTTATTAACCTTTTTTTATGTATTGGAAGTTGTGTTTTACTAATTAATAATATAACGTGAAACGTATGATCCACGCAAGGCTAAAAGAATACAGTTACTATGAGAAAGTAAGGATTTCAGTCAAGTGGTAAGGCCGGGGTCGGATAATAAAAAAGGTGAGTTTGAATGAGAATGACTAGTATTGAAGTAGGATTGATTTGTTATTGCTATACTCCAACAAGGACTTACCCCAATGCTTGAGTTCCCTGGGGTGTCGCTTGGTGGAGGTCCACTGCCACAGTCCCGTCTTGTTGTCGAACATCTGACGCGTGCGCCGGCGCACTTCCCTCTCCGCCGCCACTTTAGCCTTCTCGTGCTTCATTGGCCTGATGCAATTGAATTAAACTAATGAGAGTAAAAGGTACAGATACAGTACATTATAAATTAATTAAAGCACAGTCGGTCCACTAGGTGCTTTCTGCAAACAATTTCGATCACAGGCTGCTTATTTTCATACTCCCAAGAAATGAAAATAATCTATTCAACCGTTTAGAGTTAAAAAGTTAAACTGTAAAGCAAACATAATGTAATCACTTACTTTGATTTCTTAGCATAATTAGACATAGCGATGTGGACAGCTATCGGCGTGATCTTCGACTTCTTGATGATCTCCTGGTTGTTGAGCAGCGACACCAAGATGGCGGTAGTGGTGGAATCGCCGGTCAAGAAGCCCATGTTGTGGATGCGTTGGATGTGGTCCAGCATGTCCTCCAAACTTAAGTTAGGCAGCACTGCATCCCATACCTGGCACAGATTTTATCATTATTAGAGTGTCGCTTGAGAGTTCGAGACATAAACGGCATCAGCAGAACTTGTAGAACTTACAGAACAAATTAATAAATTCCAACCATTGGAGGGATATGAACATGACTCTTATTGCCTCAAATTCATTCTCAATTTCTGCATGCAGAAAATACAATTACTTATAACACGGTACCCAAACATTGGTAACAAAGCTAGGACATACCTTACTAACAACAGATATTACTTTTTTTTTTATTTGTATACTGATGACCCTTTTATTTATTATTTATTTATTTATATATCAATTGCTTGCTGCACTTACAGTACACACCAAAGCGCGCAACAAGCCAACAACATAACGAAAGAAAAAGAAAAAACAAACAAAAAAGAGATATAAAGATATTAAGAATAACATGTGGTTAGTCTAATTACATACTTCTTGAGACGTTAGTAAATGACCAGGAACATGGTCAAGAGTGAATTGGTTCTGAGTGGCTAGCGCAGCCGCGGCTACCGGGTCTTCGCAATGTCGCATATCCTCCACCTTCTGAATGTAGTCAAATATTGGTTTTGTCCCTTGCTTGTCGCCAATCATCTGTTTGGCGCGCTTAAAGCCGTAGATCGCATACTTCACAACTGCGTCGCGAGCTAAGATAAAAAAAAAATTAAGACTTATGCCGACTTCCCATTTTGTTTGGTCATTATTAATTTATCTTACCAACCGTAAAATTTTAAAGGTTCGAGCTCTCTATCCTCGACTATAAAGCCGCATGAAAAACGAAATAGAATTACATATCTTGGCAGTTTTTCTAACAGAATATTACATACTTGGATGTTGCCAATTCAAATAAAAGGGGTGAATTCAAAGCGCGCTTATAAACAGGAATGGCGCACGTACAAACTAATCTAGGCCATAGGAAAATAAAAGATCCAACTAATAATAGTTTGAATTGAAACCCACTTTAATCCACCTTCCCCTAAATATAAATGTAACCTTGGGAAGCAAAAAATACAATAAGAATCCAAATGTTTAACCGGTTTGACTGAACCAATATAGAACATGTTTGTAGTTTATATTAACTAGTCATTTAAATGCAAACTTAAAATAAGTATAAAAAAAAAAGAAAAAAAAAAACTACTAAATATTATACTACTAAATATTATAGTCATAGTTTGACGTTTCAAATTTATCTGACAAATGTCATATGAACCAGCAATTGTTCATAAGAAAAATACACTAACAGCAATTAATATAATCATGAAAACCATTGAGCGCTTACATGCAAACTTCTAGTAGGCGATCATTTGACAGGTTAATGACATTACTTTAGTTTATCAATCACAGATCTGTATAAGAATAATATTACTTTGAACAAACTGTGCAGCTCTTCAAGCGGTAATCTAGATGACTGTAAGCTATGATATTGGTAAATATCTTTGTATTGTGTAAATGTTCCACAATCAATCAAAAGGCAAGCCAATAAAGTACAATTACTCTTCAAGTTAGCAATTACTAGTCTTTAAAAGCACTAAATATCAGTAATACATACCATAGTCAGATTCATCAATTTTCACATGAGATTTTCTTAGAAGAGTCTTATGAGACCGTCCATGACGCGCGCGGACTCTTGTTATCTCCATGACCAGTTCCATTGGGTCCTTCCTTATGTACCACTCCTTGATGCTCTTACACCAACCTCGGCCATTACCTGGGGGATTAGAGAGGCATGCAATTTAAAGGCTTATGTGAAAGTATGCTCCAACGCATTAGTCCATAAAAAGGATGATTGTTATGCCTAAAGTATCCTCAAACATTAATCATGTAACAATAAAATAATGGTGGCAAAATTGGGAACCTAAACTTAAGTTCTCGATATTGAGTGCTGAAATGTGGGGTGTTTGTAAAATTTTATTATTTAGCTGATCTAAATATAATTTTTAACAGATTTTACTAAACATTTAACTAAATCTGGAACTACAAAAAGTTTTTATTATACATTAATTTAGTTTAAAATAATTGATTCCTTACCAGTTTTCAAAAGCCGTGTGTACTTATTGAAAAGCATCATCTTTTCTGGAGTGTCACATATTTGCACCGATGCTTTGTATGCAGTTTCCTTAACAGCACAATTTCCAAATTGCACACATTTTACCAAAGCAAAAGCTATAGTTTCAAACCGTGTGTACCACCCATCCTTGCATGCCTAAAAGTAATAAATACTTTAGCCTTCATTCAAGATGTGTGGCATGAAGTGTAATAGAAACACTCATAAATAATGCATCAAATGCAATCAAACTGAATATACCAAACAAAAACTTTTTTGATTATGACTAATTTATTAAGAATGCAAGTTTTTGTCTGCTATCAACAGGCGAAATAAGTGTGCTGAGATTATGTTGGTAATATTAACCCAGATACTGTAACAGGCCTTTTAAAAGACCCAAAAACACATATGTAAAACGTGCATATGAACCCTACATTACCAAGAGCCTTTTAAAAGTCCACCTTATCCTGGCTTTCGTGAAAAAAATTGTTAGGTTAAGATTAATACTACCCTCAATGGTGCTAATAAATACCTACATGTTTAAAATAAAAAAAGTAATTGATTCATTTTTGAGGTGGGTGAAATATTGTTCTTTTTTCAATGCATTGTACATTTTCACTACCAAAGAAAAATAAAAGTATCTAGAAGTCATGGGGAGGGTTTTTCCCAGTAGAGCATTGGGACATAAGCTACCTAAAAACAAATGTAAATATTTCATTATAAAATATGTAACAAATCTGAACCATATACAAAACATAAACACAGCATTGACAACAATAACAAAATATTACTATTAAAACATCATAATTTACCTTTAAAATAATGTCAATCACTTCAATATTACCCGGATGCAATTCCATAATTTTACCTATGACTGGGAGCTTGTCTTCTTCAAAATACTTATGAACGGTCCAACACCCCGGGTAGTATCTAGGTAACTCGGTACCCGTGTGCAGATAGCGGGTGAGTCTGTTACACAGCTCTGGTTCAAGTGGCACTGGTTCTGCCATAGTCACTTGTTCTAACTACCGCTTTACGATATCCTTTCTGTATGCTCTTGATAATACAAAATATTGATAATATAAAATTGGAGCGTCGTTAGCACCCAGATTCCAACCCGATGTACCGTCGCAGACTCGCACACCTAACCTGAGAATTATACGGTGACTAAAGGTAAATGCACTGAATGTTGGAACTATTAATTTTTTGTAGGTATTCGTGCGAAACATGTGCCACAATAAATTGAGGATGTGGCTAGAAAAAATGGACAATGGAGGTCGAGTTTATATTAAGAGCGTAATAAAAAACGACCGACTAAGAAAGTAATGCTCAAATATTCCACAGGAAGATACAATCTTATATAAATTTTAAAGGAATAGAAGCCAGATAATAGTAAATCATTGAATTTATTATTGTAAGAAATACCTCGTCCGATCCCGTTTTTCTGTCGAAATTGACAAATCAAATCAAGTCAATGACGTTATTTTTTTACTTTTGTTATGATTTTGACATAGAACAGAGTCTTTTAGTTGTAAAATGTATCTAAACATATAGTTTTATAAGTATACATATAGTTTTTAAAGTTGAATAATCTAGTTCATATAGTTTTTAAAGTTGAAAAATCTAGTTCATATATTTTTAGTAAAATATGAAACTACCGATTGGCGAAAATAAATGAAAGGTGACATTGAACAAGTATCATTTGCCTACTTGAAGCTTGTATACAGAAAAAAATGTATCGCAAGCTCCACAGTAGTACACACCAGACGTGTCAAGTAAATTTATTGTTCTTATACTACTCTACAAAGCAGCTGTAGGTGCAGGAGCAATGATGGCCCAGTGGTAAGGGCCGCGACTAACGAGTTGTAGGTTCGAACCCAAACCAGCGCTTCAATTTGTGTAAATTAAATTAACGTAATTTCACTAAATCATTGTTATGCGGTGCACAAAATACACCTTCTTTCCAATTTTCATCGATATAGTGCACAGACTATGATATAATGCATATAGGCTCCGAATAAAACGCCATTAAAACTATGTTTTGTTACCTACATTCTTTGCAAATAAATGATTTCTGATTCTGAAAATTATAAGGGGTCTGTTTTTGCCATTAGGCTACGGAACCCTAAAAACGGACCAAGCTCCCAAGGGAAGAAATAGAATGACATGCTATGATAACCGACGATGACTATGACTACATCCGTGACTTTTTTAATTTCTTGTCTTTTAACTGAAAGGGCAACACTGCTCCTGACAACAGGCAACTATCAGTTGACTTCTGTCAAAATTTGAACAAGCTGCGTCTTTAGGTTTGTCTTTGACAGCCATTGATAGCAGACTGCCGCGTATTTTGAGAAGAAAATAGAAAAAAGTGAATTTCGTGTGCTCATTAAGCATTATTTTTTGAGGAAAAAAACCATCACTCAAACCAAGGCTAAGCTTGATAAATACTATGGGGACTCTGCATCATCAATTTCAATGGTAAAGAAGTGGTTCACAGAATTTCGCTGTGGCCGTACAAGCATGGAAGATGCCGAACGTTCTGGACGCCCAGTTGAGGTCTCTACACCCGAAACAATTGAAAAAATTCACGATATGGTGTTGGCCGATCGGAGATTGAAAGTGAGGGAGATTGTGGAAGCCATGGGCATCTCACATGGCTCAGTGGTTACAATTTTAAATGATCACTTGGGTATGAGAAAGCTTTCCGCAAGATGGGTGCCGCGGTTGCTCACAATCGACCACAAACGCAATCGTGTGACAACTTCGCAAGAGTGTTTGGCGTTGTTCAACCGCAATATGGACGAGTTTTTGCGCCGTTTCGTAACCGTGGACGAAACATGGATCCACCACAACACACCAGAGACCAAACAGCAGTCAAAACAGTGGGTTTCTCGGGGTGAATCGGCGCCAAAGAAGGCCAAGGTGGGTTTGTCAGCCAATAAAGTCATGGCGACCGTTTTCTGGGATGCACGCGGTTTTATCCATATTGACTACCTTCAAAAGGGTAAAACAATCAATGGTGAATATTATGCCATCTTATTGGGTCAATTTAATGCGAATTTAATAAAAAAACGACCGCATTTGGCCAAGAAGAAAGTTCTTTTCCACCAGGACAATGCAAGGGTGCACACATGTGCAGTTCCATGTCAAAAATTCATAAATTGGGCTACGAATTGCTCCCTCATCCGCCCTATTCTCCGGATTTAGCCCCGAGTGACTATTTCTTGTTCAAATGGAAGAAATGGCTTGGTGGAGATTTGACTCCAATGATGAAATCATCTCACAAACAAATACCTATTTTGATGACCTCGACAAATCTTATTTTTTGGAAAGGATAAAAAAATTTGAGAAACGTTGGATAAAGCTATAGAACTCGAACTAGAAGAGTACGTCGAAAAATAAAATAAAAAATTATCCAAAAACCTGTGTTTCATTCAAAAAGTCACGTACTTAATGACTCGCCCTCGTATTAGTTACTACGTTTTTTCTATTACCAAAAGTATTTAAAAGTCTTAAAAATCGCGCTTTAACAACATAAAGAAAAATGTGTGACAGCTGAATCAGCTTGTCAATCTGTGCTGTCAATGTCAACCAACTGTCCAGTATAGTTAATAAACTCTGCAAGTTGCAACTGTCCAAGGAAAAGGTTACATAAATATAAAAGTACTCTGTGGGTTTTCAAGAGGAACAAAGAGGAATCATAGATTATTATACAGGAGGAATTTCAGGAGAATGAAAATAAATAAACAATATTGTGCAATTGATTAATTCCCGATTTTATTTTGCAATAATAGTATATTTGAGTATTGAATTTCAACACTACACTGTTTCTAGTGGTACAAAGCCTACATGAGCTTACATTTGGAAGAAGTTAACGAGACACAACAACTTATGCAGAATGAGGGAGAAGAAGATGAACAAAAAGTTACGAATGCGCCGACGTCTCCAGTTGCAAGCAATAAGTTATCGAGTGGCGCTGCCAGCCTAACATCGAAGAATCTGGGCCAAACTACTTCGGGTGTTGGCAATAGCAGTGTGAATGAATCGACAAAAATTTCATATGTTAGTGAGAAACGGATAAATAGAGATAATAACATGATGCGATCTAATAACAAACCGAAAACCATGCCTAAAGAAACACCTGATGTAAAAAACATGGAAAAGGCTCTATTAGAATTGTTAGATGATTTCCACACTGGAAAGTTAAGTGCATTTGGTACTGGATGTAGTATGGAACAAATGATAAATATAAGAGATCAACAGGAACATTTGGCACGCTTACATTTCCGCCTATGTGCAGATGTTGAGAAGCCTACTGAAGATAGTTTTGAAAATTCTGCCTCCCGGGACAAAATGGCACAGCTTGTTCAAAGTCTTGAACAACTTTCTGCCTCTATTGAGCACTTGCATTCTGAAGATAATATTGTAAATGACAATGACACTGAAAAGCAATAATGAAGATTTCTCTGCAGGCTACACAGCTTTAGTTCAATGAGTGGACTAACAATAAAACTAGTAATTACCTATTGTTTGTGCAGATATAGAAAAATACAAGTAATCCGCACTAATGGTTTTAGAATTTTTGCCAGATTACTTCATACCCTAAAGGCGAGGACATAAGGTTATCCATTATACAAAGCTGTTCCTACAACACTTACCTAGTTTTAGACTAGACAAACATTAATTTATTTGGAAAGTTTGTAATTGAGTTTTACGACTCAGAATAATATGACAATGTTATCTAGGGAAAAAGCTGTGAGTGTATGTATAGGGTATAGATAGGGCTATCCCTATTGCAGATTATCTGTTTGTGAGTTTATCTGTTATTCTGAATCTGATGCACTGAATGTTTCTGGACTTCCCAGTGCTGGAAATATAAGATTATAAATTCAATAACAAAGGATAATCATAACATTTAATAAAAGAAGGAATAAATCAATAAGTTTTTATTTCTTTTGTATAATTTGAATTATATTAATAAGATTCTTACTACAAATTAAATAACCTGTTTGAGAATATTTTTCTTATTTCTTATTTATAAAATGCCTTTAGGAATAGGTAGCCTGCCCCAGTCTGTTTGACTCCTTTGAACATGAACACATTCATGCCACTACCAAGTGAGTTCATGTAAGGTCTATTCAATATCAACTTTATTTTAGTGAAAGTTAGTTGATATCAGAGTGACTAAGTATTATTGAATAAGTTATACAAATATTTGAAGTTGTAGTGTAAACCGAACTTTATAAAAATAACTTTAATACCTACACAGGTGTTAAAGTTATTTTTTTAATAACTCTTATTTGTTTATATGTTCGGAAACTAAATCGCGAAAGCAGATTGGCTATACTTGAATTCAAAATCTCACATTATTTCATTCCTCTTAACTATCTACCATAACATTTAGTCTAAGTTGAATTCTAAGTGACCATTTGTTTGTAATAAAAATATCAAAAATAGTATAATATTTTAAGAGGTTCGCATGTTGTGGCAATAGTGGTCATTGTCCTTTCCCTAATATAGTTTGGTATCATACCAGCATTTACAAACATTTATCACATTTTATATCAATAAGTACAATGTTATCCTAAAAATTACACAATACACTTAAATATTTTATATCATACAGATACTTTCATAGTACCCAGGTATCCATGATACATTGGATCAACCCAAGATACAACCATCTCAGTAACTGAAGTGACTGTGCATATAAAACTATGGAATGCCAATGGTATCAGGTTCAGCAGTTCTTTCAAGTGTACCTAATACATATAGAACTGCTGATACCATTGGCTTTACACATATAATTGATGAGGATATAATGGGCTATTTACTTTGCATTATTACATACTTACATTGCATGAGTGTGTGACAAAATAAAACTAAAGTACACACTTTTAGATTACACATCATTCAAGAAATAATTTTGAAGTAAATGCAATCATCTTCAAGAATAGACAAGTCTCCAATGTCATTGATAAGTTATATGGAATGGGTACATTTTACTGTGTTCTAGGATGGATGTGACCTCGTTGCCAGTCGCTAAAGCGGCAACTGTCAATACTCCACTTGTATCAGAGGCATTTCACAAGACCTCATACAACAGGTGATATTTTTTCTACAATATAAATCACACATTATTAAGAAATGGCACAGTTGTGTGACTAATAATAATAATAAAAAAAAAATTGTATTGTGAATAACACCACTAAAAATACGATCACTAGTTTTAATAACAGATACTTAGGCGTTAATTTATACAATGTCAAATAAAGAAAATTTTTATGATTTTTTTTTTATAAGTATAACTGATGATATCCTCCACCGGTACCTTTTAGCGCTTTTCTACATGTAGGACATTTTTTGCCATTAGTTTTCACTGATGCTTGGATACATTTCAAGCAAAAGACATGACCACATATGGTTGATGCAATCCCATTAGATGAATGAAGAGGATCCAAACAGATAGGGCAATCCCCTATATTTCTTGATGGTACTGGTGAGGGTGGTGGAATAGCCATGCTGGTTTGTTGTGTTACAGAAGAAGTTGGTGAAGTGGTGACTTCAACTACTTCAAATCTTCGTCGCCTGTTACTATAATTTTGAAAGGCATTGATTGAAACAGGATTAGCATTGGTTGAAACAGGAGTAGCATTGGTTAAAACAGGCATAGTATTATTTACAGATTGGGAAGGTGTTCCATTGCTATTGCTTCTATTGCCCATTTCACCATGAAGTGCTGCTATTTCCAATTCTACAGCAATTGTGGCACACTGAATTTCATCATGTTGTGAGTTAAAGAAATCATTTAGTATATGTTGGAACGTTATAGATCTCTCTAATGATGTTAGCCTTTGATTATTCCGAGAGTATGTTGCTGTGTTCCTATTTGTTATATTTAAATCATTGTTAGGGTTTGGTGTTGATGTACTTGGAATTGTAGAATTTGTGGTTACACTAGCCTGCGGTGTAGACCTTGGTGTAGATATAATTTGATGTATGATGTTCGGTGTTAGACTAGCGTGTACTGTAAAGCCTGGTGTTGAAGGTGTCTGTACTGTAGTGCTTGGTTTTACAGTTGTCTGTGCTGTAGTGCTTGGTGTTATAGTAATCTGCGGTGCCACAGTCACATTCTTGTATGTAGTAGGTACATCAACTACTGTATTAATCTTGTTCAATTCTTTGGCTCCTAAATTTTTCCATTTATCAAGTATAGACCTATTTTCAGCAATTATATCGTCAACATCAATTATTTCAATTGGTTCATTATTAAAAGAGTCAAATTCCATGTTTATGGTACTATATTCATCATCAATAACTATTGGTTCGTTGAGCTTGAAATTGTTATGATTTTTTATTGTTTCTGAACTTGGAACTATCATACACTCTTCATCATCTTCATCATCTTTATGAATTATGGTTTCTTCTTTTGGTTTGACAACTTCTGATTGTTCTGGTTCAATTATTTCAATAATATTTGTGTCCATAGTGTTACTGGTATGTTGTTTTCTTACAGTTCTTTCAATAATATCCTCAATTTCAATGGTATCATAAGCAATATCAATAATTTGCACATCATCTTCATTTTCTACCGGGGTTGACTGTTTAGTAATTAGTATTTCATCTCTTTTCTTTGGTGTTAATAGATTTTTAATTAGGAAGTCATCTTTTTTTTTTGGTGTTAATAGGTTTGTAATTAGGACGTCATCTTCCTTTTTTAGTGTTGGCTCTTTAGTAATTAGAAAATCATGTTCTTTTTTCGTTGATGGTGATAGTTCAATCATTGGTAAGTCATCTTCTGTTACTTTTGGTGTTGATTCTTTGCTTATGTTAATTTCCTTTAAGCTTTCATTAAAAAGCTCATCATTTTTCCTAAAAGTTTCGCTATCTGTAGATGTACTGGGCAGTGGGGAAAATGAATGTGGCCTCGAATTTTGAAAAAGAGTCGGATTATACTCTATTGTCTTATTACTATCTGTGCTAGCATCACTAAGGCCTCCAACATCATCTTTGGTCAGTCTCTCAGCAATTTCATCACTATGAGCATTAAAAATTGATTTTGAATATTTGGGTATCCTTGACTTTTTAGCTCGTTTTGTGGGGGTATCTTCTTCTGGATTACTTGAAGCTTCTACTCCATAATCATCATATCCTTTGCAGAAATTTGTATTAGGTTTGCGTATTACTTGTGGACGGTCTTTACAGCCAACAATGTATGGAACATCTGGTTTTTTTCTTTTTTTAGGTGGAACAACAGGAGGGGGGGGTGGTGTCTTTGCACGTAACAGTGAAGTAGCTTCCATCAGTTCACTAGGATCAGGTAAGTTTTGTTTTAGTATTGAGCCCATTATTCGTTCGGTTATTTCATTAATTGTTGAAGGTGAGGGCAGATTCTTTTCACTGTTACTTTTAGGTATTTGCTTCTCAGGTGTTGATGTTGTACATGTTGGCTTCCGAGTAGGCGTTTTTGGAGGTTGATCATCATCAGAATCTTCAAACATTTGTTCTAGCTCTGATAAAGAAGGTAAAGGCTTACCATTAGCACAAATCTTTTCAGGTTTGGATGATGATCGTCTTTGTGTCCGGACGTTACTCTTCTTTAATAATAATTGTTTAGACATTGCAATGCCCTCATTAGGCCCGGGATTGATACGTCGAGTCTTCTCATTTTTCGGCACGTTTTCTTTTTGATTCGATGAAGTTCTGCACTTTGACTTATTCGAAGCTCTTCGTTTTTTAGGGACTTTTTCATTCTTGCAATTACCCATGTTTTCTTCACTAAGTTAATCAGTCTAGAGGAGTTTGTAATGAAATTGTTTTAACTGTGGTTTTGCGCCTGATACTAGGGATCCGTTAGAGGTTGAAATCATATGCTTATCGGATTACTGTTAAATAATAACTCAATGCAGATTCACAAAACATAACAATGCAGAATCAAACCACGGTCACAAATTCTTAACACAGAAATTCACCATCACAAATTCACAACAAATGTTAAACTGTCAAAGAAGGGCGGATTGCCGAAGAGAGAGAGAGAGAGAGAGAAGAAATAATCACAGACAAAAACTGCTGTTATAGAGCAACAATTAGAGATGTTATATTAGGGTCAGTTTTAGGTAATCATAATATTGAATATATTAGTTAACGCATAATACGATATCATACCTATTACCGGATATTAGTCAAATATTAGTGAACCGATTCATTATAGCTACTCAATCTAATATACATATCTGCGTAATATCGGTAATAGTCTCCATATTTATTAATATGAAATACGAGATTCTGCACGTTTATTATTCACGTATGCCTAATATAGAAGTGAAACGGTGATTAAATTTTCCTTGGACCAAAACCTCCAACAAAAATAAATAAAATATCAACCCAATCACTAAACACTAACAAAATAATGAATAGTTATTACTATTTATTAGTTATCAATCACTGCGTGCAGCAATAATATGGAGTCACTGTGAGCTTTGGTCACTGGTCACCATAGGGCGCTATCAGTCGCCGCGATCAGTCGCCTACGCGCCCCTATTATTTGACTAATACCTGGTAACCTATTATTCAATATTCGCATATCCTATTATGAATATACATGGCTTGTATTATGATACCTGTACCTATTATGAATATATTAGTCACACCGCTAGCAACAATGTTGCCAGATCCGATCAAGTTCAAATCGCCGTCAAATCGAGCCATTAACAGCAGTCGGCAGATCGGCTAATTACTCGGGCTAGTTAATAATAGTAATTTTTCAAAAATTACTTTTGAATGTTGTGAAAATTTGGACTGTTTGTATGAATTTATTCCGGTATTGGCTAATACCGTGATCCTGGATATTTTTATCATTTTTCAATACCGGTATTGAAATATCTAATGCCGGAAACCCGGTATTGGTGTTTTTATTTTATTTTCAGTAGAAACTACATTAACACAATTTCGTTCTATTGCATATTATATTTCCAACCAATGTTTTACGTGTGGTAAGTTTTAAAAACTATTATCTCGTGACTTCGTGAGACAGTTCAGTTAGGTACTCACATTTTACTGCTACTTGTGCAAAGTAAAGAATGGGATTAAAAAAAGGTAGTCTTTTTAATTGCCTCTCGGTTAAGGCAAGAGGTACAATAGAGAGAACAATAGAAGTACTATCCTGAGATTCCTGAGGTGAGAAGGAAGGTGGGGGACGCTGCGGGGGAATCTCCCATGCGCTAAAAGATGCACCTACGGAAAAGTCACTCAATACATTTTTAAAGTAGGTATACAAAATTTAAGCGCAGCCATAACTCTGTAGGTCTAATAATTTATGTTTTGTTGATACTTTACTATTAATATTCCTTTTTTTTTATTGTTTACCATCCTAGTCTTAGAAACCAAATTGTTTCATTGTGTATCTGTGGAGAACGTGATCGATTTCACATTTGTATCAATTCTGTATCCTATCTTTTTGTAATTCTTAATAAGTAATTGTTTGTTTTCCTGAATAAATAAAAAAAAAAAAACTCCAGATACACGTTTTTAAAAACGTATTTGGTGACTTTTCCGTAGGATGCTAGAAGTCATACGTAAAAAACTGAACGATGTCCGAAAATTTCGAGGTTTTTCAAGCACCACTTAGTTTGCACAGGTCTTTCGAAACTGAAAACCTAGTATAACGCTATCCTAACAACATCCCAAAAAATCAAATGTGTTACGCGATTTTTGTGTCTGCGGTGACTGGCCTATAAAGTATAGTTATATTAAATAAGTAATTTCATATTTAAAAAACGACATTTTGTTGTTTTATGTTGGTGAAACTTATTAGTTAGGTACTTATTTCATTTTTTAAATACAATTTTGAATAACCATGCGGGATTAATACCGGTATTGAATAAATCCGGTATTCACAACCCCTAGCTGGTATAAGCAGTTCAATGACTGACGTTTCAAAGATAAGTTCGTTAAAGAAAGTGGAGATTACAAAAAAACCATTAATTGTTTAAATCCAACCCTCGAATGATTGATATTTGTGTTGAAGTTATGAGAACGATTAGCGGGCAACATTTGTTTATTTTTAGACTAGTATAAACACATTTTACGTTGTAATTCCCTGTGAACTATGACGTCATATTTGACAGTGACGCGAATCTGGGAGTTACCAGCCAGGCCATAAACCATGGAAGTACGATTATTCCTGTAGGTAATCGTACCTCGGACACGACAGACAAAGGAACAAGGAGGGATAAAATAGTCAACACTCGTTGACTATTCGTTTATAAACACGCGATTCACGCGCCGTACACGCTAGTTACATCCTCCGACCCACAGCGCTCTGTAAATGAAGTGAACTCGTACTTTGCTAACATTGGACGTACATTAGCTGAAAACTTACCATACGGCTTGACATGCTTTCATCCACAAACCGATGCTCTCCCACCAATTCATAACAGTTTTGTTATGCTGGGAACAGACGAATCCGAATTAGACGGTTTGATCGGGAAACTGAGAAGCGATTGTGCGGTGGGTTCTGATGGCATATCAGACACGTTTCTTAAGAATTTTAAGAATCATCTCACCCGCCATCTGACTCATATTATGTAATTTAGCTTTTACCTCCGGCATCTTTCCAAATGCGCATAAGCTGGCAGTAGTGCATCCTGTGCATAAGGGCGGGGACAGCGATCGATCAAATAACTACCGACCCATATCAATTTTGCCTACACTTTCAAAATTAGTTGAGAGGGTCATGAATAACAGATTGGTTAAGTACCTAGAGCAAAATCATCTTCTTTCTTCATCTCAATATGGTTTCCGTTCCGGAATTTCTACAAATAATGCTGTGCTAGACCTAACCACTAACATCTTCTCTTACCTGGATAAAAAGCAGAAGGTAGTTGGAATTTTCTTGGATCTCGCGAAAGCCTTCGATACGATATCTGTCCCCAATCTTATTGCTAAACTTGAACGGATCGGTATTAGAGGCATTCAACTTGCTCTCTTCGAGAGTTACCTCACGGGTAGGCGACAATGCATCAGGATCGGTGATTGGACAAGCGACGAGCTCCCCATATCATACGGGGTCCCCCAGGGCAGTATTATCGGCGCAACCCTTTTTCTCATTTATATAAATGAGCTCTGCCGCTTAACATTTCCCAATGCATCCATCTTCACATATGCCGATGATACTGCCCTACTATTCCATGGAGATTCCTAGGAGCAGGTATTCCAGCATGCACAATCCGGACTCAACCTTGTTACCAACTGGTTGGCTCAAAACTTGCTTACTTTAAATGTAGGCAAAACTAATTACCTAACCTTTTAATTTTCTGCCGCTGGGAAACCTCCTTCCTCTCCTTATTCCTGCATTTCACCGCACCTCACAGTTTGCCCCTGCCTTTCTCGCATCAATTGTGTGAAATATCTTGGTGTACAAATTGATGATTGCCTGTCATTCTCTACACATATAAACACACTCACCTCACGACTGCGCAGGTTGATTTACATTTTTAAATCCCTTCGTCATGCTGCTGACACTACGGTGCTAAGACTTGTATATCTCGCCCTCTGCCAATCGCTTATACAATATTGTATAATTACTTGGGGCGGATCAGCAAAAACTCACATGCTCAAATTGGAACGTGCTCAAAGGGCACTCCTGAAGGTCGGATGGCGGTAACCTTACCGCTTTCCTACCATCGACCTTTATAACACGTGTTCGGTTCTCTCTGTTCGCAAATTATTTATCCTTAACCTTGTTCTAATCACACACTCTCAAACCACCTACGCTCCAAGCAAATCTGACTCCTAACAACGTAAACATGCTGTTTGTCCCTCCTTCCGCACAAGGAACTGTTACGAAATGGCTACTTGAATTAGATTATGCGGAGACTGAAAGTATATTAAATATTCTAAAACAATTTCGTCTATCGGAAATATTCACCTACTCAAATTAATCTTAGATCGCGGTTCACCTTGTTAACCACATACAGACACACACACACACTTTTGGGCAAGTGGGTGCTCACGCCCAGTGCACTTTGCGGGCGCTGGGCGTGAGGACTTATATTGCACGGACACACAACACTCTCCAAAGACACACATAGACATAACACATCTCCTTTTTTTTTTCTTCTATTAATTCTCTTCCTCTCAGTACTTGGAGCTTTTATAATGTTGTAGTACGTAAGTGCCATTAAATATTGTAATTTTAAGGGTGTGAGCCTGGAGATCTGTCATACAGGTCCCGAACCCAGTATAGACTCCAGCTCTCACAAAGGATAATCTTTAAAATGTAACTCGATCCTATCAATCAAAACTGTACCTTTTTGAGAGAAATAAATTACTATTATTATTATAATATTATTTACTTTATTTTAATGTAATCATATAAATTATATTTTTAAATATTAGAATATACAAAGAATAAAAACATTTAAAAATATAAAAAATAGTAGTATAGTAGTAAAAAGTTGTATCAGGAACAGGGTCCAAGCTACCGGTGGTCAGAGCTCCAGAGAGAGGAACCTCCTGACAATGCGAGCCGTGTTCAGAGGTACCGCTTTCTGAATCAAGCCCTTGATCCAGCTGCCCAACGAGAGCTTCCTCAGGTGTTGGTCGAGGCTCTTGGCTATTAAGCCATTGGCTGTCACGACTATCGGCACAATGATCGCTGAGTCCACATCCCACATGTCGACAACCTCGCGAGCCAAGTCAAGATACTTGATTTGTTTATCTTTCTCGGCTTTCACGAGGTTCTCATCATGCGGGACGGTTATGTCAACAATCATTGCGCGTCGCTCTGATCGATCCACCACCACTATATCAGGCTTATTGGCAACAATAGTCCTGTCAGTGATGATGGACCGATCCCAGTACAATGTGATATTACCATTTTCGACTGGGTCGAAAATGGTAACTGGGTCGGGCACATACCTGTAGTACGGCACCTCCGATTCCACAAGGTTGTATTTCAGAGCAAGTTGCTGATGGATTATCCTAGCTACAATGTTGTGTCTATGCAAGTAATCTCCGTTAGCTAGACGAGAACACCCGGAGATAATATGCCTGATTGATTCCCCCGGCCGGTGGCATGCCCGACAGATGTCAACCGTGCTGTCTTTCACAATAAATCTTCGGTAATTGTTCGTCATCATAACTTCGTCCATAATTGCACAGACAAAACCTTCGGTTTCTCCAAAGAGGTTACCGAAACGCAGCCAGGCTACCGACGCTAGTAGATCTACATCGGGCCCATGTAGGGCCCGAAAGAAGCGCCCGTGAAGCTCTTTACTCTGCCATACCTCCATGCGTTCATTAGTGTCAAGCACTACTGGTTTGCGCCAGTTCTCTTTACCCAAGGAGAGCGGTGTGAGGCCCTTGTCCACCGCGACAACATCTCGATGCATCCCCACGTCGGTTTCTAGGATATATTCCCTGAGACTGCATATCTCGCGATTGTGGAGGTTCTTAGCGTTTAAAAAGCCTCGACCTCCACACTTTCGCGGGATATACAGCCTCATTACCGATGACCGTGGGTGATGCATTCGATTTGCAGTTAGCAGGGTACGGACCCTCCTATCCAGGGCATCGAGTTCGGTCTGAGTCCATTTGAGTATGCCGAAAGAGTACATCAAAACCGGCATGACCCAACCGTTGAAGGCGCGCACAAGCAATATTAATAATATTATTATTAATAGTAGGTACCTACATTTATTATTTAAAGTATTAAATAATACTCGCCCTCACGATCACAGAACAGACACACAGGTTCAATGCTATTGACCGGGGGGGGGGGGGGGGGACAGTACGTACATTTTGACAGCGAAATAAAGAAAGAGTTGCCATCTACAAGTTTGCCCGAGTACTATTTACTGTCTACCGGGTACGTAAAATTATCAACAGATAGCGCTATATCATGATCAAAAATTTTTATTTGAAATAAAATGATTGATGTAATATTAATTGGAGATAAGTTTGAGAAAAATATTAAAATCTTCTTACAAATTGAAATAGACACATAAATGAAATACAATTTGATAAAGCACAAATATCAACTTTATACTAGAAGTGATAAAAAAATAAAACTATTATTATTACTATTTAAAAAGAGCTGGTGCCAGATTCTACTTAGAATGTATAAAGTGACAGTTCTTGAATTGAAACTATACAATCACAATTTGGCGGTTTGTTGCATTCTGCGTATGCGCATTTTGTAATTCCCGATCCGTATTGTTGTATTGTTCTTTGTTTTCTTTCTACCTTTTACTATCTACGTTCCCTTGGGACTATTTTGTTTCGTCCTATTTCTGTAGCATGTTCTACTAGCTAGAACATGTTACAGAGTTAAGACGAAACTTTCTATGTTAACATGCATATAAATAGCTATGTGTGTGTGTGGGTGGGTATGCGATTAGTTTGGGGCCAATTTACAGATGGCGTATTGTCAAATAGGTTTGCAATTTTAAAACGTAAGAGGGCTCTCTTTTCCCTCTATATTACTTTACTCTTTGCTATTGACTAAGTTCTAACTCTGCTACGTCAACCGCCCACTCTCGTGGTCTCAAACCAACTGTCCTACGTCTTCGTTATAATTTCCCTCACATCCTAAAATCACCACGCGCAGCCCCTTCTTTTTGTGTCTTTCTTTCTGTCCCATCGGCTTAAAAGAAGAAAGAAAGAAAGAAAAAGTATTTATTGCGACTCGCACAGGAAGATCATAAAACTAAACTAAACAAAAATAAAAAACCCAAATTATATAAAAAAAAGTAGGTAACAAAACCAAATTATATAAAAAATAAAACTTGATTTACAAATTTACTCGCGAGCGCCTCTTGGGAATCTGTCCGGGGCTATTTTAACGATTAATCGTGATCTGGCTCGTATAATTATGCGACTGGAGCGAGAGGTATGGACTTATGGTCAACCCCATAAAGACGCAGGTTGTAGCGGTGGGCAGTTCTAGGACGGTCTCTAGAGTCGACTGGACGACCCTTCCCCAAGTTTCTTTTGACAACTCAGTGGTTCCCTTTAGTGACAAAGTTAAAAACTTAGGGATATTTATTGATAAGACCTTCTCTTGGACTGCCCAGCTACAGGAAGTTAGCTGCAAGCTATCTGCATCCGCCGCGTTTTTGAAGAGATTACGTAATTTCCTACCGACTGCACCCAAGATTGCGCTTGCACAATCGCTTCTTCTACCCATCCTTGACTATGCTGATGCCAGCTATCTTGATCTTACCCAAGACCAATTAGATAAACTCGAGTGGCTTAAATTTTTTTGTATAAAGGTTCATATTCGGTTTGCTCAAATATGACCATGTTTCCGAATTTCGTGTGAAGCTCAAGTGGTTACCAATTCACCTTCGCCGGAATGCTCATATTCTTTCCGTTTAATGTGCTCTTTTCCCCTTCCACCCCTCTCTATCTCAAGAAACGTTTTTAGTGTCTTTGCGACTCCCACACGAAATTTTTAAGGTCCTCAGATAACTTGAAGCTCAAAATGCGTATGCATTCCACAACTTTCCTTAATAAATCCTTTACTATCCAGGCCGCTCGTTTGTGGGATGCATTGCCAGTTGAAATAAAACACACGCAGTCGTTACAGGTGTTCGAAAGACTCGTAAAGGAACACTTCTTGTCGTTGTGATCTTGTTGTCCTAACTGCAATCATCTACAGTCTTCTTTTATTTTTCGTTGCTTATATATTTAGTATGTATGTATTTATGTATCTATAATTTTGGATGTGTATATATCTGTGTATCTATTTTAGAGTATTGTATACATAATATTTGCACCAACGACAGTGCCATTTTATGTCCAGGAAAATCACTGTCCATTCTAAGGTTGCCTGGAAGAGATCGCAGTAATGCGATAAGGCCGCCCATTGTATATTTTGTAGTGTTTGATGTATTTTTTTTTATACTACGTATTTTTGTAGTGCACAATAAAGTCTAAAGCCTAACGTTCTTTTAAACTTTAAAATAGTAGCGCTCCCCCGACGGGACAACATTTAGTAAAAAAAATTCATACGTACTTACTTAGGCCACGTAGGGTCATAATTTCAAGGTTATTTTTTTCTTTTTATAGGGTTTCACGTTTATACCTTTTTTGTCCTATTTGTGGCTATTTTTTCAATCGTTTTTTTTTAAAGTGAAAACTTCTTTATCGGCGTTGTGCACTTTTTTTGTGATGGGTAAAAAATGTTAAGCTCGCGTCAGGACACGTGACCTGATCGAAAATTCGTAAGCCGGAGCTCGCGTCAGGACACGTGACCTGATCAAAAATTCGTAAGACGGAGGGAGAGTAGACCGGATTCCAAAATATCAAAAATGCACAACGTTAATATTCAAGTTTTTACTTCTGCCGGCACTCCCGGAGTGCAACCCGTTATTATTTTAGTTGCTTTAGGCTTTTTACATTCATACCTACTTTGCGTTTTAAGATTCAGGTAATTTCGTGTTTAGTCAGGTTTTTTGTAATTTGTAATTGTTTTGTGGCGGCCATCTTGGATTTGAAATTTATCATAGTGTATAGTATTCTACTAGTCAAGCCCTTTCATTTGATACCCATATTGAGGGAGTTGTGAAAAAATATGTAATCCGCCACACACACACACACAGAGAGAGAGACACGCCAAATTTATAACACCCCGTCGTTTTTGCATCGGGCGTTAAAAATTCACTTTACGTTCTAAATTCAATTGTGTACATTTAACAACAACAACATAATATTGCGAAGGTGACTGCGCTGCGCGTGTGTGTTAATAAAAATATTGAGCATCATTTCGAAAAAGGTAGGTACAGGTAATGTAGGTACGAATTCATTAAAATAAGAAGCAGTTTATAAAAATCTAACATTTTCCTTAAGTTTGCCGTATGTCATTACTTCCCAGAGTTAGATCCTTGTTAGGGACACTATCGAATGGTGTAATAATACAGTGTGTGTGTGTTTTTTAATCAAATTCAACGGGTTCGATTCCTGGCAAGAAATATTGATTAAAAAAATATCAATGATGCAATTTTAGTTTTCAGAAAACTCGAGCCCGAGACTCCTTTGAGTACTTTTCGCTATTCCTCATAGTTTCGGATTTGTCCATCCACGCCCATTTGAAAAGTTCAACATGTATATACCATCTTAAAAAATACATATTCATTGTAATCCTTACATTAATTAAACACAGGGAAACAGAAACTCCAATTTCATGCAATTCGAAAGAAACGGGGAAAATTAAATGAATGTAGTGTTGTTGTCACTTGACACTTGTCTTTCTGACAGTGCCAGATAGTGATGCGGCTTGATTTTATTTAACTCGTAACTCGAGTAAATAAAATAAAGGCTCAATTCTATTTTCTCTCAAGTTGCCACTCGATGTAGTTGTCGCGATTAGAAAAATATCACCAACACTGCCCCTATAGTTAACCATCATTCTTTATTCTAGAATTAAATACGAAGGGTAATAAACCAGGGAATAATAATAATATTTCGTGTAATAAACCTTCATAAAACTATGATGTACAGAGCCTCGGGGTTTTAAGAGTAAAAATATATATTCTGTTGGTTAGTCTGTCAATCGATAACGTGTAATTTGTCAGTAAAATCGTCATCGAATCGTCATTGTTATCAGATTGACAGTGGAATGTGAGTAGGAGAAGATGCTCTTTACAAATTCGTAGTAGGCCGATCTTAGACGAATGTCACTCACTTAAACCTCAACTCTTCCTATTGAATGGTTGCTGTATTTTGGATCTTGATAGGATTCTTTTCTTTAAGTTCTTCTTATGTGCGTTTCATACGTACGGAGCTGCTGGGAACTTGGTTTTCGATTTACATAATTGAGACAATCGAGTGCCTGAACATTAATGACTGAGTAACATCACTAGAGTCAAATTGACAAGCAACAAAAACGTTTCACGTTGATTTTTAAACTACTTTACGCTAGAAGCAAACTTAAAAATGGGATTAAACACAGGAGTACCTGCTGCAGTGTCAGTGCTACAGACGCCAGCACACGAAGCTACCCGAAACTGTCAAATTTTCCCAATCAACTTTGAACCTAATTTTTAGCAATAAAATTGAAAATCTATTAAAGAAATTTGACAGATTGTAGTAGCTCGATGTGCTGGCGTCTGTACATTTTTTTACTTAATGAAACCGATTCGGTTACCACCTCGAACTGTAATTAGGTATGTATAGTTTTTTTTTTCTTAAAATCGTTAAACCCGCTTCAATACATGCTTTTGATGATGACCATATCTGGAATTTAATCAATGTAGTTAATCAGTGCATTATTAAACATTTTCTTTTTTTTTTATTACGATTTCGTAATTCCGGTTAGACTATTGAAAAAATTTACCATTGTAAATGATAAATCGGTTACGTAAAAATTAGACGTTACAATACTGTGAGCCCAAAAATTTATATTTATTATATTGCTTTCGACTGATGGTTGACATAAGTGCCAGTCCGTTCCTCATAAAATATAAATAGAATGGGTTTCTAAGACGTTCAATATTATTTTACAATTTTAAAGAAACAAGATATTTTGTTATTGATTAGGGTAACGTGCCGAGTTGTCAGACCATAAAATTGAGATTTAACGCGTTTCTAGGAGGGCAGATGTCGTGTGACAATTTTAAAATAAGAATTTTGAATAAGACATTTTGTTATTAAATAGGAGTAAGTGACAGACAGTCACAACTGCCTTGTTTTTTTTCATATGTTATGGAATGACACACAAACTCACGACCCAGCCCCCGTAATGGATATCTGTAATGCCAGATGCATCAGAGACACGTTGCGCCAGGGTAGATGCGTAACACACTAACAGTAGCAATGGCTTTCATTTTGACAGTTCAACAACATTCATTGCGTTATTTATGTTAATGAGCACACAATTTTTTCGAACGTATGCAGCAATGGATTACCAATCCTTCAAAATGATATAGATTTAGATTGAAAGTGTGCGCACTTGAGAGTGTGGTAAACAGCAACGCTGTTTTATTGTTTTGTTGTTTTTTGGCATCAATGCCAAATAAGTATGAAGAAACAAGTGGTAGTAGGTACATTTTCTTAGGTGTGTTGCGTGGCTACGCCCATTACGGTTGTGTAAAGTAAAGTAACATAATGTTAATTATAAATATAATACCTACCAGTGTACGTTATTTAATAAATATGTTATTAACTCGGGTATGTAAAAATAGCTATGGTATGTAAAGACTTTTTTGCGGTAGGTAAGTATGTAGCCCTACATAATATTTTCGAAAAGATTTATTACAAGAGATAGTTGCACTCAGTATTTGTGGCCTTAGGTACGTCCTAATGTATAATTGGGCAAATAATAATTGCGTTATCAGAGTAGCAGTGGCTTTCATTTTGGCAGTTCAACAACATTCATTGCGTTATTTACTTAATTTATCAATATCTTGCAATATCCTTCAAAATGAAAAATTTTGAGATTGATAGTATGTTACGCGATTAGTATGTTGCACTGCATGTTATAGGTAGGTAGCAAAAAATTGAATGACTTTAACTTTAAAATTGATCCGGATTTCTTTTAATGTTGCGCTCATCATCATAATCATCAGCTTATATCAGTCCACTGCTGGATATAGGCATCTCCAATTGCACGTCAACCGCCTCGATTCTCTGCAACTCGCATCCAGCTGCTACTAGCCACCCTGCGAAGATCGTCGCCCCACCTATGCTTTTTTTTTTTTTTTTTCAGGATGGGAAATCATCAAATGACCCCTCCCGCTCTGGGCGGAGCAGAAGGGAGTGTCAGACTCTTACTGACTAAAACCCACCCGTGTTCCTACCTTAGCCCTTTATGTACCAGGGCAGCGGTAACCCTTTCGGACGATCCCGCTACCCCGGCAGGCTTCGGCCCTGTCGGGCCCCGTCAACTACGCTGACATCTCTTTGAGGCGCGCGTGGAACACATACACGCCGTCCGGCACGGGCCTGGTCCTGATCGGACGGAGAGCTACCCATTGCTCTCCGCCCGCAGGCCCGCGCCTACGGTGGCCGGGAGTCGTCACGCGGCTCCCGACGCCCGGAGCGTCTACCTCGGCGGCTGAGGCGTGAGGATCTCTCCCTCGCCCATCCCGCCACCTCCTTCGCTAGCATGACTGCTTCGCAGAAGGAGGTGACCGCCTCCCACTCCCTCTCGCCCCGGACCATGGCTTGCACCAGGGCCCGGCGCGAGAGGTCGCCGCCGCTGCCGATCGCCTCTACGAGGACACGGCGGTGCTCTGCCCAAGCGGGGCAGACCTCCACCGTATGCTCCACCGTGTCCTCGGGGCGATCCTCGCAGTGATGACACCCGGGCGTCTCCTCCCGCCTGATTATGTGCAGGAACCTCCCGAAACATCCGTGTCCGGAGAGGACCTGCGTCAGGCGGTAGGTGAGAGCGCCGTGACGCCTCTCTAGCCACTCCTCAAAGAGGGGTCTTACCGCCGCTATCGTGGCGTGCCCTGCGCTGGGTTGCGATAGTCGCGCCTTCCATTCCACCATGAGACCGCGCCGGAGGTCCGTCCGCTCCGCAGCGATTTGCCGCGGGTGCAGAGTTTCCCCCCGACGTAGTGCCTCCGCGCGCCAGTCATACAGGCGCGCGACGACTATCGCCTCCAGATCCCATGGTGGCAGTCCGGCAAGGAGGCTTGCTGCCTCGCCCGAGATCGTGCGGTACCCCCGGATTAGCCTTACGGCTACCACCTTTTGGGGCGCGTTCAGGTAGTGTGCGGCTCGAAGCCGCAGTGAACGCGCCCATACCGGGGCCCCATAAAGGGCCATGGACCGCACGACCCCGCCCCACCTATCCTGAGGGCGTCCTACCTTACGTTTGCCGATTCGCGGTCTCCACTGTAGAACATGACCCCAACGGTCATCGGTTCTACAGCTAAGATGGCCGGCCTCTTTTGCCACTTCAGCTTGCTTATTTTGTCAGCTATGTCTCGTTCCGGATTCGATCCCTCAGAGAGACCCCCAAGCATAGCCCGTCCCATATCTCGCTTGAATTGATGATGATTGAAGAGCGACCTTGAATTTATGGACCAGCCGCACCGTAAGAGTCCACGTTTCGGGTTCAGCAGAACGCACTGATTGAAGACCTTATTGCGCTCAATAATTGTGATTTAAAAAACGGAAGTATCAATCTATTACTTTCGTTGCTGCAAAATTCAGTACGGATACATAGGTACGACTGTACGCTATGTATCCCAACCGAATTCGGCAATTATTCGCTTAAACTTTTTTCGTACCTACTTATTACAACGTATCTCTCGATCTCATGTTAATCATGAGAAACTTGTGGCTAAAGAAAGTTTGCCGACAGCGTGCGGTATACAAGAAGCTTACATAAGCGAAGTTAGGGACTAGTGCGGCACTGTGATGATGAGGCGTATAGAACACAGCGGGCTTGGGTACTACGGGTACAGTACGGGCGCCGCGCCACGGTCAGTCGCGTTCAGCTTTGCTGCCGGTTCGCGCGTCTCGCTCCTAGCGCAGCATAAACCCGCCCCGCACACAACACGATAATATAACATAAATATTAATTTAAAATAATAATAAATTTGTGGTAACTATAAATTGAACGCCATATTTTTTTTTCAAAGTTACTGACCGTCGAAGGCGGTCGTGGGAAAATGTCTACGTAAAGTTTGTTGTTTTTTTTTACTAGGTCTCAACTTACTTTTGGTGTCAGACTGTTCATTTCTTGGTTCACATCTCATAGCCAAGGCACTATTTATTTTCACCATTACCATTTCTATAATTTTTGTAATTTTATTTTAGCTTTATTTAACAGTACGTTGTGAGGTAGGTACACAAAATTATAACAAACCTATTTGTTGCCCAGTAGTTATTAAAACATACACATTTTAGTACATATATTTCCATACGATTTATGTGTCCAAGGTCAGAACAACCCTAATTCATCGTTTATCGTTGGCCCAGGTAGGAGAGATCTCGTAAAACCTTTATTGAAAGAAATATGAATACATTTGTGGTGTTTTATGTATTACCGTATCCCTAGCTACCTACTTCCTTTATTTCGTCAATCTATGTATACTGAGACAGACTTCTTTATTGTTTGTATCATTCATTAAGTAATGAAAGACTTTCTACAAATCGCGTTATTTCCTTTTCTGTCGCATGTTGTGGTACCCATAGCGTTAACAGAAGAGTGTGACAATATATTATATAGGTGAGTATGGCTATTTATAGTTTAACTAGCCGTCATTTGTTTGCGTATCATTCGGATAGTGGTACTAGTGAAACTATTGATAGTGACTGATAAAAGGTTTGATAAAACTTGGTCAAGTATGGGACAGATTCTGAAGCAACTTTTGCCGTGTTTGAGGTATTAAAACAATATTTTTATCAAACAAATTAATATTAATTTGGTAGTAACTGTAATATGAGTCGGAATAAAACCATTTTTGAACTCAGGGTTTTTAACGATTATTTATTTGTACATGACATAGTTTCTTAAATAAACATCTAGTACCTGTTATTAGTACTAGCGCCATGCCTCGTATTAACATAGATCAATATAAGTGTTCTGGCTCCTGTCGTAGGCAATTGACCTCTGAATCATAAATGAGCCGTATCTATCACTTATTCAATTTAAAATTCAACGTAGCACCCGCTACGGCGCAGCGTCGTAGCGAAGGCGTGACAAAAGATCAATGGAAATAATGTTAACAAATTAAATAACTGGCTCAATGGAGTGATTGACTTATTGTTTTGTAGGGTATCTGTGGGAGACAATAAGACAGTGTTGTCGTTGAGAAAATTTTCGCCGTTTAAATACGTAGGAAATACGCAACAAGCGTTCTATTTTCATAATAAAATGGGTTAACATCGACGTATTATTACGTAGCAATGAAAGCAAAACTGATAGAAAATGAACGAAAATATAATTTAATATTAAAAGTATAAACATAATTAAAAATGAAATAATTCAGCTACGAAATATTTCAAGTATTCCGTAGCGTGCTACGCCGCGTAGCCGCTCGTAGCAATAAAGTGCTACAACATGCTTGGAACATAAAAATAATTTGGACGTAGGCTGCTTTTAGTGGGCTTTCTATCTGTTTTTATGGGCTCTTTCGGAAAGAGATGTGGCATACGTCGCGAGCGAGTACGTGACGAGCCAGCTAAGAGCCCCCGATAAAGGCCCTACAACAAATTACACCTGTCGCTTTAATGAAGTCGATGTGTCTACGTTTGTTTTAAAATTAGATTAGGCACAATGTTAGCTGAAGGGTGTGTGACCGCCATGGGATCTGGAGGCAAAAGTCCTCGCCCACATATGGGAGTGGCGAGAGGAGGCAAAACGCCGGGGCGTAACTTCGCTACCGCGAGAAATCAGGGTACAGCGGACAGAGCTCCGGCGGGATCTCATGGCGACATGGAGAGGCGGTTGTGGCAACCCAGTGCTGGATACGCCACAATTGCGGTGATAAGTCCCCTCTGAGGAGTGGCTGGAGAGGCGCCACGGCGCCCTCACCTTCCGCCTGACGCAGGTCCTCACCGGACAAGGTTGTTTCGGGAGGTTCCTGTTCAGAATAATGCGGGAGGAAACGCCAGGGTTTCACCACTGTGTGGATCGCCCGGAGGACACGATGGAGCATACGGTGGAGGTCTGCCCGGCTTGGGCGGAGCACCGCTGCGTCCTTGTGGCGGCGATCTCGCGTCCGGCCCTGGTCCAGGCCATGGTACGGAGCTAGAGTGCATGGGAAGCCGTCACCTCCTTCTGCAAAGCAGTAATGCTCGCAAAGAAGGAGGCGGAGCGCGTGAGGGAGAGGCAATCTTTGCGCCCTCACGCCCCTAGTCGCCGCAGGAGACGCCCTGGACGTCGGGAGCCAGCAACCGACTCCCGGCTACCGTAGGCGCGGGCTTGCGGGCGGCGAGCAATGGGCAGCTCGCCGTCCGGTAAGGATCAGGCCCGGGTCGACGGGGCGTTGTGTTCCACGCGCGCCTCAAAGAGATTTCAGCACGAACTGACGTGGTCAGCTAGGGCCGATGCCTGCCAGGACCGCGCGTTGTTCGAAAGAGATACCGTGGCCCCTGGCACAGGCAACTGAAGGAACACGGGTGGGTTTTAGTCAGTAAAAGTCTGAAACGCCATCCCGCTCCGTCCAGAGCGGGGGACCAAAAAAAAAAAGGGGTGTGCCCCTGTTATAAATATTCAACTCACATCTATATCTAAATCTGTATCTGTACACATTATTACAAATAAATGAAAGTCGTTTTTCGTGTCTGTCTGTGTGGCCCTGTTGTTCTTCTAAACCACACCTTCAGTTAGAGAATTAATTTCGGGTAAATTATGAGTAAACTTACATTTATAATAAAGAAATATCGACGTATTGTCGCAAATCAATGTGAAGCAGCGGCGGGTCGCTAGGTTATAATATAATTAAATACCTAGCTACGCGCGTCATTTATTAAAAAAGAGATTTGTAAAAAGAAAAGGTTAAAAATCTTTTATTAATACCCTTTAAATAAAAAAAGAGACATCATTCTACTTTAGATTTCGTATTAGCCGCTTTAAAGGCCAGACAGATCTTTAATTACGAAACTCTGATGTAATGTTAATGGATTTGAGAATTTACGAGCATAGCATTACGAGCATATTTCGTATCAGCATGTCAAAGGTAACCTTGGGATGTTTCTATTGCTTTCGAATTTAATTTTACGTGATTACAAGCATACCTTTAAGTTACAAGCTACGTATAAATTTTCTGAGTCTGTTATATAATCGAAAATATGCTTATTTGAATATTCCACGGCGATAATTTAAAATATACCAATATGATTTCCTTTGTCGAATTAAAATAATATGTAAGTAAATAACAATTAATACCTAATTAATTAATAAAAATAACAAAATTATATTCTAACTTAACTAAAACTAAAACATGTTGTCGACTATGTACCCAAGAGGCTGGCGACATTACCTCGTTGTAAAGCAATGGTTAGCTTCTGGCCAAGGTAAAAGCCAGCTCTTGGGTCACGGGGAGTGTCAACCAGCCGTTTCGAAATTTCCTTAAGAAGACCATGAGCACTTGGACCCAACGGCCCGAGGCTTTCAACCCCAAACGGCACGAAAATATAATTAATATAATTTTCAAATTGAATTGTATCTACTTGTATGTCAGCTACAATTTCACGTTTTTAGAAATGAAGTAGCTAATATAAAATATACCTTTCTGTACATCTATCTCCTACCTGTACATGTCTGTACTGAAATCTATTTGTATATACCTATCTGTGAAATATATCCATTTGAGCACTTCAACAACCGCACAGTTCAATGTTGAGTGGTTCCGTTCATTGTTCTTTGTTGAGAACAGCAAAAGGCAAAACCGCATTTCAATTAAGTAGATACAATGATTTCCTTTTCATCCCCTTAACAAAGCGAAACTTGTAGTCCAAATATTCAATGGTCTTTACAAACAAAACAAAAACCTACCGAAAACGTTCTTATTAATTTAGCAGCCGACAGTCAGAAACGAAAATCGGATGTTGATTTAGGTTTGCTCTTCAATTCCGTTTTCCTTTTCCTATTGAGATAAAACAGCATTTTATTTGCGCAGTAGGAAACTTTATTAAAAAACCAACTCCGACAGGACTAACTGACGGGTAGGTAGATACTGGTTGCCTTTGTTACGGTCGCCGACACCTTTGGCTTTTGGCTGGTTTTAAAAGTAAGATTCAAGACAAACTTCCCAAAATTTAAATTAATTAAATTTAATAAGTTACCACTAATTTATATTAATGCGTGAAGGTTTCAATTGAAGTGTTGTTTAGTTCAGTATACTGATACAATGTAATGTGGCAGTGATATTGATTATTGAGATGGAGAGACGATCGGATGAAGGTCGACTTCGAGCAGCCGCATCCCAAGACCAAGGTATGTATTGTAGCATGTTGACATACCTATTAGAGTGTGTATTGTTCGATGTGGTGGTTGTTGACTTAGCAACCTCTATAAAAAAATGTGTACTGGTCACGTATTTTTACTTCATTCACAATAGACATATCGATGCTTGAAGGGAGTAATGAGGTGATTGTGAATTTGATACTGAAATAAAAATAAAAGATCTCGATGAAGGATCTTAATAACAAGTCTCCCGCAGACATTTTTTTTAAACGACCTTTTTGTGAGACGTTTTTATAAGTTTGATCTATTTCTAACATCCTCCTCCTATACCTATCGTGAGTTCATTTACTGACACAAATCTCTCAGACAACACTCGGAACAACTACCTGTATGGTCATAAAAATATTTGTCCCATGCGAGAATCGATCCCACGACCTGTAACTACGCCAATAATGTCGACGAAATTAGTCTAGTATGTGAGCGGTACAGACTTGCAGTGCAAATTATAACCTTGACTGACATTATACGTAGCCTACTCTCAATCTAGGTCAAGGACAAAAACAGTTAGAATCGAATAAACAATCCCAGTGCTAAAGCATACTCGTGTTCAAATAGACCCGAAAGTGAAAAGTATAGTAAAGTAGGTAGCGTCTAATACGAACATTGAGTTCCAGTTTTCATTTTTACTTTTTCCGTTCGCTTCGCTCCTGAGTAATGCTGTTCCATGCCAATGGCGTAGAAATCGCGCGGCGAGAAATAAAATGAGAAAATGAAGCAATATAAATGAAAGAAAATCTGTGTTTAGCGATTTTTATAGACGTAGGAAAGGTACGCTTGTTTCATCAACTTGTGTACTCCAGTGGCTGAATAGAGATCAGTTTTATTCATGCTTCGTAATATTCATTCATTGAATAAGTAAAGATTTCTCATTGATTTTAATGGCGGGCTTGTCGTAGAAGACAAGACGTGTTGTAAAAGTATAAAGTACAAGTAAAGTAAAGTACAAGTAATAGAGATTTCGTAAAAAGAAAGAGTGTAGCGTCTTGTTTGTGCATTTGTGAACGCACCTTAGAACACGTGGCGTCGCCTGTTTTATATATATAGGTATTATGTAATATATAGGTATTATGTAATATATAGGTATTATGTAATATATAGGTATTATGTAATATATAGGTATTATGTATTTACATGTTAGTCAGAAACGCACCCTTGTTAAGTGGGTACACTAAGCTACGATCTAGAGCGCTACCCATAGCGTACCATAAGTAGCGTCCTTCTCTTGCTTGTCAACCGTCGCGGGACAAGGGCTAGATTTAAATCATTAGTTTATTTTGTCCCTACTAATTTAATCAGTTATTATATGACTGTGCTAAATAGTGTACCTAACTTTTAACTATAATACCTGTGTGACCTTGTACCACTATAACATTATTAACTGCAAGTTGGAGTTTCACTTCCGCTCATCACAATTTCACCTTCAATACGTGTAAGAGGAGACAGGTAGAATACCTTCCACACATGTATCCAAAAGAGTAAGGTTTTTATTCAGTAATCGTTTTCCAATGATTTGGGGTATTTGGTTGTAATTGGTAATATATGCTTGCAGATGTCGCTCAGTAACATGCCACATCTAGATGCTATATTAAAAGGTTATAATTTGTAGGTACATTAAATGTTGGACCAAACACGTCCGAATGCGGTTTGTTCTCAAAAGCGAGTTTAATTTTATCCGAATGTGGACTGTAACGGCAATTCGAACAACTGTTGACAATACGTACGCGAGCTGTTGTACACAAGTATTATTGTCATTGCAAGTATTTTCGAAATACTACGTTATTACTTTTATATTAAATCTCAATTTTGAATGGAGAGTCCCATCTACAACAAAGGTCTTGAATTCAAACAACGCACAACCTAAACTGCTGAGTCTAGAAGCATGAAGTTTGGCGCAAGAGTTCCTTATCTAACGAAAGTGACTACTAAGGAAGAATTCTTGAAAATTCACTCCCTAAAAGGGTTAATAGTTCAGGCGGCTCGCTACCTAACACTCGAATTCGGAACCATCATTATTTGTACCTGTAATAAAAAATGTTTTAGTTTATTTTTAGGCACTATAATTAAAGCTACTCTTGGCTAAATGTACGCCTTTTGTAAACGTTTTATTAAATAAATTGTTATACATATGTAGCTGTTATAAAGGGGATGAAAGTTTGTATCGCCATTTTTTAGGTTAAAAAAAACGTACAAAGTTGTAACACTTTATAGTAAGTAAAAGTTAGTTGTATAAGGCCCTAAGGCTCCTGCGAGGTGGACCCGGCCCGGGTCGACGGCGCGTTGTGTTCCACGCGCGCCTCAAAGAGATGTCAGCACGAACTGACGGGGTCCGCTAGGGCCGATGCCGCCAGGGCCGCGTGTTGTTCGAAAGAGATACCGTGGCCCCTGGCATAGGCAACTGAAGGAACACGGGTGGGTTTTAGTCAGTAAAAGGTCATTTGATGATTTGCCACCCAAAAAATAAAAGAAAAAAGGCTCCTGAGAGGTTGCCGATGGGAAATCCCGTCGAGACACGGCTTGTTCGAGTGACAGCCGGGACCAACGAGAGGTCTCAAAATGTAATTGATGGTCAGCCATGTAGGCATGCCGCAGCAAGCGTAGGTTAACCTTCGACCGATACGTGGGGCTGTTATTATATAGCCTTGAGCCCTAATTTTGATCAAGAAGTATAAAAGCAATAACGTAAAGAAACAACAGACGTAAACCGGACAGAGCAGAGTACAACGCAAAGCTCAGCGTAGCCTGTAAGTACCACAGACCGATATTTCCGAGTACATGTACCATTTCAAGGTAGCTTCCCTTTGTGATAACACTATCCACTGATTAATGAGAGCCTAAATTCAAAGCAATGCTGCAGTGGGTTGATTTCGGCTGAATAGATGAGAACTGAATCTTTCTATCGTAGATTGTATTATGTAGATTATAAAAGTATTACAGGGTGGCACTGACATCGACGCACAACCTGTTATCATGGATTCAGTAGGTACATGATTCAGCTGGTCAATTCTGTAATCATCTCACCGTGAAACCTTAGGTGAAGTGAGCGTGGAGTGAGCTGTCATTTCAACGTATGCTAAAGATTGACACTATTGCCAGCTCACTCTAAGCTCACTTCACCTAACTGTTCACGGTGAGATTTTTACAGAATCGATCGGCTGAACCTCTCAGCGTTGACATTTTTCGTCGGTTATTAAAGAAAATGCTTTTTCATAAATTTTGACGGCGTAGGTTTTCTTTGAAACAGCAGTTTTTTTTTTGAGAGCCCACTAGTCATGTCTACAATCATGTGCTGAATTCAGGGTTACAGTTTGCGCGTCGATGTCCTTGCCGACCTGTATTGTAAGCATCTTTGTAATACTTAATCGTCATTGTTTAAAAGTTTTGAACGGCTCGCCACCGCACATAAACCCTGAGAGGTTTTCGTTTGTGCCTAAAACCAAAGCAAAATAGGCTGTTTTGGAAATAATATTTAAAAAAGAATTAATCAAGGGTCGTGATGAAGACAGAGAGTGATAAGAAATTCGTGACTTTATAATATACCACTATTTTATAAAACACAATACTTATAGAGGCAGTCGCAATAGCATCCTGAGGGCTGTGGCGACTGATGCTTCCTCCGCCATAATAAGTCAATTTGTGCGAAGACTTGTTACTTAGTTTCTGTTCTTCGCTTTCATTCGTCTTTAATTTTAAGTTACTAACAATAGTATTTTAAGTTTCAAAACTGTTTACTAACAATTTATGGATCTCTTAGTTTTCCGAAATAAAATGATTTATTATTATTATATTATTATAACATTTAAGGCTGATTTTTCCAACGCCAGATAATTTTATCGAAGGAATAATTTTGAATTTTTGACGGTTCTTTCATACGAAAACTGTCAGACGTCAATTTGAATCCACGAATAAAAATTATTTGTCGATTGATAAATCAGCTCTTAACACAATACATTTTAAAGTTATGTATTTAAATTGAGCCCAATGAATAACGATAGACGGAGAACCGGGAGAATCTATTTCACCGGATCGTGTACCGTAATCCTCAAGCTAAGTTTCAACCTTTGATCTCCGTTCTGGAAATCGAGATTCTATTTTAATACGTTAATTAAACCGACACCGTACTTTACTTACAGTGTAAAGGTAGGTAATCTTTACACGACAGGTACACATCAATAAAAAGTACAGAGATCACTTAAGTAAGACCCGAGGGTCGAACCAGACAGTTTTAACTACATAAATTCTTTTACGAAAACGAAGGTTCCATAAGGGAATATCCATTTACACGTAACAGTTGCCATGTGGAACCTTCGTGGTACCAACTTACAGGACAGAACCCGACGAATTGTGTCCTTTTGGCAGGCATCGGCCCTAGCGGACCCCGTCAGTTCGTGCTAACATCAACAATCCTACTAACATTATAAACGCGAAAGTTTGTAGGGATTGATGGATGTTTGTTACTCTTTCACGCCAAAACTGCTGAACGGATTTGATGAAATTTGGCACACAGATAGTTTATAACCAGGATTAACACATAGGATACTTTTTATCCCGATATTCCCACGGGATCGAAACTTATGCGGGTAAAACCGCGGGGCGCAGCTAGTAATTCATAAAGTAGTTCATATAGACGAATTAAAAAGATTACGATACAAACTTTTGGTAGAGTATGTTACCCGACTATTAGTTTGAATCATTTCAAATGATTAAGGTCCTATTTTATTTAAGAGGTCGACGAGAAAATTTACCCATCTGTTTAGGCCACTTGTAACTATCCGCAATAGGTATTGAACAGTCCACTACTATATTACTATAGACAGCGCAGCATCTTTAATCAGCACTGTGCTGTGGGTCCGCCATAGCACAGCATCATGCTGAGTAGCCTTTTTGTCACAGTCATGACGTGCAGCTGTCGACTATTTCTGTTTGTGCTCGTGATTTATTTTAATTTATTATTCGAGTTAATTATATTTTTGTATGCACGTATTTCTGTGATAAATAAATCTATTTTTCTTTCTTACTTTCTTTTCTTTGTGTGAGCTTTCACAGTAATGAACTTACTCAGTTCCTGAAAAAGGGTCAAACTAACGTTACGCCAAAAGTCGATCAAGTGACTTTTGGATTACCTACGACAGCTGTCAAACGCGTTAATTTTTTTCTATTTTTGGTACGTGTTCTATTGGTTGGACCTATCACCGGCAGACGGTAGTAAATATTACGTTATACAAGTAGTGCGTGCTCAGAGAGTTATTCATTTAAAAGGCTATCGTATACGGAACATTAAACTTTCACAACAACTACTGCCCCTTAATTGAATTTACTGTCTTTTATTCGCCAAGGCATCATAAAGAAGTCAAGACATTTTTCCTGTTAAGTGCTATTTTCAACGTAAAATTTTAAAACCAGCTTAATGTAACTTAGAAAGCTAGTGTAATAATAAAAGTAACGTTTAAGAATCCTCTTAGACGGTGGTTGCTAGAATAATTCTCTCTAATTGTCACTATTATGTAATGTGACAGTATTCTGGCCTCGTAAACAGTTAATTTGTGAACATTTTGTGGTTTTTCAATGCTTTAAGTATCAATACTGCTCAATGTTCATGTTTTTTTTTGCCGGGTAAATAAGTACTTATAAAAGCTAGTCAGTATGATTGCTGATACTTTCACGTGAGCATTGATTATAGATTAAAGAGGCAGGTAGACCAGTAATGGATTGGTAGGTCTTAACCCTGAAAAAAAAAAAGAAGGCTTACACTAGACACTGAGTAGGTAAACAAGGGCCATCGTACATAACACAACCATAAAGTACTATTGTATTATGTCTTCTACTTGAACAAAGGCTGTAGTAAGTTCCAAATAATAGAGGTATAATTTTAAATCCTCATATCATCTCATTTCAAGTGTAAGAGGTCAACCATAACCGCGTCTTGTTGGATACGCGCCAGCAGTGTCGAAACAAAATGCTGTAACTTTCTACAAGAATCTTCTTTGAGCAAGACCTTCTTTTTTGTTGCAGTTAAACAAATGGTGCACCTGTTATAAAGAATAATGAATTTTCTTCCGTCTGGTCCATGTATCACTTTTACGAGTTTATAACATCGTATAAAACAGTCGTTGGCAAGAACATTGGGTAAATGACATGGTAACAACCTTTTCTGTGTTTTTGAAGACAGATCTAAGTGTAGGCTCAATGGCGATCTACGAATTAAATGACTGCGCGGAACGTGGCATTAAAACGGAATAAGTATATTACATAATATTCTTTGAGTTGAACAAATGTTCTCTGCATGAGCTATACACATATATACGTGACTCGTGGCGTGGTAAAAAGATTAGCTCAGTCCGTTCGATTCGATTGGTATATAGCCGGACTGATTGCTCGACTGAGCTCGTACAGGGTCTTTTAATGCCCTAGGTTGATTTATTTCCCTCCCTACGAATAATATATTCGTATTGAAGAGTTATGGGGAGAAATAACTCATTCTGCTTTTTCGTGTCGCTGGTACGAGTTTTCAGATCCGGTTGGCCCAAAATATATCTAGGTCCACGGCGTCGTCGTTGACAGCGCAGATGTGACTGACTACATGTTTTGGAACACCTAAGTATATAATAGAAGGAGCGTAGTTTGGGACACCGCTCTTCACCACACCCTGCTGCGGTTCCGTCGAGCAAGCCCCACTTTACCAGACTAGAATAGAATACTCTTTAATATAAACACCATAAATATTACAAAATGGAGTTCCATCTTCCGACTTGATTCCTAATTTATTAATAAATTATTTGCACAGCACGATGGAACTATTTATCCACTTCCCTCTTAATTTGCAAATAATATGTTAATACAAAAATATGTTTATTTCTATTTCAATGTTTATTTTTTACTAGCTGCGCCCCGCGGTTTCACCCGCATAAGTTTCGATCCCGTGGGAATATTGAGATAAAAAGTATCCTAATGTTAATCCTGGTTATAAACCATCTGTGTGCAAAATTTCATCCAAATCCGTTCTGTAGTTTTTGCGTGAAAGAGTAACAAACATCCATCCATCCATACAAACTTTCACGTTTATAATATTATATAGGAGCCTTGATCTTTTCGTTATTATTTTTGAAACCCAAGACTCAAGAGAGATGGTCCTATTTTTAGCCCCAGCTGAAACTTAACTCACCAACTCCCAAGTCACACATTGCCATGGTGAATATCGTAATTTCACTCCAAAATTCACAACACTAACATAAACAACCCTATAATAGAGGTGTCCAATCGATAGTTACCACATATCCATTGACTTTATGAAGATTAAACTCTGGCTTCTCGATTCTCGGGTCAAACTCGGTCGTGGTCCGTTTATATTAATCTATGCGGTAATATTTGATAACTTGATACCTGTAGCTAAAAGTTTGAGGGAAGTTCTAATTTTGTGTTGTTACAGTTACGGTTTCATCGCGATAACTTTAAAGTTACAATTATGAAACTCGTAGTCTATACATAATCATGTGCCGGTGTTTAATCAGTGCGATCATGTTACCTTTTCGATCGGCTCAAACTGTGGCCCATTTTTTCGACAACCCATACCTGCAACATGAAGGGTTTTGCCGATGCGTTGTTATACATGGTGGCAGGAATGCGACGCGCAAACTGAAACCATGAATTCATCACATGATTCTAGACCCCCCTAGATTAGGAATTTTTCGTCCGTTATCAAAAAAAATATTGCTGTTTCATAGAAAAGTACCGCGTAGGTTGCAAATGTATGGGACAGCATTTTTTTTAAAATAACCGAGGAACAATATTAACGCAGTGGGGTTCAGTATCATATACTGAATTCACGGTAACTGGTCGGGCGTTGATGTCCCTACAACCCTGTATACTTCAGGGACGAAGTTTAAATGTGTCGTGTACCTTTTATTCCAGTCTCTCTTCAGTCATGATCCTTGGCAGTGGAAGTAGGTAATACTTTGCCGGACGCAAATTATTACAAGTTGCGGTACTAAATACATACACATCACACCTGTTTTCCCGGAGCGTTTAAGCAGAGGTGTACATATCACATTAGTACACCCACTTTTTTCCAGTAATGTTTAAGTCCGTTGGACTACTCGGAACTAGCTTATTGTCAAGCGGGCAGAAATCCAGATTTCGCGGCTGCTACTGATAAATTCCTGGTGAAAATACCCAATAACACTTTGTCCGAACCGGGAATCGGATCCAGGACCTCATACTCAGCAGTACTGCTCGTGACCACAAGACTCGACCAACACGTCAAATTGTAAATATTAGATATGTAAAATGGCGTTAAAATATTCTTTTTGAGTTTTAGCTTAGGTCCCGGTCACAAGTCAAAAATAATCATTGGAAAGTGATTAAACATCCATTCAAAAGATTAACAGCGTCGTTTATCCGCGCCCTGTCATTTTTCACTAAACTTAAAATAATATTGTGCAAGCGAGCTGACGTTTTAACAATTATTCCGCCTTTCGATTATCCGGGTATAATTCATCACTTTATTTGTCCATGTTTCAGTATTGCTTTTTTTTTGTTTGCAAATACGTATTTTCATTTTCTTTTTATTCTCTAGACTATCTCAATTCAGCTTATCGCAATCCACTGCTGGACACGGACCTCTCCCAGGTTGCACCACCCTGTCCGATCGTAACGTCGGTTGGTCATACATAGATGACCAACCGACTTGATTGACAAATATTAATATTTTAGACAGACATTATATAACTTTGACATATTTATTATTTTGAGAAACATTTTTGTCATTTTTATTATTTTGACATAGATTTTTAACATTTTTATTATTTTGACATAGATTTTTGATATTTTAATTATTTTGAGATAGATTTTTTTTTTGACATTTTAATAATTCCTCATTTAGGTCTGACATAATTAGAGCATTGAATAATATGTAATTGTTTTGCATGATTTTCAAATATTTTAGTGTACATTTTTTATATTTGAACGTCTCCTGGCATAACATAGCGCTCTGTTCCTCAAACATAAGATCTGTACTTACTTTACCTATGTTAACAAATAAATTATGATTTGATTTGGACTTTTTTGCTGATGAATGGAAGACTATAATGTTAGAATGTTTGCGGTTCTATGAGAAGACAGAGTGAAAGGATGAACTTTATTTAGCCAATTTCCCTTCACATAATCAGCCTATAATGTTCCCACTGCTCGGACACAGGCCTCCTCTCTTCGAGAGGGTGTCTGCCATAATCCACCACGCGGGCCCGGTGTTGGTTGGTGGATTTCACATGCCTTCGAATTTTTGGTTAAAGGACATGCCGGTGATAAATCGCGCTATAGAGCCCCACAATACGAACCACTTATGCTTCGTTTATAAGTAAACTCACTGATAACGCCCTTACTGTGAAGATGCTTTAGATAAAAAAAACTAAACATAAAATAAAGCTTTACGGTCGTTTAATTTCCTACGATTTGTTCGTCGAATGCGAGTCTCCGACACCATCCCCGTGGGTACCATTACGTGCAGAGCGAAGCGTTGAATTAATTTGTTTAACTACTGTAAATATGGACGGAATACGGGATTAAACTGTCCTTCCATTAGAGAGAATGGCAAGAAGTCAGTTGTTTGAGAACTTGCGAATTAATAGTAGCCGCCGAGTTATGTGATGCGGATTTGGTTTCAAATGAACGTACTATTAGATACCTACTATGTTAATAGCATGCTTCTTTAACTATTGCGGTCACGCAGAAGGGTGGAATGGTTGTGGTTCTATGTTTACATACAGTTGTATGTCCCAATCCCCAGTCCCCAATGTTCCCATTTCCTACAATGTCTTTGAAAACTTTCAAAGACATTGTAGGAAATGAGAACATTGGGGTACTGAAAACCCCATTACATACACCACCAATCAATCTGCCTACACTTTTTCCAACTACGTTGGGGTCGGCTTCCAGTCTAACCGGATGTAGCTGAATTCCAGTATTTTACACGGAAGGTCTGCCTATCTGACCTCCAAAACCCAGAAGGTCAATTCTCGTAATTTAAAACGTTCAAAATCTAGTCGCAGTCTCATCTCGGCGACAAACAATTGTCAAAAACTTATCGAAAATGTAGGGAAATTAGAGCTAATTTTGACAGATTGAGACTGAGATTAGACTGTGAACGTTCTTAAAATTACGAGAATTACCCCTCAGTTATTAGACACATCAATACACATTGGTAAAACTGATCGTCAGGTTTTTGGGCTTCTGACTACCTGTAACGACTGTCAAAGATCTGCAACACCCGGGACCAACGGCTTAACAAGCTTTCCGAGGGACAGATCCATATGTAGTGGATGATCGCGCAACCACGGACCGACCTCGGCAAGAGTAGCATAACTTTCGATCGACTCGTGTGTACGAACTCAACCTTAACTGAGAAATAAAACAACGATTGTATCTCCTAGTAATATTATAAACGTGAAAGTTTGTATGGATGGATGTTTCTTACTCTTTCACGCAAAAACTACTGAACGGATTTGGGTGAAATTTGCCACACAGATGGTTTATGACCAGGATTAGCATATGTACTTACACTTTTTATCCCGATATTCCCACGGGATCGAAACTTATTCGGGTGAAACCGTGGGGCGCAGCTAGTTCTTCTATATACTTCTCACAACAAAAATATCAACGCTCTGTTCAACGGCTTAGTCTCCAAGTCAAAAACTGTCACACTTTCAAATAATGGTGGCATGTCATAACAGCCTAACAATATTCGATCACTACTTTTGTGACGGGTATCTGTCAATGTTCCCAGACGATACAAGACTGTTTACCTCAGTTGCCAAGGAAGAAGAAAAAAAAAAAAGATTGTTTACGTGCCTATGACAGCTGACAGATACTTGTCACTGGTACAAATAATAACAATTGGATAACCTAAATCGTGAATATAATAATACTGTTAGTCTTGCGGCTGTTATTATGTAGCCTAGGATCATAATAATATCAAATCTATAGCGATTCAATAATTGTCCACATAAGGCACATGGCGACTTTTTTCGCTCAATAATAACAAAGCGGAAAAAGTCGGCCATACATACCGACAGAAATAAAATACTATTAAAACAAAGTTCAGTTATGACTCCATTTTGCCTGTGCAAAGCTGTGGCGGGCAGCCATTGTTAAATATTCTCATTGTCTTGAACAACTGTAATACTGCGCTAGATAGTACATTACCCTCTCAGAAAGTAACGTTTTTAATGTAGACCGTTGGAAAAAAAATTGTTTTAAAAGCAAGATGGTATTCTGAGTGCTAAAATTAAGGCGAAGACTAGTGCAGTACATAAAAACGTTAAAATTCAAGTCGCGATATCATTTTAGGGATATACAATGTCAAATACTTGTCAAAAATGTAGGTGAATTAGAGGCATGGAATTAGTATGTACTCTATTCGAGGTTTCTTTGATAGATTGAGACTGAGATTAGAATGCGAACGTTCTTAAAAATACGTTAATTGCACTTTAGGATATTCTTAAGAATTGTGACTATACCTACTTACTTAATTGCGACGTTATTCTTTTAGAGCTTCACTTTCTGTTTGGTCAGCAGCATGTTGCACCTGTTGTGCCTATTGCAGGTTAGGTTGACCATAAGCAAAGCAGACATTGCATAATTTTCACACGTCCCGGCGCTTTGTCTTTCATGAAACTCTGGCAACACTGAAGCGAGCGAGCGAGCGCGAAGCGGGACGTGGCCGCGGGTTTTAATAACTAGTTACTCACATGAATATTCTCGAACACCTCCATACTATGTAGTTAGTTGACAATTGGGTGCGAGCGAATTTCGTCCCGCATCACGCTCGCCAGCTCGCTTCAGGTCGTCAGAGCTGTACTTATGTGCATAGCCAGCGTTTGTGTTCGCAATTAGCTATAACCGATTAACCCTTAAAGTTTGAGTAAATGATCTTTTCATACGCTCGTTCATCGCAGACTCATCCATAGCTTTCCATCAGGCGAGATCGAGGTTAAGAGCAGAGCCTATCATTTATTAAAAAAAAAAACACCCCTGCAGATTCTTTACAAGTTCCATTCCAGTCATAAATAGGTAACATCCACTGTCCATTCTAAGGTTGCCTGGAAGAGATGGAAAAAGCGATAAGGCCGCCCATTGTATATTTTGTAGTGTTGGATGGATTTTTTATGTTATGTATTTTTGTTGTGTACAATCAAGTATATATAAATAAATAAATAACATACACTTACGCAGGGTGACATATCAAGCTATACCAGTATAAGCTGACTTCTCATTGTACGAAAAGCCAATGCGAGGTCAGCTAAAACTTGAAATGTATAACTTGATATGTCGTCATGTATACCTACACGTTTTTTGAAGTGAAAACTTCTTTAGCGGCGTTGTGCACTTTTGTTGTGTTGAGTTAAAAATGTCAATCTCGCGTCAGGACACGTGACCTGATCGAAAATTCGTAAGACTGAGTTCGCGTCAGGACACGTGATCTGACCGAAAATTCGTAAGACGGAGGGAGAGTAGAAATGAATATTATATTTTACCACATAAATGATACTACTTTTATACTGATAATTAAAGTAATTCGTGCAAAATTATTCCCTAACCATTCCAAAATATCAAAAATGCACAACGTTGTTAATATTCAAGTTTTCACTTCTGCCGGTACTCCCGGAGTGCAACCCGTTTTTTTTTATTCGATCCACAGCCTATTTATTGCAGCGTATCTATACGATTCGCTGTTCTCAAATCGCTCGAATATTCAACTAAGGAGGAAAGTGCCATCTTCGCCGAATCTAGTTTCCCCATTGAGACAGGTATTTAATTACTTATAGGCCTGCCAACAAAGCCGCATGTCGGTCTGACACCCTTCTAAGTACGGGGATAAATTACTTACTCAATTTATTAAGTGGATCAGAATTAACGCATTATTAGACTGTTATTATTTATTTATTTGTCTGTTGTTTCACCTTATAAAACTGATACTTGAAAGAGCACGATAATATATCGAGAAATTTTTCAACTTGTTATCTCCATTTTACCAAAAGACGTGCCTGTTTAAGGAACACATTTATTTATTTTCTTTGGAAGACTTATAGCATCACTTGTGTTTGTTTGTTTCTTTTTTTCCTTTCGAAATAAAACAGAATGAAATAATAGTAAGGGCAGATTTTTCACTCGACAAATAATTTTTATTCGTGGAGTAAAATTGACAACTGATAGTTTTTGTATGGAAGAAATGTCAAAATGATTCCTCCGATAAAATTATCTGGCATTGGAAAAATCAGCTCTAACAGTTATTTCATACAAAAACTGTCAAAGGTCCATTTTTTTTTGTTTATAAACGGCAACTAGGCCCAATTGTTAGTAACATTGTTCTTAAAAACTATTGTTAGTAAACAAAAACGCAGACACAAAAACAAAAAGAAGATTGTAAGATTAGCTGTGGGGTCCTCTGACCAGCACTTTCACAGCATATTACAACCAAGGTGTTTTATTTCTCGAATAAAATTTATCTGGCTATGGAAAAATCAGCCCGCGACAAATGTGACAATCAGTCAGTCTGGTACACAGAGTACATTTTTATAGTACGGTACGTACTTGTCGTTTCGCCATGACATATTCTTATTATTGTAATGCTATGTCTAGCGTAGAAAGACAGGCAAACCTAAAATACAATTTGTAAGAAAGGGAGTCAGCAGAAGTCAAGAGGATATGTATTATTCGTATTCATTCATTTGTACACTTGAGTTCACAAGAATATAGTAAATTGCATTTGAGTACAAAAGGCCGCCTTTATAAGGAAAAATGTTTTCAAAATTGTTTGATAAATTCTTGGAATATTTTTATACGACTTTGTTCGCGTTTTATTTAAAATATTTATATCTTTATCTAACTTATCTTTATCTTCGCTTATATTCTTAGGTTTATCCTAAACTTTTTAGCATTTCTTGCGCCATTTTTCTCCAGTCCCTGATGTGCACGTGAAGTCAGTTACCACTTCAGATGTTCTCGGAAACTCGGTCAAGGTTGCGATGGTCGATTAGGGTTTCCCTCCTTTTTCTTTTCATTTTTAAACAAGATGTACGAACTTAAAATCAGCATGTGTATGGTTTCGTCGTTTCAGTCAAAATATGATATCTTTTATACGAAATAAAATATGAAAGAACAAATAAAAAACAACCGAAAAAAAACAAACTCTGGAAGTCGACATTAGGATGTCGACCTCCAGAAGATGTTTTTTATGTGTACTTGTACGAGTACTTGTATAATAAATATAATGTCAACTTCCAAAGGTTGTATTTTTCTATTCCAGACCATAGGTGCTTTCATATTTTATTTCAGTTTTCTTTATTTCTCTCATACGTACACTTTGTGTTTTATATTGTCAGTCGTTCTATATGTAAATAAAACGTTAGTAAAAGGGACATAGTTGCTTCAAAGTTCGCACAGAGTAATAATCCAGGTCCGGTAGGTATTATAACGTTCGGATTGCCATTTGCATTTTTATGAAGGGAACATGGCGAGTATTTTAAGTAAGTACTTATTGGAGATTCTTGGGCCAGAGTTTCATACAATTTGTGGGAGATATTTCGGTTATGCGTCATTCACCTTCTATATTCGCTGGTATGAGATGTGTATATTTAATAAGACGAACGGCTTCTCCACATTTGACTGTCGTACATATTTTTCTGCTTCGAATAATATTTTCGCTTTCATTATTGGAAAATAAGGAAAACATTGGTCACATTCGAAAGGGAGCTACTTATGTGTTTATTTTCGGCTAGTATAGTAATTAGTAAAATTAATTTTCATAAGACCATCGTAAGGATAAAGTTTTCGCTTTCCATCAGGCGTGATCGAGGTCAAGAGAAGGCCCATTCAGCAATAAAAAATAAAAAGAAAAGTATTAAAAACTTATGGCAGTTTTAATTAGACAAGTTTGAGATAAAAAAACTCTTTTTTTACTTCGAGTAACGATTCTGTGACCGAAACTATTGAACTGAAGCAACAAGAGCAATCAATTCTAAGTATCAATTTACCTACTCAAGATGAAAATAAATTGGAAATTAATAAAGTTTGTTTGGCAGTTTGTTTTGGCTCAAAATGGATTACGCAAGGATGTTGTTGTTAGTTATAGTTCACTGACGATGTATCTTTTATCAGTTGGTATAACACAGCGTCAACACGACATAAGGCCACGTGCACACGGACGTAAAAATTATCGCGTACTGGATTTTCTACTCTCGGTGTTGAGCCGAGCTTTGAAAATCCAACAGAGCGCATCCAAGCGCATCAAAAAACATACGGTTGGATTTTCAACTCTCGGCGCTAAGCAGAGCGTTGAAAATCCAGTGTGCGAAAAAACATCGCCACGGGAAAAACTCGCCCGTGCATACCTGGGCTAAGTACCTATCGATATAATTACGTCTACACTATAAGTTTTTTAAGTGAAAACTTTTTTAGGCGTTCATCTTGCGCTCTTTTTGACAAGTGAACGAAACTTAACCGTCACGCTCGGGTCGGTTACGCTTAATCGGGTATACTCGGATCCAGTCGGTGGGTGACACTGAATCGTGTATATTCGGAACTAAATCGCATATACTCGGTTTCAGTCCTAAGGTTCACTTCTATCGCGTGGTAATAAGCACATGTGTGCTTATGACCATACGATAGAAGTGGAACTTCCTCTTTTTATGCTGGCAAGAATAAGTACGTAAGTATTTTATTTTGAAGCTCAATAAGTTTGAACGTTATCAATTTTATTAAACAAATACTGAAAGCGTTAAAATAAATGACTTTCCTTGTGCGAGGAGAGCTATGAAACAAATAGTTTTTATGTTCCATTTGAAGGTAGGTTTACACTCAAAGTTCCTGGTGATGCTACCTCTCGCTCATAACAGTATTACCAACCAAGTTTATAACACAGACAGTATAAATATTTGCGATAGCTGTGGCATAGCTTTTGACACTCAGGCATTCAGTAATATTCAAACTTAGATACCTCGACTTAGCATAGTTATGGGATTTCCTACAAATGTTAATCAAACATTCAAAGTTTTTCATGTCAGTAAACAAACAAGCCGAATTCATCGATAGGTTTGCTGCTGAATAGCAGCGATTGCAGCGAACCTATCGATGAATTCGGCTTGTTTGTTGAAGAATGAGCTACAAGTTATGTCGATACCTATCGAAACCTATCGATACCTAGAAGTGCCTACCGTTAATCACTATAAACAATCATCAAAAGATAAACTTGGTCCCCAAAGCTGATATCAGACGCTCCAATCGAGTGAATGGTTCACTCAAGTGAATGTTCACTTTGTTTCGTTCCACGTTTACACGACACCGTAAAAAATATATAGGAATGAATGTTCATTTGCTCCTTTTTTCGTTTTTTTCATGTTGTGTTCAGACGTTTCATAATCAACATATAATGTTCCCACTGCTGGGACACAGGCCTCCCCTCGGTGAGAGGGAGTGGGCAACACGCGGGCCCAGTGCGGGTTTGTAGATGTCACATGTCTTCGAATTTTTAGTTCTAGGACATGCCGGTTTCCTCACGATGTTTTCCTTCACCGTTTTGCGAGCAGTGGTGATGAAATAATTTACACAAAGTAAAGCGCCTGTCTGGGTTCGAAACTATGTATGACCTACGACTGGTAAGTCGCGCTCGTTACCACACACATCCACTCACTCGTCACTTTGAGTAAAATATAACAAAAAAACAAAATTAAAATCGGTTCATCCGTTCGGGAGCTACGATGCCACAGACAGACATACACACACACACACAGAGACACGTCAAACTTATAAGACCCCGTCGTTTTTACGTCGGGGGTTAAAAACAAGTAACGCGTCTAATATCTGCTTTATAAGCATCTGAATCCACCACCATCTATACTTTTAGGTACAGTCATGTAGAGAAGCACTAGAACCAGATAAACTTCTCACTCATTGTCTATAAAACGCAAGTTACGATACACGTGACATGCGGTCTTGAAAACATCGTTCCTCTTTTTCGTGTTTTCAGCTTGTATGTGGGTGGATTGTACAATAAACGCTTACAAAAGTATTTTAGAGAGCACTGACAATGTGTGCCTGGTAGATCATATATTTCTAAATCTCTTTGTACTCTCTCGACTAGAATTTAGCCAAAACTTTACTCATAATGATTTTGCTATTAAAGTAAGTTTTAATGCCTTTGTTTTACAAACTGATTCTCACTATCTGAGTGTTGTAAAGCTCATCGGGGGCCGTATAGTGAAGCGTTGAAGCTATCATTGTTCCTGTGCGGGAGCGAGATGGAGGTATACAGGATGAATAGCGCAATCCCCTTTTCGCCGCAGAACAATGATAGCTTTACACTTCACTACATGGCCCCAGTACTAAAGTACAGATTGGCAATTTCATCGCCCGATGTATATCATCACATGTGCGGCTTTGTATTATAGTTATCTATTGTTTAGTTATTCGGACGCGGCCTCCAAACTTTCCGACACTAACATAATAAACTTGACATATGAGTTTCGGTATGTCGTGTCGTACGTTAAAGTCAGTTATAATAACTTTTGAAGGCCCTAAATTTAATATGTCAATTTTGGTTGGGTTTGGACGATTAAGGTTATGTTTAGATAGCGTTTGACAGTTCTTGTCAATAAACGAAGGTGACGAGGATCGTTTGTATTTAATTTGGCTCTTTTTATTATGTTTCAACGGTAGTTCACGCTTTTCAGTGGGCGACAAAAAATATGTAGATACGAATATGTAGGTACCTACACAAGTCGACAAAACTTTTCATACATGTCGTGACACAACAAAAATAAAGTAAAATGAAATCCGAGTGCTTCCAGCGAGAGATGTCCAAAAACAAAATTAAGTCACTATTTTTTACTCCTGCAGAAATGTTCTAGGAAATATTAGCTATGGCAGCAGATAATATATCTCTGACGCCGACAGTACCTGTGACGTCACGGTACAATAAATCGTTTTATACCCTCCATCAACAATAGAGTAGGGTAGGTAGGTAGGTAGGTATAGGTCTTCTGAGGAATGCTTCACTTCCATTAGTCCGCCATGCGGCGGGACCCGCCCGGGGGACCCGAATGATCTGTTATACTAATGAAAATACGATGAATAAACATTTTTTATTTGAAAGGATTCATCGAAGCGGAAACTGTTGATTGTATTTTTTTAATTCACTAGGTGGTTTAGCCGCTTATCAGGCTGTTTAAGTAATACGCTAATAGCATTAAAATATTATTTAGATAAAGGTTTTACGACTTACAAAACAAGACGAAGTCACTCTATTATATTATACGACTTTCTTGTTTTACCATTTAATTAAAAGACTTTGAGGACTGTTCCTAAAGATCCTGTAATAAACAGTCGTTTATTTTCAAGTCTCATTTATTTTTCAAGAAGCTGGTTTTGAAAATATAAAAGAATTTTTACTCTAAAATCCGGACTCTTTATTAAAACGTAATGAACAATACTTGGCGCGGTGTGCCGAGCTCTGTGAAGATAAAACGAGGTATGAGGACATATGTACCATTCCCTGCCCGTTGTTCCCCCTATTATCTCATAATCTCGGCTCTATTAGCAGACGGTTTCAAATGCAGACACGTTTTTAAACGTTTATGTGCGCTTTAATCTCGGTCTTATTACCCTTCTCGCGTAGCATGACCAATTCTATCTCTATTCTACCAAAAATAGACAATGTTCTTTCTATTCAACTTGACATCTCTTCTGCCCGAGCACGGGCCGACCCGTAGACTTGCGTTTCTATGAAGACAAAGACATTTATTCTTTCCATAGCAACGGGAAGCGAATTTTAAAATCAATATAGATTCTTGTCCAATGTGACCTAGACTACTTATTTGACATTTGTTGAGAAACCCCAAAGTGTCAAACGTAGAGAAAAATTGGTCGTCATACTTGATATTTTAGATTGTTGTCCACTGAAGAATAGAGCATTTCTTGTCTTCATCGCCATGCTTAAGACGGTATAAATCTTTCTACAGTCTGTCATTTTGTCTATTCTTCTGTCGGCAAAACCCGTTTCTATGGTGGTCATGCTACGTGTGAAAGTTTCAGATGCAGGAATTTAAAAAAAGAATGTTCTATGTTTAAATATACTCGCTTGCTATTTTATCTCCTATAAAGCGGAAAGTCCCTGATTTATTTATTTTTCTGAGCGCGGGTCAAAGATTGCGCGTTAATATTTAAATATTGTTCGTTTTTATCTTTCTGATACATTCGGGATTCCCTTGTGTTGATATCATAATAAATAGGTTATCTGTAGTTGGCCGTTTCTGGGTATTTTTAAATAACTTCCCACAACAAATAGACAAACACTTTGGATTTGAATTCAGAATTCTATTAACCTGCCGCTTCTGTGTTTTTTAAACAATTTTTTTTTATTTCCTAGCAAACGGTTCATAATTATTTCTGAATCGTTTACATCTCGAACCGTTTTTATTTGGAGAGTCGGCGAACGAATCATTACAAAATACGTTTACGTTGAAACTAACTTTTTTGTAGCAGCAGCTACAAAAAAGTTAATTTAAAAAACATGAAAAAATGTATGATGTTATTATACAGTGTCGATTAGGTTATCACATTAAAAAGTACAGCGGTTATTATAAGTTGTTATCAGTCTGGTAAATAATAACAAAATAACGAAATTTTACTAAAAATAGAAAACTGAATTTTTCTAACAAAATAAATACTTAGCTTAAAAATTGGTACGACATGCGTGTGTTTATTACGTTGTTTCAATTAATGTGATAACCTAATCGCCACACTGTTATAACCTAAAGCACTAACATCTTGGATTCCGGGGAAATAGATAAGCCACGAGTATGCAAGTGCATGTGTTGCATCTGTTGATTCTGGGTAACGAAATAGGTATGTGTGTGTACAGTACCTAGCTAATATATCTACCTACATAAGTAGGTGCTTACCTACTTGAGAGATAATGTTTCGTCAAGTTTATCTTGTGCAACAGGAGGTCGCTTACTCCCTAACCACGAAATCCGTGGCTTCGGCCGAAGTTACGGCCATAAGATTAGTTTAGGACTGATCGAAGAATTAATAACATTACGATTTTATAATTGTCCCCATCCCGATGTGTTTTTACTCGTCCGAAAAAGTTAATTAATCGGGTGTAGGGTTCACTCCAAAGTTTCGAACTACTTACTTTCGGACGAATCCGTAATTTTCGTTAACGTACGTAGAGAGTTGGCCCTGGTATTGCCAATTTTTTTTTTGCCAAATCGGTATTTACAACCATTAAAATTTGAGTAAAGTTTGAGTAAGCTGGATTCTTTCGTAGATAATAATTAGTAGTTTTGTGTTTTTACAACTTATTTGAGTTTCAAATTAAGTTTATGTTGATAGATAGCCATAGAAAATGTATTTTAATGAAAATACGTTGTTACTTTACTAATAACAATAAAGAAGTCTAGTTTCGTCGAGTAATCCCCGAAAAGCGGGACTGTGACTGTCCCGTGTGGGACATTTAATTTTGGGCTAAAAAGCTGGCAACTCTGATAGGTCCCCAGGTGTGATCCACGAGTATATCACAAGTTATGAAGTTTCTAATTTGGCTTACAATAAAGTCACCTAAATGTGAAAGCGGCCTTAAGGTTCAATATCGCAGCCAACCCCTCTTTCAGACAATCTTTGTAATATTTAATAAGAGACACAATCATAATCCCGTCTAAATAAGACACCCCGGAACATTGAAAGCGGTTTTATTTATCTCACTTCTATTAATATTGCGGTCTACTTTTATGGCCCGAAGTGTAAGCAAGGTCGTAAACTTGTCTATTCTTGCTCATGTATTGTATAGAGCTTTTGTTTGTGTATAGTGGTGGAATAAAACCAGGACCACTTTTCCTACAATAGGAAGCAAAAACATGAAAAATCTGTAAAAATATGTATTCATCAATATCATCGTCATTGCCTTGTTCCACCCACTGCAGAGTATAGTCCGCCTCCCTTTTATGCCATGATTCCTTGGTCTGTGCGACTGTCGTCCAGGTCTTCCCTGCGACCTTCTCTAGGTCGTCCACCTACCCTGGCTATAGATCTGCCTCATTATATCGTTTTTTTGTCAACCATTCTATTACTGCTTCTTGTCGATCGAAAATTAAACAATCTTAATGTTTATAACGTGGGCAATTAAAAAAAAAAATAGAAAAAAAAAATAACCACTTTTCAGGTTTAAAGTGGCTGAGGTCGTAGGTACAAACCCAGACTGGCGCTTTACTTTTTGTAAATTATTTCATCACCACTGCTCTCAAAATGGTGAAGGAAAACATCCTGAGGAAACCGGAATGTCATAGAACCAAAAATTCGAAGACATGTGACATCTACCAACCCGCACTGGGCCCGCGTGGTTGATATATCGGACCAATCCTTCTCACAGAGGAGACGGAGGCCTGTCTTACAGCAGTGGGATCATTTTATTTATTTATTTCAAGCGACGCAGGCCCATAGATATTTTAGGCTGATTAAACAGGTTTAAAAGCTTAAGCTTTCCAAAGTCTTTACTTTAGCGGGCACAAGTTACCAGCAGGGCTGCAACAGCCAATCGGCATTGCCATTGACACGCTATAACATACAATTTGTTCCAAATCAACGAAAGATACACGTGTATTATGCAAACCCTCGTTTAAATTCTCGATTTTGCACCCCAATACAGGAGAGCTGGAAGCGAGATTCCCCCGAGATTTGCGTCGAGATAAATAGCGGATAATATTCTAATGTTATAAGTCTGACGATATACCTGTTTGTTTATTGCCGGAGCTTAGAATATTCTGCTACCCATTAGGATAATGGTTTAACGTCTGTTTGTAGTTCTGAGAAATGACTTTATGGTTATTAGTTGAAATGTGAATACATAAAATTAAAAACAAGTCTAATAATGTTGGTTTGCCCTTGTGAGTGTTCGTTTTTGTCTGTGCTTGTTATCCTGTCTGTATGCTTTTACGTATCTGTTTGTATATGAGTCTTGTTACTTGAATTAAACTAATTTTATTTTATTTATTTATAATACTACTAGCGGACCCGGCAGACGTCATCCTGCCCGGTTGAGTCATCATATACCAACAGCAGCGCCACCTACCGGGTCCAATTGTGTTTTCAAACCATCCAGGAACCCGTTGAAATATACACACAAAATTTCATCCCAATCGGCTCAGCCATTCTCGAGGTTTAGCGAGACAAACGAACAGCAATTGATATTTATATACATATATAGATTATTATTTATTAGCATATGCATAGCATGAGCATAGGACTATAAAACATTACAGTGTCACCGAATTTACATTAGTAGGTATGCGAAATTTCAGCTCAATCGGATACCAACAATTGGTTGAGAAATGGTTTGCAAATTTTGAAACGGACAACTTGCTTATACGAACATTGCAAGCTGTAAAAAGAAAATAAAAAAGATTTTATTTTTTAATTCTTGTTTTTGACTTGTGTTTGCTTGTCGCCAGAAATTAAAGACCAAAAAAGTACGACGAATTGCGACCTAGGTAGTTACTACAAAGCTCTTTTCCTTTATGGAATAATATAATAACGTTCCCACTGCTGGGACACAGGCCTCCTCTCTGTGAGAGGGAGTGGGCCATAATCCACCACGCGGGCCCAGTGCGGGTTGGTAGATGTCGCAGGTTTTCGAATTCTTCAGTTCTAGGACATGCCGGTTTCCTCACGATGTTTTCCTTCATCATTTTAAGAGCAGTGGTGACGAAATAAATGACACAAAGTCTTACGAGTTGTAGGTTGTGGGTTCGAACCGAGGCAGGCGCTTTACTATGTGTAGGAATAACATAATAGGTAAGATATTAATATGAGCCGTATATTACTGACCTACTGCATGTAAATTGCAGATAAGAAGCTGTCATAACAAAAACTATCCGACCCTTTTTTTTTTTTGGGTGGGAAGTCATCAAATGACTTCTCCCGCTCTGGGCTGAGCGGAAGGGCGTGTATCTTTTACTGACTAAAACCCACCCATGTTCCTTCAGTTGCCTGTGCCAGGGGCCACGGTATCTCTTTCGAACAACCCGCGGCCCTGGCAGGCATCGGCCCTAGCGGACAAAACTATCCTGACAATCGTTCCATCTTCGTTATAATGTGTATAGGTAAGTTTTTTTCAAGAACACCTAGTTTACCGGGCAGGATTCCATTGCGAGCAAGTAACGCGCGGCCATTTTTTTATTGCCCGACCGTACGGTCATCAATTTGAAGTGGAACGAGCTCAACACGAATTTCTTTTGGTATTGACGAAGCTAAAGCTACGATTTTATTCGATAAGCTTTTGTAGATGAGCAGTTTTAATTTTTAGATTCAGATTCATTTGGTGAAGAATGAGGGAAAGTGTGAATGGCCTCTATTAGTTACACATATTGTTTGTATTTGCTATTATATGTTCATGATGACGATGTGTTAATTTTTTATAACCTATCTACAATATAGCTCTTTACGTGGCTTATTGGCTATCTGGTTAAGGTTTTATTCCGGACCCTGGTAGTTTCGCATGGTGGCGTGGCCCTGTCTTATAGTAGGTCAGATCCGTACTCCGACCCGCTGCTCGCAGATCCGCTCTGCCTAGCTTTTTCTAACTATGTAAGGTTCACTCTCTGTCGAATCGTATGCAGCTGAATACCAGTATTTTACATGGAGCACCTACCTATCTGACCTCCATAACTCAGTAACTGGGCAATACGATACTCCTTTGAAAGCTTGGTTGTCAGACATTAGGGTCAGATCCGTCTCTGGTATCAGATCTATTAATTTTTCTCTATGTACCTATTTATTTAGTAACGAATAACATGTAACCAAATAAGATTGCAACTCAAATGCAACAGCATGCTACATGTTCAACCATGCAACAGCATTGCGCTAAGTGTTCCGAGGCTTCATGAATAACGTCCCAGTAATGCCCTGTAATGACACGTCAACAGTTCCTAACAACCTATTACAATTTGTACTGAGCTCGTTCCGAACTGCGTTAGCTTGGAACTGTTTCTGTATCTACTACATGGTGCATATAACAAGAATCTCTATAAAGTCCCATATTATTCTTCACAAGATAGATTAAGTGGGTTTTTGTGACTTGTCTTTTAGACTCAAATAAAGTCTTAAATTTTATTCATAAACGTTACTTAATGTTAAGTAATGATCACCGACTGTTTAACCATACATTTTTGATGTTTATAGACTTTATAGGTATCTTAACTTTAAGCAACGTTTATAAATAAACCCCTTAGTGTTTGGACTTTAAAAGGGAATATGAACTCTGAGTTTGTTTCCGCATTCCTTCTCAGGATTGGGCAGAGGTGTGCCTATAATAAACCCACATTGCATCAGAGGGGCAATTCTGGTAAATTTAAGAAGGTTCATAGTCTGATCTCAGTCTCAATCTGTCAAAAATACGTCAAATTTCCCATTTTGACAAGTTTTTGACATTTGTTTGTCGCCAAGATGAGACTGCGACTAGATTTTGATCGTTTTAAATTACGAGAATTGGCCTGCTGTTATGTTTAAGTAACAGTAACAGGGGGCGAGCCTATTGCTATTAACCGGGCACAACTCCACGCTCCTGGCTGCTACTGAGAAATTCCAGATAGGAAAATCCAATAACACTTTGACCTGGGAATCGAACTCAAGAAATCATGCTCAGTAGCGGTTGCGGCCACTAGACCAACAGGGCAGTCGGCCTGAGTAGGTACAGACGCCAGCAGGTCAAGCTACTCGAAACTGTCAAATTTTCCCAATCAACCTTGAACTTTAGTGCTTTAGTGATAAAGTTGAAAATCTATTAAAGAAATTTGACAGATTGTAGTAGCTGAGGTGCTGGCGTCTGTACGTCATGCTATTATATAATAAAAAGTTTTACCAAAAGAAAATTGGAAACTTAGTAGTTACTTAATTAAAGAATGCTGTGTTAAAATAATAAAAAACTTCTTCACTAGTAATTATACGTATTTATTTTACAAAGTAGATCACTTAAGAGGAAAAGAAATGTGCAATTTTTTTATTTAATTGTGTTTGGGTCCATTAAAATCTTTTGAACAGAATAATCATATTAGGTAAGCTTGTGTGTTAGCTAACTTAACTTTATGAAAATTTAATTATACACGAATGCAGATAGATATATTCTTGAGGCAGTCTTGAGGCAAGCAAAAGGCGCTACTTTGGGCCTTATTAGGATAGGGCTATGAACCTATGTAGTTTCAAAATCATTCTAGCGGATGAGAAAGTTCAGTTAGGTACACTTGTAGTAAAGCTATGTAAGTTGTTACAGAAGCTCTCGTAATAATGTTTTTTTTCAGCCCCAGATTCGAAAATTGTTGGCAACATTTCAAAGGGAATTTCGAGGCAGGCAACTTTTTTCCGCAGCGGTTTTCACCCATTCATAACATTTCGTGCCTAAATGTAGTAAAGTAAGGTGAGCGTAAAATATCTGTATGGAGATTATATTTATGGAACTCTTCACAAAATTACAGGTTCGCAAAATAACAGCAAACAAAATTTGTTGTTGAAAATTACAGTGTTATTTTTGTTACTAGTATCATAATTATGGGCGTGTAAAACAACACTGCAACTTATTTCTGTCTATATTTTTGTATTAAAAAGCAGACCGAAAAAGGGACGAAAAAGTTTTTATGCCATGAAAATAACAAAATGAACAAAACGTACTGGATACTTTATTCGAAAAAAATTTGGAATGCCATTACTTGACAAAGAAAAAAAAGTTAATGGCATCTTACAATTTTTTTACCCAAAATGGCCAGTATCTACAGAATTCTATAGAACAAAAGAGGTTGAGCGTCAATTTCTCGCAACCTCTATTCTGGTGAGGCTCTGGGTGGGACCTACCATTACCTAATCCCAAATAGATGATAGGTAACGTAATAAAGGCAGGAAAGTAATAAATTATTAAAACTCTTCTATTAGTTTAAAGTTAATAAAATATAAGTGAGATTTTACGCCTTCATACTTAAATTTTATTAAGTCTTCATACATAAATTACATTTTCACCAAACTTAAAGTTGAAAAAAGAATGACGTATTCATTCTTTTTTCAGCTTAATAAATTAATTAAATCTTTTATACACTGCCTTTTGTACAGTTTTATTTTACAGTGCATTTTTTTCATCATTCTGTTCAGGTCTAAGACTGGAATACGTACCCACATTCTAATAATACCTTTTTACCATGCGAATAAAGCACCTTACGGAAAGAAATCGCCTATTCTATTATGGAATCACGTTTCAAAACAAAGAAGGCTTGTGTACAAGTATGTGTGTCAGACGATGTTACCGAGATAAAGAGGCGGATGTGGGCCGGAACCGACCCCGCAGCGCACTTATCTGAAAAACTCTTAAGCGCAATCACGAGTCTGGGCCCTTGGCGACAACATCGGTCGGTAGTCGGTACCTATTATGCTCCTGCTTTAATAATATGTGCGTTGATGTTAACGTCAGCAAAACTGCCTTAAGTATGGCGTTAAAAATAGCCTGTTAAACGATTGGTTACATTAATGTGGTTCCCCTCCAAAAGTTATTGCAAAAAAGTCAGTGCGTGGGCTCATGTTTACGATAATTACAAATAGTAAAGTTGAAAGGAACGGAACAAGGATAAGGTGCATGGTATGCGAGTTTTTTTTACAGTTGACAGCTGACGCACAGCTTAAACAGCTGGGTCTAGTCCAGACGCCAGAACATCAAGCTACTACAAACTGTCAAATTTCTTTAATAGATTTTCAACTTTATCGCTAAAGCATAAAGGTTCAAGGTTGATTGGTGACAGTTTCGGGTAGCTTGACCTGCTGGCAAAACAACAGAATTTTTTCACAACAGTTCCTTATACTACGAAGATAAGCACAAATGGAGAATTTTTGAACGTCCATATAATGGGGTTCAAAAAGGGATGAAAGTTTGTATAGAAGTTAGTCATTTTTGCTGATGGAGAAACCCATCGGGCTAACGGATTGTTCATAAAAAAAATACAATAGTTGGCGTTGTATTTGAGTGTGATTGTTTTGCATCATATAACACGTGTGTTCATGTCACTGTTCACTGACATGCTACTGACACACTTTACATTCCATTACTTGTAAAGGCAGCATTATGAACATCTGTCATGCATGTCACTTTACGCGTACATTCACCTCAATATGCCACATTTCCCTAAAATTGTCTTTTATTGCCTTATATTTGTCACATCGTGAGGAACAAAGAATGATGAGGGAGAAAAATGTTTCGGATGCGAAGCGTTCAAGTGTGCGCTGATAACACCACAACTAGTACGAAAAGTTGATTTAAGAAGGTTGTTTAGCTTGGATGGGAGCTTCGTTTTGCGTAAAACTTAAAATATGTCTGAAACTTACTCTATTATCTATGTTGGCGACTGGCTGTGGTGCGACCTTTTTTGTACTATAAATGTCATGTTTTTTAAATATAGTTTTTTATGTTCTTTTTTTGTTTGCTTGGTTGCGGTTGTTACGTCTGAGCGGTTGTCAGGTCATTGTCTTAATTTTCTAATATAAATTTATAATATTGCTATACGTGTTTCTATCGTTTCATTTCTACAGTCCACTATCAAATACAATCCGCTAGCTATCAATCTATATATACTCCAACTTCGATCGAACCGCAAGTTATTATAGTTAGTATTTGCAACCTATGAACAGTCTGTTCACGGTTATTTTATCTCTGGCAGCAACCTAACAGCAACCTTATTTTAACGGGAATAAAGATCGCAATCATTTTGATAGACTTGTCAGTAGCAGGAACCTAACAGCAACCTTATTACAATGAGAATAAAGATCACTGTGATTTGGACAGTGAAGTAAAATCAGAGGAAAAAAATTAAATTAAAAACTAAAAAAAACCCCGACAAACATAGCTTAGAACACTCTCGACTGATTCACCTTTCAAACAAAATCGAAATCGGTTATTCCGTTCGGGAACTACGATTACACAGACAGACACACACAGACACATCAAACTTATAACACCCCGTCGTTTTTGCGTCGGGGGTTAATAACTGTGAACGGACTGTATTTTGTTTGCAACCTCCTTGTGGCTTCAAAAATGAAAGAATGTCTTGAAAGAGACGTCTATTAACTTTGAATATGACGGCTTAAAAAAAAAAGATAAGAGTGAATATTCTTTTTCTCTCTCTCTCTTTATCTTTTTATATCCTTTTCTTTATTCTACACCAGCCAGCATTTTCTTTCTTTCATTTCCTTATTAGCCCTTAGTAGGTGCGAATACACGAACGATCAATTTTTGTCACCAGTTTTTCTAGCGACATTAACCAGCACTTTTTCCTCCTCCCCGCCAGGTGGCGTCCCATTACTTTCGATTCAATGCGCTCATTACCACAGAATACACCGATAAGCAAAACGAAAACAAATACGTTGAAATTAAACGTCCTTCTGTGAAGCGGTCGTTTTTGAATGATTTGCATTTAAAGTGGAGTAATTTGGGTCAGTGAGTACAAAGCACAGTGTAATGTTTGCTGCGCTCATCCGGCGGAATCCGGCCCTCTAACCGCTTTGCTTCAATGTTCTTTTTTAGGGTTTCATACCCAAAGTGTGCGAACGCGACGGGACCCTATTACTAAGGGAGCGCCCACGAGCTACTTTTGTCTCAGCAATTTATTTGTCCCTCACATTAAAAGTATGAAAGTGCTGTCTTTGTCACGTCGATACATGCGCGCACTTAAGTACATACAAACCCGTAGACTTGATGTGAGAGGTAAAAAAGTTGCTGGGCTACTAAATTGCTCGTGGGCGTCCTCCCTCAGGCTCCGCTGTCATTTGTGTCACAAAGCTCTATCTTTTGAACCTTAATAGGTAGACACTTAAATTTTCAGAGTATGTAATACTATGACCGCTATAACAACAAATAATAAAAAATAAAATACAAGAAACGGGTTTTTTTACTAAAGTATTAAAAAAAAAATGTAGTGCTAATAAAAATATTGTTCGGTGGTACGGAACCCTTCGTGTGCGAGTCCGACTCGCACATAGCCGCTGTTTTACGCAAATATGTAAGATGTGGGGGCTTAGCGAGGGAAGCGCTGAATTTTCTCTGTTACGTTGTTCTTGGCTGCCTGAGAAATTGCCTTTGAATATGTAAGAGGTATTGTATGCAAGGAGATATTATTTTTGGCACGCCTGATTTAATCTGAAGTTGTCAAAAAAACACGCCGATTCATACATTACATGCCTATTTAATCTCACGTCTTTCACGGCATAAACTACAGAATGCCACCTGAAACGATCCTTACCTACTATAGTACTTTTATCTCAAGAAGCGACTTGTGCTTTACTAGTACTAACCGAGTGTACAATCACGCTGCGAATGTGTGCGTGAGGACGAGTAGCGTCAACACATAACACACACACACACTTCTGACTTCACCATTGTACACACACATTCACAGCGTGTAACCATAAGTAAAGCGCGCGTCGCTTCGTGAAAAATACTATAACTAATAGTATTTTTGGAAATCTAATTACCGATACATAATTAGATTTTCCGATATTGTGTTTGACAGAGTGCCCATCACATGAGCATAGTTTTTAGGGCTCATGGCCGACGCTGCGTCACAATATTGCCAATATTGTCACCTATTTATCAATTATTGGAAAAATGTTCCAGCTTTTTTATTTTCAGTGTCTCTCCACTCATAAAAGTGGCTATTAGCCCTTTGTTATAAACCAAAAAAACTCCATAATACGACTTTATCAGAACTCATTCACGCAGTTTTCACGCGATTAACCATGATATGGCGTATAAAAAAATCCATTTTGTTCATGTATCACGGTACATAAAACTCGGTTCTAATCTCGTTGTTTGAAACACGAGGGGGGGCGATATGACTAAAAACACTTTTTCAAAGTTAATTGTCCTAACTTGGGCAGCGCTAACTGATTTACATGCAAATTGAAATAGGTCAATATTAGCAGAGTCGATTTAATTTGTCCTTTCGGTGCCGGGTACCCGGGACCAGTGGATATTGCTGAGTTTGACTGTTTTTCTGGTAATATTACAGAACCGAAATTGGATTAAGTATTGCGATATTGGTTTCTTTACTTTAATTTGATTATTTTACAAAGGGTAGGTATTTGAGTATATTAATTAGGGGTTCCATAACATCGCGCTTGTATTTCCCGAAGTCTTAAGGCAGAGGTGGACTATTGTACACCCAAATTTCGCCTGTTATGTTTAAGATGTAATAGGGCGCGAGCCTATTGCTATTAAACGGGCACAAATCCAGACACCGGGCAGCTTCTGAGAAATTCCAGATGGAAACCACCAATAACGCTTTACCCGAGCTAGGAATCGAACCCAGGTTCTCATGCTTAGCAGTAGCGCTTGCGACCACTACACCAATGTTCATACTACATAGTACATTCATGTATATTGTAATCCTTAGCGATCTTAGCATTCCGTAAGCCCACGTTCGCACGGACGTAAAAATATCGTGATTTTATCGCGCACTGGATTTTCAACTCTCGGTGTTGAGCCGAGCATTGAGAATCCAACAGAGCGCTTCTCAGCGCGTCAAAAAAACACACTATTGGATTTTCAACTCTCGGCGCTAAGCAGTGCGTTGAAATCCAGCGCGCGAAAACAGACGCTATGAGAAAAACGCGCCCGTGCCTACCTGCGGGGTAATCGCGTAACACACTATCAGTAACAATGGGGTTCATTTTCACAGTTCAACTACATTCATTGCATTATTTACGTTGTTGAGCAGACACATTTTTTGAACATAATTTATGGTGATGGGCTAAGTAACTGCAAGTTGTTTATTTAGGTAGCTAACGAGAACGAAATAATGTAAGTAAATACTTCATTCTTGAATGGCTATGCTCTTAATTTCCGTACCAGTCATCCGGTTGATAGTATAACAAATAGCCTATTGTTTCTCGCAGGTTCGCAAACTGTTTCGACGAGTGCCATTTCGAATTCAAATCTGCGACCATTGTTGATGCATCTTGAAGAACGCCACGCTATCTACCAAATTTAGTGGATACGTAAATTATAAGGCAAACGTCTTCTTCCCCTCTTCCATTCTTACTGTCGCCGAGGGCCAATCTTTTAGGTAAAAGTTAGCTACTGCAGCTTCCTCTTTTGAAGATTGTCGGCTGCTTAACCGGCTTTGCCTGTGGGTGTGGGTGCCTCAGTTAATTAAGGCATCCAGCCAGGGCTTAAATAACTTAAAAACTAAGCGATTACACGCGAAGGGCACCCTCTGTGGGGTACGGACCTCGGCTTAGGGCGTCGCTGGGGGAAGGCAGCTACGGACAGGCTCACCCCGTAATCTTATTTCATTATATGCTGAGATAGGAGCCTTTTTGGTGTCGCGTAGGGTTTTTTCACCACCTGCCCACTGCTACTTCAGTCTTGCAGATAAATGGCCTGCGAGCCTAATTGCAGTAGGTATTCAACTTCTAAAACGATCATTAAATTTCATTTCTAAAATACTGCATTCCATTGCCCGCTGGACGGAACATGCACTCTGCTGCCCTTATCTTAAATATTTATTCATAATTAACATCCCTATTATCCGCCATCTCCAGTTTTCACCTGTGTCTAGCAATTTCATCTATGTAGATAGGTAAATATTTTACCGTTCCTAAACAAGTGCACATGAACACGATCCGCTTGCTCCGAGCTACTGAGTCTGAGTACACATTACAGCGCTTCGCCAATTGAATTCAAGGTCGCTGCCTCGCACCCTGAAAGCCTGCGGTGACTGTGTGCTCAGGGACTTGGCCATGTTTGTGAAGACATATACTTACACAAATATGCTTCAGCATTGAAATCTGATTGTGTTATGTTACTAAACTCGCTGTCCGTGAAACATTGTAGTTTGGGTGGAATATAAATTAGGATTTGATGTAATGCGGGATCGAAAATTAGGTTAGTAGTTGATATATCATGCTAACCGTAGTATGGTTAATATTGTTTTAAATTCAAAAAGATCTATGTTACGATATGATGGTCTTCAAATTCTACAAAGAGATATCTACACAACTGTTGAATAAGCTTGCTAAGAATATCCGCTTTTACTGCTAAAATATCAGCTGAAATAAAAATTTCGTGCTCAAAGCGAGACGCTTCGCGTCCGGTACAGCTGGGCTGAAGAAGAAAATCAATAAGCACTGTTCACTTTAAGCGTGTGTCTGTCTTTATAGGGTGTTAGCAAAATCGTGTAAATATTTTAATCCACATCATCTGCTATAACAACTTAGATTATACCTCAATGAGATTTTAATAAAATATTTATTTATTCACTATGAAAAACATAAATAAATAGAAATGCGATGAATCAGCTGAAGGCATGTTTTTTTTAGTTCAATCTTAAAATTATTTCATACAGGATTATTCTATATCAGCAGAAGCTGGTAAATTACAGAAATTCAATAAATAAAACCCCTGTGTGCGTCGTTGTTGGTGACGATAACAGTCTCCATTAAATTCTTATCCTTCTTATTTACCCGATATCCCATCACGTTGAAGGACTAACTGATTGGATGTTTCCCCTAGAAAAATCCCGTTAACTTCTGTTGGTGAGTCTTCACAAGTTACGAGACCAAGTGGATTTTCCTCGTCAACTTATCAACGTATGGAAGTTTGTAGCAGCTTGTCAGTTTATACGGGTCATATCTACTGAGATACGGATTCTGACGAAGATATTATGATATAGCCCTCTCCTGCCTTTTGTTTAAAGTAGGTCGATAGTTCAACAGGTTTCGGTTGAAGTTAGGAGCCTCTAAAGTTTAAGAGCAAGGCGCCACTGACCCGTTTGAATTGAAAACGTGAAATATAAATTGTAAATTCTTTTTGTGGAGCAGGAGCAATGCCAGGTTTAGGTACTGCAAATTTTTATGCTTTCCTGCAGGTAAGAAGAAATTGTTTTCTGCCCTGAGGCTTTCCTCATTAACGGACTTCAGGTACAGTTATTTAGTATAGAAGAAAGACCGTCATGGGTAGCGGGATCGTCCGAAAGGGTTACCGCTGCCCTGGTACATAAAGGGCTGAACTGCGGGAAAGAACACTGGTGGGTTTTAGTCAGTAAGAGTCTGACACTCCCTTCTGCTCCACCCAGAGCGGGAGGGGGGGTCATTTGATGATTTCCGATACTCAAAAAAAAAAGGTACAGTTCTAGGTATTTTACAAATAAAGTAACAGTTTTCTTATTTATTGTCATAAAAGTCTAGTGTAGTAAAAATAGTACGAAATCAGTAGAACTATGCTCCTTAGAATATTTAAATCTGCAAAAAAAAAATCTTCTTTTTATTTTTAATCACTGAGCTATCTGTTACTAAAGGATTAGAGCAGTACCCATATAAGTCTGTCTATAGAAATGTAGTCATTAAACATCGCAGTTCCACGTTCTACTTAACCCTAAAATAAAAACGACCGAGTATTTAATAAAAATGGCTTCTGAAAGGCTGCCAGTGTCAAATGACTGCAAGCGATAAAAAAAGTTGGTACAATAAGTTTGTGATCGACAGGAGTGAGCACATTGGCTCCGTGATAAATGACTTTCTGATCTCACCGAGATAAAGAGTGATGGTGGAAGCAATCATGTGCCCAGAATAGGACCAACGACCATTTTCGGTAACATCGGAATATATAATTTAACTTCATTACGTGTATAATAGATTTTCAGTTACCTTTTCATATAATTTTCGTGACACCTTCGGAAAAATTATAGCTCCATTATCAGAAATCGACATTGGACGGTCGATTTGTCTTGTGCTGTCAGTTTCAGGTATCCTTTCGAAGGACTATAATTTTATGGGACTGAACTTGTACGAAGGGTGCTTAAACCTCGCATTAATGAACGCGGTTGGATAAGCCGTTTAGAAACAACGTTATGGCATGGGGAAAGAGTGCGATCAACTTGTTTTTATCCTCTTTTACAACGGTCAATGTCGGGTCGCGGTAAGGACCACGAACACACACCAATATATTTTTCTTTCAGTGTGGTCTTAGGAAAATTGTCAGTCAACTAAGGGATACGGAATTTCGTTTAAGTGCTACTGCGCTGGCTAAGCTATAAAAATGTTGAAATCGGACGCATGCTTACATATTGATGAAATCGTAAAATGTTTTCTGCCAGAAGGAGTCCATTGAATTTTGAAAGCGAATGTTAAAGTTTTCGTTTAAGAGTGGGACATAAAGTAAGGATCCGAGTTCATTTAGAATGGCGGATGGAAAGTGTGATTGGGCTCAGCTGTAAGCTGTTATAATATAATTGGGTTTCTGCGGAAAAAATGGAGGTCCATGCGCCTATAATGTTTTACCACAGACTTTTTTAGACAGTAGGTAGGTAGAATCAGATATTTGACGTTAAGGAAGTTAAGACGACATTTTTTAATGAAATAACAAAGAACTGTGGTTTTTGTAGACAAAAACATCTATATAAAAATCTTCCTTAAACATTCGGTATGTTTAAGGAAGATTTATATTTTATATTGATGTTTTTGTAAATGGTAAATGTTTTTTTATTACAAAGCATCCCAATTTTTGTTTATGGTACCTATCTTTTTTACACAAAGCCCCAATCAAAATGTTCTGTAGGTATCGACAGACGGCCATCCTTTTTCATAGCGGACATTAAATAACAATATTAAAAAGTAATAACTTATTAAAAACAGAAAGAGGGCTTTTACGCGGTTTGTTTTATTCTAAGAGTCTTTTGTTTATATTATCATGTTTTAGGTTGTAAAAAAGTAGGGCATTTTTTAAACGAGAAGGGGAATTTGGGTAACATTATGCGGTACTGTAGTTGGTTGTATCTTTTTAATATTTTACGAGCTCAATGTCGCAGTCAGGCGCCATCTTGAAATCGTTTTGCATAAAGGGTTTGCTGTAATTTCTCTAAAGCGTTTGGGTGAAATTTAGAATGGTTTGGAATAGGTTCCGAAACGAATTAAATAAAATGGGTTGATCGAATGAAAATTGAAGTAGGTACTTTGATTAGTTTGATTATTGTAGTGGCGTAAGAAGGTTCGTGTGGTCGTTTCATGGTGGGCCTGTTGCTGGGTCCACAGCCGGATAAGATCAACTTGTTTAAAACCCCCCATCCTTATCTACCCCCCTTCCCCTACCCTTCTTTTCAGAAAATACTGACAAATAATTGGTAGCTTTAAAATTTTGTAAATAAACATCACAGAAAGTGTGATGTAAACTTTGCAGTTTTCGCAATAAAACTATAAAACTGGTTAAAATGATCGAATTCACAATATTCAGCGTCACGTCGTCACATTCGTTACCAATGTTGCCAATGCAAATATTTTCTTTTATGAATATGAAAACTGAACGCCAACATTGATACGTGTCCAACGCCCGCTCAATAGGTTTATTTATGAACTAGCTATTGCCTGTGGCACCGTCCGCACGGAAATAGATTTTATTTATTTATGATCCAACACAATCGTACTGTGGCATATTGCTTTTTTAATGTTTCGATATATAAATAAGACTTTTTGTGTGAAAAATGAACATTGTCCATCCATCATTTCAATGATGGTGTCATGAGTTTCCGATTGGAAATATTTTTTTGGGTGAAAAGTTTTAACGAGCTCCAAATCGTTATACTTAAAAGTTTATTATTTTTGATCTCCTCAATGTTGGATCACTTCACAGGTTTATTTGTGCGAAAGGAACCTCCCCATCCTCTTGTTGTAGGACGTTGGCGGCCTTTTGCGACATCCACGGTGGAGTATCTATTTTTTATTTAAGTATTTAGACGCCCAATGACACTAAAAAGAAGGGACTTTTGGGTAAGTAATAACAGCCACACGGGTCGATGGATGAGGTTAAGGTACGCTTCCCGCGGTTGGTCCGTGGATGGGTGACCATCTTTACATACGAAGACCCCTCCGTGCCTCGGAAAGCACGGTAAGTTGTTGGTCCTGGCTGTCATTCGTGGATCTTTGACATTCGCTACGGATCTTCAGAAGCACGAAATTCTAACAACCAGTCTTACCAAGGAGCATCGTATTATCCAGAAACTGGGTTGAGAAGGTCAGATAGGTAGTCGCTTAACGTAAAATACATGTACTCAGCTGCATCTGGTTAGACTGGAAGCCGACCCCAACATTGGGAATAGGCTAAGCAGATGATGGTGAAACGCCCAAAGACAAACAAGTCTGACACTTTTCGATATATCATTTACCCCGTAGGTACCTACCACTTCAGTATTACCCCATTAAGATAAGATGTTTCTAACATTATTATATTGCCTGCAAATATGTAGGTAGATACATACTACGAATGGCCTGTATGTGCCCAAATTGGTCGAATAAATAACTCGAAACAAAATATTAAACCATTTGCACGTCTGTTAAGGTGGCCGGACAAGCAATATTTTTTATTTTATTGGATCAAATAGTCCCGTATGGCCTGTTTGTTTACAAAATGTACCGTCGACTTATAAAAGTGTCTGGAAATGGGTTTTAAATGGCGATATGTCTGTTTGGCAATGCCCTTTATATTAGACGGCAATATTAGATAATATTTTTTTTTAGAGTATAAAAATTATGTAGGTATTAGGTACTTATGTTAAAACTGTTTGTGCTCCCCGTCACTTGTCCCTAAAGATTCATCAGCAAACCAGCGTCAGACAGCATCTGTCTGGCATCCATATTGAAATGAACGTTTTTAGCGCAGCCGTGAGGCACACACTATTGTAGTTAAAACATAATGTTCACTATTTTATTTGTATTTTACGAACTGTGTCCAAATAAACGTTGTTTTTTCTTTCTTTATATCAGTAAAATAGGCTAGCTACATAGGTTATGTAGGTTTAGACAAGAAAACATAACACTCACCATTAAAATTAAGTATTCACATTGAACATTCTTCTTATAAAAACAACACATAAACCTTTTAGTCTTTGAAGATTCCTAGAGCTCCGTTAAAAGGTCAAAGTAAATATTATATTAGAAAATGAACATTACGGAGGTTATTACAGCTGAAGCCCGAGTTTCCCCCAAACAGAAGAAAAAGAATAACAGGAAAACACTCAATAACTCAAAGGAAATTAATTTCCGGCGCTTTGTGAATTTTTACATCGTCTTAGACTTAACGTGGATTAACACTACGCAGGCACAGCTATTATAGGCTTGTGTTTTCAAAAGGGGTAGGATATGTAGTGAATTGTGTACGGAAAAGTCCCACCGTATAAGTCTTGGTCTTACTCTCGATACTCTTCGATACAGCATTGGTATCTTATGGGTATATCAACTGGTGATAAAAAGCTACTCCGCTCACAAAGCAGGCTGTCCTCCGCATAGGAGTAGCACAAAGGGCCATAGAACAAGCCGTGCTTGGCATAACCCTACTAGACCGAGTGCGTAACACCGAAATCCGTAACACCGAAATGCGTAACACAGAAATCGGCGTTCGAAAGTCTACGACGTCGGGGACACGGCGATGCACCTGAAGTGGATTTGGACAGGACAACTAGTTAGACGGGGAGATGGCCTATGGAGTAAAGCTCTGAGCAAATGGTGGTTAAGGTTAGGTCAAAGCAACCAGGGCCGTCCAAAAGCGCGTTGGGTTGACGATATCGTCAAAGTCCCGGTTCCATGGCTCCCTCATCCAGGTGTTGGATGAGGGAGGCATGGAACCGGGAAGTATGGCAGAAGAAAGGAAAAGCCAGCAGTGGGTGCTGATTCCAAGCTAAAATGATGATGACGATGATGGAACTCCTACTCTGAATCTGTTACTCTACTCGTACTCCGGACAGCAACAGAGAATTGCTTATCAGAAGAAAAGAGAAGTCGTTATAACACTATTCGCGCTCTATATTTCCACACGGCTTATAAATAGAGATTTATAAAGTTAATTATAATATGAATATATCAAAGACACACGCAGTAATTACATTCCAGGGCACCTTCATTTATTACTGGGCACCTTTTCCGGGCCACTTCGTAAAGCGAAGCGCTGTAAGCTCATGTTAATGCCGCTTTTAAAATCGCTGTAAAAAGAATCCGTGTTGGGGAATAATCAAGGTAACGAGGTTCCCTGTTGTCTGGACGCAAATCTTAAGGGCTCAATTGCGTCATTAAGGATAATTAACTACCATTTAAGACTGGAGCCTAAATTAACGTTGTAATTATGATGTGGCCTTACTTTAGTATTGCCCCTGGTAAAGTGGGGCTACCTCGACGAAATGCCACTAGGCTGTGGATGTGGATCTATGTCCCAAACTACCACCTCCTATCCAGCGGGGTAAGGGCGTAACACACTATCAGTAGCAATGGCTTTCATATTGACAGCTCAACAACATTCATTGCGTAATTTATGTTGTTCAGCAGACACATTTTTCGAACATATGAAGCAATGGATTAGCAATACCCTTCAAAATTATTCAGATTGAGATTGACAGTGTGGTATGCAATTAGGGTGCTGCCCTCTGTGTCCCAAAACATACATTGAAAGTGACTTCTGCCACCGATGACGCCGTAGAAGTGGCTAAGTTCTGCCAACAAGGTCTGAAATACTTCCGTGACAGCGGCACGAAGAAGCAGAAGTATTGGCTCGTTATCGTTAACTAGATGAGGTTCACTTGGCTGCAGCGCTGTGATCGCATTAGGAAGTTCTAGCGCTAAGATAGCTAGCTAGCTATCTTGACAAGGCTATTAAAATGGCTTGTGGTCGACTCTTATGGCTATCTGACTTTACTTTTTTGCCAGTATAGACACATAGTGTTCATAACTTGAATGTTGCAAGTATCTGTTATACAGGGTTATTTTTCAAAGACCAGCCAAATTTAAGGATGTGTTACAGACCATCAAACTGAACAACTTTCTCCATGGGACAAATAGCGTAATCGCGAAAATTTTATCAACTGTCCCATAGAAAACTTCAATATCTACTCGACCTAAATGTATGGGACAGCTGAATTTTTATTCGCGATTACGATGTTGGTCCCATGGAGAAAGTTGTTCAGTTTGATGGTCTGTACCACATCCTTAAATTTGGCTGGTCTTTGAAAAATAACCCTGTATTGTAAGCATGTTTACTGGTAAACTTACCCTCATAATTATCCTAGACAAAAAGGCTACCTAAGTTAAAATGGAATTGGGCGGGTCACGTCCGTCGCATGCATAGTGACCGCTGGGTAACAGTCTCCACACGGTGAATGATTCAACATGGACGGGCCGCCAAGGCCGGCCCAGGAAGAGGTAGCGAGACGACCTAGACGCGTACCGCAAGGGTTGGATCGAGGTGGCTCTGGAAAAGGACGTCTGGAAGGTTTAAGGATTTGGTGGAGGCCTTTGCTTAGCAGTGGGAAAGTGTAGGACAACAAAAAAAAAAACAACTTTTATAGATGTTGTGCTTAGTTGGTTATATGCTTTTAGACATAGGAACCCACAAAACGTAACAAGGTACTATTAGAATACGAAATCCTGGCTAAGCTTTTTCTGAGAACATTTTTCCATTATTCATGGTATAGGATCACATTTGTTAACTTAGTTGGTACTGTAATAATTGCCTCCCGACCGATTCCGGTCACGGTTGCCAATCTCAACGGAGATTAGCCAGGTACGCAGGAGATATTATAGTGCACAAGTGTGTGCGTAAACAAAGGAGCACTCTGTTCCTTCACTCTCATAGTCCGATGGGACGGCAATCCGACACGACCGGGAGAGATCAGGCGCAGGACCAACGGCTTTACGTGCTTTCCGAGGCACGGGGGTATCACACCACCAACTTTACGTGCTTTCCGAGGCACGGGGGTATCACACCACCAACTTTACGTGCTTTCCGAGGCACGGGGGTATCACACCACCAACTTTACGTGCTTTCCGCGGCACGGGGGTATCACACCACCAACTTTACGTGCTTTCCGAGGCACGGGGGTATCACACCACCAACTTTACGTGCTTTCCGAGGCACGGGGGTATCACACCACCAACTTTACGTGCTTTCCGAGGCACGGGCGTATCACACCACCAACTTTACGTGCTTTCCGAGGCACGGGCGTATCACACCACCAACTTTACGTGCTTTCCGAGGCACGGGGGTATCACACCACCAACTTTACGTGCTTTCCGAGGCACGGGGGTATCACACCACCAACTTAACGTGCTTTCCGAGGCACGGGGGTATCACACCACCAACTTTACGTGCTTTCCGAGGCACGGGGGTATCACACCACCAACTTTACGTGCTTTCCGAGGCACGGGCGTATCACACCACCAACTTTACGTGCTTTCCGAGGCACGGGGGTATCACACCACCAACTTTACGTGCTTTCCGAGGCACGGGGGTATCACACCACCAACTTTACGTGCTTTCCGAGGCACGGGGGTATCACACCACCAACTTTACGTGCTTTCCGAGGCACGGGGGTATCACACCACCAACTTTACGTGCTTTCCGAGGCACGGGGGTATCACACCACCAACTTTACGTGCTTTCCGAGGCACGGGGGTATCACACCACCAACTTCCAAACTCCAGGCTGTTGCTAAGAAATTCCTAATGGAAAAACCCAATAACACTATTTCCGACCCGGGAATCGAATCCAGGACCCCCCACGCCTAGCAGTCGCGCTTGCGACCACTAGACCAACGGGGGTAGGTACTGTAATACTAACATAGTTTTAAAACCTTTGTAACTAACTAAATAGTTATGGATGTACAGGAAAGGTATGTATACACTGGGCTTTATTCAAAAGCGATTTACTTCTTTATTTTTTAATGAAATTTTATTGTGTTACGAACATAGCATTTGCGAACCCATAGGTTTTTGTAATGTGTCGTATTTCAACGTTGCATTTGTTATTTCACGAAAAAATCGCAATTGAAAGTTGCTAAGTGTTGACATATTGGTGTTCGTGACTGTACTAACACTAGTGTTTAAACATTGTATTTTAGTACTAACAAATTGGATTTTATGATCTGAAAAATAAATAAACAAATGAATAGGTACCGAATTATAAACTGAAGCTTACCCACCAATATGATTCACTACAATAACACTACCAACATCGAACATGATTGCAACATTGCATGTCATGTGCAATGAGATATCGTTAACCGATAGGCAGTTGTACGGTTAATGTGGCTTGTATTTATTTTATACCGCTATCAACACCAACGTGTACCTAATGTTATGATTATGACCTCAGTAGGCTGTGGAGTGAGGGGGTTGAATCAGCGATATGATAACTATTGGTCTCAAGAGCTACTGCTAAGCATAAGGTCCTGTGCCCGATTCCCAGTTCGGACAAAGTTTTATTCGGTTTTCCTACCAGGAATTTGATGAAATTGACATGAAAGTGATAGGCTCACCCCTGTTACATGAGGCTTAAACTTTACCGGCGAAATGTGGGTGGGGAAACTATAGGTACACCTCTGCCTAAACTTTTGGGGTTACAGGCGTGGTTATATGTTAATGCAAAAATTAATAACAATGCAAGCTTATGATTGTCCCACTGCAGGGCAAAGACTTCTTGTACAGAGAAGGCATGAGCATTGTTCAACGAGCCTGCTCAAGGCGGATTGGCGATGTCACATTTTATATTTACTATTCAACTCAAAGTTTCCTACGGTGTTTTTATTCATTGATGTCCTAGTGATGTCCGAGATAAACTTAGAATGGAATAGATAAACATAATTTTTTTAAAGTTGCATTTAACTTGCTCGGTTACATGCAGGCAAAAATAGGAGTCTTCCTGCCTGTGTAGTATTGAACAGTCTGCTTGAGGCACATGATTGCACTCTCAGTTGACAGCCCAGGCCTAAAACCGAACTGGGCATCATGTAGTTCGAGGTGTTTAGCCAATTGCTTGTCAAGCAGACTGTCCAAAATTTTTGCTATGACAGGGGCCAGAGAAATGGGCCTGTAGTTGGAAATGTCAGAGACATTCCCGGTTTTATTTTCCACAATAGGCACTACCATTACATTACATTAGGACATCCAGTAAGTATCCGTGAGTAACGCACATGTTAAAAAACAAAGCGAGTACACGCGGCAAGTGTCCCCCCGCGTACCTCAGGTGCTCGATGCAGAGTAAATGTTGGATATTGGTACTTGTAGCTAATTATGTACAATCAAAGAAGTTTATTATTGAGTGAATTGACACCCTACGTCAATTCGCCGTGTTATAGTCATTTCATACAACTGTCAAAGAATGACATATAGGTACATACCTGACATAATATATTCCTACGGAAAATTTTAGTTGGTAAGTAGTCAGTTTGGTTAATAATAAATTTCCCTGACTTTACCAAACAGATTCCGTTGGGTGTACCTCCGCATTTAGCCCGAAGTAATTATGTTCTTATCTAACCAGAAGTGAAATTCTATGGAACGGGAAAAGGGGAGCGCAAAGGGAGGACGTGTCATCTATACGCGTGTTTAATGTTCGTGCATCTGTTTCATGTTAAATAGTTCCCACGTGACACTATCTTAGTATTAAATGTACAGTCACGAGCATAAGTATGTATACACTTGGCTTTATACAAAAGCGATTTACTCCTTTATTTTTTAATGAAATTTTATGTTGCTACGAACATAGTATTTTCGAACCCATAGGTTTTTGCAATGTTTCGTATTTCATTGTTGTTTTCGTTATTTCACGCAAAAATCGCTATTCAAAGTTTCCAAGTGTTGACATATTAGTGCTCGTGACTGTAGGTACATACGTTAGAATTGTAACAAGTGTGTAGCTGGTACCTGGCCAAGCTGTTGTGAGAATCCCTGAAAACACAAAAAGACATACATAGTGAGCAATTAAGAGAAAGACTTCGATTTTAGATCCAGTCTCCTACTACCATTACTCCGTTTAAGATAAGTCTTGAAGACCATTTCACTCCAGAACTAGGTACGACACATGTGCAAGATTTGTTCAGGACATATAGACCTCTTGGGTCACAATTCTCAAAGTTAGAAAAAAGAACTGAACTGAATCTAGGCCATGCAAATAAGAATACCTTTAACCTTAATAAAATTTCGTCAATAAAACGCTGACATGAAGAAGAACTGACCCTATTCGAATATCCCAAAGTTTAGCATATAAATTGTCTGTAGAAAGTTTTTTGTAACCTAAAGGGAAGGTGAATGACCAAATTAGTTTTTTCAAAGACAATGAAATAAAATGGTTGTGGAAACGGAAAATAAAACGAGAACAGATAACTGGCTTTTACTTAGGGCCGGTTGTTTCGAACGGTTGGTTAACGTAACATACGTACGTCAAATAATAACGATTACGTACTCGTTACTATTTGACATTCGACAAGGCCATTATTTTGTAATTATAAATTGAATCAATGCTTTTTTTGGTATGGCGACAGTTAGCGCCATTTTTAACATATACGCGTGGGTCAAGTGGACGTGAAACAACCCGCCCCTAGTATAATATTGAGGTATATGAAAGGATCCCTCATTAGATATTATGAGAATTCATTGGTTTTTAATATAGCATTGTGGTAAGGTGAACGAACTTTAAGCTATGTGATTTCATTTCGTTCAAGGGGTTAAAAAACCCATGTGGAGCTTGTAATACACGTGTATGTAACCTTAATTACATTTTAAGGATTAAGTCAAATGTACGTTACATATAGGTAATGAATACTTATCAAAAAGTCTATATACAAAGTAAAGGGAAAAAAAAGAAGGAAAATAATTTAGAATAAATCAAATCATGCTAAGCAAATAAATGGTATGACCCAGCGTCCTAACCAAAAGCGATTGTCGCGCGAATACGCGATTACGATGTCGTTTACCTGAATAATGACGTACACGTGACGACATATCAAGCTATACATTTCCAGTTTTGGCTAACCTCGCATTGTATAGGTTTTTCGTGCAATGAGAAGTTAGCTTGTACATACATATGCGACTTTATTTGTTAGAATATATTGTCTCCCACTGCTGGGCTAAGGCGTCCCCTGTTGCCTTCCAAACCTCCCTGTCTTGTGCAATCTCTAGTCATGTTGGCCCTTTTTTTTTTTTTTTTTTTCTGGGTGGGAAATCATCAAATGACTCCTCCCGCTCTGGGCGGAGCAGAAGGGAGTGTCAGACTTTTACTGACTAAAACCCACCCGTGTTCCTTCAGTTGCCTGTGCCAGGGGCCACGGTATCTCTTTCGAACAACCCGCAGACCCGGCGGCATCGGCCCTAGCGGACACCGTCAGTTCGTGCTGACAGCTCTTTGAGGCGCGCGTGGAACACAACGCGCCGTCGACCCGGGCCTGGTCCTTATCGGGCGGCGAGCTGCCCATAGCTCGCCGCCCGCAAGCCCGCGCCTACGGTGGCCGGGAGTCGGCTGTTGACTCCCGTCCAGGGCGTCTCCTGCGGCAGCTAGGCGCGCGAGGGTGCAGCGATTGCCTCTCCCTCACGCGCTCCGCCTCCTCCTTCGCGAGCATTACTGCTTCGCAGAAGGAGGTGACGGCCTCCCATTCACTCTCGCTCCGTACCATGGCCTGTATGAGGGCCGGACACGAGAGGTCGCCGCCGCCGATCGCCGTCACGAGGACACGGCGGGGCCCCGCCCAAGCCGGGCAGACCTCCACCGTATGCTCCACCGTGGTCATGTTGGCCCTGCAAACCTTATCACACCACCTTCGCTGTTGTCTACCTCAACGGCGATGTCCTCCCTCAGGCTTCCAGTGAGTGACGATCTTTGCCGATCTGTCCGGGTGCATTCGCGTGATGTGTCCGGCCTACTTCCACAGTCTGGCGGTGTCTTATTCATATAAAAAAGTGCGACGATCGTGTACTTGCGCGACGATCACATTTGGTTAGAACGCGACCTGAGTGCAAAAATATCCTAATAGGAAAACTAGGCATACCAGATTTATGAAATGCCAAGGACTTTCACATTAACCATACTCAGCCCGGCGATAGAGATGCAATGTGCACTTACGATGCATGAAGATGAGCACATTAACATATTTCATTCATGATTCTGACTATTAAAGCCAACAAATTTATTCCTCTGCTTGAATTTTAAGTAGGTAACCTATATGATTAATACTCGTGTATATGGCTTATGGATCGGATTGATTTAAATTCATCGAAGTTTTATTTATTTAGGCTTTGTCGATGTTACGGCTGAACTGGCTTTGACTTTGACATCGTGAAACCAAGGGTTAAGTAAAAATAATATGAGCTGGTTGACGTTACAGTTGTTTGGTGGTTTATTTCCAAATTGCTGTTTTAAATTATGTATGCTTTTGGTATGTTTTTTAATACAAGTAATTTTCGAAGGGCTTGTATTTAATCGTACCTCAAATCATTTCGGTTAAGCTTTCCTAAAAATATTATTGAACACTCTAATATTATGAATGCGCTTCTTTTTGTGAACCTCTAATAATTCCTTTTTTCACGTCCTAAAAATATTAAATAGACTGCGACCACTACTTTTCGATGTTCAATAATTTAAAAAAAATGTTCATCATTAGGAGGTCAATTAGTTTTTAGAGAATCAGTTAAATATTTCCCTTTTCGAAGCCTAGTCTGTTGTATGGGGGCATTCTCTCAGGTCGATAATAGCGTATCTAATTAATTTTTTATTTATTTTATTTAATCATTTATTATATATATAAACAGACAAGAAAAAAATAATAGTAAAATAGGTAGAAATGTGATGCTTATTTGCCGCCGTGTCTTCGTGGCGGCGATGTCTCGCGTCCGGCCCTGGTCTAGGCCATGGTACGGAGCGAGAGTGAATGGGAGGCCGTCACCTCCTTCTGCGAAGCAGTAATGCTCGCGAAGGACGAGGCGGAGCGCGTGAGGGAGAAGCAATCTCTGAACCCTCACGCGCCTAGCCGCCGCAGGAGACGCCCTGGACGGGAGTCAACAGCCGACTCCCGGCCACCGTAGGCGCGGGCTTGCGGGCGGCGAGCTATGGGCAGCTCACCGCCCGGTAAGGACCAGGCCCGGGTTGACGGCGCGTTGTGTTCCACGCGCGCCTCAAAGAGATGTCAGCACGAACTGACGGGGTCCGCTAGGGCCGATGCCGCCGGGGCTGCGGGTTGTTCGAAAGAGATACCGTGGCCCCTGGCACAGGCAACTGAAGGTACACGGGTGGGTTTTAGTCAGTAAAAGTCTGACACGCCCTTCCGCTCAGAGCCCAGAGCGGGAGAGGTCATTTGATGATTTCCCACCCAAATAAAAAAAAAAGGTGATGCTTATTTCTAAAGATTGATAATCTCTTCCAGCATACCTGTGATAGAAATGTAGATAAAGAGATGTAGACAGCGTGTGTAATTTAAATTAAAGGCTACAGATGTGACTCGCACCCTTTAAACTCTAATCAAATGTCATTATTTGTCACAGGTAATACGGATAAGAAAAATCTGAATACTCTTTGCGTGAAACTCTTTGATATTATTAGGTACAGTTCAAGCTCTGTACAGAATATACGGGCAAAGAGCATGTAACACGGATGCGCTAAAAATAGTGGCGAAACAGACTAGTCACATTGATGTAAGGGGGAGTACACACGCGAGCTCCATTCTTCACGTCAGCGTGACAGGCCCTACTTATCCTCAGCATAGCTTAGCACGCTTAGCATATGCTAAGGTGTGGCTGTTTTATGATGTTTTCCTAGAGCATTTAAATTGGGAACAAGTTTTATGTGCGCACAACTTTTTTTGGGGACGGTATATAATCTCCGTCGCTTTCCAACCAAAAAGATGTTGAAACGAAAGCCTTTGAACCAGCATGGGACCGTTAATACTGGTCTGATATAGTTGAAGTGACCTTGAAGTGAGCTGTCAGTAGCATCAATCCCTAGCATTAAGTGGGAGGACGGCTCACTACACCTAAGTTTTCACGATGAGATTTTTACAGAATACACCGGCTGAACTACGAGTGCTTTTGATTCTTTTAATTACAAAATTATACAATTTCCAAAGCGAACATAAACAAATATATCATTTTATCGCTTTACATTAGGGAAATAGACAAAATATCTCTGTCATTCCAAAGCATTTCAATAAATGAAAAGCTGCGTGTTCACGACCGCATTCACATTTATTGTAACAAGGAATAATGGAAACATTTCCTAAGCGCTGGGGAAATTAAAAATCGCATTGAACGACTCTGCAATGAGAGGGTTGAACAACTGATCATAACAGTTAGTGTATGTTATAAGTTATAAAGTTTGCTCTGTGGCTATAACAGTTCATTTTCAACCGCATTTATGAAATGTACGTCGCTTGTTGGTTGTGGATGACCACAACCAACAAGCGACGTACATTTCACATATTTTTGGGGCTGACTGTACCTACGTATGTAATAAACATGAGTTTATTACATACGTAGGTACAGTCAGCCCCAAAAATATGTGTGTTTACATCTTTTTAGGGCTGACTAGTTTATAGATGTTTTGGGACCAAATGTTTACTTTGTTTTGAACATATACCTACGATAGATACAATGTTATGAAACAATTGTTGTAGATAATGTTCTGTGTCTGTCTAAACTTTTTTTTGGGCTGACATCATTCACAATCTCACGCCTCTTCTCCTGGCGGTAGGCAGAAACTATAGAACGCCAGCTGCTACGTTCCTTACACACAGAACAATAACACACACACGTCGTATTAATAACTAAAAAATTTTTTTTCATTCTTTCTTCTAAACTAAATAAATATGCAAATATTCGGAGCAAAATCTTTTCTTTGTGAAAGGAGTCAACTTTTTAAAAGTACCTTGTGAAATTGAATAAATTAGTTCTTAAATTCTGAAGGCGTGTTTGACCTCATCTTTATTTTATCCTGACGATAGAATAGTGCACTTAGTGTCAAAAACAAAATCGGATAGCCAAGTCACTCACATTTATTTAACTACCAATACCTTTATCTACGGAACTTTACTAGATACACATGCAAATACACATGCGTCATTATCATGCGATAAATATGGTCCATTTCTAGCCATAATTCTTCACTATTACTCGTCTTCAATGAATAACCCAGTAGGAACAACCAAGGACAAGCGCGGCGAGTAGGGCTTTCAGAGTAACATATCGATTGCCAGCACTCAGCTCTAGTCAATTTACAATGAGCATATAGACTTCGGCTGACTTCGAGTGACTTCGAGGGACTTCGACCGTCTTTCCGTGTCGATTCGATAGTTTCAACAAGCAAGGATGTGTAACATTATTTGAATTTTATTTCGCGTAACAAATAGGTATTTGATTTTCTTTTGCTTCGACAATGGTTTTTATACGAGTATAACTCTATGGCTTCAACTCAATATTGTTGCGTATCAAAGCCTTATGAATAATCTTTTTATCGAAACGAGCGAAATGAATAAAACGACTGAAATAAGGATTCTTATTCGATTCTTTCATTTTCTCCGGTTTGGTGTGATTTTTTCTTATTAAAGCTTGATTTATGTGGAATACGTTAGTGAAAAGCACATAAGGCACGTTATACACACGCGTTTTTCTTGTCTTTGAAAACTATGGTTTATCGCCGTGTGTAGGCACGGTCGTCAGTGTTGTATGAATCACTATGGGCTATAAATAAATATGGAAGCTTGTTGACAGACACGTTTTTTCTACGGCGCGGTTTGTACGGCGTACCGTTAAAAAATCGGGCCGTGTACAAAAGGCCTTATTATTCCATAAATATTTCAGTTTAATTAATTATGTTGCGTGAGGAGATTGATTTATGAGAGAGTTTGCTCTTTCCTTTGACTAAGTCAGTCGATATCCGTGGTTTTGGATATAAACTTCAAACGATTTTAAATGGGGGATTTTACCTAATATTATCCCAACTAATACACGATAAAATTCCGTGTCGTGAACCTATCTATTCGTACACTCTTAAACGTAGCCCGGTGATTCTCACATCCGTCATTTTTCACACAGCCAATGTGTACACATTACATTACTATACATTGATCTTAATATTTTCTTCAGAATTTTCCTTATTACTACTGATGTTTGCCGCGATACCAGCGAAATGTTAATTCTGTAAAGAAACTGGAACCCCACAGGCTCAATTAGGATTAGTGAGGATTTGCAAGAGCTTCTATTGAGCTGTTGCGGACATATTGGGGGAAAGGACGCAAATGGCGCAAATCTCGGTCAATATTAGACGAGGATCCGTTTGGAGAAATAATGTGAACAAAATTGCAGAAATCCGAAAGATCCGTTTGGAATGCTGACATTGATGTGTATTGGGTTTGGTGACACTGTAATTTTTGGTCTTCGTCAGGTTTTTATTTCTTTAAGTTTTCTCCTATACAACGTGTAACAGAATAAACTCAAGTCCTGAAAGTAGTTTGTTCATAATTAACTACTGAATCGATTTCAGTAACTTTTTATATATGTAGGGGTGTTTTGGTATAGATATTTTTTTCAATAATTTGTGTTTTGCCATACTGACAGCCGATTGAGTCAAAGAAAATTAAATTTTATTTCAAGGCAATAAGACTCAATATTAAATGCATAATAAAGTAATGCTAGGGTCAACACGATTTTCTTAATAATAATAGTTAGCTTTAAATAATTTAAGTTTTGGTCATTGAATTATGCTTTTAATTCAATACTCTAATTAGGGTATATGAGGTCTTGCGTCAATTATGCTACATATTGTATAATAAATTAAATATATGTGCCTATATAGTATTTGGGCTTTCTAAACCGCCGGTGTATTCTGTAAAAATCTTAGGTGAAGGGAGCTTAAAGTGAGCCGTTTATAATGTCATTCTCTTACATCAGCAGTGCGATTCTGTAACCATCTCACCGTGAAAACTTAGGTTAAGTGAGCATGGAGTGAGCTGTTATTCCAATTAATGCTAAGGGATTGACACTATTGACAGCTCACTCTAAGCTCACTTCACCTAACTTTTCACGGTGAGATTCTTACAGAATAGACCGGCAGGTGGAATGACAGCTCCCTTCACTAACAGAAGATTATTAGATCATAGATCGGCAGAAGATTATTTTATATCTGTTGTTCAATTCCATTAAACCTACAACCCGAAACAAGTATTAACACATTATATACAACTCTTCTAGGGTAGCTTAGCTACAAACATACCTACTTATAACGTAATGTGAGCAAGATTTCATTGAAGCTTCCACCCATCCCTATTCCATTCAGTATCCATTTCAATAGTGTTTCATGTGACAGTGATACCCAAACAACGTCCCTATATTAAGTTTCAGAACACATGTTATACACAGTCACATTCGAATAAAAGCGCTCCCTATTCTCAAAGGGATTCGTGTTAAAATTAGTCCGTCTGTGTGCCTGAAAGAGCGGTATTTAACTCAAGCGACCGGAAGGTTCCATCCGGCGTGGTTGGAGTAGGTAGGTTCCACTTGGGCCCGGATGATACCTCGCTACGTGCGAATGGGCCACACATTGTCACGTAATGGTGAATGCGGACGGCGTCATTTGAATACGGACAGAACGTGATCTGTGCAAAAAGTGGGGATTTTTTTGATGATGTGCATTTTTCGGTGGCGCCTCGGTGCTATGTAAGGTTCCGCACTATGTTGGAACAATGGCATGGTTTAATGTGGTGTTTTATATTTGTGTGAATATGTGTATTACAATTTGAGAGCAGTCGTGGCCCAGTGGTAATTGCCGCGACTTACTAGTTGTAGTTTCAAACCCAGGACAGGCACATTACTTTGTATAAATTATTTCATCACCACTGCTCTCAAAACAGTAAAGGAAAACATCGTGAGAAAACCGGCATGTCCTAGTACCAAACATTCGAGAACATGTGACATCTACCAATCTCAGAGATGCGATTTATTTGAAATACTTCTATTTAAAATGCAAATACTAAATGCAAAATACCTATTTTGTGTTTTGCGTTTAAATGTTTTTTAGTAAAAAAGTTTTGTATTTTATTTGAAATACCTTTCGAGATGTATTTTGCATTTTAAAAATTCATTTCAAAATGCAAAATACTTTGTGATTAAGTTTAGCCAACATTACCAGTCAAACAAAATGAAATGAAGGAATGACGCTTGTATTGCTGAATTTGACCGATAGAGGCGCCTGCTGCGTGCCCTTTTTTTCTTCTTTGGTCAGAGTGCGCGCCTGATGTCTGACTAGAGTCAATAATAACATAACAGAATTTATTGATACGCGTACTGATAAATAAATATGACCAAAATGTCATGCATAAGGTGCCATTTTCCTCGGCATTGTATCTCTATTCTATTTCTCATGGTAAATACCCAAAATAAATAAAAATATCATTCGATTTGGTCAAAAGATATTTTATTTTGAAAAAGTATTTTGAAAATACCTATTTTGCATTTAGCATTTAAAATACAAAACGTAACACTTTTTGGTATTTTGCATTTGAAATAGTAGATCTGAAAAGTATTTTGCATTTTATATTTAAATGCTTTTTTAAAACCATTTTGTACATCTCTGACCAATCCGCACTGGGCCCGCGTGGTGGATTACGGCCCACTCCTTTTAACAGAGAGGAGGCGTGTGTCCCAGCAGGAACATTATACACTGGTTATGCTTACAAGAATTTGGGTTATAGTAAGAAACCTTTTAGCTATTCAAATGAGAAGACAATCTATCTCAGATGTGGAACATATAGGTTTAGAAAACGACGAGGGGCTGACTTTCAGAGAAGAAAATACCTTTCAAAAAGCAGCAATGATGAACAATATAATATTTCTTTCTGTGGATATTTGGTTTTGTTTTTATTTGATTTGTGCCGGTATGGGTACTCAACAACTTTATTATTGCTTTGTTAAGTAGCTTTCAAGTTTAGCTCCATAAAGTTGGACCTACTTGAAGCGCAATATTTTAAACGCACATACGTAATATGAAAAGCCTCAATTTAGCGTCACAAAAAATGAGGGTCGAATATTTATTCGCTTCCGGGTCGTTGAAATATATCCCCATTTGCAGTCCAGTAAGCGTTGGAGATGCATTAACGTACGAGTACTTAATACGCGTACATAATGCATTCAGACAAAACTATCAATGTACATTGATAGTTTTGTCTGAATGCATTATGTACGCAGTCTAAATGAAACTGCATTGGACATAAATATTTTGAGTTTCACCGTTCGTCGCGCTTGTGAAATAGACTCCGGAAAAGTTTGAACTACAGAAAGTTAGCGTTTAGTTTGTTAGACTTTTGTTTTAACTGTATGCTACGAATGTAGCCTTCAATGCATTCATGAATACCTTCAAGGTTTTGCTCTGTATTATTTTTATGATACGCTCAAATACCCAAAACGCTCATTAAGCGAATAACTGCTCACAACGAGTTGTGGTCCCTGTAAAACATCCACATCGCGAAATTCGTGTTATGGCTCTTATGAAAACGCTTTCAACGCATTGTCGCAATCACAAAAAGACCAGATAGCGAAATTCGTGTCGCGGCTATCATGCTATACGACCACAACTCGTAGCAATGAAGAAAGCCATGACGCGTATGGAACCATATTAGAATATGACTCACAGTGATTTGCGATATCGGTCCTACAGTCCTCCTAGTCTCAAAAGTTTTTGATTAAGTAATAAATCACTGAACACAAATTATTATGCTATGTGTACTTTGTGTGTTAAAAAAAGATGAGAAACTAACGCATTGAATTTTTTCACCGAAAAGCCAAAGTTCAGGTGCCGTTTTCAAAACAGGCTGTATACAACCAGTACGTAAAGAAAGAAACTCAAGTGCGGGGACAAGTGGTGAGTGTGATCTCGTATTGTGTCACAGAAGAAAGGAGGTACTGACACCGATGCCTGTTGGCGGACTTAAATTCATCCGGCCCATTGTGCCCAGCGGCGCGGCAGCGGCAGCAACAGGAAGGCAAGAAAATGGAACTGTATGTGGAACATAGGAATATAATATTGAGTATGTGCTTTCATTGTTGAGAGAAATCTTGTGTTGTGTTTGAGGTGACGCATGAAAAGTCATTGTTTGTGAAAATCTCTGTCTCTACCTACAGTTTGTTAAGATGTTTGTTACTCAATCACGCACACACAGCTGAATGGATTTCACTGAAACTAGTCATAATGATACACCATGTTTTCTAGGAAATACAGGGTGGACATCAACGCGCTACATGTTACCATGGATTCAGTACATGATTCTGAATCCCCTGCGTTGTAATTATTCACCGGTTATTTAAAAAAAAACCACTTACATTGGGGTCTAGAATCATGGTTACAGTTTGTACGTCGATGTGTCTTCAGATGAATATTCAGTGGATTCATCTGAATTCACTGAAAATTAGAACACATTTTCCACTAGGACACGAATGAAACCGCGGGCAACTGCTTGATAATATTTCTTTTTCTTTTCAAAGTGACTTTTTCAGATCAATGAGTATCTCCAAGTTTGAGCAGCGTTGTCGCGGTCAATTGTTGGACGGATTACCGTTCCTCTCACTTCAAAAGCCTTCTGTGCCTCGCAGTATACGGTAAGCCCCTGGCTCCGCTTGTTATACCAATATTAGACATTTGTTGTGGGTGGACTGAAACCAGAAAGTCTGCCAATCGGTTGGTTCTTTAGATAGGTTAGATCTTTTAGTTGCAGACATCTTACAATTTCGTAACTGACAGATTTTATTTTCTTGTAACAAGTTTTATGCTTAAGCATAATGCTGTGATACGCGCCTAAAACCTGATGCCGAGAATACAGAATTTTACAGATGGCATAATTGGGATGGGACGCAAACACATTTCCATTAGTTTAGAAGCTGACTCCAAACATATTTGGGTTGGCACCGATGAAAGTTTTCAACAAACGTTTGGCGGTTCATTCAGCATTACTTTAGTAACAAAGATTTAAATCTCTAGATTTGCCCTCACCGTACTTAGTCACGCGAAAAAGTGTCCATACTGAGAAGAGTGAGCTCACCATCATCACTGCTAGACACCGAATACATGATTAGATACCGTTTCCATGATAGTCTAATCAAGTCACTGCGTCATTGTGTGTCAGAGGTGACAGAAACGCGACTATCTTTTGACATGGTTGGGGAATCCTATTTGGGTTCCGTACAATGTTTTGTTTGTATAACATCTCGGTGTTGCCAGACCAGATCATTGTTAAATCGGCTTGTCAGCGGCACAGTAGTGTTTCCCTCTGAGGAATTTGTCCCTAAATTGTGTTGGCAAACATGATTTGATATTTATAGTTTTGATTGACGTGGCTGTTTGCAATTCGTTCCTGCTTGCTGGCTGATGCTGTTTTATCGTCTCCCTGAAGTAACATTTAGGTCAATCATTAATCCAACGATTTAAATGTTGATTACTGATAAGTGATATTTGGTGACCAAACTGGGGTTTGAGTTCAAAATGGGTAATAGTGGTGGGTTAGAGACCTTCTCCATGGTCTGATCTAGGTCAAACAATTAATAAACTAATCCTGATAGCAGTAGATTGTAGTGATTTATAGCGATACTAGCGACCCGCCCCTGCTTCGCACGGTTTTTAAGACTTGACAAACATTTTTTTATTATTTGTAGGTTTAACACTAATGTTATATAATACACATAAACCTTCCGAATTAAATTCCATACATAATGCTGAAAACCGTATCAAAATCCGTTGCGTAGTTAAGAAGTTTACAGACAGACATGAAACGCGACTTTAATTTATAATATGTAAGTATGTAGGTACCTATAGATATGACAGATATGTATTAGTTTTTAAATTGAAATGACTCATTAATCGTATGATCTTTTGAGCTATTTAAAAAGTTTACTAGAAAAAAAAATACAAACATTGCTTTTCAATTTTTAAAATAAACTGGCCTACCAACTTTACATACATAGAGAAACTTGCATAGGTCAAGAGGCAAGTTTCAAATCTAATTTTAAACCGAAGAGCTTTTGTTCGCAACAATAGAAATAAAATCCAGCTGCACCTTGAATACTTTAAGGCTATATGTAATTTATGCCCACACGGGGCCAAGTTCCAACAAGCCCACCATTCGGAGAGCTATTCTACGTTGTGTGTCCATTTGCGACCCCCTGGAGGGTTCTTTGAGGGTTCGCTCTTTATAACTTTACGCCAGGAGGACACGACCTATTAAATGTAGTATTTTGCACAATGTTGCGGTCGGACAAAATAAGGATTCGCAAAACAATAGTACCTACTTAGATAGATTTGTAATGACGAATGGGTCATGGTTCTCACTCTAAGGCCAACGGAAGTGCCCCGCGCGATTCAACGCATGTTGTTTATGCGTTCCAATTCAGTACTGCAGTTACGTATGTGTGTTTGCCCGACTTAAAGGGGTTAGAAGGTCAAGTTCAAAAAGGTCAGAGCAAAATCGTACTGTGCAAATGGATATAGGAATGTGGCAAATACTAAAAGGGTGGGATTTAAGCGGATTTTGGGACGGCAGCACCCTAATTGTGCGCAATTAGGATGCTGCAGTACCAAAATCCGCGTATACACATAATCATAATCTTTCAGGTTTTCAAGGAAATTTCTAATCCATTGGTATATATGTTTGAAATATTCGTCTGCTGACAACGTAAACATTGCAATGAATATGGTTGAATTGTTAAAATGAAAGGCATTGCAATTTTAAGTGTATTACGCAATTAGGCTTCAGGTGCTCAGGCCATAGCTCAAAGATAAGCCCACACTTTGTCGCACACAAGCGTAGCTCTCACACAAAATTTGATGCAGTGTTAAAGCGATCGTGAACTCGTGGTGAACACAGTGTTAGCTCGATAGCTATACAATTGCCGTACATAAAACGGGACATCTGCTTTCAACGGGTCCTATCTATGTCTAAAACTCAATTAATCATACAAGGTCATGACATACGATATGAACACATTCTGCCCACTAACGGGACTGACCTTAAATATTTGATGAGCGAGCAACATTATCATGTTTGATATTTTTAAACGCGACCGGATACGCGCACTTCTGCAAACGAAGCGTTTTTAATGAACAATTAGCTGGCATCACATATGGTTGCCGTTTGCTGGCCCGTTTAATAAATAATTGGGCCGTAAAAAATTCTTTGAAGCCGGCAAAAAATATACGAAGTTAGGCATTGTAATACTTAGGTTTATTTTAGTCTCATGTTCTTGTATGATATAATGTGAAATTAATTACGAAAATATGTGTAGACTTTGTTAGGGGTGTATGTTCGTAATTAATCAACACATTGAAACATTGACTAATATGTCGTGCAGTGGCGACACGCAAACTGCTAACTAATTAAGTACTAAGTTACTAAGTTGTAACGTAGTCATCACTTATCATGTTATCACTTCTACGACAGTCCCATCCATAATGGTGCAGTCTATCAATCAAAATCATACATAATCAGTTCTTTAGGTATACATGATCAAATTAAATTATTTTGCGAAAATCTGCAGACATGACGATCTTCTTCCTTTCGTGTCGATGGTACTCTTCTTCGGTATTTTGTGATGGTATCTAAAGGTCTTCAAGTAGCAACACTAGCAGCGGTTGTTGAACAAAAAAAAGAAAACTTTTTTTTGTTTTATAAAGTAAGAAAGAAAAGAAACATGGTTTACTCAACACAAGTAGTTGCACAAACAAAACCCACATTATAAAAAAGACATAAATCGCATACAAAGAATACAAAAGCCTCGTATTCAACCACTTAAATTTTCTCAATTTTGTTCATTGCCTGATGTCAGAGCTAGGGGACTTTAGGGGGTTTATCGTGTTTATAGACATCGATACCCATAACGTATGTGGAGTTTTGCTATATAATTTAATTTGACTACGTATAGGATAGGTATACTATTATTATTTTAATTACGGCTTTAATCAAAATTATAAACGGCAGTTGATAGCAGACGGAGATGGCGTGATGAGCTATACTCCTTAGATAAAGATTGGACCTTGGCAGCTCTGGACAGAGAGAGGTGGAAAGAGAGTGGGGAGGCCTTTGCCCAGCAGTGGAACATTGACGGCTAAAAAAAAACAGCCGTTAACGTTAAACAATGACCTGTCCATTGCCACAAATTTTACAACGCACCATTGTATTTAAGGGGACGTTTTAAATGACTTTGGGAGTTATATTTTACAAAGGACTATTATACTAGGTATATGAAAAATATTTGATGTTAATATGTTGATTGCATTTTAAATACCTTTCCAACGAGAGAAGTGTCGTTTATATTTTTCGTCCCCCATTGAATCGGGTCTTAATGGGACGCGAGAAAACACCTCGACCTTTTGAAGGAGGAAGTGCTCGTTACAGATACCTACTGAAATATTGAGGGCTTTTGGACTGAAACAAAATTATTTATTTATCTGTGAAATGGGGAGAGGAAATCAGGGAGGGTCAGAAAAAAGAGGCGAAAGCATGCGTTTTTGAATGAACTAAAAATGAACCACGTTTTGTTCCCAAGGTCGTAGTGACATTGTCATCGTGGTCGTAAGATTCTATTGTTTTGATTAAACAAGCCAAAAAAGTTAAGGTCTAAAGCCGTGTCTCCTGCGTGTAGCTGCGCCCTGCGGTTTCACCCGCATATGTTTTGATCCCGTGGGAATATCGGGATAAAAAGTATCCTATATGTTAATCCTGGTTATAAACTATCTCTTTGCCAAATTTCATCTAAATCCGTTCAGTAGTTTTGGCGTGAAAGAGTAACAAACATCCATACAAACTTCCACGTTTATAATATTAGTAGGATTTTTAGATTAGTGTCAACTATTTACAAGACATATTACCTCAAAACCTGTGTCAGTTGGAATTAAGCTTTCAAAATGCTCAATGAAAATGAAACAAACCCTTCCTCTCTTCACCCGCGCGGGGAATGTTTTCCATGCAGCTCGGGAAACAAAAAAACATCGTGTTCATCATACACAAATGTGTATGGCCACGCCTCTTTGTTTTGACGTTATTGTGTGATGTCGTTAGTACTATTAGTTATTCTGTTATGTTTCCAAAAAAACACGCGTAGGAGACACGGCTTTATTAAAACATGTTTTCGTATGGCAAAGATTTGGTGAAGGTATTTCGTGCTAGCAGTAAAGGATTTTCAGGATACGTGAAGTGTGTTTAGGGTAGCTTACGTAACAAGAGTAATCAATTCAATTGTCTTGGCATGGAGAACTTGGATTAACATAGTCTAATACTTGTTAAGCGCTTGAGTCGAAACTTAAAGCGATTTACGTAATCGTAATCTGGATCATGCAGTAGCCTTGCGATATCTTAAATATTCTACAAAAGCACAGACGTATTCTTTTAATGCATTCTCTTTATCATATATATGTATTTAATTTTAAATAAAATACACACACACACACACACACCCACACACGCCACATGTGGTTTTAGAACCAGTCGAAGTGGAGGTGCTCGGGCTACAAGCACCTCCGCTTCGACCGGTTCTGTCTGTGTGTTATTTCAGCCGAAAGACGTCCACTGCTGGACATAGGCGTAGGACTATGTCTGATAGAGATCGATGATATGATGATACTAAAATAATCGTATAAATTGCGTCACTCTAACTTCATTAGCATAAAAATGATATTTTCACGCCAAGGTTTTATTCCTTCATAAGATTGTTTTGGTATTAGTTAGCTAACTACATAGCTTGGCAATAGGTATACTTGAAATATAATGTCAATAGCACCACTACTGTTTTTAGAATTCATCCCAAAATAAAATGTCCTAAAAGTAAACGAAAGTGTGCCGCGAAAGTAGCAATAGACAATAAATTACCTTAACTAACCTTCCTCGTCCGACGGCCTTGCTCTAAAACTGTTCATAACGGTGCCAATTAAATTCCACGAAATGTTGTAAAAAATTAAAAACTATTCTGAAACAGCTATTCTCTGACCTTACAGCGGAATATTAAAGCGCAACTTGAAGTTTAATTAAAACACGTTAATAGTTCCCGGAAAAAGCTAGTCAATAGTTGTTTTGTTTTTGTAGAATGACGTGTTAATCAATCTGCTTAGCCTTTTTCAACTAAGAATCAGCTTCCAGTCTAACCGACGCTGCTGAATATCAAACTTTTTACATGAAGCGAGTGCCTATCTGAACTCCACAACCCAGTTACTGGGTAACACGAAACCTCTTGGTAAGACTGGGTGTTAGACTTTAGGGCTTCTGACTACCCGTAACGATTGTCAAAGATCTACGAACGACAGGCAGGACGAACGGTTTAACGTGTTTTCTGAGGCATGGAGGGGTCTCGATCACCCATCCACGAACCGACCGCGGCAAGCGTAGCTTAAATTTCGATCGACCCGTGCAGCTGTTTATTTAGCCACGAGCCCCTAACGAATACAAACGACGGCGACAGTAAGATGACATGAAATATTCGGTAAAGAAAGCTACGTGTTGGGTCACAGTTTTAGAGAAGAAAATTGTCCAAATATACAGGGATTTGGATAAGTGTCAGAGCATTGCCAACAGTCAATACTTGGAGTGTCTGCAACTATTTGAGACATTTGGGCGATGTCACGTGCTTTTATAGGTACCCACTCGTTGATCCAAGACTTGGCAACAGATCTGCCAAGCTATTAGAAATTCACGGATTAAGTCTTCTTCTATTTTTTACATTTACTAGCTTCTGCCCGCGAATTCGTTGTATAAATTCAATTTCTTAGTATTGCATGTGTATAATTGCATAGCACACGTGTGAGCACTATGTACTTTCTATTAAGCTACCATTTACTGTACGTCTTTCATTGATTTGAATGTGCCCTGGCGGCTGAGAGTATGTCATGCTCACTCTAATGTCTCGCTGGTGGTGGCGTGAGTGTTGGATAATTAAGTTCCCTTCAAAATGGTTGAGCTGAATGGTGTTGATCCATACGTCATGTTCGTGAACGAGCGCCTTCAGTAGGGACTGGTCATCTCTTTGCTGCCACGGGTTATTTTGATTTCTGAATTGTTTTTATGTTTTCTATAACGGACGCTTTTAACGTGCACGTCTTTCTCCATCGTCCTCACATGGTTAATTTCAACACGAATGATGTACTCAATACTCAATACTTTATTGCATTCCATAATGTAATCAAAATGTAATCAAATATTTTGTAACAATTTTATGATTTAAAAGAGTGTCCGTGGAGTTTCTTGTCCGTTCTTCGCCATAGGTAACTACGCTTTGGACGGGCAAGTAGCTTCATCTTTCTGACTGACCGACCCTTTGACAATTCAAAAGTGCCTGTAATTGGTTTAGTTGAAATAAATGATTCGAGTTTGAGTTTCGTTCGCGTGAAATTTCTTCTTCCCCCGACCCACCTCATCGTATCGTATCGCCTGCCCGCGTTGCCACTTCGTTTTCGCCTAGCGATCTTTCTGATTTTTTCTCTTTGCTCGGCTCTGCTTAAGTTATCCTATAGCCTTTCTCAAGAATTGACCTATAAAATGCAAAAATATTTTTTTTAAATCCGACCGTTAGTTCCAGAGATTAGCGCGTTCAATCAAACAAACAAAATCTTCAACTTTATAACATCTTTACATTTATGTCCTAGTCAGTGATCAATGAAATAAGAGGGTGAAAATAACGAATAACTAGGGTTAGAAAAGTTCTAAGAATAACATAGAAACCCTTTAAGATCACAAACAAACCGATATTTCAAAGTAATGCAAGCGGGTAGCGGGTGGTGCCTTGAGGACGTTGCCTCGCTCCACCTGCCACCGGCTATGAGACGTGGATAAATCGAGTGCCAGCTATTCCACGATAACGCTTTACTATAACCTTTATTTACCTTCAGCACTGTCGTTGTGAAAATAAACTTTTTATGGACAATACTAGCGACCCGCCCCTGCATCACATCTTATTTTTTGGTGGAAAATTACTCCATTTTTGACTTGAAGCAAAGTGGTTACGACTGTTTTAAACGATAAATTTTACACAACCCTTCTAGTATAAAGTTATATCATCATCACTAGCTGCGCCCCGCGGTTTCACATGCATACATTTCGATCCTGTAGGAATATCGGGATAAAAAGTATCCTATATGTTAATCCTGGTTATAAACCATGTGTGTGCCAAATTTCTTTGTTATTGCGTGAAAGAGTAACAACAAACATCCATCCATCCATACAAACTTTCACGTTTATAATATTAGTAGGATTATTTCAGCCCGGAGTCACCCACTACTGGTTGTAGGCTTCCCCCTTCGTCTGCCATACTTCTCGATTCTGTGCGTCTGTCATCCAGGTGTTTCCCGCAATTTTGACGATATTGTCAACCCAGCAAATACCAAAAATGTATATAACCTCCCTTGATGTAACTTCTTTCGGTAACAAAACATAACATAATCAGCTTATAATATACCCACTGTTGGGACATAGGACTCCTCTCTTTTGAGGGTTAGTGGGCCGTAAACCACCACGCGGGCCGAGTGCGAGTTGGTAGATGTCACATGTCTGACAAAACATGATTTACATTAAACAATTTACGATTTTCTAAGAAATAAAATGTAAGTACTTTCTCTTCTTTGCTTTGCTCCTGACAGCAAGCGAAGAAGAGAGAGTAGGAGAGAGAAAGAGCTGTCGTGGTCACGATGACCTGTGTCCAACCGCAAGTGTAGTCGTTCCTCGGTTCATGATCTCTTTCCATCTACCTACTACTAAAATGAAAGTATTATGAAGAAGAGCAATTTGTTAAAGCATATTTATGAGAGTTATGATGGAATAGTACAACAAATATGTTTTATACAGCTAAAATAGAAACTATGCATTCCTGTATATCCTTCAAAAGTAATTCTTGGTATTTGAAGAAGTAGTAGCTCTGCAGAAAAATATTGCGCTACGTCTGTACATGGAAAATGAAAGCAATATACAATAGAAATTTCACGATAAAAACTAGAAAATTAAAAAAAAAAACTATAGGAATATGAAAACCAAACGTTTAAAATTAAGTTTCACGAAGTAAAACGAACGGAATAAGTTATAAACAAATTCTGCGGTAGTCCCAAAGCTAAGAAGGGACGTTACATAATTACCAAACTTTCCTTGTAAACCTTTGTTGCCTCTTTAAAATCGAGTAGGATGATCAGCAAGAAAAGTACTTAGAAAGAAAGAAAAGAAAGAAAGAAAAGAAAGAAAGAAAATAAAGAAAGAAAAGGCATTTATTTGCGGCAAACGTGACGAATAAAAAGGAACATAAACACACAAAAAAATAACAAGTTGGGGCGTCACATTCACGCAAAACGGCCATCGCTCAGCATAATGCATGTACTTACTTTTGAATTCAAACTTGAAATATTTTCATAAAAACGACCTTCGAGTCGGCTGGACGAGTTTCGGCCAACGACCCTATTCGTAATAATGCCTTATCCAGAATGGGTTAAATGACTCCATTATATCCCAGATTAACAATTCGGGCTAGAATTTCGTGTGCTATTAAAAGTTTCTCATTAACATGGGGTAACAGTTATCTTACTTTATTTGGTTCTAAATTACCTTACTTAACAATGTAAATGATTAATGCTTAATATAATTTGCTGAAAGATGCGTATTTGTGTTCTTTCACAAGAACAAATGCGACAAAAAGCTGCAACTAAAAGAAGTGGAAAGGATCTAGACCTTATAACAGAGGTTTCACATCTACGCGAAGTAGAACCTCTTTCGAGGACTAAGTTAATATACTGGCCGTTTCTGAAGAAAAAATAATAAACTGCCTTTAATGTTTTTAATTTATTTCTTTTAACAGAAACAAATGGCATTAATTAGTGATTTTGTTGAAAAGCGGCCTGAATTATTTAAGCTTCTTAAATCTTAGCTGATAAAACCTTCTTAGAAAACACTTTGTAGGTAAAACTTTATGTTGTTATGTTTTTCCATTAAAATAAATGAATTGGTTTGTTTTTACTTAATTATTACGAAAACGACTTCTTCGTCGGTTTACTTAAAAGAAAAAAACTTATTAAAATCGCCAGAGCATTAGGTTTAATGGCTACCAAAGTTCATTTGACGGCCTATGTACGTTGAATCATCAAAATGTTCGGTAAAACGCCATTCAATAAAACTTAAACAACTATTCGGCAATATTGTCCCTTTCAAGTCCCAGGAGGGCCATAAAGTCGTAACTCAAACAAAGTTTTGTATAAATCAAATCATTTTGCTTGAAATAAAACACTGGAAATAACAACGGGGAGAAAATAGGTGTCTTGACACAAACGGGATCGCGTTACGTCAAAGTCTTTGTAGAAGATTCGTTTGAATCATACGAACAAGTGCGCACAGATTTAATAATATCGACATATTGGTTACACAGCTGGGTGTACATCTGTGACGAGACGCGTCGTATAGTGATAATGTGCTATTATAATACGGCTAGCTTCTGCCGGCGATTACGTCCCCGTGATATATCTTATTTATTTATTATTCACAAAATCCACAGCTCTTTGAAATTTTATCTTAAAATATATAAACTAGTATTACAGCCAATTACGGATTTACAATTTAATAGCTATACAATATATGCAGCAGAAAGAAACAAACAGAGTGAAGGGAATTACTGCTAGCACCATCTAAGCACTGCTATGTGTACAGTGTGGGTGAGTGTGTAGGAGTGTGCATGGGTGTGCGCATATGTTATAGTGTTGAAGTGTTATCTTGTTTTTAATATAAAATATATCAGCCACTCGGCGATACTTTAGCTTCCTATTTTTTTTGCTAGCCTGTGCTGTCCCACTGCTGGGCAAAGCCCTCCCCCAAGTCCTTCCTATTAGTGAAAGAATTTTCGGAATCGGATTAGTACTCCGAAGATTACCGCTTACATAACTCAATAACTCATAAATACTTCTTTGCAAAATTAGTTGCTATAGATTTAGGGTATTGTGAACACCAATGTTACTACTACTACATATCGCTACTACTACATATATAATAAATAATAACAAAATAAATAAAGAACCAATTTCACAGATAAGAAATAATAACCAAATAATTACGGACCCGAAAGAAATAGCAGAGTCATTCAATAATTTTTTCATTGACCAAATTACAAATATACCTAAGAACTCCATGCTTGACGTTAAGAAAATAGACCATAACCCAAACTCAATATTTGTGCCACCAGTCGTACCTCAAGACGTGATAAGCATAATTAAATCTCTAAAAAATAAAAAGAGCTTCGGTTGTGATGGGGTTTCCACCCAAGTCATAAAATTTGTTGCTAATAGTATAGCTGGCCCTTTAACTCATATAATTAACGTTAGTATATCATCAGGAACATTTCCAGACAACTTAAAAACTATAATTGTAAAACCTATTCATAAAAAGAATAGTAAAGAGGATATGTCGAACTATAGGCCGATAGCTTTAATTTCAGTTTTTTCAAAAATAATAGAAAAAGTCATATATGAGGCAATATCATCTTTCTTAAATAAATTTAACATACTTTGCCATGAGCAATACGGATTCAGGAAAAATAGAAATATAAACATGGCAATTTTTGACTTGTTGAATGTTGTTATGTCAAATGTTGATAGTAAAACGCCTATATGTGCTGTTTATACAGATATGTCGAAAGCTTTCGATTTTGTCGACCATAACATAGTACTTCAAAAACTAAACACTTATGGCATTCGAGGGAACATCCTAAACCTTATAAAAACATATTTATCCGGTCGCAAACAAATAACAGAAATATACAAAATATGTGTCAAGTCGAAATTAGAAAAAAGATACGTGTCTTCCAGTAGAGAAATTAAATTTGGTGTACCACAGGGAACCGTCCTTGGGCCTTTGTTATTTATAATTTACATTAACGATCTCCCACGCCAAATCCACCATCCCATGGTGCTTTTTGCTGACGACAGTACAGCACTCTTAAAATGTGACAATAATGGAAATTACGAAAACGATATAAACGACACCATTAAAGTTATAATAAATTGGCTAAATAGTAACAACTTACAAATTAACATACTTAAAACAAAAATAATGCATTTTTATCAAAGACTACGTATTAATGACTTGAACATCAACTATAATGGCCAAGATGTAGACAGAGTAGAGTTCACAAAATTTTTAGGAATTTTAATTGACAGTCAGCTGACATGGAAGCCACAGGCTGAAGCAATCTGCAAAAAACTCAGCGCATCTGCATATGCACTCTATAACCTTAGGAAAAAAGTTAATATCAAAACAGTATTACTAGCATATCATGGTCTTGTCGTTTCGATTTTAAGGTTTGGAATTATATTCTGGGGCTATTGTACCGAAAGGGAGAGTATTTTTAAAGCCCAAAAACGCTGTTTGCGAGCAATATTTGGTTTAAAAGTTACTGACAGCTGTGTTCCAATTTTTAAAAACTATAATTTATTGACTTTTCCTTGCCTTTACATTTTAGAAATTGCTCTTTTTGTTAAATGTAATAGAAACCTATTTTCATCTATATCGGAAAGCAGATACCGAGATGTAACTTTAAGATCTCAATACCGAAACTTGTTACGCTCTGGGAGATATAGAACTGCTTTATTGAGGAAAAGTGTTTTTGGTATGGCACCCACCATCTTTAACCACATTCCTGATTCTATAAAAGAGGAACCAGTAACAAGTTTCAAAAAGAAACTAACTGTACTTTTATTGAATAAGTGTTACTACTCCGTATCGGACTTTCTAGCTGATACTTTTTAGTTGTGTTTGTATGTGTAATGAACTAATGATGAACTGCATCAATGTTTGCATGCCAAAATGGTAGAATGTACAAGGATTCTTCAACATTTCTGTAACCACCTTATTGTAAATACCTACATTCCGAGCAAATAAATGAATATTATTATTATTATTATTATGTCGTTTATTTATTTAGTCGTCTTATTTTGTTACATTTTTAAATATTAGTATAATTAAATAAAAAAAATAAAAAAAAAACATTTAAAAATATAAAAAAATAGTGATCCACCGGTGTCGGGAGCAGGGTCCAAGCTACCGGTGGTTAGGGCTCCAGAGATAGAAACCTCCTCACAATGCGAGCCGTATCGAGGAGTACTGCCTTCTGAATCAGGCCCTTGATCCAACCGCCTAACGAGAGCCTCGATAGATGTTGATCGAGGCTGTCGGCCATCAGGCCATTGGCCGATACGACAATCGGCACAATGACAGTTGAGCTCACATTCCACATGTCAACAACCTCGCGTGCTAAGTCAAGATATTTCATTTGTTTATCTTTCTCAGCTTTCACGAGGTTCCCGTCATGTGGAATGGTAACATCAACAATCATTGCGCGGCGCACTAATCGATCTATCACCACTATATCAGGTTTGTTGGCGACAACAGTCCTGTCATTGATGATAGACCGATCCCAGTACAACGTGACATGGTCATTTTCGAGAACTGGGTCGGGCACATACTTGTAATACGGTACCTCTGAGTCGACAAGTTTATATTTCAAAGCAAGTTGCTGGTGAATAATCCTGGCTACTTGGTTATGCCTGTGCAAGTACTCGCTGTTAGCCAGACGAGAACAACCAGAGATAATATGTCTGATGGACTCACCCGGACGGTGGCATGCCCGACACACGTCAGCCGTCCCGTCCTTCATAATATGTCTCCGGTAGTTATTCGTCAAGATAACTTCGTCCATAATTGCACAGACAAAACCTTCAGTTTCCCCGAAGAGGTCACTGAAACGCAGCCAGGATACGGACGCTAAGAAATCTACACCGGGCTCATGAAGAGCCCGATAGAAGCGCCCGTCCTTGCTTTGCCATACGTTCTTGCGGTCATCGGTAGTAAGTACTACAGGTTTGCGCCAGTTCTCTTTCGCCATGGAGAGCGGGGTGAGCCCCTTGTCCATTGCGACCACATCACGGTGCATACCCACTTCGGCTTTTAAAAAATATTCCCTGAGACTGCAAACCTCGCGGTTGTGGAGGGTTTTCGCATTTAAAAATCCTCGACCCCCACACTTCCGCGGGATATACAGTCTCATCACCGATGATCGTGGGTGATGCATCCGGTTTGCGGTCAGCAGTGTATGGACCCTTCTATCTAGGGCGTCGAGTTCAGTCTGAGTCCATTTGAGTATGCCAAAAGAGTACATCAAAACCGGCATTACCCAACCATTGAAGGCGCGCACCTTATTTCCGCCCGAAAGAAGACTAATTAATACCTTCTTCAGGCGACAAAAGAAGCGCTCCTTCAACGATTGCTTCATGTCAGCATCGTTGATGCCTAACGCTTCCGACATACCCAAATACTTATAGCTTTCGGATGAGGAGAGGGATCTAAGGTGTATGGAATCCGAATGTGGAATTCCCTCGGATTCCATAATCTTCCCCCCCTTTACATGCATGACTGCACATTTGTCCACACCAAATTCCATCCTGATGGCACTACTAAAAGTTTCAGTTACCTTCAGTAGCTCCATCAGATGCAATTTGTTAGGGGCAAAGAGTTTCAAATCATCCATGTAGAGGAGGTGAGATATGACCTGACCACCTCTCTTCAACCGATAGCCTAGACCTGAGTCCTCCAGCAGTGTGCTTAGAGGATTCAGGGCTAAGCAGAACCAAAGTGGACTCAAACTGTCGCCCTGAAATATTCCCCGCTTAATCCATACAGGCTCATCATTCCCCTGGATCTGTCGACACCCTGGATAGCGAAGGACCGTCTTCCACTGTCTTATACACGACTCAAGGAAGGTGCGTAGAGTTGCATCTATCTTGTACAACTCCAGCACCCTCATGAGCCATGTATGTGGCACCGAGTCGTAGGCCTTCTTATAATCTATCCAGCATGTCGATATATCCTTGCGGGATCGGCGAACCTGTTGGCTAATGGCCATGTCTATGAGGAGTAGCTCCTTAGTACCGCGAGACCCATTCCTACATCCATTTTGAGAGGCAGACATAATCGAGTAACTGTCAATGTGTGTGTTAATTTTCGCTCTCAAAATGGATGTAAGAAGTTTATAAACCGTCGACAAACACGTGATCGGTCTATAATGCTTGGGTTCCGCGGGACTACCTGACTTATGGAGCAGGTGGGTAACGCCTGTTGTTAGAAACTGTGGTAGTGACCCAGACTCTAAGGATGACTGGAACTGAGATGCCAGGCAAGTGTGTGAACTAATTAGCCATTTTAACCAAAAGTTATGCAGTCCGTCCGGTCCCGGTGATTTCCAATTCGGTAACGGACGGACTGCTTTGGCTACGTCTAATGGCGTAATTATGACTGGTTCCATTTCTGGTATAGTTCCACACACTCGCTCGATATCGCGCATCCAGCCACCCTCAGCGTGACAGACAGGCACCGACCAGATGCTGCGCCAGAATGCACTAGTGGTGGCATCATCCGGGCGGCACACGTCCATCACGTTTTGTTCAGGTCGCTCCCAAGTTCTATATACCCACCTCTCATCGCTCCGGAACATGCGATTCTGCGTGTACCGATCAACCCGCCGCTTATACCGCCGAATACGACTCGCCCATGCACAAACTTTCTGCTTCAGGAAGTCGATGCGCTCTGTGACATTGGACATGTATTCCCGAGGGCTGATTCCAGTCCCCGAAAATGCCTGTCTTACAAAGCGCATCACTCGTGGTCGTGTGTTGCCCTCCCTGAAGCAGTATAGTTTACCGATGAGTACCCTGGCCCCATCGATACGACGCTCGATCCTGTATCGCCAGGCTGGTACGGCTGGTTTTGGTCGAGTAGCTGCGTCACAATTTGGAAACTTGACGTTAGCTAAACGACATGCCGCCACAGCCGCGCAATACAAGATCGAGTGTGTATCAACGAGATCCTCGCTGCTCTCGAAGAAATTCTTGAGCTGCGAGTCCAAGGCACACACTAGCGCCCTATTTTTTTTGTGCATAGGTAGCCGTGGTATTCGGGGTCTAAGTTCGGTTGGAGTGGACCTATACTCGCGAAACGCATCTTCCAGTGCGCTCCTCAGTCGGACGTTGTACTGGCTACTTACTGTGTCAACCCTATCATCATCTTCTTCAACACGATTGGACCGCGGCGGGATGGCATCAATAGTTGACGCTTGTGCCGCGGTTTGTGCCAGAGTCGAGACGATTTGGTTGTTCAGTACCTCTGAGCGCAGCCTATCAAGTGCTATGTCGTCCAACCTGTGATTGCGTTGGATGACCCGCACCTGATCCGACAGTCGTTGGGCCGAGACGTTGACGGTTGGTTCCAGTTCCTGGAACAGAGACAGCAACCTATCACGGTACGCAGTGAGGTTAGTTCCCCCCTCTGTAGACCCGTAGTATGCGCGCATGACGTTCTCGTTCATAGACTGAGTCCATCTCATGCGCTGCACACAACCACCGGCAGCGGGGACCCGGCTCGGGGCCGGATGGCCCCTAAGTCCCAAGCTCCTCGGTGGCCGGCCTCTCCCCTGCCGACGTACAGGTGTTGGCGACGTCGGCGGGGAAAAATATTCGTCGCTCGAGCTCGACGCAACTGCTACGGCCGGTGTCACAGCTCTCTCGATGGGGCTGGATTCCGGCGGCGGCAGGGCGGGGCTGAGCGACGACTCCGGAGGTGGTAGGCGTGCACGGCGAGCTGCTAATCTCGTCAACATTTTCAATATTTCATTTTCACGTTTTTATCGGAGGTGACATGACAGATGTCACCTCCGGTTCGGCAGTTTTTGATGCAAGTGTAGGTTATTCATTGTATTTGTTTAAAATTAGGTATGTTTTAGTAAATTTGGTTTTTCCTGATATGGTTGCACATATATATGAATTTATAAACTGTTTCTAAAAATTATCTAATAATCATCTTATTATTATTATTATTATTATGTCGTTTATTTATTTAGTCGTCTTATTTTGTTACATTTTTAAATATTAGTGTGATTAAATAAAAAAAACATTTAAAAATATAAAAAAATAGTGATCCACCGGTGTCGGGAGCAGGGTCCAAGCTACCGGTGGTTAGGGCTCCAGAGATAGAAACCTCCTCACAATGCGAGCCGTATCGAGGAGTACTGCCTTCTGAATCAGGCCCTTCCTCCAATCCAATCGATCCTTATTATTATTATTATTATCGCCTTTCCTCTAAAAAACTGTCGTAACATAAGAAAAAGTAGAAACAACAAATTTCATTTAATTTTTTAATATACTCTTATATTTTGCAAATAGCTTGATACATTCTTTGTTAGTTAAAACAGTAAACAGGTAAAAATTTGTAACCTAAAAGTCACAATAGCATTAATTTATCGAAAAATAATTTAAATCGTTTTTTTCTCAAAACTAGCTTTCAGCGTCTTATGACAGTTTTTCAGAGGAAATTTCGATATCTTACTTTACTATGTTTCTAAATTACTTCACAAAAAATATACATTTCGTATATTTTTGTCTACCTACTACATCAACGTCCATGAACTTATTATAAGCCTTTATACATTTTTTTTACGACTCATCGTTGTCTAGTTTTCCTAATGGAGTTTTGTTTCTCTATGCAAAAGTTCGTAACCGGGGACTTAAAATAATCGTTTTTCAATGTAGAAACTTTCAAACGTTTTCAGACGTTTTGAGATCGCTAAGAAAAAATAAATGTAAAAATGTAATATTAAAAGTTCAACAACGACTCAGAACTTACCTAATTTGTTAACCTCGGAGCATAATGTCATCAATCATTAACCTAAAGGAAATTCAAATTTTTATTAGAAACACGCTAAAAGGCTGTTTTCTTGTGTTTGCTACGGAAATGAGAAAAGTTTTCGAACACTACGGGAGCAGTGGGCACGGCAAGCAGTTGATCAGTTGTAACATTGGCAAGTTTTTAATGCTTCACAACAAGTTACAAGAGCACAAGATACCGGACAGTTTATGTTATTGGACAACTTTTCGAATGAAGGACACTTTGACGGGTCTAATAATTGATTCTCCTTTTACTATTAAAATGAGAATCGAGGATGGGAACACAATGTTGTCTCGGTTCTCTATATTTGTATATTTCTTTGTTTGTCTATGTTGTGCTACTGCTGGGCAAAAGACTCTCCCATTTTTTTCCAGTTCTCTTTATGTTTTGCCTTCTCCGGCCAGTCTGGCAAGGACGAGTCCAGATCGTCTTGTAATATTACAATTAAAATGTTTTTAAGTTTTTAAAGTTTCAGCAGCGGTATTCAACATGTTCCACAAATCATACTCGACTTTTATGAAAAGAATACTAAAACTTGTCGAGATAGCAGCCATGAGCGCTACAGCGTAGCGTCTGCGTGTTACGCAAAAAAGTCGCACGAACAAATCAAACTTCATTTCCATATGGAGATAGTATCCGCACCTGGAGCAATATTCTCTATTTGAACAATTCTTATATGAAAAGTTTCCTGCCAGCCGGTACGTTCAATAACATAGTACACTGTGTAGGCCACACACGTACCTACCTACTTAATTAAGATACGGCCGGAGTATCAACAGGACAGTTCTGAATTTGGCAAGCTTCCAAGCTCGTTCCCGCTATCTACTAACCACTGTAGAGGCGTTTTAAGTTATTTTTTACGGAGGTTCAGAACCAGCCCTTTGTTCCGGGTACGTGACACACTTTTTATTTCCTTGTAAAATCAATATTCGTTCTTTTCTATGTAACTTACGATGCGTACAGTTGAGGCATGTTTTAGGTGCCTAGACTTCAGTTTGGCAACGTATTACACAGCGCTTTAATCTGCTTGTCACTTTAAACATGATAATACACAGAGGAACAAACAAGGAATGAGCATACAAATTCCTGTATGTCAAAATGAGTTTCATAACAGCTTTATTAAATATCTAGGACGCGTAGCATCGCATATTCAGGGGCAGTTTTTGCTTTGTTGGGGTTCGTGGGATGGTTATAAGGCGTATTATGAGTTGTAATTGTTTTTGCCCAACGTTCCTTGAACCTTAAGCTCGTAAAACGGTCTAATTAGTACCGTTAACGCTTTTGTTTTGTTGGAGTTCTTGTTATTAATGTTCTGTGTGAGAATTAATTACGCGGAACTAATTGTATTAAAGCAAAGGTGTTTTTCATACCAAATCATTAGGAAACTCGTGAATTTAATCGTCGCCTTACTTTAATTAAATAAAATAATACTTTAACTTATCTTTTGTACCCTACAAGAAGAACTTGTAATTCTTTTGAAACAGCCGCAACCTTACATTATTAGGCACCATAAACAACCGTATTACTTCCATAAACAAAAATTACCCTCCATTTAAGCGTACGACCATGAGCACATTTTGCCGCCGTCACAGAAACGCGCGGGTGACAAACAATACACAAACTGTCGCGTCCCGGCGGAGATACCGCGATAATGCATGGCTATGTTGCTGCTGTGGATTTAGACGGTTTTCGCGTATAACTGTAATAGTTCTGCGGCTTTTCGTGCGTCAGGTAAATAAGGTTTTTGTATACCTGCATTCGTGGATTTATCTTGGAAGACAGCTATTGACTGGCTAATCTTTATAATGCAAGTACAAGTACAGGCCATGGGATTAGTAAGTATTACGGCATTAACTTGACATTACTGTGTCAATTTTTTTAACTAAAACGTTCCACCATGGAATTAGTATGTACTACAAAGTACAAGGTTCTTTGCGTTCCACATAATAATTTGACATGAGGTTTTCAAAAAGCGCTGTAGACAGAGAGAGTAAACCGTTTTAAATAAAGGATTATCGGATAACTTGTTTCGACACGAGAAATCTTTAGTCAAGTTTAATGGAGAACAGTAAAGCGGTGAAAGTGGGACAAACAAACTCATTTTGGGATTCGGGGGCTCATAACATAAGATAGAATTGCCTAAAGCAACAGAATAAATAATAGTACTGGCTTACGTAGACTCGTTATGTACGTCGTCAGTTATGCACATACTACATTTATGTATAGCAATATTTATTCGCTCAGCGTCTAAATGGCTCATTTGCTCAGAATCTCAGCACGTTTATTTATGAAATTGGATTAGGATTCTTGATTCAATTTCTAGGGGCGCCTGTTTTACATTTTTCCTTTTCATATACTTTAGCAATTTCTAATTTAATTATAAAATACTGGAGCGTGAGTTTTATTTTGCTTGCTCGCACGACACGTTAAGAATATCTTCAATAATTACAACTTAGTGTCAAAGTAAAAAAGAGGGTGTGTGCGACCACGCGATATAAGTGAAAACTTACGACTGGAGCCGAGTATTCGCGATTCAGCGTCACTGACATACTGGAGCCGAGTATACCTGATTCTGCGTCACCGACCCGAGCGTGAAGGATTGGTTTCCACAGTTCAGAGAGAGCGCAAAGTGCAACTAAAGAAGTTTTCAGTTCAACACAAATTTAATCTGGCTACAGTTCCTTAGTAACTTAAAGTTACGACTCTAGGTGTTGCTCAAGTCTCGTAAATTATCTCGAAAGTGCGACACGGTGATCACTTAATCCCATTTAATCTTAATAATGAAGCTTCATTGTTCTGGCAGCTAAACCAGAATGCAGTTGGTACAAAGCTTTCGTACCTTCCATGATGAAACTTACGTGAGTTGCAGAAGTGCGAGACACAATTTTGCACTTTCCAAGTAACTTCGCAGTTGGTATTGCAAGGGCACTTGGCCACAGATTACTAATTTGTGACCTGGCTGTCGATTTAAACGACCTCTTACGAACAGCATCATGAAAGTTGGCAAGCGATATTGTTCTAATAAAAGTTTTGTGTGAAAGTAATATGATATTGTGTTAATAAAGTAACAGGAAAAGTTGAAACAGATTGGCCAGACTGCAATGAATGTTTTCGCTAACAGTCCTATGCTGCATTTACAGAAAACTACCAGTTAAAATTAACTTTTGATTTATACAAAAACTAACTGCACCCCGCGGATTGACCCGCATAAGTTTCGATTCTGTGTGAATATCGGGATAAAAAGTATTCTATATGTTAATCCTGGTTATAAACCATCTGTGTGCTAAATTTCATCTAAATCCGTTCTGTAGTTTTTGCGTAAAAAAGTAACAAACATCCATCCATCCATCCATACAAACTTTCACGTTTATAATATTAGTAGGAGAATAAAGTCACTGGGAACGAATACTAGTCCAAAACATTACAAAATATTAGTAGAAATACCATTATTCCTAACGAAAACGTTACATTAACTGTTAAATTATATCGGATCCTAAATTGTATTTTTCCTGAGAAAAACGGCCGGCGTCAGCGGCGCCGGCGGCGGCACTAGAAATAGTGCAGGACCTAATGGTATGATACGAGTAGAGACAGCGATATGATACTTACGTTCGGATTGAAAGTGTTCCAATTTTTAAAGCGTGGAAATGCTAACCAAGCGCTTCAGCGTTTCAAAAGATATTAAAGTTTATTACAAGTACTGAAATGGGTTTCGGTTTCACATCCATATTACACCTTTTCTCCATATTTTTCAGTTACGTATCGACCTATTGCTTTTTGATGTAGTTTTCTAAAGGTTATCACGTGTTGATGACCGTTAGAAGTTATGTTGCCTATTAAATAGATTCTATCATTTTTATCACGCATAAACGGGAACACTATTGCGTCATATGATGCTGGCAGGAATTAAACGGATTCACCCTCCTTAGAATATAACTATTTTCAATTTCTCGCACCATATTCGAAAACCTCTGTGCAGCTAATGGATTCAGGTACCTACACTTTGTCAATGTATTTCCTACGATGCATTGTATGTTTGTATGATGATGCCATCTGTCTCGGCGCCCAAAGCCCGGGATTACACGAGTTTTGATTGCACAGTGTAAAATACGAGCCGGGTAACAAAGCCTAGCATTTTTTACCATACAAACGTATACACATTAATTCTTGTGCCCGAAACGGGATTGCCCGTTTGGTACCAACTCGCATCGGTGGCCGCTTTGATTCGTTTTGGAAAGGAAACATATTTCGCTCATGTTATATTCATACATTGGGGTCAATTGCTGATCAAAACGGCGGTTTGGTTCAGTGGAATGGCGAGCAATATTGGCTGATTGCTCCGATAAATTGGACCGTACTACCCCAAAGTACGTAGGTACCAACTTAAAGAATGTAGTTGGCATCTAAAATGTTTATTCCCGTATTCTAAAAATCTTCTTGTTACGATCAACTTTTCTTCGTAATAAGCATGAAAAAACATCGAGATTGGGAGAAAAAGAAAGTAGATTCATTGTACTTACATTATTGTTAACGACCTACGCCTAATTAAGAAAGTTACCGGTGTTTCTAGAATTGATTTCTTTGGTCTTAAAAATCCTCAATTACTGGGCGTTCCCCTGGCCATTACCTAGTTAGAGATCGATGTTGAGTTTTTGCCAAATCAAACGCCTTTTTCACATTTAGGTAGGCTGTACAAAAAATGGTCGTTGCCATGCAGCCCAGTTCAAATTATTACACAATTTATCAATGACCCACCATCTTATTTTGACAGATGACCGAAGTTCAAGTGTTTCCGGGCAATGAACGTGTCTTATAGAATTTGTTAGAAGATAACAGACGGGCACAGGTTTGTAAAGGATCGGGATGTAATCAAAAACTACTAAGTAGAACTAACTTTTCACCATTGTTAAGGATAGGCCGCTTAGTAAATGTTATCATCAGTCGATGTCAGAAACTTTTTGCGATCAAATAAAACTTCTGTTACTGCTAGAGGAGCGTAGGTTAATAGACGAGCTAGCAGTGAATGTGGGATCCTTATATTTTATTAATATTTCATGTTAGTAACGAGTACCTATGTCGTGTATCGACAGATCGCAATTTAAAGATAACACTGTTTACTTCCTAAATTGGGCCGTCTTGCCGTCCTTTTTTATAACATGTCCAACAAGATGGTTGTTTTTGTTTTTTTTTGCTAAATGGACGCACTGTTGACCTCGATCACGCCTGATGAAAAGCGATGGATGAGGAGTATGATGGAACGAGCATGTCCAGAAGGTGCCTGTTCACTCTTTCTTTGAAGACAGGTGTTTTCTGTATCACAGTGATATTTATAAGGCACAACCTTCTATACCATTCAGACAATGTAAAGTACCTACAAATTGAACATCAGTGCTAATCAACACCAAATATTATTTGATAACGTCGTGAAAATCGACAAGTTTCTACACCCAACAAACTTTATTTGGCGCGAAAGCGGCCCGAAATATAAATTGCGTTAGTAGATACGAGCTCGTACTCACTTCCCACTTTTATGGGAGTTTTCGTAAATGGAAAGATAAATGTCGTATACGGGTTCAATATCATCTTTGAGAGATACAAGTATATTTTTATCACTTTCCTCATTATCTTATAAATAGAGTTACGTGGTAATATCATGTTGATGTGTGTATGTTTATTTATTTAATTAAGGTTCACCAACAGTTGTTACAGATATTATACAGATAGGAACATACAAGTAATTGTGTCTTAAATCTAACTGCACAACCAATTACAGGCAAACACTACATGCAAAATGCTCTTTGTAATTATAAATTAAATTTTAAAGTCTCAATGTACTTAAATTCTAGATTATATTAAATTATATTAAATACTATACTAATGGCGTCTGACAAACGTCGATATTAAGTCTGCGTGAACGTCAGCCAGTTGATGTTCGTGGTGTGTTCTTGATTTTAAATGAAACTAGATGACTGTATAAAATAGGCACCGTGTCCGCGCGTGAACGGTTACAAGTGTGTTATTTTTGTAATCAAGTTGTGTCGATACAAGGTCGTTACTTCAATCATTCAACTCAGCCTATCGCAGTCCACTGCTGGACACAGGCCTCTCCCAGGCTGCGCCACAACAACCTGTCCTCCACCTTCCACATCCAGTCCGCCCAGCAACGTTCCTAAGGTCGTCCGTCCATCTAGCTGGGGGGCGTCCCACACTACGCTTCCCGATACGCGGTCTCCACTCCAGGACTCATCTGCTCCACCGGCCATCGGTCCTTCGACAAAAATGGCCAGCCCACTGCCACTTCAGTTTGCTTACTCTGCAAGCAAGCAAGCAATGTCGTTATTTACTTGTGTTTTTTAGCTGCTCGGAAAACTTAAATTTTTTAATCCTTAAATTATGTACAGCAGAGTAATTATACAATGTACCTATACTTATAAAAGAAAAACCCTAGTTATGTTGAAGGAAACGCTTTTAAACTTTTTCTAAAGACCTAGTTCATAATAGGCTTGAAACGACCGCGAAGAACTCCTCATAAAATAAAATCCGACCGAGCAGATACACGAATTTTCATAGAAAAACGAACACTAAGACCCTGTGAGCCACTTTGTAGCAAATTGGCTTTTTGTATTAACTGGCAAATAACATCTTACAATAGCAATCTGTTGGACAATAAAGTCTTATTTCGCGCAGATAGAGTTGTAAAATATGCAAGGGTTTACCTACTATTATGAAACGTTGGTTAACATTATTTTATCTCGTGAGTAACAGTAGCTTTTTTTTTTTTAACGGTAGCCTGGTTCTTCAACCTCGTACTATTTATGTAGGTACGTTCTTACTACCTACATATTATAAACACGACCACTATTAAGGTAAATAAGATTTTATGTCTGAAGAAAACAATATTAATATACACTATCTGCGCCCCGCGGTTTTACCCGCATAAGTTTCGATCCCGTGGGAATATCGGGATAAAAAGTTTATTATATATGTTTATTCTATATGTTAATCCTGGTTATAAACCGTCTGTGTGCCAAATTTCATCCCAATCCGTTCAGTAGTTTTTGCGTGAAAGAGTAACAAACATCCATCCCTCCATCCATGCAAACAAACTTTCACGTTTATTATATTAGTAAGAATAAGATAAGATAAGATTATTCGTATTGTACGGTAAAGAAAATAAACATAACATAACATCGCGCCTGTATTCCCCGAAGGGATAGACAGAAATACTACTATAAATAATAGTACACCCACATTTAGCCAGTTATGTTTAAGCCACATAATATGTAATAGGGGGTGAGCGAGAGATAGCGGAAATATTCCGGCAAATACTTATTTAGTCAAGAATTTGTTCACAAATAAACATGAAATTCTGTTAATTTAATAGAAGGCAAAATTGTGTAGAAATTAGCTGCGTATCTATACTTTGATTGGTTGCCCTTCGGTTAATTAAGAACAGAATCGATTATTCATTTAATCTGATTATTCAAAATCGGTTATTTGGTATGAAAACTAAGTAGTTCAAAAGTTAGTTTGGCCCAGTTTTAACGGATTAACAGGTTAGTTTAAAATTAAAGTCACGTAGCTCAATTCTAATACTGAATGGGCGATAGCTAAATCTCAAGCTCTTCGAAATTCAGGTTGGCTTTACAACCTGAATTTCGAAGAGCTTGAGATTTAGTTTATTGTTAAAATACTGTCGGTTCAATTGAACTAAGTCGATGATAATAATAATCTGATTAAATAAAAACGAGCTTTTATGCGAACTTGAAAGGTTCTGGAGTGGCGACCGCGTCCGGTACGCGGTCGCCACTCCAGAACCTTTCAAGTTTCAACACGTAGCGTTGGATCCTCCGCAGGCGGACCGATGACCTTGTGAAGGCCGTAGGAATCCGCAAGATGCGGGAAGCATAGAACCGGTTGAAGTGGCGGGTGCTTATTGGTGGGGAGACTTATGTCCAGCAGTGGACGTCTTATGGCTGAAATGATGAGGATGATGTCCATGACAGGGCAGGAACTACAATACCGTTTTTTTTTTCGAAGTTGCCTGGACTGGTTTTCGCTTTTCATTTGACCTGCGACGCTAACACGAATCCAGTGAAGATTATAACTGGTTACTTAAATTATTACGGCCACTGAAGATTAATAATAGGACCCATGCGTACGGAACCCTGAACAAAAATATCCGTGGTTTATGCCCGACTTCGCTGAAATATTCAAATCTCTGAAGAATGAAGATTGATATTACTAACGAGAGATAAGAATGCCTATTTGGAATAATAAATTCCTGGAGAATATCTTTCCTGACACTCCGCTTTTTCTGCGGAGTGTCAGGAAAGATATCCTCCTTTTTTTTTAAATGTATAGTTAGGTAGGTATATCTCTGTTCCTACTTATTTGTTAGCTCGTGTCGCTCCCACGAAACGCAATTTAGATTATGTTAAATTATGACCGAAATAAACGTATAAATAAAAAGGTAATCCTTTAAAAAGGCTACCTATCTTTTCATGCGAAATAAGCCGCGGCAAAAGTTAGTTATAAAATAAATGAGATTCTTCTGTTGTGTCGTAACTGAAAAAAAAGGTTTAGCGGGTAATTCGTATAATTTAAAGCAGTGAAGTAGGTAGGCATTTGATTATTAATTCAAAACATTTTCAGCCTTTTCATGTGGAATAGTCTGCAGATAAAAGTTAGTTTTAACTTGATAAATGAACTGTTTGTTTTCTATTAATTAAATTTAATTTCATTCGAAAACATCCATCGGTTTCTTACCAAACTTCAACTATATCCGACGACTCTGATTATTTATCTCCTTTGGTGACTGTACATTTATACCATTGTTTTGCCTTTCCAGACAAAAATATGAAACTTTTTGTCTAAAGAAGGAACTAGTATAATTCATGGAATTTTTCCAAGTAGTCATAAAAGAATGAGCTTGTTTTTTAAGTTATTTCATACAATATCAACAAGGTACGTAGAATAGAAGCGCAACCTCCATTTTAGAACTCGGTGAGCAAGCCGCCACTATAATATGAATGAAATCAACGGACTCCTAAATGTATTCATACGCTCACTTCAGTACGACTCTACATTGTTACCTTATAAAACTAGCCATATAAATAAGTAAATGAGGCAAAAGGAGTATACAAGGATTGTATCAGGTGGCGTTTTATGGTTTCTGCCTTCCCCCATAGGGAGAATGCGTGAGTTTATGGATGTATAAAAAAATGTATAAAAAAAGTTTACTGAAAAAAAACATAGGTACACTTCGAATTGAGAATCTTTTGCATCTTCTTTCATTGACATCTGTGTTCTTTACCGACCAGTAAGTTTTCTACAGCGCAAGCTTCTTCTTCTAGTATATTATTAAAAGCCTGTGATGTCCCACTGCAGGGCGAAGGCGTCACTACTCTCTTTCTACTTCTGTCTGTATAAAGCTGCTAAGGGCCAGTTCTTGTTGAAGGAGTCCAGCTAATCCCGTCATCTCCGTCTGGGCCTGCCGCGATGTCGCTTGCCATTAAGAGGGACCCATTGGGTCGTAAGTTTGGCCAAACTTCTTCTAATAAAGAGAAAAAAAAAACTTTGATCATCATGTTTCCTTGGTTGGTGATTCCGGTTTTTTATGATAAAGGCCAAATTATCTTGCGATGTTTTTAGTGCTCCTGCCTGTAACAATAAACTTGATTTCCATTTCGATAACCATGTATCAATCGAACAATCAACTCAGCCTATCGCAGTTCACTGCTATCATAGGCCTCATAGGCCTGGATAACCAAGTATGACTTTGTCAATTTTTCCGTTGACTCTTCATTGTAATGGTCGTTGAGTGGCGCATGTTCATTGTTAATAACCAAAAGTTAATGAGCTGATAACTTTTTGATAGCGATTATTAATTAGGCTTCAAATTCTATGTACAGTACTTATAGTTGCTTATGTCTGTGTTCACGCGTTGATGTTTGCATTAAAAATTCATGAGAAGCGTCGGAGTACTGATGAACTTCTATTGGGGATCGGAGTAAATAAACTTACCAAAGTGAACTTTAATCAGACATCGGCGGAACTAACGCAATACGTAATAAGTTTGTGCACCACTTGTGACTTGTTTTTCTAACAGGATAAGCGGTGTCTGCACTTATTTCATTTTTTATAACAAACTTTACCTCGACTTGCAAGCTTAGTAAAATTGGTGTGGGATAATAGGTATGAGTCTATACTTCGTTATTTATTAAAATACTAGCTTTTACCTGCGGCTCCGTCCGCGTTGAAATTATCCCACGAGAACTCTACTAAACTACCACCATCCACCATCATCTACTGAGCTATCTACTAAAGAGTATCCTATGTCTTAATCCAGGTTATAAACTATCGGTGTGCCAAATTTCATCCAAATCCATTCAGCCGTTTTTGCGTTATTGAGTAACAAATATATAAACATACAAACCTTCAGAATTATAATATTAAGTAGGATACGAAAATCCATTTTTTCTGTTCTTCATAGAATAGACATGCTCTAAGAAACAAAATTCAACAGATTCAGCTCCAGAAAAGGTCCAACGGAGATAGTTTGTTCGTGCGAAAGATAGCACGTGCAAGGCCTATTTGCAAAAACATATTACTTAAAAAATAGAGTACCTAGGAGTAGGTACTCCTAGGTACTCTGCATACCAATATTATCACGTACAATATTACTAGCTAATTTCTGTTCGGGCGACCAAACTAGAACAAATTAACATCCAACATGGCGACGAGATGAACACAAATATGCAACCGTAATAACTAGAATTAGTCCTAAACAAGCTGGTCAATAACTAAGCACGACTGTACACACACTGGGAACTAAATTAATCTCCTACATGGCATTGTTTTAGCAAGAATTTTGGAACAATATGCGTATGAAATGGAATGTTTAGGAGCTATCAAATATCTAAACTAAAATTATAAAGAGAAAATATTTGATTTTTTTGTGTGTTTCTTTGTTACGATTTCACGCTAAAACGGCTGAACTGATTTGGATGAAATTTGGCACATGGGTAGACCATGACCTGGATGGTGAAACTGTGGGGTGCAGGTAGTGTACAATATGTAGGTACACTTATACACGGACTTATGGAAAAGGTTACCTAGCCTTTCGGTTTCAAAACAACAGACGGCGACGGTTCCTTGCGGCAAGAGGTTCAGCTATAATTTCTCAATTGTACAGACGCCAGCAGGTCAAGCTACCCGAAACTGTCAAATTTTCCCAATCAACCTTGAACCTTAACGCATTAGCGATAATGATGAAATCTATTAAAGAAATTTGACAGATTGTAGTAGCGTGCGGGCGTCTGTACCTACACTTTTAACAATACTGCAATACTTTAACCAGTTAACAAAATCTGAAAACCGACCACCCGTCCTTGTCTCGGTGTAAATCTCACCTCCATCAAAACCTGAACATCTTTTTGTGAAAGGTTCCCAAAAGGACAGTGGTCACATCTTGGCTATTATGAATTAAAATCATGTTATTCATTTATCACGTTTACAAAGCTGTTTTAAGGGAAACTAGCTGCACACACCTTAAGTTGATTATATACAACATTTTACGCAACTAAATATTTACACTAGGTATTAAATTAAATGACTAAACATACAAAAAACTCTTTGGTTTTTGGTCACTTCAGTGTTGAAGTATTTGTCCGCATCGCTGTCACCCGGAAATGTGCCCAGAAGACTGGCAGCATTGTAACGTTGAATGGCAATACTAATTCTTTGGCTAAAGATACATATTTTCTTTAAAAGATATTTTGCTTACAAAAGTGGAAGTTACTTACAACGGCCATCTTAACAAGATAACATTACCAAATTATTAATGAATTTATTATTACTAACGTTATTATGGAATACCGGGTAAATTTTGGGGGTTGTACGCCCCTATTGGGCTACCCTTCTAGAATTACAACTTTACAAGCTAAGATATTTTGTTCAAGTAATTAGTTAGGCAATCATTATGTTAAAGTGATGCGGGTGTTTACTGCCTTCTAGGACCATCCATCCATCGTCTGTCATGACTTCAACCAATATGTTATCTAGACAGTTTCAGTGTCCTGAAAATTAGCCTTTTGCCCTCGTAAGCAGTTATAGATGATAGCAATTTGACTTATTAGTAAGAAGGTTTCTTGCCAAAGAATTTCCTCTTTATTTATTTTTTGTTTTAATGGAAAATTAAAGTAGGTAGTTGTATTCTATATTAACGATGATAGAAGAAAGACCGTCATATATCGTCATTAATTTTGCGTCTGAAAAGTGTTTGCCAATGTATGGTAGCAGGAACCCCTGCCCTTAGTAACCGGCACCCTAATTGTGTAACACACTATCTATTACAATGTGAATCATTTTGAAGGATACCTATTGCTAATCCATTGCTTCAGGAGTACGAAAAATGCCTCTGCGCAACAACGTAAATGACGCAATGAATGTTGTTAAACTGTCAAAATGAAAACCGTCTACTGCTACCACTACTGTTAGACTGTTAGGCAATAACCCCGCAGAATAGGCATGGACCTTCCTTTAAGGATAAGCTTCAGAAAACCTCTAAGAATATTCTGCAACAAAATGTTGATAATGGCAATCCTGAACAGAAAATAAAAACTAATCTTTCCCTTACAAGTAAACAACGAATAGTTCTACTGAATAAAGTCATTTAAATACCAAGACTAACTACTGATTGGTATTCTCTAAGCCACTGCCAGTCATTTGCAAACTGTTGGTATCTCAATGTCTTACTTGCTGTCTCGTTTAAATCCAATGGACTGAAAAGAGACGGATCTTCCTAAATCCTCTTGGAATAATCTCTCACAGGTCAGTCATGGGCTTGGCAGTAAATATCGAGCCGTTGTTGACGTTTGTGAACGTAAAGTTCACTAAACATAAAATATACTTATAGTAAAACTGGTGAGGTGTATAGGGAGTTGTAAAATTAGTTCCACGTGTAAGGGATATTTAAAAGTACCCAAATAGATGTAACCACTATTTCAGTAGGTAAACAAAAGTTTTCGGTATGTATCAACGTAAAGTTTTATAATAAAATATTGTTATGTAAGAGTAGTAGATAGCGCTTGGTTACTGATACTTGATACTTTTGATTCAATCTATCGAACTACAGTTTCCTTTGTCCGACTAAAAACCTGTGAAACTCCTAATTGGCGGGGGTTAAAATGCCGAGATTCACTTTTTTTGCCCTTCCCGTAGAATACGAAACAGCATGCTGTGCTCCAAAACGTGGATCCTAGACGTAGGCAAAAAGGCTGCTATAGCTGAAATGAGATTGGGCAGGTCACGTCGGCCGTATGCATAGTGTCGACTGGGCAACAGTCTCCGCACGGTGGGTGCCTGAGGATGAACGGCGCCGCCGAGGTCGGCCCAGGAAACGCGGGCGAGAAGATCTAGACGTGTACAGCAAGGGTTGGATCGGTGCGGCTCTAGAAAATGATGCCTGGAAGGATCTTTGCTCAGCAGTAGAACAGTGAAAGACGACTTAAAAAAAAATCAGAACAGTTATTACCTAGAGAAAGCAATCAGCTCTGCCTGTTACGCATTAAGAAGCCTAAGAAACGAGGTACCACAAAACATTTAAAAATGGTCTATTACGCATTAGTTGAGTAAAAACTGAGATACAGCATACTTTTCTGGGGAGGAAGTTATGATTACAATACTCATAAAGCTTTTGTAATTCAGAAAAGAGCAATCAGAACCATAGCGAGAATTCAACAGCAAGAATCATGCAAGCCACATTTTAATGACTTAAATATATTGACAGTCCCAAGTTTGGACATTTTGGTTCTACATATCAAATTTTCAAAATATATCTTTGAATATGAGACTGAAGATGAAAGGCAAACAAGGGAGAGTATAAGAAGGAAAGATCTCCAGATGAAGCAAGTGCCTCGCCTAAACGTTGTTAGGCATAGCGCCTACCACAAGTCATTAAAAATGTTCAATAAACTGCCGACAGAAATAAAAGGTCTAGTATATACAAGTGGGTTTCAGAATAAACTTAAACGGTTCTTGTTAAATAAGTGTCTATATTCCATTGATGAATTATAAATTAATACAAGAGTCGATAGTAACATAATTTAAAATTTTATTGAATTTTATGATTTGACTTATGACATAAATTTTTATAGTTTTAATTATTTTTCTGATTTTAATGTAATTTGATTATCTAATTGTAATGATTTAAATATGGATTGCATGCATGATGTTTCTTATATATTTAGTTACAGAAATTCAGACACGATGTAAAATAATTTATTGAATAAATGAATTGAATTGAATTGGGAACATTCTGGTTTCGGAGATATTAAAAGTCCAACTTTTTTGACGTGACATGTTTTGTGTGCGTTACATTGCGCACTACAGTAAACAGTGACCTATCACACCAAATGTAAAACTCGTTTCACAGTAATAATTTCGGCACAAATTTACTTAGTTTGATGTACAGAATGTGTAGACGACGGCATCGGGTCAAGGGTAATTTTACACCCTGTATATTTTATGACAAAACTTTAAATTAGTCAGGAATAGGTTCATCTTTCGAGCCTTTTCCCAACTACATATGTTGGGGTCGGCTTCGAGTCTAACCGGATGCAGCTGAGTACCAGTGTTTTAGTCAGTAACGGATTTTCTGGGGTTAAATCATACTATAAACAGTATCTACATGTTTCGCAATCGTTCAAATTATGTCGCAGTTTTATACATTTTTAACTTGTCATAATTATGCTGATTGCGGTTCGGAGCACTTTGGCACTGTGACCACACTTAAACAGATAAGCTTTAATTTATCATACATTTAAAAGCAACATAACTATTTCATTAAATGTCATTTGCAAGTTGGCTAGATACCCATTTAACTAATTTGAACGAAGCTTGTCATAGTTATATTTTTCCATTAAACAAATGATCATTCAAAATACTGATCTAGAATACGTAGGTGCTGTTCGGGAACTGAAAACAATATTGATAAACTGTTCCTCCGAACCGCACGTTACGAAATTTTGTTTCAGTGCGGTTAGTGGAAGTGCTCAAGTGCGGTTCGCGGAAGTGCTGTTCAAATCAGTGCTCTAAGTGGAATACCTCGTGATATCTACCTATAATTTACTGTTAACTATAATCTACCAGCATACCAAGTTCATGATGCATTTCCATACAGTATTTAGGTAATATCAGCAAGTAAAGTAGAAGTAAACTTGATGATGACATAATAATCATAACATAACGTAAAATCACGCCTATAGTCCTCGAAGGGTTAGGCAGAGGTGTACCTATAGTACACCCACATCTCGCCGGTCATGTTTAAGTCCCAAGTAACAGGGGATAAGCCACCAAGCGGGCAAAAATCCAAACTCCGGACTGCTACTGAGAAATTTCAGATGAAAAAATACAAAAACACTTTGCCCGACCTGGGAATCGAACCCAGGACCTCATGCAGTAGCGCTTGCGACCACTAAACTAACGAGGCCGTCATGAGGCGTAACAAAATAAATAAGGCTTTATTTGATTACGCTGTTTCTACTCATAAAAGGAAACAAAAAGTGCTTACTAATTCGACAATGAACAGCGACAGAAAGACGAATGAACACGAAGATTACAGTAATTAGCCATTTGCTCAAAGTTCTGTTCATACAGTTCCATGAGAAAGACTCCGCACTCATTAAATCTAAGTACATTTATGTGCTTTACCAGACTAAGTAGAACTCGTAATTTTCATTGAATTAAGAAATCAGATTAACACGTGAGTTGGCAGCAGTTCTGCAGGCCAAATAGAAGAAACATATAAACGTGGTACAGGCAGTAACTTTATATTATGAGCTCAACTGCTATAACGTTCTACAAACACTATAAAGACATCTGCTATATGTATCATAACTAAGGACAATAGCATAATAGCATATTTCTGCATAAAGAACAAATGTGTGGAGCCTTTTTTTTTTTTAGCTTCTGAAATATGTGTGTTCGCACCCCACCGGTTGCACTATTGACTTAAATCCGCTGCCAGCGTGCATGTTTAGCTTAGTTAACAATAACAAAAAAACAAGTCCCCCTGCAGGGTGTTTACCCTACAGTGAACAGCAATAGGGTTTTTAGCAAGAGGCCTTTGCCTCTTCTCATAGAGAGAAGATACGAGAGCTGAAAGCCAAGTCTCGTAATTTAAAACGTTCAACATCTAGTCGCAGTGTCATCTCGGCGACAAACAAATGTCAAAATTGTCAAAATGTAGGGAAATTTGAGATATTTTTGACAGATTGAGACTGAGATCAGACTGTGAACGTTCTTAAAATTACGAGAATTGCCTCTCAGATCACCACGCATGCTCAAGACGTGTTGGCGATTTCGGATTTATATTAATTATACGTCCAGATTTCCTCACTACGTTTCCTTCAGCGATGTCAGTAATGTCCAAGATAAACTCAGAAAGTAAGCACCTAGTAAGTTGAAAAAGGTACATTGGTACTTGTCCGGATTTAGACCCACGACCTCGTGCATGCTGTGCAAGTTAAAGGTTAACGAAAACCCAGTAAACTGCAGCCCACATTACCCTTAGCGCATGGTCATAAGAGAAAACTGTTTCTATTTTGCATATCTGCAGACTAATACCTACGGCTTGTTTGGATAGCCACCTCCACATCCTCGGATGCAGCGCAAGCAAAAAGAATCAAATATTTGTAGGAATAGGATTACCGGCTGTTTTCAGAGCAATGAATATAGAGCGGAAAACGAAGCGAAAACAGCGCTTGAATAAACATTAGTGCGGAGAAGATCTGCACTTTATGAAGCGAATGTGGGGCGGGACATATAATTTAATTGTGTGTATATGATGACCACGGAGTAGCTGCTAAGTGCTATCATACCTTATATTATTGCCCCTAGTCTAGTGGTCACAATGGTGTCTTCTGAGATTGGTGCCCTAGGTTCAATTCTTAGGTCTGACAGTGCTTTTGAGTTTTTTTTTTTTTTTGTTTTGGGTCGAATCATATGTTGAATGGTTTATTTTATTTTCTTGTTTTGATTGTTGTTTTTATTTATTTATGTATAATTGCATGCTGCACTGGTTAACGTCATCACGTCAACGCCGGCTGCCGCTGAAAACCAGCGCTTGGGCTCTGTCTCGTATAGGGTCTTAGCATTATGCTGAGCGATGGCCGTTTTGCGTGTATGTGACGCATGTTTACCCCCAACTGATTTTTTTGTGTGTTATGTCCTTTTTTCATGCGTCATGTTTGCCGCAAATAAATGCATTTTCTTTCTTTCTTTCTTTTTCCATCAGGAATACTGTGGCAACCCTGAGTCTGGATTTATACTCGGACAATGGCTACAAGTTTACCACAAACTTGACGAAATAGGTGACCACTCTTACCAAGGGATATCGTATTACCCAGTAATTGAGTTGTAGAGGTCATATAGGCAGTTGCTCCATGTAAAATACTGGTATTCAGTTACATCCGGTTAGATAAGACTCCAACATTGAGAAAAATCTAGGCACATTATGAGGTATACTACATACACCCCAATCTACCCTTTTTTTTTTTTGTGTTTGAAATCATCAATTGAGCTCTCCCGCTCTGGGCTGAGCGGAAGGGCGTGTCAGACATTTACTGACTAAAACCCACCCGTGTTCCTTCAGTTGCCTGTGCCAGGGGCCACGGTATCTCTTTCGAACAACCCGCAGCCCTGGCAGGCATCGGCCCTAGCGGACCCCGTCAGTTCGTGCTGACATCTCTTTTAGGCGCGCGTGGAACACATCGCGCCGTCGACCCGGGCATGGTCCTTACCGGGCGGCGAGCTGCCTATTGCTCGCCGCCCGCAAGCCCGCGCCTACGGTGGCCGGGAGTCGGCTGTTGACTTCCGTCCAGGGCATCTCCTGCGGCGCCTAGGGGCGTGAGGGCTCAGAGATTGCCTCTCCCTCACGCGCTCCGCCTCCTCTTTCGCGAGCATTACTGCTTCGCAGAAGGAGGTGACGGCCTCCCATTCACTCTCGCTCCGTACCATGGCCTGGACCAGGGCCGGACGCGAGAGATCGCCGCCGCCGATCGCCGCCACGAGGACACGGCGGTGCTCAGCCCAAGCCGGGCAAACCTCCACCGTATGCTCCACCGTGTCCTCCGACCCCTATCTACCCTCGGAGAATGCCTACACAAGTTAATGTTCTGTTATTATTACTATACTTGCCTATTAACCCTTTATGCTGATTTGGATTAAACCCCACTGACCCCGGCCTAGTATATTACCCATATAAAGCTCGTAAATGATCGCTGCTGAATATGCATGATTACTCTTAAGTAGGTTACATTACTCCCCTTTAAGGCAGGCATTTATTACTGGTAAACGGGTTGGCGTTTATAGTATGTTATTGTTACAGACTGTTCACATCGCAGGCAGCCGATGTATTCTGCAAAAATCTCACCGTGAAAACTTAAGTGAAGTGAGCTGTCAATAGTGTAAGTCCCTAGCGTTCGGTGGAATGGCAATTCACTTCAACAAAGTTTTCACAGTGAGATTTTACAGAATAGATTGGCTGTTATTTGCAGGAACGGTACGACCAGGAAACCATGATTAGGGAACATAGCCCCAACGATATAGGCTCGAACGAATCCGAAATTATTGTATTTAGGCAAACAAGTTTCTTATTTAAAAAAATTAATAAAAATCTAGGTCTGTCAGAAGGCCAAAACAATTTTGTAAGAACCATTAATCTATTGCATCAATAAATGCTTGTAACATAATTTGTGTTAGAAATAGCTACTACTTGTCACTATTTATATCGCCAATCTATTTGATTGCAGCAATTTGTTGTCAGTCTTAAGACCTAGTATATTAAGCACGTGCTAAGTACAATCATTAAGAATTTATGTCTTGAATGATTCGAATAGCCTTGTATACTGAAATAATGAAACACGTCGTAAAGTCTCTTGTTGTTTATTGGAATGAATGAAGATTCTATCAAACCATATTATATCGGTTTTAAGTATCATTTACCTTCGAAACTGTTATTAGATAACAATAAAGAAACTAATCCTTGGTCATGAAATGAAATACAAATATTTTTATATTTTTCTGTCATTCATTTTATATAAGTGGAAAATATTTACGGACAAAGGCGAAGACATGATATATTTCTTAATAATAATTCCAAACTTCCTAAATCACGTAGGCACGCTACACGACGCTATGTTCTATGTTCTATGTTACGGGTTTGGTTTCCGCACTTAGTCCTTCAAGTGGACCATTGTGTGTGGGCCATGGCGGCCGTCGGTGGTTATTCCAACCAGCCCACCTCCCTCCAGAAGCTTATTAAGTCTCCTGGTCTGTTGAGAACATCTGTGTAAGATTTGGGTGTTCCGAGGGTTTCCGACCTAATCTGGGTGACGCCTGTGCACTCAAAGAGCACATGCGCGACGGTCTCATCAGCCTCCATGCAAGCCCTGCACAGGGGGCTGTCCGTTATGCCTATCGTGTGGAAGTGTTTGTTTAGTGAGCAGTGTTCCGTGATGGTCCCCGCAATCAGGAGCAGACCTTTCCTGTCCAGGCGTAATAATCTTTTCGTTAGCTTGCCATCTAATGATGGCATGGCTTCCTTGGACTGCCTACAGCCCGGTGACGAGGACCACCAGTTCTCTGCTTGTGTGTGGGTGTGCTTCTGTAGCCACCTGCGTAATTGATTGAAGGGGATGGGCACGACTGGTTCCGGTCCATAGACTGACGTGCTGGATGCCCTTCTGGCCAGCTCATCAGCCGCGTCGTTACCTAGTGAGCCACTGTGTCCTTTTATCCATTGTAGTGTCACTGTGTTGCGGTTCGATACAGTTACCTGTTCAAGCGCCTTGTGACATTCTAGTATTAGATTTGATGTGATGCATCCCTTCTTTAGGGATTGGAGGACTGAGGCGCTGTCAGAGAGTATACGAATATGAGTGTCTGTAACTTCCCTGGCTGCTATGGCATGGGCCGCTTGTATTATACCCACACACTCTGCTTGGTAGACCGTGTTGAGCATTCCTAGCGGGCTGGATATGTTTATGTTAAGGTCGTGTGAGAAAGCTCCGACTCCAGTTCCGCAGTCGGTCTTTGATCCGTCAGTGTAGACTCTCAGCTCCTTCGGGCCTGAGTGGTCGCACTGCTCCTCTTTGAGCACTATATTGTAGAGCTTTTGGAAGCAGTATTGCTTATGGGCTTTGTCGCAGGGTGATGCCATCATTGGCTGCCGTTTGATCGCCTCGTCCTTTAAGCGTATGTGCTTGATCCTCGAGTCTTTGCTTAGGGTTCCTGATATGTGGAGTCTGAAGGCAGACAGGGCCGCCTCCTCCCGCACGATAAGGTGTAGGGGGGGCAGCCCAAGCATAGCCTGTAGGGCAGCGGTGGGTGCAGTTCTCATGCAGCCAGTGACTGCCACGCAAGCAAATCGCTGTAGCTTTTCGAGATCTCTTTGGGCTGTGCTCAGGTCTGTTCTGGGCAACCAGACTAGTGAGCCGTATGTGATAATTGGTTGGATAACTGTGGTGTAAAGCCAGTGGGTGACCTTGGGGCTAATCCCCCAGTTTTTCCCAAGCATTTTTTTGCATTGCCACAGGGATATGCTGGCCTTTGTGGTGATGTAGTTGGTGTATTTTGCCCAGTTCAGCTGTTTGTCCAAAACGATGCCCAGGTATTTGGTTTCAGTTGATAGGCTTAACGTAGTGCCAAAGAATCTTGGAAGTTTTAGTGTAGGAAGTTTCCTCTTTTTTGTGAAGAGGATCAATTCGGTTTTTGTTGGGTTCCCTGATAGTTGGTGTGTACTGCACCAGTTCTCTACTATCTTCAGGGCATTAGGTTGCACAGGGTGTTTTCGTGTGTGCCATTTATTATAATGGTTAGATCGTTGGCGTAGCCTACGGTAAAGTAGCCTTTATCGTTTAGTGCCTTTATCACGCTGTTACTGCTACACGACGCTACAGTACGCTACGCTACAAGCTGAGATACGGCGTAGCTCGATCTTTGCTACGATCGCGCAGACTCTACGCTTTTGAATTGTGGAAATTGCCCTTATTTTGAACTGATGGTCAGTTTGTATACACTGAAATAATTCTTTTACTGGATAATACATCTTTTTATCGGGTCGATATTGTCCGAAATACACTTTTTATGTATGCTTTCACCCTGGCCCCATTTTACTACTGCTGCTGCTATATGCCAGAAAAGTTACCACTAAAGATGCCAAAAATAGAAACCTGTTAAGATGTGTCACGTCACAAAATATTGTTTAAAATATTAAATAAGACGGCTGCTAACGGCTTCAAAATTCAATTTCCTACCGTGACGTCACACGATGACATTTTCCCAAAACGAATCTTATCCTATATACGAGCAAATTGCTCGAGGCGTAGATAGCGGTAGTAACATACTTATGGACCCTAAAAAAATCCCGCCTTTGCTTTCCCGTAGACGGGTAGGAATGGCCTGTTATTTAGTTTTAAATGGTAAAAAGTACTACAGCTTACGCCGTACCAAGCCCAACTTTAAATAAGATCCCCTGAACTTGTGGTTTGAGGAAAATGTAAATAAGGAAGAGATTATTGTGTATACCTACCTAACCCCGACAAAGGACCTGACACATGGATGTATGGATTTTCGACAGTTTCAAACATTTTGGTCATGGATTATCGACAGTTTACAATCTCGCGAGATAGATTATAAACTAACGGTGTTCACAATCATACGGTGACATATATAATTCTGAAAACTATCAGTCCCCGGAACGGAAATAACATTCATTCAAATACTTTTCCTGTTCCTTTTTGTAAAAAGGCATCAGAAACCAAATACTTATTCATTGATTGCCGCGGTAGGATGTGATAAGAGTGGACGAGGAAGTTACTCCAGGAGTTCCTCTTACCGATCGTGTATGCACAGTGCATAGCGGATTAAAACATAGCTATGCACTTGTATAGTAACTCAATAAGCTTGGAAGTTAAAAAAAGGTTTAATATCTATACATACTCATATTGTACAATAAACTCGCTTTTCCTGTCTCTCTTTGTGACCGCGTTGTTCTTCTAAACTACGCATCGGATTTTGATGCGGTTTTCACCATCAGTTAGTGGATTTATTCCGGAAAGTTTCTGTGTATAATACGTTAATATTAAACACATATAATAAAGAAATCTCGACGTTTTGTCAATCGTAACAATCGTGGGAAGTCGGAAAAATCGGGCCGGGTCGCTAGTCACTGGTAAACAATTCTTTAAAAGATCGCTCTTAGAGATAAGACCGCCCATTGTGTCACTCTTTGTAAAATTTCTATATTTATGTCTGTAATGTATATGGTGTACATCATAAAGAGTACAAATTGTATTCTATTTATTATTTTTATATATTTTTTTTATCAGACTTATTTTCTAAGGACTGCAGATCTTATGACCTGCAGTCCTTAGAAAATGATTGTTCTTTTGATTTTATTTAAGTAGTACCTACTTCAAAAAGGCGAATCTGCCTGTTTTTTTGTTATGTGGTAAGGCCAACATATTAATAAATTGCATAACAAACATTCTCATCGATTTATAACCTCATAATTTGTATCCACCTGGTTAGCCACAAAACACCGCAAAGCTGGTCAGACATCGAATATTTTATTCACGATTTAAAACGTTTTAAAATACTATTAATTATTTCGCAATATCAGCATGTGCGGGCACATAAAATCTGATGTGCCATTTATTACATGCATTTGTACAAATCTAGCCACCGAACCGTTCCAATTTGTTAGCGACGAATATTTTAACACGAAAATATTGCTGCTCGTAGAAACGTGCCACAAAGTGGTAACTTCTATTACTTTCCCGAGGTTGACAGAGTCAGGGTTTCTTTATAATAAAATAAGCATTTCTCCTACAAAACTTCTCCTACTTATTTAAATTAAGACTTCAAAACAACCCTCTTTTGTTGTGGGAACTAAAGATGTCCTGCTTTTGTTAAGTTTCAGAGAATTATTTTAAACATGACATTGTATTTTATATTTAATTTTCTTACTGCTAAGGTAAATTTTAAACATGGAATTATAGTTGCCGCCATTTTGAAAAGCAGAGATTTAAATAAAATGAGCTTTTCTGAAGAATGTTGGTGAAACTTGGTTCATAATTATTTCAATATTATTATTTCAATATTCATAAAAAATTTAATTCTTCTGCGGTTCTGCGGGATGAACAAAGATTCTTTAATCAAGTGTGAAGAACCGCTGTAGCGAGCGTGTTTAATTAGAAAACCTCTGGGAGTAAGTTTTGCAAGGAGTGCATTTAATTATGAGGCAAAAAGATGAATAAAAATCTTGCTTGAGCTTGTTGATTTTTTTATTTGAATAAAATGGAAGGATCGTAATAAAACAAAACGTTTGTGAAACAAACCAAAGGCAAGAAATTCTTTGTCTCGCCATTTTGTAGCCAGAAAGCTCAGGGGGTGACAAAGAAGATGAGTTCTCTTTTTCACTCAAAGTAACATTATTGATTGGGGGCGCTGTGTTGTCAACCAATTACTTTCTATTCAATTGTGATTTGTTTTTATTTCATTCTAATTGTTTGTGAATTCGTTTCTTAACTTTGATGGTAATCAAGTTCAACAAAATAAAAGACGGAAAGCCTTTGTTGCCAACTACACAACGCAACATCTCTATGTAAGCGACGAAACTAGCGTAAGAACTTTTTGCTATAGACTTTTTTATATAATGTCAAATACTTTTCTTCTTTTAGCCGTCAAATTGATGTGCACTTTTTTTGTCTGTCTGTCAACGTCGTTGAAAACCAAATGTATTATATTTTTCTTTTATTTTATAAATCCGTCATTTTCTTTCACTTCGAGCCTATTAAGTGGTCTTAATAGGCTCAGTTGATGTTAATGGCCTCAGTGTTAGCAAAGTGGAGAGAACCAATTTCCACTATACTAATCACTCACCTAATCCACTAACCTAACCTTACCAATTTAACAAATCGAAAATGTTGTATCACATTTTGAAATCTCCAAAAGTGGTAACACGAACGTAACAGCTCTCAAATAATGCATAAGCCCACAAGCGTCGCATAATATATTGTAAGCGGGACACATACTTACAGCTGTCACGTCGCAGACGGGAAGGCAAGCAGCTGACACCCTCTGTTTCCCTAGTACAACCAAACCAATATTCAAATTAAAAACTAAAAAAATATTTTCGTATCCATTTTAATTATTCCAAAGAGAAATCGTAATACGTTAAAATACAACTTTGTCGTATAATTTCCACCGTTTTTGGTGCAAGTTAGTCCACAAATTGTTATTAATTATCAAAGTTCCGTATGTGCCAAACGTAAAATGAACAGTAACGTTACCTTGAATCTTTGTTTTGAACTTGTGGCTGCTGTATAAAGTAAGAGTTTACCTGAATGAGCGAATTATTGTACTGTTGACTGAATTTTAACCTTAAGCTCTTGAAAATAAAGATTGAAATTGATTTATTGAAATAATTGATTTACATAAATATTTACAAACTAGGGCCTTAAACTAGAGGTAGGTAAGAAATAATCGGATTCTACCTGAACTTCCTAGTTCAGGTAGAATCAACACCATTGTAATCATGATTACAATGGTGTTGATCTAAGGTTTTTACGCATGACATAAATACTACTGAATTTATGAAAATGTAGCAGGTAAATGAGACCGGGGAGGGAGTCATAACTATAGATATGTTGCTATCATGAAAAATGAAAAGGTAAAATTCTCACGCACAATTTTTCCATTTCACCGCTATTAAAAAGAAGAAAATAATCATTTACCTTCGGATTCTGACGTTTTCTACTGAATTTTTAGGTCTGTCTAGATAAATGCTAGCCGCTGTCAACCTTCCTTCACCATTAGAAAGCTATTGTTAGACTTCTTTCTAGGTTGGTAGTTAATCTTTCATTGTTGGTGAAAATATGTATGTATATTGGAAGATTTTTTATCGTGGGTCCACTGATTTCTTTTTTGCCCTAATTTTCATGTGGGGCGGACACACTTTGTCAATTTAGCGAAAATCAATATTTTAATCGAATTGTATAGTTATTTAAATATAAAATTGTTAGAATTAAAAAAAAATCGGTAATATTGCACCATATTAGTAACGTTAGGAGGGGCTAAGTAATAAAAGCCGCATGGCTCGACCGAAACTACGTTTACTGCGGTCTGTTCGTGGCTGGGTAATCATCCGTTACATATCGAGACAGGTCCCGGCTGTCATTCGTAGATCTTTGACGTGTGTTTGACAGTCGTTATGGGTAATCAGAAGCCCAAAAGACTGACAACCTGTCTTACCAAGAGGTATCTTTCGTGTTACCTGGGTTGCGGAGTTCAGATAGGCAGTCGCTAGATGTAAAATGCTGGTATTATTAGCTTCATCCGGTTACACTAGAAGCCGACCCCAACATAGTTGAGAAAAGGCTGGGTAGTTTGAAAACGTGTCTATATGAAATCAACTTAAATTTATGTGTAAGAGACTTGTTATGAAGTGCATAACTTTGATAATTTACTAAATAAAATATAAAAAAGTTGATTACTTATTTACCCAGACAAAACAATTTAAAGCGAGCGAAAACAAAATAAAAAAACAGATTCCATCGCTACAGGAAAAAATTATAACTGAAGTCATCGGGGACGAAAATATATCGCATAACACACACGCCATTTTATTGAGAATTCTGGTCGTATTTTCCAACAGTTCATTTAACAAAGCCACGTAGTGCAAACTACATTCTTTGCTCACACCACAGATGTAGAGAAACATAGATATGGCAAGCTGGCGTCTGTGTACGATGAAGGGAAACATGCGCAAGTTTTGTCAGTTTAAAATTCATATAGTCATCGGTCAGTTTTAGCTAAACTAGCCGTGTGCCCGATGGTATTACCCCTTTAAGGGATGAATTTTCAAAAATCCTTCCATAGTGCTCACCTTGGTTATCTAAGGTATTTTTACGGTTTAGAATGTGCGTCGTTTGTCAGGAATGAATGAATTTAAGATATATTTAAGTAAATTGATGCTGCCATCAACGTGGTCACCTACCACCTACTGGGCTCAAACCAAGTATATAAAAAAAAAACAACGAGACAGAGTACCACCGACATGAAAAGAAGATGTAGACGTTATTTGAATTCATTATTTTGCTTTGCTTTTACTTAAATTCTAAATAATATGTATGATCTATTTCTCTCAAAAACCTTTCAGCAAACTTGCGAGTTCTACTTTACTTACTTTACATCTACGTTCGCACACAGTTTGTTCAATACATACAATATCCCAAGCCATTATCGATAGAAAATTGTTTAATGGGTGGCACTGATTGGCTGGCTCAGCTCTTAGCCAGTTCCAATATTTAAGCTTTGCGCACTTTGTTGCTTTGTAAGGGAATCTTTATTGCGCCCTTGCAGTCGGCTAACAATCGTAAATAAGCATTGTAACTAAACTGTAGTAGTGTATGACTTGTCCTTTTTTTTTTTTTTTTTTTCAGGATGGGAAATCATCAAATGACCCCTCCCGCTCTGGGTGGAGCAGAAGGGAGTGTCAGACTCTTACTGACTAAAACCCACCCGTGTTCCTTCCTGAGCCCTTTATGTTCCAGGGCAGCGGTAACCCTTTCGGACGATCCCGCTACCCCGGCAGGCTTCGGCCCTCTCGGGCCCCGTCATCTACGCTGACATCTCTTTGAGGCGCACGTGGAACACATACGCGCCGTCCGGCACGGGCCTGGTCCTGATCGGACGGAGAGCTACCCATTGCTCTCCGCCCGCAGGCCCGCGCCTACGGTGGCCGGGAGTCGTCACGCGGCTCCCGACGCCCGAAGCGTCTCCCTCGGCGGCTGAGGCGTGAGGATCTCTCCCTTGCCCATCCCGCCACCTCCTTCGCTAGCATGACTGCTTCGCAGAAGGAGGTGACCGCCTCCCACTCCCTCTCGCCCCGGACCATGGCTTGCACCAGGGCCGGGCGCGAGAGGTCGCCGCCGCTGCCGATCGCCTCTACGAGGACACGGCGGTGCTCTGCCCAAGCGGGGCAGACCTCCACCGTATGCTCCACCGTGTCCCCTGGGCGATCCTCGCAGTGGTGACACCCGGGCGTCTCCTCTCGCCTGATGATGTGCAGGAACCTCCCGAAACATCCGTGTCCGGAGAGGACCTGCGTCAGGCGGTAGGTGAGAGCGCCGTGACGCCTCTCTAGCCACTCCTCAAAGAGGGGTCTTACCGCCGCTATCGTGGCGTGCCCTGCGCTGGGTTGCGATAGTCGCGCCTTCCATTCCACCATGAGATCGCGCCGGAGGTCCGTCCGCTCCGCAGCAATTTGCCGCGGGTGCGGAGTTTCCCCCCGACGTAGTGCCTCCGCGCGCCAGTCATACAGGCGCGCGAGGACTATCGCCTCCAGATCCCATGGTGGCAGTCCGGCAAGGAGGCTTGCTGCCTCGCCCGAGATCGTGCGGTATCCCCGGATAAGCCTTATGGCTACCACCTTTTGGGGCGCGTTCAGGTAGTGTGCGGCTCTCAGCCGCAATGAACGCGCCCATACCGGGGCCCCATATAGGGCCATGGACCGCACGACCCCCGCGTAAAGCCTCCGGCAGGAGGCGTTTGGCCCCCTCAGGTTGGGCAGGAGCCGCTTTAAGGCGGCCCCGGTCCGTTCCAGTTTGGGGGCCAAACGTCGGAAATGCTCGACGAAGTTCCACCGGCTGTCGAGGACGAGACCCAGGTATTTCATCGTCTTCTCGACGCCGATGTGAACCCCTCCTACCATCAGTTGTGATCCCGAAGGTGGCCCGTACCGGGGCCCATGAAAGGACATGGCCTCGGACTTGTGCAATGCCACCTCGAGACCCAACTGCCGGATCCTTTCCACGACTGTCGCAACCCCGCGTGTCATCGCGTCGGCCGCCGCCTGATGCGACCTCCCCTGCGCCAGGACCAGCGTGTCGTCAGCGTAGCAAACTACGCTGACGCCATCAGGGAGGTCGGCCCGCAGCACCCAGTCGTAACCGATGTCCCACAGGAGCGGCCCCAAAACCGATGCCTGTGGGACACCGCACGACATCTCTCGCCGGTTCCAGTTCCCGTCGCGACCGGGGTAGATGACGGCTCTGTCCGTCAAATACGCCCCGACTATTCGACGGAGGTAAGTCGGCACCCGGTGATACCGGAGTGCCTCCCCTATGTAGCTCCAGGGCAGGGTGTTGAACGCGTTGGCGATGTCGAGTGACACCGCCACGACCACTCCACCCCGGGACACCGCGTCCCCCGTCGTGAGGGCTCTCACGCGCATGATGGCGTCCACCGTCGAGCGCCCCTTGCGGAAGCCAAACTGGCACTCCGCAAGATCCGGCCCCGTCCTCACCAGGTGCCCGACGAGGCGGCCCGCAATCACTCTCTCAAAGAGCTTGCCGACCTCGTCGAGCAGCACTATGGGCCGGTATGCGGACGGAGAGTCCGCAGGGCGCCCTTAACTAACATTAATTGAAGTGTAATTTGTACATTGTATAGTCAGTCCTCTCGTATTGGTTTCAAATTAAATTGTAGAATAAAAACAGTGCTTTACTAGTCAGCACAAAAGTTCTAATTGAAAAAGGTATTTTTTAAAAGGTCGTTACGATTCACAATTGTTAACTTTTTGCAGACAGTAAAATAATACGGTGTTGTGAAAACGAGACTTTAGATTCTGTTTTTATTTCATTTGCATTTCGATTTGAAACGGTTGTAGAAATTGAAACCATTTAAATATTTTTGGATTCAATATTTTGGGTAATCTCATTGATTGTAGTGTTTTTGATTTAAGTACAATATCGATTGACGACACTTGAGTTAGTACGAGTACCTATCTACTTGGTCAAGTAAGCTCCGCTGTGGTCATTGCTCACTAGTCGTACCGATGCGATGTATGGATAACTATGACAGAAAAAGTACTAAATAGTAAGCACAATGAATACTACACTTAACTTGAAATATTGAGTCATTTCCATACACCCTTGAAACGAAAGCATCGCACAAATAACAACACCTATATACAGCGCAGAACACGGAACGCAATATTTTAGAACCGAACAAAATGAAAATTTACTACTGTAAGGTAACAACGTGAACGATTAATACCCTCTTTCGTTCAGCCCGCTGGTCTGAACGAACCTAATGAACATAAACAATAATAAAATAACAAAAGACGAGTGAATTGAATTTCCCGTCTATTGTCAGGCCGTACAAATTGGTTCCTCTGGCCTCACAAAGGGGACTAGTCGCTAGTGTTAGGTTTAAATTTGACCGGCGTACTTTGGGGCCATTGGCTTTAAAAGCCGAAAACTCAATTAATGGTAAAATTGGCTGCGCGGTTTCTGAACACGAGTCGTGTCGGCTGGGTCAAGGATGGAGTTCGTCGTGTGACTCGTGTGCCACTTCAATGTGGGAGTCAAATAGTTTTGAACGGCGAACATGCAGAGGAATTTTGTAGTCTTTTTTTTTTGTAGCTCGAACAGTTTCGAACGCTGTAGTGAGGCACATAGAAATACTTATGTCTATCTATATAAAGAAACATAATTAGTTAGCCTATTTAAACGAAGCTTACCCATTTAAGTTAAACCCATATACCTCGATAATAATAAGCAATTAAGTATACATCAGGCATAATCTAAAATAAATTAGTTCTTGTATTATTTACGTTTCTATTATAATTCGAAATCTACGTAAATTAAACATTCATGATATGATCAATTTACAAGATAACAGTAATAAAGCACTTATTAGTTTAGTTTATATATGAAGATAAGGTAGAAATCTATTATTAAGTACACGCCATTATTATATGCTGAAGTACTAAACTTCCTATCAATCATTGATCGTTATCACCAATCGGGTATCGATTCCATTGTTTAGGAGCATTTGGTCGGTTTCTCATGGTCGAGTAATTTGAATAATTATTTAAGTACGGTAAATGATAGACAGTTTATCAATTAAACTATCAGCCACGTTCGGTATACTAATACCGTGACAATGCAAGTTTTATGTATGAAAAAGCATTATATTTTGAGGAGTCTATGTATGAAATTAAACCAATTTTAATAATAATATGCTTTTATTATTTTTTTCTTTGGTTTTTAAGCAGCTTTAATGGCTTTAATTGTGACTTAATAACATACTATTGAATATATTAGGAACATTTCTGAAATGCTAAAAAAACGTAATTCTAAAATATTTATTTTATTTAAAATCTTTTTATGCCTCATATTTCGTTCAGTGAAAGTAAAGCACTAAATATTTCATAGAGAAATCTGCAGACTCATTTATGACAACACCATACCTTGTGCGGTCGGATGCTCGTCATTTCACCGGAAGGTCCAAGGGACGTTGCTAACGAAATTGTAGGTCTAAAGGCACCTTATCTATGAACTTTCCTTTTTTTCTTAAAAACCAAAAGGTGCATCACGCAAACGCATCCCTGTTCTTTGTAATCCTACAGTTGAAAAATCCAATTTCAAGTTCCTATATCACATGTGGTCGTAAACAACTTGGAAACTTTGAATGCTTTAAAACTTTAGGAAGAGAAGCGTATGTGCGAACCATACTTGTAAGTTATGTGAGCTACTTGTGTGTAAAAACACACAAGTAGCTCACATAATTGCTTACTAAGTTATGCCAAGAGTTGAAGCTAATTTCCTTGGAGTACGTGTTTTAATAACGGCTGCATACATCCTGTTAATTTTCGCTCTAGATTTTACAGCATAAGCAGTAAGGAATATCAAAGACAGAGTTTAATCAGGAGGTCAGCTCAAGAAGTTCATATCTGTCAACTGTCAAAACCTTGTTCCAAAGTTTAAAGATTTAATCAATTTGAAGGTGACAAGAGGATTTGACTAAACTGAAATTATATAAAGGCCTACGAACGGGGTAAAACTAGTCATCTTTTATTTAGTTAAGTTCTGTATCATCGTCTTTCTTACGATTTCTTCATAAGAAACTAGTTTCCTGCCTACAAAGCAAATTGAAAAAGTCTTAACTAACTCCCGGTTTCAGAATTGAGAACTTGTCAAATTCTATTTAAGGTGATTCCTTTAATGTAGCCCGCGAAGTTTATTTTTTCCTAATAACGTAACAAATTTTGAATTTCACACGCTTTCACCTTAAGCAATGCTAAAGTTAAGTTTTACAAATTCTCATCCTTCAATTCTTAGTTCGGGAACTGGGTGTTAATCGCCTTACCAGGTACCTAACCGTTAACCCCACAGTCTTTAGTTTAAGAAGTGAGTCCTCAACTTTCGGATTACGACACCACTTGTTTTTTTTTTTTGTAAATGTAACTCTTCACTAAACAACTTTTTTGTCGTAGGAACTTCACCTTCGTGGGAGCAGTTCGTGAGGGAGTCTCTAGTGCAGGCAGCGTGGCCTGTCGCGTTGGTCGCTCCGCCCAGGCGGGCCCTCACAGTGGACCACCAGTGAGTACCATCTTTATGTAGCAGAATATGTGGAAGATGTGTGTTTCTGTTGATATACCTACTGGTTGATTGCAGGGGACAATGTATTGTTTGAATTTACTCTGCATATAGGCACCGTTCATAGGTTTTTTAGTCCAGTTTATTCTAGCTTTTATTTCTAAGTCTCTCATTTTGGAAAGCAGTATTAAAATATGAATTGGTCTCAAAATTTACAAAAGCTACAAAATAATATTTACGCAAGGTCCTTACAAAATAAACATTGTACTTTTATGTAACATTACTATATACATTTACCTGCAAAAAGTAAAATAACTCTTTCCAAAAAGCAATTCAGAAAAGGAGTGTGTAAGACATTTAGATCGATATCTCAAAAATACGATAAACGTGTCCCTTTTACCACAGCCGCATGCCGGTGCGAATTATCAAAGAATATTACAATAATATTTTGAAAATAGGTTGCGAGAAGCGAGAATCGAGAAATACCGAGCATTCGATTTGTATTTCGATACTTTGACGAGGCAAATCGCATACACGGTACACATGTAAGATTTTTAGGAAAACACGCTTGAATAGAATCCGAGGAGCCGTAAATACTCTGTACAATGTTTTTCATGAAATCATGAACCGCGTGTGGAAAAGGACAATAAATATGCGGAATATTTTTAATACGTTACGTATGAATAGTACCAACAGAATGCACTTAAGTATTCATCATCTACCTAGCCTTTTTCCCAACTATGTTCGGGTCGGCTTCCAGTCTAACCGGATGCAGCTGAGTAGGTACCAGTATTTTACATGGAGCGACTGCCTATCTGACCGCCACAACTCAGTTACTGGGTAATACCAAACCCCTTGGTAAGACTGGTTGTAAGACTTTCGGGTTTCTAACGACCCGTAACGACTGTCAAAGATCCACGAATGAAAGCCGGGACCAACGGCTTAACGTGCTTACAGAATGTACCTATTATGGGTGAAAAATTGATCCCTACCTATGGGTATTTGAGGGTCTATTGTGAGCTCAGTCGGTACGATAAGGGATGTGAGAACACCTCAATAGGTTTTGTTCCCAGATTAAAACGTCGCGTTTTATAAGAATTTGGGCACTCTAGGCGATAAGGGTATACATGATTTATGAGACTCAATTGTTACCTAGATTGTACCTTTTAATAAAAAGGTTCATGAAATATAGCAGGAGGTAAAATTAATCCCTTTCTGTCTAGGTACGTACAGTCACCAAAAGAGATAAGTAATCAGGGTCGTCCAATATAGTTGTAGTTTAGTAAGAAACCGATGGATGTTTTCGAATGAAATATAATTTGATGAATAAATTGCTTGTTTTCTATTAATTAAATTCCATTTTATTCGAAAACATTCATCGGTTTCTTTAATTAATTCACCCTGTCCTCCGCCTTCCGCATCCAGTCTGTCCCAGCCACCTTCTTTAGATCGGCCGTCCATCTAGCCGGGGGCGGTTCTTACTAAAGTTCAACTATATCCGACGACTCTGGTTACTTATCTCTTTTAGTGACCGTACAATGTTGAAGAAAATTCATGTGTAATTTAATAGACAAATCCTTATGAATTAGTAATGATCTAGGAGATTGTTATACGTATGAAAATAATAATATTTTGAAGTCCCGAAGGTTTTTGCGTTATTATCTATTAAAGAACTTTATGTACCTATAATTTTAACAGTTCATTTTCATAAGTACATACCTATCTATCTATGGAAATGACAATTACCTAATACTTCTAACTGAACAGACAGCTGTGCTTCTGGGAGTTTGTTGCGCCACTTCTTCTCGCCAGCTAAAGCATTAGGAAGCGATGAAGGGCGGGCGTTTGGGGGACTGTCTTATGTGATGTTGACATTCAAAAAGTGCTGATTCTCAGCCTATTTTGAATAAATGACCTTTGATTTCGATTTTACGTAGTGCGCAAACCACTTGCACTTCAGGACTCAATAAGCATCTTCGAGGGTCGTGGGATAAATCTTCACGTATCACATTAAAAAAAATCCCCAAAACATTATTTGAACCTGTACTTATATTTAAAATCTTCGTCACTCAATTCAAAAGGATTTACACGATGACGATGTCTGTAAGATCGCCGAGACGTCTCCAACATATCCAAATCCAAAAAGACAATATAATAATCAACGCTAACCTCAAATAAATTAGTACCGATGTTAAATCCATGGTTAAACTAGGGCTCTCGGCGGACTAACTTTAGTACCATATATAGTTCATGAACTAGTGATAAACTTAATTTTATAATAACGTTTTATTTAGTCATGGTTTAAACCTAGTAACAATCCTAGTACTAAAAATTGATCGTGTTTTGGAATAGGACGGTATTATACCGAATGGTACCAACCAATTGGTGTTTAAAATATACCACCAATGTGCAACGCGCATCACTAATTATTATTTGTACCGTTTCTAATTGCCTCAATTTAGTTAACTACGCATTAATTAGGTTACACATTATTAATTGGTTATAACTGTTAATTACTCTTTAATTAATGTTGTTGTTATTAACATTGGTAGGTAAAACGATCGCGTTAATTTTTTTACTTACTAATACCAGACTGTAATATCTCACAGCTGGGCTAAGGCCAACGTCCTTTCTTTCCATAGGTCATCGATTCTGCTTTATAGAATACTTGCCAATTTCTAAGAAAGACATCTAAGTCGTTCCGTCATCTTTCAGGGCACCAATCTAACGGATAGGTACACACCTTCCAGCTCAGCAAACGGCAGACACAGATAATCTACATATATGTATATAGCTACATGACTACATGAACATATTTATAGTACGTATGATTGATATATCAGAATTTACATTTCTGAATACCCTATTTTCTTTTTCCAATTTAAGTTTATCAACATAAATATTGGGAACCAATTCACCGCACCTGAAACAAAACTTTTCACAGATAGCACCACTGTAATTCATGAACTTAGATCAAAAAAGTTGTAACACACTAAACCAGTATCATCACTTTGTAATCTGACTAAAATAAAATATAGCAGGGAATAAGTTTCAGCAAGTTTTTATCCAGGTCTGAAACATGAGAAAAACAGCAATATGAGTTTGTTTTCTTGGTAAACAATCCAGTAATTTATTTTTAGGATTCCAGCAGATGGCATATCACATAAATCTTGGAGCCCATAAACTAATCTTTGGTTAATAAACGTTGTGAAATCACATTCAGCAAAATGTTCTGCTGCCTACAAGTTCGTAACTGCATCAGGTACTTGGTACTTGTTGACAAGCCTACGTTGTTATCTATTGTAATTTGAAAACATTGTAACAGCCAATTATTTTTTAAAAGAGTAACAGTGGAGTTTCTTGCCGGCTCTTCTCCATAGGAAACGACCAATCGGAACCGTGCACCTAGCTTCTGACGTTTCATAAGTGCCTATGTAGGTTTATGTGAAATAAAATATTTTGATTTTAATCAGTTTATCTGACACTAAGTGTAACTGCGATTAGCAGGCAAGATCGCAACATTGTAAGTTAAAATTATTTTTTTAAATAACAAAAGTGATTGCTTTTAACCATTCCACTAATATCACTCTCGGGAAGAGACAAACTATGTTCGTAATCAAAAGAACACACGTTTTCGGCGGAAATTCATGAAAATTAACCAACCTTGTGTAGCGTTTATGCGCTCAACGTATTTATTTTCAACAAATTTAGAATTTATTACGCCCCGTACCTGAACTGGTAAAATAGTTGGAGGTCTGCTTACCCCCTAGGGAGTAAAACACGTGCAAAACAGAGGTGTTTTGACCTAATTATACATTTAGAACAAGTACAAATATGAGAAGTAACTCGTTGAATTCCCGAGTGAACCCTGAGGGTTAGCAGTTTATATGTTACGATGCCTACAAGAAAAAATATGGCGGAAGTCAATTCATGCTATAAAAGTATGGATTCCCTTTCAACGACAGAACAGAAGAAGTGAAAAGTTTAATAATGCTACCAATTATTATGTTTCAAAGGTTCTCATTCAAGCAAATTGACATTCAAAAATGTTCATTTCAAAATAAGTCACAAAAGAAAAACGTTGCAACTGAAAGATTGTAAATCGTTTTATTTTCGTTATTTATTATTTTGAAATAAATCACTGAGAGAGTAAATAAATGGTTTAAAGGCACGACCTGCAGTGATAAATCTGGAATGACATATTATACCTTTTTGACATTCATTACTTACATTTCGTGTAAATAATTAACGTTATTATTGGTTGTTTTATATTGCACAATTGATGAAAATATCGATGAACATACATTAAAATACATACAGACAAGTAAAGAACCTTCTTTTTTGAAGTCGTTAAAAATTATTCTTTAATTCATTTATGTACTCAGTCAAAATTCCATAGGCTTGACGATTAGAAACGTTTAGAGATATTAAAGAACGATTATCCAATGACTAGAAACAGTCCAAGTAGCGCCTTGGCATGAATTATTACTGCCTGTCGACTATTACGGTAGAACGTCATCGATCCCTCACTAAAATAGAAATGAGTACACATATTTATGTGTACGTTTTGTTAGTGTGTAGCATAAATAAAAATTATTTCTTTCTTTTCTTTTCTTATTCAGAATGTGGCAAAAGAAAGAAAACAATGCCGCAAACACGATATCTTCTATCTAAGAATTGTCACTTATCACCAAATTTCGAGGAATGGGTGGGTGATTATTGTCTATAGCAGGTTGTCATGATACCTAATCGTTACTTGCCACTGTGGCTTCCAAAGACACTGATGAAAATAGTATGTAGGTTCTGTCGTGAACCAAATAAACAGTAGAGTTATATGGTTCCCGAGGAGAGTCGCAAGATTTATACATACGATATCATCATTTCAGCCGAAAGACGTTCACTGCTGCAGTGTGATTCTGTAACCGTCTCACCGTGAAAACTTAGCTGAAGTGAGCGTCGATTGAACTGTCATTCCAACTAATGCTAGGGATTGACACTATTGACAGCTCACTCTAAGCTCACTTCACCTAACTTTTCACGGTGAGATTTTTACAGAATCGATCGGCTGGACATAGGCCTTCCCCAAGCATCGCCACTACGACCGGTTCTGTGCTTCTCGTATCCAGCGAATTCCTGCGGCCTCCACAAGCTCGGTGGTTTACCTTGTGGCCTTCCAACGCTATCTCTTCCAATACGCCGTCACCACCCCAGAACTTTTCAGCCCCATCAACCATATAGCATATACTAAGCAATAAAAAATACCGAAGCACGTATTTTTATGAAGTGGAATGAGTAGATAAACACAAATAATGTGTCTGCCTGCAAGGTTGAATGAACTAACAACTGGCAAATTATAGCAATCTTCGGAGGGGATCCTTACGACCTTTTCCTTCCTATACAAACTTGTTTAAGTAAGGACTCTAGTGCCAATGAATTATTTATGAACAGAGAGTTACATGAAAATGTTTTAAGTAAGTAGCTCGTCTCGTTTAATACGATCAGCTATTCAACATGGACATTATTTTGGAATAATATGACTGAGAATTTAGTGCGTTTGTGGTATCGGTATTTGCTGGCGTAAAAAAAAGTATAGGCCATAATTTGGCTATCGGTGAGGCCCTAGGAGGTACCAAAGGGCTACTTCAAAACTGATGTTCTCTTGTCCAATCTTCTTCTTCTACTTGTTCGTGTCGCTGGCATGATATTTTGTTGGCTCAAAACTTCGCCATTTCGACGGCGTTATCGGTGACAGCGCATAGGTCACTTTGGCTGCATGTTTTGGGGCACAGAGTCTTGTCCATTAATATTTAGGAGTCAAACTGTGATCACCAAATCCTCGACCAAGCGTGGTGATCATAGTGTTTTCACGTCTGACAGTGAGTTGGCAGCAGAAACCTAAAACATTCCAATAACACTGTTTTAATTTCTTCTTTCAACAAATAAATTGGTTTCGTAAGTCAACTGCTACGATGGAGCTGACACAAACAGATGCAAAAGTTCATAAACAAATGAGAATAATTAAAGTTAATTTCAGCACAGACGGAGAAAGTATGTATATTCAATGATTCAACGAACTTATTTTTAGGCAAAGTTTCAAACATAAACAGCAGTTCAATGACATTACAAAATACGAAATACCAATTACTTTGGTACAATTTTATTGTCGTACCTTGGCTAGAACTTCTAGATGCATTCATAGTATCATTTATTACGATCTCCTTTGAGACGTCTCAGCTCAAATTCACAATGTTTCATGCTCATCCCCAATTTGTTCACGGACTTGTAGACATTGTTGTTAACAATTTACTATGCAGACGTAGTTCGGTGAAATGTAGATGTGCAGTCACGAACGGCACGGAAATTAGGTGTCTCATAGACGCTGGGCGACACTGGTTGACAGTGGGGGACAGTGGGCGGCGTGTGTCTACACAGAGACAATCCTCAGGGGTGCTGAGCACGGACACTGCGGCTAACCGACGTCATAATAATTATGCGCGACGCCGCTGGAATCAATGTGGACAACGAAGTTATAGCACTATTGTGCAAGACGTTACAAGATGTATGACCGGAAATTATTGTAATCAAACCAACATTCTTACAATAATTTCGATGTCAGATTTAGAAAGAAAGAAGAAAGAAAATGGGTATAATGGCATTACATGAAAATACATGAGTTACAGATCACCCGGCTCTCTTAGGGAGTAGTCATAACAGACGTCTGAGGCGCGCGCTCAGAACGCTGCGTTTCGGACGCTCTATAAAATTGTATGAATTTTTATGCAACGAATTACAACTAGCGCTGCCGTCTGTAGGCCGTGCACCCGAAACGCGGCGTTCTGAGCGCGTCTGTTATGACTGCTCCCTTAGATAGGACATGTTACTTTACACAACGGTTAGATTCAAGATGTTATGTAATAAAAGTTTAAAATTGCAATTACGTATAGCAAGTACAAAATTCAGAAACAAAAAATTCGATGAATTATACCTAATTATGTATTTTAATCACTGATACGTCCTTAGGTATTTTGGAACTATGATACAAATTTACATAAGACGAAAATATATATTTACAGTATCTTATTTATTGTTATTATCTTCGTAGCTTCCAAATTTCACAAATAAGGTATCTCTGATCTGATTTATCTTAATCAGGCGCGGAACGTGATAAATGATTGTGACACGTTTAATAAATATTTATGAGCAGAAATTGGGACTACGTAATTTTAACAGGATTAAGTCCTAGACGTCTGCTTGGATCATACAAAGGAAATAATTAAGGAGTATTTATAGGTCAAACACCGAACAATATGGCTGATTGATTATATTGGCGTCACGGGAATGAGAATCTGTAGGTATTATCTAGTGACTACGTCATTCTTAGAAGATCTAGTGACATAAAAAATAAAAAGTAGTTTAGAGGATGACTGAAAGGCGACTAACAAAATATAGATAGGTATTTACAGCGCAGATGTGAGTGGAAACGCCGCGAGGGACACTGACCTTATTGGTAATGTTCTTTAGAAAGGTCAGATGCGTAATATTGGAAACCCTCGTGCGTGTTTGACCAGGTGTATGAACGTAAACGAAGCAAAAGAAGTGTGTAAGGATCGTAGCAGGTGGTTTTTTGTAGTTTCTGCATACTTCCATGGAAAGAAGGCGTTAGTTTATGTATGTGTATGTCATTCTGGTCGGCATTCCCTTTTACTAGCACCCTAATTGCATAACACACTTCCAATAACAATCTGAACCATTTTGAAGGATATTGCTTATTTATTGCTTCATATGTTGGAAAAAGTTGTCTGCTCATTAACATAAATAACGCAATGAATGTTGTTGAACTGTCAAAATGAAAGCCATTGCTACTGTTAGTGTGTTACGCCACTACCCTTCGACAATGATAGTACTAGATTAAGGATCAGGAACAGAAATCAGTCGCTCAAGTGGCCACGTTTGCACACACGTACCTAAACATCTACATTTCTTAGAAAAAAGATTAATAATATTAACAAATTCAGTTTATTATAAACCTTAATGCTTAACAAATGCTTAAAGACAAAGTTTAATTACCATTGCAAAATATATTTAAAATGTCGCATGAAAATAAAAAGTCATTCTATTTTCAAATTTTCAGTCATTTATTCTAAAATGAAACTTAAAGTCTAAGTAATAAGGTTAAAAACATTTTGTTTGAAATAAGACCACAAAAGAATTCGTGGTCTTATTTTTCGGGCCGTTTTTGAAGCGCTTATCGGGAATCTAGTACTATTATTGATCGAAGCCACTACCCCGCAGGATAGTTATTTTATTTGTAACTAGTACCAGTTTCAGGCACGAACCTCAGTTTAAAAAAATCCCTATAATGCTTTTTCGATTAATTACAGTGAAATTTAATAAGTTGATTCAAATTGACTAATATTTATTGGATAAAGTAGGTACTTATCTGAAAGTTTATTAAAGAAATTGAGAAGTTTAATTACTTACTATAAATGATTTTATTTCTGTTAATAGGTTTGTACAAACACTTTTACACGTCAATCATATTTTAAAACTAGATGAGGTCGGCGTTTCTGAATACTCTGAGAAGAAAGGCCGAAATAAACTTAGAGGTCACAGTCTCTTTTAAAGTCCAGCCATATTATTGTAGCGAGCACGTTTAATTAGGACTAAATAAACGTAACTCCAGCAAAGATAGCAAGAATTTTAATAGAAAAATCGACCTCAAAAGCTAGAAAATAAGCGAAGTACCTAAGTATATAGTTTCTAACAATTACTTTCGCATAATAAAAACTTAGTTAGATCAAGAATTTTCTGACATCTAGCCACAGAATGCTAATAGATTTTGCCCAAAGGCAGGTTACCTACATTTTTAATGGGTTTCAGAAAGGTTCAAGATCTGAAAATATTTTCATAATAATTATTTTCGAAGATCGGGGTCTGTTTTATTGTAATCCAAGTTTCAGGACTAGATAATCCAATTCTATCCTCTTAGCTGTTTGGATCACAGTTTGGTAAACTTTGATTAATTTACTATAAGAAAGATTTGCATAATTTAATAGTATTCTTTAACTAGCTTCTGCCTGTCGCATCGCATCGCCCCATTACTTCTCTTTCGCTCAGCGTTCTTTCTGACTTTTGTTTTGTTTTTGCTCGGCTCCTAGGGTCCTAGCATGATGTAAAGTAGCCTTTATCGTCCCACAAAAATAGGGCTATAAAATGCAAAAAAAAAAAAATTTATCCGACTGGTACTTCCAGTGATCGCTCGTTCAAACAAACAAACCTTTCTTCAGTTTTATTATTTGTTAGTATAGATTATTTACTGTAAGAAAGATTTTCATAATTTAATGTTATTCTTTAATAAATACGTTTTCTTCTACATTTCTTAGTTTTAAATAGAAACTAAGTAAACGTTCTGACTTGGAAATCAGCTTTTTTATACCGTGGAAATGGAAAATTCTTAAGTAATTATGTGAGTGATTGTTTCCTTCACAATGTGAAATGCGACGTTTAGACATTCTTATCGCTGTTAATACGTTATTGTTAATATTATAAAACTCGAACGAATCCAAGAATTCAGTTAGCATTTATAACACAGTAAGCTCAATGTGTTCTCGGTTGTATGCGCAGTCCCCAAGGGACAGTCTTATGACTTGGGAACTGACAACCGTGCGAGTGGCTCCAGTGTCTATGGTCAGCTTACACGGCGTTCCGTTGACCTCGCCCTTGATGATTAGGCTGTTCCCGTCTTGGGTTTGTGTGATCGAAACCCTTTGAGCTCTTTGAACATCAGCCAGCACCCGCCCCGCGTACGCACGTGCGCGTTTTTTCCGCGGCGATTATTTTTCGTGTACTGGATTTTCAACGCACTGCTTAGCGTCAAGAGTTGAAAATCTAACAGTGTGTTTCTTTGACGCGCTGAGATGTAGGTACTCTGTTATATTCTCAACGCTCGGCTCAACACCGAGAGTTGAAAATCTAGTGCGTGACATTTTTACGTCCGTGCGTACGTGGGCTAACACGGAGAAAGGACGTAACCGACTTCCCCGAGATGTTTTCCGTTTACCTCATTTGTGTTCAGTTCGCAGGTAGTTAGTAATTTCCGTTAGGATGTACGTGTGTACCTGTGCCTGAGCAATCTTAAACAAGGTAAGATGAACATCTTAACCTTGTCTGACGGCCTTGTCGAGTGGATACTTTAGTCAACGTGCTTTTGGGGAGCTCTATGCGCTGTTGATTTAGAGCCCCTAAGCCCGCGCCATGGACGATGAGGACATTGTTGTTCATTTTCGCTTCAGCTCAACCTGTGAAAAGAAAACCTTCTTTATGTTGATTGAACGTTGGTTATGTACAGACACGAATACCAATATGTGTACACTCGACAAAATTCAAAAGTGATTTTCTGGTGAAATAAAGATGACAACTATGAGTTTTTCCTATAGATATAGGAAAGAACTCATAGTTGCCGCACACTAGTAGGTAGTAGGTATTTGAACGCATACTATCTCAAAATAGGTCTTAACCGTAGATATGGTTAAGACCTATTTTGTGATACCTATAGGTACAAAATACTATGGTGGTTCCTATACTTACTTACTAATATTATAAAGACGTAAAATTTGTGAGTTTGCATGCAGGGGTAGTTTGCATTAAGGGTAAGGTATGATGTAAAATTTCGTCCTCTTATAAAAATATAGATGACAATATTTTAGACTTTTCACAAACAAACATGGATGTCTCATCATAAACTCTTGGTCTGAACTGGATTTGTGATTCGGACACTTTGTCATTTTCAGTTAATATAAAGTTAAATAAAAAAGTTACAAAATGACATATACTTTCAGTAATAAGTCAGATCTTTGACCCATTGGGACTAGTCGGCCCAAGTATTGTCGAAGCCAAACTCATTATGCAGAGATTGTGGATCGATCAATACTCATGGGATGACGAGGTCTCACAAGACACCAAACATTTATGGTTTGCATTTGCTGACACTTTACCTCTTCTGAATCACTTAAGAATTCCTCGATGGGTTCTTAGTAATAGCTCAGGAATTCATGAAATTCATGTTCTTTCAGATGCTTCAGAACGAGCGTACGGCGCTTGTCTGTACATTCGTTCTGTGGATCAATCAGGTTTAAAAAAATACACCTCTTAACCTCTAAAAGTAGGGTAGTGCCGATAAAGCCTACGACGATACCTCGTCTAGAGCTTTGCGGAGCCTTGTTGGCTGCAAGGTTGTGTACAAAAGTATTAACCTCTCTTACTCTAAAGGTAAGCAAATGTAGCTTTTGGTGTGACTCTACTATAGTTCTAGGGTGGCAAACCACACCCCCACTGCAACTGAAAAATTTCGTTCGCAACCGAATCCACGAAATTCAAAAGAGCACAGAGGGTCACGTGTGGGGGGGGCTACGTACCGTCGAAAGACAACCCGGCCGATCTTGTTTCCCGTAGGCTGAAGGCTAATTCCATCAGTGGTTCATCGTTGTGGTGGTCTGGTCCCACTTTCTTAGAGAAACATGAACGTAAATGGCCAAGAATGCCCAATCGCAACGAGAGACACGATCTACCAGAATTGGTTTCTTGTTCTATCGTAGTAATTAACAGTCTTTCTAATGTAGATTCGATAAGTAGTTTGATTAACAGTAGATCTAATGTAATTCATTTACAAAGATCAATACCACATTTACAAAGGTTTATAATACACAATTGTCGTATAAAAAACAACAAACTTACTGGTCCAATTTCAGTTGTCGAACTTAAAAATTCTTTAAATTTAATATTGCACAAAGTCCAGTTGGAAATGTTTCCTGACGAATATGCTATTCTTAAAACGGCGAAATTATTGCATATAAAGAATAGACTTCGTTCCTTGTCCCCATTTCTAGACCCCAATAACCTATTAAGTGTCGGTGGTAGATTAGACAATTCCCCATACATGTACGATACAAAGCATCCTATCTTATTGTGTAGTAAACATCATTTTACTAAAATACTCTTTGAGCATCTACACTTAATTTATTTACATGCTGGTCCCCAGCTCTTATTAGCGAACGCTGGGCAAACTTATTGGCCCTTGGGCGGCAGAAGCTTAGTAAAAGCCATTGTAAATAACTGTGTCCGTACAAGGCGGAATCAGTGCAGCCCATTATGGGACAGTTACCGACAACTCGAACTGAGTTAGAGTACCCTTTCTTACATTGTAGTGTTGATTACGCAGGGCCAGTGATGATCGCGGACAGGAAAGGCAGAGGTTGTAGACTTATTAAATCGTTTTTGGCACTCTTCATCTGTAACTCGACAAAAGCCTGCTTGCCTGCCATATCGAGCTCGTTACTGCACTATCTTGTGAAACCTATTTAGCTGCTCTTAACCGTTTTGTGTCACGTCAGGGGAAACCGCAGAGTATGACGTCCGATAACGACACCAACTTTGTCGGCACTTACAATGAGCTATCAACGTTTCTTGTACAATCAGAGCTTGAGGGTCACATAGCTCAAGAAGGTATAGAATTTAAATTCGTACCTGCATGTAGCCCCCACTTTAACGGCTTAGCCGAGGCAGCTGTTCGTTCAACAAAACACCATCTTAAAAGGTTATTGCAATCCACTCATCTCACCTACGAGGAAATGACTACGTGCCTCACGCAAATAGAAGCTATTTTAAACTACCGTCCTATTACTCCTCTTTCCTCAGAACCCCTGGAATTTTCGCTCTGACACCTTCTCATTTCCTAATTGGACGACCACTTAATGCTATACCTAATCCACAGATCTCTGACTACAATATTAATCGCCTGGATCGCTTCAAGAGAATAGAGCACATCAAACAGCACTTTTGGCAGCGGTTCTCATTTGAATACGTAGCTCTACTGCAGCAGGAGGTGAAGTGGCGGTCTTCGAAGACAGAGCTGAAGTTAGGCTCTCTTGTCCTCATAAAATATAGAGCTCCTCTTCCTCTACTCTGGTGCTTAGGAAGGGTCACAGAGATTTACCCTGGCAGCGACGGCATAGCAAGAGTTGCAGAGGTAAAGACAAGGAGGGGCATCATGAGGAGGGCTTTCAATAATATTTGCCCCCTTCCAGATTTTTGAAGCCTTCACTTCAACCCGGGCAGCATGTTGGGAATCGCACCCAACAACAGGGGGTCTTTGGAACTACTGATTTGATTCCGAAAATTCTTTTACAAAGAAAGAAAGAAAATACAATTACTTAGCATAGACTAAAAGACACACAATACACCAGATACATACATCAGATAAAAACAAATAAAAAGTGTAAAGTTCGATGTAAGAAAAACTAATGACCGATGTCCGATGTACTAATGAGAAGCTAGACCATTGCCGAGTGTCATAGGATATATTTTAATTTAAGCTAATACTATAAACGCGAAAGTTTGTATGGATGGATGGATGGATGTTTGTTCCTCTTTCACGCAAAAACTGTTGTACGGATTTGTATGAAATTTGGCACACAGATAGTTTATAACCGGGAAAAACACATAAGATACACTTTTTATCCCGATATTCCCACGGGATCGAGAAACCGCGTGGTGAAACCGCGTGGCGCTGCTAGTATTAGGGGTTAAAGTATGAAATTGCCGTTTGTACTGAAAAATTGAAATTATTTTTTTATTTATTTAACATATTTATTTAATCTAAATAATTACCATTATTATCTATACATTGCTGCCATCTAATAGGAAGGTCATTTATGCCTTTGCGATAGAACTCATGTGATCTAGATTCGACAAACTTTGTGATAGCATTTTGTACTGCCTCCTGAGAAGAAAACTTTTTATCACGTAGAAAATTGTCCAAATCACGAAAAAAATGGTAGTCCGTTGCAGCAAGGTCTGGCGAATACGGAGGGTGACGAATGGTTTCTTATTGCAGTTCCTGTAGAGTTAAAACGGTTTCTTGTGCTGTATGAGGTCCCGCGTTATCATGGAGCAATAATGGTGAAGATCGATTCATCAGTCGGGGCTGTTTCACTGCTAGTTTTGCTATCATTGTTTGGAGTTCGGCATTGTAGACATCTGCCGTTATTGCTTGACCAGATCGGAGAAAGCTATAGTGAATAACACCATGCTGAGACCACCAAACAGTTACCATTACCTTTTTATTGGTAAGCTTTGCTTTTCCATCACGAAAGCGTTTAAACCAAAATCGCACGGTGCGTTCATTAGCAGTCCCCTCTCCAAACGCAACATTGATATTGCGAGCTGTTTCTGCCGCGTTAGTTCCGCGTTGGAACTCGTATTCAAGAATAACTCGAATTTTCGAAGTATCCATCTTTCTGGTCTAAGCTAAATAAAAAAAACAACTGAAAGTCGATAATCGAATGTTGCACATTTTTTAAAAGAAGAACTTCATAGGTACCATGTGACAAAAGTTTCATTTAAAAATCTCAAACCATGAAGGTTCTATGTCAATTCGAAGGACCTATTACAATAAAACGGCAATTTCATACTTTAACCCCTATTATTAACATAAAACTACAATCAATCCAGTAGAAGAACATCACTTTTTAAAGTTGCTTAGTGAAAACATAATAGTAGAAGAACATCACTTTTTAAAGTTGCTTAGTGAAAACATAATGGTAGAAGAACATCACTTTTTAAAGTTGCTTAGTGAAAACATAATGGTAGAAGAACATCACTTTTTAAAGTTGCTTAGTGAAAACATAATGGTAGAAGAACATCACTTTTTAAAGTTGCTTAGTGAAAACATAATGGTAGAAGAACATCACTTTTTAAAGTTGCTTAGTGAAAACATAATGGTAGAAGAACATCACTTTTTAAAGTTGCTTAGTGAAAACATAATGGTAGAAGAACATCACTTTTTAAAGTTGCTTAGTGAAAACATAATGGTAGAAGAACATCACTTTTTAAAGTTGCTTAGTGAAAACATAATGGTAGAAGAACATCACTTTTTAAAGTTGCTTAGTGAAAACATAATGGTAGAAGAACATCACTTTTTAAAGTTGCTTAGTGAAAACATAATGGTAGAAGAACATCACTTTTTAAAGTTGCTTAGTGAAAACATAATGGTAGAAGAACATCACTTTTTAAAGTTGCTTAGTGAAAACATAATGGTAGAAGAACATCACTTTTTAAAGTTGCTTAGTGAAAACATAATGGTAGAAGAACATCACTTTTTAAAGTTGCTTAGTGAAAACATAATGGTAGAAGAACATCACTTTTTAAAGTTGCTTAGTGAAAACATAATGGTAGAAGAACATCACTTTTTAAAGTTGCTTAGTGAAAACATAATGGTAGAAGAACATCACTTTTTAAAGTTGCTTAGTGAAAACATAATGGTAGAAGAACATCACTTTTTAAAGTTGCTTAGTGAAAACATAATGGTAGAAGAACATCACTTTTTAAAGTTGCTTAGTGAAAACATAATGGTAGAAGAACATCACTTTTTAAAGTTGCTTAGTGAAAACATAATGGTAGAAGAACATCACTTTTTAAAGTTGCTTAGTGAAAACATAATGGTAGAAGAACATCACTTTTTGAAGTTGCTTAGTGAAAACATAATGGTAGAAGAACATCACTTTTTAAAGTTGCTTAGTGAAAACATAATGGTAGAAGAACATCACTTTTTAAAGTTGCTTAGTGAAAACATAATGGTAGAAGAACATCACTTTTTAAAGTTGCTTAGTGAAAACATAATGGTAGAAGAACATCACTTTTTAAAGTTGCTTAGTGAAAACATAATGGTAGAAGAACATCACTTTTTAAAGTTGCTTAGTGAAAACATAATGGTAGAAGAACATCACTTTTTAAAGTTGCTTAGTGAAAACATAATGGTAGAAGAACATCACTTTTTAAAGTTGCTTAGTGAAAACATAATGGTAGAAGAACATCACTTTTTAAAGTTGCTTAGTGAAAACATAATGGTAGAAGAACATCACTTTTTAAAGTTGCTTAGTGAAAACATAATGGTAGAAGAACATCACTTTTTAAAGTTGCTTAGTGAAAACATAATGGTAGAAGAACATCACTTTTTAAAGTTGCTTAGTGAAAACATAATGGTAGAAGAACATCACTTTTTAAAGTTGCTTAGTGAAAACATAATGGTAGAAGAACATCACTTTTTAAAGTTGCTTAGTGAAAACATAATGGTAGAAGAACATCACTTTTTAAAGTTGCTTAGTGAAAACATAATGGTAGAAGAACATCACTTTTTAAAGTTGCTTAGTGAAAACATAATGGTAGAAGAACATCACTTTTTAAAGTTGCTTAGTGAAAACATAATGGTAGAAGAACATCACTTTTTAAAGTTGCTTAGTGAAAACATAATGGTAGAAGAACATCACTTTTTAAAGTTGCTTAGTGAAAACATAATGGTAGAAGAACATCACTTTTTAAAGTTGCTTAGTGAAAACATAATGGTAGAAGAACATCACTTTTTAAAGTTGCTTAGTGAAAACATAATGGTAGAAGAACATCACTTTTTAAAGTTGCTTAGTGAAAACATAATGGTAGAAGAACATCACTTTTTAAAGTTGCTTAGTGAAAACATAATGGTAGAAGAACATCACTTTTTAAAGTTGCTTAGTGAAAACATAATGGTAGAAGAACATCACTTTTTAAAGTTGCTTAGTGAAAACATAATGGTAGAAGAACATCACTTTTTAAAGTTGCTTAGTGAAAACATAATGGTAGAAGAACATCACTTTTTAAAGTTGCTTAGTGAAAACATAATGGTAGAAGAACATCACTTTTTAAAGTTGCTTAGTGAAAACATAATGGTAGAAGAACATCACTTTTTAAAGTTGCTTAGTGAAAACATAATGGTAGAAGAACATCACTTTTTAAAGTTGCTTAGTGAAAACATAATGGTAGAAGAACATCACTTTTTAAAGTTGCTTAGTGAAAACATAATGGTAGAAGAACATCACTTTTTAAAGTTGCTTAGTGAAAACATAATGGTAGAAGAACATCACTTTTTAAAGTTGCTTAGTGAAAACATAATGGTAGAAGAACATCACTTTTTAAAGTTGCTTAGTGAAAACATAATGGTAGAAGAACATCACTTTTTAAAGTTGCTTAGTGAAAACATAATGGTAGAAGAACATCACTTTTTAAAGTTGCTTAGTGAAAACATAATGGTAGAAGAACATCACTTTTTAAAGTTGCTTAGTGAAAACATAATGGTAGAAGAACATCACTTTTTAAAGTTGCTTAGTGAAAACATAATGGTAGAAGAACATCACTTTTTAAAGTTGCTTAGTGAAAACATAATGGTAGAAGAACATCACTTTTTAAAGTTGCTTAGTGAAAACATAATGGTAGAAGAACATCACTTTTTAAAGTTGCTTAGTGAAAACATAATGGTAGAAGAACATCACTTTTTAAAGTTGCTTAGTGAAAACATAATGGTAGAAGAACATCACTTTTTAAAGTTGCTTAGTGAAAACATAATGGTAGAAGAACATCACTTTTTAAAGTTGCTTAGTGAAAACATAATGGTAGAAGAACATCACTTTTTAAAGTTGCTTAGTGAAAACATAATGGTAGAAGAACATCACTTTTTAAAGTTGCTTAGTGAAAACATAATGGTAGAAGAACATCACTTTTTAAAGTTGCTTAGTGAAAACATAATGGTAGAAGAACATCACTTTTTAAAGTTGCTTAGTGAAAACATAATGGTAGAAGAACATCACTTTTTAAAGTTGCTTAGTGAAAACATAATGGTAGAAGAACATCACTTTTTAAAGTTGCTTAGTGAAAACATAATGGTAGAAGAACATCACTTTTTAAAGTTGCTTAGTGAAAACATAATGGTAGAAGAACATCACTTTTTAAAGTTGCTTAGTGAAAACATAATGGTAGAAGAACATCACTTTTTAAAGTTGCTTAGTGAAAACATAATGGTAGAAGAACATCACTTTTTAAAGTTGCTTAGTGAAAACATAATGGTAGAAGAACATCACTTTTTAAAGTTGCTTAGTGAAAACATAATGGTAGAAGAACATCACTTTTTAAAGTTGCTTAGTGAAAACATAATGGTAGAAGAACATCACTTTTTAAAGTTGCTTAGTGAAAACATAATGGTAGAAGAACATCACTTTTTAAAGTTGCTTAGTGAAAACATAATGGTAGAAGAACATCACTTTTTAAAGTTGCTTAGTGAAAACATAATGGTAGAAGAACATCACTTTTTAAAGTTGCTTAGTGAAAACATAATGGTAGAAGAACATCACTTTTTAAAGTTGCTTAGTGAAAACATAATGGTAGAAGAACATCACTTTTTAAAGTTGCTTAGTGAAAACATAATGGTAGAAGAACATCACTTTTTAAAGTTGCTTAGTGAAAACATAATGGTAGAAGAACATCACTTTTTAAAGTTGCTTAGTGAAAACATAATGGTAGAAGAACATCACTTTTTAAAGTTGCTTAGTGAAAACATAATGGTAGAAGAACATCACTTTTTAAAGTTGCTTAGTGAAAACATAATGGTAGAAGAACATCACTTTTTAAAGTTGCTTAGTGAAAACATAATGGTAGAAGAACATCACTTTTTAAAGTTGCTTAGTGAAAACATAATGGTAGAAGAACATCACTTTTTAAAGTTGCTTAGTGAAAACATAATGGTAGAAGAACATCACTTTTTAAAGTTGCTTAGTGAAAACATAATGGTAGAAGAACATCACTTTTTAAAGTTGCTTAGTGAAAACATAATGGTAGAAGAACATCACTTTTTAAAGTTGCTTAGTGAAAACATAATGGTAGAAGAACATCACTTTTTAAAGTTGCTTAGTGAAAACATAATGGTAGAAGAACATCACTTTTTAAAGTTGCTTAGTGAAAACATAATGGTAGAAGAACATCACTTTTTAAAGTTGCTTAGTGAAAACATAATGGTAGAAGAACATCACTTTTTAAAGTTGCTTAGTGAAAACATAATGGACTGCCTTTTATCTTTCCAGGGTTATTGACGTTTAGCATCAATAATCGGGGAAAGATAAAAGGCTCATAAAAAAGTAATTATAAAGAGAATGTGTGGAGCGGTTTTTTCTGAAGTCCTTTTAATCCAAGCCTCCATTGTGTGTAGCCTGTTCGATGGCCATATATTGAGGCAAAAGAGCTATTGTTTCGTGGATTATCCGCAGCGAGCTCGTAAAAGGTAGAAAAAAAGCTAGGTACTCACCGCACAGGGAAACTTTAAAAGCGACGATTAATTGCAAATTGCGAACTCCGTGTAGTTAATCTGTTTCTGGCTGATTCTTACCTCTTTTAACCATTAAATAGCTTTCAATGTAAAATAATATTGAGTGTGTTTCCTAAGCTTTTGGAGTTTTTATTTCGCTTCTAAAGTTAGCCTGAAAGGTAATTAATTTTTTGTAGTTAATGGATATACACTTAATAAAGTATTAGGTACTTTAATCAGTGAATTAATTTGAAATTAAAATTTGGTCTGACAAATTATTACATAACATCACGCCTGTAATTCCCGAAGGGTTAGGCGAAGATGTACTTATCCTATCCTACTAGTCCTACCAATATTATATGCAAATGCGAAAGTTTGTATGGATGGATGTTTGTTACTCTTTCACGCAAAAACTACTAAACGGATTTGGATAAAATTTGGTACACAGATAGTTTATAACCAGGATTAACACATAAGATACTTTTTATCCCGATATTCTTACGAGATCGAAAATTATGCGGGTGAAACCGCGGGGCAGAGCTAGTAGTACACATATATTTCACCACTTATGTTTAAGACCCATACCTATAATAGGGGGCGTACCTGCTGCCATCAACCGGTCTCAAATCCAGACTCCAGGCTGCTATTAAGAAATTCCAGATGAAAAAATCCAATAACACTTTATCCGACCTGGAATCGAATCCAGGATCTCATACTCAGTAGTAGCGCTGCGACAACTACATCAACCAGGCAGTCTACACAGTTTATTAATTAAGCTTCATCCAGGAATTAGAATGATGCCTAAAATTCACCGGAATTTAGTCTCCTGGCACTAATAAGCAAACGCTAATGTTAGTAGTTATTTACAAACTTTCAGTGTTATCTGTATAATAACTCCTCCGGGATATTGTTGATACAAGGTCATGAATTTATAATCATGATTCTAACATTAGAGCAATAGTTTCTATGTCGTTATAACTAGATACTGTTAACCAACTAGGCGCCATGGTACAGTCACCAAAGAAGATACCTAACAAGGGGGTCTACTCCGAAGTGTTAAATCTATCGTATCAGCCGATTATTCGGTCGTTTCCTACTACGAAGTTCATTTTATTTGGTTCGGTAGGTTCGGATCTGACTGAACTTCATTTTGACACTTGTTGTATCGTAATCCCTACGAAAACATCCATCGGTTTCTTACTAAACTTCAACTATATCCGACGACCCTGATTTCGTATCTCCTTTGGTGACCGTACATTAGAAATGACGACCTCCACCGTGACCTTAAGATGGAACTCGTCACCACCATCATCCAAAAATTTGCTGAAGCCCATGAACACAGACTTCACCGAAATGTGAATGTCGAGGCCATTCAGCTGCTAGACAACACGGACTTAGTGCGTAGGCTAAAGAGAACTAAACCATTTGAGTTAGTGTAGTGTATAAATAGTGAATAATAGTAACTATGCTGTCCTATACATGTAACACATGAATAAAAACCCTTATAGCAGCACTCTACCCGCACTTAAGTCACGCTTATCTGTGACTAAAGTAGTCCATTTTTACACAGAAAAGCTTGACTTGAGTGCGGGCTTAGGTCACACGTGCTATAAAATAGTATACGATACGTGTGACTTACGTTTTGCACGCTCGCTACGCTTAGGCACACCGTACAATAATGGACTACATAAGTCACACGTATCGTAATGTACTATTTTGTTCATTTTATCAGATCTTATGAAAGTGCTACGGAATTGTGTAAAAGTGCAATTGGACACTATTCTTAGTTATAACGTTGTCTACCGCGTAAAATATTAAGTTAGAGTTTAATTGCCTATTAGTCTATTAGGCTAGATTGTAATAGAAAAGGGAGGATCCTCCGACCAGACGGGTGATGTGTCTGGCGGGCAACTGCCCGATGATTCATGTCGGGCCGTTGTATATATACTAGTTGCGTGGTAAACTCTGCCTGCGAGATGCAAGATTTTGCGTCACGTCAGTATGGCTCGTTGTTCGTATGTGGCGTTGTAGATACCGCTACAAATGATTAAGAAATGAAAAAACAACTATTAAGATATCTAAGTACATGTTTTGAACTCGGGAGTTTAGCATTCGTCGTCAGTTTTGCTTTACTGAAAGCAGGGACAGGAATGTGATTGCTTTTAGTAACATCTACAAGATTTACGTCACAATTTAGTACGAACTAAACGCTTTCCAAACTTTGTGATATTTTAAGTAAAAGCTGTAGGTAATTACTAACACCACTTTGTATTGTAACCTGCACCATAATTGCGTAACATAATATCAATCTCAATCGGAATCTTTTTGGAGGATATTGCTAATCCATTGCTTTATATAGTAAGTAGTAGTAAGTCAGGTAAGTTTTAATACCAGGAATAAACACAATCTTGCTCTACATCGCACTCGCCTCCACAAAGTAGGCAACTCGTTCATGGGTCAATGTATTCGCTTTTACAACAAGCTTCCCATTAACTTTCGAAACTTATATAAGGTTCCGTTCTGTGTGAGGGAGTGTGCCATAATCCACCACGCGGGCCCTGTGCGTGTTGGCGGATGTCACATGTCTTCGAATTTATTATTATAAGACATGCCGGTTTCCTCACGATGTTTTCCTTCACTGTTTTGAGAATAGTGGTAATTAAATAAATTACTCAAGTACCTAATGACAGACACGTAAAGCGACTTTAATTTATAATACTTATAGACGTCGTGTCTGTTTCCGAATCACTGGTTCAAACAATACTTACCGCTAAGAACCATTTGTTTTCGATTTAAGTAATATTAATATCTGTCCCATATGTACACTAGATACGTTATGTATGTAATTTAATACATACAACCGTGTTCACAATTAATCCAAGTCAACTCCTGTTCGTTAATTAATGTGGTAATGTTGTCATCAGAATGTTTGTTCATTTGATAAATTACCCACATATGCGAGGTTTTGCCCTCCATTTTCTGGTAACTTCCACCACTATACCAACTATGGGGACTTTAGCATTTTTTTAAGTAACGACTGCCAGCCGCCTTCCATAACCATACAAGTAAGACGTAGACCTCTTCTTACGTATATGGAGATCTTACTTACCTATATGGTTACGGCAAGCGATTTGCGGTTAGCCAAAGCCAAGCGGATTTTTCCCCTCGTTTTGCCCTCGTGATTTTTTTAAAGTTGATAGCATGAATAATGAGGTTAATAATTCGATACAGCCTGTCCCTTGCTGCCCAGCGACGTCCAATAAATATATACATATTTGTACAAGGAATAACCCTGATGATTTTGGAATTCTTTGAAGGCTTCCGTAGACAGGCGCGACGAGACGGTGCGACGAGGACGCAATTCCGGTGGAATCATTTCCATGATTTTTTCATAGAAATGGTTCTACATACTACGATCGCGGTGCGCTGACGTGTCGCGCCTGTCTGTGGGGAGCCAACAGGCGTAGATATAACGGGTTTTGTGAAACTAATTCTATTTCTGCAAGTAGTCTGCTAATGTTGTCTGAAACAACCTGTCAGATGGTTTACTTACTAAACTTAGACTGTAGCGCTAAAATATCTTTCTAGCTTCACTAAGATATTTTAGCGGTACGATCTAAGTTTGGTATATACGCTTATATTAATTTTCTCCTCCCTAGATATTGTAATTCCCGGAGACCCTTTTAGACGAGTGATTTCGTAAAGGCTATGAACCATAACATTTAGTTTTTGTGTACTAAGTATGCTTTTGAGCGGCAAAACCATTGTCTTTTTAAGGTTGCTTGGAAATGTTGAATAATAAGAAGTCCGCAACCTAATTGAGTAACACACTTTCATCACAATCTCGATAATTTTGAAGGATATTGCTAATGCATTGCTTCATATGTTCGAAAAATATGTCTGCTCAACAACGTAAATAACGCAATGAATGTTGTTGAACTGTCAAAATGAAAGCCATTGCTACTGTTAATGTGTTACGCAATTACTCCGCAGGACTCTTATTCTCTATAACACAATGAACGAAACCGCGCGAAATGAGCGCGAGATTGGCGGGATGAGCTAAGGAATTGACGTGGTTTGGAAGTAAGGAATCGATAAGTGGTCATAGTGAAATAGGGCCCTGATCTTAGTTTATTTATCCATTTATTTCAGGGATCAAGGCCCATATAAACACATACATAACTTTAATATACTATAAATACTTACATAACTACAACATTATAATTATACTAAAAATAACTAACGCACACGAAGTGTCGGCGTCGTGTTTGGACCCGTAAAACATTAATTATGGTCATACTAAAACAATATTATTTCCTTTTTCGGAATTGTAGTTAATAATGTTTTTTCATTCCCACAAAGTACCTACCTACCTAAGAAAACTGCGAACAAAACACTTTTTTTTCTTTAGAAATGATTAACAAGCAATTATTTCGCGAATACTTGTTTGTTTCAGATGGAAATTATGGAAATGGAGTCGGACATTTTCTTGTTTTTCTTTCCACATTGCTAACTTGAGCAATGTGTTTTTGAATTAAAATGTTTTCTTTCGTATTCTTATTCATTCGAGGAGATTGTTTGTGCAAAACGTTTTCTAAATTGAAATACGAGGCTGCATCTACATAAAATATAAATTAATAGCTGTGTTCACGGCTCGGTTCTACTTGTGTGGACGCGAATATACCTCATTCAAAATTTAAGTCACAGAAAATAATAATATATTATCTATATCTCTATATATCTATACTAATAATAAAGCTGAAGAGTTTGTTTGTTTGAACGCGCTAATCTCTGGAACTACCAGTCGGATTTGAAAACCTCTTTTTGCATTTGATAGCCCAATTCTTGACAAAGGTAAAGGTTATTTAACATCACGCTACGACCTTTAGGAGCCGAGCAAAAAGAAAAATACTGAAAACGAAGTGATAGCGCAGGCGGGCGATAGGTTGGCATGCGGTGGGTCGGGGGCCAAAACACGCGAATTAAGTCGCGAGCAAGTAAAGAAAATAAAATCGGGTAAATCGCATACGGAATTCTCATGTTATTAGCACACTTACAACCTTTTTTTTTTTGTGGGGAAGATTTCACGGATACCCTTCGACTCCGTCCGGGGAAGAACGGAGGGTTATGTCGGACGCCTACCGACTGCTCTCCAGCCATTACTTCATAACGCGCCTTACTTGGCAGTAACTTTGGCTGGGCTCGCCACAATAGTGGCCTATTGTGGCGAGCCCCCACCTGGGTTTTGCAAACCACTCCCTCCATTCAACCACTAGGATCTGAAGCACACTAGCGACCTGACAGACAGAAAGATGTTGCGTTTTAAGATAAATATGGATTAGGTACTTACACCCACTTATTAATCAAAGCTCTTCTTGGGGTATTTGATATTTCTGAACTAAGTTATAAACTGGTTCTGTAAGGATTACTAATTAGGAAACTGAATCCCTAGAAGGTCGGTTTGTAAACTAGTTTTAGTTATCGCGAACGTGTTCGTGTTCAACTTTCAAAGTTTGAACAGTTTACAAGCAACACTATAATAATTATGTTACAGTACCTAAGGCGGATCACACACTACAACGCGCCACACTACGGAGTGCGGGAAACGGAGGCAAATTCCCCCTTTTTTTTTGTCAATAGCATCTCGCAGTTCAACCTATAGGTTGTCGTCTGCTTAACTGGGCTTGCCTGTGGATGCCTCAATAAATTAAGGCCTCCAACCAGGGCTTAAAAAACTTAAAAACTAAGCGACTACACGCTAAGGACACGGGGGCGCGTTATCTGCGCACGTCGCGTGGCGCGTTGTAGTGTACCCCTAATGGTGTAGTGCAGCGAAGGATAATAATTTTACAAAACTTCAGTAGAATGGTGTCGTCGGACAGTGGTTGTAACCCACCCGCGGGGTAATTACTTTACACACTATCAGTAGAAATGGTTTTCATTTTGACAGTTCAACAACATTTATTGCCTTATTTACGTTGCTGAGCAGACTCATTTTTCGAACATATGAAGCAATGGATTAAAAGCAATGAAAGCAATATCTTTCAAAATGATTCAGATTATGATTGATAGTGTGTTGCGGAACTAGGGTGCTGAAGTTTCTTTCGCTTTTGCACACTTGGCGAATGAGAGCTACACCAAAAAATGTGTAACTGTTGTTACGTAACAACCGTGGCGCTGTTTCGTCAAGTATGCAGAGTGAGTATAGTGAGATACGCAACAAAATTTCAAAAATCCTGTAGAATTTAAGAAAAAAAAAAGATTTCTCCTTCGGGTGCTCATCACCCTATGTCGAACTCAATAATGATTCACTCCATTAACCCACCTAATGATAAAAAAATCCTGTTTTTTTTTCATCCTGTACGTATATTCTACACGGCAAACAGGAAAAATACGGAAACGGTTTGCATCTCACTTGTAAATTTGAATTTCGCCCAACTCTCGTATCATAAACAATTTAATTAAAAAAATAATTCTCATATTTTCGTGCAAAAATAACCTCAAGGGTAAATTATGAAATCAACACAAAAACAAACACTTTTAATGAAACATGAGCTCTGTATTTCACTAATGTAGAGCACTTTCGCGTTAACCCTAGTTATGCGCGTGACATTTTGAGGCCGTCAATTTAATGCCTATCGGGAACATTTCACGTTTCCACAGAAATGTTTGTACGAGGCGGGATTATCGTCTAAAAGCTTACTTTATCGACATGCGAAGGTTTTGTTGACTATGTTTATAAGATGTTGGGTTTCGATATTTTTGCCAGAGGATGAAATGAAATTATTTATTCTGTAAATAGGATATCAGAATCAATACAAGTCATATTATAAAAAATAAATAAGCTAAACAAACTCAGAGGTCACGGTCTCTTTTAACGGCTAGACAGCTTTAATCTTGGTCAGACATGTAGATTGATGTCTGAAATGGTCTTTTGAGGAAAGTACCACATAGATTTTAGTGGACCAGTCCAGTCAGTGCAAGCATTTGTCAATAATCGTATAGCTCAACTCAGAGTACGAGGAGCTAAACGAAACCGGCATGTCCTAGAACCAGAAATTCGAAAACATGTGACATCTGCCAACCCGCAGTGGGCCCGCGAGGTGGAGTGGGTACACCACTCCCTCTCACAGAAAGGAGGCCTGTGTCCTAGCAGTGGGAACATTAAAGGTTGATTAATGATTATACATATCATAAAACATTATATTTTTCCCTACACAGCCTAGCTCATGTTTGGCAACGGACATTTATAAGCGGAAATTATGGACAAATAATGAAGGGAAAGAGCCATAACGATGAATTATTACCAAGTTAAATTGCATAAAACGCCTATTAAGAAACTTGTTAGGATATTAATTTGTTTTTTGCTCTTGTGGAGTTCTCAATTAATCCTATCAAATAAACCTTATTGGCATAATTTATTGAAATAACTAACTGATTATATTTCCTCAACCAACTTTTTTTAACTGACTTTTTAAATTCAGAGGATGCGACGAAATAAACAATATATTTCATAATTTTAGCAGGTGACAGACCAACTTCATTCAATTCTTCGTGTTCTAGGGTTCCGTACCCAAAGGTTGCCAAAGGAACCCTATTACTAAGCCTCCTGTCCGTTCGTCCGTCTATCTGTCTGTCAGCGGGCTCTATCTCGTGAACCGTAATAGGTAGACAGTTGAAATTTTCACGGAGTGTGTCTATTGCCCCTATAACAAAAAAATATAAAATAAAGTTAAAAATTAAAACGAGTTTCCAACGAGTTAAACGTGTTTTTATCGGCGTTTTTTGCCTTGTTGTATTTAATAAAAAAACAGCGCACTTTTGCATACCTACTTTTCAAGTATTTAATAGGTACCTTGGCACATCATTTTTACCCTCGCACCGGGAAGGTTAAGAATATTTATGCGGATAGCCATTTATAGACTGACGACAATCTTAATGTCCTTAGGTGAGGATGTAAGTTCAAATTTTCAGAAGGTAGGTAATACAAAGAAGGGATTTTAAGGTCGTGTCAGACCATAAAAACATGAAGTAGGTACTTCCCTACCTACCTTTAGACCCTAGATAGTAAAATTGTGGAGTTATTACGCCATTCTATCACGCCATGTTATCAAGTTTTGAAGTAAGTATTTTTAATTAATTTACACGTAGCCATTGTTACGATAGTGACAGTGACCTCTTTTATCGAAGTGGTGTGCAAATAAAAGTGTTTACATAAAGTTGAAAAGTTTAATCAATAGCTATAGAAAAACGTGTTGGAGAATAGAATGAACTGTAGTAGGTACTTGTGTGAAGTGAATGGGTAGTAAAACGTCGTAATGAATATACTTTGACATAATTTATTTGATATCTGTAATCTATTTGTTATCTGTAATTCATTTGTTAATATTTTTAATTTAATTTTTCCATTTAATGTCAATTAAGTTCAATGTTCTATTTACTTTATTTACATTTTCTGTTACTCCTTGATTTAATGTAGATTATTAATTAATTACAATGTAACTTAAATTGATTTATAAATCATGTAATTTATCTATTTTTTATTCTTAACTATGTAAGTGCTGTGCACACCTTAAGTGACGAGTTTACCGCAAACTATTTCTGTACAAACCAAAATTGTAATGTAATAGTGAATAAGTCGTTGGTGTGTCAATAAATAAATAAATAAATAAAACACTACATAGGCGTTTGCAGTGCCATCTGTCGCGGACGGCGCGAACTAGCGTTGCAACGTAGCATGCACTCGCTGCGACTGAATCGTAGTGTTAGATAGAGCGCTGTAAATCTGAGTCGGGAACATAACTTTTATTAACAATAAAATAGGAACATGAACATAAATATTTTATTTGAAAGTTTTATAGACATTTCTGAGTGTAATAATAACGATTGCGTGTGTAAAAATGTTTATAAAACAGTTATGGTAGATAAAAATATGAGATACTGGGATTTTCGACATCAATTGCTTCACTATTATGACTAATTTATTCTGACGCGTCTAATTAGATGTGTAGTATTTACAAGCAAATATCACAAAAAGATTTGGGCTCGTCCGGGATTTGAACCCGGGACCTCTCGCACCCAAAGCGAGAATCATACCCCTAGACCAACGAGCCGCTTGAAAGTACTTTCGAAATTACTATATACATTCTCCAACAACGAAAGAAGTTATTGTTGGATATTTAACGCTCTTAAAAACTTGTAAACACGTTTAATTACGGTTATACGGAACGGTTTCATATTAGGTATTGATGACGTAATAAATAATGTGGGTGTGAGAATACCATAGAGGTCAAGGTTTCTCTTTATTGTTCAAATTTAACCATTCTTGAACAGCAGAGGGGCAATTCTCGTAATTTTAAGAACGTTCACAGTCTGATCTCAGTCTCAATCTATCAAAAAATACTTCTAATTTCCCTACATTTTGACAAGTTTTTGACATTTGTTTGTCGCCGAGATGAGACTGCGAGTAGATTTTGAACGTTTTAAATTACTTACGAGAATTGGCCTTCAGGTATCTATCTATGAATGACATAATACACTTTTGTATTAGACTATGTTAGGTTTAAAAAAAATTAATTATACTTACTTAGGACTTATCAGAACTGATATCGATCTACTGGTAGGTATCTACCTATATACTTGGGTACCAAAATTTTATTATAATAAATTATTTCTTGTTTCTTCTCTTACTTTATTTAGGTAATCAGAATCGATTCACATATCGAGATTGATAACCTAAATTAAGATAATGAACTAGGTAGGTACTCACAGTATAAACTTAATAGCAAGGCCTAGAGGAAATCGTCCAAAATTAACTTGTGAGCAAGTACCTAATCCTACTTAAATAAAAGTTAATAAACACATATTAACAACCAGCTTTTGCCCGCGACTTCGTCCGCGTAAAATTTCTCGTCGCATCGCATCGCCTGCACACGCTTTTACTTCGTTATCGTTGAGCGTTCTTTCTGACTGTTTTGTTTTTGCTTGACTTTTTTCCTAGCGTGAGGATTGATAAATAGCCTAATGATAACCTTTCCCAAAGATCTTTATCAAACGCAAAAAGATTTTTTCAAATCCGTTCCAGAGATAGGCGCGTTCTAACTAACAAACAAACTCTTCAGCTTTATTATTAGTATACGCAACATTGAAATATTATCACTATTAAAAGCATCATCTTTTTAAAGAAGTGTCTCATAATAAAAAACACCTCAGTGAATAATAATTAATTTATCAAACAATTTTATTAACAGGTTCTCTGCTCAACAAATCGAGTCCGGCCTTTCAACGAGTGCGTCGGAACGCATTCATTCGACACAGATTAGAGCTGTGTTGAATTTAAACGATTGCATTCAAACCGCACTCTGCGGACTTTAAATTCACTGGGTGGACAATCTGTTTTCACGTAGTCCTCACAGGTTTATTGTTTATCTATGTGCGCACAGTAGGTAGGCAGATATTTATGGCTACTAATATACACTCACGACTTCTTCCAATGGGAGTAGGCATAAACTACAGAACGACACCTGCTACGATCCTTACACAGACATACTCCTTTTGCTTCATTTACGCTCATACATGTATAGAGGTACGAGGAACAGGGTGTAAAGTTTACTCATCCTCCATAGAAAAGGGAGGATCCTCCGACCAGACGGGTGTTGTGTCTGGCGGGCAATTGCCCAACGATTGATGTTGGGAAGTTTGTATATATGCTAATTGCGCGGTAAACTTTGTTTGCGAGATGCAGGAATTGCGTGACGTCAGTATGACGCGTTGTTCGCATGTGGCGTTGTAGATACCGCTACACATGCACATCATGCATTGCAGTTGCTAGTAACGCTACTAATCTAAGTTACATAACCTAACCTTTGGCAACCTATCTAATTAAGTACTCGTATATTCTTAGAGAGACTATCTTATGTAGTAGGTACCTTTTATTTTTGTTTTCCGGGGGAATCCTCCAAAAGGCACCCGACCTCCGGGGGGGAGGTCGGGGATTGTGAGATTTTTACCTCACTAAAACCGCCCCGGTGATCATCATCAGCAAATAGGGGTGGTCCCGGTTCCTCTTAATATACCAATTCCGGAACCCCCCCCTGTGAAACGCCTGTAAGGCACGCAAGTACATAGGTACCTAGCAAACCATCTCTTACTGCAACAAAGTAACCGTTTACCTACTCCTTTTTATCATTGCAGCCGCCGTCATAACCTGTTCGCACTACCGCTATCTAAATCGGTTGCTAGAGCTGAATCCCCGATATGTCGAACCCTAAGGATGCTAAACGCCCTCCTGACTGCCGACCCTGAATGTGATGTGTTTGCTGATGAATGGAAGAAAATAATGCGTGCCTGTCTGGTGTTTTTTGAGAGACAATATGCGAGGGTGTCCACTGTTACATGATAATTTAAGTTAGTTTATATCATTCTATGTTAATTAATGTAATTGGACCTGTGCCGTTTTAATTAACTATAAATAAATAAATAAATTGCAATGTTGGTTTAAGCGGCTAAATTATCTCATGCTATAATGAGCAAGAGATCTTAGTCCAGAGCTGCACGAGCGTGTTATTCCCGCGGCGATTTATTTCTCACATTGAATTTTCAACTCACTGCTTAGCGCTGAGAGTTGAAAATACAACAGTGTTTTCAATCATCAGCCTTTAGCAGTCCACTACTGGACATAGGCCTCTCTTATTGCACGCCATTCAACTAATAAATATTATTTAAAAAAAAAAAATTAAAGAAAAATTTGGCAACTCTTATCCAGCTGCTACCAGCCATCCTGCGAAGATCGTTGGTCCATCTAGCCTGAAGGTCGTTTACCGATTCGCTGTCTCCACTCAAGAACACGTCTACCCCAACGGTCATCGGTTCTACGGCTAATATGGCCGGCCCGTTGCCACTTCAGTTTGCTTATTCTGTGAGCTATGTCGACAACTTTGTTTCTCTGCCGGATCACCTGGTTGCGATGATAATGCAGGATGTGCTCTGTTTGATTTTAAATGCTCGGCTCAACACCGAGAGTTCAAAATCCAGTGTGCGATAAAATCCCGCCGTGATATTTTTGCGTCCGTTCGCACGTGGGCTTAGAGCAAGTAATAAATTACCAATACGCTTCACAGAACGCTGTAATAAGAGATTTATGTTGCTACGAAGGATATCTATGACATGAGAGGCCACTGGCCGGTCAGGATTAATTGCTCTACTTCTATATAGCCTCTAGCCCAATGTATTGTTTGCCAAAACATTATGGAATAATATTGGAAATCAATTAAATAATATACCATAACTTGTAAGTTCTCTGATATACCAAAGTAGTAACCTGGATTCGATTCCATACACTTCGACTCCCGAAAACGCTTTATTTCTTCTTAGTTACTAAGACCGAGCTGCTACAACACTTGTTATACAGGACCCTCACAGTTGAGTCAACCAAGGACAGTTGAGCAAGGGTCAGGGATTTATGACGCAGCGCTGACCCACTCCGGCCCGGAGCAACACTAGGGCCCTTTTTACACGATACGGTTTCTTTACGGTACGGCGTATACATCGCGCCGTAGAAAAAACGTGTTTGTCAACAAGCTTCCATAGTGATCCGTACAACACTGATGACCGTGCCTACAATAAAACATGCCGTAGAAAAAACGTGTCCGTCAACAAGCTTCCTTACTGATCCATACAACACGACGACAGTGCCTACACACGGCGAATAAACCGTAGTTTTTCACGGAAAGATATGCAATTTTCATTCCGTCAGAGCAGACGAACTTACACAGACCAGCTAAAACACTTGTAACACAGTACCCGCACAGTTGATCCCAGTGCATGGGTCAAGGATTTATGACGCGATGTCTGACCCGCTTCGGACCCGAGCAACACTAACTCGTCGATCACGCTACGTGAGACTTATTGTGTAACAACACTGTTCTTATATTAGCAGGAGCTGTAGCTCTGACTTGTGGATATGCGTTTGTCAGACCATCATCATTTATCACGGAACTGTTATTGTCAGAATGGTTATCGATGTTGTACAGTGTCAGATGACTAAGGAGGCAGATTATAATTTCCTTCAGTCAATTCAACATCAATTATACCCTGTCCATTAGGTTAACCGTTTTTTGACAGCTGTCTTAGAATGTACATATTCCAATGCGTAATAAAATAAATATATAATCTGCCTTATCTTATTAAACTATCTTATTCATGACTTCTTACAGACATTATAATACCGTACATGTATCAGTTTTGACAAAAAATATATAATTGATAATTCGATCTGTCAAAAAACGGCTAACCTAGTGGACAGAGTATAAGGAATACAAAATACCTACTTACGCTCTTATCCCGCGTTTACACCAAGGTATAAAAGATAAGTGTTCTACATGTTGTGTTTATTAGTTTTGTTTATCGTTTACACCTAAAACAAGTTGTAAAGACAAGTCAAAAGGTAATTAAAATAGTTAACAAACATGTCTATACGAGACAGAAATTATTTATTTTATTTAAGAAACATGAATGATGGTGATGATCAAATATATTACTTGTCATGACAAAAATACGAATTCCGTTTAAAAAACCATAATGACCAGTCCTTATTTCAAAAAAAGGTTTTGACCGCAGAGGTAACACGCAATAGGTATGTTAATGATCCATGTCGGACACGGATTACCTTTTATCGCTGGAATCGTAAACAAAACAAACGTCGATAAAAGTAGTTAAGTCATTAATGAAATTGATATTGAAAGTACCTATCAGATATTAGGGGCAGAGTAATATCTATCTACTACATTATACTTATATTAAGTTTTAACTTATGTACATAGATTTGACAGGCTTAGTACGAGTAGGTATGCAAATACAAAAATGTTTTATTCAAGAAATATGTTACAACAATGGGTGGTTGTGTTTGGGGACTCCTTTTAAGCATTTTTTGCCTGTGTTAGGCGACCCCGCTCTTCCATAGCAAAATAATTACAACACAAACAAATATGTGGGTAAATAAACTTATACTTAATTACTTATTTCTATTGATAATATCTAGTTTAGTTTAGTTTTAAAAAAGAATAAAAAATAAAAGAAAACAAGAAAAATTGTGTAAAAGTGTGTGTGTGTGTGTGTGTGTGATGAGTGAGGGGGTGTGGACTGTGTATAAGTGTGAGCGTGCGTGTGTGTCTGTGTGTTTCGAGTATTGGGCTTGTAATAGCCACTAAGTACCTAATTGTTATTCCAGCATATGACTAGGTACTTATCTAATATTAATACCTAATTATATATGAACTTACTTTATTGTAAATTTACTTTAAATGCCTAGATATTTTTATTTTTACATTGGTGATAGTTTAGAATTTTGTAATTTTTGAATGTTTAATTTATCTTGTTGCTGTGGCCTTACAGGGTCGTTATTTTTGTAGCTAGATTTAAGCCTTTTGTAACATCTTTTTACAATATGGAATGCATTAAATGAATTTGAATATGAATATGTGTGTAATCATTATGTTAATAGAGCCTCAATAAAGGCCATTCGTTGTATACGCCCGAATTATATGAAATACAGTCCAGAAGATGAATCAGCCTGCGATACTTAAGATTTTAAGATAGGTAGGTACAATTTCTTCACATCGAAACCTTCAAAGTAGTAGAGAAACTGTATTTCACTGCAAACTATTACACTTAGATCTCAATACATACATACATAAACTCGTCCATTTCCCATGGGGGCAGGCTAAATACATAAAATTTTAATTTTGCAATAAAAATTCTATCATTTCATTCCCGAACTATAGTTTGACAAAATAATATCACCAATAATCACCTTCATGATTTTGCCATTGCTATGCAAATAGTAATCGTATATTTGATTTCCTAATTCACATGAACAACGCAATCACTGATACGTCCACATGCTGTAAAGAGTAGTATTAAATAATATAATGAATGGTGTATACCCAAATGCGATGTTGCGAGATGAGTTCATTCATACATACATAGATAAATATTAAAATATGATAGATATATGTTTAATTGACCTTACCAAATAATTATTATGTACCAACTTTATCAGACTGATCTCAATGAAATAAAATGTTATATTTACCTATAAAAATTTAATGTTAATAACATATTTTAAAGATTGCTTATTGTTAATTTGTGTCCTAAATTTATTTTATTTTAATTATTAATTTTATACCTTTTGCTGTGCCCTACAGGGTCCATAATTGTACCTTAGCTTTAAGCCCTTGTAACACCTCTACAACATTATGGAATGCAAATAAATATATGAATATGAATATGAGTTGCCCTGACATAAGAAGACGCTGCATAATTCAAAGAGACATGATAACTGCCTTTGTGCAGCCGCCAGCAGGTCACGCTACCCGAAACTGTCCAATTTTCCCAATCACCCTTCAACCTTAATGCTTTAGCGATAAAGTTGAAAATCTATTAAAGAAATTTGACAGATTATAGTAGGTTGATGTGCTGGCGCCTGTGCCTGACGGATGGGTCAGGTAGGTATCTACTTGTGGAGGTATTACAGTCCACTGTTAATAGATTGTGATCCGGACTAGCTTTGAATGCCATTGTTGAAGGATAATGGTCTGAAGTGACGGCATTTTGTTTTCTGTTCTTGATACTCGTACCTCCAAAAGGTAGGCATCTAGTTTGAAGTGTTTCAGATCTTCAAACAAAATCAAAAGTCATTTGTTGACTTTTGATTTTGATTTTGTTTGAAGTTCTGTTTTTGATTTTGAAGTTGATTTTGTCGACTTCCTAGTGCTTTCGCTGGGGAGAAGAAGTGGCGCAACAAATTCCCCAGCAGCATAGCTGTCCGTTTAGTTAGAAAAAACTTGATTCTGTACAATAGCAGGTAGTAATTAACACTACGAGACACAGGACATTAAACTAAATTGTGCTTAGTTATAATTTGCCATATGTCAAACAAACGAACATCTAACATCTACCTATATATTTCTGTGCTAAACCACTTTCACTATGAATGTTATAATAACATACCTACCGAGTTCACGATTTTCAACTAAGTGTAATAAATCTTCATTTTACTTTCACTTGACTTTTTTCTTAATCATGACAAACTGAAGGTTATCATAAACGGCCGGAATCTTATCAAGATCTTGTCAAGATTAATAACGATACAAAAAATATATCAGAAACAGAAATTCTTGATATTTCGACATAATACCAACAATTTATATGAAATTGGTCAACCTTGAGTTTGATTTATCGCCCAACATCCTGTACTGGTAGAAAGATCTAAAAGGGCAGAAATATTAATAAAATATACTCGGTAGAACACCGAAGTAAAGGTTGATCGAACACAGAGAATTATGCAAATTACTGGAAGAATGTATAGCTGAATGGCTGAAACAAAGTTCCGAAGAGGACCTCAAAGACTCGTTACTGGTACTTTACATAAAGAATCCTTTTAAATAAATAAGATATTGAAGTCCCAAGTGCCGAATATTCTAGATAGGTGCACGAAGTGTTTTTCGAAAGCATTTAAATATTAGATATCGTTCAGCGCAAACATGCTTACATTTTGTGTTTACCGATGTGTGGTCCCTGGAGACTTTTGTGCAACCATTACATGTTTTCCTTTTGTAAAAGAATAAAAAATCCTATAATAAAATAAAATAAATCAAAAGTCATTTATTCAAACTAGGCTGAGAATCAGCACTTTTTGAACGACATACATATTACATAAGACAGTCTCTCAAAACGCCCGCCCTTAACCATCTCCTAGCTTGAAGAAGAAGTGGCGTAACAATCGAAAATGAGTAACGAAATATTTTACGCACCTGAAATAGGGAAAACGTTTGGAACCAAATATGCTTTTCCATCACAGTTAAATAGCAAAATCTATGTATGCTGAAATCGATTAATTAAGTAACGGCTGCCGAGCGTTGTGGTTAGGACATTTTAGTTCCTAATTTAGCTACTCGTGTGTACCAATTTTGTTATTCAGTACCTACTAAAACTTTACGAGATACCTACCTCGCAACGATTCAGCAAAAACATGTTTACATTACGAGCTCAGGCAAACTTTGTGTTACATAAAACCTACATAATGTAGGACTTGCAATAAATATTAGGTTATTTGTCTTAGAAATTCAGCTTTCCGTTACATATTCACGAACGCCTGGTTTGTTTTATAGTCCTACGTAAAATATTCGTAAAACAATAAGTATTAAGTTATTCAACTCAGCCTATCGCAGTCCACTGCTGGACATAGGTCTCTCCCAGACTGCGCCACAACAACCTGTCCTCCGCGTTCCGCATGCAGTCTGCCCCAGTCACCTTCTTTAGGTCTTCCGTCCATCTAGCTGGGTGGCGTCCCACACTACGCTTACCGATAGGCGTCTCCACTCCACTACTGACCTCCACCGGCCATCGGTCCTTCAACAAACATGACCAGCCCACTGCCACTTCAGTTGGTTTACTCTGCAAGCTATGTCGGTAACTCCGGTTCTTTTCCGGATGATTTCATTTCTAATTTTATTCTTCAAAGAGACTCCGATCATAGCCGGCTCCATAGCGTGCTGAGTATTAAGTATTCACATTGAATAAAAACAAATTATCCGGTCCTGAATTACTGACGAGCTTGTAATGTAACGTAAATATTGTTCTTAATTTATTTCATACTGATTCGTAGATGGATTATGTTGGATTATCCCTTTTGCATAAATTATGAATGAATTTGAGCTAAAAAGCTGGAGTATTTTGTTTTTATCTAAGATTTTACAGTAAAATGTATAATAATTTGTATAATATATATATTTTTTTTATGCCTTAGGGACTAGAGCCCTTAAGGACCTTAGGGTTCTATTCATATTTGTATTTGCTAATGAGTTTTGATAATCCTCTAGTACTTAGAGGCACTAATGAAACTCTACTATCTACTTAGGGCTGTTCCGACGTGACTCGTAAAATATCTTTTAAAAGCTGTCAAATACTCGTATCTTGAGCAGTGATTGTTCAGTGGTAACGGCCGAAACTTAAAAGTTGTAGGTCATAGGTTCTAACCCTGACAGGCGCTTTACTTTGTGTAAGTTATTTCATCACCACTGTTCTTAAAACGGTGAAGGAAAATATCGTGAGGAAACCGGCATGTACTAGAACCAAACATTCGAAAACATGTGACATAAAGACATCGGGCGCATACTTATCTGCTGTTGGAAAAATCGGCCCTTAGTTCTAAAATCATTGATTTTCTAGTAAAGGAAAGGTGGTTCTATATTTTATTATAAACTATTGTTGGGAACAGTAGAGCCAGAGCCTTCCAATATAAATATATATTAACGGATAGGTACTGTAGAGACTATAGCCTACTTGGTCGTATCATGCAACCTCCACGGGTTTATTAATAATGTTTGATATAAAAGACGAGACAAACAGAAAGGATTTGCTTGACAGCTCTTCTAAACAGAGGCTGTCAAGCAAATGGATTATGATATAAAATACGTAATTTATTATACCATAGGAATAATGATTGAAGATTATTAATTAAACCGAAGTTTGATTTTATACGTCCCGTGTACCGTGAAGCTCGTAGGGAGTTTCACAGTACCCTAATACTTGTGTATTCAACCGCAGATTTATGGCGACGCTGTATAACGTAACGCTCATAAATATTATACATTTTATGCGAGATTTATTGTGGAACCCTCTCCAATACTTAGGTTGTATAAACAGTATCTTTAGCTTTAATAATATGAATCCCAGAATACAAGTTTTCTAATAAACCAGGAAAGAATCAGCAAATGTTTAGGCAGGTACCTACTTCACTTTTCTATCCTTTGTTCATGTTTTATTTTCTGTGTGCAAAGAAAACTAATAAAAAAAAAATTGAACAATACATTTAATTTTGTTGCTATGACCCACTAACATGAATTCTGACGTCACAGGGACGGAGACCAGAAGGCCAATTCTCGTAAATAAAAACGTTCAAAATCTAGTCGCAGTCTTATCTCGGTGACAAAGAAATGTCAAAAACTTGTTAAAATGTAGGGAAATTAGAGGTATATTTGACAGATAGAGACTGAGATCAGACTGTGAACGTTATTAAAATTACGAGAATTGCTCCTCTGATACTTTTTATACCGTCACAATAAGTAAGGAATGGCAAGAAGAAATACATTTATTTATGTGGCCAGTACATGGATGAGGCAGAATAATTTATGTATCCGATCAACGAATGTTCGTTACCGGTTACCATCCGTCACAGATCAAAACAGACTATATAATATCATCAATTCTATATCCACCTGTCAAAGTTCGTACCTATTCTGCCAGTTTTTTTTTAATCACAAGTCTGAAATCGTTCCTATTCAACTTATATTTCCTGATCCGAATGTAAGTGTTGCCAAGTCTAAAATATATTTAAACCAAGTTTCAAGGAGTTATTTCCCAGCTTGAGTTCTTAACTTTAGTAATTTTATTCTCGTAGAAAGCAGTGAAACAGAATAGCAAGCGTGGATTACGGAAAAGAAATAGCCTTTCGTGATTCGAGTGAAGCTAAGTTAAGCTGCAAATGACCTCTTTCGGTTTTATTAGAACTTTGGAGTTAAGTGAATGTAGAGTCGATTTTCGCTTACTGCACTTTATGTGAAATGTTATTGCTTGTAGTTGGAAAAATGTTTGCATTACTTATATTTTGCGATACCTAGTCTGTTCGATAAATGCGCAAGAAGGTATCCTATAACCCTTGAACAGCGGGGTAATTGCGCAATAGCTTTAATTTTGACAGATGAACAACATTCATTGCGTTGAACAGACAAATTTTTCAAACATATGAAGCAACGGATTAGCAATATCCTTCAAAATGATTCAGATTGTGACCAGCAGGGCTCTTGACTAATTTTTATCATTAGACAGAAGTACCTGCCTATCGAAGCTTTGAGCGAAGATGAATAATTAGGTATTAGTTACTTATATTATTATTACTTACATTGTGCGCATTAGTTAGGCACTTACCTAAAAGAGCAAAATCGATTAGAATATCTGTGTCCATGAGAGACGAACACTTAAAAAATCCCTGACGATATGCATAACGATAATGAACGCCTAATCGAGAGAAACTTCTCCAAAGTCAACAAAATCCTAACTTCACCTCCCACAATGTCAAGGTCGGTCAAGTTTCCATTGATCGACCCTCCAATCCGATTGTGTTTTGCTAAATCACCGAAGACGGTAAAATGGCGGTATTGCTGGGTCTTGCGTAAAATCGCTCGTGAACAAACTTTGGTTGACGGTACAATGACAAGGATAAACGAGTTATTCAGGCATCATATTGTTGCTGTCCTACCTTTTAAGTACAATTCCTTTCATATCTAAATTGATAGTCATTGAACGGTTAAATTGGGAAGTTTTGTTTAGTTTTCCAATACCTTAAATACCGTTTTGGGAATAAATAGGACCGGAAGTTTCTTTTTGAGCATAATAGCAACTGATTAGGTCACTCTCACTTTCGCTCGTGGCTAAATAATAACAACCGCTCGGGTTAACCGAAGACATGCTTACCGCGGTCGGTTCGTGGACGGGTGACCACCCATTTCATATCGAGACCCCTCCGTGTCTCGGAAAACTGAGCTGGTGTGAGTCTATCTGGAGGCCCCAACGAGATTTATCAACAGGTGATAGCTTTCGTAAATTTTTGACAGTCGTTACGAGTAGTCAGAAGCCCAAAAGACTGACAACCAGTCTTGCCAAGGGGTATCATATTACTGTAGTGGAGGTCAGATAGGCAGTCGCTCCATGTAAAATACTGGTATTCAGCTACATCCGTTTGAGTAGAAGACAGCTACATCCGTCAGAAAGGAACTCCTACATAGTTTGGAAAAGGCTAGGCAGATTGTTTTTAATTTAGCTCACTTAAACACGATGGTCATAAGTTTCCTAAGTAGGTAACCTTCTAGTTTATCATTAAAAATATTCACAACTTCAATATAACGACCCTGTTATTCAGGTCTTTGCCGGGTTCGTTACATACATTAATTTTAATTATAGAGAAGGCCTAGTTACTTACTATGGTCCCTTAGTCTTCTGAAAACTTACCTAACGATGAGTTGCTTTTCTATTCTAATTAAGATAGATTCGGTTAAATTAACTGGCCGATGTTCTATCTATAAGTAACGTTAACGGCCCAGTAACCGTGAAGTTTCGAACTTCATTGACTTTGCAGATCTGCTATGCTAAAACTAGTACCAAGACTTAAATAAACGGAATTTACATGAATAGGTATACATGGTGGCAGAGACATCGACGCGCAACCTGTTATCATGGATTCAGTACATGATTCTGACACCCTTTTTTTTTTGTGGATGGGAAATCATCAAATGACTCCTCCCGCTCTGGGTGGAGCAGAAGGGAGTGTCAGACTCTTACTGACTAAAACCCACCCGTGTTCCTTCCTTAGCCCTTTACGTACCAGGGCAGCGGTAACCCTTTCGGACGATCCCGCTACCCCGGCAGGCTTCGGCCCTGTCGGGCCCCGTCATCTATGCTGACATCTCTTTGAGGCGCACGTGGAACACTTACGCGCCGTCCGGCACGGGCCTGGTCCTGATCGGACGGAGAGCTACCCATTGCTCTCCGCCCGCAGGCCCGCGCCTACGGTGGCCGGGAGTCGTCACGCGGCTCCCGACGCCCGGAGCGTCTCCCTCGGCGGCTGAGGCGTGAGGATCTCTCCCTCGCCTATCCCGCCACCTCCTTCGCTAGCATGACTGCTTCGCAGAAGGAGGTGACCGCCTCCCACTCCCTCTCGCCCCGGACCATGGCTTGCACCAGGGCCGGGCGCGAGAGGTCGCCGCCGCTGCCGATCGCCTCTACGAGGACACGGCGGTGCTCTGCCCAAGCGGGGCAGACCTCCACCGTATGCTCCACCGTGATTCTGACACCCTTGCGGCGGAATTTTTCATCGGTTATTTAAAAAAAAAAACTCCTGTTTCCTACATAAGTGCAATATCTACGCCACAGAATAGAAAAAAACAGTAGTAGGATCTACGCAGTCAAAACAGCAATTTTTTTTAAATAACCGTCGTCAATTTTCGCATCGTCAATCATGTCACAAATCATGGTAACTGGTTGCGCGTCGATGTACTACCCGGTTGTAGAAAACGAGAAAAGCGATTTAGTTCTACAAAAAATGACGATTTCAATGATCGTAAAAACCAGTAACAGAGGTCCGTTACAAATGCAAAGTGTTCTGTGAGTGGTTCTTATCCCTAGCAGCGAAGTTCCCTGGGTGATAAGGATGGCTGTCATCAAATACATGACAGTAAAGTATAATGGCGTCACAAAAATATATTGAAGCACTCGTCGCTGTGATAGTCGGCGCCGAGATACTGTAATGTGTGTTTTAGACCAGGTAGGTTAGGTACCTAAACTGAATTGCTGAAGATCCTTGCGTTATAATTGATTCATAGCAGCATTGCATATGTCAGCAGGCATGCCCTTTACTCCTGGCGGCTTTTATTTAGGTATTTTATTTCTGCTTGAGTATAGTTTTCAATGTTTTTGTTGGTATATTGGCGTGTGCTGGCAGAAATATGCCAAATAAATCAATTTAATGATTTGTGTTTCGTAATGTTGATTAGTTACTATTGTATAGAATCAAGTTCTTCTTACTGAACAGACAGCTGTGCTGCTGGGGAGTTTATTGCGCTACTTCTTCCCAGCTAAAGCACTTGGAAGTGTTGAAGGGCAGGCGTTTTGTTTGCGGGACTGCCTTATGTAATATTAAAAATAATAAAATAAAAATCGTTTATTTTGGAACAAAACAGGATACAATCATAAAAATAGCTAAACGATGATAACTGCAAAAGTTAATAACTGTGGCGCAACTATCAACGCCCGGCTCCTAGTGAGAGGGTAATTCGTTCGTAGTTAAAAAAAAAAAGAAAAAAAAAAACAACAAAGACAATAAAATTACGGGATAAGTGCAGTGTAAGTGTGACCTTGTGTAAGTGTGTGTGTGTGTGTCTGAGGGTGTGTTGGGGTGTGTGTGTGAATGTGTTACACTTCCACAAGTTTTTTCACGTTTGGCAGTGGGGTTTGTCTTTACGGTGTCAAAAAACGCTCTCTAAGAAAACACACCAACTTACTTTCATAAATAAAATTTCATTGACGTCATTCTTCGATGGCGACCACCGGTCTTTTATGAAACCGTAGCTTAAGAGGGCGTATCCCACATAGGCATGGATAAAACTACACGAAGCGTATCCCTACACAAAATTTGTGTAAATAACGTAGTAAATATTAAGGAACTCCTACCAGCACATAAGCCGCACGGATCACATTAATCTAACGCCCTCATTAACATCAATGAATATTCTGGGGCTCGAATAAAGGAGCCCACTTTAGCCGGACAATGACTTCACGTTTGCTGCTATGCGGATAATGTTCGTATTACCTAATTGCCTTTCTTTAATGTCGGGAATTGTGGATAGTCATGAAGATAGATCGGTTTCAGATGTTTTGGCAGATAAATTTGATAGTTTGTTGAAGGTATAGGGTTACTACAATACTGAAAGAAAATAGCAACATTTAACACAGCAGAACAAGGACATAGAAAAGAGCCGAGAAAGCAGTTGAAACTCCGCCAAAAGATTCACAGGTGAAGCTCGACCTGAAGCACCTGGCCGTGACGTCGTTAAAAGATGCCCATCTATAGACAAATATTACCCATCTCTCCACTAGTCTAATGCTTTCTCTAGGATGCATATCCGGTAGGCTCTTAAAGCCTATCCTTTCCTAAGGGCACGTCTTCCCTACAAAAACCGCGGCCCCCGGTCTACTTCTTGATATGCAATGGTCGCTATAGCACCATGAACATGAGGCTACAGGAGCTAGTGCGAATCTTGGGGTTCATTCGATTAATCGAGTCTGGTCAAACCACGCTGGGCTGGCTCATTCATTTCATTCATTCATTCTCTTCTTAACAGTCTTTTATGATGCACACTGTGTGTCTGTTTTCTTTTAACATCTTTTTTGTGAATTCGTGGACAATGGTGTGGGTTACATGTGTAGTAACACAAATATAGAATAGATTATGTTTAACTGTATTCTAAGTATTGTGCTAATTTAAAAAAAAATAGTTTAGCTTGGCATGTAACTGGTTTTTGTCCCTAACGAATAAAATAAAAAATAAATAACTACTAAAATTAGCGTTTGTTTATTAGTCCCAGGAGACTAAATTCCGGTGAATTTGAGGTATCATTCCAATTCCTGGATAGAGCTTAATTAATAAATTGTATAGACTGCCTGGTTGCTCTAGTGGTTGCAAGCGCTACTGCTGGGCATGAGGTCCTGGGTTCAATTCCCAAGTCGGGCAAAGTGTTAATAGGTTTTTTCACCTGGAATTTCTCAATAAGAGGAGTCTGGATTTGTGCCCGGTTGATTACAATAGGCTCGCCCTCTATTACATGGGACTTAAACGTACGGTGTACCTATTGTACGGTGAAATGAGGGTGTACTATAGGTACACCTCTGCCTAAACCTTCGGAGACTACAGGCGTCACACACACAGAGAACACAGATTGTTTTCTCAATTCAGCAGTGTGGAAATAGCTCTCGACATGACGAAGAAGAAGAATAAATTCAGGAATTTGTCTTTACTCAATATGCCTAAGTACTTTTCTGAAGTAAACGTCCAGTACTTATATTATTACTAGCTGCGCCCCGCGGTTTCACCCGCATAAGTTTCGATCCCGTAAGAATATCGGGATAAAAGTATCCTATATGTTAATCCTGGTTATAACCCATCTGTATGCCAAATTTCGTCCAAATCCGTTCAGGATTTTTTGCGTGAAAGAGTAACAAACATCCATCCATCCATCCAAACTTTCACGTTTATAATATTAATAGGATGCTGAAAGTAATAGTATATTACCTTATTCTTTACTATCCACAAGCAATATTAATTAGGTAGGTACACAAATAATTTCTAAAACCGCTCTTTCGACTAGGGCCGTGAGCTGCTTTCCATAGTTAAACATAATACCAGTATGCTTATAACACAAAACTCAATTTCAATATTAATAAGTGGATTAATACACAAAGTAAATTGATTACCTTATTCATATGCAGCACTCTACTCCATCCGATTACTGTAACTTAAGCTTTTCCTCACTATGTGCTTAACCTTCTCATTATATAGTAAATTATTACAAGGCTATATTGTATACGCGTGAATAAATGGAGATATCCATCTCGCACGCCAGAAGAGCAAGATAATTTGAAACCAGCCGCTTACCAAGGGCTCAAATATGAAAACGGAACAAAGCGCGGTAGTCCCCCTTTTTATTCCATCGCAGTTTTTCTTCACGGTTTTGTTCGCAAGTCTACAAAAAGAGGGCGATGGACTTCGAAATGAAGATTGAGAACGAAACTTTTTGTTAGAATCGGCTCCAGATGTTAATGCCACATTCCTTTCATAACAAGACATGAATGATGGATCGCACTTAAAGCATTATTTTGTCTATTGTGTGAAAGAGGTCGACATCAAATCTAGAACAAAGTTTTAGTCATAAACCCGCGATGTAAGTACTTAGCTATAAAATTACTTTATAGTACTCGGCACGGCGACACGGGATTACTTTCCTTTACCATTAAATGATTCCCACCGGAATGTCGTAACTCAGCCATTTTGCACTCATCACGTAGATAAATTATCTCGAACTAAAATTGAGTTGAGTTGCGTCTTCACTATTCTATGAGCATCATTTCAGCTATGAATGCATTGAACTAAATTCTTTTTTTATTTGTTGAGTTCGACAGCGCTTCTCGCATTACTCTACCTATAATTAGTTTACAAATTAATGATAAGCTCGATTGGAATTAACACATCGATTTGAATCGCTTTCTAATGCTCGTCGTGTGTACCTTTATGTAAAATATTCGCGATACGATTTAGACGGAGTCGATCAGAACGGTATGCCATTGTCATACTAAGTGATTGCAAAAATGTAGGCTGCGAAGGACACCGAAATATGAATGGGACAAAGAATTCAAGGGCATGACGAATAGTACAGATGTTTTAAGATAAAAGCCTTACTTACTGAATAAATATATTATATACATAAAGCTTCAAACGCTGACATGCCTCAGGATACTAAAAGCCGGAGTTATCTAAGGTATATATGTATCGACTCAAAATTATTTAGGTATACTTACATTAGTTTAAGAACTTAGTTATTAAGGCTAAATAAAAAAGGTTTATTATCTTTTGCGTTTCAGTTTTTTCGGAGGTTTAATTTTTTTGTTAATTTTTTTTTTCTTATCTTCGTACAAAGGCATGGTAAAGGAAAACATCGGTACGAAACAGGCATTTCATGGAACCAAAAATTCGAGGACATGTGACATCCACCAACCCGCACTGGCCTCGCGTGGATAACCCACCCACTTCTCGCACAGAGATGAGGTCTGTGTCCCAGCAGTGGAAATGTTATAGGTTAATTATGATGATGATAGCTAATCTTGATTTAAAAGGGTATCCTTGGAGTTTCCTGAAATCTACGTTTTGAAATGGGCAACAAGCTTCAACTTGAACTTTCTGACTTATTCACCGACTCTTTGATAATTCAAAAGTGTCTGTAAATGGTTTAATTGAAATAAATGCTTTGTGTTTGAGAGAGTTTGGATAATAAACGTACCAAAAAGACAACAAGCTAACTTTAGCCCCAAGAGATAATTTTAATTTGGGCTAAAAACAACTCTGCCATAACATAACTTGTATATTCACATGTATGTTCCCAACAACTCCATTTATGCCTACATAATAAATGGACAAAAGGTGCACATTTAGCACACCTTACATAACAACGCGCCATGATTACAAATGTTGATACCATCCAGTAGTCCCCTTGTACCAAGCTATCCTATCTTTTACGAGAAACATTACTCGCAGGAAAATTTACGACTAATAGAAAGAGATTACGTTGGTACAGCCTCTCTGTGTTTTTGTTCCGTATAAGGATGAGGTAAACAACACTACTTTAATGGATTGTTGTTTTGTATGTGAGAAAAGAGAATAATGTTTTTGGGTTAGCCCTGTAACCTCCTGAAGGCATGGAGAAAAATAAGTTCGTAGTTTTGTTTCCTTATGATTTTCTTGTGAGACAATTGGATTAGCTACCCATAGTTTCAAAGAAAATAAATTGGCTTTTGTCTATTTCGAACGCCTCAAAGATGTACCTAAAGCCCTACGATGTATGATGTGCCTAAGCTCTAGGGTCGTTATTTATGAACGATGATTAGGTACTGTTAAGTGACGTCCAAAAATGTATGGTTCAACAGTCGCTAACACTACTTAAGTTTAAGCATCGTTTATAAATAAGGGGGGGGGTGGGGTCATATTATTTCTTGTTAAAAGAACAAGAATAATGAATATTTATGAACAACGCCATCTTAGCCATTCGAAGGTTTTTAAGCCTCCTATTCAATTTGTGTGCCAACTGCGCCAAAGTTCACCTACAAGATTACTACGGCCAATAGGTACCTAAAAAAATGTTCCGAAAGGAAAATGGGGCAGGCCCGTGTTTTTGCCGATGCGGATGTAAAAACTGTTCACGCTAATAAACCCACGTAGAAGGGAGCGAGCTCCTCGTCATAATTAACTCATCAATTCCACATCGTCCATTGTTGAGCGAATGAGTGAAGGCTTTCCCGCGCCCGTCTCGCTCTCGTCCCGCTTACGTCCCGCTTCCGTTCTGCTCACGCCAGTATTGGGCCTCCAGCCATTGTTTCACTGACACCCGACCAGATACCCAATATGGCAAAAATAATAATTGAATTTCGCAAAAGTGGAAATAATTTAATTGGAAATTGGATTTTCATGTCGGATAACAATCGCGATAGGATTACGTAAAGTGCCTTTGCCTTCCAGATTGAGATCTTGCGATTAGTTTTCTTTGTATTAAATGGGTAGTCGTGTTACTTTATTTCTAAGCTTCCAGCTATTAAAAATATTATTATGATTTAAAAGAGTGTCCATGGAGTTTCTTGCCCGTTCTTCTCCATAGGTACCTACTACGTTTTGGAATGGGCAACTAGCTTCATCTTTTTGACTGACCGACCTTGACAATTCAAAAGTGCCTGTAATTGGTTTATTTAAAATAAATAGTTTGAGTTTATTCGAGCTAAAATTAACATTAAAATATTAAAATTTGTTGTGTAGTAACTAGGTTGTCTTACGCACTAATTCTTGAGAGATTTCAACATTCCAAGGGAGATTTATAAAGACTAACTAATGTAGGAGGAGTCTTAAGACCGGCATAGAAGATTAATTTTATGTTGCTTGCCTCTTTATACTACTCCGCGGGCAAAATGTAGTACAGCCAAGGTGTTTAGAATAATTGGGTTCATTTTCTTTAGCGCAGAGCGTCTACAGCCTGCGTATAGTATTAACATTTTAGGCAGTGCCTAAATAGCCTTTGTTCTTTTTTCTTATATCTTGTACAAAAATAACAAAAATTAGGCTTCTTCTGCTTTGAAAGAGATATACATATGTAAATAGTGGAACGTGTAAAATATTTCGGTTTCTTAACAATGGTGGTGTATTTAAACAAGAGAAAACTAAATAATGTTAAATGATCAAGTAATTATTTCGTTAAAAAATTCAACTGAATGTTAATAGGGCTTCCTACCTCAACCCAATACCTAAAGCCAAAAGTACAATCACGCAATTACAGAAATTAATGAGATAGATATTATTGTTGCCAGCAGTTGTTATTTCTCGTAACATTCCTTTCATTATCTTTTGAAAAGATAATGACTTTCCTTTATCGGCATTCTTACTTTGATTTTCCTTTTCTCTACGTATCCCAATCTCTTTTCTTTTGTTTCCTTAATTTTTTTTTCCGGTTATAGAAAGTATAAATCTTAGTTTTTTTCTTATCGGCCAGCTATTATTTCCAGTATATTTTGTAGTTCTAGATGACACTGATTGTAAAGACAAACGTCAACAAGGAGTCTAACTCAACTACTCTCTAAGTCAACTACGTAAATAACGCAATGAATATGGTTGAACTGTCAAAATGAAAGAGATTGCTACTAATATTGTGTTACGCAATTACCCCGCTGGTTATGTTTTGTTTGTACAAATTGAGTTCGCCACGCTACGGACGCTACTTACGTTGTTTCAGAGTTTCGAGTTTATTTATTGTTTGCCTTGCAATCTGCATGTTATCCCTTCGCATATTTACATGATAAATTATAATCATGAGCCATTGAAACAACTCGATTCATTTGAGATTCGATGCGTTTGATACCGACTTGAGAGAGGCAGGCAATGTTACGCTTCAGTAGCTTTAAGGCTCCCGCAGACCGTCGTGACGCGACTCTTGTAGTAGAATTTCTATCAGCACCGTCCTGTCGCGCCTGTTGCCGAAGCCTTTATACGTGTTTGTAGTAACTTTTTTAAACCTTTGCAAGATCTTACTGGCAGCTTTAATATATAGTTCACGCCACATCAAGCCTGTTTTTCCCAGAAAGGTTAGGTTGATGCTTCGTATGAACGTGGTTCCACGCGAGACAGAATGGCTTTTTAATTGTTTCTGTAATTACGGCATTCAACCGCTAAGTCCCATGTGGCGAGCATTGTCTTCAACCGGGCACAAATCTAGACTTCAGGATACTAAGAAATTACTTATGGAAACACCTTGGCCTTGGAGGCTCTCGGGCCTCGACTAAGGGGCTACTAAGCGCATGCTTGGACAGGGGGGGACAGGGTTGGAAGACGGGGAAACTGGTCCTCATCAAAAAGCCGGGGCGCCCTGCGGACTCTCCGTCCGCTTACCGGCCCATCGTGCTGCTCGACGAGGTGGGCAAGCTCGTTGAAAGAGTAATTGCAGACCGCCTTGCCGGGCAGCTGGTGCGGGTGGGGCCGGATTTGGCGGACAGCCAGTTTGGTTTCCGCAGGGGGCGCTCTACGGTGGATGCCATCATGCGCGTGCGAGCCCTCACGACGGGGGATGCTGTGGCCCGGGGTGGGGTTGTCTTGGCGGTGTCTCTAGACATCGCCAATGCCTTCAATACCCTGCCCTGGAGTTGCATCAGGGAGGCACTCGGGTATCTCCGGATGCCGACCTACCTCCGTCGCATTGTCGAGGCCTATTTGACGGACAGGGCCGTAATCTACCCCGGTCACCGGGGAGAGTGGAACCGGCGAGAGATGTCGTGCGGTGTTCCACAGGGATCGGTCCTAGGGCCGCATCTGTGGGATATCGGGTACGACTGGGCGCTGCGCGCCGACCTCCCTGATGGCGTCAGCGTAGTTTGCTACGCTGACGACACGCTGGTACTGGCGCAGGGGAGGTCGCACCAGGCGGCGGCCGAAGCAGCGACACGAGGGGTTGCGACAATCGTCGAGAGGATCCGGCAATTGGGACTCGAGGTGGCATTGCACAAATCTGAGGCCATGTGTTTTCATGGTCCTCGGGACGCGCCACCGTCGGGTTCACAAATAACGGCGGGAGGGGTTCACATCGGCGTCGAGCTGACGATGAAGTACCTGGGACTCGTCCTCGACAGCCGGTGGAATTTCGTGGAGCACTTCCGACGTTTGGCTCCCAGACTGGAGCGGGCCGGGGCTGCCTTGAGGCGGCTCCTTCCCAACCTAGGGGGACCAAACGCCTCCTGCCGGAGGCTCTATGCGGGGGTCGTGCGGTCCATGGCCCTTTACGGGGCACCGGTATGGGCGCGATCCTTGAGGCGGCGACCAGCCCGCCGGTTGATCGCGTCCCAAAGGGTCATAGCTGTCCGGCTCATTAGAGGATACCGCACGGTCTCCGCTGAGGCGGCGAGCCTCCTTGCCGGATTGCCGCCATGGTATCTGGAGGCCAAAGTCCTCGCCCACATATGGGAGTGGCGAGAGGAGGCAAAACGCCGGGGCGTTGCTCCGCTGCCGCGAGAAATCACGGCACAGCGGACAGAGCTCCGGCGGGATCTCATAGCGGCATGGAGAGTGCGATTGTCGCAACCCAGCGCTGGGCACGCCACAATTGCGGCGATAAGTCCCCTCTTTGAGGAGTGGCTAGAGAGGCGCCACGGCGCCCTCACCATCCGCCTGACGCAGGTCCTCACCGGACACGGTTGTTTCGGGAGGTTCCTGTTCAGGATAAAGCAGGAGGAAACGCCAGGGTGTCGCCACTGTGGGGATCGCCCGGAGGACACGGTGGAGCATACGGTGGAGGTCTGCCCGGCTTGGGCGGGGCCCCGCCGTGTCCTCTTGGCGGCGATCGGCGGCGGCGACCTCTCGCGTCCGGCCCTCATACAGGCCATGGTCCGGAGCGAGAGTGAATGGGAGGCCGTCACCTCCTTCTGCGAAGCAGTAATGCTCGCGAAGGAGGAGGCGGAGCGCGCGAGGGAGAGGCAATCGCTGCACCCTCGTGCTCCTAGCCGCCGCAGGAGACGCCCTGGACGGGAGTCAACAGCCGACTCCCGGCCACCGTAGGCGCGGGCTTGCGGGCGGCGAGCTATGGGCAGCTCGCCGCCCGGTAAGGACCAGGCCCGGGTCGACGGCGCGTTGTGTTCCACGCGCGCCTCAAAGAGCTGTCAGCACGAACTGACGGGGTCCGCTAGGGCCGATGCCGCCGGGGCTGCGGGTTGTTCGAAAGAGATACCGTGGCCCCTGGCACAGGCAACTGAAGGAACACGGGTGGGTTTTAGTCAGTAAAAGTCTGACACTCCCTTCTGCTCCGCCCAGAGTGGGAGGAGTCATTTGATGATTCCCACCCAGAAAAAAAAAAAAAAAAAAAAGGAGTCTAAACTTTGTTTCCTATTTCACCGTATAACATGCCAAGCTACTTGTAATATATATATACTCGTAGATACTTGTGTTACGTTTATTGTTATGTTTACGACCCCGACATCTGTGTCCGAATATCGTAAAAGCCTTTTCGTTTACATATACGCAGTTATATTAAGTTCAAGTTTGAAATCCGGAAGTGTGCTTTTGGTATGACAGTTTTTCTTACGCAACAGAAAAACTGTCATAGGGAGACACGTATTTCTTAGTAGTTAGATAACAAATAGTAACTATGAGAAGGTAGAAAGGTATAATATATGTTTTTTTATAGTTTATAGTTGTAAAGAACCACATAATACCGGGAAAGAAGATCTGCCGATCCATTCTGTAAAAATCTCACCGTGAAAATTTAGGTGAGGTGAGGTCTGTCAATAGTGTCCAAGTGACAGGACAGCTCACTTGAAGCTCAGTTTTCACAGACGCGGATCTAGGTTTTCGCTCGAAAGGGGAGCAAATAATTTCTCTTGCTATGAAAGCCCTTTAAAAAAAACCTATGCTACCTATTTTCCATAAACTGAACAATCCTGGCACCGATTTTTGAGGATGACGACGACTTATCTATATCTTAGTAATATACTGTATACAAAGCAAAAATACAGTTTATAAAACTATGTTAATTTTCAATTTAAAGTTTTAGACTCAGTTTGAAACATTTTTTACAGAATAGACCAGCTACTCACAAGTCTATGTGGTGTGTTCTGAAATTCGGCTGCGGAGTTCGTGTACGCAAACTCGATTTTGATAACATTGTGCCAAAACCTAAAATATAACGTTAACACTTTGTTGAATATTCCTGCTAAGTTGAGTATTTGACCAGTTCATGAATGTTGAATGTTGAACAGTTCAGTTCAACATTTACTGTTACCTATTACCAACGTTACACGTGGCGCCATCAGCCTCATTTTCAAGTAACTACTCACACTGAGTGCTTGCTATCATTTGGTGTTTCCAGAGAAATTCTCCCATTTTGTATGTAAGATTAATTTAGACATATCATGTCTCTTGCCTATGTCCCAGCAGTGGGAACGTTATAGGCTGATTATGATGTATCTTGTTGATACGTTAAAATATCGAAATAAAATAATTGATGACGTATTTGATTAGGTACATACTACCTTATCTACCCGTTTGATATTTTTTTATTCGTTATTTATTTACTCTCATTTGTTTTTACAGGTCCTAATAAAACAATGTAGTCCCAATTTTCATAATAGGAGGCGTCACTCAAAAACCAATTAAACACCACCGTCAACAGAATTGAAAGGTTTTTAAACTGTCATATTTTGACTGACAGGGTTCAAAATACCTCTCGATTAACGTGAGTGATTCATTAACAAGTCCCAAGTAACGACTCTGAGTACCGGCACAAGTCATATAGTGGACAATACGATATACCTATTTATATTATTTATATAGGTAATTTAATAATATACGTACAGTCACCAAAAGAGATAAGTAACCTGGGGCTGTCGGATATAGTTCAAGTTTAGTAAGAAACCAATAGATATTTTCGATTGAAATTTAATTTGATAAATGAACTATTTGTTTTCTGTTAATTAAATTAAATTTCATTTGAAAACATTCATCAGTTTCTTACTTATCTCCTTTGGTGACCGTACCTATTAATATTTATATTTCATTACGAACTCAAGAAATCAAATTAAAAGCTTCCAATATTGAAGCCAAATATGAAGAGAAAATTTAAATCTAATTTGAAATTAAAGCAGTAACGAAAGTATGAATCCTATTAAGGGCTGTCTTTTAATACCTATTATAAAATGTACAATCACGAGCATTATTTCGATCATCCGGTTAGACTGGAAGCTGACCCCAAAGTTGTTGGAAAAAAGCTAGGCAGATGATGATGATGAATCACGAGCATAAATACCCAACACTTAGCAAGATTCAAAATCGATTTTTTCCTAAAGTAATGAACAAATTATGGTTTTATGTTATCGAAATCATACTACATATTATGAAATACCTAAGTCTTTTCGAAAGTTGGAATTTTTATTTTATAAACGCTTTAGATTTATGCTCGTGACTGTACCTACGTGGTTAATCAAATTGAGGAATCATAAAATGATTCTGCGAATATGTCGTCGACATGTCGTGGGAGGAACAAAGTTATTCCATGTAGTTAATTTAAGACATGTTCTTGTTATAGGTAACTGTGGAAACATTCTCATAAAAGTTTTTTACGTAACCAATTACATTTCTTTTATCAACACTGATTTCGATAGGACACAAGTAAAATAATATGAGCGTGTAGAAGATAAAAGTAAAACTTCTCAAAAAATAAAGAATAAAAGAGATTTAGTGTGAGAGACACACACAGAGAGAGTTATATCTTTCTTCTCTCTCATGTAACGAAATGTGCCTGAACGTGACGCATACTTGAATTTTTTTTCTTAATTCCATACAATTATCCTATTCCGTCCATTTATCGAATCGCCGCCTAAGAAGTCTTACTTCAAAAATTAGGTAACTATATACCCTGTCCATTAGGTAAATCGTTTTGACGGATGGAACTAGTGATTGTAGCAACACACAATACATTGATTGATACACGTACGGTATTATAATGTCTGTAAGAAGACATAAATAAGATAATTCAATAAGATAAGGCAGTTTATAGATTTATTTTATTACGCATTTTAAAGTTAAATTTTACGTAATCTGGAATATTTATGTTCTAGGACAGCTGTCTAACGGTTAACCTAATGGACAGGATTTAGATAGTTATTTAGCTATATATTGCAATAGAGATTTTGTGCTCTATTACGTTTTTTTTTAGAGCAATGGTGGCCCATTGGCAACGTCCGCGACTTACAAGTTGTAGGTCGTGGGTTCGAACCCGGGCAGGCGCTTTACTTTATGTAAATTATATCCTCACTACTGCTCTCAAAACGGTGAAGGAAATATCGTGAGGAAACCGGCAAGTCCTAGGACCAAAAAATCAAAGACACGTGTAAGCAGTTGGTACAGTCACGAGCATACATATCTTCCAGACATGGCCCTGCATTGTTAGACCCACATAAATTCTGAGTGGGATATTGTTGGGATTTTAAAAGAGACCATTAAGGCAACTCTGAATTTGTTTCGGCATTTCTTCTCAGGGATCAGTCATCTAGGAAATGACGGCTTCTAGTTTTAAAATATTATTAATAAAATTGACGTGTAGACGTGTCTTATTTCATTTCATCTTCATTTCATTTAATTTCATCTTCATTTCATTTCATCTTCATTTCATCTTCATTTCATTTCATTTCATTTCATCTTCATTTAATTTCATCTTCATTTCATCTTCATTTAATTTAATTTCATCTTCATTTCATTTCATTTCATCTTCATTTCATTTCATCTACATTTCATTTCATCTTCATTTCATTTCATCTTCATTTCATTTCATCTTCATTTCATTTCATCTTCATTTCATTTCATCTTCATTTCATTTCATCTTCATTTCATTTCATCTTCATTTCATTTCATCTTCATTTCATTTCATCTACATTTCATTTCATTTGGTAAGGGTAAGATATGTATGCTCGTGACTGTACCAACTGCTTACACGTGCCCGTAATCTGTACATAGTAACACACCACTCCAACAAGGTACAACGAGATCTGCGGTAACTCGCAACAATCCTTTTTTCTTTTTTATTCCTCTAATGAGTAAAAAGCGGAGCTGGCCGGGCATGAGCAAACAGTCAGGACTAATTGGTGATGCGACCAGACACCTGACACCCCTGACCGGTTACTAATGTGTACCGGTACATGTGTACAACAGCTACACGTTTTCCGTGTAGATAGGTACAGACAGCAAAAAAACTCACAACGAATTCTACTTTTTAAATTTTTTGCTGGCAATGCTGTAAAAGGAAAATATAATTATAATTAGATAAAGGTTAATTGGGTTTAACCATTAATAGGTTCAGTCGTTACACGTGTAATTTGTTAAAAGTCGTATTCGCCGTAACGTAATTCAGGACACTCAAATATAAGTACTTGCTGTAATATGGAAGTTAGTGGACAATACCCATATTGCTCAAACTAATGACCGTAGTTCGGTTATTTACAAAACTTTTATTACTATAAATAATTGAGTACGCATTCAGGTTCCGTGACCTGGCTAATTATAAATCTAATTAATTACTCACATACGCATAATTAAACAACAAAGAACCAAACACTATCTGCTGTATTCAGCTTAATATATTGGCTTATGACCTATTTATAACACGGCCCGCCAATGAGCACTAACTTCAATGCTTACCAAACAATTTAAATAATTAATAGCCGTAAATTCTCGATGGGTTACGGTTCATTCATCATTTTAGAGTTGAATGGCTTCTCTTAATGTACTATTCTGTCTTTCTGGGAGTGTCGTTAAAGAAGACTGGGGCATATTTTCATATAATTGGCGGCATCCTTCTGGGAGTTAATTTCCTACAACATACTGCTATCAACAACTTTATTAACCTTAGTGAAGATGGCTGTAAACGGAATCAGGGGGACTGATTCTAGCGCGTAATGAAGCGCCCTCATACATTTACGTACGGAAACCAGAACAATAATTCCCGTAGTAAAAACGTTCAAAATCTAGTCGCAATCTCATCTCAGCGACAATCAACGTCAAAAATGTAGGGAAATTTGAGGTATTTTTGACAGATTGAGACTGACATCAGACTGTGAACGTTCTTAAAATTACGAGAATTGCCCCTCAGATTTAGGGATGATTGTAGGGGGGAATGTAGCACAGTGCTACACCGTGCTACGTTCGTAGCAGCGTAGGGCAGGCGCGTAGCACTTGCGTAGCCATAGATGCGTTGATCACGCATTGGACTACATGTACTTATTCGTTACAAATGATACTGCATCTTGTATTATGTAGGCAGTCCAAGTCATCATAGTCGACTATGATAATATTGATAGAGAAAAAAGTAGGTGTAGATAGAGTTAATAGTAATAGTGGAGGTAAAGGCCAGGCCAACTTTCAAATACCTACATAAATTCCAATATTTAATTAAACACAATTAATTTCAACATAAATCCTCTTTTGTTTTATTACATTAAAGCAACCAGAAACAAGGGCAACTCAGTTAACACCAATTACAAAACAATCTCGCTCAGAGTAACCATTTTCGCAAACTTGTTTTTCATTGTTACGAAGCAATACAAATAACTTTTCTCTGTAGGTATACATATCACTATCTAAAATTGGCGATGGCATCTTCGCACCTAGAGAATAGGTGTCAAAATTGAATGATCGTGACCATCGATCTTGTAGATTGAGTTTCCTACGATCCCTCGGTAGCGATTAGAATGAATGAAACCTACCAAACGAACCCTTTCTCGTAATGATCAGATCGTATCGCTATAGTGAGGTACGTACTATAGATGAAAACCTTAGTTATATGACTATTATCATTAAAAATGTATACCATTTCCATTGGAAGTCACAGAAAGTTCACGGATATTCTTTCTTTTGTTTTTGATGACATTGAAATTATAATTCCTGCCTATAAGTAAAAAAACTTGTTCGATATAGTTAATAACGGTGATGACCTTTCTATTAAAAACTCATCATTACTGTAATGATCTATATATGTAGGTACAGTAGACGCACGTGTGTGGCAACACATTGACCTTGAGATGGCCTAGAAGAGAGAGTTTCAATAGAATGAGAGGGCAGCTTATACTGTTTTATCACTGACTATCTTTCGGCCCGCGACTTCGACCGCATGACAATGTATTGTTCTCCCGTCTCACCACGCCGCATCGAATTGCCTGCCCGCGCTATGACTTCATTTTCGCTAATAAGTAGTCCTTTCTTACTTTTTTTTTCCTCGGCTCCTATGAGTCCTAGCGTGATGTTCAATAGCCTATAGCCTTCCTCAAGGATAGTGCTCACGAAATGCAAAAAAAAAAATTCTAATCCTACTGGTAGGTCCAGAGATTAGCGCGTTCAAACAAAAAACGTGTGGCGTACCGTAAAACCCACTGAAATTAATACTTTACAAATCAAGTAATCCACCAAAACTAACCTCGCATTTTGACAAAATAAATAAATTCGCACTTTCCATATAAAAAAGACCAGGTCCGTGTGTCCCATAATGGCAGGATCCGTATAGCCCTGAATGAATATAGAGAGGTGTTACGCGAAAATTTATTCTAGCCCCTGATACATTGCCTCAATCCGTCTGCAATACGGGTAGATTTACCTAGATCCAGTAGAACTTACGAGCATTTATTTGGAAGGTCCAATGGATGTACCTTTTGGGTTTTTAGACGTCTAAACAAAATTACTTAGTATTCCTTGAGTTTTATTTGTAATTTCGTTAGGTACACTTTCCTGGAAGCGCCTAGGTAAAAGAAAACTAATTTTCTAGGGACTTACCCTAGAAAATTAGTTTTCTTTTCGTTACTGGAATATAAATGTTACTCTTTAGTTCTCTTAGTAAACTGATATTTAGTTGAGAATTCAGAATTGTGGAGAAAATGGAAATAGGCATCCTTTACATTACGCGGTATAAGAGTTAGCTATGATAGGTATCTCGCCCACTCATCGTAATTTAATAATAAGAAAAATATCGGCCAAGTGCGAGTCGGACTCGCAAACGAAGGGTTCCGGATCACTTTATAATATTTAACACTACTACATATTTAAAAATAAAACACGTTTCTTTTATGGGAACCCCTTTAATTTTAAACTTTATTATATTTTTATAGTGTGTAGATATAGCGATAATAGAAATGCACTTCCTGTGAAAATTTCGGTTCATGAAATACAGCCCGCTGACAGACAGACGAACGGACAGCGGAGTTTAAGTTTAAATTCCGTTCCCGGTTTCGTTGGCACCCTTCGGGTACGGAACCCTTAAAACACATTCGTCCTTGTTACACTGAAGAAGAACAATTATGTAACTTAACAAAAACAACATTCCTCAAAAGGTAATAGAGATAATCCCAACTACCATTTTTGTTTGTCCCCGTCTTAAGCCCAGCTTAATCCGTGGTGACTTAATTAAAACTTGTAATCAACGGTTTAGTGTCCAGTGTTCGTGAAAAATGCGCCCTTCTACATAAATAATATCTGCAATATATCGTGCAGCGCTGAGTAGTTTCATCTTAAATTATTACTATGAAACATAAAATAAAATTTTATGACGCGCAGCGGCATCGCGATAATAAAACTTAAAAGTTATTGTTATGATGACGTACATAATAAATTAAAAATGATGACTGCAGAACAACGTAATGTTAGCAAAACTTTAATGTTTGATTTATTTGATTTTAATAATGTTTTTTACAATCGAGTAAAAACAGTTTTGATGTATTAGGCAATGTAAGTAAAATACTGGTATTCAGCCGCATCCGATTAGACTGGAAGCCGACCCCAACATAGTTGGGAAAAGGATAGGTAGATGGCGATCATGAGGCAATATTAGTTTAAACAAATACAACAGGAATAACTAACTAAATTTAACTACATATATAGGTATACCCATAGAAATATATTCCTCTAACTATGGGTATTCCTAACATAAACCACAAAAAAAAACCTATATTAACCACACAAAAAAGACCTACTTACTCAAGCAGGTATTATATTAAATAACTTAAAGAGATAAAGCCAGAATATTATTAAAATACTTCAATAAATTAAATGTTAGAAGAATAAGAAAAATTTTTAATAAAAGAAAAATACAATAACCAGCACCCTAATTGCGTAACACACTATTAATCATAATTTGAATCATTTTGAAGGATATTGCTAATCCATTGCTTCATGTCAACGAAAAATTTTGCTGCTAATCATCGTAAATTACGCAATGAATGGTGTTGACCTGTCAAAATGAAAGCCATTCCTACTACGTTAGTGTGTTATACAATTACCCCGCTGAATACATAAATAATATAAACACAAATAGGTAAGCACTCTTCCTTGTTCCTCCTACTATGCTGTGCCCGACAGGGTCCATAATTGTTTCAATAATTTTAATCCTACCAACTGTTTTACCAACATTATGGAATGCAATAAAGAATTGAGAATATTTTCACTATTCCTACCAAATAAAAGAATAAATGACAAGCGTTCAAAAAGTTCTGTCATTAAGGTATTAACGATATACTTACTTAGTATAAAGGGATTCAGTTACGGGACGGAGTCTAACTTTAAGTTACACGGCTACACGTTTCTAGGAATTTTAACAAAATTATAAAATAGGGTTTCGTTTATCCACCCACACACGTCCTAAAAGCTTGTTGAGAAAGGGTAAAATCATTACCAAATAAAGGCCATCCTCCACTCAACGATCCGACACCTGATAACATCGCTTCGCACACAGCTTTGCTCACTTGATACATGGTGTAAGTAAAGTGCAAACTGTTACCATGAATTCAGTAGGTAGGTACATGAATCTTGACCCCCCAGCGTAGAAATATTTCGTCGGTTATTAAAAACACACGCAGTGCCGGTTTACGACTACTTACTTGATGCTCTATGGCTTAGAGCATCAAGCCCTCAGGTGTGGATTGCTTAGAGCCTAAGCAATCCACACCTGTGGGCCCTGCTATCCACGAGTAAACTAGCATCGGTATTTTAAAAATTAACGTATTTATTATGTACAACGAGATACTCGTAGATCATTACGTACCTTAGAATATGTACGAAAGACGAAAGAGATACGTGGCGTAGGTATGACAATAAAAACCAAAGCTTAATTTTTTTTTATTTATAAAATACGACTTGCGACTTTTACGGGCATTAAAATTGCGGACATACGTTTTTAAGTTTAACATTTTTAGCGTATCTGCCTATATAGGTAGATATATAATATTGATAAAGCATCGAGCCTTTCCATCGTCAATGCAATGACATCTTCCGCCGACAAACGCGCGGGTTTTTCAAACAGCCTTGTCATTAATCTGCTAGCAAATATTTTTTGGCGCTGTTTATGGTGCCCCCGAGACGTGATGCCCTAAGCCCATAGTTTAATTTGCTTAGGGGCTAATCCGGAACTGCTTACACGGTGGAAATGTATGGCACAGATGATTTTTTGGATAATCGACGAAAATATCAACACTGGTGCATCTAGAATCATTTACTGAATTCATGTAGCAGTTTGCGCGTCGATATCTCTTTCACCCCGAATACTAAACTTTTTTTAAGGAACTGAAGGCACAAGTACCCAACACCCTAATTTTCTGAACTTCCACATTCTGAACAATTTTGAAGCATATTCCTAATCCATTGCTTCATATGATCGGAAAATTTGTCCACTCAACAACGTAAATAACGCAATGAATGTTGTTGAACTGTCAAAATGAAAGCCATTCCTACTGATAGTTTGTTACGAAATTACCCCGCGTAAAGCTTTTCATCGAATCCTGGAGTCTTGTATACGTCTTCCCTTAAATGCTGCCTAGTTCCAATCTTAGCAAATAACTGGAGGAGAAAATCTTTAATGGCACAGCCGTTCAGTGAAACTTTCGCATCGCCGCTCTAGCAACTCGCGGTCTGTGTACTGAAGTCTTATGTAGGTAACTGTATCGATTCTTTGAAAACCTGTTAAGTATAAGATAAGTGAGGCAATATTAGTAGAATATTAAACTGTATAGTAAAGCCATTTACAAATCAGTGTCATCCATTACCGAACAACGGGAGCTCTATTAGCGATAATAAGTTAGTGGGTGCGCGCCAAATTAGATTTGTTTTCGTTGCTACACCGGGATCTATAGTGGAGTAGGCGCTTCTTAGAAGAACATATTATCGAAGGCTGCTGGAAACACGTCCACATAGGAACGGGTTTAGGTTCACCCTTACGTTACCTATAAATGGGTAACTCTTTTGTACACCTTGTATAATTACATTACACAAAGCATTCGTTAGAGTACCATTAGTACCATTGTTGTTCAGTATTACAGGACATTATAATATTACAGTGAACGACACATGAGTGCTAACAATTTGACATTGACAGCATCACAACACCTTTATATCGCAATAGTAAGGGCGATTTTGGTAGTGTTAGTGTTACCAATGGGTTGTTTGGTTGGCTGTACCTATTAGTACCGAGGTAGGTATTGTATACGTACATACACTCACGCCTTGTTGCTATGGGGGTAGACAGAAACTACAGAACGCCACCTGCTACAATCCTTACATACCGGGCAGCGGTAACCCTTTCGGACGATCCCGCTACCCCGGCAAGCTTCGGCCCTGTCGGGCCCCGTCATCTATGCTGACATCTCTTTGAGGCGCGCGTGGAACACATACGCGCCGTCCCGCACGGGCCTGGTCCTGATCGGACGGTGAGCTACCCATTGCTCTCCCCCCGCAGGCCCGCGCCTACGGTGGCCGGGAGTCGTCACGCGGCTCCCGACGCCCGGAGCGTCTCCCGCGGCGGCTGAGGCGTGAGGATCTCTCCCTCATCCTTACATACCTGCCTTATACTTCTTATTTATTATGGCTATATATTCGACTTTACCTTTACCTAGGTAGGGTAGGTACATAACACGGGGCAACTACAGTAATTTTAAGAACGTTCACAATCTGATCAGTCTCTATCTATCAACACTACCTCCATTTTTGACAAGTTTTTTATATTGTCCCTATATTTTTGACAAGTATTTTATATTGATTGTCGCTGAGATGAGAATGCGGCTAGATTTTGAACGTTTTTAATTACAGGAATTGGCCTTCTGATGTCTATAAACTTAAAACATGCAGCTATTTCATAAAAGAGCATAGTTTACAATTCACATTCAAATTGAGTGATCGTGCCATATTTGAAACTCATGAAATCATAAACACTATCCCATTTTGCCTGCCTTTTATTATTTGACCTCATCGAATGTTTTAAAAGCCAAGTAGATAATGGAATTCCGAATGTACACAGGGTCAAATAAAATAAGCTAGCGAAACTTCGCAGACGGGATGGCTATCGATCGACAGATATCGAATGACTATAAGAAACGACAAAAAAAAACTCTTAATGTTTACTAAAGCTGACTACAGGTTCAACCACCGCTGGTAGAAGTTACTTGAAAATATGAGATTGGAAAATATTTTTTTTTCCCGCCACATCTGCGGAGTTTCGCTAGCTAATTTAATTTGACCCTGTGTACATTCGGAATTCCATTCCATCCAGAGGTATACAAACTTAGAATAATAATATGTACATATATGTATGTGAAAAAAGAAGCAAAAGAATTATAGGGCATCAAAAAATTCGTCAGCAAATCTTCACATAGGTACGTGACATTACACCAATAGGAAAGACATTGAAGCCTGCCAAATATCGTATCAAAGATTTCATAAATATTTTATGCAGTCTCTTTATTCCTTACAGCTGAGCTGCGAACAATATCGGGGCTGCATGATCCCGTGGAGTGCAAACGGCTTTATGATAGAACCAACAACGAAGCCAGGATCCAATATATTTCAACGTCTTTGCCAGGATCAATTTTGAATTCTATGCAAAACGCAAAGAATTCACTTGTGAAATAATAAGATTAATTTAAAATGCACATTACACCTCACTCTAGTTATAATCCTTGGCGTTTTAAGTCTTTTTCATAGAAGTGGAATTAACGAATATAGACATACAAGTTATGCCTACGTAGATTTAGATACGAACTGACGAGGAGCAGTTTTCATTTGACGCTTTTCCTTAGTCTTGACAATAAGAAAATAATACAAATACAAAATGACTATCGAAGTCTATTTTCAATTCAGGTGAAGGCCTCAAAGCTGCAGTGTCTATTTAAACCACCTACATTTGTATAGCTAGGTATTGTGAAGCAAATTGTGGCTATGGCGTTAATTAACAGTAGAACGAGATGGAGACTGTTCCGATTCGCTCCACCGCACCCAATCATAGTAATCTGTGAGATGGATAGGCCACAGCATAAATAAATGTCTCTACCGACTCGTGGGGAGCAATCAATGGCGAGAACTTTGGGTGTTAATTACTATTTCTGCAATATTCTTTTTTTAACATAGCTACTATCACGTCTGTAGATACTTAGGTACTATTTGCCGAAAGACAAATGAGTATTTCGGTGCCAACCACATAAATACATAAGTACAAGGTGGTGGGAACATCAGGAGTGAATTGTAACCATGAATTCAGCACAAGATTCTATAAAAATTAGTCGGTTATTAAAAAAAAATTGCCGTTCCATACATTTTGACCGCGTAGGTATTGTACTTTTCTATGAAACAACTGATTTTTTTTAATAACCGTCGAAAAATTTTGATGCTGAGGCGGGGCGTTCAGAATCATGTTCTGAATCTATAGTAACAGGCTGTACGTCGATGTTCCTGCCACCCTGTAAGTATGGTAATTCCCATTTTTTTAATATTCATTAAAGACGATAATTAACTTGACGACACGGTTGGCGCAGAGGCTGAGCGATCGACTGCTGCGCTGCGTGTTGCGGGTCCGATTCCCGCACGGAACAAATATTTGTATTGCCTCCAGGTAGTTGTTCCGGGTCTGGCTGTTTGTGTATGTGAGTTTAATTGTTTGTAAACGCACCCACGATACAGGAGTAATTCCTGGTGTGGGGTAACGTTTTAATAAAAAAATAAAACTATTAATTTCAATTATGGAATAATAAGTGTTTACTTAGGAGTAGGTAGATAATTTGGTAACTAATTCGAAACGCCATGGCCCGCGGCTACTAGCTACCTAAGTACACTGCACTGTGCTGATAAAGCTACTCAAATAACAAAACATTACTAAATAATATAATAATTAATAATATAGGTAATAATATAATAATGTAGGTATTATTACTTGACTGGTTTTAAGTAGGTGGATACTAAATAAGAAAATACATTATAGCTAAATGTCTCCATAACGTAGGCGAGCAAAATTGGATAGATAAGTAACGTCTCAATCCCAATTTCGTTAAAAACGTACTGAAATCTCATTCAGATGCAAATTATGACTAACGATATCTCGGAAAGCCGATGTTCGACGTAAAAAATAAGTTGTTATCTCACAAAAATAGGTTGGCATTCGGCGAAGCTGTTTTTTGATTGGCAAAAACATGTTTCTGCGAAGCCACTCCACTGGTGCCATAACATAACTTACTGAAAGCAATGACTGGAAGTGTGAAAAACGTAGCTAGGGCTTCATACACTATGCACAAGCCCTAGTAGTTTTTTTTCAAGTTTCGTAACAAGAAACACTGAAACCCGGTCGATTTATCACAGGGTAAAAATCCTGGGGGTAGGGTTAAGAAGGAACAACAAAAAACTAGGTACATCTAAATAAAACATACAAGCCAATGCGCTTTAAACTCTAATTGTAACCTCAATACTGACAGCTCTATTTAAGAACCTAATTCAGGTACCCTACTACCTACTCTTGTTTGTAACCACTTGCCAAAATAGTGATTAGGTACACAATTTATTTTCCTATCTTTCGCCGATTTTTTGTATTCAAGCGTCGTTAAAAATGGCAGTCATTGTGAGGGTCTAGTGTACTTACTTACAAGTACCTATTTGCCGTAAACATAATATTTTCAGGAGCGGATATCTGAAAGATCGCAACGCGTCAGTCAAATTTGCCTTATAAAATAACGTAGGTCCAGTTTTTCTCTTATCTATCGTATGATACAAGAGCGGGCTACTCACCACGTGGTACATTTTTACTTAGAACATAGAGGAAATAATCATAAACTAATCTAACTACACAATATTAAAGAAATAATTAACTGATTGTATTATTTTCAGTGTATCAAAGCAAAAGTGGACCTGGGTGAGTTTGTTTGATTCAGTAGTGTGCTTTGCACTGACACGCTTTTTGAAATGAAATAGACACGATCGAGTTCGATTTGCAGAAGCGCTTAACGATATTGTGCATGCAATCGAGATATTAAAAAGAAACGCGCGGTGAGGGTAGCATGTGGCCGATGTCCCTTGTTTCCCTCCAATCTCTATAGGTATCTATCTAGGATAGAGGGTACAATAGAGAGTGCGAGCCGTGTTCAGTGTTCCAGGCCAGTGCATCTTCATCAGTCGCCGCGGCCGCCCCACTGCGAGCGCTCACTAAAACTTTGCTTGCTGTGTAAATTAATAAAATGAGCATTTTAGATCAATTAGATGAAAATAGTGTGCCTGTGTGATAGTGATTTTAGTGATAGTGGCATGAACTAAATAAATAATCAGGTGATGTGGTGTTCATTTTTAAATTTAACTAAAAATACAATTTAATTGCAAGGAAATTACTTATTTAAATAAAAAAAAATAAACAAGTGTACAAATAAATTAGTTGATTTATTGCAGTATACACAGGTTGTCACACTGGATTTGATTTTTCAGTTGGTAATAATATATCACTTCAACACAGAGGTGTACAAATAAATAATGAGCCTTATTGTAGTCTACACAGGTTGCCGCACAGGTATTAACCTCTCAGCTGGTAGCAGCTTCACTACACAATCAGTACAGTAGTCAGTACCGGCATTATCGGTCCACCTTGCACCAAAGAAGCCAGTTTGCTGGCATCCAACACACATTGTCTTAGTCTGATAAACAGGTGCTGTTTCATCTAATAACCTTTGTTCCTTTGCAGATTTTAGTAACTCTAACATATATCTGTTACTGTTCTTCATTTCTAGTGTGGAGACACTGTCATGAGCCTCTCCGCAGTCGTATGGCTCTTCCATGGTAACAGGGACATGCAGCTGAGGGAAGAATGTGGATTTCTTATAGAACATTGTCTTAGCCTTATCCCTTCCAACACCTTTTGGTATTCTGCCCGGTATCGGCAACCCTGCTTTGGCTAACTTGGCAAAATACTTCTGTATTCTGCTCATGACTTGTATTGGAGTCCTTGTTCCTAATGCTTGAGCTATTTTCTTGTACCGTCTTGCCTCAATGGGCTCTTCAGGGTAGATTTCAAGTAATTCTTCCAGCCTTTTCTGCTCTTCACAAGACCATAGTTGATTAAATGTTTCAGGTTTATTATCTGTGAACTTTCGTCCCCTAACTTTAGTACTAGAATCGAGATCATCTTTATTTGGTTTTGTGTCCCTAATATCATCACCATCCATTGTAGCGTCTATTCCATAGCTGGTCCAGTCAATGTTTGGCAGATCAGCAATAGTTTGTCGGGGAGGGAAGTTTGCATTCCCTGCTTTCATTTCGTTTAGAAAAGACAGTGGGTCATTTAGTGCCCTATTTTGAGCTTCTGATAATTCTTCTATGTCTTTCAATGCCTTCACTTTTTGAGCTTCTAATTTGACGATAAACTTCAGCAAGTCACAGTAATCTTTATTCCCGCGTAGAGCCAGGTGGTCCGTTTCGAAGGCAAATTCTTCATCCGAGTCCATGTTTTCAGAGTCAATGTTATCCATGGTTTTATCTGTAAAACAATTTAGTATTCAAGAGCAAGACTGCTATAGTTTTATAACATAATGAGTGTTAGTTCCGGTATAAAATTGCCGGGTAGTCCAAAGAGGTTGAGTGTAAAAATTAAAAACAAACTAAATAGTGTGCAACAGAAAAAATGCAAACCTGAATACAGGAGCGCTTCTCTTGAAGGATGGTCTGGACGGTAAGTAACTAAATTAGTAAGAATGTAATGTTTTTGTTTATACCATATCTGTTTTCTATTTATTTTTTAATAAAAACTCCGCGATTTCATCGTCACCTTATGTCCAAAACGTCAAAATGATTACGTTCCGAATCTGCACTGCATTGACTCATGCTAACGTTTCTGACAGTAATCTTAAACGACTACGTATCATTAAAATAAATAAAAATGGAACTTAAATATGCAAATGCTATGATCTATGCCTAGAACTTTTGTTTTACTGAATAATAGTCGTAATAAATGAAGCATCGGGGTGCAGATATGAAGTGACTATTCAGGTACGGAACGCACCCACCAACGTGGTATTTTGCGCCCTCTAGTGAATACAGTTTGAACTTTTATGCCAAAGACGCTTACTCGTCTGTAAGCTTCAATAGATGTCGCTATTCATACAAAAACAAAATTCGTTTTGTAACAGAAATATAGATGGCGCTGTAATACGTTGTTCAAACAAAAGAAGTAAAATTTGTGACAGAGGGCGTCTCGAGACTTGTTTAATTTTTGTAAATTGGGACGCATGTTCTTACAATTTGACTTTGTTAAAAAAATTTAAGTGTCCATTACGTTGCAGTAAAGATCTGGATAGGAGTTATTCTGAAAACTGCATTTAGGCAGGCAATCCAATGAAGAGCGTGCTTCCACTAAGGTCGACGCCTCAACCTGCGAATTCGATTATGACTAGATCAAATCTGTCAACACCATGAGACGGGTTTCGCTACCCTGCGGGGCATTGCGTAACACATTAATAGTAGCAATGGCTTTAATTTTGACAGGTCAACCACGTGCATTGCGTTACTTTTACGTTGTTGAACAGACAATTTTTTCGGACTTATGAAGTAATGGATTAGCAATATCCTTCATTCTTTTTCATTAGGGTGCTATTCTAAAGTCGTAGGTTCTAACTCATATAAAAGCTATGTCAAGCTATGGTTTCAGTTAACTAGGTAAATAAATAAAATAGATAGGGAAATTAGGTACTTAAGTGAAAAATATAGGTAGTTTTACAGTAGAAAAGTAGGTACGTCATCATCTACCTAACCTTTTCACAAATATTTTGAGGTCAGCTTCCAATCTAACCGGATGCAGCTGAATAGGTACTAGTATTTTAAATGGAGCGACTGCCTATCTGACTTCCACGACTCAGTTACTGGGTAATGCGATACCCCTTGGCAGTGGCGTAGCTCATCCTAATGGGGCCCTGTATCAATTTTTTTTGGGGGGCCTTTTTACCCAACTGTGAAGCTACAGCGGGTATTGTTTTTACTCGCGGCTAAGTAATAACAGCCGCACGAGTCGATTGAAGTTTAAGCTACGCTTGCCGCGGTAGGTCCGTGGATGGGTGACCATCCTAACATACCGAGACCCCTCCGCGGCTGTCATTCGTAGATCTTTGACAGTCGTTACGGGTCGTCAGAAGCCCGAAAGTCTGACAACCAGTCTTACCAAGGGACATCGTATTACCCAGCAACTGGGTTGTGGCGGTCAAATAGGCAGTCGCTCCGAATGTAAAATATGCATCCGGTTAGATTGGAAGCCGAGACCCAATAAAACTGCCCGACCCGGGAATCGAACCCAGGGCCTCATGTTCAGCAGTAGCGCTTGCGACCACTGGACCAATGAGGCAGACACAGTTTACTTCCACACTTCTCTATTAGTCGTCAACCCGGTAGTCACCCCCTTTCTAACCATAATAATATTTTAAAAGAAAGAAAAATGCGTTTATTGGCATTACAGCAAAATAAATACACATTAAAACTATAAAAAACAGAAAACTAAGATTATAATGCCAAAAGGGCCTCAGCTCAGCATAATATTAGATGACAATACAAGGTGTACTACCTGACGCCGATTTTCAGCTGCAACCCACGAGTGCCATACGCTGGAATAACAAACACATAGGGAAGTGTGTGTCCGTTTAATAAATTGAGAGAATTAATTAAATGCTAGAAATAATATAAAAGCTCATACAAAACCAAATAAAACCAACCACACCAATTTACAGAAATAAATATCATTTATCAAAAAGAGTTTTAGGTTCTAGACATTATTTTACGAATTTTTGCTTACACACGTCACGTCGGGGGCCCCTGTAGCTCAGGGCCCCATATCATCGATACGGCTGATACAGCGGTAGCTACGCCCCCGCCCCTTGGTAAGACACAGTAGGTAGTGAAAGTAAATACCTACTTATCTAAATTATTCCTACCAATTAGCTACTAAATAGGAGACTAATTTCGCGCTTTATCGCCATTTGGTGTTAGGGCTTTGCCCATTTGCCTACGCGCTACGCGGCTGTCACTACAGTTTTATGTACGCACTTATTTGTTACTTTATTCGCCAGCCGGTCGTCAGAATTTTTGGAAACTGTTAAGACCCCAAAAAGACCTTGCCCTTGCAATTAGTGGTCTATCCTGGGGCCACAGACAACGCTATTTTATAATCTAAGGCTCAATTTACACTGTCGCGGAACGGAGTGGAAGCGATTTTTTTTTGTACAAAGCACAATGAACTTTATGTCAAAATTGTAACGCACATATTAGATACACAAATACGCACAGGTCGGGCATCTTCTGGAGAATTATCGCGCATTCTTGGGAATTCTGGCAGTAATAAGCTCGTATCTAGTTTGTACGTTAGACAGTTGACATAAAGTTCATTTTGCTATATACGAAAACTCGCTTTCACTCCGTTCTGCAGCAGTGTAAATTGAGCCACTTAGGCTCAATTTACACTGCACAGGGACATCGAAGCGCCACCTGCTACCATGGATTCATTACATGATTCTGAACCCTCCTGCGTTGAAATTTTTGCCGGTATTGACCGCGTAGGTATTGCACTTGTCAAAGAATTTCTACGTTAGCCGCTCTAGAATTATGTGCTGAATTCAAGCTACAGCTTGCGCGTCGATGTCCTTGCCACCCTGTATAGATAAACACTGTGAGTTTTCTCAATTTGATATATCTATATACTTACATATAATTAAAGACTCAACATGTTAGTAAACTTAACCTAATACATACTGCCTTATAGCCCATATACACACATCAACACCGTCTAGGGATATTTTGTATAAAGTTCTTAAACTCAAAAAATACTGGCCAGTTTTAAATTCTTTTGAAGAAAGCTTATTTTGTAGACCTTTTTGAACGATTCTAAATTTGAATTTGAAAAAACAAATTAAAACCAAAAGATTTACGCGGCATAATGGATGCGAAGTCCGAAGGTTTCATTTGCCCACAGTAGTTTTTGGCTATTTTTTTGTGTCAAATTTAAGTTTTATAACAAGTTATCGGTTAATTTCGAATTAATGTTATTGTGTGCATCATGCAGCGGCGCCATTTAACGAGAGAGGAAGTGTTAAGGACAGTAGGCATGCTCAAAGCTGGGGCTACTCAACGGAGTATCGCTGAGGAGATTGGAACAAGACAAAACGTGATATCAAGGTTATGGTCACGTTATCGTGCTGCTGGTGATGTGGCTGAAAGACACCCAGGGGGAAAGCGCATAACCACTCAACGACAAGACCGATTTTTGCAAGTTGCCGCGAGAAGACAACCAAATGTTACGGCCATGTAGTTGGTTCAGAGGCTCCAGTCAGAGCACCAGTTGCTTGTGAGTGACCAAACTGTGAGGAGAAGGCTGCATGAAGCTAACCTTCATGCTCGCAGACCGCTTCGTACTCTAGCACTACGCCGAGGAAATCGTGGACGACGATTAGAGTGGGCTCTTGAACATTTGCTCTGGGAACCAGTCGTCTGTAGTGCTGTTTACCGATGACTCCCGGTTCGGTTTCCATCTCGATACACGTAGAGTACGTGTTTGGCGAGTTCCTGGTCGTGAAAGCCGTCTGCATCATCCTCAGGAAGTCCATTCATACCACGGCGGGACAATTATGGTTTGGGCGGGAATTCGTGTTGGTGGAAGAACAGACCTCGTTTGGATCAGAAACACCATGATGGCTGAAAAATACCGTAACGAGGTGCTAGTACCAATAATCTACCCCCATCGACTACAAATGGGCCAAGAATTCAGGCTCATGCACGATAACGCCCGTCCGCACACAGCAACAGTGGTGACGAGCTGGTTGCAGGAGCACGACCTATCGGTCTTAGGCTGGCCCGCTCAATCGCGCAGCAAGACTTGGATAACTTAATCCAAAGCATGAAAAACCGTTGCAGGACCGTTATTAACGACATGGGTGGTTTTACTGACTACTGATTTTTCACGTAGCTGTTAAGAACCGATTATTTTTTCCTTATTTTTCACTTTTTCTTGAGAAACACATTCTTTGTTAGTTTTACCATTATTTCACGTTTTTTCTTTATTTTAATAAAAATTTGTTTAGGCAAAAAAAATAGTTTTCTTTTATTTTGGAGTGTAGTCTGATAAATGGGCTTTATAAAAATATAAGCATGTTGTATGTTATTTTTAATAAATTATGAGTAAATTGAGTAAATCCAAAATATCCCTAGACAGTGTTGATTATAATAATATGAGAATCTTATGAGTCAAGTTAAGCAATGTTCTACCTACCCACTTCACAGCCAACATCTCGTCATATTTCTACGAACATAGTCGTATTCTACATATTATTTTCAAACAAGCCACTGTAAGGTCACGGGGCCTAGTATAAAACTTACTAAGTAGGTTGATGTCATATAAAGGTGGTTTCCACTCGGGTTATGAAAGGCGTTGTAGGTCGATGTGGGCGGTCGACGAGAGAACAATCATGTCGTAAGATTTTCATTCATATTTATTAGGTGCTAATTAATAGCCCTAAGTGATTAGGTAGATATGTTCTGACGTCACGTATGTTAGTTAGTTTTTGCGTAGGCAGATATCAGACCTTTGTGCCTAACCTGACCCGCTAATTATTTTAATCAGAAGGAACAGTTATTTAGGCAGGTAGGTATAGGTATTCATAAATTAGGTATAAACCTACCTGCTACACGGGCTTTTGGTACCTAGGAGTAGATTCATTCGTTCTTCATGATATTTACCTACATAATTAGGTACCTATTTGAAAACTTCGGTCGTCAAACTCTTTACACTTCAAAGTTATACCTAAGTCAATCAATAAATCTGTGTAGCCTTATGTTCTACATCTCTAATAAGGCTAGAAAGAGGTACTTAAACCTTTGTCTAGCTTTTTTCCAGCTAAACATCCAGTACTTCCTGAATGCCAGTATTTTACTTGGAGCAACTGCCTATCTGACCTCCACAACCCAGCTACGGGGTAACGCGATACCCCTGGATAAGACTGGTTGGCATACCTAAGTAACTCAACTTAAAATCCGAACTAAACACTTTCAAACACATTCATTTCCAATACCTTTAAACTTGCATATATCAATATAGAAATAGAGATCTCTCCGAGGTGTATCCAGAGAACAGAACGTGTCTGGACAGGTGCCAGGCAAGCGATTGTCTTCTAAGTTACCAACTTAAATGGAGACTGTTGCGAGTCAAGTTTAAGTTGGGATTACGGCGACATTAAACTGGAACGGTTTTCATTTAAGTTGAGCTTTTAAATGGGGTTACCGGATTTATAATAAGGGGATTATCTAAAATGTGGAAATATTTTAGGCGTAGGCTGGGGAAGTATGCAGCTGTTTTTAAGCGCAAAAACAAATAATATTTGGGATATTATGTCGTCAAAATTGAACTAGTGTTGGTTTAATCTAACAGTGGTATTAGCGAGAGGTCGGGGGTCGTGGGTTATCGTAACGTCTTGCAGTGTTTGTCCACCGGCGCCGTCAACGAAACGAGAAACGATATTATTCAAACCGAAAGTGTCGTCCTGTTGACGGTAATCATTTGTCCACCGCGACGGAACTCAGCGGTTCAGTATGTTATGATAGACAAAACAAAAGCCAGGGTGAGCGGCGCCGGTGCAACGGCAGTGTGTGGATAAGATCAAATGTTTTGTGTACTGCAAGCACAGCGGCCCGTCGCAATCCCGCGCTGAGTTCAAGCGGTCGCGCCGAACTACTCGAAATTCGGGGCTTCAGGGGCTGGAATCCCGGCTTGAGTGACAGACGTGTGGTGGACATGCGGCCATAGTAAATGTATGTATCGCTACTTCGGCGCTTTCATCTCGTTCTCGTTGACATCCCGTTGACGGTGGCGGGTGGACAAACGGCGTAACAACCCGTTGCAAGTAGGCACCAGACTTAGGTTTGATCTTAGAAATGGACCTACGTCAGAGGGGCAATTCTTGTAATTTTCTGAACGTTCACAGTCAGAAGGCCAATTCTCGTAATTTTAAACTTTCAAAATCTAGTCGCAATCTCATCTCGGCGACAAACAAATGTCAAAAACTTGTCTAAATGTAGGGAAATTTGAGGTATTTTTGACAGATTGAGACTGAGATAAGACTGTGAACGTTCTTAAAATTACGAGAGTTGCCCTCCTGATCTCAGTATCAATCTGTAAAAAAATACTTCTAATTTCCCTACATTTTGACAAGTTTTTGACATTTGTTTGTCGCTGCGTTGAGACTGCGACTAGATTTTGAATGTTTTATATTACGAGAATTGGCCTTCTGATCTTGTACTAATTGCTTGCATATTAATAAACCCTACCTACACAAATAAAAACAACTGCCCATCTAAGGCCTAAAGGGTTACGAAACCCACTCGATGGGAAGGGTCGCCAGTCGTGTAGATATTTCTATAAGTTACTCAATGTCCTTTATATATGTTATAGTCTAAAGGGATGCGAGTGAAAGACGGAGCTACCGAGCTATAATGAGCAGCAGTCAATGGAGCTATTTTTATCAGTTGAGTCACTTGGGTGAGTATCGCCCTATGTGGTCTGCTTTTAGATATGGTAAGACATTTCTGTTTTAATATGTAAAGTTGAGGGATTATTTTACTTTTTCAGCATGTAAAATAATCCCCCATTCAGTAAAGTCGCGACTTTGCTTTAGTTTATTGGCCAGAAAACTAGTTAGCAGTTTAGCAACCAGGGCTTGTATACCATCGTCGGGTTCTCAAATAACGGCGGGAGGGGTTCACATCGGCGTCGAGCTGACGATGAAGTACCTGGGACTCGTCCTCGACAGCCGGTGGAATTTCGTGGAGCACTTCCGACGTTTGGCTCCCAGACTGGAGCGGGCCGGGGCTGCCTTGAGGCGGCTCCTTCCCAATCTAGGGGGACCAAACGCCTCCTGCCGGAGGCTCTATGCGGGGGTCGTGCGGGCCATGGCCCTTTACGGGGCACCGGTATGGGCGCGATCTTTGAGGCGGCGACCAGCCCGCCGGTTGATCGCGTCCCAAAGGGTCATGGCTGTCCGGCTCATTCGAGGATACCGCACGGTCTCCGCTGAGGCGGCGAGCCTCCTTGCCGGATTGCCGCCATGGGATCTGGAGGCCAAAGTCCTCGCCCACATATGGGAGTGGCGAGAGGAGGCAAAACGCCGGGGCGTTGCTCCGCTGCCGCGAGAAATCACGGCACAGCGGACAGAGCTCCGGCGGGATCTCATAGCGGCATGGAGAGTGCGATTGTCGCAACCCAGCGCTGGGCACGCCACAATTGCGGCGATAAGTCCCCTCTTTGAGGAGTGGCTAGAGAGGCGCCACGGCGCCCTCACCTTCCGCCTGACGCAGGTCCTCACCGGACACGGTTGTTTCGGGAGGTTCCTGTTCAGGATAAAGCGGGAGGAAACGCCAGGGTGTCACCACTGTGGGGATCGCCCGGAGGACACGGTGGAGCATACGGTGGAGGTCTGCCCGGCTTGGGCGGGACCCCGCCGTGTCCTCTTAGCGGCGATCGGCGGCGGCGACCTCTAGCGTCCGGCCCTCATACAGGCCATGGTCCGGAGCGAGAGTGAATGGGAGGCCGTCGCCTCCTTCTGCGAAGCAGTAATGCTCGCGAAGGAGGCGGCGGAGCGCGCGAGGGAGAGGCAATCGCTGCACCCTCGCGCTCCTAGCCGCCGCAGGAGACGCCCTGGACGGGAGTCAACAGCCGACTCCCGGCCACCGTAGGCGCGGGCTTGCGGGCGGCGAGCTATGGGCAGCTCGCCGCCCGGTAAGGACCAGGCCCGGGTCGACGGCGCGTTGTGTTCCACGCGCGCCTCAAAGAGCTGTCAGCACGAACTGACGGGGTCCGCTAGGGCCGTGCCGCCGGGGCTGCGGGTTGTTCGAAAGAGATACCGTGGCCCCTGAAGGAACACGGGTGGGTTTTAGTCAGTAAAAGTCTGACACTCCCTTCTGCTCCGCCCAGAGCGGGAGGAGTCATTTGATGACTTCCCACCCAGAAAAAAAAAAAAAGAAAAAAAAAAAAAAAAAAAAAAGAAAAAAAAAAAAAAAAAAAAGGGCTTGTATACCATCTGGTACTAAGTAGGTTTAAGATACATCTTTTTTAGGGTTCCGTACCCAAAGGGTAAGTACCAACGGAGCTCTATTACATAGCCTCTGCTGTCCGTCCACCCGTCTGTCTGTCAGCGGGCTGTATCTCATGAATAAGTGGACAGTTGAATATGTATTTTTATTGCCGCTATAATAACAGTTAAAAAAGGGGGTCTCCATACAAGGAACTTGTTTTTTTTTACTTTTTTGCCTTGTGGTACGGAAACCGTGTGAGAGTCCAAACTCGCACTTGGCTGGTTTTTTGTTACATGTTCAGTTCTTGCAATGGCAGTAGATTATTGCCCAGCAAATAGCAATCAAAGTAACGAATTCTATAAAAGATCAGTTGCCTTATACTTATATTATTTCGAAGCTTAAAAGCAGACCATCACCCTAATTGCGTAACACACGACCAGTAGCAATGGGTTTCATTTTGAAGGATATTGCTTATCCATTGCTCCATATCTTCGAACAATGTGTCTGCTCAACAACGTAAATAACGCAATGAATGTTGCTGAACTGTCAAAATGAAACCCATTGCTACTGATAGTGTATTAGGTACGCAATTACCCTGCAGATTCCAGAACATATCGCCATAGATAACAAACGATACCGCCACAATTCACGATATCTACCAGTCGGCGTTTCGCTCACCAAATGAAGCGAAACTGTATGAAAGATTTTAAATAAACAAAAAACAGAATATAAATGTACTAACCCAACCATTCGCTTTGGAACCGCCATAATATAGAATTCTTATACAGCATAAAATAATACAATATTTAATTCATGCGGAAACTCGGAACAGATGTTTATAAAAGAGGATTGTTTTTATGACCTACATTGGCAATCTTTGTTTTTGCTGAAGATCTTCACTATTCAGGGAAGTGTATGGCGTACGAAATGACGCTTCTGGACACCGACGCGACTTATCATAACCAGTCATTGGCGCCGATTCCCTTGTTCACAAACTAAACTAAATTTAAGTTTAATGCATCTTTTTCTTTGTATTTCATTAAGAAAAGGACAGAAGATAAATATTAGTTTAGTCCTGTCAAATGAAGATACTCCATAGATAGTTTATACGTGATTAAAAAATTGGCGACTAAAAATGCATCAATTTACGTCATATATACTTAACACAAAAAATCGCTAAAATCGCAAACTAACGGCTAGTTCTGATTTTTTAATATGTGGTTAGGACTACTACCAGTAGCGTATATCCATGTTTGCAGCTTCGAAAGACCTGTGCTAACTTTGCAGCACTCGAAAAACCGCGAAATTTTCGCACGTTTTATGGTATTCTTAATATAAGTTCCAAACAATACTTTTTTGAAAATCATAGTCTGTACGTTTTTACAGTAGGTAGACTAAAATTGCTACAATTTGAAATCAGAACCAGGTGTACCGAGATACAGCTCTCCAAAAATTTCCAACTATAAATATTGTAAATATTTATTAAGCATATTTACTAGGCATTACAAGGACATTAATTGGGTTAGAATTGTTCATTTTGAACTATTCTTGGACGGTTCATAAAAATTGTCTGATTCAGACTGAAAAATCGGCACAAGACTGAAGAATGTTTATTTCCAGAAAAGTGGCAGAGGTGACTCTGGCCCTCTGACCTCATTCAATCGTGGAGATTTGGAAGTCCCCCCAGGATTCGAGTTGTTTCTCCATGCCTTCACTAGGTGCGACACCACCTCTGCCCTTTTCTGGCATGGGAAGAACAAACTGTGGAGCGCAATTCAGAAAAACGTTGAACTCATCACTACAGCTAAAGTGTTCCTCCAACCAAATTCAGCCCACCAAGCCATCGCATATGCCGGAGCGAAGTTCCTAGTAAAACTGTATGGACGAGACTACACAGAAGAAGCCACAACATGAGCTACAAAAAAAAAAAAATTAAAAACAGCCTTCATTCCTTCTAAGTCTGACCTCGCCCATTTGCCTCCAACGGAAGATGGTGTAACACTGCACGCCTATCGAACTTACCACCAAGTTCAGAAGTGGTTGGGGGTGGAAAAAGATGCCACTCATGAAATTGCCGAAGAAAGTGAAGATGACGTCGACAATCTTGTGCCGAATTTTCAGGCTGAATCAGAAAATTTTTATGAACCGTCCACGAAACGTTCAAAATGAACAATTCTGACCCAAAATAATGTCCTTGTAAAGCCTTGTAAATATGCTTAATAAATATCATCATCTGCCTAGCCTTTTCCCAACTATGTTGGGGTCGGCTTCCAGCCTAACCGGATGCAACAAAAAAATTAACAACTATTAATATTCTACATATGCTTAATATTAATAGTTGTAAATTTTTGGAGTGCTGTATCTCGGTAAGTAATCAACCTACAGAGCTGGTTCTGATTTCAAATTGATATTGAATTGATAAAAACGTACCGATTTTGTTTTAAAAAAAAAACTTATTTTGGGACTTATATTGAGAACAACCAAAAAACGTGCGAAAATTTCGCGGTTTTTCGAGTGCTGCAAAGTTAGCATAGGTCTTTCGAAGCTTCAAACTTGGATATACGCTAGTGGTGGTGGTCCTAACAACATATTAAAAAAACAGAACTAGCCGTTAGTTTGCGTTTTCAATGTTCGATATGACTGAAGCCTAATTTGTGGGATAAAATTAGTAAACAAAAATGTATTTAGGTATCATTTTACTTCAGTCTATTTTAATAAATGGGCAAATCTTGCCACATTTAATGCTCTATGTGAGTGTAAATCTATGAAAGATGAGTAGCATTATTAGGGGTAGCTTATAACTCTACTCATCTTTCATAGACTTATCATCAAATAAACCAGCAAGTACCAACACATAAGAAAATAAAAATCTAGAGAAACATCATGTACTAGACTCGCCCACATAAGAATGTTGATGTTATGCTATTTGTCATGCATATATTTTTGTTTCTTCGTCAAAGGCGAATTCCATTACATTTTGAGGGCAAAGGGGTTTTTATTATGTGTGAGTATATTTTGTGGCCGCAATTCCAGATCAATCTGAAATTATACCGAATGCTGTGAAGCAGGAAATGACTTCAACCCACTCACTGCCGACATTGCTCTGTCAGACTGTACCTATATACTTAAGTTATATGAACTTGATTCAAACATGACTTCCGAAAAGTCACACTATGTAGGACTGAAATAATTAAAAGATTGTTAATTTATTTTGGCTGCAAAAGAGACGAAATTTTTAGTAAAGAATAGTCGACCACTTTTAACAACATATCTCAATAAAATGAAACTTTGTCACTAAGGTTGAAAGTATCTAACTGACACATATACAAATAGACCTTGTCGTTTTATGACATGCAAGTTACCATTCAACCTTACTGTGGTAAAGCAATTACGAGTTCCACTATACTTACCTAAAAATATTGACTTTATTAAATCGGTCAAGACTGTGTTTAGGCGTGTGCTTTCTATAACATCTTGAAGTTTCTTCTTGTATCAATTATTTATTATCAAACTGGTATAAAAAGGCAAGTAGCCGACATTGCTCCGTACCCATATCCTTAGGTTATATGTATGTACTTGATTTAAACATAACTTCCGAAAAGTCACAGTATCTAGGTCTGAAATAAGGAAAAGGATATTAATTTATTTAGATGTAAATTATAACGGGCAGACAGTAGAATCTGTAATAAATACAAAATTTCTAGGAATAAATATTGATTACAGACTTTCATGGACAACCCATATAGACAATCTCTGCAAAAGAATCAACAAATCCTCATTCGCTCTTTACAAGCTCTCCAAAATAGTTAACAAAGACGCGATTTTAACGGACTATCACGGACTGGTGGCACCATTACTGAGATACGGCATTATATTTTGGGGTAATTCGGTAGACAAGGAATTTATATTTAAAGCTCAAAAGAAGTGCATTAGAGCAATGTGCCAAATAAATAGTACAATTAGCTGTCAACCTTACTTTAAAAATCTAAAAATTCTCACATTGCCTTCCCTATACATTTACGAATCAAATATTTTTGTGAAATCAAATCTAAGCTACTATAAGACTGCTGTCAAAAGCTACTATCGAAAATTAAGGGATAAAAAAAGGTTAGAGGTACAAATACCTTATGGTAAAACGGCACTATTAAATAAAAGTATTTTATGCATGACATCATTAATCTAGAATAAATTACCTGATGCCATTAAACAATTACCAATCCTCCAGTTTAAAAAGAAACTACATTCATTATTAATAGACAAATGTTATTATGATGTCAAAGATTACTTGTGTGACAAAAATATTGTATTCCAATGACAAGAAAGGAAAAATAAGTATCATAATGAATTATGTCAATGTCAACTTATAAAAAACATTTAAACAAAGATAAATAAACATTTTTTTTTTATGACTAATATGGCTTGGAATGAATTTGTATGTATTTATAATTTGGAATATTTTAATAATGTATCGAGACTAATATGACTAATTGTGTTTTAACTTCTGATTTGTATTTTATTATTGTATGCCTCAACGGCGGGACATAGCTGAACTATTTTAATTATTTAAGACCTGTATTTATGATGTATACCTATAGTCCACAATAAAGATGATTTGATTTGATTTGATTTAGACTGCAAAAAAGACAAACTTGGTAGTAAAGTATGGTCATTTAATTTGCCTCGTAATTTTTGTACCACTTTTGACAACAACTCATAGTGAATTGAAACTTCACTAAGGTTGAAACTATCTAACTCTCACATAGACAAATAATAATAATAAGTTTATTATTATTATTATTTGATAGAGTATATGTGAGGGTGTATGTGAGAGTGCATGCGAGAGTGTATGTGTGAGTGTTTGTGAGAGTGTAGGTGAGAGTGTACCTACTGCTTTATGTGCTCCAAAAGTGCCTCCGTGTCATCATATGTGAGTGTCTTTATCCAGTTTGTTATTGTTTTCTTACATTCATAACTTCTTTTCGTGTATATGTAAATAATTTTGTTAATTTTATTATATAGTTGAGCAGACCGTTTATTGAATTATCTACAAATAGACCTTGCTGTTTTGAGACCATCCGACCTTGGGGTAGACCACCTAAAATATTTAATTACTAAGAATGTGTTTACAGGCGGTTGCCTTCTTTAACATCTTGAAGTTTCTTCTTCAATTATCTTTTTATTACCAAACTGGCATAAAAAGGTACATTACGCATAGAACTGGCAATCGTTAAAATATTTCGTGCCAACAGGCACCTTTACTGCCTACCATAAAATATTTCGTGCCAACAGGCACCTTTACTGCCTACCATAAAATATTTCGTGCCAACAGGCACCTTTACTGCCTACCATAAAATATTTCGTGCCAACAGGCACCTTTACTGCCTACCATAAAATGGCCATATGTTACGGAACTATGTAGCAAATGTTTATACAAGGCACTTTAAATATTTCAGCAATTGTTTGCAAGTGCCGTTGGAAAGGACATTTTTTCTTACTTGTGTCGAATTGTACTACCTTGATATACCGACTACTATCACCCCTATACCAGCCCGTTTGGTCGTGAGCACCAACCCCTGAGAAATTAATCCTACTCTACCTACCTATGGTTTTTACAACTCTTCACCTCCATTACCACCGTGGACATTTTGCTGGTCATAATCTAAACTCATTTTGACCAACTATTGGCATTCCCACTGTCAATATGCTTTCTTTTGTATGTACGTTTTTAATGTGTGTAAAATCGTACAAAACAACAAGCATGCCAAGAAGTTTTCATTCATATCTTACTTATTTCCTTACTAAGTTGAACTTTAAGTTGTAGATAGATATAGCCCAAGTATGCCAGATCAGTAGCAGGCGCCAGAGAGTCTAGTAAAGTGTTCCGTATTTTAGTTCTTACTTGTAGATAAGACTGACTTACTGAGATATGATGTGTGAACATGGAAAACTCTTTTATTTATGGGGCATTCAATGTGTTTGTCGAGTCTACCTCAAAACAAAACCAATTCTGAGTAGTAGGTAAGTAGAGAAGTTGATTCATGGGACTCGAAAATGGTTGATTTATTTTCTAGACTTTACGTCCGAGCTCTATGTGAAGCTGTTGCCAAAATTTCTGCAACCTAGATTTTATGATTGTATCTACGAATTGGAGGTTACTTCTACGCTACGCGCTACGCTGTCGCGCGTAGCGTAGCAGTACGCTACGAGTACTACGACGCGCGACGCTTTTTGACAATGTTGCTTGAATTTTAACTACTACAGTGTAATCTGGATAAGTGGGATCTCAAGGGACTTATAATTATTTATCACTTAAAGAGGTTCTTCATTTACCCAGTTACCCAAACAGTCAGGTTTAAAATGACAGTTGTCTTAATTTACACTAAGACAGGTCGAAATGTACCCTATTTCATATATAGAGGTGAAAATGTTCATTCAAAATGCCATGAAAAATGTCCAGAGCAATAATCAAAATGCTTACTTATACAGGTTATCGAACCACAAATCCCAAGTATATCGGTAAAAATCGTAAAAATCTAACAAATGCATTTTCAGTTTCGGTCTAATTATTCCCAGTATAGCGGTATCTACAACGCCACATGCGATCAACGCGTCATACGGACGTCACGCAAATCCTGCATCTCGCAAGCAGAGTTTACCGCGCAATTAGCATATGGGCAATTGCCTGCCAGATACAACACCCGTCTGGTCGGAGGATCCTCCCTTTTCTATGGAGGACGAGTGAACTTTACACCCTGTTCCTCATACCTATATACCAGTAACAGAGGTATTTCAATGCAACGTGTCGACCTCATTGTAATTATCATTAGTAGAGGTTTCTCACATATCCCGGGCCCGCTTAACCAGGTTACATGGTACCTTTAGCGATGGGCATGCATGATAGGTACAGATGATGTATTTAACTCAATTTTGATTCAGTCGATAAAAGTCCAACTAAACGGGTTAACGGTTGTCTACATTGTAACCAGCACGTGAAGCCTTTCACAGAGTAGCTTATTGGATTGTAAAATCACGAGAGTTAGCGAAGTGACAAGTTGCACATAATACTACAGTCATAATGGTTCACTCGAGTGTGACTACTTATTCGATGATACCCACACATGCTTTGGGATCTGACGAGGTCTAGTCACGGGAAAAAGGTTCCAAGATTTCATATACTTCATAAATTTTATGCGAGTAACTCATTGATTTAAGAGAAGAGTTTTTTAGTTTAAAAGAAAAGTTGTTGCAAAGTTTAAAACCAACCTGAACCCTAATTGCGTCAACTTTCAATCACAATCCGAGAGTTTTAAATCGATTGCTTCATTAGTTTGAGAAATTCGTCTGCTTAACAACGTAAATAACGCAATGAACGTGGATGAACTGTCAAAATGAAACCCATTGCGATCAATTGTGATTTTATGTGTGTTCGCAATTACCTCGCTGACAACAATTTGTGACGATCCTTCCGATTACAGCACAATGTTGTTCATTATTTTTATTGTTGGAAAATCAAAGGTCCATTATTTGAATGTTATGTTAACCAGCAAAATTGGCTGCGATGTTTTTTTAGAAAATCGGTACGTTGACCCCATTTAATCTTCTCGCAAATGAACAAAATACCTCGTGTTGTTTTACGTTTCCCGACTTTCGAAGCACTTTTCAAGGTTCATTTTCGACGAGTTCAACCAGTAAACCTTCCTAGAAATATGAAATGAATATTGTCATAGGTACCTAAAAAGGACACACCCACTGAATTCCAAATATTTATATTAGGTATTACGAACACTGCTTGTATTTTTACGTACCTAATTTTAGGGACACCGAAATCATATTCCGAATCATATTTTTTTAGAACAGCCCGATTATAACAAGCTTAAGGGATATTCTTTTAGTATGGACAGTCCGCAAAATAGTTAATTAAGTATCCATGACAACTTTTCAAACTTACTCTCTTACATTTTTCAGAGCTGGGCGTGTGATACCTACTAAACCAATTCTGTCTTACTTCGTCAGAGCGTGTCTTGCCCATACAAATAATAATGTGTACAGTACATGAATAACAGTAATTGCACTGTATTGCCTTACTAGCTTTTGCTCGCGGCTTCACCCGCGTGGATGTTAAAAATATCTCACGGGAACGTACTACCGTGATTAAAAGCACCGTCTGTGTTAATACTGTTAATCCAGATTATAAACTATTTGTGTGCTAAATTTCATCCAAATCCGTTCAATTGTTTTTTGCCAATGCGGAACACACATCCAGACATACAGACTAACGAACAAAAATTCTATAAACGATATTTTCGGCATTAGACTCGTTCCCACACCTCGTAGCAAATAGTTTTTTTTTTTTACAAAATATTCAATGTACAGTTTTGACTTCGTTATTATTTTATTATATTATGTAATAGAAGATACGCCAATCTTTTTACTTTGAGTACTACGATGACGTATGTATCCTGTAGACAAATCCTTGTAGATTGACTTATTCTGTTCCGGTAATGTGCCCTCGAGATAACACCATGTTTAACTCCGCGAAGGGAAAGTAAAATCTTTTCACATTTTCACTTTCCCGTGGGCTAAGGGTGTAAGTGCTTGTGGCATGAGAAAATTTAATACTAGCTTGTTCACACGATTTTTTTTTGTGGAACTATTATGTTCGCCCCAGGGAAGTGTAAGTATATGATTTTCGAATTAAGCAGACTTAAGCCTGATGGACACGGTGCGACATTATTGCCTGATCTAATAGGTATGATAAGTTCAAGGAACAATAAAAGTTGCATCGTCTAAACAGTATCAGACGATGCAAGTCATTTGTCGCTTCAATTTGGTTGTATGCCACATGCAAGAAACTTGCATCGAGTAAATTGGGCTTTAGAATTCGAAGAATGATGATTTCTAACTAGCTGTTGCCCGCGAGTTCGTCTGCGATCCAGGATGAAAAGTGGCCTATGTCCTTATCCAGGTCATGGCCTCCCATTTACCGAATATCATCGAAATCTTTTGTCTTTATAATATTGCAAATCGATAATTTATTTTAATAATTCTGGATCATTTCATACCTTAGTAAGTACTTCGTTTTATATTCAACATTAATACTTACAAAATGGTTTTAGTTATGACACATTTGCACTCACAACTTTATGGGCTATGAAGTCATACATATTTAGCTTTCATATTTGTTATTTTGAGCTATAACGATCCCTATAAAATTTTAAAGTACAATCGTTTAGTTGTGGAGGACATAAAATACAGAGTAAATTCATAATCATAAAGTGCCAAAGGTACCAGCAGTGGCTGTGACTGCTTCTGACGTGTCAGACAATCATCATAATCATAAAGTGCCAAAGGTACCAGCAGTGGCTGTGACTGCTTCTGACGTGTCAGACAATCATCATAATCATAAAGTGCCAAAGGTACCAGCAGTGGCTGTGACTGCTTCTGACGTGTCAGACAATCATCAAATTCGGTTTGGTGAAAGCCTTAGCAACGTACATATACCCGTACATTAGGTTAACCGTTTTTTGACAGGTGTCTTAGAACGTAGGTACATATTTCAGATTACATAAAAGTTAACTTTAAAATGCGTAACAAAATAAATACATTAACTGCCTTATCTTATTGAATTATCTTATTTATGGCTTCTTACAGACATTATAATACCGTGCGTGTACCAATCAATGTATTGTGTGTTGCTGCAATCACTAGTTCCATCTGTCAAAAAACGGTTTACCTAATGGACAGGGTATACCTATGTTGGTCCAGTTTTTTTAACCCGTTTTGTATCACTACTAGGAAGGTCTCCCCCACAACAATTTACTCTTCCCTGTGTTGCCTTCTCCGGCCAACCTACCATAAACGAGTCTTAGTCATCATAGTTTACTTTTGTATAAGTAATAATAAAGATAAATTATTTTATTTCTCTAAGTAGGTTTGTGCGAACACTTTTACATGTCAATCTTATTTTTAAGACTAGATGAGGTCGGCGTTTTGTATTTGACTACTCTGAGAAGAAAGGCCGAAACAAACTCAGAGGTCGTAGTACAATATTGTACCAACCAACATCCAAACACGTTGTAAACTTAATGAATTAAAGTAGGATTTCTTTCTATCCAAATAACCTGTATAGTTGCTGAACGTACTTTCTATCCCTCATAAACAACCACCCCCACACAAACAACAAGGACCCCCAAGGGGTTGTGGTTCTAGGGAATTTACTATAATTGGCAGCTATGTAAACCATTGTTAATTGCAGGATTAAAATACAACATTTGTCTTCAATTTACGATATAAGTACTCATGTAAGTATATCCATTCAGGATGAAATTTAATATATGCGACAAATTAAAATATCTAATTCAGTGTGCTATAAAGTAGATTTAGAGCATGTTATTAAGGAAAGGAATGCACATACGTGCGCGTACGCGAGCGATTTGCAACATCGTCTCGCGCTCTTTTTTTGTAGGAACGGTCAAAATTAGGTAAATACCCCTAGTTCAGCACGTTGCCAACTTGCTTCATGGTTTGAACTCAGCAATGAATGGATTGCTTATCGGGCGCGCGCTAAAATTGATACTTTAATTTTGTTATTTGTTTTGATAATTTTGAAAAATAAAAAATGATTACTGAAACGCCGATATTTCGTGTTTACTTGAAGGCAATAACTTAGTTTGCACTAAAAAATGAAAGTTTGTATAAAAGTGTTTTTGCAGGGTTGTTTTCGTCATTATATGTAGTAACCACTTGCGGAATTCTAAAAGGATACCACTTGCGGAATTCTGTTGTAAAATCACACGTCAACGCGATTGACAGTTGTTGATTCAATCAATCAACCGATCACATCATTCGCAACCACTATTACACGGTTCGATTTGAGTTGAACAACTTTTGTTGTTCATCAAAAAATACTTAGAATTTGAAATTAAAGATTGAAAGTCAGTTCAGACGGTTCAAATCGCTTTCGAATTGGCAGTTGATCAACTAAAATCGAGCCGTGTGAAGTCGGTATAACATGAAATTAAACAGCCGATTCTGATTAGACTTGATTAGCCTAACAAAATAAATACATCATCAACAGAACATCGGCTGCTCTACGACAAAAAAAAAACATACATAGTTGTCTACAAACATTTGTAGGTAGGTCCTACCTACAAATATTCGTAGTACTATGATGAAACTAGTTCAAAAATCGCTTATTGATATAGTGACGTCACGCGGTGGATGGCGCGGGTTTTGGCGAGGGTTCCGTGCATAAAGCGTTCGTTGACACGACCCGGCGACCGAGTGCCAGTGTCAACATCTGCAGCGGACATTTCCACTTTAGATATACAAATAACTAATATTATACTAATATTTAAGCATATGTACTTGCCCTCAGGAGGAAAATCTTAGTTATGTTTGGCCAAGGGCAGGTATAATTGAACCGAAAAGCAAAATCCTGTACTAAGGTCAGGCAGCCAGATTTTCCAGAATTTCTTTTGCACTACTGCGGGCTGCTCATTCAGATTTCGAATCATCGGAGTCGATCCGAATTTGTTCATCAATCGACTAACGATTGTACGTTTTTACAATTTCTAACGCGACAGTATTATAGTGGACGTCCACGTCCAAAAAAATTATGGTTACACGTGCACGTTGTAACGTTTATTTATTTAACTATTTATGTACACACATATATAAATAGACATGAAAAAAGAACAGAAAAATATATACAAAGGTGATGGTTATTTCTAAAGAAATGAGCATACCTGCGATAGGAAATATATAGAAAATATATCTAGATACATTTCCTTATCTAAATAAGTATATATAGATAGAGAAATGTGGATAACGTGTGTATGAGTAAAAGAGAAAATAAAATAAATAAGTAAAATCAAAATCAATTACTTACTTAATAAAATAAAACAAATAATATGAGAATATACTTATATACATACAAATAAACATACATACTTCTAAAATAAATATCACTAAAATGTTAATCATTATAACGTTATCAAAATAATAAATACAAACACAACTACGATAAATTGGAAAGATAGTGTTCTTTTACTCTTCTTTGAAAAACTGCAACGTTATCGTGGACGGTTTTAAACATCTTCATATATTTCCATACATTTTACTTCCCCTGTGTTATCGTGTGAAGCAGACGTGGACGTCCACGATAATATTGACACGTTAGAAATTATAAAAACGCACATTATGTTTTGAAGCGATCAAAATCGACTGGTTTACATCGATCGACCGCTATCTATTTGCATCATCATCATTTAAACGGAAAGACGTCCACTGCTGGACATAGATCTCAAGCACCTCCACTTCGACCGGTTCTGTGCTTCCCGCATCCAGCGGATTCCTGCGGCCTTCACAAGGTCATCGGTCTACCTTGTGGCCTTCCAACGCTACGTCTTCCGGTACGCGGTCGCCACACCATAACCTTTCTGCCCCTAATGCCTTTATTATTATTATTTTTATTTTTGTCTCCTTGTACAGACCAGCACATTAAGCTACTACAATCTGTCAAATTTCTTTAATAGATTTCCAACTTTATCGCTAAAGCGTTAAGGTTCAAGGTTGATTAGTAAAACTTGACAGTTTCGGGTAGCTTGACCTGCTAGCGTCTGTACAATTGAGATTAATTTCGCTTTCTTTATCTATTAAAGCACCTGTTATACTTGCCTTACGAAGTCAAATCTTCGTCTAGATTGCTCTACAATGTTATTAGCTCACAGGTGTTACATTTATCCTTAGTCATAACAACCTGCTAGTGGCTTCTTACGACCCTCATGGGGATACGGCGCAATCCTAATCGTAATAGGACCCTCTGACCTTGAACTTGGAACGTTGCTAACTGGCAAGAAATATTATAGAAAAACCTACTTAGTGCACTTTTTTATAATAGATTATGTGGAAATGGGTGAACTGTAGTTCGACGTATTTCTTCCAGGTCGTGAAGTTATGAATTAACTTCTAACTATTTCAAGTTTTAGAACACTTGGTTACGTTGAAAGCTTTGTTAACGAACTCACTACCAAAGAAAATAGCATTGATGGTGGTCATTAAATTTGAGGGTTTAAATAAAAAATATATTTAATGACGAATTTTGGGATTAAAATCCAAAATTTGAGTTTCTGTTTGGATTTTCTAGAATCCCATAGATATAGCCCAGGCTATATGAGGTGCCATATGCCTATCTGGGGTCCTTAAATGTTGCAAAGGGGTCACACAATCACGTCCCGGAAGGAATACAAATTACAGTTTATCCTGTATAAGGGAATTCTTATACACAAACCTGTCATTTCGATGATATTATGAAATATTTAATCAAAAACATATTAATCAAACCATTCTTTTTTATTGCGGAATAAGCGTGTTCGTGTAATAGATACCAAACATGTGCAATTCTTCCAGTCCATGAAAATAATCTTGGTCATACAGAAAGCTGTCTACCGTTCATTGTATAGAAAGAAAAAAAAAGTATTTATTACGACTCGTACAGGAAGATCACAAACTAAATTAAACCCAGTCAAAAATAAAAAACCAAATTATAAAAATAAAAGTATAGGAACTACATAACATCAATAATAAAACCTCTCTCCGTTTTATGAAAGCAATTAAATTTAGAAATCATAAATATTAAAACAAGGCAACCAAAAAGCTCAGTTGCTCCTCAAACAGCCTCATTAGCCAGACCTTGAGCGATCCGTTTCCCTTACAAAGTCGCCTCAAATCTGTCAGCTTCAGAACGAGTCCTATTTTCTTTTATATTTAAGCCCGGTTTAATAGCGAGCGCGGTTTTTACGACCTGACAAAACATCGGGATTTCTTTATTATATATAAATTAATATTAATGTATTATATTATTATTATACTCATAAACTTTCCGGTATAAATTATCTACAGGATGGTAAAAAGCGCATGAAAATCCGTTGCGTAGTTTAAAAGAACAACGCTGTCACACTAACAGACAAGAAAAGCGACTTTAATTTATAATAAGTTATATGTTTCAGTTCTAAGAAATAATGTGAAAGGTTTCAATACTCGTACACGTGTTTCAAAACAGGACACAATATTTCTTACTTTTTCTCGAGTGTCTTATTGTTTTTTTCTTGGGCAAAGTTACCGTTGCTATCGCTGTGGTGCGATTCAAAGCGCTTGCAGTAGCTGAATGGGCTTCGAGGCACGTTTTTAATTTGCAACAGCTCAAAGTATGCAACTTCTGAGTAACTTGTACCTGAGTAGAAAAGTGTTTTATCTTTATAACGTTTATAAACTGATGTTTTCTACTTTCATACAGTTTACCTGAAAGAAAACGTATGTAAATAATTGTTATTTTAATGATACCTTTTTTTAAGCGACGATCGCTTTTCGTTTCAAACGTTTTGGAAAAAAGTTGGAAGTATTAGTGTTAGTATGTGTGTGTGTGTGTGTGTGTGTGCGCGGTGTGTGTGTGTGTTTAGTGTTAGTGTTTTTATGATCTTCCTGTGCGAGTCGCAATAAATACTTTTTCTTTCTTTATTATTCTACGAAACTAATATATATTTTCCCTGCATACTGGCTAAATGTTGTAGCATTTTATGAAGCTATTTCTGTAATTTATCTCTGTAATATCTGTACCCCCATGCCCCAGAGTGAATAATACTTATTCCTTTGGGTCAAATTATTATAGTACCTATAAACATTGAAAAGTTTCAGTTTACGCATAACCGGCATAACGTAGACTCAGATTTATGTAAATTGTTACAAGCTTATGTTATGGGTAATAGTATCTTCCATTATGTAAATGTCCCCCCTGGAGATGATGGTAGGTAGGTACATAATATAACTTTTGTAGTACATAAATATGCGTAACTTGTAGGTGCTACCTTCAAAGTAAAAATAGGCACTGTTGATATTATCTAAATCTAGAGATTAGTTAGAAAGTTATCATTACAAGTTATAACTGGTTTCGGCATACTGAATAGTTAGCCAATATTTTCACTATAAACAAAGACATAGGTGAAACAAATTTTGTCGTTCATTAGATTTTTACAAAAACTCGACCGATATTAATAACCAATATTACCGCAAATTAACCTATATGCGTCCATTAATGTAACCAATTACCGTCGTGATTAAATTGTACGCGCTTGTGACGATGGCACTTCTGAAACCCGCCATGATACATAGCAGCAAACTTCACGCAAGTTTGGGTGACAACAGCGCGTCAAACTTAGCCGCGAGGGTGCGCTATACTATATCGCTTGTGGTGGAACACGCGGTGGAAGGCGTTCCGACGTCGCGGAGACACGGCTACGGTCGTACCGCGTAGTACTGCGCCGAGCTCGCTCAGTCGACGAGAAGCGCTCCGTGCGACACGACACCGCCCCCGGCGGCCGCTCGCACCTCGCGTCGGCGGGAAACTTCTAAATAAATATCCCGATTACTTCGCTATCTATTCTTCCGATTCTATCTCCGCCGCCGCGGCTGTCAACAAAGTTTTGCTTAAAAGTTTTGATGTACTTTCTGTCATCGCGATAAAGCCGGGCCTACCTCGCGTGATGTAACTGCTACGACTTTGCCCCATATACTAATGCGATTGTTTCTCCGAGTAAGCCACACTTATCGCACGCCGTCTACCACATCATGATAAACTCCGTGATTAACTTAGTTCGTGAAGTAGCACATCACTAACTTGCGCCGCCTGGCAAAGTTTAATTGTTCGAGTGAATATTTAATTCGCGTGTTCTCGTTGGCGTTCGTCCCTTATAACACCAAAAAGAAACTTAAACTACAAATATTGAAGATATATATGAGCGTGAAGTTGAAAAGTTTGCGTTAAATATTATATAAGACTACGGCATACGGTATATGATTTGTTTGAGTGGTTAGTTCACCGGGTAGTGAGTGAGTTGCACTTTTAATACACAGGGAAGGCGATCTTGACGTCGTCATACATTTGAATGAGTCACGTTCGTAGTGTGGTCTCGAGCTGAGCTATTTACGTTCTCGGTGCAGCTGGGCGATAAAAAGATCGTAAGATATCGAGGTTAGTTGTAAAAAGATACGTTGGAGGGTTGATGTATTGAGTGTTGAGGGTGGTTAAGACTGGGTGGGGCACCGGACCCGGATGGTGTGCGATGGTGGCGCCATGCTGTGCCTGGAGTCGCTGATGGCACGGTGGCGCGAGCGCAGCGCGCGGGAGGGAGAGCGGCGCGCGCGCTCGCACAGCCTCTGCTCCTCGGGCGCCGATGGCAGCCTGCTGCAGTTACTGCATAGAAGAGCTAGCAGTGCTATGTAAGTTGCTATAAATAAGTTTTATGGGTTTCCACCTTCCAGGAGTCGTTGGATTGGGAAATTATTTCCATAATCAAAGTTTGATGGACTTTTCCAAACATAAATGAGCTTCTAAAATGTTACAGACCATATTGCCAGTATCTCGTTACGGGTAACGATGCAAAATAAACTTTTCATGCATCGTATATTCACAAAAGCTTTGAACTATTCAACATGGAACATTACTTTTACGAGAAATCCTAAAACCACTGTTAAATTTTTAAATAAAAACATTTTACTAGGTACTTCGAAATATGTCGCTATTAACAATGGGTACAATATAATTGCAGTTATCAGTAGCACGTACCTATTATGCCTATAATAGGGAACCATTATTCATTGTTTTCCCCTTTGATTATGCGTTATTAATCCCTATATGCGTTATACCTACCCACGATGTATTCTGACTGCTAAGTACAGTCACGAACACTAATATGTCAACACTTGGAAACTTTCAATAGCGATTTTTGCGTGAAATAACGAAAACCACAATGAAATACAACACATTGCAAAAACCTATGGGTTCGAAAATACTATGTTCGTTGCAACATAAAATTTCATTTAAATATAAAGGAGTTAATCGCTTTTGTGAAATTCAAAAACGATTTACTCCTTTATTTTTTAATAAAATTTTATGTTTAGCTATATGTATACATACCTACTTATGTTCGTGACTGTACATTTATCCACTTCAATAAGTATAGCGTTTATTAGTTCAACTCTATTGTTTGGTATCAAAGTACCTACAACACTATGGAATATGTATTTTCCTGTTTTCAATAACTAATAATTTTCGAATTATTATGTTTAATTTACAACAGCGATATTAAAAAGCATTTCCTGTAAAGTTTATCAGCAATGCTACCGGCAGATGCTACCTAACATTCACTTAGCCTAAGCTACTCAGACAACGTGTCATTTGAAACAGATGAACATATGTCAGTTTTATTACAGCCAGCATTAGGTAAGCTTATTTAAGCGCAGTTATTGTTTACTTTGTCTTGTATTTCATGACTAGCTTCCTAATTATATTTCCTATGTCATCTAGTCAACCGTGTTCTCCAATTCCCTCTTAACATTCCTCTAAAAATTCTGACTACTGACCCCTGAGAATGCTGACTACTCATAATCATACTATAATGTTCCCATTGCTGGGACACAGGCCTTCTCTCGGTAAGAAGGAGTGGGCCGTAATCCACCACTGTGGCCCAGTGCAGGTTGATAGATGTCACATTTTTCGTCTTCGAAATTTTGGTTTTAGGACATATTTCGTCTCTTCGCCATGTTTTCCCTTCACTGTTTTGAGAGCAGTGATGATGAAATAATTTACACAAAGTAAAGCTCGTGACTGGGTTCGAATCTACGACCAACAATTCAGTAAGTCGCGGCCTGCACCACTAGGCCACCACTCACGTCCCCCTGTCCCCTGAAAATGCTGACTACTGACCCCTGAGACTGCTGATCGCTGACCACTGACCCCTGAGTCAGACCACGTCACAAAACAAAGACGTATTACCAATAAATCACACCCTTCTACTCCCAAATACGTTTCAGTCAATGCCAAAAAACAAAAAGATGTTTTATGTGCCCATTCCCGCTCAATGTGTCTAGATAAAACTAAGTTAGAGAACAAAAACAACCTTAAAAGATGTTACTCTAATGCTATTCAACCCATTATGGGGGAAATGATAGAAAAACTGTGTAATCCGGTGCGTGGACGGAAAGTGTATTACAAGAACTGTAGGACATTTTATTCCGTCAGTGGTGTAAAAGGCCTTGGGAAGGCGTTAAAGAGGTATTACCAGTGCTATTGTGTGTCTTAATGGTTATGCCTTTCTGTTGGCTTATAGGTTATGGCCAGGTGTTATTAAATGCTAAACAAATCGGCCATATACTACACGGTTTCAAAGCGTCGTGAGAATAAATTGTAGGTCTGCCTTATGGTCCCTGAAATTTATTCCCACAAATGCTATCAACACGCAGTAATCTTCGCCTTCAATCAGTAAATTAAAATGCCTACTGAAAAACTAAAAACGGTAGCTCTTGTCGAGTCTTATCAGTGAATAATAATAGCTTACAAAAGTTACAAAACGTTGAAATGTGCCTCTGCCAAGTAATTAACGATTCACGCCTCTAAAAATAGAGCCACTGTGTCCGAATCATTTATAACTATAAATCTTCACAAACCCTTGACCTTACTTCGTAATTAACGATTTTTGTTAATTTTTCTTTTTTTTGGACGCTTTCTTTCAGGGCCATAATTGAAAATTGGTACCATTCGGTATAGCATAACCAGCTTATAATGTTCCCACTGCTGGCACACAGATCTCCTCTCTGTGAGAGGGAGCGGTTCGGTTCGGTACGGTGGATACAGATAATAATTATGTGAAACGCTACATGAAATGCACGTTGCAACACACGCAAACACACACACACACACACACACACACACACACACACACACACGCAAACACGTTACGCGTTGTTGCATACACGTTGAAACAAATTGGCAATTGTTGTTGTAGCGACTTACGAGTTGTAGGTCGTAGGTTCGAACCCAGACAGGCGGTTTACTTTGTGTAAATTATTTCATCAGCACTGCTCTCAAACCGGTGAAGGAAAACATCGTGAGGTTTCCTCACGATGTTTTCCTTCACCGGCATGTCCTAGAACCAAAAATACGGAGACATGTGCCTTCTGTCAACCAGCACTGGGCCAGCGTGGTAGATTACAGCCCACTCCCTCTCGAAGAAATAAGGCCTGTTCCCCAGCAGTGGGAACATTGTAGGCTGATTATGCGTTACGTTACATGGCATGTTGCATTGTATATATATATTTGGACGGCATGTTACATGTCATGTTGCATTACACAGCTTTGTTACATTGTTTTATTTGTATTAAATCAATCATTATTTTCCCAAAGCAACCATTTATAAGTAAGAAGGTACGTATATACCATTTTTGATCTCCATAATTGCTGACAAGTTGTTAATAAAAAATAACAATGCGAGACAGATTGCTGTACAAAATAAAACAGTAAACAAAGCAAAAGGAAGAAGACAATCCCCACTGATTGGGGTGAAGATAATATCATAAAATATATCATTTGCTTATCTTTTCACAAGTCGTGACTGCGTGGGGCCAACTAAGAAAAATAGGTTACTAGGGTGCCGCCTACCGTCTGCCGAGTTGCTCCAATGCACTTCGTATCGGTAGCTTTGGCACTGCTTATTCTACTTAGGCCCTTAGTGGAAGCGCTGTTGCGTATGCATGAGGCAAAAGTATGATTGTATCTTTGTATTATTTTAATTTTAAGTAGGGTTATCAGAATAAACGAGTCGGACTCGCGCATTGAGGGTTCCATACAAATTTTTAGGTATATAAATAGTTTATCACGGGTTTTTTTTTGTAATGTAACTATAAATTTACGGTTTTCGGATTTTTTCCTTTACTTACATGACATTGCTTCTTGCCAAATTTCATGATTCTAGTCCAACGGGAAATACTCTGTAGGTTTTGATTCCCTTGCGAGTGTTAAAATAGGCGGCATAAACGGAACATAAACGTCCGTAGCTTTTGCTTGCGTTGACTTAGAAGTTTGATTTTTTCACTGCTTCAAGGAATTGCAGCCCTGAGTATTTTATATTAATTTCAACTTGGTAACTCCACGCGCTCCTAAGAAAAGTGGTCTTGACAGACGAATAACGAAGTGATCTTATAAGGGTTCCGTTTTTACTTTTTTGAGGTACGGAACTCTAAAAATGGACTTGTGAGATTAGAAAATGGACTTCTGCTGCTACACAAATGTTATTAGACAACTTCGGAGGTGCCTAGCAATGATTGGAAATTAAGACCTAGGTCGGTCACTGCTATTGTGTCCTACTTGTGTGTGTGGCCTTAACCCAGTATATTTCGGGTGTCGGTGAAGCAGCAAAGCTATTCACAACACTCGACACGCTTCCGTACCGTATCGAACATCAATCAATGTTATCGTAGGAGCTCCTCTAAACACTGTTCACAAGTCCAAAATCGAAAATTTTGTCAGCTTAAATCAAATAGACAACCGCTATTCTTCCGATAGGTGTTTGCTGTCGGGGGCAAGGCAAATCAGGTTACCGAAATGTGTCATTTTCGATACGATAGCCTGTCGGATGGTTGTGAATAGCTATGCAGGTCTCTTTTTAACCAACGTCATTTCTTAATACGTTGTGTCTCTATTAGCCGTCACCGAGTTAACTTTCCAGCCATTTCTAACTATACAACTAGGTATAGTTTCCTTTGTTTTCCTTCTTCTTTTTATACAGAACTAGCTGGATCACGCGGTTACACCCGCAAAAGTTTCGATCACGAGGAAATATCGCAATAAAAAGTATCCTATATGTTAATCCAACCAGGATTAACATATAGCATACTTTTTATCCCGATATCCCGATAACCATCTCTGTGCCAAATTTCCTCCAAATCCGTTCTGTAGTTTATGCGTGAATGCGTAACAAACATCCATCTAAACTTTCACGTTTATAATACATATTAGTAGGATACATAGTCATTCACATCAAAATGTGTGCTTTTAAGTATGACACACGAGTTCTGTGTTGAAATGGAGGATTGACACTTAATTAATATAGGTACCTAGGTATGTATATGTCATACTAACAGCGTCTTGGATGCTCTGTTTAGGAAATCAACTGCTTCATTGTTTCAAACTAGAACCTATCTACTAAATCAGTACCTAATTGTTTTAATATAGACTAGTAACAGGAAAACTAATTACAAAAACCCTAGTACATAATAATATTTATTACTTCCCACAACCACTAATTGGCACTATTATTATACCTTTCTAGTACAAACCTACTTCTATTTAGCTCATTAGTTCAGTCGATGGGCCTATAATTGTAACGTGCTAACAGCCTAATTTGCTACTTTTATTTCCAAAAAAGAAACGCTTCTGATCAAGTCTACTGTTCGCGAGCGCTACTGCTGACCAGCACCCTAATTGCGTAACACACCATCAATGTCAATCTGAATCGTTTTAAAGGTTATTGCTAATCCATTGCTTCATATGTTCGAAAAATGTTTTTGCTCAACGACGCAATGAATCTTGTTCAACTGTGAAATGAAACCCATTGCTACTGAAAGTGTGTTACGCAAGAACCCCGCAGGTGGTCCTGGGTTTGATTCTCAGGTCGCGCAAAGTGTTTTTGGGTTTTTCATCAATAATTTCTGCAGCTCGAAGTCTATATTTGTGTCCGGATGATGGCTAGCCCCCTAGTACATGGGACTTAAACAAAAGTAGCGAAAGGATGGACTATGTAAGTACCTACAAGTCTGCCTAACCCTTCGGGAAAAATAGGCGTGATGTTATACTGTGATTCCTGCAAGTATCCGGCTGCGGTCTGAACTCGGCTTCTAGTGATGTACCAACATCTGTTTATACAATTTAGATGTCTGTTCCCTAAATAAGGAAGCACGAAACTAAAACGATAGGAAGTTGTTAATAAAACATATTTGTTTATAATTTATACATCGTTCAGAGCCCATTAATATTATTTAAAGCGTTCCCTATGTATACGTTATGTGTTTACACTGAGGTTGTTTACGAAAAAATATGGTTATCGAGCCATTAGGGCCGTTTGTTAGTCAAAACAACAAGTTCATTAGATTTTTATTAACGTTACATTACTCAGAAATATTTGGACTTAGGAATAACATACAGCCTAAACTGTCCGAAAAGGAAAGCAAAGGTCATACACCTAGTTTGCGAAGGACAGTATTTTTCCACATGAGACTTGAGATTTTTTAAGACACTAGGTTTTCGATCGGGGCTTGATCAACCATTCTGAAACAGACGTAATATCGTCTTTCATAACAAGTGGAGAAAAAGTCAAGTGTCTGTGTTGTCTTATTAAAGTGTGCTATAATAACTCTTTAACAGAATAATAGTATTATTAGGTATGACGTGTAAAACAAATTGTAGTCCTCGGTTCTGTTTATCCTCTTTCGTACCAAATCCACAAACATTTTGATTGCGGCTCCTTCGCTATCAAGTATCAAACGTTCGTTATCAATCGTTTAATTCCAGGATTCCAAGAAAGTATTAAAGGAAGTACCTCATAAACCGCAACGTTCTACCAACGACATCTCTTCTCTGATTCTTAAGAATTTCATGAAAGTAGTTACTTATAAGGTACAAATAAAATTTCAGGATTTCCAAAGAATAACTGACCCCAGGTATTCTTGAAAAATTTAATTTCACCATTAGCACCCAATATTATTAGAAAGTAACTTCAAATAATAATGAATTTTTTGAACTGTCAGGATAACAATAAAATTAAATGACACACAAACTCTCCGTATGGGGAAGAGGAACCAATATTTATTTATAGCAATGGCGTCCTAGTTCGTTACTGTTCAAATTAGGTCATCTTGACAAAGAGATGGGCAATGAGATGCATTCCCGCTCCCCAATGTGAACAAAACAAGATCCCCGCTGTCGCTGAATTGAAACGTATCTACCGACTATTTGTCTAGTAACGATCCTATATTCATTATATGTAGTTACGCTCTGCCAAGTGGGGTGAATAGGACTAATTAGACCAGATGTATAGCGATCGTACAAACCATGATCACAGCAGCATCCCAATTGCGTAACACTCTTTCAAACACAATCCGGAGGATTTAAGAGAAAATCTTTAAACATCGCTTCACAAGTTTGAAAAAATTATTTGTATTCACAATAAGTGTCTGCCCAAAAGCTTCTTTAGCACTACGCCATACAATTGTTGGCATTAATAAGCATGTGTAAGTACGCTGGCCGTACAATATTTGTTCCTAGAGGGAATCGAACTCGTAATGTGCGATTTACACCGGCTGGCGCGGTTCGTGCTCATGTTCGTGCTTCGGAGCGCATTTTACAACGTGTTGTACGACGTGTCAAGTAAATTGAAGCCTTTATGAAGTAGTTAAATTTCACATTTGATGCGGCCCGGCCGGTATAAATCCTAATTTATTCGTATAAAAGACACTAACGTAGCTACTGCATCAATAAAGCCATCAACCATCATAGATCATCATCTGCCTAGCCTTTTCCCAACTATGTCGGGGTCGGCCTCCAGTCTAACCGGATGCAGCTGAATACCAGCATTTTACATGGAGCGACTACCTATCTGACCTCCACAACCCAGTTACCGGGTAATACTATAAAACCATCATAGATACTACCTCAATATCGAATACATTTCGCCCATTCTTATTTTTCAGTTCCAGGTTTTATCCTTGATTCATACAATAAAATGAAGATAGTTCTTCTTGCAAGTGTTTGTCTTGTCTGGTGTCGAAGTCCACATTCTTGTTCCCGTCTCAACATTATCTGTTGGACTACTTCTCAAGTAAACACAACGGTAACAGATCTTTTTAAACGATACTCATCTATCAACTTGAAATATAGGGCTACAACTTTTAGAGGAATGACGACAGTGATATTTAATTAAAAGTCTTAAGTATTAATGAGCGGACTCTCTCTCTGCCTTACAAAGCGAAAATGTTAAAAACCGAATACAAAGGGATGGCTATCTTAGTAGATAAGGATCTATTGGATACTAATACACGTCCCTGAGCTTGAACCCTGACCGATAATATTTGTACTGAGATTTTTTTTTAAGTAAAAGACTTTAAAATCTACGCAGTCTTTCTGTCTAGTTCATGGAATTATAATTGTCCAAAACTATGATACGAAAATAAGATAGAAAAATATGTATTTAGCAAAAACATAATTTCTTTCTATTTCTATCAATCTCAGACTACACCTACATCTCAGTCCATGATTCTGTTCAATTAAGTCGTATTCAGCAATCAGCCGAAGTAGGTTGAACAAGCATTATATCTAGACGAATGATCAGACGACTTTATTACCATAGACACATGCTATCTACTTTGTTTGCGCCCGCAATCCTCGCCGCGGTCTGTGTCAAGGTAAACACACCGTTCATTGACCAAGCTGATAATTAAAAGCTAAGGGTAGGGTCGGCGATAAAACCTGATGACAACGACACGATTGCGGCCCACAAAACTAGGCTTATACCGCCCCTTATGCTCCACTTTTATGCATATTACCTAATTCTCATCTTCGTACCTGAAATTCAAGTATTTGTGGTGATAAAGATTGTTAGTGGTTATTGGTTATGGGTTTGTGATTAGTATGCTAATTAATGAGGCAAGGTTAGAACTAAGAAAAGTGTCAGTTAGGAGAGTATATTCTATTAACTAGCTTAACAGGTTTCACTTCCCACATAACGATGTCATAATATTATTCATATCTCATATCATTCATATCACCTACTCACAAATCTCGGAGCAGATATCGTAAGTCAGACATACCAGCAAGTACCAGGCAAGCAGAACTATCTGGAAAGTTTCAATACTAGAGAACTAATACAGTGACAGTCAAGTGTTGGTATGTAGAGCAGTTTCCACCAGAACTTCGGCAATAAAGCAGGTCCTGCTCCTAATGGGCGCTTCGACATGCTAATTCAGACGAATTGCCCGAACATATTTCAATGATACCTCCAAGTTATATTAAGTTATTCGTTATTTTATATTCTAGAAAGATATTTTATGGATCTCAGAGTTTTAATAAGTTTTATATATAGTGAGGGCAATGGTCCTTGGTTACTCGTAAAAGGTTATTTACTGCTCTAATTTGAAAACTCCCGGCGTGCTCATGTCAAATGCTCTTAAAAGCTCTTGTTAGATAATACGGCCAGTTGCTCCTTAATTGTGGCAAGACATATTGCATTTCGCAATATAAAATATTTGATTATTTCAATATTAATTGTACCCGTAAAAGTCCCGTAGGAGATTATTTCATGGAATAATGTCTCAAGGGTTTAAAATATATGAACAAATCGTTTCACATTTCGCACAATATAAAGATATCAGTTTCACTTAAATTGAAATTTATTCGCTGCTCGAAATTCATGAAAGATAGCAGGCCGAGTATAAACTTGGTTGTACATGAACCGTAATTTTAAATTACGATTCTGCTAAAGCCGCGTGAAACTTTACGTAATAAATTACAGTGAAGGAACTTCGCATATGTTCCGGATATTGTTCGTCGAAATACAACTGCGATGACATTATTTCACTATCATAACCGAATTAATTTCATAATTAACTTAAATATCCACCAAAAATGTAAATGCAGCTGTCGAGGTTTGAGTGTAACTTCCATGGTGGGGTAAAATACGATTATGTTTTCCTCGTCTGCTTTTATTTATGTGATTTATGGTGAAATCTATTGAGGAAATCCGTAGTTAACGACCCAAAATCGCCAACATGGAGTAAGCATGCGCGATAAATGAGAGTAGGCATTGGCCTAACAGTCGTACAGTTATTAATAAAATAAAATAAATATAATATTAAATAAAAAAATAAATGGCTTATTTATCAATGGGTCCTCAGTACAACATTACGCGTTGTGCGTTTTCATATTTATGATTCTCATTGATGCCTGCAGTACATCACAGAGTTAAGTAGTCGGTGCGTGGTCAAACTAAAGCTACGATTTCCTAGGAGAACGCTGGCCGCCACGTACTGTCAGCAATATACCGGCGAATGACGTGACTGAAAAGTTAGTTATGAAAGTAACTTGGTGTGTTTTTCTAGAAATTGTTTTTGACACTGCCATCATTTACATGACAGCCGTCACAACGGCCGTTATGTAGCGGCCACCGCTCATATAGGAAACGGTAGCTTTAGCCACAAATATCAAACGTAAGAAAAAACTAGAACACAAAATGCTTTTTTACTATTCTTACAAAAACATACCCCATAAATCTCCGCAAAATGAATTCGCACCGTACTCACATTTGCAGATATTCCTGTCTGAATTTCAACCTAAAGTCTTTGAATAGAACAAACTGCTTGCTCCTCTAGCTGCTAATACTTAGCACTAAGACAGGCGTACATATGTGGACCATAACTCACTGGGACTTGCACAAGTTTGGCACTTCTTAGATATGGAACGCATTTGCATTTTAAGTGCAAGTATAATAATGATTTGTTGGTATTCGTGTCTAATTTTAACTCCTTGTTTGCACCAGTGACATCTTTCGACTGGGATCTTAGACCCAGAACATATCCAATTTTTTTTTCTCATTTAACATAACAAAACTTGTATTATTATTTATTTACAATTTAAGTACACACATATATAAACAGACTCACACACACATAGACACACCCACAAAGACAGACATTCTTATAGTACACCCATATTTCGCTAGATTAGTTAAAGTCCCATGAAATAGACCTTTTTGGTGCAGCCGTCAGGCACTTTCCTGCTATTTTCTTACATCGGACTTCACACTTTCTATTTGATTTTTGTTTGTTGCTATTAGAGGGGTAATTCTCGTAATTTTAAGAACGTTCACAGTCTGATCTCAGTCTCAATCTGTCAAAAATACGTCTAATTTCCCTACATTTTGACAAGTGTTTGAAATTTGTTTGTCGCCGAGATGAGACTGCGACTAGATTTTGAACGTTTTAAATTACGAGAATTGGCCTTCCGGTCAATGGCGTGCGATGGTCTCGAAATGTAATTTCTTTCTTTCTTTTGGTATATTCTAAACCAAATCACAAATCATGTGGTAGCCGTATAAATTACGAACGTCGAAAGTTACAAACGTTGGTTCACGTGAACGAATTCGATTTCCACTTTACTCCGTCAGTGGCACAATAAATACTTAGGTACTTCTAAGGCACCGTTTAATTTACATAACATACCGTGCAGAACAAACCGCAATAAAATACAGCTAATCGGCATAATTTGAATAACACCACGATTTGCAGCGGGGAATAACATTTCCATTTTATATTCTTACTTTGACTAAGATTAATTGATTTTATGATAAACAAATTTTAAAATTCATCATCGGACGTAGAATGAAAATTAATAAAGATACATTTCTGTTCTAGGGAAATGAGCCCGGCGCGGTCAGGAGAAATTCTATTTACTCAAAGAGCTACTGAAAATTAATTTCTTACTAACTTAAAATGCAAATGTATGGGCCTCAAGTAAGTATTTTGTGATGCAAATAGGATGTTTAAGTATGCCTTTAGTGTAAGAAAAAAGTTAAAAGGTAATAATATTACCTAGTGTCGTAGACCTGGCGTAGTGGTCGTAGCGGCGACGACCTAGGAAGTTAGTCTTCTTAAAATGTTTTTGTACTGTTTCTACTTTATATATATATATGTATTTTGTTTGAAAGTTCCACGTATCATGTATGATATTAAGGCCTAAATTCTGTATTATGCTACGTTTTACAAAATACATACCTCGAGGGAAATAACTATATTTAGCATCCATTCATGCGGAGTTATAGATTTGAATACAACATTTCAAAGGATTATTGTATCAGTTTTTACGAATTCAAGACATGCGATAACACGAAGTCTTTCTTGGAACCTTATCCGAGACTTACTTTCTTCAATAATATAGAAAAATCTTATATCAAAAGATCAGTTTATAAGATTTACTGTACTAAAAGAAACGAATTTAACATGGCCTTGTACCTTCGTGAAACTCAACAATACAATTAAAAGAAAATTAATAATTTCAAATACCCCTTCCTCGCTATCAATCACAAAACCGGAACGTTCACAGGTTGGACGTGGCCCGGGTCGCTCCCGGCCCGTGCCGGCGCCGGCCACAGCCAGTATAATTACTCAAATCAATAATACAATACGTGCCGACACTCCGGTACTCCGGTACCCCCGACATAATACATTTATCTTCGGGCCCAGAAATAGGTTAAAAGCAGTCGTCTTCGTCTGTCTTTTGTTTTAATTGATGGAAAGTCTTTTAAATATCGAAGAAAAGTTTTAAATAATGACTTTGGAACTGAAAAAAACGTGCCGGCTACTTATCAGGCACTTGTTGTTTGTTCTGTCAACTTTCACAGGTCATTTGAAGTCAAGTAGGTAATATTGAAATTAACAAAACATTGCTATTAAGCGCGTTAAATAAGTAGGTCAAGTAATGTCCTTCAAATTCCCAATCTTTTGTTGTGTACCAAAGCTTCCCAAAATTTAAATCACCCTTCCAAACACACTTCCATTTCCTCTTGACTAACTTTTCCCCTAAACTAATCCAAGTCCTATCAAATTTTTGAAAAGACAATGACATAAAAATGAAGTCTGGCGTGTAATAAATAATAATTTATAACTTCCTACTAACATTAACAAATAACAACTACCACAAAGTGCATAGTTCGACGGCACATCTTGCTGTGCTGCTGTCACTACATGACGCTGGCACAATAGTCGTCATCGGATCAACTGCCAAAAAGAAAAAGAAAAAACAAAAGTAGGTTAACAACTTGTCGATCAGAAGTCCAAACAAAACATGGCCGACCTCTTCCTAATAATTATTACGTAGATATTGGAAAAAGAAATAATTTATTTTGTCGCTGTTTTGAATTTTTTGTATTTATAAAATTGAATTGAAATTACATTTTTTTTTTACAAAATATAGAAAACGAAAATAATTTTATTAAATAAGTGTTGAACTCAATAATAAACAGTAATAACGGATGCATTTGTCTTTCCCCAGAGTGATTAATAGGTCAGAGGCGACAGCAAAACATCAGCCATTTAATTTGCTCAAACTTTGGCACGAATTAATTCACGCTGTCATTGTTTTTATCGCTTGCCAGGCAATAAAGGCTGTGTTCCCTCTACTTAAAACTTAGACACTTTAGATTTATTGGTGATGATGTGAATGTTATAATTGAATCTTTATTTAGGTTGTTGTTGGGACTATCCGGATAGCAGCAGGCACGTTTAGAGCTTGTTTTTTTTTGTTTTCATCTTTTATTGTTAAATGGTCCTGCTCTTGATCTCAATCACGCCTGATGGAAAGTGATGGACGAGGTCTATAATGGAACGAGCGTGCTTGGAAGATACCTGTTCACTCTTGCTTTAAAGACAGACGGGTTAAATGTGGAAGGGAACACAGAGGCTGGCAGAGAGTTGAATAGAAATAAACATTAACCTGTTAGACCCGTGTTTTAAAATCGTTCTACTAATATCTTCACGTAAGCGTTAAAAAGAAATTTCGCATTGAGAAGGTCCATGTCTTTCCAAACTTGGAAAATCTATTCTGTTTCAAGGACGATAGCTATTTCACAAAATCTTAACAGCGTTAGACTACTAACGCTGTTAAGATTTTATGAAATAGCTATCGTTAACACAAACAACTCGCAATAATTAACAAGTTAACTTTGTTTAACTGTTAGGTACCTGTTCATTACCCATTTCGTGTCGCTAATTACTATTTTTATCTCCACTTAAGACTATCAGAATACCAGCGCTGCGACATTTATTTGTTAAATGTCGCAGCATCATGCTGAGATAGGAGCCTTTTGGCCACTTTTAGAACTGTGTTTAGTTTAGTTTGTGATCTTCCTGTACGAATCACAATAAATACAGTTTTTTCTTTTTTCCCATTAATAGTTTGTTTTGAAAGTTATTATTTTTAACCGCACTATTATTGTTCAAGTACGTGAAATACATATAATATCGGAGTGCAGTAGTACAATCTAATTACTGAAACTGGTTCCGAGCTGCAACAATCTGCGCTAACTTCTACGTATTACGTCCTGGCAGCGAGTAATGGATTTAGGTAAACAATCCGCTTTCCGAAGTTAAACAGTACCGTACGTGTACACTCTAAGGGTGCTTACATAAATAAGCTGGTTTTCGGGCCCGTCTCCCGGTGCAGAGAGGCTCGAATTCTCGTAATATTAAGAACGTTCACCGTCTGATCTCTAAGTCTCAATTTGTCAGAAATACCTTTAATTTCCCTACATTTTTGACATTTATTGTCGCTGAGATGAGATTGCGACTAGATTATGAATGTTTTTAATTACGGGAATTGGCCTTCTGATCTGTGCGGGCCCCTATTTCACTTTGACCACTCAATGATTCCTTACTTCGAAAGTCCAGTCTCGCCAGTCTCGCGTTCGGTTTCGTTTATTGTGTCATAGAAAATACGGATGGTTGATCTTTGGAAGGAACCGGTTACATGTTTTACCTGTTTCTTTATGTGTAAGCGCAAAAGTTAATGTGGGACTATTTCACCCGCACCGATCGGTACCGATTTGTCTTTACGGGGAACCCGCTTCTTTAAGCAAGCACCCTAATACCAACTTAATGCAATATTTTTGTATAGTAAGGCAGTAGGACGCAAGGAAAATTGGAGGAATATTTTAGATCAAAAAGTTGATTTAATGTATTGAGAAACTTTTCTGTCTACTGGGATTACGGGGAAGATCGATTAGTAAAATTTATTTACATAAGCGTCATTTTTCTTTCGTGCTGACACAGCTGAAGGCCATTTCGTAAACTTTATGTTTTTCATATTAATATACAGGGTGTAAAAAGACTCGTCACGAAGCCGTCATGTACGCATTCTGCATACAAACTAAATTACTTTGTGCTAAAATAAATGCTGGAAAACGACTTTTATTTTTAGTGTAAAAATAGCTATTAGCGGTAGTGCGCAATGTAATGCACGGAAATGATTGTGCTTATGGGTGCATGCAACGGTACAGGGATCGTGGGAGTAATAACATTCAAAATAAGTTAAAAAATTGGAACTTTGCCCTTGAATACCTCCGTAACCACAAGGTTCCCAGGTCCAGTATTAAAAAATATAATAACGGAAGGACAAGGAACTCTCAGTTTTGTGAAGGGCATTTTTACACCCGTCTGTAGCGGAATCTACAACGCCACATGTGAACAACGCATCATACTGACGTCACGCAAATCCTGCATCTCGCAAGCAGAGTTTACCGCGCAATTAGCATAGATACAATTTCCCAACATCAATCGTTGGGCAGTTGCCCGCCAAACACAACACCCGTCTGGTCGGAGGATCCTCCCTTTTCTATAGAGTATGAGTGAACTTTACACCCTGTTCCTCATACGTCTATACCTACATGGTAGAGACGGCGGCATCGATAGACAATATGTCCGAACAATTTGGTCGGCCGACAGATAGCCGCTCGCAAACATGATTCAAGGAAAAAACAAACCGTCTCCCAATCAAATTGACCACATTTTTACATCCCGCCGCTGTCGCTTTCCACATAAATTAATCCAGGATCGGTGATTCCTGTACTACAAGGAACACCGAAGTCGAATAAACCGCAGTCTCTTTGAACCCGGGTGACTACACCACGCGTTCGACAAAGATGGCCTAAGCCCGCTCCCTAAGGATACGTCCACACGACCAACGGACCGTGAAAAACAGGATTTGCCCTACTTAGAACTTGTTTGCTACTTATTTGTGTACCGTACAAGTGTTTGCGGGTAAGTATTTATAAATAGATCCTTTTGGTGGTTCTTTTCCCTGTCTGTTTGTTTCTATAACTGTATTAGATGAAGATACATCAGCATTGTTACTAGTTGCCGCGTGTGTTGACGTTGATTGAGTGATTGTGGTGTAACTCAGTCTTACGACGCTATCTATACATGTGGATAATATTGGTTTCCGCCAATGAAACAAAATTTCGTGTTACTAACGAAAATTCCATTAGTTCCTCTAAGAAACTATCTCCAGAAGCTATAATTTTTAAAGTTATAATAACTTTTAAAAAAATCATACCAAAGTATAGTCTTGTGTTCACCAACATTCAAACCAACGGCACCGGTTAGGAATTTAAACAGAATTTGAAATAAATAAGTGGTTAAATATTGAATCAGTTGATTTACATGTTGGTGAACACAAGGCTTAGTTGATACGTATACCTACATACTAAAAGATTGGCATTAGTATTAACGCCAACTCGTGACGGAAGAAACTCAACGTTATATTTACTAATATAGCTCTTTTATATTTATCACACTCTGTCATTTGATGGGTAATCTAATATTAATCCGTTCAGACCTTCGCTTACCCAAAATATCTTTCATCAAAATGACGTGACCTTTTATATAATTAAAAACATATTAAGATTGACAATTTTTTGGTAAAAATAGCCATACTTTTATACAGACATAAAATAAATAGAGAACATTAATTTTTGAAATACGCTTTTATTTGAAATGTTTGTCTCTAAGCAAAAGGTCGCCATTTTTCTGCACGTAGCCGTCGTAAAATTTAATCTCCAATCAAATATTTTTCAATAGGTACTAAACCTTTGAGTTGAAAGGTCCACAAGATCCAGCTGTGGAACGGTTGCCAAGCTCACAGAATTCCTACATTTTCTATTTTAAATTAATAATTTTGGTGACAATTTAAAGTTACTTTCAGAGAAAACGTACCTAAAACAGTAAATCTAAAAAATATAAAGAATTAATTACTTTAAACGCTGAATCTACCTAGCCTTTTCTCAAGTATGTTGAGGTCGGCTTCCATTATAACTGGATGCAGTTGAATACCAGTATTTCACACCTTGGTAAGACTGGTTGTCTGACTTTTGGGCTTCTGGTTACCCATAACGACTGTCAAAGATCTACGACTGACAGCCGGTACCAACGACTTAACGTGCTTTCCGAGGCTTGGAGGGGTCTCGACTGTAATAAATGGTCCCCCATCAACGAACCGACCGCAGCAAGCGTAACTTGAACTTCGATCGACTCGTGCGGCTGTTATCAGCCACGAGCCCCTCTCGAGTAACTTTAAACACTATACTGATATATTCCATTCAAAAGTTCGATAACAAAAAGTTTTATATAAAAGGGGTAAAAATATATTAGCATATCAATGCGATAAAAGTAATCAATCGTGCCTTCATTAATTCAGATAGCCTCTCGAGTGCCATCAATTGAGCTGATAAATACCTCTCAATATTGGTTCATGAAGTGATTTACTTTTATGGTGCAATGCTCTTTTATTGAATTATTTTCACAACCAAAATATTATTTTGCGCAACATTTGTCATTTTTTATTTTTGTTATGAAATTTTACTGTAATCCTACTGGATTTCGCAATTATCAATCACCTTTCTCTTGTAACATTTTATTAAGTTTTAACCAAAGTTCCAATCAAATATTTTTCAATAGGTATTTAGGCTTCGTCAACTGTAAATCACGTCCTCAAGTCAAATCCATTTCAGAAACATTAAGCCCAAGACCTTCCAATCAATTGTCGACCCACTGGTTCTGAAATAACACCGAACTTAATCTACATTCTCAATTCCGTTTCAAAAATAGCCCAATAGAAGCTACGCGCTACGAGACCAACCTAGAAACGTCGGGGGTATTAGTCGGGAGTAGCTACCCGTGAAGCATTACTTTCGCTTGGCAAAAAAATAGGCTCCAAGTCCGAATTAAATCACACCTCGACGACCCGCGGCATGAATTTAAACTCACCAAGTCGTGACACCAATACTTTTCATGTCACCTCACACAATTTTTTCACGCTCGACTTGATATAAAAGAATTGCTAGCTGAAGACTCGGTTTTGTAACAGTATTTCAGAAAATACATTTAGATTTGGTATGGCGCGTATATAGATATCGTAGGGCCTTTGAAAAAGCGTAAAGACGTTTTGCGCTTCAATGCGAACCCGTGATTCCAGTATTGTAATGTTTATTGAGGATTCAGAGCGCTATTGTCGACTGCGAGCTTTTGTTGTTTGCGTGAAATAGTCGAAACTGCTGCGTGTGTTTTACGTTTAATAGTCGAAACTGCTGCGTGTGTTTTGCGTGAAATACTCGAAACTGCTGCGTGTGTTTTGCGTGAACTGCTGCTGAACCAATGAACTTATCACATCGTAAGAACAGCGTAGAAGACAAACTCTAAGCTAACGTCTTCTTTAGTTTGTTCAAGAAGCTTTTGTTACATTTATAAATCACAAGAAAGGCAACGTACATCATGTTCTAGGATCTGCTTTAACACCGACTTACAATTACACGGGAGAAAGTTTGCCGAAGCACATTAAAAGTTACATTTGAAGCCTTTTATAAGTTCCCGGTCTAGATTGATCACCGTTGTTCGTCTGATGGTCTGCAGGCACGTCTGACCTCGTTTGACAGGCCTTGAAATATTTTTATATCCATTACAGGTGCCATAATGTAGTATACCTACGTACGTAGGTACAAAAGGCACAATGAGGCCGAAATCGTGCTGCGGTGCGGCAATGTTATGAATCATTTTCCATGTGGCACTCGTAAATCACTGAACCAAATGTTGTGTTTGACAAATTGTGTGTAATTTCATTTGAATTCGTTTTTGTTAACTCATGAAGTGTTCATAATATATATATTTAGTTGTTTGAATGTGAACAAATAAATAAATATAGTACATACTTGCTTCATAATATTTACAATCAAAACATATCCAAAGCTTATCTGATTGAGATTGATATTAACGTTATTGTCCTTCTAACAAACAGGGTGATTCACCATTGTTAGGAAACCCTTTAGATTACATAAATCGCTTGTGTACTTCGTACATGTGACACAAATATGATCTAACGATAGCGGCCGTCAGAATTAGTGAATCGCACCGATGTACGATGTAATGATGACAGGCTACAAATGTTTACCATATGAAGGGTGTTATTGTGGCGCGTGTCCATGGCGCGGCAGTTTGACGCCGTTTGCCGCCAAAACGACAAATATGGCCGACCCAGTTCCCGCGTGGATGACTTCGTGACGCACGACGCCTGCAACCATACTAAAATAAAATAATAATAAATTTATTTATTTCAGGTAAATAACTAAAGTAGACTTGGAAAGGATGGATGATATGTTTGATAAATCTCCCTCGTTTTTCTTGTGGAAATACATAAGGAAATAGTGGCACGAGTCATGAACCATATGGCTACTCGGATGCCGCCTGTTACCATGGATTCGACACATAATTCTGAACCTGCTGCGTAGAAATTGTTCGTCGGTTAGTAAAAACATTATGTTACAGTTATGGTTACAGTTTGTGCGTCGATGTATTGATAGTTTGTATTTGGTAGTTCGATTCTTACATACAATATGTAAAATGTCAAATATGTATGGCCTACGGATATCTGTTGGAGACGTGATCGGGAAAAATGCGTAACATCGGAAATAAGTAAAAATACTTAGATATGTTATACTTTTCACCTTACCTACAATCTACATACATATATTATTTTCGGCGGATTTCGTTAAATCTTTTGAACTTTTGCAAGGCACTATGTCCGGACCTCTAGAAATGCATGAAATCTGCATAGTTTGTGTGGGGCACCTACGTCATATAATCCAACTAAGGAGCACCGAGTGTGAAGCGTCCATTTATTATTCATTAAATGGTAAGTACACGAATTTGTACTTCCTAAAATAGGTCACGAGCCATTTAAAATTCCCTCTTGTCTTTCATTATTTGTTATTTAATAAATAACACAGTGTGCTTAGTAGGTAATTGTAATAACTTAATATTTTTTAATAAAACTCTAACAATTAGGATTTACTTAATTATTCAATTATTTATTAAAAAATGAAAATCTCCGCTGTAAAAGACGCAATCAATATAAAATAAGAATCAATTTTGCCTGAAGAGGTACCTTCTTACTTAAACAATGTATCTGAAATAACAACAACGTCATAATATTCTCTCAGTAAAGTCAGTGATGCGACCACTTATATCTATGGACGCGACGAATCACTCACTAAAGATGGCACGGAGACGTTCTCTGATAAGATAAGGATACCACTTAACGCATCTGACGTTTTCCCGTTTATCTGAGCCTCGTAATAAATAACAAATCACAAAAAGTAAACGGCACATTTGGAACTCATAAATTCCCTTTTATTTTACTTCGCCGAACGTACTTCGCTTTTATCAGATTCATTTGAGCAGACTGAAATAAAAATAACATTAAAACGAGCAGTTTTACACGACATGCCCGTTCTTAACCGGTTGAATCAAGAATAGCCATGATATCACATTCAACTGACAGGACGCGGCGAACTGAGTAATTGGACAAAATGTTGATTTCTAAATTAGCTTTACAGCTTTTGGTCACGCCACTGACTTCGACTAAAGTTAAATGTCGCTCACTTATTACGTTCACTCGGCATTTAAGGGTTATGCCTACCGATGAACACCTGCACGCTATTTCTGACGTTATCTTGCTAAATATAGGGGTTATAATAGTATACATAAAGTAGGCGTGTAAAGTAACACTATTGAAGAGCAAACACTATTTTGGTTTTAAGTCAGAAATAATTTATTGAGATTTTGCGTTTTAGGATACCTTTTGATGTATAAACCTAAACAGGGCAAACAGAATAATGCGAGGTAGAGCAAATTAAAAGAAATGTTCGCCGAAGGTATAAACTTTATCTTTGGGTAATATCATTGCTTCCCATGGGCGCCATAACGAACTACAAAGAGATTTTTATCAAGGGCAGCAAACCTGAAATAACAAGAACATATTGGCATAACCAGCCCAGAAAATAGGGGAATATTGTGCCGTGTTGTGAACTAAAATACAACAATTATGCTGAAATCGATGAACATCAAGTACATACACTAATTTTCTTTTCTTATTATGTAAGGTGTAAACAATATAATGCCCGGTTATCAATATTCCAGTCCAATCCAGCGAGTCAATCCAGTCCAGTGCTAGACCAGTGCTGGATGTCAAGTCATGACTGGATGATATAGACATTATTTTAAGTATTCAATCAGTCAGACAAAAAGACGTGTTTACTGGTCAACGTTTAATCCAGCACTGGAATGGCCGTCTACACTATACAAGTACAAAAATACAAATACAAAATGTTTTATTTTCTGTACCAAAATATTTCCAACATTAGTTTGTGATTGGAGCCTCCTTTTAAGCAAATAATGCCTGTATTAGGAGACTCCGCTCTTCCATAACTTAAAATTAAAATTATCTTAAAAGTGATACAGAACTTATTTAGATAGTGTATGTGTGACTAACGGAGTGTCGGTGTGTGTGTGAGTGGGGTGCGTGTGGGTGAGTGCGTGTGTGAGGGTGTGTGTGTAAGTGGGGTGCGTGTGGGTGAGTGCGTGTGTGAGGGTGTGTGTGAGAGTGGGGTGCGTGTGGCTGAGTGCGTGTGAGGGTGCGTGTGTGTGTGTACGTGATGGTTTATTTTATGTGTTGTAAAAGTGCTTCAGTACCTTCATACGTTAGAGGTTTTACCCAGTCAACTATAATTTTTTTACATTCATGTAGTTGTTTAGTGTATATATATATTTCTTTGTTTACCTTATTGTATATCTGAGCTGAGCGTTTATTATATTGTATATCGGCAAATTTGGATTTAGTTTGTGGAATTTGTGCAATAATATCTTTCCGTCTCTTTGAAAGTAAGTTTCTGTCATAAGAAAGGGTTTTATGTTTTCTTAGAACCACAAGTGTAATATATAGTTTTCTAACCGAAAGCAGACCACTAATCTGATAGAGACTTTCGGTGGGGTGTCTAATCCTTTTAAAATACATTATTTTAATGAGGGCTCGTTGTCCTAGTTCCACCTCTATAAATTTTGATTTTGCTGCACCGCCCCATATCGGTATGCAGTAAGATATGACAGATTGTGCAAGGGCAATGTAAATTTCATTTAAGAGATTTCTGTTGGGGCCTGCTTTTTTATTTGAGTTTGTTGGAACAACGTGTCTTAATGTTTTGAAGATCCAGCATAATTTCCTTATTCTTCGAGTAACATGTTCGAGATGGAAGTACCAAGATAACTTTTGGTCAATTATGATACCTAAATATTTTGTCTGCGATACTTTACTAATTATAGGACACTTACAAACGTTATTTGTGTCTTTCTCACATGTATGTACTTTAATGGTAAAGGCTTCATTTGGTTGTAAACGGTTTGAGATGGAGAAACATATATAATTAGTTTTTGTAGTGTTCAAAGTGAGTAAGTTATCGTTAAGCCAGTTAGCAATGATGGTCATACCCATCTCAGCTTTTAGCTTAGCTTCAGACCAGTTATCCCCAAAGAATACAACAGCAGTATCGTCGGCGTAAGAAAAAATGTTTGCGTTTTCGACTTTTAGGGTACAAGTGGCGCTGGAATGGGCGAACTGGAATGAAAAGCAGACTGTCAATCTAGTCACTGGACTGGAATGGTTACATTCCAGTACCATGGGCATGACTCACTTTATAACACTTACTTTGCTTTTAAATTAACTTTCTTTCTTCTTTTTTAAAAACGTTGCCCCACACTAGGAATTTCTCCTGTATCGTGGGTGCGTTTACAAATATCACTTTAAATTATGTCAGCAAAAAACCTTCATAAATTCTAATTTATGTAAGTACTGAAGTAGGCCGTCTACGGCCTACTTCAGTACTTACATAAGTGAAAACAAGTAATTTGTTCTTTGATAAAGTCCAAGTTTATTTGTGACCTTTACGTGACAAATCACCTACAAGTACTCAAAATTGAGCGTCTACTAGCTTCTATAGTACGTCATACTGTTCTACGATGTAAAGGTATACGTATGTGACAAACACACTGGCGTTTTAGGGTTGGCTCACATTCATCTCTAGCCTTGCATCTTGTGACTTCGACCAGGCTCTAAGACAAAATGCTGTAGTTTCGCCTCAGGTGCCAAGCAAAGTAGCATCGCTAAGAATGTAATAAAAGGGTTAGTTCCATAAAATGTATTGATATATAGTTTTTATTACGATCTATCAGGTTGAATTTTATATGGAGCCTACCACCACCTCCTATAGCAGTATTATTTGAATCTTACTTCAATGTGGAAAAGAGATGGAAGTAGACTACCTGCACAGCCTTCCTCTCTACAAAAAAGAACTAAGATTAAAATAATTCTGCTATAAGAGATGGTAGTAGACCCCCAGTTAGTTGGAATTTTGTAGTGGGAGGCTTTTATAGCTCTAAGAAAGCAAAACAGCAGTCAACGAGGACTATTTATTTATATATAATTTATTGTACACCAGAAAATACACAACAAAAAAAAAACGATTACAACTACAAAACATACAATGGGCGGCATTATAGCTTTCTGCGATTTCTTCCAGGCTACCTTGACTATTGTGACTGGTCTCTGAAAATTCTAGGACTTTTTTAAGTAAAACTTCTTAGGCGGCTGTTCGATAATTGGACGAGAATTGAGAGTGAAATTTCAAGGACGCGTCACGTTTAAGCACATTTCGTTAAATGTGAGAGAAGAACGATACAATTCGTTCTGTCTCTCACACCAAATCTCTCTTATTGTTTATGTTTTAAGAAGTGTCACTACTACCACGTGTACGGTACTGCATGCGCATCTTTTTTATCAGACAGTAAGGCAGCTGGCCATACTGTCCGATAATTTGTCAACCCTGGCGTCCCCAGACAGAGTCGTAAAAGAGCTGTATGACAATAAACCTGACCTTTGCTAATCGCACGTAATGTCTTTAAGACCCCATTGCCATTGCCTTGTTAGACCACTTCAGTTTACGACAGTACCACTTTGTTGAAATAAAAAGCTTATTGTTTTGTCAACCAAGACGAAAGACTTTTATGAAATGAGCAATGTAAGGTACAGAACGAGTAAGTGTGTTCCTTTAGTTCATTTTTATTGAAGTAACTTAAACCCCATCAGTGAGCAGTGTTGAACCAGTGGTATGGGCCCCGACATGCGAGTTTAGGTCCTGAGTTCGAACCCACGCAGGCACTATACTTTGTGTATTTAATTTTATCACCACTGCTCTCAAAACGGTGAAGGAAAACATCGTGAGGACACGTCTTATCGTAGAACCAAAAAGTAGAAGACGTGTGACATCTACCAACCCGCACTGGGCCCGCGTTGTGGATTACGGCCCAATCCCTCTCACAGAGAGGATGCCTGTGTCCCTGCACTGGTAACATTATAGGCTGATTATGGTTATGAAAATGTATACACACTACTTTTTCATACTATTGGCCTCAACTAGACGTGCGGCCGTTGCCTCAGCAACATTACAAAAAATTGATTTTATTTTGAAGGGTAAACTGACCCTTCGATACGTCACGAATTCACGATGGTGTCGATAAGCACTTGTGTATTACGTGATCGAATAACACACGTGGTCATGCATCATCATCATAATATCAGCCCGTAGACATTCACTACTAATCATAGGAGTCCCAATGATATATTTTGTTTACTAACAACCATTCTACTGGGCCATCACGGACATGTGTGATCAGATCACAGCTTTTATAAGCAGACAGAAGTACCTATACGGTGCTATCCATAATCATCATCTGCCAAGTATTTTTCCCAACTATGTTGGGGTCGGCTTCCAGTCTAACCGGATGCAACTGAATACCAGTATTTTACATGGAGCGACTGCCTACTCAACCCAGTTAGTGGGTAATACGACACATCTTGACGACCCGTAACGATCGTCTTCACATATAATTACATATATAAATAATGTATGCAAAATATTGTAAAACATTTTAAAAGAGTAACGGTGGAGTTTCTTGCCCATTCTTCTCCATACGAAAACTACCTTTTGGAAGGGACTAGAATCAATTTTATTTTAATTTTATTTTTGACGTTCAAAAGTGCCTTTTATGTGCCTATTTGAAATAAATGATTTGACTTTGACTTTGTCAAAGTTCGACCAATGACAGCCGGGACCAACGACTTATCGTGCTTTCCGAAGCACGGAGCGGTCTTGGTATGTAAAGATGGTCACCCATCCACGGACCAACCACGGCAAGTATAGCTTAACCTGATTGATCGACCCGTGCGGCTGTTATTACTTAGCCACAAGCCCCACTTCACTTCACTTCTCTGGTGCTCTCCATAATAACATAGCATACCGTATATGCACCGTATACTGCTGTAGCCATTGGAATTTATGACACGCATTTGCATTTTAAAACCAATCCTGAATAAAAAAACGATACTAACCTAAGAATTAGACGGCACGGTTGGCGCAGTTGACTGCTGCGCTGCGTGTCGCGGGGTCGATTCCCGCACGGTACAAATATTTGTATGACCTACAAGTAGTTATTCCGGGTCTGGCTGTTTGTGTATGTGAGTTTAAATGTTTTCACGATACAGGAGAAATTCCTAGTGTGGAGCAACGTTTTATAAAAAAACAAAAACAAAACAATTTGCTTCAAAAATAATTTGCTAAATTAACAATTCCCTGTAAAACCCTGTCGACGAATAAATCCCTGACATTAACAAAATGTAAACATTTTAAGTGTAGTGGTCCTTCGTCCCGAGTAAGCTTGTTAGCGGTATCCTAAAGGACCATCGACCAGCAGAAGGGTCACTTATCGGCAGATCGACCGTGCCTACAAATCGCTATCATAAATCTGCGAGCGCCTGACTTTGCTCATAAAATAAGTTAGTCGATAAATTGAATGCGGATACCATCTACTGGATAGGTACTTTCGATCGCGGTAATCCTGTGGATTTTTTTCTGGTTATACTCATGTGGGATTTAGGAGGGTAGCTTCGATTTTATTTGGGTTGAGGACCTAGGGTTTGAGCGGCGTGGTCTCTAAGTGAGAAATATGTAGGTGCACTTTCGAAAATTGTGGTTTTGATCTTTCTCACAAATCTAACATACAACTTGATACAAATTTACATTTGATTCGGATCATTCTCGAATTCTATATTTCTCGCTCATAAACAATCGTTACTCAGGGTAGGTTCGCACGAGTAGGTAAGTCTACAAAATAAATCTAAAATTCACTTCGGTATTCGTAAACACGAGTATTTACTTATAAAACAGCAGATCAAACACAAACACCGAGATGTTGACTCTCATATCGGTTTAATGATCAAAAAGAACCAGTAAAGCGATTCCCACTGCGCCAAATATCGATTAACTGTTGAGGTATGTTTGTGAGGCGATCGAGTGTGAACTGTCCTTTATAAGTCCACACACACTTACATAGTTCACCAATCAAAGAATAGGAAAGAGTAAACAAACATTCGGGTTTTGTTTGATTTGATTTGGACTCTTTGAAGTTTTTCACCCAAGGTCGTGAAGGTCGTCACTACTGCTACGTATAAATCACAGCAATGTAATGTGATATGCAAAGTAAGAAGTATCAGGATATTTATTCTGTATTTTCGCTTATAGTTAAATAACTGGAAATGTTTATTTTGGTCATTACACTACAGTACCTAAGCTACTGTTGTCCAAACACAATGTCGTCATAAAATGGACCTGACACGAACTCAACATGACGTCTACGTCTCTTGCACGTCCGACCCACGTGTTATCAACGTCCTAACCACGGCTCAAATACATGCCATTCTCACATGTCGCAATATGGCACAGTACAGTATTATACGTATAAAAGACGTCACGTTTTTATGAAAATTGTATGCAAAGAACAAACTTCTTTACCAGAGAAGCACTCGTAGTTCCAACCCCGTACATTACGCCTTAAAATCCTTACTCTCCTAGTTCACTTTTTAGATAAAAATGGACTTTCAAATACTGATAATTCTCCCTTACCCCTTCGCCCAGCCATTACAGCTTACCAGCTTGCATCGTAATCTAATGCGGCGCGGTTCCACTGAAAGCCACAGGGGTGCTATCGGTACCTGTAAGATGTAATCGTGGCGACCTACTAAACGAAATATAATTACTAACCTCATTATTCAAGTTTTACTATACGCGCTTGTTTATTATAGGCACAAACATAAAATAATGGTTTCATTACTTGTTTGTGGTAAAAAAAATTGGAGTTAGAAGTCTAATTATAAAGCAATTAGGTCATAAAAGGGTCTAAAATAATATTAATTTTGTTAATAAAGACTGTTTTCTCAGCCCACATCATACGACATCTGGAAGTTCCATCTGTTTCGCTGTTCTAACAAGTTTTGTGCTACCTCGACAATTTTGTACTCGAAATTCTGGACATGCAATCTGTCCACCGGGCTGTAGATCTAATTCGTAGTTGCTGAACCGAGTGAGGCTGCCACTCCGTATCTTGGTTCCCGACCACATAACGTCTTCCTGACGTGTCAAGTTTCCTTATCACTCTACCTTGAGCGTCGTCATTTACCTACTGAAATAGAAAACGACATTCCAAAAACAAATCAGTAATAAACGGGAAAAGAAACGCGTTAACATTCATAATAACATCAAAGCACGGTGTAAATTATATTGCAACTGGTTGCAGCATAATTGTTGTCAACAAAAACTGTAGTTTCATTCAATTCAACGCAATTAAAACAGTAATGAAATACTCCCGAGCCTCGGTACACGGTGCAATTCAATTATTAGGATGAAAATATTACTCGTCGTAATATTGTCAGCAAGTTTTTTCGTGATTAGAGCAAGGACTTATTGCAGTTTACAGATCTCAAGAAACCTCGAAGTTCTAAAGCTAAAGAAACGAAACCTTTCAATTAATATCTGCTATAAGTTGATTACACGCAATTTAATAGAATGCTTGGTAAAACTTTCAAAGTACTACTTCTTCTTGGTTGCGTACTACATTACTGAAGGTCTTTGCCAACACTCTTAAAGTTATACGAGCTCTAATTAATTATTAAGAAACTACGAAGCTGCATTTACTACTACTAATTAATAAGGACGCTCCAGTCCTACACGTGTAGTTGACTATAGGTAACAACTACCTACGCATGTATTTATTATATTTTAATTTCGTCGACTTTTATATGAGAAGCGAGAAAAACACTGGTGAGCTATCGTGCTGCAAACGACAGATTAATTTGTCGGTGACCGAGTTTAAGCGTTGGAGGGCAACAGGTCTACTTACTAAAGAAACTCAACGTTTAGCTCGCTTACATATGAAAAGCCTTACTTTCCCACAGAAAAATCAGAACAAACGAAATACAAAACAAGGATAAGAAATTGAAGAACGATGTAAGGCTGCTGCCAAATAAGACGCACAGCCGCACTTTCATTTTGTCTGTAATTACATGATTTACATAATAGGACCGTCACACGAAACAAAATGTCTAATTTATACGCACGTGAAACAGAGCCTTTTAGCCAAAAAAATGCTTTGTTTGACACGATCAAATGTCAAACACAGTTCGCATGACGCCATACAAATTATTTCACACGTACGCACGTACAAAGCAATCAAAATGTACATTAAACGTTAATTAAGGGGGTAGGAATTGTAGAATAATTTTTGCTGATTGTAATCAGGAATTTTCGCAACCCTGGCTAATTGGAGATGGAAAAGGTTTTTTTTTGGAAATTAATAAGAAGTTTTAATTGGTTTAATTAGGGTTTTCGTTACGCTGGAAAATCGCCAAAATATTCTCTTCCACAATTTAATAACGCCCGCCTTTTTACTTAAAAAGGTCTACTTTAAATCAACTTCTTTTATCATGAACAGTGATAAAATCCGTATCAAAGGACCAATTCCTTGGACGCCCAATGAACAAATTACCAGAAGTTAATAAAGTTAATAGTAGTGTGTTAGTAACAGCTCTATTGGTCAGCAAAGTTTGTAGTTCAATTACAAAGCGTAAATGTTGGGAACTATTAAATTGCATTAAACTTTGGAACTCTGCCTGAAAGCAGCTGAAAATGAGACTGGTCTTTGAAATCGTTTACCGGATGCGAAGGGTAGGCGCAATAAGTAATAGGCAGCCATTATCGCTGATAGCCTCTTTCCCGCCAAGTTGTTGAGTAAAAGCTCGCTCTATTTTAGATCGATTTTATAACATCTTGAATTAGTAGGGAATAGGTATCTAATCTTATCCAAATGGGAAAGTCGTTTTAGGTAATAAGTTCCCTGAGGGAAGTAAAAAGTTTGGTTTTACCGTCACTTACCTACCTTCATAGTTGGGGACACCAAAATCAGTCCTTACACATCGGTGCACTTAGAAAAGGCTTACAAAATGAATAAAGTGTCATTGTGTCAAGCAATTTATCTAATTCAGATAAAGTTTAATTTTCATCGTTGTTCTGACAATTTGGAACAGTGGGTTCGTCCCGATATTTTGTACACATAACTTTTCCCACAAGGTAAACCGATGACCTTGACAGACCAGCACCCTAATTGCGTAACACACGATCATTCGGAATCGGTTTCATTTTGACAGATCAACAACATTCATTGCGTTATTTACGCGTTGAGCAGATAAATTTTTCGAACTTATGAAGCAATGGATTAGCAATTTGCTTCAAAATGATTCAGATTCCGATTGATCGTGTGTTACGCAATTAGGGTGCCGGTCGAAGAGGCGGTGCTTGGGGCATATGTCCAGCAGTAGACATCTTTCAGCTGAAATAATGATGATGATAAGTGTTTCTTCCTTACTTTCCAATACCATAGCGAAACACGTATAGTTGCGACAAAATTAATTGCCAGTTAATAGGACATCGTCTCAATCGGTTCGAGTGTACGATTGGTATCCGAGTCACGTCAGCCATAGGGGCAGGTTGGCCGTATCGATTCGCACAGACCGCACCGATTGCCTCTCATGTCAAATGGAAACTACAAACTACGCGCCGGTTTACGGTTTTACGGTTGGCTGTTTTGATTAAGTTCGGTGGAGAGGTTTAAATCAATTGTTTGGAATTAGCAATTCGGAACGTAGTGTGTTGTTGACCGGGTTTCAATTTGAAATTTGATGGAACTTTAAATTGTGTTCGGCCAAAAAAGGGCTGCAAAAAGTAGACCTATTCAAACTACAAAATAAAAGCAGTGGTGGGCCAGCGGTAACGGGCCCGACATACGAGTTGTAGTCCGTGGGTTCGAACTCAGGCAGGCGCTTTACTTTGTGTAAATAATTAATCACCACTGCTCTCAAAATGGTGAAGAAAAACATTGTGACGAAACCGGCATGTCCTAGAACCAAAAAATTGAAGATATGTGACATCTGCCATCCCGCACTGGGCCCGCGTAGTAGATTATAGTTCACTTCCTCTTAAGATAAGATAAGATGGATGGATTTTTATTATCTGCAATAAATAAATTGAATCGAATTGAATAACATTTATTCGTCAAAAAACATGTGTAGGTTTTACAATGAGATGGAAAAAGAGAAAAAGAAGTCTCAACATGTTTTGCCTAGAAAGGCGTACAAATACAATCGAAAAAATTATTCGTATTAAAAAGAAGTAGACAATATTGACAAATTCATAACAAGCGATACAATTGATAGTTAAATAGAGTTGTTAAAATACAGATAAATCGTTAATGTTCAATAGCAAATATGTTAAAAAGTAAAATTACAATAAGCATTTAAAAAAATGACAAGAGTGTTAATAATGTCAGAATGTCCTCTTGAAGAGGGAGTGGACCTGTGTTAGCCAGCAGTAATTTTCTAACATTAAAACAGCAATAGACGGCCCACAAAAGAGCCCATCATTCATCGCTTAGGCGCGAACATATACTTAGAACCCATACCTAATACTTACCTGGCATAGGGGATACCGTGATCACTAAGGCGGTTCCCCCAGGGCGAGGCCTTCCCATTGCACTGCGGTTGGGTTGACCCCTGCGATTATCCCTAATGTGGATAACTCGGATGCGTAATTTTTGATAGTGCGGACTGCGTACGCGCCGTCCCCTCATTTTGCCGCCGGGGCTGCGGGTTGTTCGAAAGAGATACCGTGGCCCCTGGCACAGGCAACTGAAGGAACACGGGTGGGTTTTAGTCAGTAAAAGTCTGACACTCCCTTCTGCTCCGCCCAGAGCGGGAGGAGTCATTTGATGATTTCCCATCCAGAAAAAAAAAAAAAAAAACCCATTCCTACCTACGAATATGAACGAAACGAACGGTAATTGCTGTACGACGTTGTTCTACTACATGCCGTTTGTTGCCATTAAACCAATAGCTCATGACATGACGCATAGCTATCGTTCAAAAGCAAGAAAGCGTGGCAAGGGTACAGACGGCAGCACATCAAGCTACTACAATCTTTCAAATTTCTTTAATAGATTTTCAACTTTATCGCTAATACATTAAGGTTCAAGGTTTATTGGCAAAATTTTACAGTTTCGGATAGCTTGATTTGCTAGCGTCTATACTTATTACCAAATATCTGCGGTTCAAAATCAAAATATTTTATTTCACATAAGCCTGAAACGTCAGATTGAAAAAAAACTTCATTGAAAAAAAAGCAATGAGGAAAACGTTACTCAGATAAATGCTATTTCTTTTTTTTTTTCTCATTCAATATGAACACGTTCAGTACAAAATTAGTAAAGGCTTTACAAAATTCGCACACACAATACATTCTGAGCAAGCAATTAACAGCTCCACAAAATTCTTAGAGGCCCTATACAAATTCAATTTAGTTTCGTTTATCGCTTTCAGTATAATTTCGTTCTAAGTGTAGCCGTGAAACGAAGTTTAGGAGCCCAAACAGAAACATAAAGAAGTACCTATATAGACCGTTTTACTGTTTGTTTTATAGTTCTGCCTAAATTCGGTTCATGAGTGTCCATTAAACCGAGTTGGGCAAAATTGGTCTCTCGAAGCTTTTCAATAAAGAACACTTCAATGTCTATTAATTTTTGTCATGAACCACAATTTATGGAAGAGAAATTCGATTTCGTGTGAAAAATACGATTATGATTATCGTTAAAAAATATTGGGAAACAAATTGCGGTTATTTTCTTACTGGAATGGTATTTTGTCCGATAATGGAACGCCGTCGTGGAAGAGAAGAACATGGCTTTACGTTACACTAGCATTAAGCGTAATACTTACGTAATGACGTATTACGCCATTACGCCATTAAAAAGACTGGAAAGATCATGATGTAATGCAATGGCATTACATCATGATCTGTCCAGGCTTTTATCGCCTCTGTTGGGGTCGGCTTTTCATCTAACCGGATGCTGCTAAATACCTGTATTTTTCATGGAGCGACTTCCTATCTCACCTCCACAACCCAGATACTGGGTAGCATGATACCCCTTGGTAAGACTGTTATATACGCCATTGTATATAAATAACGTAATCCTGAGTTGTAAACAGTAAGTAATCATTACAGCTCAAGTATTTCGTAAATATTTTTCCTTTCGCAAATATCTTGCTTTTCATTTTTCCTCAAACTGAATACATTGAGAAATGGCGTTGGAAATTTTAATAATAAAGGTGGGAACGAGCAACAAAATACTTCATTTTTTACTTCAACATTACTGATATTATTATTTTATATAAGATTTTAACGCAATTTTGCTGTGTTGAAAATGTTTAATAGCATCGCAGGTCACATTTAAAAGTAATTTTACACCCGAGCTCCAAAATTTTAGTTTGGCTTGGCTTAAAGGGCCTGCCTAATTTCTTTGAAACTCAATTCCAAATCAATCTGTTCTAAGTGAAAATCTAAGGACTATCAGAACCTTTTTCGGTAGTCTTTTCGAAAGTTTTAAGTCTGTTAATCTTATTTACCAAGGCAGCCAATCCAACAACAGAAAAAATTAGAAGAAGAAAAGAGAGGTTTTTAGCGTCGCAGAAAATAATATAACACAAATCACTCGGAAGAAATTGAATTATTATTATATTTTACATATCTCGAGACCATGGGGTCCCGGTCCTATGAAAAGCATACGAGGGATCGAAGCCAACTCGCAGAAGCCCCTTAGACAATTTTAATGAAATGCAGCACCAACCGACGGTTATCTCTGTATGCACTGTCCAAGTGCACCTAATGTGCAACAACCGAATGGCAAAAAAAAGGACTATGGGCTTAAAGTGGACTGGTTACCAAGGACTATGGAAAAACTACGGCCCCTGCCTGACTGAATATTTTATATTATTATAGTTAGAAATGGTATTACTTGACCTCATACAAACCTATGGCAAAAATCATATCATTTAATGCGAATATAGCAGGTAAATGGCCTGTATACTTATCTCCTTTGCCCGCGGTACCTTGGAACAATCGCAAAGAAATCTCGTTCGACCTAATTTTACGCCTGTCCGTCAAGTGTCACGAAGGTAAGTAAGATACGCAACTGATATTACTATTTATTATCCACGTGTTCGTTTACTGAGGAACACTTTTTGGTTATCATATTTTTTCGCATTCGATCCTCCCGATTTACTTTCTACTAAGTTATAAATTGAAAGTGACATGAAAAATAAGTGCTTAGCTCCGCGCTGTCGTAAAACCGTGATGGAAAAAGTCGCGAAACATGAGAAGGTGAATCAGACATTAGGAATGTATAAGTAGATCTAATGGATGTTACATAGATGACACATTCTAGGAAAAAGTCAAATCTTGGTATGCTTCGTTGGTCTAGCAGTCGCAAGCACGAATGCTGAGCCTGTCCTGGGTTCGATTCGCAGGTCAGGCAAAGTATCATCGGGAATAGCAGCCCAGAATCAAGATTTATACCCAGTTGATGGCATTAGGCTAGCCCTCTATTACTTGGGACTTAAACATAACTGGCGAAAGTGGGTTTTCTTCTGCCGTATCCTTCGGGGAATACAGCGTGATGTGTCACCAACATAACAAAAAACTATTTATGCCTCTATTATCATCACCATTGAAAAAGCATTTTCAATTTACAAATAAAAATTAAAAAGCACTTCACTCACTAAAAGAAACACATTGATAAATTACCATGATTTGTTGTAGATGCCTATCGTTGGTATGAACTCGAAACAGCTGTTGATTCAACCCTATACCGCCACAGAGCTTGCATGATCACCAGCAATTACTTCTACATGAGTCGCACAACCCCATTTCGAAATACCACTAGGTTCAGAGGTAGTAAACATTGCATTTGAATTTTAGCATTAGAATAATCGAACCGTTGCGTATCACAGGACCAGAAAATGCGATCCATTGTCGCTATTATTCGTATGACGTTTTGATGAATGGTGAAACTGCTCTCGATAGTTCTATGTGATAGGGGTTCGGAAACCGTTACCTATGTGTTTGCTGCATATGATTAACACGCTATATTCAGTAACGTGTTACTACGGCATACAGTAGGCGCGGTTTGTTGGCGGCGTTTCTAAAGCAAATTGGTAAATAAATTATTCCGATACTTAAAAATTATTGCCTAGCGTAATTTCAACTGATTTCAAACACGGCAAATAGTAAAATACGCCTACGCAAGTAAGAAAAGTAGTTCAACTAGACGGTGTAGGCTGTAAGCATAAGTTTAATGCCATTTTTTTATTTAATAAAATGTCGTTCATTTGAGTGTGCCGCGCCGTAATTTGTACAGTTCCAAGTACTTAAGCTTTAAACTCGGACGGCGAAGACGGTCTTTTATTCGTCTCATTTTCTGCCATTTCGACCCCATTTCAAGTCCGTTTAGTTTTTTATTACGAGACGAAGATGATTCTACTTATCTCGTATATTGTTCCTCGACTAACAATACGTGTAGGTATTGTAGTAATATTTGTTTGTGTCAGTCCCCTTTTCACTTCGTGTTATGACAGAGGCATGTCTGTCTGTGACAGTCTTTAGTCTTATATTTTGTAGCTTTCTCATTTTATATTAGATATTTGAACACAAAGAAACAAAGGAAGCTAAAATAAAGGACATAGCAACATGTTTATTTGCTAGCATTGTGTATAAATTGTAAAAATGTAGATGAAATCGTGGACTTTTTATTTTTTGCGGTAGACCGGACTAGTAAGCTATCCTCGTATTACCCGAACACTATGATCGTTTGCGAAATTCCAAACCTTTTTTAAATCGGAATAAAAACCTTTAGTAAAACCGAATTCGAAAAGCGCCCGGGCACCAACAAGTTGAGGATTTTCACGTCACGATGTTCGGGGGTCAAAATAACATGTCCGTGAGCTAGAATGCAACACGTGAGTCTTGCTTTTCTAACAATTTTCGAACGACATCGTTATTTACGCAAGGTATTTCAACGTCGAGGTTGACAATTATTTTTTATAGTACAACATTTGCAGAACTTCCGTCTTCGATTTTAAACAGAAAAATTTACTTTAAGTAGGTACATTCTTATGTTCTGAATCCTGGCCCGAGTTCTAGCTACCTACGGGTATCGATAAAATCCATATTAGAAATTAACTTATTCTGAAACGCCTCCGGAAATACTTACAATTCTATTTAACTCATATCAATCGTTAATTATTCAATAATTTTATTTTTACTGTCAAAAATAAGTAGCTGAAATTAAAAATAAATATATATTGTTCCGTAGGCTTACCTAAAAATGTTAAACTTAATAGGCACAGACGTAAGCCAAGCTAACTTTTATGAAGATCTAGCTAACATTATTAATTAATTACATCCACGCATGCGAAACTACAAAAAAAAAACTGCTACATTAACCACATTAGTACAGAGTTCTAAAAACTGAATTACGCTTCACATTTCAGCTCACGCCATACACACGTTGCAGCCATGCAAAATCCACTTACACAAAACTGTTTTTTTAAATGCCCAGTAAAGTTATAATTGCCTTTTAACCCCTATGTGAACTATGCAGTCTGCGCTGTGCTCTGTGCAGAGTGCAAATCGGTTTACATTTTTATACTACCGAAAGTTTTCCAACTGTTTCGGAGTAGATTAAGGAATATGAGGTGTGTGTAGTTAGTTTGTTTTAAATACTTAAGCTTCTACATGAATTTTCGTCTTAAAGTTTTTCTTAGAGTTTCTCTTGCATGCTTACTGGGACTACATATTTTAGTTTTTGGTTTTTATTAAATCCGTGGTACAGGTTTACCATCTAGTTCGTATGCAGATAGTCCCAAACTTTGTATATTACAAACTTTAAGATATTATTTTGTGTATAGGTATTGTCATTATTCAATTTTGTACTACGTGTTCTTATTTTGGTGAATAAAATTATTTAATAACACCCACCAACCCGCACTGGGCCCGTGTGGTGGATTGGCCCACTCACTCTAACAGAGATGAGGCCTGTGTCCCAGCAGTGGGAGCATTTTAGACTGATTATGATTATTTATTTAAAGATTTTTCGCATCTGTGGTTCTTTGTCTTACAATACCCTAAAAATGTCACTGCAATGACACAGACACATGAATATTATTCTACAATATTTATGAATACTTAAAATAAATAATTACTAATTATATTCACGAACACGTTCAAATTCAGTTTATTTATATCAGGAATGTTCCCCCCGGGACATGTAGGTGGTGGATGGCATTTGTGTTAGGTATGTCATATGATTTATTTTTAATGTTTATAAAGCTGGTGAGTGTGGGATTAAAAATCAGGTTCACAAAAGGCGGAATAGCTTTGATATCTGAAAATCAGGGACTGAATTTGTGAAAATAATAAACAATCTCTAAGTGTCTTTGATAAAGGTTATCGAAACTCAGGTAAAATATTTGTATAAAGGTTTCCACTTTGTATACTTTATTTTAGGTAAGCTTAGCCCGGTATATTTTGTAGATAGATCAACAATATTTTGAAATTCAAACAAAGAACTATTATTGCCCAAGGGCCTATTTCACGGGTAGCGGGATCGTCCGAAAGGGTTACCGCTGCCCTGGAACATAAAGGGCTAAGGAAGGAACACGGGTGGGTTTTAGTCAGTAAGAGTCTGACACTCCCTTCCACTCCACCCAGAGCGGGAGGGGTCATTTAATGATTTCCTATCCTCAAAAAAAAAAAGGGGCCTATTTCACTGCTTCACAGAACGTTTATGTCCAAACAAATAAGCATGCATAGCTTGCCCTTGCCAGTTTCCGAGTGACAAATCACAGTTGAGGACAGAGGACAACTTGTAAGTCCGGGGCCCTTTGTACTATGAAAGGGCTTTAAATAAATACAGGTACTTGTTAAATATTGTCGGGTGCTCAGTTTGAACTATTGACAGGTCATCATTTCACAAGCGTTAGAGTATTTTTATCTTTTGCCCGGGGCTTCGCCACAGTGATTTGGTATGCGTATATTAGTATATACGCATACCAAATCACTCTGGCGAAGCCCAGTGGTCGTGGAAGTACTAGTGTACTACCACGGCATTTCCATACAACGTGGCAATTCTGCCAGTCTCTTGGGTACATGAATGGTCGACAGCGATGCGGAGGAATATTTCGACGCCATATTTAAGTTTGGTAATGGTTTTAGTTAGTATTTTATATTTTTATTTTAACAGTTTATTTAGTATTCGAAGTTTGTCCATTTAATAAACAAAGAAAGTATTACCGTGATAAAAAAACATCCTATGCCCTAACCCAGATCATGGCCATGTGCTAAACATCGAACAATCTGTTCAACCGTGACGAAAATCGTAATTTTTTCAAAGCTGCTAGGGATCGGTGCAATCAGATGATACGCAACGCTAAACGCCGTCATATTCTCGAGAACATATTTCTTCTTCACCTGCGATATCTGGAAGTTCCTTGGTACTCTTGGTATCGGCAGACCACGGCATATGGATTTTTCTAATACAATAGGCCTTGATGATATCAACTGTCACTTTACAACCACTTGTCATTTGGATTCCCAAATGTTGTTCCAGACGGTTGATTTCATTACTGGCCTAGTGAGTCCCATCACAGAACCATTTCACTTCTCTCCGGTGACCTTGGACGAAATTAAAAAGATCACCCTGTCCGTAAAATCCCAGGCTGTGGACTATGATGGCATCAGTCATGGCATGGTCGTTTGGATCCTTCATAGCCTTCTCCCTCCGATTACCCACATCATTAACTTTTCTCTTGATTCCGGACAATTCCCATCCCTGTGGCGTATGGCCTATGTCCGCCCACTCCCTAAAATTTCAAATCCCTCCCTACCCAGTCATTTTCGACCCATTTCCATTTTCTGCCATTCCTGTCTAAAGTGCTCGAGGCCTGCGTGCACAAGCAGTTTACGGGGTTTGTTCATCGGAACAACTTCGTTAGCTCCTTTCAGTCTGGGTTCAGACCTGGGCACAGTACAGCCTCCGCTCTCCTTAAAGTGACTGGTGACGTTAGAGAGAATCGAGGATACTAAAATTACCGTTTTAGTATTAATTGATTTCTCCAATACAATGCCTTTAACGCCGTCAGCCACGATATTCTCCTTTCTATCCTCTCTCACCTTATGGTTTCGTCGGAGGCCCTGGAATGGTTCTCTTCTTATCTTCGGGGACGTCAGCAGTCGGTTCACGTTAATGAGAGGTCATCGAGTTGGCGTGAGCTGGATGCTGGTGTTCCACAAGGCAGTATTCTTTCTCCATTATTATTCTCCGTCTTCATTAATTTTATAACTCACTGTCTTCGGTGTTCGTATCATCTATATGCTGATGATCTTCAATTATATACAGCTGAGCGGGTAGAAGGTTTGCCGAACACTATAGCAGATGTAAACCGAGGCTTAGATGCTATCAAAAAGTGGTCTGATAGTTTCGGGATGTCAGAAACCCCTCGAAGTGTCAGGCAATTGTAATTGGAAGCTCACGCAGGTTGGGTAGGGTGACGCTTAGCTCTCTTCCACCTCTTATTTTCTATGGTACCATCATACTCATTACACCTACTGGGAAAGATCTCGGTTTGCATCTTGACTCAACGCTTAGTTGGCAACAGCAGGTTTCTAGTGTTAGTCAAAGGGTCAAGGGTACTCTGTGATCCCTGTATCGTTTGAGAAACTTTTTGCCCGCTAAGACGAAGACCATGCTTGTGCGAACTTTGATTTTTCCTATAATCGACTATGGTGACGTGTGCTACTTTGACTTGAATGCGGTTTTGCTGGATAAGCTCGACAGATTACTCAACAATAGTATCCGGTTCATATTCAAACTCAAGAAATATGACCATGTGTCGAGCTATAGGTCTGAGCTCAAATGGATGTCCATTCGCCAAAGAAGAAGTTTACACGCTTTGACCACGCTTTTCTCCCTTCTCAACTCTGCCACTCCTCCTTCTTATCTCGTATCTCACTTCCAATAACTATGTTCTTCACACGCTAAGAATATGCGTTCTTCTAACAATCTTCTCTTACTCTGTCGTTCTCATACGTCTGACTTTGTTCATTATTCTTTTCATATGCAGTCCATTCTTCTTTGGATGGCGCTTCCTCTTGATATCAGGACGGCCACCAGTATGCATTTAAGCGGAAATTGCGTTATTTAAAAAAATAACGTAGAGTCATCTCAACACTTCTCTCCCTTGTTTTTGTATATATATAATATAATATATTATATTATATATATATATATATATATATATATTATAGTAATAGTATGTATGTGTATATAATCTATTTACCTATTTTTTTTTACCTAGTTTTAAGAGTTTTTTTTTATCACTGTCTCTCTCAACCAAAGCACCTGCCATCTAATCTCTTCACCACCCTTGGTTGACTAGTAGAGAATGCCTAAGGCATTAAGTCCGCCTTTGTACCTTTTTGTGCGAAAAGTTTAAATAAATAAACCGTACCAGAGTGTTACTTTCGCATTCATAATATTAGTATGGATTTAAGTTTTCTTATTTAAAACTTTTCTTATTTCCAGCGACATAAAAGTAGACTTTCTCGTATATTTTCACATGATAAAGTGTGTGAGTAATATAACAGGGTTAGTGTTTTAGCCTGAATATCCTTTTCAAGTCGCTCTACAGTTTCTAAGCGGCTTAGTAAACCTACTGACTAAAGTAAAAAGCTTCGGGAACTAGGATTTATATGAAGTATTCCTACTTTTAATGTGTAGCACTACTTATAAAGGTTCTTGAGAACAGCTATAGAAAAAACCCCAAGTGAAAGCGAATTTAAATCACAGGCGGGCGATGCTATGCGACGCGGTGGGTTGGGAGAACAAGAAACTTCAGGCGGGCGAAGTCGCGAGCAGAAGGTCGTATTTTATACGATTTAAATGCATCATGAACTCACTCAATTGTTTTAGCTTAGCCGCTGTGGCAATCGCAATCAGCTAAGAGACACCTCTCATTATTCAGTCCTACAGCACTACCTATAGGTACCAGTACTGCTCATTAAATTAAAATCGCTTTTAATCAAAAAAATCCTACAGGCCCAACAGAAAAATAATACGGAAAGTTTTTTCATTATTCCTTCAAACTGTTACCATAAAGAAATTCTTGCAGTCATCAGCCCGACACGGAACCCACTAAGTACTAATTAAAAAGACATGGCGGCCATTCATCTCTATTTTACATTTTACTTTCTCTCACATTTCACAACGACGTGAAAGGGTTGAGTTACAAAATCCTGTTATGTATGAGATTAAAAGGGGTAAAGCCATACAAAATCCGGGTGATGTGAGCGGACATTGTGTAAAGTGTGCTGCCAATGCTAATTAACTTATGTTTGTGCTGCGTTCAACATGTTGCTTCGTTAACGCTCTTATGTTTGTGCTGCGTTCAACATGTTGCTTCGTTAACGCTCTTATGTTTGTGCTGCGTTCAACATGTTGCTTCGTTAACGCTCTTATGTTTGTGCTGCGTTCAACATGTTGCTTCGTTAACGCTCTTATGTTTGTGCTGCGTTCAACATGTTGCTTCGTTAACGCTCTTATGTTTGTGCTGCGTTCAACATGTTGCTTCGTTAACGCTCTTATGTTTGTGCTGCGTTCAACATGTTGCTTCGTTAACGCTTTTTTTTTTTTTTTTTTTTTTTTTTCAGGATGGGAAATCATCAAATGACTCCTCCCGCTCTGGGTGGAGCAGAAGGGTGTGTCAGACTCTTACTGACTAAAACCAACCCGTGTTCCTTCCTTAGCCCTTTTCGTTAACGCTCTTATGGGGAAAGCGGATTGATTTGACTGACACCAACACAACACTGGGCGTCAAAGGAAAGTAACAAAAAGGTTTTTCATTTATTTGTTTCAGTATGTCGATAACGACATTATTGAATATAGATTTTCTGCTTTATACTGGAAAAGTATAAGTATCCAACTAGTAAATGTAAATGAATGACGATGAAAATGAAGAGCACTCGTAGCCCAGTGGTACCGGCCCCAACTTACGAATCTTGGGTTCGAAACCAGGCAGGCGCTTTACTTTGTTTGTTTAATTTCATCACCACTACTCTCAAAATGGTGAACGAAAACATTGGGACGAAACCGGCATGTCCTAGAACCAAAAATTCGGAGTCATATGATATGGGATTCTGCCGTTTTGCCAAAATTATTTTTGACAAAATTTCATTATCCAAACAAATTTTAGCAACCTTTTTTATACTGAATGATTTTAGTACGCACATTTTCATTTGGTCAAATTTTTACTAGGCGGAATATTACTAAGGAATGTCTTTACTTTAACTAATGTCTTTAGGGCATTTGGTCTTTAGTCAAATGATTCAGCAAACAATCCTTAGACAATAAACATTTAGTCAAATGATTTGTTATGAAAAAAAATATAAAGACAAAAATAAGATTTTTTGGGAATTATATAATTATAAAATGCACTTTTATTTGATGTCATTTGCGTACTTTTTTTGTAAGTTGATGTGCTTGCATTTGTCTGAAACAAGTCAAATTTATATTTACGAATGACGAACGAAAAACGAACTGTAGGTTAGGTTAGGTTAGAACTGTGACCACACAATGTCAGAAACATATTTTTTAATGAAAAACCAAACCAACAAAACACATTGTAATTTAATTTGTATATTTTGTGCAACTGACATAAAGATCTTTGGTAATTGACTGAATAGAAATGGTAAATTGAAAACTGACGATACTAAATATTTGGCTTATTTTATTTTGCGTAAAATATGTTATACCAACTGAAATATTTGACTACATTGAAATTGATAAAAGTACTAGTTGGTAAGCAAGTTATTGTTTAAACTTTCACTTGCCAAATATTAGGTTTGCGTTACAATTATTTGTGAAGAGTTTATTTGCTATGTAATAATTTGGCAAATGAAATTATACGGAAAATTGTTTGGGAAGTGATAATTTTTTTTTTTTTTATTAAACAAGGGTCACATTGACCCAATGAAACCAGACAAATGCGAAAGTGCTCATCAAGATGTGTCGTATTACCCACTAACTGGGTTGAGTAGGCAGTCGCTCCATGTTAAATACTGGTATTCAGTTGCATCCGGTTAGACTGGAAGCCGACCCCGACATAGTTGGGAAAAAGACTTGGCAGATGATGATTATGGATAGCACCGTATAGGTACTTCTGTCTGCTTATAAAAGCTGTGATCTGATCCCACATGTCCGTGATGGCCCTGTAGACTGGTTGTTAGTAAACAAAATATATCATTGGGACTCCTATGATTAGTATAGAATGTTTACGGGCTGATATTATGATGATGATGCATAACCACGTGTGTTATTCGATCACGTAATACACAAGTGCTTATCGACACCATCGTGAATTCGTGACGTGTCGAAGGGTCAGTTTACCCTTCAAAATTAAATTAAATTTTTGTAATGTTGCTCAGGCGACGGCCGCACGTCTAGTTGAGGCATAACAATAGTATGAAAAAGTAGTGTAAATAGTAGTGTAAAAGTAGTGTGTAGTGTAGTGTGTAAATTATTAGATTTTCATAACCATAATCAACCTATAATGTTCCCAGTGCAGGGACACAGGCATCCTCTCTGCGAGAGGGGATAAATCATATGGGGTCTCCATATGATATATCCCAACCCGCACTGGGCCCGCGTGGCAGATTATAGCCCACTCCCTCTCGAAGAGAGGAGGCCTGTGTCCCTACACTGGGAACATCCATTACCAAGCAACTATGTAAGTTGTTGTTTTGTTCCAGTTTTCTAACCGGAAATCCGGTGTTATTCCTACATTGTATCTATTTTCTCTTTGTAGGTATAATTATGTATGTATTTGCATAATGATTATGCATGCTTGGGGGCTTTGAAACTTGTGGTTATCTATAGCAGAATTGGATTATACTGATTAAGTAACTAGAACCATGGTTTAGGAAATAAAAAAAAAACGGAGGAGGTTCTCAAGTCGACGCGTATTTTTTTTTTTGTTTGATGTATGACCACGCATAACTTTTTGCAGAGTTGTCCGATTTTGATCATTCTTTTTTTATTGGAAAGGGTATACCCCAAAATTAGTTCCATATAAATTTCGAAAAAAAAATCCAACCTTAAGTGTGGGAAAATAGGGGTGATTTATTGTTCGGTCACAGATTTGAATGCTGAGTTGTGTATTATTACTCTACTCAGTGCCACATATGCCTGCCCTTTGGCAAACAATTAGTAGATTATAGCTACAAAAAATTATAAAATAAAAACTTGCCTTAAATTAAAACGGCGCCGACTCAAAATTATTTAGGTATACTAACATTAGTTTAAGAACTTAGTTATTAAGGTTAAATAAAAAAGGTTTATTGTTTTTTGCTTTTCAGTTTTTTCGGCGGTTTAATTTTTTTGTTAAAAAGTTTTTATTTTAGAGCAATTTGGAAAAGCTTGCATCCCTGCCAGTTTAGCTCTAGGTGTACACTCCACAGACATTTTTGTGTTAGTCCTTATGTAAAAGCCCGAAATATTTCTATAAGTTTTTAACATTCAGTAATTTTTTTTGTTAGACATGCACTTTAAAGATACGATAAGCGATACAATCTTTATCCTAATAATCACACTAATATTATAAAGACGAAAGTTTGTGAGTGAGTGTGTTTGTGTGTATGTTTGTTACTTTTTCACGCTCAAACGGCTGGACCAATTTTGATGAAATTTGGTATAGACGTAGCTGACACCCTGGATTAACACATAGGATGTTTTATTCCGATATTCCCACGGTATCGAAACTTACGCGGGTCAAACCGCGGGGCGCAGCTAGTAATATCATAAATGCGAAAGTGAGTTTATTTGTTACGCTTTCACGCTAAACGGCTGAACGGATTTGGATGAAATTGAGCACACAGATAGAGCATGACGTGGGTAGGGTCATAGGTCACATACTTTTCATCCTGGAACGCAGACAAGTTGCGTGCAATAGCTAGTTAATATAATATATATAAAGCAAAGAAAGGTCCAATAATACAAGAGAACACAATAATTACTACGCAGCTTCACACAAAATTTCACATTCTGCATGCACAATTCGCATATTCGGGGCAGGCCCCCTGTGGTTAATCAAAGAGCAGCAACAGTCATTGACTGCAATCTCTGCACATTTGAGTGGTTCCACAAACCGGGTCACGTGATACAAAGAAGCATTGAATCTCCAGTATTGTATTAGAAGTTATTACAATACTAGTATCGGCGATCACGAACCAGCAAACAGCGGCGAAGTCTCATTAAAATTGTATTCTAAAAGCAAACGACGCTAACACGGTACAGTTTGTATTACTCGTATATCGATAGAACAAACAGACAGATAGATGGTTCGAGTGCGAACTAATTTTGTTTGTTTCGAATAGTGATCAGAAATTACGTTTTGTTGTTTCCAGTCTTGATCGTGGACAGTTGTATGAACGGTTCTGTCTATATCGACACTTGTGTTATAACGCCCTGCGCTCACAATTTGTCAGTGAAATGTTGCTTTGGCGCTAAAGCAACATCGGAAAAGGCACCTTTAGCTTTCTATAGACTTGAATGCAAGGTGCCTTAAGTCCCCTCATGTCTGAGTGTACTTGTGTGAACACTTGTTACATAAAGACGCGTGCAGCTTGGTACCATTTTACATACTCATTCTTTTATTTGTTCGTGCCTCAGAAAGCACGTTAAGGTGTTGGTCCCAGCTGTCATTCGTAGATATTTGACCGATCGTTACGGGTAGTCAGAAGCCCGAAAAGTCTGACAACCAGTCTTACCGAGGGGTATCGGGTAGGTAACTGCGTTGTGGAGCTGATAGGCAGTGGCTCATATATTGGTATTTAACTGCATTCGGTCAGATAGAAAGCCGACTTCAAAATATTTGGGAAAGGCTATGTAGATTGATTGACTCCTTTATTAATTTACTAGCTGCGCCCCGCGGTTTCACCCGCATAAGTTTCGATCCCGTGGGAATATCGGGATAAAAAGTAGCCTATGTTTTAATCCTAGTTATAAACTATCTGTGTTCCAAATTTCATCCAAATCCGTGCAGTAGTTTTTGCGTGAAAGAGTAACAAACATCCATCCATCCATCCATCCATACAAACTTTCGCATTTATGATATTAGTAGGATTTCTCTAACAGATTTTCATTAGTAGATCCTTCTACAAAGTAATGTAATAATCCGATCTTGTATTACCTGAAAGACCAAATTCAATTCAACACCTAACAGCTTTAACACAAGTGTCTTAACGAGTACTATCGTGTTGAGACCAAATTAACTACTAAAGCAGAAAACAAAGGAAAGACACTTCTTAGCACTAGACACTAGACAAACTTTCACCTGAATAATAATATCATTACAGCATTATTTTTAAGTACGATAGTACAGATTAATGAATTGAATCAAAGTATATACTTTAAACTACCACTTTTGAAGATGCATATTATTATTTTTTTTCTATCCATCCATCTCCATCCTGGCCATCTCGATTTCCTGGGGGATCGCATTCCACAAAGAGATAGACTGAACGAAGAAGGAAGAGTGAATGAAGTCTGTGCGGTGAGTGGGACATTGAAGAAGACGATATACAATGACGATAAATTAATTTCAAAAACTACTATACGATGCCAAAAACAGAGATATTTGAACTTGGAACAATACCTACCAGATACTACAATGTGTGACCTAAAAACTTTTTGATTAACAACATTTCATTGTTTCGGTTGTGGTTCGCATTGTGTTGCAAATTGGCTTTATTTATACCAGGACCGAATGAAAACAACGATTCAAAATAAACAAGAAAACCCATTTATCCTTGATACTATTTATTATGACATGAATATGTAAATAATAAGGACCGCTGTCATAACCTTTTTTAATGAACCACCCACGATTAACAAAAAAGGGCCTTAAAACAATGTCTTCACAAAAAGTTTTGTAATGTACGTGACCCTTTTTATGTAAATTTAGCATTGTAGGATATGTAGGAAGACGACACAAACAAACAAAAGGATGAAACTGTTGCCACAATATATTACCGGGTTTCACGAATGAGGGTAGTTGATAAAGAGATTAGCAAAACGCTTTGCCCCGCGGGTGGGGATAGTATAATTAGCATAGTTTGGGAATCCGTGGAGTAGGAAGTGTAATTGTTTAGACGATAGCAATGCAGATGCAGAAGTTAATCTTTGTAATCCAAAATGATACTACATTATTTTGTTTTACGATTAGCGTGAACTACATAGCTTAATTGACGTTATCGTATTAAATCATCAACAATCAAAATTAAACCTGAGCTGGTTATCACGAGTACGTTGAACATCGTCAATCTGATCGGTATGATGGAGGACCATGAGCAGCATAGTCTTCCTTAAAAAAAATGCGATAGTATCTCTAATCCATCCGGCCAATAGGCATGATGTCAGTTCTCCAAAATAATAAAACAAAAGAATGCTCTCTCTAATCCATATGGCCAGTATGAACGCAACTTCCTGTTTCTCCAGAAAACCCATATAAAGCAGTGGATGATTAAATAAAAAGAAAAACAAAAATCAAACGCGCGGGAGAAATATATTACGACATCCACGAATGAGGCAATCCGATTAAGAGATTTGTTTTAACTTAAAAACATTTTACCTCGCTCTGGGGGATATAATTAGCATATTGTGGGCTTCCGCAAAAGCAGCGACTAATGGCTTAGATATTACTGCAGGAGAGATAAACTTTACTGCATGTTATAGTCCCTTATGTTTTGACAATTTACCTACAAACATGACGAAGATATACAGCATGTCGGAAATCTCGACCCCCAAGATAAAGGCAAATGCCTAATTTGAGGATCACCGTTTATTTATTTAAACTTTTCGCACAAAAAGGTACAAAGGCGGAGTTAATGCCTCGGGCATTCTTTACCAGTCGACCAACACCAAGAGAGGTGAAGAGATTAGATGGCAGGTGCTTTGGTTGAGAGGGACAATGGATAAAAAAAAAACCTTTTAAACTGGGTGCACAAATACATAAATAGGTTATATACACAAATACCATTACTATAATATACAACTTACGAGTATAATATATATATGTATATATATACAAAATCAAGGGAGAGAGGTGTTGAAATGACTCTACACTATTTGTTTCGAAAATAACTCTGCAATTTCCGCTTTAATGCATACCGACTGGTGGACCGTTCAATCTGTTCTTGTATAGGTAATATGATTATTAATAAATAAGTTTGAAATTGTAATCTTTCGTAGCCATAATCGGAACTGACGCTGCCATCTTGTTTTTTTCAATACATTTCACAAAACATCTGTGCAACTGTACTGTACTTAACATCATTCAAACGCCGAAAGATTCTCGTTTATCGGTAAGTTAATATGATATTTGATACTGTCTAACATATAAAGGTAAACAAGTACAGTCCGGCTGTCGAGCGAATACAGGTTCCTGACACCTGTCAGTGCGACAATTCTCGTAGCTATTATTTAACACGTATTCGTTTGTATGAGACTGTACATGACATGTCAAGAACGCATTCTCTCGTCCATCGCACTGTATCTTAAGCCAATGCCATGTAAACACTTCGCACTCTGTAAGTTAGGACTTTTACCAATAGATTCGTCTTCACATGTTCTATGTATTTTCAATTACGCCGGTAGTTTCCAGGAGCAAGCCTAGATTTCGTTTACGTAATGTAATTGGGCTAAAGGAAAACCTTATTGTAGAGCTTTTGGACTTTGCTTTTACGACCAGCTTTGGTAGATACTACCAATTTAGACACAAACTTTGGTCAACACAATGATTAAATAATGAAAATAAACTGAAAAGCCAAGAGTTAGGTATTTCTAGTTCTTATATATAGGCAGACGACAAGCGGCACTTCTCTGAATGCCCTTCATCGTCATCATTTCAGCCGAAAAACGTCCATTTCTGGACATAGGCCTCCCCCAAGCATCGCCAGTTCAACCGGTACTGTGCTTTTCGCATCCAGCGGATTCCTGCGGCCTTCACAAGGTCATCGGAATGAATGCCCTTGCTTGAATACAAACATATCATATCGTAACACGAAACTGGATTATTCTGGATAATATTTACCGTACCGGATTTACCAGAATACTTAACTCGTAAAATACGTATGTAAACCCGGATGTGTGCTGAGCGCAGTTAATGACATTTATCACGAGCTTCTCAACTCGTAACACACAACGACATCGTCATCTCCTTCATTTATTCCTGCCGTTCGTTCCTTAACGCCCAATTTGGCTTAGGATGTGTGCACATGACACAAATTCTTTCGGTGTACTACCTCTACTGTTTTACTACGAAATGAGATGCGACGAGAACTATCATTCTCGCGAGACGGGTCCGTAACGCGTTATTACTTTTTCCTTCCTCATGGTTGCCTTCAGCTCGTCACTGCCGTCACCATAGACGCATAATAGCCAACATATTTGATGTTAAAATGTTCCGATATTTTAACATCAAATATGTTGGCTATATGTATCCTTACTGTTCAACTAGTGTCGGAATGGCGGAGAGCATCGGAATGCTCTCCGCCATTCCGACACTAGTTGAACAGTAAGGATTGATACCGATTCGAGCGACGTGTGAAGTACCTCCATGTGAAGTTGCCTCCATGGCTTATATTGTCGCTTGGTGAAAGGTTATAAACGTAAACACCTAGCATGTGAAGGATGAACTGCGTCTGGTTTTCAAATAATTTTGATTCTGGCTCAGAAATGTTAGTACAGGAGCCTAAACGGCGTCGTATAGTCCCAGCCTTAACTGTACCGCTAAGTTTCATAACTTTTTACGTTTCATTGATCGCAGCGCACTGCAGTCGCCTTAGTACCTATGACCATTCATTTAACCGGTAACGTAAAGTAAGTATGACTGAATACAATTAATCGCACTGAACTGAAACATATTTCGCAACATTTGGTATCAAATCGATACCCTGTTGAAGTGACGAAATACGCGCGTCAAACAAACGCGTCCTAATTCTTCCACTGCGTAAACCTGTCTGAAGGAAGCATTTTGAGATATTGAACGAAACGCCCTTTCAGAACGTGATTTGCTAATAAATTGAAGAGTTTAATCCAGTGAGGGTGCGTTGAACTGAGCGGAGGTAATGAAGCGATTTCCTCGCTATTGTAGATTGGAACGTTCCTTTAGTCAAGGTGAGAAATATAGCACTGCGAGGATCGCCCAGAGGACACGGTGGAGCATACGGTGGAGGTCTGCCCCGCTTGGGCAGAGCACCGCCGTGTCCTCGTAGAGGCGATCGGCAGCGGCGGCGACCTCTCGCGCCCGGCCCTGGTGCAAGCCATGGTCCGGGGCGAGAGGGAGTGGGAGGCGGTCACCTCCTTCTGCGAAGCAGTCATGCTAGCGAAGGAGGTGGCGGGATGGGCAAGGGAGAGATCCTCACGCCTCAGCCGCCGAGGGAGACGCTCCGGGCGTCGGGAGCCGCGTGACGACTCCCGGCCACCGTAGGCGCGGGCCTGCGGGCGGAGAGCAATGGGTAGCTCTCCGTCCGATCAGGACCAGGCCCGTGCCGGACGGCGTGTATGTGTTCCACGCGCGCCTCAAAGAGATGTCAGCGTAGTTGACGGGGCCCGACAGGGCCGAAGCCTGCCGGGGTAGCGGGATCGTCCGAAAGGGTTACCGCTGCCCTGGTACATAAAGGGCTAAGGAAGGAACACGGGTGGGTTTTAGTCAGTAAGAGTCTGACACTCCCTTCTGCTCCACCCAGAGCGGGAGGAGTCATTTGATGATTTCCCATCCACAAAAAAAAAAAAAAAAAAAGGGGGCTCCCATACAACAGACGTGATTTTTATAGATAATAGTACGGAACCCTTCGTGCGCGAGTCCGACTCGCACTTGGTTTTTATAATTTGTCATTGAAGAGCGGGGCCTTCTAGCACCGGTATATCTTTTACTTAAAAGTAACTTGTACAACTTTTACAGTAAATCTTACATAGGGACCTCCCCTTACATAGGGGAGGTCCCTATGTAAAATTTACTGTAAAAGTTGTATAAGTTTCTGCAATAAACCTTTTTATTTTTATTATTTTTGTTTTATTGTCAGAGTGGAAAAAGGACTGAAGGATAATCAGGAACCAAATGAACTCATATAACAACCTCAAAGTAATTTATTATATATACTGTTACGAGCTTCGGGTTCGTGACAATAAAAACTGCCGTTAAAAATTACGAAAAGTTACACTTTATTTAAACAACACTAATAACAACTCAAACACACTAATTATAAAACACAATCGCTCTTAAGTCGCACTTGAAGATCGCTTTCGATGTATTCGCTTCTATCGCAGAACCAAGTCTGATTGGTCGCTTTTTTTTTTTTTTTTATAAATGGCATCTCGTATTTGACCTTGAGAGGTTGTGACTACTTAACCGGACTATCCTGTGGTTGCCTTAAGAAATCTTAAAGCCTCCAGCCAGGGCTAAACTGATTGGTCGCGGCTAGTCCCGGCCTTATATAGGCCGCAGATAGTTCCAGAACCTTCTATTGTAGAAACATCTAGAATGTTCGAGTTCATACCGGCCCCGACTGACCAGATGTCGATAGTTCTAGTAAGTTCTAGCATCGAAATTTCTACTCGATAATAGATGGCGCTAGTGACTCTATTAGTTCAGCCATTCGATAATAGATGGCACTAGTGACTCTATTAGTTCTGCTACTCGAAACTAGATGGCGCTAGTGGTAACTAATGTCACCATGCATCAGGCATTAATTGTGGCGCGCAACAATACTATATATTTTACTAGATTCAGCCCGCGACTTCGTCCGCGTGTATGTTCTTGTTCCCCGACCCAGCCCGTCCCAAGAATTGGGCTACCAAATGCAAAAAGGTTTTTTCAAATCCGACTGGTAGTTCCAGAGATTACCCCCTACATACAAACAAACAAATTTACCTCTTTATAATATTAGTATAGACAATGTTTGACACATGTTCCTAGCACGGCATGCTGTGCTGGCGCCGCTGCTGCGGCTGCTGAGACTCAAGCGGCGCAAATACTGTAACCTTATGAGTAACTACTGTTTTGAGCCGTTTGGGGTCGAAACGCTCGGGTCACGGGGCCAGAGTGCGCGTCTCCTTTTAAAGGAAATTTCTCGCCGACTGACACTTGACGTGACCAAAGGGTGGCTCGTTCTTTGGCCAAATAATTAGAATCGCCATTCAACGTGACAATGCTGCTAGTCTTCTGGGCACGTTTCCGGATGCCAGTGATGCGGATGAGTACTTCGACGCCTAAGTGTCCTTTTGTTGTACCTATGTAAATAGTGAATTCGAAACTAAAATTACGTTACGCTAAATATAATTGTATTACGCGAAGCCTAAATCGCCTACTGCCCTTCCGGTCAGCGGACTTACCCCGTTACGAAGTCTGTTACCCCAGTTGACATTTATTACCACGATGCCCCACTTCGAGCATGCAACATGTAAATTTGACCACCATGTTTCATGAATGTTAAACAGCTCTGTGAAATATGTGGTGCAAATGCGCCCACATACTTGTTCGGTGAGTTGATGAGCCGAATTAATTTGGAATTAACCTTAATATGTGTTATAGATGTAGTTATCGGCTTTGCCTGCGTTTAATGCAACGTTTTCAATTTTCACTGTTTTCCTTCACACTGCATGAATATTACGAAGCACTTCATTTATTTACTCAAATTTAAACATAAAAAACTTACAAAAGACTTTACTTGAAATACACGAAACAAAAATATAGCCTCCTGTACACGAACGAATTTCTCTCTATACATTATTCATGCGGCAAAACCGATATTACGGTCATTAGGCGTTATAAATGATGGATTAGCAACATACTACAGTATGTGCACAGCTGCATTCTTTTAAATTATTTAATTATATGGTAGAGTAACACCATGCAATGGCGTAGAAGCGGGCTTCGTGCAGAAAATAAACCATGAATAGGTAGTTTTCCTACAGTCAAGACAATTTAAATAACTAGTAAACTACAACTTCACGACCATTACAGTTTTACTGACGCAAAGTGGAACCAATCCATTTGTTATCAGGTTATCACAGCACTGAAGCTAGGAACATCTGTGTTTTATATATAGTAATATCGGTACAATACTTGGAGTGTAAATGTGGTAGGTACTGTCCCACCAACGATGGGCTTAATATCATGTCCTGCGTGTCCTGTCAGCTGAACGTTACAAGAACGATGGACGAATTTTCGAATATTCGAATTCTGGGCCGAATCCATTTAGATTGCCATCGACACGCTAGGAAGAAGAATACGGTTAGCACTTTATAAACGCTGAGTCTGTTTTATCAACATACATTGATTCGATTCTGTGCTTTATGCTGTTAAGATGAATAGTTAGGCAGGCAACAAGAATTCGGTTTTTAGACATGGAATAAACATAATTGTAATTGTCATACTTTTACTTTATATTAATCTGATAATCTAAAACCAAGTACTTCAGCACACGCGAGTCGTTGTTGCTAGCTGCTTACAATGCTGTAAGGATCTTTTGGCGCTCGCATGACGTGGGCGCTGTTGTTAAACTTTTGTGAAATGGATTGAAAAAACAAGATGGCGGCATAAGTTCCGGTTTTGGCCACGCGCCAAGAATCCTTGAATAGCTATACTAATTTCTTTAGTTGATTTGATTAGATTCCCTACTCCATTTTGGACATATCACTATTCAGTCGGTCAAAATTAAATTCCTTAATTGGATTTGAGTCTCGTAGATGATTAAAATTGGGGACGGAGACCAAAATTCAATGGTGTCAATTTGAGAAGAAAACTATAGGTACTATGGTCTTGTTCAATTTATATTCATTTTATGCAGGGGTGAACGGCATCAAGAAGTATTTTAAACTTTTAATGTATTTGCTGACATGATTTTGATAGTGATTTCGATTTCACCATGTATGAGCTCAGCTCAGCACAAAACCGGTCGAAGTGGCGGTGCTTGGGGAAGCCCTGTGTCCAGCAGTTGATGCCTTTCGGCTGTAATGATGATAATGATGAAAAGCTAAGTGGCTACCTCCCCTACGTATATTATTTAATTAATGATGATGATGATGAGCTAAGTGGCTACCCCCCCTACGTATATTATTTAATTAATGATGATGATGATGAGCTAAGTGGCTACCTCCCCTACGTATATTATTTAATTAATGGCAGGTCCTTCCATTTTATCGAAGAATTTCAATCAGAGTGTTTCAAGGGTTATCCTTACCACAAATTGTTTTAAATAACAGAGATACTTTCAGGATTCTGTTCAAGTTGACACTGGACATAAATTCTTGCAGATTCGCTCACATACCAGGCACATTGCGACTCACGATGTAATGATACGAGTCTACCTTTAAAATGTCTGGCTACATAGAAATTCTACCAGTATAAAATAGTTTGTAGAATTTATGCGCAATTTTCACCACCTTCATATTATGTATTTTTACGGAAAATACTATTACTGATTGATTTATTTTAAAACTAGCACAATATTTTTTCTTTTGATATTTCTCGGGACCCTGGGGTCCCGGACCTTTGGAAGGCGTACGAGAGGCCGAAGCCAACTCGCAGAGGCCCGTTAGACTTTTTAATTAAATGAATCACCAACCGACGATTATCCCTGTTCGCACTATACAAGTGCACCCAAGGACAGCCCCCGGCTAGTGTAGGACTATTGCAGGACATGGAAACAAAGATATTGGATTATGGGTTTGAGTGGCTAAAGTGAACTGGTTATTGAGGACTATGGAAAGTCTATAGCCCCTGCCTGACCAATGTTTTATATAAATTACACAGATAAAATGGCAGGAGGTGACTTGCACACTCAATAATGGGCCCCCGAAAACGGTCGCTAGCACATAGTGTCGTAGCGATATTACTATTACGAGTTAGATTTCTCAAAATATCAATAAAGCTTATGCTTAAAATCAAATATTGTGTTATGACCAAGAATTCCTAAGTGTTAGCATCTCCGCTTCGTTAACGCCTCGCCGAGACAAGATTCTGCACGGCAATCCGATAATCCCATCAATTTCTGATGCATGCATGTTAACCGCAATCCTAGCCACGAACCTGACATAGTGACGATTGGAAGATTAGCTTACGTGTTCCTACATTTATGCAGAATATTTACTCCTTTCGCAACCCAACCTAGAAATAATTCCGCAGTAATTTTTGTCACTATGAGAGAAAATCCTAAACTCTTATACACACATTAGTAGCACACAATACGAAAACATCTTTTGTACCGAGCGTTTATCCTAGCCACGAATCCGACATACGGCGATTGGAAGATTAGCTTACATCTTATGCAGAATGTTCACTCCTTTCTCAAACCTAAAAATAATTGCACCGTAACTTCTGTCACTATGAGAAAAAATCCTAAGCTCTTATTTATTTATTTAAGCTTTTCGCACGCAAAAAGGTCCTTTTTGCGTGCGAAAAGTTAACATATTAAAGCCTTAGGCATTCTCTACCAGTCTACCAAGGGTGGTGAAGAGATTAGATGGCAGGTGGTTTGGTTGAGAGGAACAACAGCAAAAATTAATAAAATAGGTACACAAAAACATAAATAAGGTTGTGGTGGTGGTGGTAGTGGTCGTGGTGGTGGTGGTGGTGGTGTAAGGTTGCATACAATCCAAAAAGCGTCTGTTGTACCGAGCGTTTATCTTCATCGTTTTCACTTTAACATACCCACAGTTGGCTATGAGAAAACCGCTTTCCCTTTGCCAACGAAAATAAATCGTGAAATAAGGTATTAAGACTTCAACAATACTCTTTTGTGATTGATTTATCAAAGTAAAGTAAAGTTATTGAAAAGATAATTCCTTACAGATAACGTAGTCGACCAAAATTTAACAAGTCTCGTAATTAGAATATTATATGACACAGTTTTAATTAAAAGGAAACGTGATGGAATTTATTCAGCTGGTGGTGCTGGTGGGTAAGGTGGAGTGCCCAACATTCATGTAGGTACTTGTGTACAGTAGAGTGAAAGCATGTTGGTATTATAGTTTTATTGTTCTCAGCATTTGGTTTAATGCGACCTTCATTGCTGCTGTTTGATTGGCCCATGATCTATTCACCTTGGGATTTCGATCAGTATTCTGGTATGCATACATTTTGTGATACCCTGCCCGTGGGAATCGTCACGAAATTACCTATTATGTAACACCAAGTATCAAACTATACGCGGATGTGTGCAGTAAAACAGATTCCCTAAGGATTGCAGGGATCGGAAGGCATCAATCGATGTCGTAAGAGCGGGATTTTGTGATGTGTTAATGAATTAATCGGAGATAATCGACTTAACTCACATGTGGCGTAGTCGCATAGTAGGTATGTAACTGTTGGTCTCGTGGTCGCAAGCGCTACTGGGCTCGATTCCCAGGTCGGACAAAGTGTTATTGGTTTTGTGCATTAGGAATTTCTTAGTAGCAGTCCGGAGTTTGGAAGTTGATGGTGTGATACCCTCGTGCCTCGAAAAGCGCCGTTGGTCCTGCGCCAATGGTCGGTCTCTCCCAGATCGTGTTCGACTGCCTTGCCATCGGACTATGAGAGTAAAGGAACAGAGAGTGCACTTGTTTGCGTACACACTTATGCACTATAATATCTCCTGAGTACCTGGCCAATCTCCTTTAAGTTTGGCCACCGTGACTGAAATCCGTTGGGAGGATTATTTACGTAGATTACTAGTCGGTACACCAAACAGTATCGAAACAAACAAGCGGGCTGGTTATCGGCATTTTAAAGCTCGATTTAAAACCGCAATATGCACAATGAAGCTACAACCAGCCAACCATTTCGGCATTTCTTTATTTACGTTATTGCCCACCATTCTACCGTATTCGATAGTATGAGCACTCGATATTATTGCGTTCCTCTAAGATATTGTATTCATCTTTCCTGACATTGTATATGGATGAATGACGAGTTCATTTCCTGTATCTGTTCCAGCTTTTCGCGTTGTGTGTAATATCAACAATGAATAGAAAGTCTTCCGCTATGAGCTTTATTGAGTTATCTGGAGATATGATGCAATTGTTTGATTTTGTCTAGGAATCTGTTTGTATAACTACCTTATAAGATATCGATTCCAGCTAAGTTTTACCTTTCTTTCTTGGTTTTTGTTGTTTTTATAAGAAAACTCGTACAGGACTTTGTTGTACAGGATTTTAATTTTACTTTGGTTTTTGTTTTATTCTATTATGTTTTAAGGAGCGTGTTTAGTTTAGTTTGTGTAATTAATACATTCTTTCTACCCGTGAATATTATTAAGAAATGCCTGCTCTAATGGTTGTTTTTTTATTTTCCCTTTCTAGAACAAGGTATTTGTCTTCAAGCTGCTAAGTAAGGGACAGAAGCAACTAATTTGTCTCTCACATCAAGCCTACGGTTTTGTATGAAAGTGCGCGCATGTATTGACGTGACACAGAAAGCACTTTTATACAAACATGTAGACTTGATGTGAGAGACAAATTCGTTGCTGAAACAAAAGTTGACCGTGGGCGCCCTCCCTAAGTCAACAATAAACCATGGAGTAGAAATTGGTCATTAGACCACTAAAAAGGTCATCTTGATCTTGGTATTCTGAAATTGGCTGGTGGCACGTCAAGCTATAACGATTTTTTACTTAATTTAAACTAAGTGAAATCTCAGCTAAATTGTTCTGAAGGAGTTAAGTACCTATATACACGGTACAAAGCAGCTCCAGTAAATGATAACAAGATTAGCATGTTTTTACATAAGTATGATACTCTACTCCTCCCTTCTCGTCGATACATCTACCAGGATCAGAAGTGATTGATGATAAGTATAGCTTCGTGCAGAAATTCTCTGAAAAGCAGGTCAGCAGAACAAACCTAAGTGAATATCTGTAAAATGTCAGTATCAGTAAAACTATAGTTGGTCATTTCCAGGAGTTATTATTAATTATTTACAGTTTGTATAATTAATTTCTCAATCGTATTAAACTATCTTTAAAAAAACAGGCCGTTTACATTTATTAAAATCGTTATTTCTTTTTAACATTTTCATTACCTACCTACTTATGTAAAGAACCTTGAACGCGTTCCGCACCATAGACGTGGTACCAATATAATACTTCCGGACACATAAGGCATTCAATAAAAGCCGATCCTTCCGGGAATTGAACAAGAAAGAGTTTCTAGGGATCCGGGATAGTTTTTACGCTCCTCTGTAATTGTCATTCATGACTGTTTCCTGCTCGTAAAAACCTCACTTTAAGAGGATTTAGTGCTCAACCGACGGACAACGCGTACGGTACGCGCTGACTATGCTGGTCATGACCGAGCGTTTAGTTCTTAACTGACGGTAAATTGAGCACTTACAAGAGATATTGCGTACGCACGTGTGGTCGCTCGGTCAACGTCGCACTAAATGCCTGCATGTACCGACCTAGCGCGTCAGTCGACAGATATACGCCCGACTGACGGTCCTCGTCAGCGCGACGTAGCTCACGTAGCTGCACACGCTTACCGGCTCATCAGCGCTGCACTGTAGTTGTTCATAAGTTTCCATTGATATAGCTGCGTTCGACCGATCCTAGCTAGCTACCTAGGTACCTATTCGTTTGATCGTCCCTCGGCTATAGAGAATTTCCTGGCTGAAAAACCTCAAAACACTTTGCCTGACCTGGGAATCGAATACGGGATCTCACGATATCCCACTTGCGAATAGTAAACACATGCCAGAAAAATAGTTATCGAGCATATATCGAAATCTACCCTATTGATGTTGGTAGTCTGAAAATGGCTGGCGGTATGTCAAGCTGTAACGATTTTTTAGTTTTAAACTTGAAGTAGTCAGGTCTAAAACTTATAAAGAATTATTATAGAGATTAGCATTTCTTACTTAAGTATGATACTCATCCCTGTTCGTCAATAAATTTACTTACTAGGATGAAAAGTGATTAATGGTACGAGTATAGCTTCATGCGGAAAATCGCTGAAAAGCAAAGTCAGCAGAATAAGCCTAAATGAATATCTGTAAAATCGCAGTTTCAGTAAAATTATAGTTGGTAATTTCCAGGAGTTATTAATTATTTACGTACGTTTATTTATTTTTTGTCGATCGTCTTGGGCTGATTTTTCAATAGTCAGATAACTTTTATCTGAAGAATAATTATGACAGTTTAACATAATTTATATACAGAAACTGTCAAACACCAATATTTAATCCTCAGATAACAGTTATCTGAATATTGAAAAAACCAGCCCCTAAACGAAAAAAAAGCAGTTAGGTTCGAGTTTAGATTTTTTTATAATCATGATTTTTGTTTTTAACATATAGGTACACATGTATATTACTCGTATACAGAACCTTGAACGCATTCCGTACACACAAGGCATTCAACAAACTCCGTTCCGTCCAGGAATTGATCAAGAAAGAGGTTCAAGGGATCCGGCCTAACCTTTTGTAATCAGCATTCATGACTGTTTCCTGCATTCTTCAACGTTTTGATCGTTCGATATTTCTTAGAGTAGGTACCTACTCTAAGAAATATCGAACGATCAAAACGTTGTACCTATATTAAGTTTCCAGCTATTGTTATCGCTTTCAAAATCAATACAGTCAGAAACATTTACTCTAACTACGCAATTTACTATAAGTACTACCTACCTTTGAATGAAAATCGATACTTCGTGCAGTACACCGTAAAATGACAACAACATCAAATATTCTTAAATCTCAATATCATTTTGTGCCTGACTTGAACTGCGATGGATGGAATAAACGATTTCTTCAAACTCTGTGGAGCTTATGATATTCTGCCTCTGTACCTCGGATAAGTAAATTATTCCTAGGGAGCATTTTCTATATCTACAGTATCATAGAAAATGACACAGTTTGTTAACTTTCAACGATGTTTTTTTTTAGACTAAGGGGAGACGACAATAAATTAGACTGCATATCTATATAAATAAAAATAGATCTTCGAAATGTAATATATGTATGTACGCCCATAACTTTCGAACGACTGCACCAAATTGGATAACTCTTTTTTTTGTGTTTGTTATTGTCAGGAGAAGGTTTGTATACACAATTGGACCCGGTAGGTGGCGCTGTTGTCGGTATATGATGACTCAACCGGGCAGGACGACGTCTGCCGCGTCCGCTAGGTTCTATCAATCAATCAGCGTTCTACTTATAGGAGTAGGGTAGCAGTAGTGTAGGAGTAGGTTAGGAGTAGGGTAGGAGTAGTGTAGGAGTAGGGTAGGAGTAGGTTAGGAGTAGATTAGGAGTTGGGTAGAAATAGGGTAGGAGTAGTGTAGGTGTAGGATAGGAGTACGGTAGGGGTAGGGTAGGAGTAGGGTAGGAGTAAGGTAGGAGTAGGGTAGGAGTAGGGTAGGAGTAGTGTAGGAGTAGGGTAGGAGTAGGGTCTGGGGTAGAAAACCACGCGAACGAAGTAGCGCCGGGCAGCTAGAAATAATTTATATGGCAAAACAACGTTTGCTGGGTCAGCTAGTATCTAATAACGACGACGTGTCGTATAGCGACAAGAAAAGCTTAACTTATAAAGACAAAGGTAAAATTAAATTGAAGAAAGGGAGGTCGAAAACAATTAAATATATATTTACAAGAAAGGATGGAGATGGAATGGCAGTGATGTGTATAATGTGGAGGTGGGGTGTATGGGTGACCATGCGCGATAGGTGGACTGAGGACGCTGAGGTGGAGATACAGCTGGAGCTGAGGAGGTAGATGCGAGGCAGGTGCTGGTGACAGGTGCAGGTACAGGTGCAGGTGCAGGTGCAGGTGAGGGCAGGTGCTGGTGCGTGTGCAGCACGGAGGACACCCGTAGGAGGGCCCACGCAGCAGGACAGGACGCAGCACGGCACCAGGAGAGCGAGGCACGGCGGGGACGCTGTCAGCCTGCCAGGTGATGCACGGCCCAATAGATACAGGAGGATTACGAGGAGAGTTACGCTGGGTGTTCCCGGGATAGGTGGCCCTGGAGTATCAGGCTTTTTATTGTATTCGCTTTAGAGGCGAAACCCGAACTAATCCTTGCATTGCGTGGATCTATTAAGTCAACTCGTAGAATAACATCATGTAAATATGAATTTGAAATATGAAAGTGGCCATGATTAATTTTGCAAAAGTTTCAATGTAAAATCAGCTAAAAAGATACAGGCCGGTAAGGATTTGAAAGGAAAGTTGCCATGGCGACGTATTAAACGTCGTTGTCAAAGCTGTCATAATAAAATATATTATTAATAAAATACAGTAAAACCTATAGTTATTTTGTATTAGAAGTATAGTGTTTATAGGAAAAATGATATCCATCAATGTGGGCGAAATTACCAACCCCTATATGTCACTAAATCGTCGTAGTCTCATGTTAAAGTTGGAGCTGTGTACAGACACAGCTCCAACTTTCACGACACGTTTTATCCTCAATCAGTACACAGGTACTGATTGAGGATAAAACGTGTCGTGAGAGAATCAGATCAGCGCCTAACGGTAACAGAATGCTTGTTCTGACCTGGAGGAATGAATGAAGATAACTGTGAGTATGTGCATTATGTTACAGACGTGCCCAGTCTTCATATGAAAAATCGATCAAATATATATCCAACTAACGGACCCGACAGACGTCGTCCTGCGCCACCTTAAATATGATAATTATTTTAAAGGACATTGCTCTGCGCCCATAAATTATTCGCCCTGGAACCAAGAGCATCGAAAAATTATGTGTTGTATTGTCAATCATTAGTAAACTCCTATAAGATCTTATTTGTATAGCGGACTAGCTGCAGAATAGATATATTCCAAAAAAAGTATCAGTTTTTCAGGTTATAATCAAACCATAACAACGAATATTAGGTATAGTTTTTCGTAGAAACAATTTACACAAAATAAACTTTCTTCCATTACGTTTGCGTAAGTCCGTTTATGAGTGCCAGGTTATCGTTTGAGCGGTACACAGTTCCGAAAATCACAGCCAGGTAAGTCGTTTCTGAAAGTGAGTCCGTTAAAATAGCCAAATCATAATATTCAATATAGTCCCGAAAGTCACCAAAACGCACCGGTACAATTACAAAGAGCAATCGACGCAGTGAGAGCATAGGTTAGGTGAGAGACTGACAACCTAGTATAAAATAGTAGTCTATGATGACAACCGCCATTTAGTTACGTCAAAAATAGGGGTGGCAAACTCGATACGATTTATCGATATTTCCTAAGACTTTCCTTTACTATGTCCATACGACGTTACAAACTGAATTACATCAACTTTTGTCATACGATAATATTAATACCATTACAACTAAGACAATGTCCTACTTAACTTATAATAACACTTCTATATAATACTTGTAATAATATTACAAACATCTGTATCTAGTCTGCAATATTGTTTTTTTGAAGAAAATATTTATTATGTAGTCAGTAACAATAAGTATTTTTTACCTTTTAATTGTCGTAAATAGTCGTTTAGTTAGAAGTAAACCACACACTTTTCTAAACGATCATTAGAAAACCCTGAATAATGATCATGATGAAATATGTAGGTTTTGTCCAATTCAGCATTATTCTAACTACCTATTTAAAATCGAGTATGACCTCATTAATAAAGAACCTATACTTAGTAGGTTTTTTAAATTATACTTTTAGGGAATAATAATATATGGAATGGTGATTGAATTGTTTTATTGATATATTCGAAATAAATTCAAAATGTGATTCAGATTCAAAAACATGCAACAATTCATTAAATATTCGATGGGACGATTGCAATCGATTGGGCATCCCTAATCTTTTTCGATACGACATGACGTTTGGTGAAGATGGCGGCGATTAATGTTATTAGTCGCGTAAAATACTTTAAAATGTTCATTGCATGCAGCTAATCCGTGTTACAAAAGTATTTGCAACTAATATAATAATATAGACAATTAATTATCGTGTATGTCCGATATTCCTTGTGCACAGGGTGATTCCGGACAATGTCCTTTAACATTTACATTTTTTTAATTTTGCGATTCTTAAATTGTGTTTTCAAACCATCCAGGAGCCCATTGTAATATACACACAATATTTCATCCAAATCGGTCCAGCCTTTTAGGAGGAGTTAGGTGACAGACACACGTACAGAAAAATTATATTTATGAAGATAGTTTAGTCACCATAGCTAGTCGGCTGATCAGCAAAATCCATAGTCAGCCCATCACTACTACATATCTAGTTTGTTTAAAAAAATCACTTTTTAATTTCGATGTTCGGATTTATACAGGGTAGCAGGGATATCGACGCGCAAACTGAAACCATGAACTCAGCACATGACTCTAGACTCCTCCAAGGTATACAGTTTTCGTCAGTTATTAAAAAAAATTATGTCGGCAGGGACATCATCTTTTTTGTATTTTGATAATTCCAAAATACTCTTAGGCATTAGCATTACCAGTGTTTTCATTTATTGTTGTATTGCCTCCACAATGTAGTATAACAATCCCAGCGCTCTCTGATATCGTCACAATACAGGCTGATTTTTTAAAGGCCAGCCAAATTTAAGGATGTGGTACAGACCATCAAACTGAACAACTTTCTCCATGGGACAAATAGCGTAATCGCGAAAATTTTATCAACTGTCCCATAGAAAACTTCAATACCTACTCGACCTAAATGTATGACGGCTGAATTTTTATTCGCGATTACGATGTTGGTCCCATGGAGAAAGTTGTTCAGTTTGATGGTCTGTACCACATCCTTAAATTTGGCTGGTCTTTAAAAAATCAGCCTGTATATTTAAAGCAAAACTATTCATGTATGTAAACCTAGTTACTAGGATTGTGAAACACCCCCAATTGGTATTCAAGTGAACCAACGTGGCGTTGGTACTGGAAAACCAATGAACAATATACGTTCTATGAAAAGCCATTGTGACGTTTATGTGTGTGTGAAAGAGGGCAAAATTTTTAAATGGAAAGTTCCACTGAAAAAGAACTCACTCGAATCTAATTAAAATTATCCGGATATTCAATATCCGGATAAGTTATACCTGGAAAGTTCACGGTAGGTTTATTAATAAAGGCAGGAATTTTTGCTTACTGTATGTAGGTATATTTTTTTTGTCGATCGTCTTAAATTTTCTTTAGGGCTGATTTTTCAATAGTCAGATAACTTTTATCTGAATCTGAATGTTAACAAAAACTAACAAACTGGATACAGCCATTTACATACAAATATACTGAGTCACTCCTTCAACATATGTGAGTACATGTTACATACTATAAAGCTACCATTTATTGGGTACGTCTTTCATTGACTTGAATGTGCCTTGGCGGATGAGAGTATGTCATGCTCACTCTAATGTCTCGCTGATGGTGGCACATGTGTTGGATCATTTAGCTCCCTTCAAAATGGTTGAGCTGAATGGTGCTAATCTATGCGTCATGTTCGTGAACGGGCGCCGTCAGTAGGGACTGGTCAACTCTTTGCTGCCATGGCTTATTTTAATTTAATTTAATATTTGTATTGTTTTTTTTTTATCTTTTCATTATGGACGCTTTTAACGTTCTGCATCGTTCTCACATGCATAATTTTGAACATGAATGATGTAACCAATACTTTGTAACAATATTATTATGATTTAAAAGAGTGTCCATGGAGTTTCTTGCCCGTTCTTCTCCATAGGTACCTACTACGTTTTGGAATACGGAATGGGCAACTAGCTTCATCTTTTTGACTGACCGACCTTGACAATTCAAAAGTGCCTGTAATTGGTTATTATTTGAAATAAATAGTTTGAGTTTGAACACATGAACTAACAATAACACACACGCACACCCCACATACACACGCACACCCCACACACACACTACACACAGCCACACCACTCACGTCACATAACTCTCACACTTACACCCCCCCCCCCCCTCCTATTTCATATGCGAACACACGTAGTATAAATATCTTTTGTAAATGTCATATATAGCTTTCATAACATCTTTAGTCTGCCTAAGAAAGAGCGGCGTCTTCTAACACAATCACAGGCATCTGCTTAAAAGTAGGCGCCATTCACCAACAAAACGTAAACAACTAATAGTTATGAAATAAACATTTTTGTATTTGTATCTGAAAAATAATTATGACAGTTTGACATAATTTCTATACAAAAACTGTCAAACAGCAAAATTTTTTCCTCAGATGAAAGTTATCTGAATATTGAAAAAGCAGGCCCTAAACAAAATCATGATTGTTTGTTTTTAACATATAGGTACATACACATGTATATTATGTTTCGAAAACAAAATCTGATATAAATATAGTGGCCCCCAAAAGTTGACATTTTTCCTCTTCAGCTTTGAGACACCACTTTATGATTTAAAATTCTAGTGATCCAAATGACTAATTCAACTACCTTTGACTTATCATAAAATACAACCAAGTAATCCCTTACAACTACCGGATTATTTTTTTTATTTTAAATCACAATGTGGCATCACAGCAGAAGTGAAAAAAATTTGTTAAAAGTTGACCGGTAATTTCCAAACCTTTTGCATTAATAAGTAGGTACTCTTATTAATTCCGACGAACAAAGCAGGAATTAACTATTAAGTTCTGAAGAAAGTTGTTATAAGCTTTTACCTAATAACTTTAGTAATAAAGTGGGAACAAGAAAACTCTATTAACTATCGCTGTTCACTCCATCGAGTGTGTTTCCGTTTTGTGAAGCGTGGTTATCCCATTAATGACTTTGTTCATCTACTCCGTAACATATTATTGAAATTTATATCATAAAGTGAGAATGAGCGCTTTCCGTGGAAATTATGTTATTATAAGCTGTCTTTATAGCATTCTGGGTTGTTAAAATCTGGTGTTATAAGATGAATTATTATGTACTAGCAGCGCCCTGCGGTTTCACCCGCATAAGTTTCAATCCCGTTAGAATATCGGAATAAAAAGTATCCTATGTATTAAACATGTTTATAAACTATCTGTGTGCCAAATTTCATCCTAATCCGTGCAGTAGCTTTTGCGTGAAAACGAAACAAACATCCATCCATCCATCCTCACAAACTTTCGCGTTTATAATATTAGTAGGATGAAGGCCTATTTCTGTATGGAAGTTGATCTTAAATCAATATCAAGTAATAATGAGTAGGCAGTGAACCTTTTTATATTGGACAGGCTCACGTTTGACCACTATACTGTAACAATCTCACCGTGAAAACGAACTAACGTGAAGTGAGCTGTCAATAGTTTAAACCCTTAGCATCAGACGGAATTACAGCTCACTTCACGTAAGTTTTCACGGTGAGCTTTTTACAGAATATGTAGACTAATGTTAAAAGATGATGCGGTAGACTAGTCTTTTGTCCGATTTACATCCAACGATAGTGGTCCAAATGATCGAGCTTGATTAGTCAAGTTTGGTATTACACGTAGAGAATTTCGGCGGCGTTCGTAAACTTTAATGGGGCTCCACAAACGATGTGCACGTTAGTACAAGAACGTTCAGTCTGAGATAATATCAAATGGATGCGTACTACGGAGGCCCTTGCACGACCGCGCGACGTAAACGATTTTTGAATACAAATACTTAATCCCCATTTTGGTTTTAATTTTTGCGACAAGCACAAAAATTGCCATTGGGCTTTTTAGATATGTATTAAAACTTAGTAACTTAGTAATATTATGTGCGTAACGAGGGTTTTAAAATCATTCGGATTCTTCTTTTACGCTCCACGGGTTCGTGGTAGGCCCACGGATAGCTATAAACCTGCCCAGTGTAACTTGGTATCTACGTAGTAATGTAGGGTCCTTGACCTATATTTTTCATTTGGGTTTGTTAACTGAGCCGTTTTAAGCTGCCAAGATGCTGGACAACCTGTATTGTACCTACCAACTTATGACTACTGTATTCGTAATTTCGTATACTTAGTTAGATAGGTACAATTATAGTTGTAGTTGGTAGTCTTGCGTGGCACTGTCGTTGCAGTAAGTATCTAAAGCCATAGAATAGCAGTTCAAGTAGTCGAATTAATTGTTCACCTACAATAAATTTTAAACAAAATTTTTACAGATCTATCCTTTCTGTTTTTCATATTCCTATGCCTCGCATTTGGCGGTAATTCGGCAACAACCAGCACATTTGTATGGGTGATGTATCGGTTCCCTGTCGCCGCACGTTTCGAGAGTTGTGCTATATTTTTTGTGTGTATGATTTATGTTCCGGAGCTCGTTACGATGAGGGGAGGTATCGCATATTTCCTTCTCCAGTAACGGTAATCTATGGGTCAAAGTCAAAAGGGATTTTTGTCCAATTGGAAGATAATTTATTGTTATTTAGGGATTTACTCACGTGTTTTGTTTCGTACTTCTCCAATTCATGTTGCAATTAAATTAAGCTCTTATTTAGCTGTACTTGAACCAAGCACTTTTAACGTAAATTGCTTTTCAAGATTTCTGAATAAAACACTTTAAACATGAAAGAAAAAAAACCGTTGATCATTTTACTGTACCCATAGACAGTAATAATTATAGGTAATTTGGACTATAATGTATCAAAAAACGACCCTTACCAGTTAAATCGGTCTCTCTTGTAATTAACTAAACAACCCAACAATACGACAACAAATAACAATAAAAGGACACTTTCTGGTAAAAGAGGACACTACTTTATTTCCTTTCATACATTTTGATTAATTCTAGCTCATAAAAGCGAGACTGTGAAAATAATTAGGACACTTTGTCATTTTCACATGTTTTCATAATGTTTGAACAAAAATTGTCGCAGTGAAATATCCATTTTCATGAGTTTCATACATGATGAAAATGTTCAGGTTTTGTAATTTAATATGTGAAAATACGAGTTATTTATTAGGGTGCATACATTTAAATATATTCGCGACTACGATATTTAATATGAGAAAATATTGTATGTAACTTCCAATTAGTGAAAGAATTTTCTGAATCGAATGAGTCGTTCCAGCATTACCCCCTACATACAAACTCACTTTTACCTCTTTATAATATTTGTGTATATTTCATTCTATGTATATAGTACCTCCTCTATACTCTTTAGGTCACTAAGTGTGTTTCTAAGAAATTATTCATTCGTCGTAGAAATTAATTTCTTTCCAAGCATTTTCCCAAATCATTGCATGAGTCCGCCTTGCAAGAAAAATTGTCGTTTTTCGTAATAGATAACTAGATTTACTTTGTGTTATTAAAGAAATGTTTTAATTTAAAACAAAATGCTATTGACTTCTGTGATCCCGGATAATTCCGGTAATTGGATCAGATTTTTATTCGTCTACAAATATTTTTTACTACATTTTGCCTGCGGCGTCGCCTGCGTGGGTGTCGGAAAATAAAAACATCCCACGGGAACGTACTACCGGAATTAAAAAACTAAGGTAGTGATTCATATCTTAAAGTTTAGCATAAACAACAGTTTTCAATGAGCTGTACCGTCTAAACAACCACTTGAACTAAACACGACTAATTTCTAAAATCTGATGAACACATCACACTCTATCAAAGCCAATCGACGTGTGTAAATAGTAAAAGTATGTACTCCTTCAATGACAGCATCTCAATCAATCTCGTGGCAGTGTATCAAATACCTGCTTTTTAGTATGTAGCTGCCCGCGAACATGAGCACCGAACATGGATATCCGCGTCGCACGGGCAACCCATTCATCAGGGACACTTTCTATTTGTCATTGTTGGTTTACCTACGGGCTAACACGGATAGAATTTGTTAGTAACGTGAAACGTTGCGTGAAATATTTTCATTGCAATTAATGATCTTCACCTGGAGGCAGCGTTAGCGTAAGTTAATCATAAATGGTAGTTTAGAGGGTTTGTATTTTTGAATAGCCTTTCAAAAACTCAAACCCTCTAAACTACCATTTATGACTAACTTAGTAATTATAATTTATTGTTGAACTGCTCATATGAACACCTACGAGTTCGTATGTGTTCATATGAGCAGTTCAACAATAAACCAGACCAACGGGGCAGTTCGTATGAGCTGTTGCTCATACGAACTGCCCCGTTGGTCTCGTGGTCGCAAGAGCGACTGCTGAGTGGTGGGTTCTATTCCTAGGTTGAGCAAAGTGTTATTGAATTTTTCCATTACAAATTTCTTAGTAACAACCAGGAGTTTGGAAGTTGGCAGTGTGATACCCCCGTGCCTTGGAAAGCACGTTAAGCTGTTGATCCTGCGCCTGATCTCTCTCAGGTCGTGTCGGATTGCCGTGCCATCGGACTATGAGAGTGAGGGAAGAGGGAGTGCACCAGTGTCTGCGCGCACACTTGTGCACTATAATATCTCCCGCGTGGAAGGCTAGTCTCCGTTGAGATTGGCGGCCGTGGCCAAAATACGGTCTGGAGGACTTTATTATATGAAAACATCACACTCTACGTGTAAATGATCGCTACTCTCCTTCAACGACAGCAAATTTATCTCTTGGCATTGTATCCAATACCTGCTTGTTACCCCCGCAAGTTACGCTCGAACATGATGCGCCATGTATGTACGAGTATATATGCATCGCAAGTACCGGTAACCTTTTCATCAGGGACACTTTCTATTTGTCATGGTCGGTTTACCTAATGACTAACACGGATAGAATTTGTTAGTAACGTGAAACGTAGCTAACTACCTTAGTTTGCTCTAGATAGATGACCGCTCCTTGAATAATTTATGTTGTATGTGCCGCAGGTGTTTGCTATAATTCACTGACGAGGTGTCAAAGAGACAGCCAAAGAAACTCATGATCTCCTAGCCTTTTCCCAACCATGTTGGGGTCGGCTTCCAGTCTAACCGGATGCAGCTGAATGTATTTAATATGGAGCGACTGCCTATCTGACCTCCTTAACCCAGTTGATGGGTAATACGATAACCCTTTGTAAGACTGGTTGTCAGACTTTCGGGCTTCTGACGACCCGTAACAACTGCCAAATATCAACAAATGACAACCGGGACAAACGGTTTAACGTGCTTTCCGAGGCACGGAGGAGTATGTAAAGATGGTCACCCATCCACGGACCAACTACGGCAAGCGTAGCTTAACCTGATCAATCGACCTGAGCGGCTGTTATTACTTAACCACAAGCCAAAGAAACTCATATTACTATTTTATTTGTGTTAGGTAGAGGTTTTTCCCGTAAACTAACATTTTTGTTGCTATTAAGGATCATCACCTAAAAGAAAACCGCGCAAGACACAGGCCACATTAAAAACACAGACTTGAACCAAGTCAAATACGAGTGTTACAATCACTCGCCCAAGAGAAAATATTGAAATCCTCATCCTACTGAAGATACAATTCAATGTATATCTGTTTCCTAAGCACTAAACCTACACGTGCAAACATATTATTTCAAACGCAGTGACCATGTCCTCTCGGCAGTCGCAACAATACGCGTATTGTCAATCTGAAGTTAGACCCAATTAGAGCGTGTCCTATTGTATATAGCCGCCGAGATAGCTTCCTTTACTTGCTAGATACAATACTATCTCTCACACTAGAGCGTATTCAGATGGGAAGGATACTGTGCACCTTGTATGTCCGAGAATTGACAATGCCTTGGTAATTTGCGAGCCGCCTAATTAAGGGTGGTTTGTCCTTTGCTGGCCTTGTCCGAGCTTTAGCACGAGTGAGCCTTGGATCTAATTTGTTACTTGCATTTAATATGAAATAGTGTCGTTCTTGGCTTCTTGCTTCAAGACAGGGCATCTAATTGTATGTACCTGTATGCATCCAAGCCTCGGTTCGGATACTGCTTGGTCCAGCATGAGTATGGGTCAAATTAAATTAGTTAACGAAACTCCATAGACGGGATGGGTAGAAGTAAACATGATAAAACAATAAAATGTATATTCGATGTTTTTTAGGTTAACGGCCTCTGGTAGTACAGCTACTTGAAGTATATGTTGAGAAAACCCATTAAATCTGAGTAGTTTACAAAAAAAACTCATATTTTAAGTAACTACACTACCTACATTTGCTGACCACATTTTTTTTTTAAATTGTGTTTAGGTATCGATACCCATTACGTAGGTATGTGGAGTTTCACTAGCTAATTTAAAGTGATCCATAAGCGTTGCAAAAATACCTAGTCAATGCTAAATACTGGCAATAGCACAATCTAACACTCACTTCACTTGTTTCTATCAGAAACCAAGTTTTCATTCCCTGTGATGTTCTGACAGAAATCGATGCCGAAAATAACGTCTTTATTCTGAACGTTCGTGGAATAGTCAATCAAGTAAATTCAAATTTCCTTTACGCCGAAACTGCTAAACTAGAACGATGCCTAAAACGTTTGGTAATTTCCACGTATACCGGTAACAATAGGTGGGGCAGGTGTCCCACCGACGAGGAAGCAACTAGCTATCAACGATTTTCTCGCTCAAGAAACGTGCAAAAAATTTTAGACCCCGTGTAAGTAAAAGAGATACATATTATATTAATAGTTGATCGCTGTTCACACCGCCGCCGGCGAGTACTCGTTTGTAAAGCGACAAGAGTTATCAAAGAGAGTACTCGCTCAGTGACGCTTGCTTGGCGGCCAGCAGGTTAAGTGTGTAATACACTAACAGTATGAATAGCTTTTATTTTGACAGCTCAACAACATATGAATGTTGTGTATGCGTTAAGTATTTACGTTGTTGAGCTGACAAATTTTTCGAACATATGTAGCAATGGATTAGCAATATCCTTTAAAATGATTCAGATTTTTATTGATAGTGTAATACGCAATTAGGGTGCAGAACGCTTACTGAGACTCACCCTTGGTACATGCAAACGCATACCAGCAAGGAATCGATCGTCGCCGTCGTGCACTCTCTGCTCGTTGCTCGCCAACTCATATTTAACTTCTTGTTAATCGCCCGCGGTAGGTCAGGTGCCATAAGGTAGGTTGAAAATATAGGCACCTATAGGTAGTAGATATAACCCCTCTCTCTGTCTAAAAATAACCCACTTGACTACTTCAACCCTTTCTGTAGGCGTCTTGATGCTTTTGTTTCTAAAAAGGGAAGGGTCAGGTAACTAGAGTTGACATCTCTGGTCATCTCTCTGATAAGTTTAGAACAGTTTGGAAGGTCATCGTATGTATTTTTAGCCGGCTTATAATTAACCAATGAAGGGTATTCTTAATTCGTACTTTCTAACTGAATAGACAGCCGTGCTGGGGAGCTTGTTGCGCCAGTTCTTTCACTTCTTCTCAGCAAAAACACCAGGAAGTGGTGAAGTGGGTTTTGATGGACTGTCTTATGTAATTTTGGCGTTTGAATAAATGACTTTTGATTTTGATTTCGTTGCATCAACAATGAAAGGGAATGTTTTAAAAAAATATGGCCGCAACGCAGATATGAGGAACGAACACTTCGCCTGCGACTGCGTTCGCGAGAATTTCGTATTTTCTCCTACAAATTCCAAAACTTCTTCCTCCCCTATAAAACTTAGTTTTCGAAACATGTTCATAGGCTCAGTAATTTCGGCTGTGTGCTGTTATGTCATTCTGCCAGTCAGTCAGTTTCTCCTTTTATATGTATTATAGATTAAAAAAAAACTTATTAATTTTATCCTATTTCAACTCGTCCAAATAAGTTCGTGTTCTATTTTTCAAAGAATCTGATAGATAGTGCCTTTCTGGAGACTATGAAACAGCAGCGTAATCGCGTCATGCACTAACAGTAGCAATTGATTTCATTTTGACAGTACAACAACTTTCATTGCGTTATTTACCTTGTTTAGCAGATAAAGTTTTCGAACATATGAAGCAATGGATTAGCAATATCCTTCAAAATGATTCAGATAGCGCGTTATGCAAGCCTTATATAACAATATATTATTAGGTATAAATAGGGTTATATGCCTCGATGTTTTTGTGTTCCGGATATTAACAAAGGTTTCTTTAGGTTCGGTTATTCATTCACTTGGAAAGAGGTTTAGCGGAAGGAGATTAACGAAAAAGATTTACTGAGTAAATGTATGGGTGTGTCCGGAGAAATTTTCGATAGGATTTTAAACGACTTAAAAAGAAAAAGCTTGATTGAGCTTAGTCACGGTTAACTCAACATTATTATCTTCTTTCTATACTTCTATACTAATATTATAAAGAGGAAAGATTTGTATTTTTGTGTGTATGTTTGTAATGAATAAACTCAAAAACTACTGTGCCGATTTCAAAAATTCTTTCACTATTGGAAAGCTACATTCACCCTGAGTGACATAGGCTATATTTATTGCTAGAAAAGATTAGGGATCCTTACTAAAACTTAACCACCCGTGCGAAGGCGCGACGGGCCGCTAGTATTTCATAAAACCACGCATAAATCACCTAGAATTAATATTCTCCTGTAGGTTATATTATTGTTTGTGTATTTTTATATAAAATATTTAAATATAAAAATAGTAGCCCACGTCTGTTAAATTACTTTATTTGGATATACTATGAGTATTTGATGATCACGTCCATATTTTTCATAAGGACGTCTTTAAAACCTGAACTATTTAATTTCATTTTAAGATTAAGATTTATTATCTAATACTGTAAAAAAGAAAAGAACACAGCACTATAAATACTCTTGCGACTCTTTCAATTTCAAAAACCTGAAAACCCTCTTTTCGAAAGACACTGTCTCGTCCTTCACAAACCCATATAGACAACATAATAACACTTTACACAATGTAAGATTTGAAACGTGTCCCCAAAGAAGTTGAGTCCCCTCTCAACATTGAATTTGAGTTGTGTCGAGTGCCATCTGCCTCGAGGGTCGCGGTAAGCGATATTTCAATAGCCCCGAGAGAGGTCACCCAGCACCAGATCAATGCACTCCAAATTATTGGAAAATTTTCACGAACAGTAAAACAGCTGATCCTCATGAAAAGTGTCTTGGTCAAGGAAAATAAAAAGGTTAGCGTCCCTTCGGACTTTTTAATGAAATAACGTCGCAAGCAGATTTTTTGCATCTTCATTAAAATTGTCTTTAATTGAACGGAAGCTGGGGTGATATCGAGACTAGTCATGTGATATCGATATGTAACGATGTTGTAGTTATGAAAAAAAAACCACAATTGCAGTTTTTATGTTAATGTAGTCTATCTGTACGTAGGTATAATAATTATTAACCCTTCGTGGTCCACTTGGAAGTCCCTGAACCGTCTACATACAAGTGGGAAGACGTAACTCCAACCTGGTAAAGTGGGACAACAGCAGCAGGGTGCGGATGTGGAGCTATGTCACAAACTATGCTCCAACACGTATCCTGCCCTCTGTGTCCCAATACTTGCAGTGACCTCTGCACTCCCACCGACGACACCGTAGACGTGGCGAAGTGTTGAGCCTACAAGACTGGGAAAAGTCGTGTCAGTACATGAAGAAGAAGAAGAGAAAACTAGTATTCGCTTCCACGCCAAATTCACGAGCACATTTGGTACATTGATCAAGTAAATATATAAATTCTGGCTCTTATAAATTAAACACGTACTGTGTGCTTTTTTTTTTTTGTTTTTTTCAGGATGGGAAATCATCAAATGACCCCTCCCGCTCTGGGTGGAGCAGAAGGGAGTGTCAGACTCTTACTGACTAAAACCCACCCGTGTTCCTTCCTTAGCCCTTTATGTACCAGGGCAGCGGTAACCCTTTCGGACGATCCCGCTACACGTACTGTGTGCTTATAACATAATGTTATTTAAACAAACGAACAAAAATACGTACTGCTGTTGCGAATGAAGTTGCAACATGCAAGTTAACAGAACCATAATATTTTGTTTTGTTCTGGTTTGATAATGTTACGTTTAATGAAGCAACACGATGTTAGTCTAAAATCCAGACTAAAATAGAAATAAATGAAAGAAAACAGTGAGAACGTATAACAGATAAACAAAGAATATGCTTCATATACTCGGAAAAAGTTTGACAAAACTTTCTTAACTACTTTCTTTGAACAACCTAACAAATAAGGTCTTAAATACTTACTACAATATATTTTACTGCCAACTAGTTTGTCACGAAACTTATCTCACATTCGAGGTCTAGAATATTCTATTCTATAGAAGAAAACAAGGCGATAAAAACCTAGAATCGTCAATTGAATAAATTCCTGCTTAGCTCCTCCACAAGCAGAAAAACAATTGTTTCGTACGTAAACAAGGTTCAAGGCACGTATAATTCGAAACGACGACGCCGACAGACAAAATGGACCGTATCCATTTGAAAACACCTTTCAATGAAATAAGTAGCTCTATCTTTTTCATTAGACAAATGGCTGGAGTAAAAGGTGCATGTATAAAATGCTTTTAGAGATTAGAAAGGGTTGAATGTTTTTAACATGTTTTGTTTTAGATCATTTTTAACCCCCGACGCAAAAACGACGGGGTGTTATAAGTTTGACGTGTCTGTGTGTGTGTGTGTATGTCTGTCTGTGGCATCGTAGCTCCCGAACGGATAAACCGATTTTGATTTTGTTTTTTTTTTGTTTGAAAGGTGAATTTATCGGGAGTGTTCTTAGCTATGTTTGATGAAAATCGATCCAAGATGGCCGCCGCCACAAAATGGCGGATTACATATTTTTTCACAACTCCCTAAATATGGGTATCAAATGAAAGGGCTTGACTAGTAGAATACTATACACTATGATAAATTTCAAATCCAAGATGGCCGCCACCACAAAATGGCGAATTACAAAAAACCTGATTAAATACCAAATTACCTGAATCTTAAAACACAAGAAAATAAAAGAAATGAAATAACAAGGAGTCCCAAAAAAACAAAAAAAAGCATGAAATAAAAAATTAAATTTAAAATTTAAAAAACCCCCGACAACGTGAAGCCCTATAAAAAGAAAAAATAACCTTGAAATTATGAACCTACGTAAGTACGTATGAAATTTTTTGATTAAATATGGTCCTGTCGGGGGACCGCTACTATTTTAAACTTTAACAGAACGTTTGGCTAATAATTAGGGCGGTCCCCCGACGGGGCAATATTTAATCAAAAAAATTCATACGTACTTACGTAGGGTCATAATTACATATTTACCCAAGACATTATTTAAATATATTCATCATTACTACATTTATTTATTATGTAAAACCTAATTAATTAATAAAAATAACAAAATAATATCCTAACTTATCTTTATTCATCATTTGAAAAAATATTATTAATATACGGTCAAGAATTAATACGAGTCCTATTTCTGTGCGGTTTTATTTAAGTAAGTACCACTCTCATCATGATTGTAAAAAAACAATCGCTCGCGAGCTCGAGCGGCTTGGGTACTGTGATATAGAGAACTTATTATTTAAATACGAACTCTAGACAATATTCGTGACTTCTAGTGGTACTTCCCGATCCCAAGATATTACATCGTAGGGCTAGAAGTCTCCTAATTAGGAGTCAAATTCACACAGCCTATATGAGAAATAGTATGCTCTAACTATCATAAAGGCACATACACACACACACACCCTCTCACACACACATGCACACACACTCACCACATACGGATGCACACAGACACATAAGAGGAAGTCATACCAGTATCTCTAACTTTTCACTCATTGTGTACTTGTTTGTAATTACTTAAAATAGTTTCGTCATCTAGCTACCTAAAAATATGTTGATCCGAGGGAGGAGCAGAACCACCCAATACAAGCATTACTACATGCTTCCTGGGAGGTTCTAGCCACAGAATAATATTGTACAAGAAAGTTACAGAAATAAACTATTTTAATTTTTAATTTTAATTTAATGATCATCCTAGTAAAAGTCTACTGCTGAGCATCTATCTTTTAATAACCACAATATTTTTAATAATCATCACGATTAGCAGTTTCTATAGACTCTTGGTGTAATACTCTGAGGGGCAATTCCCGCATTTTTAAGCAAAAATGCGATTTGGATTTTTTTTTTTGCGATTTTTAGACATTGATTGCCGCTGAGACGAGATTACGGCTCGAAATCGAACGGTTTTAGTAGGTACGAGAGTAAAATTTTCCGTCCAGTGACTTTTGACTTTACTCTTTGTAACAAAACCCTCGAGAAAAAAAGGCGCTGTCTACATATTCTGTACCTCTAACTCTATTATTTACTACCAAACTCTGAACTAATATCTAAGTATTGTGCCCTCAAGTTTTCAGGTCACGAGGCTGTCACCAACTTTATCTTATTGAACTCATAAGTTTAGTTTTAAAACTTTAGTTCGACGGCAACTATAACTTCTAGGAACAAAGTACGTTCTTGTGACAGGAGAATCGACAGCTAATGCCCGTGCCAATAATATTTTGAACAATAAAAACTATTGCAGTATCGAGAAAACATAATTATGAAGCCATATTTACAGGCGTAAGCCATCTTTAAACCTGTGCCCTATGGTACAAATACACGCAGCGTTCTTACAACACGTTGCGTGTTCAATACAATAACGCATTCAGATGCATACTGGGTCTGCCTTGGCGGTGTAGTGCGCCCGGCTTATTTGGCGAAAGCAGGGTAGACGACTCTTACGCAGTCATGACGAAAGTCACAAGCCTCCTTTATGAACCGAATACATAAATCTGACAATGGAATATTAAACTATTTCTTATATGGTACGTATATGGCAATCAATATTCCAGCTAAAATAACACTTATCTAGTCCTTTGTTGTTGTTTTGTAATAATTTATGATTAATGAATAATTTGTAATCTGAAGGCCAATTCTCGTAATTTAAAACGTTCAAATTCTAGTCGCAGTCTCTCTCGGCGACAAACAAATGTCAAAAACTTGTCAAAATGTAGGGAAATTAGAGGTATTTTTGACAGATTGAGACTGAGATCAGACTGTGAATGTTCTTAAAATTACGAGAATTATCCCTGGTTAAATTTTATATGGGTGTATACCTGAAATAAAAATGATTTGATTTGATAGCCACCGACATCGGCCAAGACGAAAAAGCACAGATCTTTGTAAAGATTTTCCCGCTGATCTCGTTGGCTGTCACCTAAACTGTTGAAGTATTATCGCATCTCGTAACTTAAAGTTCATGATAGGGTTATGGGTGATAAAGTTTACGATTGTGTCATTTAAATGACCTTCTTACCATAGAGTTAGTAAACAACTTTATTACTGTCTATGGTAGCTATCTGTATGAAACAGCACAACCCCATGAAATACCTAAGTAACCTAAATGTCATACTGGTGATAATAAGGGAAGTCCTAACATACCCCATAAAGATGATTGGTACGATGTTCTTGTTCTTACTATGGATAAATAAGAGCAGACGTTCGTATGTAAATCTGTACAATATGAACCACTATATTGACATTATCTCTTCGTTTATTTGCCATCGCTGCATGCAAATGTAGTCTTTATTTTCATAGAATAGAATAGTGATGCAATACATAAGCTATTCATATTACCTAGATTAGGTCAGAAACCCTCGGGACACCCAGATCTTACTCAGATGTTCTCAACAGACCAGGAGACCCAATCAAATTCTGGAGGGAGGTGGGCTGGTTGGAATAATCACCGACGGCCGCCATGGCCCACGCACAATGGTCCACTTGAAGGACTAAGGGCGGAAACTCAACCCCACAACATAGAACATAGCTATTCATATAATATCCTACACAAGCAGGAATAAGTCATATCATCTCGTCAAATCAACCGTAAAGATTAGGAAATCATTGGATGAGATGACATACTCGTCGCTATGTGAGTTACACCATCGCACATCGAAGGGGAAAGGATTCGTTTTCCCATATCGATATATGTAAATGTATTTTCTTACCAATAGTGTATATTTATATCATTATACACATATATTTTGTTCCTCAGTTTTCCGTTTTCACGTGGTTTTCCCGTTACAAGCTCTCCTATATTGAAATAGAATGAGGAAAGATACTCAAAATCACTTTGGTACTTAAGTCGAAGGCAGATTGTAGAATTCGTCATTTTACGTCTGTTTGTGCATGCGATCAGAGAGGCAACTCTCGTAATTTTAAGAAAGTTCTCAGTCTCAATCTGTCAAAAATACCTCTAATTTACCTACAATTTTGATAAGTTTTTGATATTGATTGTCGCTGAGATGAGATTGCGACTGGATTTTGAACGTTTTTAATTACGGGAATTGGCCTTCAGAAGCGTCATCAATTTACCTTAGGCATTATACATAACAATAACAGTATGCAAACGCAATATCTATAGAAATAAAACAAAGTCGGGTTAGTTATGCACACCATTTATAACTCAAGAACGGCTGGACGGATTTTTGATTTGGTCTCTGATCTTTGATTTTTTGGATTGGTCTCCGCCCCAAATACCAAAATAACTATTAAAACATGTGAAAATTTTATGAAAAAAAAAATTCGGAGGCGGTACAAAGATCGCCGCCGGGTCTGCTAGTTTTTATTGAAAAAGAAATGTAGGTAGGAGAAACTGAGCCGAGAAAAGCTCTTAAGGAGTACTCGAAGATGCCATTTTAAAATAGCATCTTCTCCAAGATTTGCTATGCAAAAAAATAGTAAGCGCTTAGTATTCATTCTTTTTCCCTCTTTAGAAAGTACTTAAATCTCTCCCTCATTATATCGGTACCACTATAATCCACTACTTTATAAGAAAAAATCTGTAGCCAGTACTTTTAGTTCTAACTAAGCATCAAAACAAACGGCAAAATTATATCTGCCTTACCACAAAAGTGTATTACGACATGACATTGGTTTGAACAAGTGTCTAACTTTTTGTGGTAAATAAGATCCTACATTTCGTATGTATATACACGCACAGTACAGCAATTTCCATGCTCCTCTACACATTTATCTCTCAGGAAATTGAAGGTATTCGCTTGAAATTTTATGACAAAGGTGAGCTGATGAGAATGGTATCATCGGGTTTCGAAAATCCATTCGGCCGGCTGGACATGACGAAATTACGAACTGTCTCGGCGGCTGTGACGGAACACAGGATTTATGGAACGTTATGTAGAAGATCAACTTCCATGCAGTTCTGGAATAGAAATTAATAACCTAGGTAAAAGAAAATCGTCGGAAAACATGAGAAAACTTTTAAGTTGAACAAAGGGATAAGGAGAATAATACAACAACAAAAAAAAACAAGTATGATCTGTGGAATTAATGTGCTAATTATAAATCTATGGGATTTTGTTATAAAATAACCCTTCCGAATGCCAGGAATATAACAATTTTTTCATTGCCAACATTGTTCGAAGTACTAATGCACACGGTCAAAACAATCACTTTTCTATAGAATATCTTGTATCCAATTACGTATTGCGTTTAGAGAAAGTATTGGTCCCTCACGTCCTTGCGTCACCTGAGCGTCAATCCCAAGATTGCTTTCCTTTAATGATAACAGACAACCTTTTCTTTTATCCAGATTACAAAAGAGAATACTTATTTGTTTATTTTTATATCGCTAGAACTCTTGGTTTTCGACAATAATTGGCTATAATAAGATCTTGTGAGGTGCAACGAACCAGTAATAAGATAAGCAGTAGTCATAAATTATATCCAAAATTCAGTAGCGTAACTAATAATTTATCTACCAAGAAGGATTATGGTCGGATAATGTAAGCTTTCTTCTATTTTTACCTTCTACAAACAGGCCACACTCATATCTTAAAACCGTTTTCGTTATGAAAACATTTAGAAAGAATTTAAACTTCTTTTCTGTATTACATCACCTACTGCGCAACTTGGTGAGGTGAACGACATTCAAACGTCCTAGACTCGTAATTATAGTTCGGCTAGCTAAAAGTTAATACTGAATGAAGCTACGAACGAAACGATCGAAAACATTATTCACTCCGACAGCTTCTAATCATCGGTTTCAAGGACTATGTAGCAATGCATTTATCATCACACGCTACGGTTAGGAATAGTCGATATTTCTGAGAAAAGCTGGAAATTGATATGAAGAGTGAAAATTAAAAAAAAATGGTTTAATATTTTAATTTTAGCAACTAGTGATTGGATCCTCTTTTTGGGCAAATATGCCTGTGTTTGGACACTCCGCTCTTTCTTAACTTAAATAAATATTGTTTACGTGTTTTATTTTTGATTCTATACAAATGTAGGTACTAAAGGAAATATCTTTTCTTGCCCTTATCCCAATTTATTTGTGGTCGGGGCAACATATCTTTTTCTTCCATACTTCTCTATTAGTCATCATCTCGGTAGTCGTACCCTTTCTAACTATATCATCATTCACACAGTCCATTCATCGTTTCTTTGGCTTTCCCCTACTCTTATAGCCATCGACAGTCATACTCAATTTGCTCTCGACATTTTCCTCATTCCTTCGTATCACATGCTCATATCATGACAAACGAAATCCACACAACTTTTCAGTTACCTTTGCCACTTTCAGACTTCCTCTTATGTACTTATTTCTTATTCTATTCATTCATGTAACTAAAGGAAATAATAAAAAGAAAAATTTAAACTAAATAAGCAGCACGCATGGAGGCATGCGAGTTCGTGAGAGAGTGTGTGGGTGTGTGAATGGGAATGAATCAGAGTGTATGGCCGGTACATGCATTAGGCGTATGGTGGTGTGGTGGTGATATTTTATTCCAGAAGCACCTCAGTATGGGCTAGGTAAGAAAAACCTAAGTAAGAATCAAACACGACAGACCAAACCGTTTTTAGTGACTTTGCAGTTTTTCAATGTCAATTTCCGCCGCTCGATTGTTTCACGTCAGGTGTTCGGAACGTGCGATCAATCAAATCAAATCAGCGTACCGTATCTGCTGGACTCTCGATCTCTATTTGCCTGCGCTTCCAACGTCATAGGTCACGAAGGGCTAACTTGGCAGACACATTGAATTCAATAAAGATCTGACCTTTCAGAACCAGTTAGATGCGTGTTAAACTTGTCAGATGGGTTGGGATTGCAATTAACTCGCAGGAAACTAGCTTTCGAAGTGTATTCCAGTTAATTGGGGCTCTAAAACTGACTGATGATATCTATTGATGATACCCGATAGTTCACTCGCTTGAACTTTGTGATGTCGAACTATCAAGGAGACATGCTCGGTCTGCGTGGAATAGATTCGAATAAATTACACTTTGGTATTGCGTTGTAAAGTAGTTTAACGGGTCTGGGGTGAACATTTTCGATTTTCTTTTATTGTAGATGGTGAAAATAAATGGCATAATAACTTATCATGTCTTTTTTTTTTCATTTTAAAATGGAGTACGTTGCTGGGAATATAATTGGGCGTTTATCTGCTGATAGAGAAAAAATAAATACAAAACGTTGATTCGGTTACTCTGTAAAATATTAAACACAAAATTGCTCTCATCTATAAATAAACACGATTCACGGCAACCTTTTCTGAAAGGTGGGATATAAAATTCGAAACATTCTGTCTAAAGTCCGGAACGCAAACGTCAGGAACGACCGGTAAAAAATTTGCACGATATGCAGTTTGCAGTTCCCCGTTATCTGAACCAATGTTATTTGCAAAGTTAAAACGACGATTTCGGAGAAGTTTTAATGCAATTCCTTCGTACTAAAACTAAGTTCAGATAATAGTAACGTAAGGTATTGTGGTAGTGAAGTTATTACCTAAGGAAAAGGCGAAATTAATGATAGCTTTTAAATTTATTTTGTCGTTTTGCTTAAAGCCACAGTATTTTCTTGATTGCGTGCGTTATTCATTTTGTATTTTAAGCATGTCTCTGTTAATCGGGCTAATCGTATACTAGGTTAGTCCATGTCACATGTATGTTTGTAACATAACATAACGCCTGTATTCCTAGAAGGGTTGGGCAGAGGTGCACCTACAGTAGAGCCACATTTCGCCAGTTATGTTTAAGTTCCATGTAATAGATAGGTCTATCCATAGATGGCCTATTGCCATTAACCGTTTTTATACTTTAATAACCAATTATTATTTTTGTCCTCAGATCATCGGCAAGCGAGCTGATCTCGAGGCGAGGCGTGTTCTCTAGAAGACAGTATGGATCCGTTGAACAAGTAAGTAAAAAGTTCATGCCTTTTTAAGCTTAAAAATGTAAAGGCTGCAATGTCCGACCAAGTAAAGATGGTAAACCTTTCCTTTATTCTATATCGGGTAGCAATTTGGTCCAATGGTTTAGGTGCAAAATGGCGAGCGAGAGGTCGTAAATTAAAATCCGGCCGTGAACCTTCTTTTAGTTGGTGAACTGCCTAGAAAAATAGTAGGTACTTAATATTTAATAGGCAATGATGGAAATCTTTCAAATAATTATTTGAAATAACACAACATAACCTGGGTGGACGACTTTGGTAAGGTCAGCAACAAAAGTCGGTTAACACTTCAGTTGTTTAAATCGTAATTATTGAGCAAAATATTCTTGAAAAACATGTAGTAATAGAATATTTAAGAATAATTAATTCTTTGCTATTACATGAAATGCTGAAAACCAATGTATCGCACCATTTTGTATCAATTTCGGTGATTTGTAAAAGTAACAGAGTTAATTGACTTTTGTTGCTGACTGTACCATCGCGGGTAAAACCGCCTGGATGAGGCAGCCTCATCCAGGTTCTGGCACATGAAAAGAGAGGCCTATGCTCAACAGCGGGTGAAATCGGCTGTGGTTGATGATGATGATGTTTCTTGACATTGGAAACATTAATCAACTTTTTAAATGCAAAATGGTTAGGACCATTTGTATTTAAAAAGTTTTTTCAGTTACATTAAAAACTTAAAGACAATTTAACAAGGATCCAGAAGGTACATTTTCTATGCAGAGAGAAGAAAAATATCTAACTAGTTTTAATTAAAGCCTTCGTGAATCGTGAAAGCCTCCGCTTTTTCTCTTAGTTAAGCATACTTTAACTTACTAATTAAATTAGATCGCTGAGTAGTTACACAGCCCAGATGCCTATTATTTACCTATTATAGAATCTTTTTATAAAAAAAAAAAACTTTTTGAACTTAATCTAAAACTTTGACCGCCTCTTTGGTCTAGTGGTCGTAAGCGCTACTGCTGAGCATGAGGTGCTGGGTTCGATTCCCGGGTCGAGCAAAGTGTTATTTCCATCTGGTTTTTTTTTTGTAGAAACCCGGAGTCATGATTTGTGACCGGTTGATGGCAATAGGCTCGCTCCCTATTACATGGGACTTGAACATTACTGGCGAGATGTGGGTGTACTATAAACATCTGCCTAACCTTTCATTTTCATGTCATTTTGATCATAAACTCTATACTAACCTTTTTTGGTACACGGCATTTTCCTTTTTGGTCATTATACTCTGTTCATTAGGTAAACCGTTTTTTGACAGATGGAACTAGTGATTGCAGCAACACATAATACATTGATTGGTACACGCACGGTATTATAATGTCTGTAAGAAGCCATAAATTAGATAAGGCAGTTTATATATTTATTTTATTACACATTTTAAAGTTAACTTAACTTAGTTTACGTAATCTGGAATATGTACGTTCTAAGACAGCTGTCAAAAAACGGTTTACCTAATGGACAGGGTATAAATAACGATTTTCCGCGAGTCTCAGGATTTGAAACGGGGCAATTAATTTAATATTTTAACTAACATAACATTTTTCTTTACCATAATATATTATTTCTATTAAATCGTTTAGATAAATATTCTTACATTGCTAATACTAATCAAATCCCACACAGTTCACCAGCAAAAGATACACAGAACAGATAAAATGTTCAGTGGAGCATTCGAAGCGAGGTGTAGGATACCGCAGATCGGTGGTTGCATCTGGTAAATGTAGCCAACATTTTCAGCATTAGAAGTTACGGCTGCTGTATATTATAACTGATATACGAACCATCTCCGTAGAAACTGAAACGGACGATATCTTGTTGGAAAATATTTTAAGTCAAAAATGTTGTTGGGTATAAACGTCTTGAATGATGCAAACATTTGCATGCTGTCTTGATTGGCACGAAACTAACAAGGACTAAGATCCAGTTGTTTCAAACGTACGTACGTCAAATATTAACGATTCGTACTCGTTATTATTTGACGTACGGCAAGGCCATAATTTTGTAATTGTAATTTAAACAACGCTTTTTTGGTTTGACGATAGTTAGCGCCACTTTTGACGAATACGCGTACCTACGTCAAATGGACGTGAAACAACCCACGCTAAGTTGGTACCTTATGTTTGGGTGACTTTTTGTAATTTTTCTTTTTCATGAGTAGGATTAATAAATTTAATTAAAGGCGCTTATTTTCTTAAAGATTATGAAATTTTTCATCAGTCTGTTGAAAATATTATACTATGATGCACCTTGCGCGTTACTGCTGATAACTTATTTCTGTTCAGTTACTTAACCTAGCTTGTATAGATACGAGAAATAAAATTACTATACCTACATTTTTATATAGCTAAAGGTACATACGACGAATAATTTCATACAAAAAAAAAAAACAATTGAACAAACCGTTCTCAACAGAAAATATTAATTTTGCTGTCGAAACATTTCACAAAGAGTTTAAATAAGGTTGGTGATAACCACTCGAGTGACTTAAATAATGCACTAGCGACGAACTTTATTCGCTTCATTATTGCATATAAACTTTATAGCGGAGAATATCAAGTTCTAACAATGTACATCTATTCTAAAATGTCTGAGAACTCCAATAAAATAAATATATGGAGTGACTGCAATTCGCCGACGTTGGTGAACGGTAAAACTAGTGGTGCCGACTCCGACCGACCAAGACTCCACAAGCCGCATTTTTACGTTTTCATAGCTAACATATTTTTGAAGGACGTTCTTTTATTTCTGCAATTTTTATCATGCAATGTTTATTCCGAATCTAGCTGAGTCATGTTCTAGATCTTATTTTGTAATCCTAGTCTGTTTATGTAGGTACCTAGCTTTGTAACGAGCGATTATTTTTTAGATAGATTATTCGGCCTAAATTTAGTTTAGCGAAAGGATTGTTGATGTTGCAAAAATATTTTTGAAGGACGTTCGTTTATTTTCTGCAATACTTATCATGCAATGTTTATTACAAATCTAGCTGAGTCATATTCTAGACTTTATTTTACTGTCGTATTTTGTTTATTTGGCTTTGTGACGAGCGATTATGACTTACGAAAGTTGGTGATTAATTTATTTTTGTTCACGTCTTATTCAGGTACTTAACTGGCTTTTTTTTTTTTTTACATTCGTCAAACAACTTAGCTAAAGTTCTAGTGGGAAATCATCAAATGACTCCTCCCGCTCTGGGCGGAGCAGAAGGGAGTGTCAGACTTTTACTGACTAAAACCCACCCGTGTTCCTTCAGTTGCCTGTGCCAGAGGCCACGGTATCTCTTTCGAACAACCCGCAGCCCCGGCGGCATCGGCCCTAGCGGACCCCGTCAGTTCATGCTGACAGCTCTTTGAGGCGCGCGTGGAACACAACGCGCCGTCGACCCGGGCCTGGTCCTTACCGGGCGGCGAGCTGACCAAAAGACACACTGACACAAAGTGACCTCTTTGATCGTTAATGTTAGGTAAAATTAGAAAGAGGCTTGCTTTGTCGTACAATACTTTAGGCAGAACAATGAGATGAGAATGCTAAGAGGGATGTGTGGTGTTACACGAATGGATAGAATAAGAAATGAGTAAATAAGAGGAAGTTTGAAAGTGGCACCGATAGCTGAAAAGTTATGTGGAAATCGGTTGTCATGTGTTACGGAGAAATGAGGGAAATGTTGTGAGGAAAGTTTTGAGTATGAATGTCGATGGCTATAAGAGTAGGGGAAGACCAAAGAAACGATGGATGGAATGTGTGAATGATGATATGGTTAGAAAGGGGGTGACTACTGAGATGACGACTAATAGAGAAGTGTGGATAAAAAGACATGTTTCGGCGACCACAAATACATTGGGATAAGGGCACGAGAATGATGATGACTTTAGGCAGAACAATATGTAAAAAAGTCAAATATACTTTCAAACAAACGTTCTAGAAAGTTCGTTCGTCGCAAAACAGCTCTCAGCGACACGAAATTAATTTCAAAGTCAACTTTAATTATTTCTTTAACTGAAAAGATAGCCTCAAAATAATTTCTCGAAGACGAAATAAAAAGCAAAGATTTTATTACCATAGAATTAGAGCAACAAGATTTTTTTTATGATGAAACATCGTCAGACAATACTGTGAATATAGTTTTAATTAACGTTTCGATGAACGAAAGTTCTGGGTAAAGTACACAATTTGTACAAATAATTAGCTCGGCTTGTTAGCTGACTCAAGTTGACCTTAATAAATACCCGTGTATCAGCCATTACTACTTACTAACGATACATATTTCTGCTTTTGCCTGAATAGCATTATAATATCAATAGTGTGTTAATAGTTTTAGTTAGGTAAGTTAGGATATCATATTTTTTTTTGATTAGTTAATTAGGTATACGTTGTGGCCCCATTCGGCCACAACTTATAACGTAAATAAAAATTTACCATTTCCCGCCCGCCGTTACCATTATAACGGCCTCGAATTACGAGTTTTAGGAGGTGGGTTCGAATCCCGGTAGGCGCTTTACTTCGTGTAAATTATTTAGTCACCGCTGCTCTCAAAATGGTGAAGGAAAACATCGTGAGGAAACCGGCATGTCCTAGAATCTAAAATTCGAAGACATGTGACATCTATCAACCCGCACTGGGCTGGTGGATTATGGCCCACTCCCTCTCACAGAAAGAGGAGGCCTGTGTCCCAGCAGTGGGAACATCATAGGCTGATTATGTGTGTTATCTAGGTATAAGTTGTAATCTATAATAAACCTGAAGAATTTTTTTGTTTGTTTGTACAAGCTAATCTTTGAAACTACCAGCCGGATTAAAAAAAAAATATTTCCAATTGATTTTTGAATTCTTGAAAAAGGTAGGCTATTTAACATCACGCTACGGCCCTCAGGAGCCGAGCAAAAAGAACAAAAGTCAAAAAGAACGTTTAGTGAAAACGAAATAACAGCGCGGGAGACGCGATGCGACGGGTCGGGACGTACGGGGGAACAAGAAATTTTACGCGGACGAAGTCGCCGCCAGAAGTTAGTTTTAAATAAACAGAAGGGCAATTCTCGTAATTTTAAGAACGTTCACAGTCTGATTTGTCTCAATCTGTCAAAAAAACCTCTAATTTCCCTACATTTTGACAATTGTTTGTCGTTGAGATGAGACTGCGACTAGATTTTGAACGTTTTAAATTACGAGAATTAGCCATCAGATATGGTTTTGAGTGAAATACAGTTAAATAACTTCTCCCCTACTTTCTTAAAAACAAACAAACAAAACTTTTATATCACGAACTTGCTTTTCCCGGTGACTTCTTCATCGTCGATTTCGAGTGGGTACAAACTTTTGATTGATTTTAAACGGTGAACTTTCTTCATATAAACTTGTCTTCTTGAACCGAGTTTCACACCTTGCAAGGCGTATTGTCTGACACTAGCACGTCTTCATAAGCACGGCGATAAGGAGTACAAGAACTAAGTACAATGCATGCTTGCACGTTTTCATGAAACTTCAGCTAGCAAATATTGACAAACTTAGGTAGGTAACGTCCTAGGACGTTACCTACCTAAGTTTGTCAATATTTACCTGTACCTGTACTCGCACTTGAATTCAAGTGAACAGACAGCTCCGATGATGACACTAAACTTTGTTAGCATCGGAGCTGTCTGTTTCAGAGATACATACCTGTAATCCCTGAAAAGTAAAGCAGTGGTACCAATAGTACAGTCACGAGCACCAATAGGTCAACACTTGGCAACTTTAATTGCGATTTTTTCGTGAAATAACGAATGCAACGTTGAAATACACATTACATAAACCTATGGGTTCGAAAATGCTATGTTCGCAACAACATAAAATGTCATTCAAAAATAAAGGAGTAAATCGCTTTTGAATAAAACCGAGTGTATACATACTTTTCCTCATACTTTTACACCTACATTTCTGCGAGTCTTTTGCTATCAACCGGACACTAATCCAGACACCGGACAGTGTGGGTTCCTAAAAATGTATGTAAATTAGAGGAACACTACAAAGCTGGTAGCTGTAGCGCGATGTTTATAAAAATAAATCGACTTGTTTATCGTCCGCCCCACGCGTTTGTTATATTTAGTTTCTAATTACAAGCTTACATTATATCCTCTTTCTTGCAAGGTTATTAAGACGTGTACCTTTTTATAAACATACACAACATTTATCAGAAAGGAGTGGTCTTATTTTAATGGTGTGGTACAGCCGATCTTAACTTTATGGCGGCTCGGAACTTGAAGCGAGTCGCTGCGCAGTAACAAATTGACGTGTCAGCGGGGGTAAGGGGTGAGGTACTGCGCAGCGAGTAGTGCACTTCAGAGCCGCCGTAAAGTTTGAATAGAGCTGTACAGACCATCAAACTGAACAACTTTCTCCTTGAAACCTACATCGTAATCACGAAAAAATAATCTGCTGCATTTGGGTCGAGTAGGTATTGAAGCAGTTGATAATATTTTCGCGATTACGATGTTGGTCGCATGGAGAAAGTTGTTCAGTTTGATTTTCCAGTATATCCTGATTTCTCATTGTACTAAAATCCTATACAATGCGAGGTCAGCTAAAACTGGAAATGTTGCACCTTTCTGATACATAGGTACTGTGTATTATATATTTTATAACACATTTGCTCGTAAAGAGTCTCTTATTTCACCAATTTAAATATCGTATTGTATCTCATTACGTACTTGTGCGTTATTGTAATGTAAAACGCACGAGTTTCTTTTTGATAAGGTAAAACACAAGGTTTATCAAGATGCTCCGTCTAAAACGAACGGTACTTTTTTAAATCTTAGCAAAGAGTTTTTATGTCAGAAAAGTGGTCAACATTTTATGAATAAAATTAACTTTGGGAGATAAAATATAATAAATAAACATTTAATTCTTTAATTTAATTAATTTTGGCAATAAATAACAACCATTTATCTGTAACAAAAGCACAAAAATATTAATTTACTTTATTAGTAATACTGGCTGTTTTTTGTGCCTTTGCCTTAAAAAAAAGCGATGGTGCGCGCGCATCGCTAATTTGTGAACAAGTAAAAATTATTCCGCGCGCTTTTTCTTTTCGCTGTATTGTTTTTATTTGAAAATGTCGTCAAGTAATGATGAATTTATTAATTCGACACCGCAAGAAGTCTCAGAGGCAGCGAAACAGGCTACTCTAAGCCTCTTGCCCGAAAAATCGACCGATAAATACTTACAAGCGTATCAAAATTTCATCTTAATATTATGGAAAACAAGCAAAGATGCAAATTCATTTTCAGAAAGTGTGTTTTTAGCCTATTTCATGGAACTTTCTCAAAAATATAAGTCAAGCTCATTATGGTGCTACTATTCAATGCTAAAAAGCACTGTGAAAACAAAACATGATATTGATATCAAGTCATACTCCAACTTGCTGGCATTTCTAAAAAGACGCTCAAGTGGCCTTGTGAGTAAAAAGTCGAAAGTATTTTCGGCTGACAATGTCAAGAAGTTCCTAAAATATTGGCAATCCGGAGCTTCTTGCTCCGGATTGCCAATATTTGGCAACAAAGGTCAGTTGAAACTAAATTAATGTTATTAACTTCTTTCACTTTCGTATTTCTTTACAATATAGGTGTTTTGTACGCTGTTTTTATCTCTTTTCTGGTTGTATTAATATTCGGTATAAATGCATGTAGCCATCATGTGCATGTAGACATCAAGAGTTGGCAAACATCACAACTAATGAGGTCGAGAACCATGGGCGGGTTCTTCTTGTCCAGGTCAAATACACAAAAAATAAAATTCCAAGATCGTTCACAATACAGGGGCCTTTTCACGACATAGTAAAGAAATACGAAGCGCTTCGTTCAACAAAAGCGATGTCTAACAGATTTTTTCAAAATTACCAAAATGGAATATGCACTAGCCAACCCATTGGCATAAATAAATTTGGAGCAATGCCGAAACAAATTTCTTAAATTTGGATGATCCACATGAATACACAGGGCACAGTTTCAGAAGGTCCTCGGCTACATTGCTCGCCAATTCAGGTGCGAACTTATTGACACTAAAACGCCACGGAGGGTGGCGGTCGAACAGTGTAGCCGAGGGCTACATAGATGACTCGATGAGAAATAAAGAAGAAATTAGCTCCCGCATTACAAGGAATATAAATTTGGAGCCAAGTGTTGACTCTCAACCATCTACGAGCACACACGCGTACATACCACCATCGTCGCCGCCGCCGCGCGCCGCAGCCGCCTCCGTCGCCGCCACCGACTGCAGAACTCGGAGGTTTCGTTTCTCCTACTTTCACTCAAGAGAGTGAGAGAGAGACTGGTGAAATTGTAACTAATAATAATAACTTGACAACATTAAAAATGCCAACTGGCAACGTAATAATCAATTTTACAAATTTTACAATTTTTTATAACTGCTTTAACAAGTGATTAAAGATTTATCCGTTTAAGAAAGTCCGAGTTTTATTTATTTCCTCGCAAATATGTTATAAAGCGTCGTATGACATACGTGCGCTTTGATAATTACAGCCTCTGCTTCCTTGTAGCCCTCGCCTACGACTCGGGCTACAAGAAAGCAATAGCAATATCGCCTCGCCTGTAATTTTCAACTTACCGCACTTATATCATCATGTACTATTAAGGTTAGAGGAAACTGTTATAAGAATAGCTTGCTCACTGTGTTTATTAAATATAGCTCAAGAGCTATATTATATATATAGTTTAATAACCTTTTATGAACCAAGGTTCATAAAAGGTTATTAAACTTTAGTAAAAATGGCTGACGAATTATTTTATTAATTAATTTCGGTTTCTGAGACTGCTCAGGAACCGAAATTAATTAATAAAATAATTAGTTAATAAATCATGAAGCACACGTACACTGCTTTTGATAAGATAAGATAAGATAAGTCTTTGATTGGTTGATTCAATTATCAAAAAGGGATCACTTGACTTGCGTTTAATTTTGACACGACGATAATTTTCGTTTCTTTCACAATACGAAGGATTTTGAAAGACATCCATTTCTTCATTATGTTTGAAAAATTTGTCAGCTCGACAAAGTAGACAAATAGACAAATTGAAAGCCATTACGATCGATTGCCTTTTATGTGCGTTACGCAATTACCCCGCAGGTGTAATTCACAGGTATAAGAAACCCACGTGGGGCGGCCATAACAAAGAATACGAAAACCTGATCGTGTTTATCCACCATTAACAGGAAGTTTCTACACCAAAAAAAAAAGAATTCCACATTTCTTGAATAATAATCCACTTCAGGGTCCGAAGGGTGCGTACCCGTTCTAGTTAGGGCTGAACTAATGAGGGAAACCATTAACTTAAGAAATATATTTCATATTATTTGGAAATCGTCATTATTAAGCCCAGGTACGCACGGGTGATTTTTTCCGAGGCTATTTTTTGCACGTTCTGGTTTTTTAACACGCTACTTAGCATCAACATAGCTCACAGTAAAAGCAAGCTGAAGTAGCAATGGGCCGGCTATATCAGCCGTAGAAGCGATGATCGTTGGGGTAGACGCGTTCTTGAGTGGAGACCGCGAATCGGCAAACGTAAGGTGGAGCGACGATCTTCGCAGGGTGGCTGATAACAACTGGATGAGTTGCCAAGAATTGAGCTAAATGGCTTGCAATTGGAGAGGCCTATTATCCAGCAGTAGACTGCTGTAGGCTGATGATGATGATGCTTAGCGCTTAGAGTTCAAAATCCAACAGTGTGTTTTTTTGACGCGCAGGGATGCAATCTGATGGATTCTCAATGCTCGACTCAATCCCGAGAGTTGAAAATCCAGTGCCCGATAAAATCCTATCGCGATATTTTACGTCCGTGCATACGTGGGCTTAATTGAGCTTCGAATAAAAAATTGGAAATCCACAATACACCTCAAAAAATAACAATGGCCAGTTTTCAATACACTGTCAATAATAACAGGGGCAGTGATGCATTCAAGAATACAGCGCAATGGGGGCTTCGAATGAAGCAGAACCTAACCATAACCGTTATTCCATAACTGTTTATAATTACAAAGCACTTATTTTTATAAGACATAGCATAATGCTTGTATTCCCCGGAGGGATAGGCAGGGGTGAATAGTAAACCCACATTTCGCCAGCCTATTGCCAATAAACGGGCACAAATCCAGACTAGGGGCTACTATACCTCGACTTTTAATCGTATTCAGTAACATGACAGTTGAAGGGTTACCAGGTTTTGTCAAAAAAAAGTAAAAAAAAACCATCCTATTATCAAATTATTTTTACATTCAAATTAAGCCTTTAATATCGCTATTCCTGTTATGCTGGGTCATATCCATAATTCATTATTAATTTGTAATCGAATTAATGTATGGATACAATTAGTTGAATGACAATCATTTCAATGTACTAAAGAAAATTGCTTGTAATATAATTGATAATATCACGTCATGTGTTGTTGTTGCTGTTTGTGAATTGTTTATTTTTTCATTTAAAACACAAGGTGGTAGTGACCTCAACCATGGATTCAGTACATGATTGTGAACCCATACGTTAAAATTGCGTTCCATATATTTTGACCGCGTAGGTACCTACTGCAGTTTTCTATAAAAAGCCATTATTTTTTTCGATGATTGAAGTATCTCTACGCTGGGGGGCTAGCGTGCTGTGCTGCATTCATAGTTACAGCTCTGCCACTCTGTACAGTTATATTTATGAAAATATCCACTACTCCTGTAAATATAAAACAAGTAGGGACCTACTGGGAATTATGGAACCATTTAAAATATTTATTTAATTAGGAGTTTTGAAAGGGCATTAGTAAATAATTCTATTTGCAACTCCCAAAAGGATTCAATATCTTCATTTATTCACGCTTACACAAAGTAAGTTTACGCACTGTACGACGTTTTTAATGCTCCTCAGAATATTTCACGAGGCCACTTTGATCAATTAGAATATGCGCTGTCAAAAAGCTCAAGTCACAAAGCCTTTTGTTTATCAGATACTTAAAATTAAACTTCACTGCGCCGAAAAGCAGATGCCGAATAAATAAAACTGTTTATTTTCAGCTTACTTTGTAATGAATATATACAGGCTGATTTTTTAAAGACCAGCCAAATTTAAAGATGTGGTACAGACCATCAAACTGAACAACTTTCTCCATGGGACCAACATCGTAATCGCGAATAAAAATTCAGCCGTCCCATACATTTAGGTCGAGTAGGTATTGAAGTTTTCTATGGGACAGTTGATAAAATTTTCGCGATTACGCTATTTGTCCCATGGAGAAAGTTGTTCAGTTTGATGGTCTGTACCACATCCTTAAATTTGGCTGGTCTTTAAAAAATCAGCCTGTATAGATACGAAATTTGAATATCGTACAAAAGCGACTGCGGTTTATGGTAAGAGCTGCTATCATATGCCAACTATTGTCTTGGCATTTGCAGCCATGTTTGGCATTGTTAGGGCCTTAATATAAAAGCTTTCGTGAGAGTTTTACGGTTTTATTTTATTAGTATTGGAGTTCCTCTCCTGACCTCGCTGCATGATGGTGCTCATCATGACTAAGAGCTCCCTACGAGGTAGAATAGTCGAGCCAAAGAGTCGAGCTAACTAGAAATTAAGTGAAGTGAGCTGTCAATAGTGTCAATCCCTAGCATCAGGCGGTATATTCTGTGAAAACATCATCGTGAAAACTTAGGTGTAGTGAACTTAAAGTGAGCTGTCATTAGTATCACTCTCTATGAAATGACACTTCACCTGACTTCTCACGGTGAGATTCTAACAGAATCGACCGACAGGTGGAATGATAGCTCACTTCAAGCCGACTCCACCTAAGTTTTCACAACGAAATTTTTACAGAATAAATTACTTAACTTAGCAGTTGTCACGTTGTCAGGCAATGATCGACATTTTTACCGATGCTTAGAGATAAGATAGGAAGTAAGTCACATCAGTAATTTTACGTAGAGTGAATGTTTTCTGACTTAAACTGGCGTTTCCCATAAAATCATTGGAGAATAACTAGTTATTTCTATTTCGATACTCTTGCGCCATCCCATATTCCTGGCTCGATGTGCTGTGCTGGCGCTGCTGCTGCGGCTGCGGAACCTCAAGCGGCGAAAATATAAAAACCTTATCGAAAATTATATTTTCGAGCCGTTTGGGGTTGAAACCCTCGGGCCGTGGGGTCCGAGTGCTCATTACTTGTTCAATGAACTCTCTAAACGGCTGGTTGACACTTCCCGTGACCCAAGGGCTGGCTTTTACCTTGGCCAGAGGCTAAGCATTGCCATACAACGTGGCAATGCCGCCAGTCTCTTGGGTACATTACCAGTCGACAGCGATGTGGAGGAATATTTCGACGTAACATTTTAGTTTTTTAATAGTTTTAGTTAGTATAGGATATTATATTTTTATTTTAATAATTTGTAGTTTATTTAGAAGTTTATGTGTATTACAAGTTTGTAAATATTATGTTTAATATTAAAGTTAATAAATGTTATTTCTTGAGATCCAGTATCAAAGTTTCGGGTGGGCTATGACGGACTACTTAACAATAACTAAATTAGGTACCGTACATCGTAGGAGATAAAGGTCGCTTGATACACAAGGTTAAGGACAACTGAGGTCTTCGAGGCACGTTTAAGTGTTAAATATAAATTGTTAGCACGATGATTCAGCTCAAAGGGCTGGATCAATTCTACAGCCATTGTTGTGTGATAACTGCAGACAATGGCTCATTGTTCGTACTTGTCCTGCGTTACTAGTGAATAGACACTTTTGCTTTTGTATTAAGTTTTATAACGTTATTATAAGCCAATGCGTAGTAGTGTGCCTGGCTTTAAAGGTCTTCGAAATAATTACGAGTTCGTCCTTATATGGCTTCAATGATGGTGGTTGGGTCGATCATTGCAATTAAATTGGTGATAATGGAATGTATTAATGGATTCAAAGAAATACGCCTCGAATAAAATTTTGAGATAATTCCCAATTTTCATGAAGTCTTTTCATAATTTCGAATACGCAGAAAAATCGATTACTCGCTACAGTAAACTCTGTCCATTTTAAGAGGATTTAATTAAAACGAATTTCATATTTCTTTTTACGTCAAATTTTATGTTAATCTCTTCGTAAACAAATACGCGAAAGCAACGACAGTAATTCCACGCAGTCAGGATTACGAAAAATAAATTCTTCGTAAACATTTTTTGGACAGTTGATCCCTTATTCTTGGTATCTCAATTTTTCCAAGATAAACGCGAAAAGCCAGCAGTGTGCCTGAAGGGACAGATAAACAAATAACTCAAAATGACATACAAACAACTATTGAGTTTGAAATACGACGACATTAAAGCCAGCCTTCGTATCTATCTCTGTGACTTCTGTGTGTTTTTGACGTTGACACTTTGATGTGTTTAATAAGATAATGTAGTGAGAAATAAAATTGGGGGCTCGTGGCTAAATGCTAACAGCCGCACGGGTCGATTGAAGGTTGTACTACACTAGCCGCGGTCAGTTCGTGGATGGGTGACCATCCATTACATGGCGAGAACCCTCCAAGCCTCGGAAAGCAAAATAAACCGTTGTTCCCGGTAGTTATACGTAGATCATTGACAGTCGTTACGACTAGTCAGAAGCCCAAAAGTTTGATAACCAGCCGATCGATTTTGTGAAAATCTCACCGTGAAAAGTTAGGTGAAGTGAGCTTAGAGTGAGCTGTCAATAGTGTCAATCCTTAGCATTAGTTGGAATGATAGCTCCACTCCACGCTCACTTCTCCTAAGTTTTCACGGAGATGGTTACAGAATCGCACTCCAGTCCTACCAAGGGGTAACATGTTACCCAGTAACTGGATTGTGGGCGTCAAATAGGCAGTCACGCCATGTTAAATACTGGTATTCAGCTGCATCTGGTTAAACGGAAGCCGACCCTAACATAGTTGGGAAAAGGTTAACCCGATTGATTTAGTGAGAATTAAATTCATACTTATTTATAAAACTTTACGAGAATTTTACTTAAATTCATTCTCTATCTAAACTATTAAATGTTACTCAACTGTAGATACCAGTATGTGAACAAAGACAGCTTTATAGATTTAACAAGTTATGGAAGAACTCATAAAATGTATTTAAAAAAAATCTATAATATACAGATAAGGATGTTAAAAATATTGGTACCATATCAAATTAAACTTAAATATAAACCAGATTATGATATGTTATTTAAATATGTAAAATCATAAATGTGTTTGACAAAGTTAAATTGGCTGTTACCTCTGATAACTCTGTATTTATGAATAAACTGCAGAAAACAAAGAGACCAAACTTTGTTCGTAACCTGTCGTACTTGCCTACATATAAACTGCTAAAGATTAATAATGAATATGGTAAAAGAGCCTGGACGTACGCCTTTCCTGACATTCTAAATAAACTACCAAAGAAAATTAAAAATTGCCAAATAATTAAAAGACAAAAAACCTCAACAAATTAAAAATATACTAAAAGCCTATTTTACTGTGCGGAAGTATGGAATGGAGGATGTCAACGTGCAGGTTCTCAGCCTGTGTCTAGCCTATTATAAGTGAGCAACTCTAAAATAAGCTTATAGCGCACATAATGTTATTGTAATTAGATTGAGCGCTATTTTTATGTATAAAAATAATATGAAAAATTGCATGAAATAAATAGTTTGAAATTTTAATATTAATTTAATTTATTTAGATGTAGCAGCTTGTAAATTAAAATAATATAAGTTCTTATGTTTAACAGTTGGGATTATTCAGTGTTTAGTCCTATATACGACCTTTAATGCTTCAAGTCCAAATTCTCTATTAAAGAAAACACTAACACCGCGGCTTGTCTCGCCGAAGGGTTGGGTAGCTAGTGTACCTATGAAACACCCACATTTCGCCAGTTATGTTTAAGTCCTATTCAATAGGGGGGGGGAGCCTATGGCCATCAAATGGGCACAAATCCAGACTCTGGGTCGTACTGAGAAATCCCAGATAGGAAAACTCAATAACACGTTTCCCCACCTGGGAACCGAACCCAGGACCTCGTGCTCACTAGTAGCGCTTGCGACCACTACACCACCGAGGCCAAAAAATATTTAAGAATAATAATACGTATTATTTATAACAAGTCTTCTGCTACCTTATAGGTCGCCATAATTAGGTACAGAATGACGCTACAAATTCCTATTTACTCCAAAAATGTCATACCCCAGTTACATCCACTTGACAAGTCTTATTACGGAAGGGTCAGCACTAGTTGGGTTGTGCCCTAATGATACACAAGTACCTAAATAAGGGCAGGGGTTTAACTTTGGAGAGCCTCGACAATAGGTAACAACAGAAGTAATGCCACGGTAATGGAATAACATATGAGATATTTCATTATATTGTAAGGTAACATTAATAATGAACGTTGTTAAGCTCAAATGGTAAGGTCTTGCGGTATTGTAACTCGAAGACGTAGGTATAGGAAAAATAGTTTTAGTTATAGGTACTCGTAATGCGTCCGAAAAACAGTAGGCACTTTTTTCTATTTTCTTCTATATTATTGAAACAGTAGTAATTATTCTTCTTCAATATGTAAGGTTCTTTGTCTTCCAGTAGCGTTTATTTCTTCCACCCTGTACGAATATGAATTCCGACAGGATATAATGTGTCGTTCGGTAGCAACATATCTGTTCACATCCAGTCGTCGGAGGCCAATTTCCGTGACGTCAATTCATCAATTTAGGGGGTAATTTTCCTCATTCTCGCTTTCCTGTGGCAATTTGGAAAACATTTTCCGTTGAAGTTGTATATTATTTACGTTTTTCTAAAAATGGTATTCATTTAATTGCTGTATGCTGAATTTTTATATACCTGTATGTTTTATTTTAAATACATAGTTCGAAGACTTAAGCGACATACTCGTAGGTGTACTCATTCTTGTTCAAGAAATATTTAAAAACAAACATTGAAATACGCTAGCCTGCAAAACTAAGTGTACACTTCTAAAATTTGAATAACTTTTTGAGTACCCAAGATATACTTTCGAAATAAAAAGGACTCGAAACAGAGTTTAATTTTGTATATAAAAACTTCATAGTCGAAAAACTTCTTTTTAGAAATGGTTGAAAAGAGCTTTAAAAACAAAAATAATCCTTTTCGAATTACAATTTTACCATTCATTGTTTTGTTTCTGTTTTTGTTTTCAAAAATTTTCTTGATCGATGAGTCTTGTTACAAAAGCTAAGTTAGACAACAGCACATACATTTTATTTATTATGCCTCTTTCACCTGAAGAATGCGCTAGGATCATGACTTTTCTTTCTGTTGATCAGTATGCGTCGTACCGCAAGAATGGTGGGCGTGACGTTACGAACGGTCCAGAATGTGAAGTAAAGATACGAAGAGACCGGAAACCATCGTAGGAGACCTTGTAATGGCAGACCCAGGAGTTCTAGTGCCCGCGAAGACCGTTATATTGTTTCCACTGTGTTGAGAAATGGCCACCTTAATGCAGTTGAAGTCCAGCAACAGCTTCTTCAGACCCGAAGGGACTACATTAATGACAGCACGGTGAGAAGAAGACTTACTGAAGCAAATCTGAAACCCCGAAGACCAGCGAGTGGCCCCAAACTCGAGAGAGAGCATCGAGTAGCGAGACTGCGATACGCCCGTGAGCACATACAGTGGGATGAAGAAGAGTGGTCAAGAATTTTGTTCACAGATGAGTCTCAATTCTCACTTTATACTTCTGATGGAAGGCGAAGTGTCAACAGGCGGCCTGGTGAGCAATACCTTCAAGACTGCTTCTCAGAAAGAGTCCAGTACGGTGGAGGCAGTGTACATGTATGGGCTGGCATATCTTCAAAAGGTCGAACAGAGTTAGTGGCCTTAGGAAAAATTTAAATTTTAAAAGTGTAGTACTTAGTTTTGCAGACCCGTGTATATTATCAACTAGACTTTCATTTCTAAATCTAAAATGACGTTGTACTTTATTTTAGGCAAACTGGAAAAATCGAGGTGGTACCAATAGCACAATATTTCTTACACCCGGTTTCCAAATTAAGTATTTGAACTTGAGTACTTGTCAAACTCCGCTTTAGCATTACTTACAGGTATTAAACATCCGCCGAAACCATCGCAGCGAAACCGCTGTAGTTCCACCATGACTTGTCCGATGTAGGACAAGCGAGACAGAAGCGTTTGTAAAATGGATGTTGATTTTACGGAGAAACTACATAATATTACACTATATTGTACAATTTTGTTACAATTTGCTACACACGTACACGTTTGCTACAATTCAACTGGTGTTCGATGCTGTTCCGCTACTCGAACCGCGACATAACGTAGTGATGTTTCGTAGCGGAATTCGTTTAGCGATATCGCATCATTATTTTCCCGTCGGAGATGTACTAAGGCTCTTTTTATTAAGGTAAAAGCCTGCTAAATTCAAAATATGTTTGCAAATAACGTTGAGAAATTTTGCGGGCTACATAAAAGGGAGCACCTTAATTAATGGTAAAATGGTGTTTGACTAATTCTCGTCAGTAAGAAATTGATTGGTCCGCCCTTCATTTCCCTCAAACTACATTTGTTTTGTTCGCGAACGTTCACACAACTCATCTTTTGTTCATGTTCACACACTTCACCTCAGAAAACTGAAACCTTCCACATGTACCCGCCGTACCTACGTGTTCAGGTTCATATGAGAGAAACAATTACAACCACCGGTACATGGAACCTCTCGCGCCAACGCAAACCACGAAACGATTACGCCCAACTTGAGTCTTGAAGGTTTAACGCATTGTTGACTTCCTTGAAAGTAATGAGTAATGCTTTGAAGTAATATTTAAAACGAACTGAAATATCAAATGAGTAAAATGTTTAGAGGAATAAAACGTTTAAATTACTGACTTACTTGGAAAACCTTATATAACCTTTTTTGTGATTATGTGTCATGGAATAATTTTCCTAATTTTCGTTAGTTTTAAGTTACTTGTTGTTTGTTGTTGTACGGTCGACTTACGAGTAGGTCGTACGTTTTAACTCAGACGTGCGTTTTACTTTGTGTAGATTATTTCATCACCACTGCTCTTAAAACGGTGAAGGAACACGTCTTGAGGAAACCGGCATGTCCTAGAACCAAAAACTCGAAGAAATGTGACACCTGCCGGTGGTGGATTACGGCCCACTCTCTCTAGAAGAGAGCAGGCCTTGTGTCCTATGTCCACTTACGTGTAACTTACGTTAGTTGTGGTTGTTTATTACCTACTCCGTATGGTATTCCGCGAAGATAAAGTAATCAGCTACTTCCGATTGAGCTATTATGTTAAAATAAGGCAAGAGCTTCCTACCTACAAGTCTTAATAACGATTACAGTGATTACCAATTCTTCTACCAAACATACATGAATATTTTGGCGATATCACCTCCAACCAGTCGTACCAAGGGGTATCGTGTTACCCGGTGATGGGCTGTGGAGGTCAGATAGGCAGTCACTCCATGTAAAATACTGGTATTCAGCTGCATCCGGTTAGACTGGAAGCCGACCCCAATATGATTGGGAAAAGGCTAGGCAGATCCATCATCTCCTTCTATTTTTGAAGAAGTCATTGGAAGATATTCAGCAGCGGACGTTTGTGGGCAAAAAGATGGTGAAAATTTGCTTTCTTGCAGCTAGCCGTTCTTGGTAAACAGTGGTATCACCTCTACCCAACCTTTCTGCGAAAACCACCGTAATAGCTACGTATACGTCCCACTGTAATTAGATTGACTAACCGGATCAGAAATTCGGTTTATCAACAAAGGTTAGTTCTAAGAACGGTATACAGATCAATAGAGATCATAGGGATGCCCAGAACTATTAGTCAATTAATTTGACAGGTCATCGGAGCATATGAAACAACCAGACCATCATGTCGTACACAACGAGGAGCTCTGGTGACGTTATTAATCGCACTGCGATAACTGTAATAAATAATGATTATAGGCGTAATTAAATTTAAATGTTGGTTAACAAGGGTTATTACTGGCTTTAGTAGTATAATGATGTTAATTTATTTGAGGGGCTTCTGGCTAAGTATAACAGCCGTCCGAGTCGGTCGGTCAGGTTAAGCTACCCTTGCCGCGGTTGGTCCGTGGATGGGTGACCATCTTCACCAAGAACCCTCCGTGCCTCGGAAAGCACGTTAAGCCGGTGGTCCCGGCTGTCATTCTTGGATCTTTGATACTGTTACGGGTCGTCAGAAGCCCGAAAGTCTGACAATCAGTATTACCAAAGGGTATCGTATTACCTAGTAACTGGGTTGTGGAGGTCAGATAGGCAGTCGCTCCATGTATAATACTGGTATTCAGCTGCATCCGGTTAGACCGGAAGCCGACCCTAACATAGTTGGGAAAAGGCTAGGCAGTTGAATGATATTAATTTGTTTCCAAAATTATCGAATTTTTGCTTAATCATCATCATTATTGCCTGCCTTGTTCCACCCACGGCTGAGAATAGGCCGCCTCCCTCGTTTTTGTGCTATGCTTCCCTGGTCCGTGCGAGTCCAAGCCGTCTTCCCCGCAATCTTCTGTATGCCGTCCTGGTCATTGGCCCGCCAACGCTTCTTTTTCGTTTCTCGGCAACCATTCCATTAGGGCTAAATAACCCTAGAAAATGTTTTTGTTAAGGTGAGAGATTTTTAGGTACAAATTTTCTAAAAATCTGTCATACATAGGTTACATTTTACACTTTAAATACTTACCAATAGCTTTAATGCAGAAGAAATACTCGAGAAGGCTACAAAATTAACATAATGTCTAAGACATTCCCTACTAGGTTACCAACCTAGTCAAAATCAAGTGGTATTGACTGCCCAGTCACATAGTGTCAATACGGAGTATTTACAGTGTGTCGTGAACACGACCAGCATTATACTTCAGTGAACGAACTTACAACGAAGAGTCCGTATAAATCCATCGAGTACCGAAAACATCTAGGTTTGTACTTGCGAATCAGGTGCAAGATCATGCAGATCTCCATGGGAAACGATCAATTGGAACCGTGCACCTAGCTTCTGACGTTTCATAAGTGCCCATGTAGGTTGATGAGAAATAAAATATTTTGATTTTGTATTTTGGAGATAAATTAGAGAGATTATACTACCATAAAATAATAAGGCTCCCATGAAAGGCGCGACGCGACTCTAGTAGAACAATTTCTATGAAAACTCCATTCATCCTTTATTTTAAGGGGACGCAGCTGCTACATATTTCAATAGGATTATTGTAACATCTTCGTTTGTCAATCGTTATTAGAGTCTTACTCGTATGTTCTCAAATGGACGTAGGTATCTACATATGTTTAGTAGCGAACTAATAAATCATACATTCAGGCTACTGATATTATTAATTGGGACCTAATTTTAATAAAAGCTATATTTTGTTTTTGCTGGCCTACCCCCACTCCTGGGCAGAGGCCAGACCACACCTTCCATCTTTCGCCAACCCGCGCGTCCTCCTTCCAGTTTTGACAGAACCTAGTTCAGATAGACAAAAAGCCAATTTGTATAATATCTAATCTCGAAAAAAATTACTTAAATCCTAACTAATATTATAAATGCAAAAGTAATTTTGTTTGTTACGCTTGCACGCTAAAACAGATAAACAGATTTGGATGAAATTTGGCACATGAGTAGACCATGACATAGGCTACTTTTCATCCTCGATCGCAGACGAAGTCGCAGGCAACAGCTACTAAATAAGTAAATGTAAATTGGATTAAAGCTAATAGGTATATAATTAATTCAACGTCATAATTAAAGCAGTTAATTGCACTAGAACTAATTCGTCCTGAAGTGGTAATTAGTACGACTGAAGCCTTTCGCTTCAATAATAATATAATCATGAGTTTACAAGTGTTCCATTTAATCGGGTCAGTTAGTCGGAATGCGATTGATTAATATGTGGGTAGGTACCCAGGGATTTTCTATACATATGTTTTTTTTTTTGAAGGCATACAACTGACTAATTGGGTTACTCTTTAAAAAAAAAACTCGATGAAATACCGTAACTGTATTGTGTTTACAATATTTTGATACTTGAGATATTCCAATTAAGATTGAAAGCCGACATACTCCAAATATTCCGGGTACGCCAAATACCATAAACATGAAGGTACCAATAAAGGTTCTTGAATCTGCACAATAGGTCGTCGTTTTCATTGAAATAGAAAAATATTTTAGTAAAAAAAAATGCTAGCGTGACGACTTGGGCTCATTCCTAACCGATTGGCTGGAGAAGGCACAACATAAGGCAGATTGTAAAAGTGTGGGGAGACCTTTCCCAGCAGTGGGACAACATAGGTTTACAAACCACATAGAAAAAAATACAGGTTTCTTGGAACTCCTTTAATTTTTTACTTTATTTTATTTTTATTCTTTGTTGTTATAACGGCCATAGCAGTACACAGTCTGTGTTAATTCCAAGTGTCAACCTACTATGGTTGAAAAAATACAGCCCTGTGACAGACGGACGGACAACGGAGCGTTAGTCATAGGGTCCCTTTGGGTACGGAACCCTAAAAACTAAGGTACGTAATAGGTACTTGTAACCCTTGTAGGAGTTCTATCAAAGGAAGTGACGGCATACGAGTCGGTATTACCCCCAAGGTGCGCCAATAGATGTTTCACATCAAAATATAGAAGATAAACCCATATAAGAACACATCAAAAATAACATCAAGCCTGTTTTCCCCCGAAAGGTTGGTATAGGTACGTATACCCATCAACCCCCTATCATAATTTTATTCAGAAAATATCAGTTTTTATATGTAAATGTAGTTTTCTAAACAACGTACCTACATTATCATACTTATACCGTTTTGTGCTTTTGACTAACCTCACCTGACACGATGTTTTTACTTTACGTACCGTTCTTACTTCTTGCCAGTCATTTCATTTTCAAATATCTTTAAAAGCCAAAAAGGCTGCCAAGCTGAAATGGGATTGGGCGGGTCACGTCAGCCCCATGCATAGTGTCCGCTGGGCCACATTCTTCACACGGTGGGTGCCTGAGGAAGGACGGCGCCGCCATGGCCGATCCAGGAAGAGATGGCGAGACGATCTAGACACGTCGCGCAAGGGTTGGATCGAGGTAGCGCTAGAAAAGGACGCAGGGAAGGATTTGGGTGAGGCCTTTGCTCAGCAGTAGGACAGTATAGGCTAAATAAAAAAACTATAAGAACGCACAACAAAATGCACTTTACCTAAGCTACATTAACACATATAATTGAGAAACTTTATGAAGCTAGCGATTCGCCTTTCAAAGCTCTCAAGACATGGTTTTAACTGTTTACAACATAATCTCAACACACAATCATTATGGGTACATGATGACCGGCTGGCACTGGCTTCCTGCCAGTGATAAATAGCTTGTTTACTATACGCCTATTCGACAATATTACCAGCACTAATGTTTCAATGAAGCGTGTGCACATTCACACCAACTCCGCATTTTAAAGTTAATTTCACGCCTCAGTGATTATTACCCTTAATCACCACAAAATATACTTATAAAATTAACACTGGCTGCAATTTATAACAAAATGAAACATTTTTCATCACTGTTTCGTAATTGAGCAAACAATATCGGCTTCAATTTCCTTCGTTTCAAAGAAACGATACTACCTTTATCGAAGAACTTCATAACTGTAACAAAAGAGATTCTATTCTTCTTTGTACCAAGAAGTGAAAAAGCAATATGTTTATCAATTTTCATTTAGCGACGCGGGCACTCTCCGTGAAGTTTTCACTTACCGCCTAACCTTTAGAAGTTTGTTTCGGTTATCAAACTCGCGCAAAGGTTAATCAAATTGCGGAAAACGTATGATCGAACACTTTATGTGTGACTTTGGAAACAGTTTTGATATTTTACGAGTAAAGTTATTTCTATAAGATAACTATTATATATTGCGACTCGTACAGGGCCATGAACTAAGAGAACTATTAGTTTATGACCCTGTACGAGTCGCAATAAATACCTTTTCTTTCTTTTCTTTCTATCTTATCTTATCAAGATGATAGAATAGATTGGAATAGAATATTGTTGATTGTTGTTGTAAGTGGTTAATAAATAAAGTTCATTAAAATTATAAAGCAGGTATCTCTACAACATACCTCAAAGATGTACAATAATTCATTCTGTATGTATGTTACCTTTTCACGCCTAAACCACTGAATGGATTTCGATAATTGACAAGAAGATAGACGGCATCCTGAGGAATGACATAAGCAGACATACTTTTTGTCCCGGTAGCACGTTCCCGTGGGATGTATTCCGACATCCACGCGAAGAACGCCGCGGGCAGAAGCTAGTAAGTAAATTAATAAAAAGAATATTTTAACACGAATAGGATAAATAGAAAACCAAACTACATATGTACAAGAACTATTAGGTAGAAGTAAAGTAAACAATATGAGCGGAATCACGATTATTATTTAAAATGGCCACTGACACAAAAACCGCAGTATCCTCATGACTAATAAAAAGGGATCGGCGACTTGCTACGAAATCGTAGCGACGTAGCTCGTCAGCTACGGCGTAGCAGATACGCTACGCAGACCCCTAAGTTTATTTCTGCTGATAGAGACTTATTTCCATCGGGTTTCTTTATAATTTTATTGCAAAAATGTTTACAATTAAATTAAAATGAGACACAAGCAGTCATTGCTTGTGTCTCATTTTAATTTTTCAATAATCGATAATCCTCTGGATGCTCGTTTCAGTGCAATGTATACGAAACTTTTGCATGGCAGATATTCGAATTCATTTTCATTCGGAAATATTTTGCCATAACAGAAGTTTGGTGACCCAATTATAAACAGCACAGTGGATGAGCACCTAACGTGGTTACCAATAAAGGTTCTTGAATCTGCACAATGGGTCGTCGTTTTTATTGAAATAGAAAAATACTTTAGAAAAAAAAATGCTAGCGTGACGACTTGGGCTCATTCCTATCCGATTGGCGGGAGAAGGCACAACATAAGGCAAATTGTAAAAGTATAGGGAGACCTTTCCCAGCAGTGGGACAACATAGGTTTACAAACCACATAGAAGAAAAAAACAGGTTTCTTGGAACTCCTTTAATTTTTTACTATAATTTATTTTTATTCTTTGTTGTTATAACGGCCATAGCAGTACACAGTCTGTGATAATTCCAAGTGTCAACCTACTATGGTTGAAAAGATACAGCCCTGTGACAGACGGACGGACAACGGAGCCTTAATCATAGGGTCCCTTTAGGTACGGAACCCTAAAAAGTAAGGTTCGCAATAGGTACTTGGAAGTCTTGTAAAAGTTCTATCAAAGGAAGTGATTTTCTGAGGCGTTTTCATTGTTTCATTGCCAGCGTCGCGCTCAAAGAGAACTTTATAGTTTCGAATTTTGATTGCAATTTATGGTACCACAATTGCTGTTCTTATATTTTATGGGCCATTATTGTTTAGAGTTAAGCATGGGTTCGCTTTAAAAAATATACGAATTATGTTATTATTTTTTGGGACAAACTACTTATAGTACAATTCATTAAATTTATTTTAATGTATTCCTACGAACAAGTGACGGAAGGAGAACAGGTTGCCTTCAAACCTTATCCGCGAACAAAAAAAAAAACAAAAAAATCAAAAATCAAATCAAACAACCGAAAAAATCAAATTAACTTTAGCAGATTCAATTTTTTTTTAATTTACAACAGGTCTAAAAAACAACATGGTTTCACTTTCAGCCAACTCTCTATGACTGGGAGCGGTAGGCAGAAACTAGAGAACGCCACCTACTGCGATCCTTACATAGTCCTCAATGAATTAAATTAATGTTTATTTATGCACACAGATTATAAGGTTTCATAGATACACTCAGACTGTTAGAAACTTAATCTATACAGTTTACTTATCCTAGCATAGGTAAGTGCTTCTAATATACTTCATTTAACCCTATCAACGACCTGAGTACTGGAATGTTCTAAAGCCTAGGTTGGCTAAAAGCATAACGCAGCTTGCAAGGGATAATCCAGGTAATAAATCTGCCTAATCCTGCACTCCATTATTAAGGGTACGCACGCACGGGCAGCCTTTATTAACATTCATAAAGTACCTAATCTTAGACTCCCTGATATTACAATGTAAATATAAAAGTTTTATACTGTTATAAAATATGAATATATTACGATTACGCTGGACATAAAAACAAATGAAGTATCGTGCTCTTCTTAGGGGTTCGTTGTTAAATGATGAATCTTTATTCATTCACATATGTTCTATGCAACCAATTAATCACCTAATTTTAAAAAAATGTGGCACTATCGGTGTCTGTGTGTGATGTCACAGAACGCCCGGCAAATGTGAAACATCGAAAAGAGCGACGGTGTAGATAGAATAACGGCATAAGAGAGTGTCATGCCGTTTGGCGTCACGAGCATACGAGTCGGTATTACCCCCAAGGTGCGCCAATAGAGGTTTCACATCAAAATATAGAAGATAAACCCATATAAAAAATAACATCAAGCCTGTTTTCCCCCGAAGAGTAGGTATAGGTACGTACGTATACCTACGAATACCCTACCTACGTATACCTTATCATAATTTTGTTCAGAAAATATTAGCTTTTATAATTATGTATACATATGTAGTTTTCTAAACAACGTACCTACATTATCATACTTATACTGTTTTGTGCTTTTGACTAACCTCACCTGACACGATGTTTTTACTTTACGTATTGTTGTTACTTCCTGCCAGTCATTACATTTCATTTTCAAATATCTTTATTTAACACTTTACACTACAAAAAAAGGCAAAAAGGCTGCCAAGCTGAAATGGGATTGGGCGGGTCACGTCAGTCGCATGCATAGTGTCCGCTAGGCAACATTCTCCACACGGTGGGTGCCTGAGGATGGACGGCGCTGCCATGGCCGGCCCAGGAAGAGATGGCGATACGATGTAGACACGTAGCGCAAGGGTTGGATCGAGGTAGCGCTAGAAAAAGATGCATGGAAGGATTTGGTTGAGGCCTTTGCTCAGCAGTAGGACAGTATAGGCTAAATAAAAAAACTATAAGAGCACATAACCAAATGCACTTTACCTAAGCTACATTAATACATATAATTGAGAAACTTTATGAAACTAGCGATTTGCCTTTCAAAGCTCTTAAGATATGGTTTTAACTGTTTACAACATAATCTTAACACACAACCGGACCGGCTGGCACTGTCTTCCTGCCAGTGATAAATAGCTTGTTTACTATACGCCCATTCGATAATATTACCAGCACTAATGTTTCAATGAAGCGCGTGCACATTCACACTGGCTCTGCATTTAAAGTAAATTTCACGCCACAGTGAGCATTACCCTTAATCACCACAAAATATACTTATAAAATTAACACTGGCTGCAATTTATAACAAAATGAAACATTTTTCATCACTGTTTCGTAACTGAGCAAACAAAATAAACAATATCGGCTTCAATTTCCTTTGTTTCAAAGAAACGATACTACCTTTGTCGAAGAACTTCATAACTGTAACAAAAGAGATTCTATTCTTCTTTGTACCAAGAAGTGAAAAAGCAATATGTTTATCAATTTTCATTTAGCGACGCGGGCGCTCTCCGTGAAGTTTTCACTTACCGCCTAACCTTTAGAAGTTTGTTTCGGTTATCAAACTCGCGCAAAGGTTAATCAAATTGCGGAAAACGTATGATCGAACACTTTATGTGTGACTTTGGAAACAGTTTTGATATTTTACGAGTAAAGTTATTTCTATAAGATAACTATTATATTATTATATATTGCGACTCGTACAAGGTCATAAACTAAGAGAACTATTAGTTTAGGACCCTGTACGAGTCGCAATAAATACTTTTTCTTTCTTTCTTTTCTTTCTATCTTATCTTATCAAGATGATAGAATAGATTGGAATAGAATATTGTTTATTGTTGTTGTAAGTGGTTAATAATTAAAGTTCATGAAAATTATAAAGCAGGTATCTCTACAAAATACCTCAAAGATGTACAATAATTCATTCTGTATGTATGTTACCTTTTCACGCCTAAACCACTGAATGGATTTCGATAATTGACTAGGAGATAGACGGCATCCTGGGGAATGACATAAGCAGACATACTTTTTGTCCCGGTAGCACGTTCCCGTGGGATATATTCCGACATCCACGCGAACAACGCCGCGGGCAGAAGCTAGTAAGTAAATTAATAAAAAGAATATTTTAACACGAATAGGATAAAAAGAAAACCAAACTACATATGTACAAGAACTATTAGGTAGAAGTAAAGTAAACAATATGAGCGGGATCACGACTATTATTTAAAATGGCCACTGACACAAAAAACGCGGTATCCTCATGACTAATAAAAAGGGATCGGCGATTTGCTACGAAATCGTAGCGACGTAGCTCGTCAGCTACGGCGTAGCAAATACGCTACGCAGATTTACATCGGGTTTCTTTATTATTTTATTGCAAAAACTAGCTTCTGCCCGCGGCTTCGCCCGCGTGGATGTCGGAAATTATCCCACGGGAACATGCTACCAGGATAAAAAGTATGTCCTTCCCCAGGATGCCATCTGTCTCGTTGCCAAATCAGAAGTTCAGTGGTTTAGTTGTGAAAATGTAACAAACAGTTTCAAATTCAAATGCTCCCCCTAAAAATCGAATTACCCCATTTTGCCCCGTCAGGGGTAAATTTTCGACAACTTTACATACTTATTATTAATTATTTTCTGTCAAAAGTATTAATACTGAGTTTCGAGTTAATTGGACCGCGCATTCAATTACTTCCACACAAACTTCAACACCCCTATATCCCCCTTTGAGGGGTAGTTTTGAAAAACTTATAATAATAAACTTAATTACTTACTTAGGCGAGTATTCTTGCCCAGTTTCAAGTTTATTAACTAAATGAATAAGATTTTTATATAAACTGTACCCCCGCTTTTCACCCCCACAGGGGTGTAGTTTAAAAAAATCGTTTGGGATGTATTCATAACTTGACTCATAGATTATTTATACTAATTTTCGAGTTAATCAAGCCATGCAGTAAAATCCTCCCCTGTAAAATTGACTACCCCTTTTCAACCCGTTAGGGGTAGATTTTCGAAAAACCCTGTAACATGTTATTCTTTATTTTTAGTCTTAAGAATAAACACTGAGTTTTAAGTTAATCGGACCGCGCATTCAAATTCTTCCACAAAAACTTCCCACTTCACTTCATATCCCCCTTTGAGGGGTAGTTTTGAAAAACTTATAATGATGAACTTTATTACTTACTTAGGCGAGTATTCTTGAAAAGTTTCAAGTTTATTAACTTTATAGAGGTATGAGGAACAGGGTGTAAAGTTCACTCATCCTCCATAGAAAAGGGATGATCCTCCGACCAGACGGGTGTTGTGTCTGGCGGGTAATTGCCCAACGATTGATGTTGGGAAATTGTATCTATGCTAATTGCGCGGTAAAATCTGCTTGCGAGATGCAGGATTTGCGTGACGTCAGTATGACGCGTTGGTCGCATGTGGCGTTGTAGATACCGCTACAACCTAACGAAGAAGTTTTTTCATATAAACTGTATCCCCGCTTTTCACCCCCACAGGGGTGGAATTAAAAAAATCGTTTGGGACGTATTCACATCAAGTTATGAATACGTCTGAAAGATTATTTATACTCATTTTCGAGTTAATCAAGCCATGCTGATGTTAATCAACACATTATTTATCTTTCGATCCTAGGTATAAATAGTGAGTTTCGAGATAATCGGATCACGCGCTAAAATTCTACCTTATAAATTTTGAAACACCCCAATCCCCTTTTAGGGGGTAGTTTAGAAAAACATAAAATGGCAAATTTCATCATTTACTTAGATTAGTATTGGTGCCTAGTTTCAAGTTTATTAACTCAAGGAATAAGATTTTCCATACAAACAAAATCCCCCCATTTCACCCTCTTAGGGGTGGAATTTCGAAAAACCCTTTCTTAGTGGATACCTACTCTTCACTACGAACACACCCTTCAAGTTTCATGTCTCTAGGACCAACGGCTTAGGCTGTGCGTTTATGTATCAGTCAGTCAGGACTTTGAATTTTATATACTATATAGATGTTTACAATGAAATTAAAATGAGGTACACAAGCAGTCACTGCTGCAGTCTCATTTTCATTTTTCAATAATCGATAATCCTCTGGATGCTCGTTTCAAAGCAAATATACCAGTATACGAAACTTTTGCATGGCAGATATTCGAATTCATTTTCATTCGGAAATATTTTGTCATCACAGAGGTCTGGTGACCCAATTATAAACAGCACAGTGGATGAGCACCTAACGTGGTTAAGGGTTCGATATCCACGCATTCGATATTTATTTGGCCTTGCGACATTTCCACTAGTTTGGGTGTTTTTGCACGTGAGGCTTCTATTTGTAAACGAACTGAAACTGTGGCTAGTTAAACTTAATAACGCCATGTTTTCCCCGAAGGGTTCGGCAGAGCTATGCCTACTTACAGTACACCCAAATTTAGCCAGTTATGTTTAAGGCCCATGTATTTATTTACTATTACCACTTACATTTGTTTATACAGGTGTGAACCCCATACAAACATGTAGTCACAATTTCCACACTCAGAGATATCACCCAAAAACCAAGTACACACCAGCACCAACAAAAATTTCATGCTTTTTAAACTGTCATATTTTGACTGACGTTCAATTGCGAATGGAGGCGAGTCTATTACCATGAATCGGTTACTTATCCAGAATCCAGGTTACAACTGAGAAATTCCTTATAGAAAACTCTATTTAATATCCTTAACAAAGTCATATTCAGCATATCTGCAGTGGACGCTAATACTAATTGGATTTCAAACAAACAAATAAGGCAATTATTTTGTTGATCCAACAATACGAAACTTTCAAGACTAACGAACTAAAGTGTTACGACACCTTTTCGGAGTTTGATATTGAAATAGATAAAACCAATATCGTATTTGCGAACAAAAACAAGACTAAATTATGATTTATGTGTTTAGATATTCTTGTTGTATTTTTTCTTTATTGTTTCATACATTTCGAACAAATATCATAACAAAAAATCACGCTTGTAATACCAACAGGGTTAAGCAGAAGTATATACAGGGTGGCAGGGACATCGATGCGCAAACTGTAACCATGGATTCAGCACAAGAGTTGAGACCCCATAGAGTCGAAATTTTTCGTCGGTTATTAAAAAAAAATATTGCTGTTCCATACATTTTGGCCGCGTAGGTATTATACTACAGAATCAGAAGATTTTTTTTTGATGACCGACGAAAAATTTCGACGCTATGGAGTCTAAACTCATGTGCTGAATCCATGGTTACAGTTTGGGCGTCGATGTTCCTGCCACCCTGTATAGTGTACACCCACATTTCGCCAGTTATGTCTAGGTCCCATGTAATAGGGGGCAAGTCTATTGCCATCAAATGGGCACAAATCCAAAGTCTGGACTGCTACTGAAAAAATCCTGAGGGAAAACCGACCCAACCTTGACTTCGACTTTACCCGACCTGGGAATAAAATCCTGAACTTCATGGTCGGCGTTAGCGCACGCAACCACTAGAACGACAAAGCAGTAATTAAAGTTTATTTAAAAGAACTCGTAGATCTGCTACCAACCTTCTAGAGTTCTAGACTCTAGCCTTTCTGTTCCTTGTAATTAAGTAGGTACAGAACTGACGACATAAGAGAGGAGTGAGTGACAAATTAATCCCGAATCGTGTCATACACAGTCACTAATCTTCAGTTATGTCGATTTATTCTAAGAAGTATGTAAATCGATACTACTCAATTATCATTACCACTTTCCAAGAAGTGCTAAAAAATGTTACACGTGACTTTAATTTGATATAGGCACGAATAGCAATTCAATCTGCCTAGCCTTTTCGTCTTCCAGTCTGCCTGCTTCCAGTCTAACTGGATGCAGCTGAATACCAGTATTTCACGTGGAGCGGCTGCCTATCTGAACTCCACAACCCAGTTACTGGGTAACACGATACGCCCTTGGTAAGACTGGTTGTCAGACTTTTGGGCTTCTGACTACCCGTAACGACTGTTCAAGATCTACTAATGACAGCCGGGGCCCACGGGTTAACGTGTTACCCATCCACAAATCGATCGCAGCAAGCCTAGCTTTACTTTCGACCGACCTGTGCGACTGTTATTATTTACCCACGAACCCCTCGTAGCAATTCCACGAATCAAACTAAGTGGTAAATGAACATGTTATTTTTAGGTTCCATGGCGAAAGTGGTGAAAATCCCCTACTTTTATTCAGGCTGAAGGGATAAAGGGTTCTTTAAATTTTGTGGTTGAACACAAGGATTTATGAGATGTAGGTTGACGACGCTTTGTCAAATGTGTCTGAAACTCTTGCGTGTAAATATATATAATTCAGTAATTTCAGGTGTAGGGATTACGTTTGGTTTGAGATACGGTACCTATATTTCCTCAACCATAATTTACTCAACTTTATTTTTATATTAGCCTAGGTATCTTAAAGCTTACAGTATTTGTGTTTAAAAAAAATGTTGATTTGGTATACATATAAGTTATTGTATATTGGGTAAAAGTTAGTGCTTTCTAAAGTTATAACTTACGATAAAAGTGTAGGTTTCACATTATCACCCCGTAAATAATGTATTTTTTTTTTCTTGTTTGTTTTTTTTTTTTTAGAAAAAACGTTGCCCCACACTAGGAATTACTCCCGTATCGTGGGTGCGTTTATAAACATTTAAACTCACATAAAGAAACAGCCAGACCCGGAACAACTACCTGTAGGCAATACAAATATTTGTTCCGTGTGGGAATCAAACCCGCGACACGCAGCGCACCATCAGCCACTGCGAAAACCGTGTCGGCAAAAAGAGATAGTTTAATACAAAAAGAGATAGTTTAATACAACAAGAGATTATGGCTTTACAACCTTATCATAATCTAGTTACAGTAATTACTTTCAATCCGTTTCATAAAACATGTTTTACAGGCAGATTTATACTAAGTAAAAAATGGTGAGATTGTTAAGCTTGTGCTTAGCAATTATAATATAATTATTATTTTATCTTCTCGAAAAAATAACACATTTAGCTAATATAGGTAGGTAATAGGTAATACGGGCTGGTGTCCGCAACTCCACGACAATGCGCGTATTTTTTAGCTAATATAACGAAATTTTTTAATTTAAAAACGCAATGTAAGGGGTTTAGGTGCTCCTCTCGCGTCCGGCCCTCATACAGGCCATGGTACGGAGCGAGAGTGAATGGGAGGCCGTCACCTCCTTCTGCGAAGCAGTAATGCTCGCGAAGGAGGAGGCGGAGCGCGTGAGGGAGAGGCAATCGCTGCACCCTCGCGCGCCTAGCCGCCGCAGGAGACGCCCTGGACGGGAGTCAACAGCCGACTCCCGGCCACCGTAGGCGCGGGCCTGCGGGCGGCGAGCTATGGGCAGCTCGCCGCCCGGTAAGGACCAGGCCCGGGTCGACGGCGCGTTGTGTTCCACGCGCGCCTGAAAGAGCTGTCAGCACGAACTGACGGGGTCCGCCAGGACCGATGCCGCCGGGGCTGCGGGTTGTTCGAAAGAGATACCGTGGCCCCTGGCACAGGCAACTGAAGGAACACGGGTGGGTTTTAGTCAGTAAAAGTCTGACACTCCCTTCTGCTCCGCCCAGAGCGGGAAGAGTCATTTGATGATTTCCCACCCAGAAAAAAAAAAAAAAAAAAAGGGGTTTAAGTGCTACCTGCGACTGTGGAGAACAATGAAGTCTCTCTTTACCGGTCGGGTATTTTTTTTTTCGGGTCTTTCCATCTGGAATTTCTCAGTAGCAGTCCGGAGTCTGTATTTGTTCCTGGTTGAAGGCAATAGGCTCGCCCCCTATCACATGGGGCTTAAACATAACTTGCAAAATGTGGATGTACACGTATAACGCTAATAGATAAGTTAGTTTAACTCAAGTTTTCATCTCAACAAAATACTTCACAGTATCTAAATAACCCTCACAAACCACTTACTATCTAGATTTATTAAGAAACTTTGCTGAGCGAAGCACTTTAGTTTACCAAATAATAAAATACCGATAGTTATGATGGTGGAAAATTTACGGTAATAGAATATTGAAATAGTTTCAGTTACGTGTTACGGATTATGTACGTGAGAATACATACATACCGAATATGATGTACCTACATCTGATAGTTTTAAGACTTTATACGGATTCATTATGTGTTGCGAACTTGGATTTCTATTTATGTTCGATAAATGCTAGGATACTGTTTTTCAAGTATTAACGGCATTGATTAGACTTAGGATTAAAAAACGTCAGTATCAGTACCTATACTGAGGTTTTCGTTAGATGCGATGAATATTATTTATCAAACTCTTGATACAAAGAAACCTATACGAGTACATAACCAGCCTATAAAGTTCCTACTGCTGGGACACAAGCCTCCTCTCGGTGAGAGGGAGTGGGCCGTTTTCCACCACGCGGGCCCAATGCGGGTTGGTAGATATCACACGTCTTCGAGCAGTGGTGGCCGAGTGGTAACTAACGGCTGCGACTTACTCTGGATTATGTAATCGATAAAACGCTAACAGTCTTAAAATAATAATATGTACAAGTATATAAAAAGGAGGGAAAATTATCAAAGCGCATCAAAAAATTCGTCCACATCGCTGTCAATAGGAAACGTGCCCAAAAGGCTGGCAGTATTACCACGTTGTATGGCAATTCTGATTCTTTGGCCAAAAAAAAAAATTTTATTTTCCGTGCTTCTGAGAGAAATTATGTCATGCAGTATGCAGTAATCTATACCCAAACCTAGGTATTTATGCCGCTACTTCTATATGCCTTCTACAGATGATCACATGTGTTTAACACTATTGTAATAGCAGACTTAAGGCCCTGAACCTCAAGTCTGCTATTACAATAGTGTCAGAATGGTCTATCATTGATTTCATAATTGTTGATTTTGACAAGTTTGGTAATCTACTAATATAATGGCGTCATTATGACTTTCCAGTGGTCACCACTGACACTCCATTGAAAGAGATGGCATAGAATGGTAATCTCGTACATAATGACAAATGAATGACTGACTTAGGCGGTAATCTGCTAAAATTTTGACAGTTCCTTTGATCAGTGACCTACCATTAGAACGTCATTGTGCAGTCATTGCTTTTAATTCGTTACGACGAGTATCGTGTTTGTGTTTTTATTCATTGTAGAACTAAAAAATGTGCAAAAATTACAAAAATTATACATTTTATCATTTTATATTGCATAGGTACCTAACTATACTGTAGTTAGGTACACTCTGCCGCCGTTTTATTGGGGCAGTCCACCGATACCGAATTTAAAATATGGGCGCACTCCGTCCAATATCGTTTCAATAAACTTCGCCCTTCATTGGTGCGGCTGCAATGGCCATGTGCCCCAGGTCTTGGTGGTTTTCCAAATAATCAATTAGAGCCAAAATTTGCTCAATTAGCACGATTTTGTATAAAATAAATAATTAAAGGCTTCCTATCCGTTTTACGACAAGCGAAATAGAAGCGAAACTGTCTGTTCCGGCGCACAGATTTATGATTATATGATTCTATGGTATATGATTCTATATCTTGCGCGTGATTTCGCCGATCTGCTCGAAAGCCACAACCTCCGAACTCAGACCGCTATTTTGTTATGGTGCCGAAAGTGGATGTTTATTTTACGGAAAACAACAATTCTACTTATGTAGAAGTATTAGAGGATGTCATGCTACCTACTGTGCGCAACATTTACCTAGCTGATGAGTTGACACAAATAACATTTGTCCAAGACAATGGTCCTATTCATCAAATATCGTATAACCTATATCCAAATATCCTGTACCCAAATAACCTATTTAGATGTTTTGGTTTTAATAATTAGACGGTGTAACTAAATATTTAGTAATACCTATTGATATATCCGTAATTATTTAATGATCTTAAATTGAGGTTTAGTTTCAATCTTCTTTTCGTCAAGAAAATGAACACATAAGCTATGACCTCGATACATTCATTGTGACGTTACATTAAAAAACATGTTCATAAAGTCTAAATCATATATTAGTTGTCAATAAACTCTGCTTAATACAGATACCTATAATAAATGGGTATTAACAATTATATTTGTGTTATTAGAATATCCTTTCCTTGTAATGTTATTGTGGGTATACAACAAAAAATCTTATGAACGGAACACCACAGAACTTCTTTTCTATAGGCAGGAATGTGACGTCACAATTCTCATAAATATAGTTAATTTTATAAATAAATAAAACGAATAAAGATTTTTGTTATCATTCAACACGACTTTTTTATTTCCACCTTCCAACACCGAAAAGATAAATTAAATACATAATCACATAAATAGTTAAGTAATAATACTATAACTAATATTTAACTTCTTATAAATAAATAATAAGCATGAATACATTATCAATAAACATAAATATTACCTAACAAGTTTTTGCTTAAAATACAAATATTATAATGGTTTCAAAGAAACAAAAAAAAGCCACACATTGTAATTAAGACTTGAACTCAAGCTTCGTCAATCGTGAATCCATTGCTTAGCCTGTTTAGGCTAAGCAATGGATTCACGCGTAAAATTGCAAACAACAAAATTGTAAACGCGTAAATTTGTGCTGGTAGCTATTTAGCTACCAGCATAAATTTACGCGAATTTTAGCAATGCAATGGTAAGAACAGGTCGCCACTATGACGCGTATTCTAAATGCAACAGAAATATAATGTTATTTTGCGTAGTGCGACGTCAGTTCATTAGTGTGTGTTATCTGTGGAATGTTGAGACATCATTCATACACGCACACGCACACGCACTGGCTGTATCGTGCTCGCACAGTTCATATCAATGTAGTCCTTAGCATGCCACTGGAGTTTTGAGCGATATTGTACGTGTAATACAACCTAATAGAATCTACGGTACCTACTAATAAATATCGCTAAAATGGTTTAATAATGTAGAGTTGCAATTTTTTTGAAATTGAAGATAAACGTGTCATAAATACGATAGGTAATAATACCGATTAGCCCGATTTTGCAGATCACCGTTACCACTGCGAAAATTTTGGATATTAAGTGTATAGTGATAGCATCAAAAGGTAGATTGTGTCGGGTAAGTACGAGTAATTGTGGGTTTCTAAAGGCACCTTGATCCGTGACGACGTGACAGGCCGGTGTTAGCCGTATCGTGCATACATTGTATCTCTTCGTCACGCCCTTTCCGCAAAGCCGCGTGACTTTGCAATATGAACTGACCCTTATATTTAGGCCGACGGTTGCGCCCCAGTTTTTCAAGAGAATTATCGAAAAGCCGATTTGATGGATTTTTGCACGAAAAATTATAATAGGCTCTTAGAAAACCGGCAGATGGTACAGGAAAATTGTTAAATAAAATATAAAAAATACGGTTAGCAGTTGTATTACCGCATGGACGAACCTTTCTGACCCTGTCGGATGTCAGAAAATCCTTTTGTATCACATACAAAACATGCCCTTTCTTATCCATTGTTTGTCGCTCAACTAAATACATAGTTAAATTCAGTTGATATCGGTATCGGCTTCCGTTATTCGATACCGAAATCCTTTAAACACTCCACAGATTATATCAAACCGATACTCGAAACCCGATCATAAACAATTTGGCTAACGGGTTCCCGCCACGTTCGCGCGCATAATATCTACTGACAAAATTCCCCATTATCGTATCAATGCACATTTTGTGATGAACAATGTTTCTGAAAATGGCGTCGCGTTCGTTGTAGCGTATTTACCAGCTGTACTGTCTGTTTATAGTTATCGGGAGTTATTGTAACGCGTTGCGCTGCTTGCCAGGCGGACTTGACATTAAACGGAACGTATAGGCTGGCCTGAGGAAGCAAGGTTACAAATGTAGGTTAAATGTGATGTGTGTATAGTCTTATAGAGTATCTAGGTAATTTCAAGTATTTCCGAGCTTTTACTTATATACATGTATGATAAAATACACAGAATAAGCCAATAATGTTTCCAATGCTGGGTCACAGGCCTCCTCTCTTCGAGAGCAAATGGGCGTGTTTGGTGGTGATGGTGTGTCTACCACGCGGGCCCAATGCGGGTTGGTAGATGTCACATGTTTTCGAATTTTTGGTTCTAGGACATGCTGGTTTTCTCACAATGTTTCCCTTTACCCTTTTTAGAGCAGTGGTGATGAAATTATTTGCGCAATCTAGACCGCCTGCCTAGGTTCGAACCCACGACCAACAATATGTAAATCGCGGCCATTACCACTGGGCGACCACTGCTTGTCGATGAAATGATTTGATGAATGATAGAATAACAAACCTATGATTTTTGATAAGGTACTAACATCAATACCCCGTTTCATTCTCCTGGGTACCATAGAATCGGCTAAGGGAAATCAAACCATAGTGCGATATATCAAACCGCGATCACCAACGCCCCTAGGGCCATTCGTTACGGCAGTTATGGCGTCTTTACGCGAGGCCTACTTTCCGTGGAATACGATTTGATATATTCATTTTTGCTAACAATAAGTCAGGAAGGGAAACAGAAAATTGTAAAGGAACCTCATCCAAATTCATAAAGTGATTTAGGTAAATATATATACGACAACAGAACAATGTGAGTTGCTCAGTACCTACTGTATTCCTGCAAATCTATTCTGTAAAAACCATACCGTGAAAACTTAGGTGAAGTAGGCTGTCAATAATGAAAATTCCTGGTATCAGGTGGAATGACAGCTCACTTCAAGCTCTCTTCACCTAAGTCATCACGATTTTTACAGAACAGACAGTAAAAATCTTACCGTGCAATGAGGCGTGAAAACTTAGGTGAAGTGAGCTGTCAATAATGTCAATTCTTGCAGTGGTATTCTGAAAATATCTTACCGTGAAAACTTGAGTGAAGTGAGCTTGAAATGTGTCAATAGTATCAATTCCTAGTATCAGGTGGAATGACAGCTCAGTTCACCTAAGTTTTCACGGTGAGGTTTTTACAGAATAGACTGGCAGGTATCGGGTGACAGCTCACTTCATCGAAGTAGGATTTCATGATAGAATATGGTTCACGTCAATAGTGCTCACAAAATCTTGCTCGTTAGTTTTCGCTGTAGTGCCCAGTGCCGATTTTAATGAAGTAGTTTCATTAGCCTTCAACCCTGTAGGGAATATCACCATAGCTTACCTACTATGAAAGGTATGAACATAGTCTTGTTATTGGTCAAAATATGGGTTAATTAAGGATTCAATAGCGATCCTTGCGAGACCACCAACTGTAATGACGGGCATTGTTTACTTGATTATATTTAGCGACTGAATAGAAAGCAGTTAACCGAGGGATCTAGAGTTTGATAATCAAACCACAGCATAATCCTACTTTATTTATTACTAGCTTCTGCACACGACTTCGTCCGCGTGAAATCTCTTGTTCCTCCGACCCACCGCGTCGCATCGTATCGCCTGCCCGCGGTATTACTTTGTTTTCGATAAGAGTTCTTTCTAACTTTTTGCTCGGCTCCTACGAGTGCTAGCGCGTAAGAGTCCTAAAGCATTGGGCCATCAAATGCAAAAATATTTTTTCAAATCCGACTGGTACTTCCAGAGATTAGCTCGTTCAAACAAACGAACAAAAAATCTTACTGCTTTATTATTCGTATATAGACACTGTGGTAAGTAGATGGTAATATTTCAATTAAATCTGACGCTTACACTCCTTTTCAAGATTCCCTTTTGAACCTACACTTCGTACTTCAAAATCGTATTTAAGCGGCTTACTTTCAGCAGCTTTTATTTCAAGCCCAATTTGTTCACAAAAATAAATTCGATTCAAGTTTAATAATTCGTAAATAAACCCTGTTCACACAGAATTTTGTTTAATGTGGCGAAATTAGTAATATTCCCTTTACATTTAGCGGGGTATCTTCATTTGTAATGATCCGTTTTATTACAGAATAATGACATGTAATACATTCATAACGTCTCATTAGCCTTGGCTGGGAAACCCAATCAAATATTCATAAGAATGAGAAATTTCAAATAAGTTGGATAAGCCCCTAACATTCCGAGTTTATGTAAATTGATTTTATTTGATTTTGATACGCCTACTTCAATTTGCGCCCGCAAAGTTCAACCTTCTTCAACCCAAGTTGACTTCTCATTAGTCTTGATTGATTACGATCGACCAGCAACTGACCATTCGTGTCGTGACTTAAATAGAGCATCCTGTCCTCAAATGTTAGGCAGCTATTTTAGAATAGATTACCGCAGGAGCATTAGGAAAATTAAACTTGTCAGTCAAGGTAACACGATTCCTATCCGTTATTAGACACATGATCTTAATTGTGACAAGATTCGCACATTTAGATCGAGCCAAAAGCGTAATTTAATATAATATTGACGTGTTGCCCTGATTTACCGCATGTACCTACATAGGTGTAAAGAGTCATTAATATCAGCTTGCACCGCGATAAACACGAACACGGAACAGTGCTTTTCATTTTGTTTATGCTTTATTTGAAGAAGGTTTAACGATACACGTTGATACTTCTTTGATGCACTCGATATGTAGTAGCGTTCTTTTTTATTTTCGTATATCGCACATATTTTTGTTTTTACGTGTAAAATAAAAGAATTCTTCTTGCTGAAGAAAGCTTTGATTCATTGAAACCTATTTTTTACTCTTGCCGCAAAACGAGGCACGTTTGAGACAGTGGGTACGACATAAAAGTACTTAGGTATTCGAATAATAATGAATAACTAACTGTTCAAATTATTTACATTAGTCCCAATAAAGCCGTAAATATTTACGCCTACGACCAGTATCGTATATCATAACAATACAAACATTTTAGAACTCACGAAAGTTTCAAACAGTCTTCATCCGCATGATTGAGTTTTTCCATTCCCATCATCCAATTTGAAAACTTCGTAGTCTCAGGGATCAAGTAACCAAAATATGAGCGAAATTTCGTTGAGAGGTATTCATTTTCTTTTGTTTATGGTACTTATTCATTTTCGTATTTAGTTTTCTTTCGAGGTCGAACGATGTGAAAAGTTTGAGGTATTTTGAGTATTTGGTAGGCATAAGTATGGCCATTTCGGTTTTGTTATTACAATTTTAAGACCCTTGTGAAAGGAAAATAAACATATTATTTAAAACATAAATCTCTTTCCCAGTTTGCTTGTAATAACAAAATCTGTAAAAACTTTTTATACTTTCATCTTGAGACAATACTGGCCACAAAAATTACAAAACAATGTTTTTAAAAATAGAATCGAGGTAATGGCGGTAAATTAAAGTTGGGTGGGTGTATCTATTACAAGTTTAACCAGTTTATTATTAGATCACTAATTTATTTATTCATACTCAATCCCTAGTTTTGAACTTTGAGAAACATGTAGGTGGTAAAGGTAAAATTATTATTTTCACTTGGCTTTTTTTCGAGAGTTCTTTAAATAGGTAGGTACTACCCACTACTATCCATAAAAAGCACAGAAAAAGATGAAGATTTCAGCGAACAGTTGGGTAAAAGCAGCTTTTCTATTAGGGGTTTTTTTTTTTTTTTTCAGGATGGGAAATCATCAAATGACCCGTCCCGCTCTGGGTGGAGCAGAAGGGAGTGTCAGACTCTTACTGACTAAAACCCACCCGTGTTCCTTCCTTAGCCCTTTATGTACCAGGGCAGCGGTAACCCTTTCGGACGATCCTGCTACCCCGGCAGGCTTCGGCCCTGTCGGGCCCCGTCATCTATGCTGACATCTCTTTGAGGCGCACGTGGAACACTTACGCGCCGTCCGGCACGGGCCTGGTCCTGATCGGACGGAGAGCTACCCATTGCTCTCCGCCCGCAGGCCCGCGCCTACGGTGGCCGGGAGTCGTCACGCGGCTCCCGACGCCCGGAGCGTCTCCCTCGGCGGCTGAGGCGTGAGGATCTCTCCCTCGCCCATCCCGCCACCTCCTTCGCTAGCATGACTGCTTCGCAGAAGGAGGTGACCGCCTCCCACTCCCTCTCGCCCCGGACCATGGCTTGCACCAGGGCCGGGCGCGAGAGGTCGCCGCCGCTGCCGATCGCCTCTATGAGGACACGGCGGTGCTCTGCCCAAGCGGGGCAGACCTCCACCGTATGCTCCACCGTGTCCTCTGGGCGATCCTCGCAGTGGTGACACCCGGGCGTCTCCTCCCGCCTGATTATGTGCAGGAACCTCCCGAAACATCCGTGTCCGGAGAGGACCTGCGTCAGGCGGTAGGTGAGAGCGCCGTGACGCCTCTCTAGCCACTCCTCAAAGAGGGGTCTTACCGCCGCTATCGTGGCGTGCCCTGCGCTGGGTTGCGATAGTCGCGCCTTCCATTCCGCCATGAGATCGCGCCGGAGGTCCGTCCGCTCCGCCGCGATATGCCGCGGGTGCAGAGTTTCCCCCCGACGTAGTGCCTCCGCGCGCCAGTCATACAGGCGCGCGAGGACTATCGCCTCCAGATCCCATGGCGGCAGTCCGGCAAGGAGGCCTGCTGCCTCGCCCGAGATCGTGCGGTACCCCCTTATCAGCCTTACGGCTACCACCTTTTGGGGCGCGTTCAGATAGTGTGCGGCTCGGAGCCGCAGTGAACGCGCCCACACCGGGGCCCCATAAAGGGCCATGGACCGCACGACCCCTGCGTAAAGCCTCCGGCAGGAGGCGTTTGGCCCCCTCAGGTTGGGCAGGAGCCGCTTTAAGGCGGCCCCGGTCCGTTCCAGTTTGGGGGCCAAACGTCGAAAGTGTTCGACGAAGTTCCACCGGCTGTCGAGGACGAGACCCAGGTATCTCATCGTTGTCTCGACGCCGATGTGAACCCCTCCTACCATCAATTGGGATCCCGAAGGTGGCCCGTACCGGGGCCCATGAAAGGACATGGCCTCGGACTTGTGCAATGCCACCTCGAAACCCAACTGCCGGATCCTTTCCACGACTATCGCAACCCCGCGTGTCATCGCGTCGGCCGCCACCTGATGCGACCTCCCCTGCGCCAGGACCAGCGTGTCGTCAGCGTAGCAAACTACGCTGACGCCATCAGGGAGGTCGGCCCGCAGCACCCAGTCGTAACCGATGTCCCACAGGTCCCCAGAACCGATCCCTGTGGGACACCGCAGGACATCTCTCGCCGGTTCCAATTCCCGTCGCGACCGGGGTAGATGACGGCTCTGTCCGTCAAATACGCCCCGACTATTCGACGGAGGTAAGTCGGCACCCGGTGATACCGGAGTGCCTCCCCTATGCAGCTCCAGGGCAGGGTGTTGAACGCGTTGGCGATGTCGAGTGACACCGCCACGACCACCCCACCCCGGGACACCGCGTCCCCCGTCGTGAGGGCTCTCACGCGCATGATGGCGTCCACCGTCGAGCGCCCCTTGCGGAAGCCAAACTGGCACTCCGCAAGATCCGGCCCCGTCCTCACCAGGTGCCCGACGAGGCGGCCCGCAATCACTCTCTCAAAGAGCTTGCCGACCTCGTCGAGCAGCACTATGGGCCGGTATGCGGACGGAGAGTCCGCAGGGCGCCCTGGCTTCTGAATGAGGACCAGCTTCCCCGTCTTCCAACGGAGTGGAAACTGGCCTCTCTCCATGCATGCGCTTAAGAGCGCCTCCAGTCGAGGCCCGAGAGCCCTCGAGGCCAGGACCCAGGCTTTACCCGGCAAGCCGTCGGGTCCCGGGGCGGTATTTTTGGCCTTCAGCCTGCCTACCGCCGCTCTCAGATCTACCCCGGTCACTTCAGGGGTGTCGTCGTCGTCGTTTGCGTGGTCCGCTTCGGGCACCGCAAGTGGCGGAGCCATAGGCGGGGGAGTATGCTCCCCCCTTGAAGGGAACAGAGCGCTCACCACCTCCTCCACCAGCTGTGGGAGGAGACTCTGCGTCAGCGGGGGGGGCCATGTGCGGAGCTTATTCCGCACCATTCTGTAGGGGCGCCCCCATGGATCTCTGTTCAGAGTCTCCAGCATCTCCTCGCGGGCCATATCCTTGGCCCGCTGAACAGCCTGTTGGAGGGCGGTCTTCGCCGCTCTGTACCCCTCGTATAGCTCCACCTCCGTGGCTTCCGCATCCGGAGGGCGGATGCGGAGCCTGCGGTGCCTGGTGTACCGGTGTCGCGCGTCGACGCACGCCTTGCGTAGCGCCCCAACCTCCTGCGACCACCAGTACACCTGACGTCGGGCGCATCCTGGCCGGACTCGGGGCATTGCCACGTCACAAATCTCGGACATGGCCTCCCGGAACCACTCCACCTCATCGTCAATATCAGCAGGCCTGTCCGGTGAAAACACCCAGGCTTGCACGATCGAGGCTTCCAGGAGAAGCTCCCGGTCCAGCTGCTTCAGCGCCCACCGCGGACCACTCGGGGCCTGTTGGACCAGCGCGCTAGAGGTCTGGGTGGAGACCTCAAACCGGATATACCGATGATCGGAGTAGGTCTCCACCTCCTCCATGACGCGCCAGTCAATGACACGCTGTGACAGAGCGGGGCTGGCGAACGAGATGTCCACCACCGACTCGCCCCGCATCTGCACACACGTAGGAACAGAACCCCGATTTAGGACGACCAGGCCTGTTTCCAGAGCCCAGTCCTCCACCATCCTGCCCCGCACATCCGTGCAACGGGAACCCCAGGCCAAATTCTTGGCGTTGAAGTCCCCGAGCACTAGCACGGAGAAGGCGTGGTTTCTGGCGACGACGACACTCAACTCTGTTAAAGAGTTCTGGAACTCGGCGAGAGTTCGGCTCGGAGAGAAGTATACTCCCACTACTACAATCTCTCCGAACCGTGCTGCTACGCACCCCTGTCCCCTCGTGACACCTTCGAGGGACGGTGTACCGGCGGCGGCCGACGAAATTATGGCCACTGAGCCGTTCAGGTCCTCCACCCAGTCATCCCTGGGCGGGACAAAGTACGGCTCAGCGACCACGGCGATGTTAATCGACCACTGCGCCATGCTCTGGAGCAACAGGTCCTGAGCGCAGGCGCAGTGGTTGATGTTCGCCTGGAGGAGGCGTAGAGGAGGAGTCATTACTCCTCCATTTCAGCCCCCTCCCGGGCCCTATCGGCAGTGGTGGCGGCGGCGGCGGCGGCGGCGGCGGCGGCGGCGGTGGTGGCGGCGGCGGCGGCGGCGGTGGTGGTGGCGGCGACAGTGGCGGCGACGGTGGTGGTGGCGACGGCGACGGAGGGCCTGCCTTTCCTCCTGGCTTCGGCGGGTGGAGCGCATGACTTGCTCCCCGCCCGGTGATCGGCCGGCTTGCCAGCAGCCGCACATACGACGCAGTGCGGCGCGGCGTTGCACGAGCCGGCCGTATGTCCGGGCTTACCGCAGCGAAAGCACAGAGTGCTGCGGTCCTCCAAGGTGCACTGGACGCCCACGTGGTGCCCCACGAGGCATCGATAGCACCTTAGAGGTCTGGGCTCCAGCAGCTGCGCTGACACCCAGCCCACCAGGAGCCTTCCGCCCTCCATTACCTTCCTCGCCGCCGTCACGGGACAGCTTACCGTTACGGTTCGCATACCCGTGAAGTCAGGACGTATGGTGCCCGCCTTCACCTGGTCGGCCAGACACCCGCCCGTCCTGACGACGGCGGCTACCACCTCTGCCCCCGTCACCGAGTCATCCAGGCCCATAATGCGCATATCCGCGCACTTGACGGGCCTGGAGACTCGAGCCTCGTCCGCATTGAGGGACGCCCTTAGCTTTTCAGCCAGGGCGTAAGCGGTGGGGCCACTCGTCGCACCGGGGACCTCCAGCATGCGGGCACCAGTGGCGGTCACCCTATGCCGGAGGCCTCCGGTGATCCCCAGCTCCTGGAGATCCACCGTCGCTCTCGCTTTGGCGAGCACGTCGCCGTAGGTCACCCCCGCCTCTTGACCGCGTCCGGCTGTAGTGTGATGACTACAGCCGCGGTCTTGTGGGAGCGAAGCCTAGCCGCAACGGCTCGCTCCTTGCGGCGCCTCCTCTGCGCCTTTTTTCTGGCCGCCTTGGCCGCCTTCTTTTTCTCCCCGACCACCTGCCACTCGGTGTTGGTCGTGGGAGATTTGTTCTGGGGAGGCGTAGGCTCTGGGGCCTTCCCCTCCCCAGCCGTTCTGCCCTTTTTCTGGGCCGGCGCCGCCGCGGGTTTGGCGGCCGGCGCCGTTCTATTAGGGGTTAAAGTATGAAATTGCCGATTTGTACTGAAAAATTTAAATTAGTTTTTTTTTCAATTTAACATATTTATTTAATCAAAATAATTACCATTATTATGTATACATTGCTGCCATCTAATAGGAAGGTCATTTATGCCTTTGTGATAGAACTCTCGTGATCTAGATTCGACAAACTGTGTGAAAGCATTTTGTACTGCCTCCTGAGATGAAAACTTTTTATCACGTAGAAAATTGTCCAAATCACGAAAAAAATGTTAGTCCGTTGGAGCAAGGTCTGGCGAATATGGAGGGTGACGAATGGTTTCTAATTGCAGTTCCTGTAGAATTAAAACGGTTTCTCGTGCTGTATGAGGTCTCGCGTTATCATGGAGCAATAATGGTAAAGATCTATTCATGAGTCGGGGCACTGGCCCTAGTTTCACTGCTAGTTTTGCTATCATTGTTCGGAATTCGGCACAGTAGACATGTGCCGTTATTGCTTGACCAGATCGGAGAAAACTATAGTGAATAACACCATGCTGAGACCACCAAACAGTTACCATTACCTTTTTATTGGTAAGCTTTGCTTTAGGACACTGTTGCGGCGTTTGACCTGGGGTCAGTCATTACATTTTTCGCTTACGGCTATCGTAAAGAATCCACTTTTCATCACATGTCACAATTCGATCCAATATTCCTTCATTTCTGTATCGATTCAACAAGGCAACACAAGTTTCAACACGCGTTTCTTTCTGCAGATCAGTCAAATCATGAGGCACCCATTTCTTATATTTTTTTTATGTTATTGATTTGACGCAAATGAGTCAATATTGTTGGTAAGGTAACGTTAAACCATGCCGCTAATTCCTGGGTAGTTTGGCTCGGATCGGCTTCCACCATCTCTTTCAATTCATTGTTATTCACCTGTGTGGGCGGTCTTCCACGTGGTTCGTTCCTCAAATCAAAGTTTCCATCACGAAAGTGTTTAAACCAAAATCGCACGGTGCGTTCATTAGCAGTCCCGTCTCCAAACGCAACATTGATATTGCGAGCTGTTTCTGCCGCGTTAGTTCCGCGTCGAAACTCGTATTCAAAAATAACTCGAATTTTCGAAGTATCCATCTTTCTTGTCTAAGCTGAATAAAAAAACAACTGAAAGTCGATAATCGAATTTTGCACATTTTTTAAAAGAAGAACCTCATTGGTACCATGTGAAAAAAGTTTCACTCGAAAATCTCAAACCATGAAGGTTCTATGTCAATTCGAAGTACCTATTACAATTAAACGGCAATTTTATTCTTTAACCCCTATTATATACAAAAAAATCTGTAACCAGCCCGATTGTCAAACGTGTTAATAACAGACCAAATCGTTGTATTGCCTCTGGCATCCTTCACGGTCAGCAACAGATGCCTGCGGGCGGACATGACTCGTCAAGAAGCTAAAACTTTCATTAGTTCGTACCCTCTGCGAATGATTAAAAATGTCAGTCATTAATAGTAATGTTTGTTTCGCAGCTGTCGGCGTCGGGCGACCCCGGGGCCTTGGACGCGGTGGCACGGCGCTATCGCCTTGAGAACGGCAACTCGCTGGGGGAGAAAGATGAGGTAAGAATTCCTTTTTTATCTGTGGGAAAATCTTTGGAGGTGCTTCGGTTTAGTTTGCGGTGTAATTTTCATTGCTCTGTTTCCAGGTTCTATATATACATACCTATTCCTTAGTGATTAGATTGTTTATGTAACGGTATTTTACTACTAATAGTGTTTTCAATATGGTCATTTTATATCGATATTCATAAAAGTGTTGGGAAAATATTACGCAAGCGTTAAACCATCCCCCAGGACAAAGCTGACCCATTTGGTAACAACGTTCCCGCGAGCTCACTTAATAAATCATCACAATGACATAACGACCGTAATTACTCATTCACCCTGTATGTAACAAAAACGTAGTCTTTAAAAACATCCATAAAATGGAGATGAATATTTTATCAGCAAAAATGTTGAATAACGAAATGAAGGCACAGCAAAAATCATTGTGGGCCTTTGTCAAAAGTTTATTGCCAAATATCGGGGTAACCCAGCCTCAATATGTTCAGGAATTTGAGTAGGGTATCTATCTCACTCATGATTACATATATTATACATACATCCTGCTTTACTAGCCATGTGCTGAGCGAGCGATGATTAGTTATGAATAATATCGCATATTATGGCGGATATACAGAGTGTAAAAAGACCCATCACATAGTCGGCAACTACGCATTCTGTACATCACACTAAGTATATTGCACAAAAATAATTGCTGGGAAACGACTTTTATTTTTGGTGTGAAAATCTGTTTGCGGTAGTGCGCAATGTAATGCACGCAAATCATTGTGCTTACGCAAACACTTAAAGTTATGTTATAACATTAAAAACTGGTTCTCGTAAAAAAAACGTCAGTAAAAGTTGGAACTTTGATATTCAATATCTCCGTAACCAGAAGGTACAGAAAAAATTACTATGACGGAGAGTGCAAGTGACTCTCGGCTTCGTTAAGTGTCTTTTTACACCCATTATTTAGTAGCATCGGTACATAATTATTTCCACTACAAAATATATATTCAAATTTTATTTATGTTTCAAAATTACGTTATTTCAAGTTAAACAAATATAAACTTTATTTTAATGGTAATTAAGTTGATTTCAGAGTGACTAGCACTATTGAAAAAGTTATAAAAATGTTTGAAATTGTAGCGTAAACTGAATTTTATTGTGTAGGAATTAAAGTTATATTTCCATAAACTCATATTTATTTACATCTTTGGCGAATATGTCGCGAATGCAGATTAGATAAGTGATTAGTGAGAAATAAAAGGTTCAGATTTTTTACGTAGATAATATTCACAAATTACAGTCGCAAAAACTTTGGCCAATCCTATCTCATAACCTGCACAAAAAGAATGGAGAGTCGGCAGATGTTTCAGAGATAAATTTTACTAAGTTTAGAAGCCACAGTCATTTAATCGTTGGAATAAAACTTTACGACGTTTAAACGCAGTTGGTTTAAACGACACCTTTTTATGAGTAAAAGGACTTGGGCGTCTGCTGAAGAGTATTCAAGGTTGATTTTATTCTTATTTGTTTGTTCTTTTATACCAGGATTTTTATTAATTATCGTATAGGTTTATCTTGGACATTACTGACATCGGTGAAGGAAAGCATCGTAAGCTATTCTGTAAAGGGCACGCCACGATAGCGGCGGTAAGACCCCCCTCTTTGAGGAGTGGCTAGAGAGGCGTCACGGCGCTCTCACCTACCGCCTGACGCAGGTCCTCTCCGGACACGGATGTTTCGGGAGGTTCCTGCACATCATCAGGCGGGAGGAGACGCCCGGGTGTCACCACTGCGAGGATCGCCCAGAGGACACGGTGGAGCATACGGTGGAGGTCTGCCCCGCTTGGGCAGAGCACCGCCGTGTCCTCGTAGAGGCGATCGGCAGCGGCGGCGACCTCTCGCGCCCGGCCCTGGTGCAAGCCATGGTCCGGGGCGAGAGGGAGTGGGAGGCGGTCACCTCCTTCTGCGAAGCAGTCATGCTAGCGAAGGAGGTGGCGGTATGGGCGAGGGAGAGATCCTTACGCCTCAGCCGCCGCCGAGGGAGACGCTCCGGGCGTCGGGAGCCGCGTGACGACTCCCGGCCACCGTAGGCGCGGGCCTGCGAGCGGAGAGCAATGGGTAGCTCTCCGTCCGATCAGGACCAGGCCCGTGCCGGACGGCGCGTATGTGTTCCACGTGCGCCTCAAAAAGATGTCAGCATAGTTGACGGGGCCCGATAGGGCCGAAGCCTGCCGGGGTAACGGGATCGTCCGAAAGGGTTACCGCTGCCCTGGTACATAAAGGGCTAAGGAAGGAACACGGGTGGGTTTTAGTCAGTAAGAGTCTGACACTCCCTTCTGCTCCACCCAGAGCGGGAGGGGTCATTTGATGATTTCCCATCCTCAAAAAAAAAAAAAAAAAGCTATTCTGTAAAAAACTCACCGTGAAAACTTAGGGGAAGTGAGCTGTCATTCCACCTGATGCTAGGGATTGACATTATTTACAGCTAACTTCAAGTTCACTTAACCTTAGTTTTCACGACAAGATTTTTACAGAATAGACCCGCTGGCCTTATAGTTAACTAGCTGTGCTAGCCTATTTGTTCCTGATCAAACTCTTGTCCTCATGTGGTCAACATCCTGGTTATAAACTATCAGTGTGCCAAATTTCATCCAAATCCGTTTAGTAGTTTTTGCGTGAAAGAGTAAACATCCATCTATCTATCCATCCATCCATACAAACTATCGCATTTATAATATTAGTTGAATATAAGTCTGAAATCGCCAACCCGTCTTGAGCAAGCGTGGTGATCAAGTGCAGTGGGACAATAATAGCCTTGTATTATTACAAACATGTAGGCATGTAGCCAATAAGCTCTATGTATGATTTCTAGACGAAACCCTTTTGATAAAAGTAACAAATTAACCTTTTAACTAAGTACGTACGGATTCCTCAACATGTTATCCTACTACCTTCTAGTAAAAAAATATGACGTGAAAATTCATAAAGTTGTCGTTGGAAAAGATAAAAAAAGATTTTTCTATTACCGCTCTGTCAGTCAGGTACGTAACTTCGTTCACGGGAACATTGAAAACTGATTTCTATAGAGTAACATTCTGTTTGGCAGGAGTGCTTTTGAAAAGCTTTTAACATAGTGATGTCACTATATAAAAAGCTCTTTAAACGTAGGTACTGAAAAGTTTAAAGGTTACATTCCATTACAATGTTGATTTTTAATTTAAATACCGTACTGACTTTTTAAGAGCAAGTTTCAGGTAAGATATACGTACGTACTTACATTTCTAAGAATCTGAATTGAAGCCCGCTCTCACTTTAATTTCTGAGCTCAAACAAAATCATTAAAAAAAATTAATTCTGAAAATCAGAAGGAAATGAAGAAAAACATCTGTTTGGCAGGAGAGTCTTTGAAAAGATCTTTTAACATAGTGATGTCACTATATAAAACGCTCTTTAAACGTACTGAAAAGTTTATAGGTTACATTCCATTACAATGTTGATTTTTAATTTAAATACCGTACTGACTTTTTAAGAGCAAGTTTCAGGTAAGATATACGTACGTACTTACATTTCTAAGAATCTGAATTGAAGCCCGCTCTCACTTTAATTTCTGAGCTCAAACAAAATCATTAAAAAAAAAAAAATCAGAAAATCAGAAGGAAATGAAGAAAAACATCTGTTTGGCAGGAGAGTCTTTGAAAAGATCTTTTAACATAGTGATGTCACTATATAAAACGCTCTTTAAATGTACTGAAAAGTTTATAGGTTACATTCCATTACAATGTTGATTTTTAATTTAAATACCGTACTGACTTTTTAAGAGCAAGTTTCAGGTAAGATATACGTACGTACTTACATTTCTAAGAATCTGAATTGAAGCCCGCTCTCACTTTAATTTCTGAGCTCAAACAAAATCATAAAAAAAATTTAATTCTGAAAATCAGAAGGAAATGAAGAAAAACATCTGTTTGGCAGGAGAGTCTTTGAAAAGATCTTTTAACATAGTGATGTCACTATATAAAACGCTCTTTAAACGTACTGAAAAGTTTATAGGTTACATTCCATTACAATGTTGATTTTTAATTTAAATACCGTACTGACTTTTTAAGAGCAAGTTTCACGTAGGATACTAATATTTACGTACTTCCTTTCTAAGAATCTGAATTGAAGCCCGCTCTCACTTTCATTTCTGAGCTCAAACAAAATCATATAAAAAAATTAATTCTGAAAATCAGAAGGAAATGAAGAAAAACATTAGCCCAAAAATATAAAATGGGGACCTGCAAATCAAATAACTGCGATAAAAAAACACGCCATCATTTTGTCTAGGAAGAACTACCTCACATCATAATATTAACCCTTCGTATGCCGCACGTGGATCCACGCGAGACACAATAGGTTTTTTATGGTTTCTGTAATTACGACATTTAACCGGTTAATATTGTTTCTGTTTCTTCACAGTTATTCGGCCCACCGAGCGCGCCCGTGCTGGAAAACCCCGAGTTTCAAACACGATGGTACTTCAAGTATTTTCTTGGAAAAAGTGAGTATTCATTCATTTATATTCTCTTGACATCAGTGTATAGGTCCTTACCTATGGAGTTGCCGTTTTAGATAGAAATATGGTTTTTTTTTTAAGAAAATATTGTATTTCGTTAATCGAAGTATTGGTCATTAGTGAAAAAGTACTTTTACCATTTTAGTGGAAGTTCATTGATGGCTGTGCTATAAAAATCCTGGCGACGGGAATCGATGAACTCTTTAGAGGCGTTTTTACCACCTTGTTGGATTTGAAATTTTTCTCCTGTCAAAAGTTATCCAAATTCCGAATAAAAATGGAAATTACTTAGTTAGGTCTGGTGAGTATGATGGGGGACCGTGCGTTCACATGCGGTACCATGTCCATACCCGTCGTATTGCGCGCTATTTTACCAACGATAATTCCGATAATTCAATAATTTCGATTTTTCCATGGTTATAGAAAGAGCGATACCTATTGAAAAAAAATCGAACGGCGGGAAAACAAATGAACAACTGATTTTGAAAAACAAAATGTCATACTATAATGCTTATAAAATTAATTAGAATTTGGAATTCTTTATAGAATGAAAAATATCGATCTTCACAAAAGCCAGTATCAAAAATCGTCAATTTCATAGGTACCTTATTAGGTACCTATAAATTTCTTTAGAAATGAATACCATCTTTTGAAGTCTAAAGATTCCAAAGTTTTCTATCAATAAGAAATAACTGAATTGGAAAATTATGTTATGTTTCGTTACAAAGATTAAATACAAATGAAATAGAGTGGGTGGTAAAAATTAAATAAATAACAGTGAAGAGTCGTTAGCATCTCGCGAACTTTCATCTGAAATACCGACTTTACTGAGAAGCCAGGGGAAATAATAAAATAATTGTAGGTTTTCGTTGATTTCCTTTGAGTTATCCACTTATAAAGAACTTGTGTTTAGTGAATGAAATTGAAATAGCAAAGCTTCCCTTTGTTTGCTCGCTATTTCAGACTTGGCTAAAAACTTAATGATTTTTATTCAGGAAGGCATTTTTATCCTGTTCTATCTCCATGGGTCTCTGGTCCATGCATATCTAATTAGCCTATAATGTTCCTACTGCTGGGACTGGCTCTCTGTGAGAGGGAGTGGGCTATATTCCACCACGCGGGCCCATTGCTGATTGGCGGATACCACATGTCTTCGAATTTTTGTTTATACAACATGCAAGTTTTGTCACGATGGTTTTCCTTCACCATTTTGAGAGCAGTGGTAAGAAATAATTTACACAAAGTAAAGAGCGAGCCAGAATAGAGAGAGAGCAGTTGTGGCCCAGTGATAACAGCTGCTACTTACGCACTCTAGAGGGCCTAAAAAGGCCACTTTGGCAGAATCATAATAGGATAACAAAATGATGAAATATTAAAAATCGTAAAAGGGTCACAAACTGACAATTCATAATATTATCTGTGTGCAATCATATCACAATGAAATAACATTTAAAGTGTAGAAATAAAAAATAAAAAACCAATTTGATTAATAAAAACTGTAATGAAAAATTTACCGATCAAATTACGCTTTTTATTTTTTTCGGCAATGTTTACACCAAATATGAAATTAAATTTTACGAAAATTAGAGGAATTGTTAATGATTTGCTGGGAATTCAGGAAATTAATAGCTTTTAGAGGTATTGCCTAAAGTGGCCTTTTTAGATCCCCTTGTCGTAGGTTCGAACGCAGACAGGCACTTTACTTTTTGTAAATTATTTCATCACCACTGCTCTCAAAACGGCGAAGGAAAACATAATGAGGAAACCAGCATATCCTAGGACCAAAATTCGAAGACATGTGACATCTACCAACCCGCATTGGGCCCGCGTGTTGGCTGTTGTGTTAAGGCCCACTCCTTCTCACTGAGAGGAGGCCTGTGTCCCAGAGGGAACATTATATGTAGGCTGATTTTGTAAAGAACGAGCTTGGTTTCGAGCCCACGACCTCCACCCCCCCCCCCCCCCCATAACTCGTAATTTCCGGCTATTACCTCTGGGCTATCCAGTCCACGCAATCAAATATCCTGTCTCAAACACAGACACATAATTATTACGTCGTGTTCGTCTAAATTATGCTCTATTCAGGCTTCGTTTTGCTGAACAGACGGTACTAATGAACTCGCGACGGCAAAAATTACAAACATGTTTGGGTCATATAATTAAACTAGTTTTGCCCGCGGCTTCACCCGCGTGGATGTCAGAAATTATCCCACGGGACGTACTACCGGCATAAAATTATTCTATGACCTACCCAGGTGGTGGTCGATCCGTGTGCCAAATTTCATCCAAATTAAGCCGTTTAGCCGTTAAGACGTGAAGACAGGACGAGTCACTTTCGTATTTATAATATTATGGATTAGTACGGTTTTACGTAAAGCCATTTCACAAAAAAAAAAAAGTTATTTTTAATATTCTGTAAATGTTGTTTGATGTTATCAATATATTGTTTCAAAACTACGTCTTGTTAGTGGAGTGGGGTTAAAAATAAAAAGGGAATGTCTGTTTCTAGAGCAGTTTTTATGAATAGAAAATTCACGACCCGTAAGGGAGCGATGAGAAGATTTCTTTAGTGTAGTTTCTCGTTTAGTCTAGTCTTTACAAACTTAGACTGTGATAACAGCAGAAGTTCAACCTTTTAAACAAACTTCGTCAAAACCGTTTGGGATGAGAAAAGAAAATATGGAGGATATGAACTCATTCCGCACGCGTCTTTGGGATAGAGCGGATGACCGGGTGGTAGTGCAAAATTAAATCAATACTCAACAATTTATTTGCATTCCACAATGTGTACTTAGGTGGTAACTTAAAATTATATGTGATCAATGTGGACCCTGTCGGGCACAGCAAAATAGTAGGAGTGAGAAACCTTTGAAAAACTTAGCGCTTTTCAGTTTTCTGAACTAAATTCAATATTATTATATTTATAGGGTATTATTTTATACATAATTATAATAGTTTACTGCCTACTGCAATAATGCTATGAAAAAAAACCCCCCATCAATCATCAACTGCCTAGGCAAAAGGCTACCCCGATCCCAACATAGTTGGGAAAATCTCAACTATGTTGGGTTAAGCTTCCAGTCTAACCGAATGCAGCTGAATACCAGTATTTAAGTAACAGTAGAACACTGACTCCTAAGTCACAGGTTTCCCCCAGTTTAGGAGGCAGGGTTTCCATTATTTAAGCTACCTTTACTATTTAAACTTGTAACCTAATCTTTAAGTAATTTTTGTAACGGTTATCTGTTTCGATAAAGTTATTGTTGTTTCCTTTATTTCATTAAAATACTTACAAATTACATTTTTTAATATTAAATATTTGTATAAACAAAAAGATAAAAATACATTAGAAAATATAAAAAAAATAGTAGCCCACCGGTATCGGGAACAGGGTCCAAGCTACCGGCGGTCAGGGCTCCAGAGAGAGGAACTTCCTGACAATGCGAGCCGTGTCCAAAAGTACCGCTTTCTGAATCAAGCCCTTGATCCAGCTGCCCAACGAGAGCCTCCTCAGGTGTTGGTCGAGTCTCTGGGCTGTTAACCCATTGGCTGTCACGACTATCGCCACAATGATTGCTGAGTCCACATCCCACATGTCGACACCCTCGTGAGCCAAGTCAAGATACTTGATTTGTTTATCTTTCTCGGCTTTCACGAGGTTCTCATCATGCGGGACGGTTATTGTTATTGTTATTTTACATGGAGCGACTGCCTATCTGACCTTCACAACCCAGTTACTAGGTAATACGATACCCCTGGTAAGACTGGTTGACTGACTTTCGGGCTTCTGACGACCCGTAACGACTATCAAAGATCCACGACTCAAAGCTGGGACCAACGGCTTAACGTGCTTTCCGAAGCACGGAAGGGTCTCGGTATGTAAAAATGTTGACCCATCCTCGATCGACCCGTGCGGCTGTTATTATTTAGCTACAAGCCCATACATCTACATTATAATCAATATTATTCAGAATACTCACTAGGCAAACAAACCGTTTGTAAAACCAAATGTATTTAACATAACATCACGCCGGAAATCTCTGAAGAGATAGGCAGACGTATAGTTACCGATAGTAGGTCCACGCACATTTCGCCAGTTATGTTCAAGTCCCATGTAATTGGGGGCGAGCTTGTTGTCTTCAACCAAACACAAGTCCAGGCTCCGGGCTGTTACTGAGAAATCCCTGACGGAAAATTCAGTAAGACTTTGCCAACCTGGGAATCGAACCCAAGACATCATGCTCAGCAGTAGAAAGTAAAGTTACTAGGTACCTAGTAATAAGTATTTCTGAGTGCAAGACAACAGCCCATCACTACTCATACATTATTAAATAATAGCAACTAACTTGATTTCCTTCACGAGGAAGAAAAAAATTTAAATTAAATGAAAATGTTAAATTGTATATGGGAGCTACATCTCCCAACAAACTGCTCTGCAGTTTGGCAGAAGTAAAATTTGTTTGGAAAATTTAGGCTGTCACCACGAATAAATGCTTTTTAATTTTTTTTTTTTCATTTATTTACAAAAAACATTTATTACTAAATAAAATAATTGTACGAGTAGGTAGGTAATTCAACCGTGTTGTTATTGCGTCAGTTGATTCAAGAATGAATTCTGTCATGTACTGACAACAATAGCGACCCGTTCCAACACCTGTTTGTGACAGTGCCCACCTTTTGTAATCGGGCGGATTATTTATTACGGTTAACGATTAACGTTTCTCTAGCGAGGCAGTTTCTGGATTTAATAACTTTAAATTAATGTTTGTTTTACTTAGCCTACACTGTCCCACTGCTGAGCAAAGGCCTCCCCTAGATTCTTCCAGGTATCGTTTTCTAGAGCCAACTCGATCCAACCCTTGTGGTACACGTCTAGGTCGCCTCGCCACCTCTTCCTTAATAATTAATGTTATACAATAATTTTTCATTGAAATCTGAACCAAAGAATATAGGTACATACTTTCATAGATTTCAATTTGTATGTTTTCTATAATTAAACATGGTGGCTACGGAAGCACACCCACACACAAGCGGAGAGCTGGTGGACCTCGTCACCGGGCTGCAGGCAGCCCAAGGAAGCCATGCTATCATTACATACCTAACCGACAAGCTAGCCAACGTTTGCTACGCCTGGACAGGAAAGGCCTGCGCCTGGTGACGGGGACCATCACAGGACACTGCTCGCTAAACAAACACTTCCACACAATAGGCATAACGGACAGTCGCTTGTGCAGGGCTTGCATGGAAGATGATGAAACCGTTGCGCATGTGCTCTTTGAGTGCATAGGTGTCACCCAGATTAGGCCAGAAACCCTCGGGACACCCAGATCTTACTCAGATGTTCTCAACAGACCAGGAGACCTAATCAACTTCTGGAGGGAGGTGGGCTGGTTGGAATAACCACCGACGACCGCCATAGCCCACGCACAATGGTCCACTTGAAGGACTAAGTGCGGAAACCAAACCCACAACATAGAACATATAGTTAAACATGGACTCGTAGATTTAAGAAATAAACCGTCTAGAACGTTTCGAATCGTCCGTTCCTCAAGTTTTCCAATCTGCAGAAAATACATGCCCATAAAAAATCCCGAACGTTTTACCGCAAAATCCGTCTCAGTGGGTCACGTGAAAAATTGCTATTCCCGTTTCCAGTGTGTAATGGTGATGGCTCAATCAATGTACAGGCAGACATTTATCGATGCATTCTCACGATAAATCGCTTCATTTATTTCTGAAGAGATGACACTAATCGAATGCATATTGCAATATGGCTGGAGATTTATATCGAAGTGGATTAAATGTACTTAGATATAGGTTGTTATGCCAACGTGGCTAATTCTAAATGTATTTGGGTACGACTCTCAAACCAAATGTTTTAATCATTGACACCGTAGAATCATAATGTACTAAACTAGTGCACAGAAATTAATTTGGTTGGTACTTTTCCCACCGGACACCTCCCGAAAATAGAAACATGACTTCCAGCGCAGCTGAAGTCGAGATTGTGTAACTTGCATGATACATATGAGTTGATATGAGTCCAAATTGAGCATCTCCCTCATTCTTAGACTATTATTGATCGAAGTTCTTAGAGCTCAATTTTGTGTGGTGTGCGTCGGCGAATCATACATATTATACATATATTTTATTATTATACGACAGCGAAATGCGGTGCTTCGCTGTGTAGAATATTCTGTGTTCCTCTTTTGGAAGTCGTTACTATGAATACTGCTCCTCATAAAACAAACAAATGAAGGCAGGCCTGGCTGTATTTTTCCGAAGATAGAACATTAACCCCAGGTGTCGAGATTTTTTATAAACAACTCTAAGAGCTTGTTGAACGCAATCAGAGTAGGAAGCAGGTCGTTTTCATCACCAGCTATTCTGTATAAACGCCCGGCGACTTTATCGTACTTGCGTGACGTAATCATACCGTCACAAATCGCTGAAACTTCTGCTTTTATAGCTTTATTATCTTCATCTTGTATCATTTTACTGAACGGCGAACGTAACTCGATGTAGAACGTTCCAGAACATTTAAAAAAATGTAACTAATTTCAGAGCAACGACACACGTAGCTAGTAAATAGCACTTTGTAACAACAGTTGAAATAGTTATTAAATTTATTAGTATGCGGGTCTTAGCAGCCAATTGTTTAGCTCTTATCTCAATGTCTAGGTACATTACTTCAGCGTTGCAAACATTCTTCACTGTCAGACCAGCGATCGATATTCAAACAGCTGGGAACTTTTCAACAAAACTTAGCATTTAATTACTGCCACAATTTTTTTTAGTAAATACTGTACTGACAGATTCAATGCTCTCTCCGGAAGATTTCTTTTTATTTATTGTTTAAGTAGGTACCACATTTTGTTTATTTTATTGACGAACGAAAGATTGTTTAGTGTTATTACTTAAGGACCTTATATTACATCTAATAATTCAACGCAGATGGTGATACAGTATACTTAATGTAATGTAACATTTTGTCTTGGAAATAGTTTCAGTTTGCCAACATTTTATTACACTGCTACTTGTTAAGTAGGCACTTCGAACTTTAGTTACTAGGTACTGTGGTAGGTACCAATAGGTCTACTGCCACTATTTCTAGGCTAGCTTACACGACAGACACGCGGTTCACATAGCACTGATATTAAATTCCTTCAAGCGTATACTTATGTCCTAAAAGGAAATTGAGTTTTGTACAACAAAATAAGAGTGTCCCAAAGCCTGTGTCAACAACAAAGATGTCCACCGAACCTGAAACAATGAGGTTACAGCCGTCGGCGACCACGTAATCCACTCACAACTGAACATTACAGTTCACTCCAATATGCTATTAATTTTATTTGTCTCGACCAAAAGGCTAAAGTACCTACAATATATTATATCTATCTTCTATATAAATAAAACAAAGTCTGGTTAGTTACACCATTTATAACTCAAGAACGGCTGGACTGTTTTTTTGTGATATTTGATTTGTTGGATTTGTCTCGATCCCGAATAACATTGGAAAAGACACTATAAAAAAATAATGAAGATAATTAATTTTGTGATACATTTTGTATGGAACGGCTTGTTGATTTTGAGGCGGTACGAAGTTCGCCGGGTCAGCTAATCTGTACTAAAATTATGTAAGAGGAATCATTTTTACATCACATGTTGGTATTATCATCAGTTAAGTCCCATGTCAATCCTAATCAATGTTGATATAAATAATACTGTTACGAGCTTCGGGTTCGTGACAATAAAAACTGCCGATAAAAATTACCAAAAGTTACACTTTAATTAAAGAACACTAATAGCAACTCAAACACACACTATTTATAAAACACAATCGCTCTTAAGTCGCACTTGAAAATCGCTTTCGATGTATTCGCTTCTATCGCAGAACCAAGTCTGATTAGTCGCTTTTTTTTTTTTTTTTTTTTTTATATATGGCATCTCGTAGTTGACCTTGAGAGGTCGTGACTACTTAACCGGACTATCCTGTGGTTGCCTTAAGAAATCTTAAAGCCTCCAGCCAGGGCTAACTGATTAGTCGCGGCTAGTCCCGGCCTTATATAGTGCCGCAGATAATTCCAGAATCTTCTATTGTAGAAACATCTAGAATGTTCGAGTACATACCGGCCCCGACTGACCAGATGTCGATAGTTCTACTAAGTTCAGCCAATCGATAATAGATGGCGCTAGTGACTCTATTAGTTCTTCTACTAGAAACTAGATGGCGCTAGTGGTAACTAATGTCACCTAATACCCTAATACCCTAAAACCATAATTGTGGCGCGCAACAATACCTACCTTTAAATTACTGTTTAATGTTCTCATAATAATTACCTTAATCCTAAAGCCTAATTGGGAACGCTTTGTGGATTTGATATTCATAACTTTGGGCATAATCGATGTGCAATAAATAATACAGTTTGTGGTGGTCGTTGAATCTGGTGCATACACCGGAAGTTTGAAACTCATCAAAGTGTAATTTTAATTTTTCAATGTGCACACACGCATGCCTCGCACAAACTTCACTGGATTGTGAAATGAGAAGGCAGTAGGTACGTATATGAAAGAATATAATGCGTACTCACAATAGAAATAAAAGTCGTATTTGATCTCAAGCTCTAAGCCAACATAAAGGCTCCAAGTTATTGAATTCCTTTATCAACAAGACGTTTCATACACGGTAGATGTACATATATTAGTACTTATACTCATTTTATTGTTCTCCGTTTAAAGCAGAACACTAATGTATACCTTTGTAAAATACCTATTACATTGCGTGTCACAAATTAGACCAAAAGTAAATAGTCTATTTTGAGCTCGCTTTGTCCCTTGTTTTTCTAGATTTATACCTGACTAAACGCTCACGAACCTGCCTACTTTACATTCCTGAAACTAAAATTCCAAATAAAATATATAGGCGTAAACATAAAGCCTTTAAAATATTTTCTATTTTATTTATAGTTGTCCTTGAAATTCCTGGAATATGAAAATGGAAACGTGAAATCGCTTTATAGCGTTGGTCGAATTATCGGATAAAAATGGCGGTCTTTTCAAACTGCTTTGGCTTGGTATTTAAAAGTATACGAAGTATTTTTTCATGTTTATAAACTTTTTTTAATCAAAGTAGTCGTAATAACTATTAGGTTCTCCAGTTTTAAGACACATCACCATAATTCATGTATTTATTCTCTCGGGAAAATAAAACAACAATGAATAAGGCATCTAATCGGCTAAAACACTCTGCTTGACTGAGTAAACAACAAACAAAACCCCCACTCTTTTGTTTACCTTCGTATGCTGATTTTCATATTGTTTGGCATTTCCATATTGTTTTTTTTTTTTCGACAGCGTACCCAGGCTTTTAAACAGTGATAAAAAAAATTATTGTTACATAAATAAGGCAATGTGTAGCAAAAAATATATCCAAACATACAGATGATAATTAAATTAGGTACCATGTTTCAACAAAAACAAACAGCATTTATACAATTGTTTGTACTAAGTCCTATTATATAAGTAGATATTACGTTTAGTGGCACTTCCCGAAATTGTTTACACGGGTCCTAGGTAAAGTTTACTTTCTTGATAGAATCCAAAGCCGTACGGTAGGTGTCGGTTCTTGGAATATAATCCGAAGTGGCTACCTTTACGGTGTTACACAGAAATGTATTTGCTCTTGCATAATGTTCGCGCAGATAATTTTCATCGTTAATTTATAGCAGACAAATGTTTGCGAATTGAATTTCGTTTGCGTTTTCAGTTTAGTTGGTTGCAATCATAGATATATCGATGTTCCGAATAAACCTACCGTTAGTTATAAATCCGAGTTCCAGCATTCCAGGTGCATCGAAAGTCATAATGTTCTACCATCATAAAATGTTTACAGTGCATCAGAACTACATCGGAGTGGATGGATCCAGAGAGCCGTACCTGCTAAGTGTGGTGCAGGAAGGTGGCGCGGGACTTTTACGAGCCATCCTCTTCAATAAAATGGTGAGAAGTGCTACTTACAGTTATGGCACGCGCCCTTCAAGATTTCAATCACTTTTATTTCGCACGTCAACTCTAAGTTATAACGCCCTTTATCGCCCGGACAATAAAATTGGAAAAAGTATTACCCTTGATACATTCAGAAGGACTGCTAAAGTTCCAAATGGTCTTCGTGACAGAATAATTAATTTATTGGAACGTGGACATTAAGTAGTTGATTTAATCTTCATAGATTGCTTGGCTTGACAATTTTATTCTCTGACGAATTAGTTAAACTCATTTCACTTCTCTTGCTTAACACCATTTACGGGGGTAGTCTCTAAGGTGTGCTATAAAAGTTGAAAGCTTGGAAGAAAACGTTAATTGGAGTGCTCAAAGCTCTAACGAACAATAAACAGACTCGTCATAAAAAGTCCAGTTTCTTGATTTGTCTGTAAAAATAAAATGCATTTATAGGGTGCCCATAAGATATATCTGCCGCCAAGTGCTTGGAACAGTGGCGGTGGACAGGCGCCGACTAGACCAACAGTCAAGCAGATTCTAGGACAATTCCCATCAATGGAACGAGTTGATAAAGTCCCAAGAGAGGTTAGTTTTCTTCTTTTGGAATATTTCATAATAATATAATGTCCTCCTCCATAAACGTGTGATGTAATCCTTTTCTAATTTAGATAACATGTGCCGAATTACAAAAAGACGTTCTACTACTGGAAGAACAGGAAGGCTCTGTAAATTTTAAGATAGGAGTAATGCTCATGAAACCTGGCCAAAAGACTGACGACGAAATGCTTTCCAACGGTAAATATAACACTAAATATTAAAAGCAAAATACATTTCTGAGAAAGGACGTTTAAATGTTGAAAATCTTTCAGAGAAAGGCGACGAGAAATGGGACAGATTTATTTCACTTCTGGGAGATAAAATTCGATTACGCGGCTGGAACCGTTTCCGAGGGGGGCTGGACGTCAAAGGTAACATTCATATTTGAATTCGTTACAACTTATAACGCAATAAACAAACGGTAGAAAAGTTATTTTCTTTGACCCTGAAGCTACACATGCCGAGCCTCAGCGAAGATCATTGTTTTCGCGATAAATCCGACCGCAAACAGTCGTCGAAACTCGCGTAGGTACTTTCACTCACTTTTCGGAGTATCGAAATAAGCACGAGTTTTGAAATAAAGCCGAGTGTAGCTTCAACATAAAACGAAAATAAATTGCTTAAATTCGTCTTATCTAGACTCATCTTAATTGTGCCTGATGTAACAGGTGACATGACTGGCAGCCATTCCATTTACACGATGCATCAAGGACACGAAATTATGTTTCACGTTTCGACAATGTTGCCGTTTTCCAAGGATAATAAGCAACAGGTGAGCTTCATAAAATTATAATAAGGAGCATTTACTTAAACTTTAATGCTACGCCTTTTGATTAAATTCTTCGAACCATTCATTTAAATTTGTGAATACGAAACAGGTAATCTGAAACAAAAATTCATCTCCTCGAAGTTTCCAGTTATCTGTATCGGTAGATCCGTTTAATAATGAAAGGCCTCTTAAATCCTAAATCTGATATTGTAAACTTCAGTAAACTTGTGCCGTCGAACAAAACCAGCTTAACTTACTCCATTAAACTTCGGGTCTATAATGCGTCTTTCAAAATTTTTGAGGCATTTTTTCAACAAAATGCCGCAGCAAATCATATTTTAAGATTTACAAGTTTGTGATGAATAATGTTATTATACTGTGTGTACACCCCAGTTAAACTTTGTACTTCGAAATTGGTTTAGGATCTCACAGATAGGATAGCTAAAACGCACTGCGGGGCGGCGCCTCGAGCGGCAGTCTGGCCAGCCTAGTTTTATGTGTTTTTAAGTAGTTTAATAATAAATTATTGGCGTCTAGCCAGTTTTGGTAAAGAATGTAAAGTTAATTATTGAAAATAACTGAAATAATCTCACGTTTTCTACTCAAAGAGTACTACACCACCGTAATTTTCAGAAAATGGTATGCACACTCAGTAACAATTAAGTAAGTACCCAATGTGAAATATGTTTTGTGGCTACACATTGATACAACATTATGGAACAAAGATTGTAGACACTTATAAAGATTCTTGACAACGTTTACCTGCATGTTTTTGAGGCTGAATGTACCTTCCTCATTTCGACTATACTTCGGCACTTAGATCAGTTGTTTTCTCTCAATACGGAGCCATTCATTAGTCGTTGCCGGCGGCCGAATGTTTGCACTCTAGTACAGGGCTAGAACTAGAACACTCTACTCATCGGGAACACGACTAAAACAACAAACAAACGAACAGTGTACACTCTATGACTCTAGTAGGTAGATCACCAAGGCCCAAAGTCTACATTGCAGTACGGCTCTGTAAAATTGCAACTAGAATCATGATATTTCCGTTCAAAGTAATTGGGAAACCGCAGCAAAACCCACCCTTTTGTATAGCAGTAACCCGCTATCTGTAGTTCATATCGCTGCAACTTTGTATGTATTTATTGCAGCTGGAGAGGAAGCGCCACATCGGCAACGACATCGTCAACATTGTGTTCACAGACGACTCAGTGCACAATACATTTAATCCGCAGTGCGTCAAAAGCCATTTCACACGTATCCTTTTATCAATATTTTTCAGTCTGCTACATGCATATGCATTTTTATTGTTCACTATAGAGGTCAGTTTGGTGGTAGTGAATTTTTAGTGGCATATTGCTTTTACCTTTGAATATATTATTGTGTAAATATGAACAGAAATAAAAGGACGTTAATGCTTAGAAAAACAGTCATGTTTTCAGCATTTAAGCTCGATTTTCTTCTAACCTAGTTGCTTAACTGATGTTGCGGTTATAATAAGTATTTTATCCAGCAAGATGTGGCTGATATTTTCCTTAATGATAAAACAGACATATTCGCAGTAGTTTCAGAGGTGGAAGAAGGATACAAGCTGAGCGTATACAGTGACGATACAGTCCCACCCTTTGGTCCTTCGTTACCTTGTCCACCGATATTCAACGATCCACAACTATTTAGGGAATTTCTATTGGTGAGTTAACTTTTACAGGTATACGTAGGTACGTCACGTAGTCATTCTCATGATTAGCTAACAATTTTTCAAAATACTTCTGCAATGTTTATTGCGTCTCAGTTCGTTAGTAAGTATATAAGTAAATTATTTCGTCTAAATCCGAATCTTCCAAGCATTTGGTCTCTGACCTTTTCCTTCCTGATATTTTGTTTTCTAAGAAACAACTTTACAACAAAGACTTCAATTTGACAAAATACAATTCAAAATCCCCAGGTAAAGTTAATGAACGGAGAGAAAGCGGCCTTCCAAACGCCTACATTTGCATTGAAACGACAACGAACCCTGGACTCGCTCATAAGGGACATCTACGCGGAACACTGCTCCGACCATAAGGTGGTAAGTTTCACTTTGACACGCACTTGTTACTTCAAAACTTTCTTTGACTACTTCCTAGATTAGAAGTTTTAAAGAGTCTCTCCATTTAGGACATACTTGTGCGAAGTTTTTTTAAATAGGGCAGCGATTTAATCTGCACCTGGACCTAAGATTCTGATACGTAGCAGAACCTTATCATATTCTGCTTAATATAGTAAATACACAATGCCGTAAGTGTTTCATGCCACGCTTGTAATTTAATTAGCAGCAGGTAGGACTTGCAAGCATTTGTTGGAGTACATTTTTGCGCAGCTTTCTAGTTAGGATCTAAACAGAGCAGCGAAGCTTGTAGTATGCTAAAGAAGTTGAGCTTCTACTTATAAAACTACATATTGTGCTCGTTTCAAAAGTTTTAATAACCTCGTTTCATGCACAAAAAAGATTTCTGTTTTCCGTATTTTTATGCGCTCATTTTAAAAACACATATTTTTGTTTTGTCGCAAACAAATTGTGCTTGACCGTGCATCGTTCTAAAAATATGTTTCTCTTTCACTTCCAGATCATATTCATATCATTATCATCACGCCTGTGAGGAATGGCTTGCCACTATGCCAGGGGCGTTGAGATTCAGTTGAATCCTTACCGAAAATGAGTCAAATCCCAAAAACCTAAAAGGCGGAGAGCTACGACAGATTCGGAATATTTATGGCCACGATTTTGCGACAGTTTCATTGAAAGCTGGAATGGAAGAGTCATTTTCACATAATTATATTCCAGCGCTCAACATTAGGCTATGCAAATGTGCTGAAAGAAAAAAAAAACTAATAACCTTTTAAGACTTCCTTCTCCCTCCTCCACCATTTTATCATTTTTCTCTCCGTCTTCTTTTTAATAACAAGATTCATATTTTCAGCCAATGCTTTCACGTCGAGCGCTATCGGACGTGTGGTCGGGTGGCGCAGGCGCAGGCGGCGCGGGCGCAGCACGGACGGAACATTTCTTGCATGTGGGACAAGCACTTAAACTTGATGCTGTGTTGCGGGGCGATGCTCCCACAAGTCTTGTATCATCAGGTAGCTAGTCTGATATCCGAAATTAAGAATTTTTCACATAGAATTATTACTTCCAAAACTAGGAAAAAATACATTGTGATTAAAATAAATATATTTAAGTATACTATTAAAATTTGCTTTCTGCGTATCTCGCAATTTGAGCAAGATAATTCAATACATTTTTTTCGCATTGCGTTTTACTATTCGTATTAGTTCCTTCACATTAGCAAGATTTGTTGTTGTAACAAAATTAATGGGTTCAGGATGTGGCGGTTCCCGAAGAGCCCCATGGGAAGGTAAAGTGTGGCGCGCTGCGCCACTCCCAGCTACACCGGTATGTGCCGAACAACTGGCAGAGGGACGACTTCTACTATCTACTACTTCCAACACATACATTTTAGAAGGTACGTTTTTTTATTGCATTGAATTTACCTGACGTTGAAGATCATTAGTCTAACATCTTAATCCTGAAACGTTTCTCTGGAGCCCACTCAGTGTCACTCAAGAAATCTGTACCTATTCTTATTTGTAAAAAAAATGCGTTGTCTCGTCACTTTTCTTTTGTATATGACGGCGCGAGCATGGGCGCTGCGATAACAGGGCCATCATCATCATTTCTTGGTACGGGTTCCATGATTCGCGCTGTCGCAATCTAAATTTAAAAGAATGGTTTCACAATCTCTTGCAAGTCGACCTTAAGTCGGATGTTCTTGTCATCCGCTTCCTTCAATTCCTCGGTATATGTGTTTTTCTTTTAAATATGTTCTTTTTATTTTTTTCTCTCATTTAACACGTGTTCGTTATCATACTCCGATGTCACTTCGTGGACAATAGTGTGGGTTATACGTTTTCTCGACTGTAATATAACTACTTTTTGTAAATGCTGTAATGTATAACTGCTTTTTGTCCCAAATAAATAAAAAAAATTAAAAAAATGAGGAAGGTGGGTACTCGGGCAAACCAGTAAAACGTAGGTTGAAGCACAAATCACAATCACGTTTATTTGATAATTAACAATGACTTTATGAATAATAAGAAACAAAGGCTTGTACGGTGAACGTGACAGTTCGATCGTATGCTCTCAACTATATAGGCGTCAGCTACCGCAAATCGAATGCCGCCCTTTTTCAAATCGACTCTGTCCACGTATAGAAAATGGCGCAAAATTATAGCGCCCCATATATTTTAATACTGTCATCTTAGTTCCTCTCAAGGTGCAAGTCGAAAATGTTTTAAAATATGAGTTACCAACTGACGAAAAACTTGACAATACTTTTGAAACTTTTCACTACTTTACATCCAACAGAAAGTGGGACAACTCGCGTAGTATTAAGATGGGAAGGCTGCGTTCGAGCAGCTCGGGTCAGCGAGCGAGCGGGTCTGTTCCGTGTGGGCGCGCGCGTGGTGGCGGGGGGCGGGTCCACCACCGGCGGCGCGGGTGGCGCGGGGCTGTACGCGCTGCCCATACAGGAGCTGTGCGCCGGCGCCTGGGCCATGCGACCACTGCAGGACTGCAAGCATGCGAGACTTCCACGGACTAAGACTGCACATTATTTTGATCTACTAGAAACGGGTATGTGTAACTTTTTTTTCTCAGCTACCTACTACAGTCCAAAATTGGACACGGCCTTTACCTACGCAGCTCAATGATAAGAGAGCCCTAACAATCGAACGAATTTTAGTCTAGACTGTATTCAGACGGTTTTCAAAATTCGTAAAATTTTGTAGACCAGGCGGCAATCACTTTGGTCGAAAATAACGAATTAAAGACTAAGTACATTGCGTTTTAGGTGAAGGGGGTAAAACAACTTTGGCGGTAGCAATCGGTAGAAGAGTAATGCTTATGATTGAAGAATCAAAGACTGACAACGAGATGGGTTTCGAATATACACATATCAAAGTAAGTCGGCTTTTGGATACTTTAACCATCTCTTTGTATCCAATAAACAGAAAAAATACATGAATATTTTGTCTCTGCAGGATATCCAACTAAGTGAATCTCCTATACTGATCAAGCTAATGGATGGAGAAGTAGGAATAATGGTAGTTGGATACAAGCATCATTGGGAAGTTTTAGAATCTGGGACAGGCCAGGTAATTAGCCCTTTAATTTTCCCACTTAAATACCACTCACACTCACCCCAACACCCACCACGACCCATTCGACCCACTTAAATATTCACTCACCCACTCTCACTTTCCCAATTTATTATTGACTCCTTTTAATTTCGATATAATATTGATACTTTGCAGGCAGTAAAACGAGCAGAAAACTCGGAAGATAGCGGACCCCGTCGTGGCACTCTCGTCAACGCCTTACGCATAGGAGATGAGAGAGATGGACAAATTGTTTTATGTTATAATCGTAAGCATCCTTTATTGTCCAAACATTTCTTTTCATTTAGCACGGAAGTTAAATGATTTAAAAAAACCTTGTTTACAGATACGTGCCATTTTGAAAGACTAACAAGTAAAGGACTGGAAAGTGATATCGAATATGATTTTCATTGGACAACTGTGCCTGCAGCAGTAGGTAAGGACAAATACAGTATACATATTTTTTTTTTTATAACCGACGGTAAACATCAACGCAGCGGGTTTCATATACATACTGAACCCATGGTAACAGGTTGCGCGTCGATGTCCCTGCCACCCTCTATAACATATTGCTATCAGTTTCAGTAAAGCCGTTTCATGAATATAGAAGAATCCCAAACCTCAGCTTTCTACCAAATGCTACTGATTCCATGTTCTTGTACTTGACGATATAATTTATTATTTTGTTTCAGTATGTGCTTTCCCCTACATTATGGCATTTGCCGAAGATTTATTAGAGATACGACTAGTTGCTAATGGATCCTTAGTACACGCAGCCTGCATACCTGGACTGAAATTGCTTTGTGGGCGAAGAGTAAGTACCAAACTCAGTACATTTTCTAATAATGCATAAACTCGTACTTACTTCGAAAAAGTCTACTTTATTTAGATACCTACGCAATTCTAGCTAATGTTTGTTTTTGTGCTCATTTATCGCCCCATTACTCAAGACGTCCTAGGTGTAGCAAAAAACAAAAGAAAATCCCAGGCTTTGTCAGACATTTTATAACTATTAGCTCACCTCGTAGGGCTAAACTAAAGTTAAGACTTTGATCTTTTTTACCTAACCGTGATCTTTGGTAGATCTAGGGGTTAGGTTCTGCTTAAATGTCAACTTTACGGCTTCTTGAACAATTGTGAACATGAGGAAATAATCATCACCAGGAAAAGTTGACAGCCTACTTCAGTAACACAAATTAAGTTTCAGGATATATTCTATGTGGCATGCGCACCGGAATACGTGCCTTTGAGTCGGGAGATAGATCCGTGCCTCAGCCTGCACGACGAGCTCGTCAGGCAGATGAGCAAACAATGCGGACCCTATTCTCTAGATGAAGATGATAATCATGACAGGTAAGCAAAGATATTACTTCCCTTAATTATCACTGATTGAGTCCTATTGAATGCTAGGCAATATCTGGGCAGAGACGAAGATGGAGAGACGAACTTGACTCCTCGGTAGGAGTCCAGTTCGTCTTCAAAGACTGGTTCACATTAGCGGAGAACAGACGTGTGTGGAAAAGGGAGAGGGAGGCCTTTGCCCTCTACCTAGTGGGATAGAACAGACTAGATAGAAGTATCGTCAAAATTGGAGAAGGGAAAGGCCATGAAGGTCCAAGGGATAACTACCTGACAGCCATTATGTTTTTTTTTTTCAAAATGGCGGTCAAGTTCAAAGAAATATGGAAGTCACGTGATCATTTTTGAACGTTATTATCTCGGAAACGTGACGCTTTACGAGATTTGGTCCTATTATGTGTTCTGTTTGCATTGAACTCAGTTGTCGATTTATATAGGTATCATGCGTCATTCATGCCGCCATTTTGAAAATAAAACAAAATGGCGGACAGGAAGGTATGCCAGGCTCCGTATAAAAACCTTCAATCCACTTTAACTTTATTTAATTGTTGGACCCAGCAACCCAGAACATTAAAAGACGTTAAACTCCTAGACAACCAATAATTTTTGAAAGTTCATAATTAAATTGTCACGAGCGGAACTTCGAGTAATTTTCAACAGAGCTGCTAGCTTTTCCGGTTTCGGTTCTAATTAAATTGTCTTAGAATTTTCGAGGAAAATAACTCAAAAAGGGAAGAGTGAGAACTGTAAAATTGATCAAAATTAGCAGGGTATCTTCGGTCAATCATACTTTAATCTTCTTATAATCCTTTTTTCTGTTTACAGAGGTGACCCTTACAATGTTAACCGCACTGCACCTTCAGAGAATAATTCAGCCTCAAGCAGAAGCAGCTCGATTTCTTCTGAACAAGAAAACATTAGACCGCCACTGACACGAATGGCTCCAATCTCACCACCTACTTCTCCTCAAGGTTTGTATTTTCAAACTAGCTTTGAATTTTTTTCTTGAAACTCCTGTCTTGTGTCATGTGTGATGCTGGAATACATAAGCTAGTTGGAGTGGGAGATCAGGCCGAACAGTTTATCAAATGTTTACAATGCCACAAAAACAATGCAATAAATTCAGCATTGCCAACCAGAAGTTCGACGACTCTTGGAAAGTACGCTCTGGTGCAGACTTGGGCGAAGGGCCTAGAATAAAAGACGAGAAAATAAGGAAAATTTAGAAACCACTCTTATATTTGCTCTTGTAATTTCCAGTGCTCCCAGAAAACAGCGGTCGGTGCGTACGCATCTACAAGATCCCGCAGAGCAACCTTAGCGCGGGAGCATACCAACGACAGTCGGTCTCCGCCGACCAAGTGGTCACATCCTACTTCTCTGACAGGTGACAACCATTTCTATAATATATAATTTTATCTAAAAACTACCAAACAATATAAAAAGAAGGGCTGATTTTTCCAACGCCAGATAATTTTATCCGAGGAATGATTTTGAATTTTTGACAGTTCTTCCATACAAAAACTGTCAGACGTCAATTTTATTCCACGAATAAAAAATATCTGTCGATTGAAAAATTAGATCTAAATGAGATAAAGTTAAGGGTTAGATTGCAAAATATATAATAGAACATTTTGATCTTTTTCAGGCCAAATAGCATTCGGCAGAGACTGGCAGAGTTGAGACTAGACAGCAAATCAAGAGGTGGAGGTGACGACGAAAGTTTATAAGTGATACGTATACCACCAAACTAACTTCGTAGCTTGTTATCGAATACGGAACCAGGTGCACAATTTTAAAGTATGAGTAGCTAAATATACAACCGTAGGTACCTATAGGTATTGAGTGTTGAAAAAGTTGTCTACACACGACATAACTTACAAAATAGCAAAATATTGTCATCGATAGTTTTAGGGAACACTGTAGAGAACTTCATTCTAAGTTTATGTCGTGTACGGCCAACTTAAAATGTCTAGATAAAAACTATGTATAATGAAAAATATTTTTAAATCAAGTAGAATCGTTACATGTAGACATAGTACGAGTAGATATTAGAGGGATACTTTTGAATGGCAAAGATGTGATATAACAAATATGGGTGATGCGTAGTAAACAAAACTATATTTCGTGGTACGTATGGACAAATTAGCAAGAAGCTATTTTACGTTGACTACTATAATATTCTATCATTGTTGCAATATTGGAGATTTATCAGAAAGAATACTTTATAACAATAGATGTACATTTCTCTTCCCTGCTATTGAAAATAAGAATCATTTAAATATCTATACAGTTAAATTAATTGCTCTGCACAAAATATATGCTCAATATAAGGGAAACATACTGTATAAACAAAATTATATTTAAACTAACAGTTACGATGTAGTTGGTCTTTCAGTGTTAAAATAATTTATTGGATAAGAAATTTTATGACCTAGCAACAATTTTTACAAAAATATACAATGTACAGTGTAACTACAGATACTATGTAATTCAAATAAATAATATTTATAAATGAAGAATCTCATGTTTTAATGTAATATTAGTCACTTGACTTCAACATGTAAGACAAAAAAGTGATGTAAAATAGTACTCTTTAGGATTAAACGAATTATGAAGAAATGATTATAATATTATCTTTCGAAAGTCTACTTGACACCAGAAAAGAAGTGCCATCCAATTATTTGGTTATCTTTCTAGACTTAATAGTGTAAAACTGTAATATTTTGCGATGCAAGAGAATTGAAATCTTATTTAAGTGTTAATACAGATTATCTTCATTGTACATAGAGAAGTAACAGTAGTGTTAACATTTCAATGTATTAATTAAAGTTACCTATTTACTTGTATTACAGACAATCTAGTAGTGTGTTGAATGTTTCGATGTCGTGCGAAAATGTATATTACTAACCAAAGAAAAGAACCAAACTGATAGTCATAAGTTTAAATCATAAGAATTATCATGAATGCTGATATCACATGAAAACTAACATTACATATGTGTGTACAATATGTAGTCATAACGTTTTGTCCAACTGAAAATGAAATATATTGTAAAACAGACAAGTCTTTTAGGGAGTAAGAATTTCCATAGTTAATTATGTAGAACAACTCTATATAGATCCTTGGTTTATTTCTTAATTATAATAAATGTATGTGTCCCAATAATGTATGTCGAACGTAGTGTAAATAACTAAAAATAAGATTCTATTTTTTTTTAATGTTTCTATGTTTATGATTGTACTGTTATAGTTCCCACTTCGACATAGGAAAGAGTTACGAAGAATATTGATCATAGAAATATAATAAATGTATTAAACAGAATATTGGTGTATCATAAAAATATTTGTATTGCCATATCCAAAGTTATGGAAGTACAATTGCCTGTGAGAGATATTTGAATACCTCTGAAAGAAAAATTATAATGATGTTAAAGTAGTTCACAAGTTTATTAAAGATCTATATTATATATTTTAAATGAGAATATAAATGCCGCATGAACATTACTGACAAATGCATATTCGACGCATTCAGTTATGAAAATGCATGCGTATGATAAATGTATACTTTTAAATGCACATAAATCTAGTCTCAGTATTAATCAACCGAGGTATTTTTTACTAATGTACATGCGGCTTAATTTTCCTAATCACCTGTTTCGAAAAAATGTGATATTGTGTGAAACAAAATAAAAAAATAGCACATTGTATGAAATTAAATTTATTGTTTATATCATATACGTAGACAAAATTAATGTATATTACTATAATACTTCATAATAAACCCGAGATACTGAACAAATATAAGTGTAATATATTTAAAACAACTGTTCCAGTAACAAGATATACCTACTTATATAATGTAGGGTTTTACTCTGTTATTTTCTCTGAGGTTTAAAATAAATGTCTGTTCAGAATCTGGCGTCTTTTTTATTTTTACGCTATAAATAAACCTAACATTGAAGCTAAGTAAGTCGTTCATAAACCTAGTCGAAACTAATTAACACAATATAATAAAAGTTACGCTAAGAACTGCACTTAATTACAAAAAATAATAATACTATAAACACTACAATTAACTATAAAAACTTGGGCTGCTGTTTCAAAGCAGTTATGTCTAAAAATCTAGGCATCTCACCTGGCGTTGGCGACTTTGACGACGGTGGTATACCTGAAAAAAAAATCACATAAATACAGCATGCTTCATTCAGATAATAACTGTACCACCTACTACTGACAATTAGATTGCTTATAACATAACATCAAGCCTTTATTGCTATCACTTCTGAACGCCTGAAGCTGAACAAAACGCGAAAAACGCCGAAAAACGCCTGAAAGCCTTCCTTATTTCTGAAAATGTACCTTAAATACCTTGGGTGTATTGGTAATGTTTCTTAGCCAGAAAGTACGCGTCTGCAAAACATAAGCAAAACGCCAAATGATTTATTAACGTACAGCATTGCATACCTTGTAACAATTTATGCCTTTCCATATAATTCCTGGTCGCGAAAGACATCTCGATAGGCGCAGGCAGAGGTGCAGGCCTCGGCGCCAGCCGTTGTGGCGCTGGTATAGAAGGCCCGTTCTTCAAGTACTTGGCGGCAAGCTGGTTCATCTTCAGACTGGTGTCACTGGACGCGTAGATATGCGGTTGATGAAGCCCGAGGGGATCGTCACCGAATTTAACTCTGAAATTACGAAATAAAGTCATACATTAGAGGCATATTCAGATATGCTTATTGTCACCTTTACCAACAAATATGTGAATTATTTGTAAACATCACGCCTATTTTCCCCGAAAGGTTAGTCAGAGGTGTAGGTACCTATAGTTCATCCACAATTTGCAAGTTATATTTAAGTCTCGTGTAACAGTATTAGTTAGGTGTTCTTAATCCAGCTCACTCTGTTCTGTGTTGCATTCCAGGCAACCAGGACTGAAATTCTACACTACCATTTACCTTTTAGTAACACTAACATTAGTCTTGTCAATCTGCATTTGCACAGTCTGCATCTGTTGCCTTGTATTCCTGTATAGAGCACTCGCTGAGGATGGCATGTCTGAATCCTGCAGCATACCATTAACATGAGTCTAAAAAATATAATAAACAAAACCCATTATTTAAAAAAAACAAGTTTGACCTCTAATAAAAGATAAATAGAGGTATTTGTGTTGATTTTACCATAACTTTGTTGTAATAGGTCCATCCAACATTTGATTGGTCATCACTTCCTGCTTCAGAACTGAAAAAATAAGTCATAACTTATAATCTGTTAACTTGTTACAAGATTTACACTATTGATGTTAACCCAGGTGGTTAACACCTGGGTTAGCACTTTTTTTACGCGACGTTTTTTTTTCGTGTTTTGGTTTATCAACTCTCGTTATTGACCCGAGAATTGAGAATCCAACAGAGCGTATCCCAGCTCGTCATGAAAACAGGCTGTTGGATTTTTTACTCTCGGTGCTAAGCAGAATGTCCAAAATCCAGTGCGCGGAAAAAAATCTCCGCGATAAAAAATCGCCCTAGCGAACCCGGGCTTACATCTTATTTGTTACGCATTTTTGTGAGTATTTCGTTAAAACCGGTGCAAACGACAAATCGTGGCGACTTATAAGAGAGCGTTACGACTGAAGTGGAAGTCGGGCGTTTGATCCTGAGAGTGCGTGGAGGTGCAAAACACGCATTGAGTATTGGTTAGGAACTTATTACATTTTGCTTCACACCTTCTGTGTGTGCATTATTGGGCAGACAGGACAGCATACTCAATCCAAGCTTATTTCTCCAAGCTTGGATTGAGTATGCTGTCCCATCTGCAGACTGTAGCATTTTACAAATAAGACAAAATCAATCAACTAATAGTAACACGGTAATAATGAGACTTACTCGCTATAATCTCTGACATCCAAATACAAGCTCTGCTCAGGTGACATGTGAGGTGTAGCATTATCTATTTGAACATTATACAAGCTCAACTCATTCAGTGTTTTCTCATCATTCATACCAGCTGGTCCCGGCATACAACCATTAGTGGCAGCATTTCCTTGTGCCTCAAACTCTGCTCTCATAGTGTCTCCCACAGGTGCAATGCCATCCAAAAAGTTTGGATTAGGAGACTGTCCTTTAGATAAAACCTCCTTTATACTTATTTGGGATCTATTGCATTGTATTTGAGCATTATCATTTGTTTTCAATATTTCTTTATTGATCACTGTTGAAGTGCGTACCATTTCAAAGCTGGTCATGACTCCTATAGATATTTTGTGTTGTTCATTGCCAACAGTCTCAATAGCTACTTGTTCTGTGGTGTGGCTTTGTGCCGGTACTTGCGTCTGATGACTGGCTGAGATGAATTTATCTACTTTCTCTTGCAGCAATTGTAACTGCTCATTCTGCAGCTTAATAATCTTGAAAAGGTCAGACACAGTTGGTTCTCTCTTCTCCTTGCTAACATTTGTCTGTATTTCAACCTCCATTGAATCTGACTTCTTGCTCTGTTCATATTTTTCAATAGCCCAGGTTTTTTTGTCAACTGCATTCATTTTTGGACTAGCTACTTCGCCCATGTCACATGTGTTGTATTCACATTGTCTAGGAGGTGGTGTATGGTTACAACAGGAGCATCTGCTGGGCGGTGGAGGCAATCTACATGGACATTGAGTGTGTCTGCTAGCATTTTGAACAATAAAATTAGGCAGACACTTAGGCATGTGATGCTGAGGTGTTTGTTGTTTTGTCATATAGTGTGCACTCGGTGAAGCAATTTGTTTAATACAATGATGACAACTACAGTCCATGTTAGCAAGACTAGTAGGCTGTGGCACATTTTGTTTTAAGTTTTCAGGTAGACCAATTGCTGCCAGTTGCATTATTTCTGATTTCTTAGTAAAAGGATCATTTTCTTTATCCAAACTTAGCTTACTTAATTGCTTTTGTGTAGGACTCACATCCAAATGGAATTTGTCTAAGTTGTCTCTTTTTATAAAGAAATCATTATCTTTGATGAGCACATTAGGTTTCGCTGTTTTATTCTCAATGGAAGATTGCAGTTGTGAATTACTTTGAGGTACATATTTCATTGTAGTAGCTTCCATAGCATTATGATTGATATCTGTAGGCTTTAGGACAGACCTACAAAATGTAGGTCTTCGAGGCTCGTGGTGGGAAGCATCAAGCATGCTTAGTTCCAAGTCGTTAGACGGCGACCAGTCTGACCCCTTATGATAGCCTGGCAAAGGCGTTTTGTTCATTACTGGATATGGGGAAGTATTGCTACATTCAAACAATTGCACTGGGTCATTACTATAAGGCAAAACCTTCGGGCGACTATATAAGTCAGGTATGTTGGCATGTAACTGCCTCTCAATAAGAGGACGAGGTGAATGGCACTCACGCTCGTTCATGTTATTGGATTTAAAAACTTTAATAGGACTCTCAAACCGAACTTTCTTCATTAAGTCCGTCTATTTAAAAACACCTCGTAACTTTAAAAAAAACATTAACAGTCACTTCGTAAAAACATTATCAATAATCACATGTCATATTTGTTTAAAAAATCTTATCAAATTATACAAAAAATTAATAAAAACCAATTCCCACGTAAATTGCACAACAAACTTTTGAAAATACTCGACTTATGACATTGACAGTTTGACCACCTTTACAAAGACTAAAGAGTGTGGCTAGTGGTGAACAAAGAATCGGACCGTAATCGGATCAGACAACGAAAACAGCACGTGGTAAACGATGCAAAGTAATTATTTAAAAACCCCACGCAGGCCTATGTTTGTCCCACTGCAGGGCAAACCGTCCCTCCAAAGAGTATAATAATAATACGGGAGCGTCCCTCTTTCCACTCCTTTCTATTGAAATAGAACTCGTAAAGTAAATAAAATATTTCGATTGCTTCTTTGCCATTTGGTTACGGAGTACGGAATACAAAAAAAGAGTGTTTATAAAAGAAGTAAGAAAGGAAAAAATAGTTTTAGCGATATGCGACCGGCTTAACACATTTAAATTGGCTTTTGGTTGCACAAATAACTTCAAGTTCAGAAACCATTGAGCTAAAAATTATGTTTATTTCAGAAACCAAGAAACTTAGGTATGGCAACAATATCACAAACTTCAAAATATTATTTTTGATTTGAGGTTATCGTAAGATTCAGCTGAATATTCATCAAGCGATCAAATAAAAATGAATGGGCAACTGCTAAAAGTGTTTAGCCCTTTAGTTTCAATAACTAGATCAAAAGGCTATAAAGCGCCTGGTGGAATCCGATATCCAGGGGGCATAGTATATTATCCAAGGTATGAAAACCTCTAGGAAGTGAATACCTAAATCATTTCATATTTCATTTCGTACGTGTAACCAAGTATAACCTTTTCAGACATCCTGATCACAAAGATCCAGAAGTTAAACCAGCTAAGTTATTCAGAGTTGAACGAATCAAACCCAGCAAACACCAGACACACTTTTTAAAGGATATTCTTCGGGAATTTAACATTTTTGAAGAAGTAAGTGTAAAATACGGTATCAATAATTAGAATCACAAAATACTCTGGGATAAATAATATTATGTAACTCAATTAATTATCACTGCTCAAATGTCCAGTATCCTTACTTTTAATTACAGTTTTCAAGAACCTTGTACATCCATCATTCATTAAATGGTTTATATATAAAATTATAAGTCTGAATAGCTTTTCCTTATGGTGGGATACAACACATCGGACTCTAATTAAATAATTTTTTTTTTTCAGTGTCAAAATCATGTTACTGTAGTGAAAAACATACCAGAAGTGAACTCAAAGCTTTGGAAAATAAAGCATTTAATAAAGGTCACGCCAATTGAATTCCCTTATGGAGAGCCAACCAAAGATGATATCAATTACACCGTTCTGATGGAAAACGGTAAATGTTTGGTCACTAAGAAGTTGGTGCCAAAGCAGGAACAAATTGAAGCCTTGGAACAATTTGAAAATAGTAAACAGAAAATGGATGGAGATACATTGAAACGAGATTCAAGATATAAGTGGACTAATGCATTTACTGGAGGATTTTAACTTTATTACTGTGTAGATTAGTTATTTAGTAAATATAATATTAAAAATTATCTTATTATAATTCAAGTTATTATTTCACTAAAAACCTAGGTTTTATATGTATGTGATTATTCAAAATCTTATTTTTTGCAAGAATTTAATTGATAAAATGAAAACAAAGTATTTTTTTAATAAAAACAATTGTTTATTCACATCAACAGCTCATTACATCTAGAACTAAATGATAGTATTACAAAAATAATATTTTACAAAACGAATAATAAAAAATTATTCAGTCATCCTCTTCAGGTTTATCAGCACTCTTTTTGTTCAATAAGTAGTTAAAATGTTCGGGAGTTTTGAAGTAATTCTCTAATATAATCCCATGTTTGTCACCAAGATCAAACCTGGCGTCACCCCATGAAACCACAAAAGTAGGTTTCAATTTTTTAAACTCCTTCAAATGGAACTCATGTTTAGTTATACTATTGAAGAAATTACCTCTGAATACTGCTAAATAATTGTCACCGTCTTTATATAGCCTGATGACATATTTTGATATCAATACTTTTACAGCAGCATGTAATGCAATAAATGCTCCAAGATAAACAAAGCACTCCATAGGGCTGTTAGCAATGACCACATTATCACCGACTGTTACAGGTTTATATGCATCAGCTTTATCATACACAAAAGTACCATAGTAAAATGAGCCGGCCGCAACAATAGACGTTGATAAGGATAAATATGAGGAAGCCCACTTTAGTGCTGTATCCATAGGTGCTTTATATATTAGCTGCCATCGCTTAGATACATTATCCCTTTCTCTCCACATGTTCTCTGTCTCCATGAAACGCATAGGAGGATTTGAGATAAATCTAGCCGAAGCTGTCTGAAAAACTTTAAATTGTTGCCGTTCGGCTAAACGTAGCAATCGTAAACAGTTCATTTTGATGGCACTTTTATATCTGACCACGTAATATTTCAGCAGTAATCAAGCTCTATTCAGGCATATTTGCATAATTACTTCGCCTGGGCCGTTGATTTTTGGATGAGGTTACTTTTTCTGACACCTCTGCACCTCCTATCTTAAAGACATGACATAGCTGATATTCTGTGTCAAAAAGGTCGCGTTCAGAAACTTGTAATTTTACCCGACAGGGGATCGTTTTCACTTGGATGTATCTACAGCCTATAATAACAGAATATTGTTATAATAATTCTTTGATTGTAGGCTTGTATTATATTTAGATGTATAGAGCACCTTTTTTTTTTTTATGGGAAATCATCATATGACTTCTCCCGCTCTGGGCGGAGTGGGAGGGCGTGTCAGACTTTTACTGACTAAAACCCACCCGTGTTCCTTCAGTTGCCTATGCCAGGGGCCACGGTATCTCTTTTTGGCTGTATAAAATGAAAATTTTTCACGGTGGTAGTTAAAATAACGAAGTTAAAAGGAAAATTATCACAGCTATGTACACTCTACAAGATAAAGAGTAATATAATAGTCGGCCACCTTATAAAATGTATGTACTTGGTTATATAAAAACTCCATAGCATATGCATTAAAACTATATTAAAACCAGGTGCATTACTACTGTTACTGTTAGCCTGCATCATCCCACTCCTGGGCAAAGGCCTTTCCCCATGACTTCCAACTCTATCGATCCAGGGCCAGTAAACCACTGGTCGTTAGTTTTGTCCAGCTTGTCCCACCATAATACATAAACATTGTCTTATATTAGGATATATCTCAATATTGCAATTTGAAATAAGGTCAGAAATCGACTGCGGTATGTCCTGACTCCGCTGCCACTTCACCATCTACAGCCGATATTCGTTTACAACGACAGAAACTGGAGTATTATCTAGTAACAATGTATAATCGGTTGCTAGTTGTTTCACAGTTTCAATGTCTTGATTACTGTATTCGCTTTTTGGCATGAAAACGCTTAGCTGAAAGAAATGAAGTATTTCAGGAGGCAGACGGTCCTGTAGGTCACTTATTGTTGAATCCAGAAGAGGGATGTATTTGGCTCTGCGGATATACTCTTCAGCAGATTGAGCACGTTGGGTATTGGCCCTATGTATTTGTCTTGACACTATTCTGGGACATTTAATTTCTACATCTAGCTGCTCAGCTACTTCTTTAGCTAAAGCGTCAAACAAAGTATTATATTAAATTAATTAAATATTGAAAGTACTTAAATAAATTCTATATTGTGACAAAAAATATATAAAAACATTATGTTCAACAATTTTAATTAGTGGTCCACCTAGGTCTTGGACCCAGCCCAAGGGGGGGGGTCATGACCCCCATGACCCCCCTCCCCGGATCCACCCTTGTGTCAGGTTTCCACGTGGTGGTTATTTTGGCCCACAGCTTATTGGGCATACGGCAGACGTGACCAGCCCAGTCCCACTTCAGCTTTGCGGCTTTTTGAGCAACGTCAGTAATCTGTGTTTTGGAGCGCAGTGTGGTGTTGCGAATATGGTCTGTCAATTTGACGCCCAGAATACTGCGCTCCATTGCACGTTGGCAAACCTTGAGTATGGACTTTTGAATTTTTGTCAAAGACCAAGTCTGGGATCCATAGGTCAAAATGGGAAGGATGCACATGTCCATAACTTTTCGTTTTAGTGTCAAAGGCAGATTTCCCTTCATAAGCTCTTTCATGGACCAGTAGCGGCAGTAGTTCTTCCAGGAATTTTCGGTTCGACTTAAGACTTTCTTGTCTTGTCTGGACTGGAAAGAGACTAACTGGCCCAAGTAGATGTATTCATAGACATATTGCAGTTCTTCACCATTCGCTCTGATCCTATGTTTAGTGATGTTTGACATCAGCTTGGTCTTCGACATGTTCATCGCCAGATAACATTGTAATCATAGAATAAAATGTACAAAATAAACATTAATTTTATGATGAAAACGACATAAATATACTACTACTAGCAGAGATGATTGAGCGGTACTTAAGCGTGTTGGGTATTATTTAATACTAGATCCTCATCTAGTATAAAACACACACACAATGGGAAACAAGGGCCTCTCCTTGTTTCTGTGTTTTCTGTCCGACTAATTTCTATTGTATCAGATTAATTTTTACAGATTAGCTAGTTTCTGACGAGTGTCTAAGAATGATGCTATGCATGCTATGATCCTTGTTCGTTTTAGGATTACAATTACTTACAATATGCATATCATAGCATGCATATCTATGTGGATCGCGGATCCCAGCCTTCGACGCGGGAGATATTATAGTGCACAAGTGTGTGTGCGCAGACACAGGTATACTCTCTTTTCCCTCACTATCATAGTCCGATAGGACGGCAATCCGACACGACCGGAGAGAAATCAGGCGTAGGACCAACGGCCTAACGTGCTTTCCGAGCCACGGGGTTATCACACCGCCAACTTCCAAACTCCGGGCTTTTACACTTTAACTCAGGACCCCACGTTTAGCAGTCTCGCTTGCTAGCGCGACTGCTAGACGTGGGGTCCCGCGGTTCGTGCTCGCAAGGGTCGCTACCTTAGCGACCACGAAACCAACGGGGCGCACTACAAGCAGTTGACGGCCTGCGCAGTGGTTGTAAAACTCTACCCGTGAATAGTGGAGTCTTGGATTTTTACATTACAGGCAAATGCGTCCGGTGGGGGAGCGCCTTTAAATAACTGAAACAGTTTATAAAAATGTATATAATTTATTTATAACTTGAATATTCGATTCACGTATAAAAACGATACTCATTACAGTCCAGATTTTTATACAAAAAGGTGCATAACATAATATGGAAAACTTAAAATGTGTGAATGAATTATATCCCGTGAAATAAATTCAACATAAACAACAACTAACAAGTGATGAAAATAATATAAATTACTTTTGTGATAGTTATAAATATGACAACTCTTTCTTATTATAATAATATGTTAAAATATTAATAGTTCAAATTAAAATTTGAAAATTAATAGGTAGTTATTCCAGTCCTAGCTCAATAAGGAGCACTAGAGAGAAGTACTTACAATTAAAACTAAAACTTTTCAATATTCAATTTCGACACGAACTCTTGAATATACACTAAACAACGAGTAACTGGGTTGAGGTACTTACATATAATAATAAAATTAATTAATTTAAGTTATGGACAGCCGAACTAGAACAAGTATACCTAACTTTACCCCGTCTTATTCAATTTCGTTCCTCATTTGTAAATATTCTTTTTGGCGTTTGCCAAGAGCTACGGGTTTGCATCGTGTTGACAATTCACCCCTAAGACATTTTTTCTGCTGTAAGTTCTTTCTTGACAATTTCTTCCTTAGGAATATCTAGAGTCGTTTTAATTTCTTAAAATAACCAACGAACAACAAACCTGTAGAACAGGTAGTTTCAAGCATTACAGCTCCAGGCCAAAGGCCATGCGAACTTTGAGGCCTAGACTATAAGACTAGCTTTGATAAATATTATAATGAAACTATTCGACCATATAGTAAATGGAATATTGCATATAACAAACCTGTAATAATATTACACACACAGCCAACATAGTTATATTACTTTTGGCTTAATATTTAAGTAGGCTTGTCAAAAACTATATCTCTATTCTTTTCTACGACTATTTACAATAACACTGTAACATACATATTTTCAGGTAAATCTTTTATAGCTATCAAAACAATCATTTCATACCTCATTGTTTCGACGTATTGAGATCGATACATAATTATTAACCTTAATCTATTGTGTTTTAACATAAAGTTTATGTTTAAATGGAAAACGTCGAAGTATAGGTATCAATCCTTATTAAAATATATTTTTGTATGACCAACAATGGCGATGGAAGAGTATAAGAAACCAATCGGTTAGTTTTTGTATTTTAAGACTGCGGTGGCCGCTACGTAGCGTCCGCAATTTTCCAGCGAGTGACGACACTGAAACATGACTTATGAGAGAGCGTTTTTTGACACCATAAAGTCAAACCCAGATGTAATCTTTTCATGGCAGCCGTCATGTGGCGGCCAACGCTCTTCTAGGAAACCGAAGCATTAAAGAACGAAAACACAGATTGATTCTTCTATAAATTTATAGTCTATTACTATTTGATAAACGTATGTAAAGTCAGGGAACCCGATGGATAAGCATATTGATTATCAACCTAAATCGTCCATAAACTCAAATCACCACTGTAATTCTTTGTCAGTTATGTAAAATGGTTAGGTTATAACACGACAAATGGACGTATTGTGACGATATGCTCAATAGTCTCTGACTATAATTTTATAATACATTGCTGAAAGTGGAAGAGTCTTATCAATATTCCAGCACTCGATTTACATCGTTTGAGGTCGATATCCCGAAGCTCGTTGACGAAAGAGAAGAAAAAATTGAGGAGTTGATTTTGCAATCGGAAAATGTATCCTAATTAGGACTTTATTAAATCAGGTTGAGTTTAAACTGTTATTAGAAAATGTAGGATTATCTTGTTCCACATTTTTATTTCTTTTACTACGCGGCCTTTTCACTGGACTATCTTTAGGACTTTCATATTTAGAAAATAAGTAGTGTGCAAAGGAATCGTCTCTGCCCACATCTACTTCCTTACGTGGCACATTCTGATTTTTTGAATAATTTGATATACTATTACTAGTGTTTTTTAAGATATTAGTATCAACATTATCGTTATTTGTTTTGTAATAGCTAGTGATATTTTCTCGTTTGTCTTCGTTTTCCGTTGCAGCGTCCTTGGAAGGTTGTTTTCTTAAACTCTCGGGCAGGGAATCAGATTTTAACTTGACTAGAGTTGTATTGACGACCGAACAATCAATTTGCATCAGTGTAACGTGATCGTTCAGTAAAGAATCTGAAAATAACATGACTGATTAGGTAAATTCGACACACGAAACTATTATTTATGAGTGGTTCGCCGCCCCAAAAAGAACCTCATGATAAGGTACAGTCACGAGCACCAATATGTCAACACTTGGCAACTTTCAATTGCGATTTTTTCTCGAAACAACGAATGAACGTTGAAATACGACACATTACATAAACCTATGGGTTCAAAAATGCTATGTCCGTAACAACATAACATTTCATTCAAATATAACGGAAAAAATAAATCGCTTTTGAATAAAGCCGAGTGTATATATATACACTCGGCTTTATTAAACCGTTTTTTTTTAAATCTCATGTACAGTCACGAGCAAAAGTATATACTTTTGCTCGCGACTGTACATGATGTTTTTATTGGAGAGCACGACACAATTTCGTACACTCACCATTGCCACTCCGAGCTGGTAAAATCAATGCCATCTTCGGTGGTCTAGTCACATTATGTGACACGGCTGGTAGCAACAAATGTTCTCCTTTACCAAAGCCCACAATATAGAAAGTATCATCCCGCCGATGGAGTGCTTGAAGTAATGCATTCCATTCACCCATGTCGTCCATATTGAAATCGTTCACAGCTTTCCTTATAGGTTTCCGATACAGAGTTTCATAGTCTATGACTGCGTTTTCTGCGAAGTCTATTTCTTTATTCCTCCTCAGTCGTCGTAATCGCGACTTATCTCTGAAGGTTTTCGTCTGACTCCTTACGCTAGGGATTTCGACGAGATTGCCGTCTAGTTGCAGTTTGTTGAATAGCCTGTAGGTTTCCAATAAACCACCTGAAAATGTAATTATATGCAGGTTTAGTAATATATTGTAGTTGATAACAGAGAATACCGTTATATACACAGATACAGATGCTATTCTGCCGTAAGCCAAGGTTAAAAGCATCAGTGATTCTCACTCAAAGGATGTCATTTAAAGACTGGATAAAGAGCCGCTCTGCTTGGTGCATTTGAAATTTATACTCCAGAACCTATTGTGGCGATGAGATTGAGAGCTTGAGAAAGACATCCTAGAAAATGAAAAACTTTACACGAAATCGAAGTTTCGGGGTTCCTCTAGTTAGCGTAACACCAATATTGAGTTCAGTTAATACAGTTTGTATTAGAAATGTGGGGTCATATTTAATTAAGGGTGTTGTACAGACCATCAAGCTGAACAACTTTTTCCATGAGACCAACATCGTAATCGGGAAAAAATTATCAGCTGTCCAACACAAAAATCACTCGACCAAAATGTATGGGCTATTTTTTTTTAGTTTTGTCATTACTGTTATTTCGAGTATCTATAAGGGTGTACACGTTTACCATTAATCTTTTCTTCACTCAGGTAGGCTTGTCGTTTTTTTCTCGGCACATCATACGTCCAGTTCAACGTCTTGCCGCCTCCAATCCATCGCTTCAGCTCGCCCGCTATTCGTATGCTCTCAGTCTGATTTATATTCACGAAGTCTGTCGCTTTCACCGTCGCGTTCTGACAGTCTGTGACGTAAGTACCGTTACTTATGTCATCTGTAATTAATATTCATTATTAAAATGGCTTATGTAAAACTCAAGGTGATTGGAAGATTTTACACTCTTAAATTTGATATTTGATTTCCAGTTCTGCAAAGAAATAGCTAAAAATAAATGTTTTGACATTTTGTAAACGACTATAATAAAGGTCAAGTTCACAATGTGAACTGGAAATATAATCATAACAACAGGTTTCATCTTTTGAAACTATTGTTCCTTATAACAAGTTGATAAGGTTGATAATGAGTTATTTGTTTTGCTTGTTGATTGTGCGCTTTTGTTATTTATCATTTTTTTTTAATGTGAAGCTAAAATGCGATTTTCAATAATATGAACAACTAGATGACCCGACATACGTTGTGCTGTCCAAACAATAATTCATAGAATCCGATAGAATAGGGTCATCATTATCATTTTTATTATAACGATAAAGGAAAAGGGTACACACCATTCGCGATATCTACAACAGTGTCTTCAGACCACAGTAGATGTCTCGTGTGATGTGGAGCGGAGGGCCCGACAAAAGGCTTTGTGTTCCACCTTCAATGAAAAACATTCAAACATGAGGAAAATCGCTAAACACGGACATCGTTTAGTAACGTTACAGCAGGCAGTAAAACGTTTAACGGCTTCATTAGATGTTGATAATGAAACGAGGAAAACTGACTTCATTTACGGTTATTTTTACGACTAAGCAATTATTAGGAAACCATATTATTATCCATAACGCATTTTTAAAAAAATGTTTGCCATTCATTCTCTGAAATTGGTCTCAAAACGGTTAAAAAAGGTTTCACTGATCAATGACTGTTAAAATGAGGTGTAACTTCAAATCTTCAATCAAATGAATCTGAAGTCTAGTTTTATTTACAGGAAAGCCATGATAAATGGACATCAATACAATGCCAATGCCTACAATGTTCCCACTGCTGAGCCACAGGCCTCCTCTCGGTGAGAGGGAGTGGGCCGTAATCCACACGGGCCCAGTGCGGGTTGGTAAACGTTACATGTCTTCGAATTTTTTATTCTAGGACATTCCAGTTTCCTCGCGATGTTTTCCTTCACCGTTTTGAAAGCAGTGGTGATGAAATAAATTACACAAAGTAGAGCACCTGCCTGGGTTCAAACCTACAACTCATAAGCCGCGGCCTTTACCACTGGGCGACAACTGCTCTCTACGTCAATTAAGTAGTACAATTAACATACCCTAAAACATTCCAATTAAGTGACACCATGAAGACCATAGCAAATATAACAGCAATGTTCTTCTTAGGTATCAGGAGTGAAGCATCGAGCCGCGGCATCTGTGGAAACACAAAACATCTGTATTTGACGGCCAAAGTAATTAATAAAGTCAATACATAGGTATGCAAACTGGAACAAGGTCAGATTGTCAGCCACACACCTGTATCATTACATTATTTGAAAATAATATTATTAGCTGTATTAAATTATTCTTAGCCTTTTCCTAACAAAGTTGGGGTACCGATACAGTCTAACCGGATGCAGCTGAATGCCAGTATTTTACATGGAGCGACTTACGAGTATTTTTATTCAAATAATTTATTTTCTCTTCACAAACAAAGGCGTCATATTCATTTAGACCAGCTTAAAAATTATGTGACATTGTGTGAGAGACCGGTGTCTGCAGGAGCAATACCTGTATAGCAGATCACCATATATTTTTAGTATGAAATTAATGTCGTAAGTACAATTTACCTGATAAGCAATTTAATTATATCGCGTCAAATGCAATGAGGAAAAAATTGCATACATTTATCACACGGTCATAAAATTATGGAGTTGCTGATGTAATGATGATATACTGAAAACCTGCATAGTCTCAAAAGTTAAGGGGCGGTCTGGAAAGTGAGATTTCGTGAATTCGAAGTTCGAACACACGCGTGGCCCACTCTTAAACTCAGCATAGTCGAGCTTAAAAAATAAATCAGACGAATCGCAAATCTCCCCTTTTTAAAAGTTAAAAAAAATCTACAGTTAATATTTACCTTTCGACCCCTCCCACTATTTTCAAGCTGGTCTCTTAATAATTTATTCTCTAGTCGCAACCTGGCGTTCTCTTGCTGTGACTCAAACAGCTGCTGCTCCAAAGCAGACACATATTCTTTCTTTTTCTGTCGAGATTGACATGCAGATTCCCTATAAAATAGTCACAATAGTAATTATAAAACGTGTTGGGCAAATGTTGGCTCGTGCAGTTTCACGTACATACGTGCAATGTGAACCTTAAGACCCGTTGTAACACGCATTGATTTTGCGTTGAAAAACTACGATTTATTCGCCGTTCGTCAGCGTTACATAGATCACTATGTTAGTTTGTTGACGACACAGGGCGGCACAACGGCACGGCACTGTCGCCGAATACCATAGAACCGGTAGGTTGCCCTGTCATATAGAAGCTCACACGATTATTCTGCGGTGCGGCTTGCGCGTCGTACCGTAAAGAAACCGTGCCGTGTACAGCGGGCCTTAGTCAATGGCATAAGCATAAAAGTCAAATATGTATCTATTACAAAAGATTATGACGCTCATTCAGTTATTCATTTCGATTTGTAATAGGTTTAATGTAACTAGTTTTACAAGGAAAACTATTATCATAGGTCAGGGGAAAAAAATATGTTGAATAGAGATCACATAGATAATTATATTAGCTTTTTTATAAATGTTATTTTCGATATCACTTCCATCATTGGTTAGGGTAAAAAGTATAATTTAATCACCATGCCTTTCAAAATTGTCCAGCTAAAAAGGGCACGGAGTAGTTTCAATACTGTAGTTTCTTTTACTATAATATTTCTCTGTGAAGTAATTCCGAGTCTTTTTTAACGTCCAGACTAAATCTTGGTCAGATGATGTGTAAACCATGTAGATTAGTGTCTGAAATGCTTTGATCAATAATATTACTAGATTTCTAATGAGACCACAAATAAAGTTTTTCAACCTTATTGCTTAGAAATTGTTTTATTATTCCATAAATGTTTTCGCTCTTCTTTTAAAATACGCTTACTTTTCAATCAAAGTAGTAACAATAGTAATAATATATTTCAAACGATAATAAACTTTATGTTTGAAAGCTAAGGTTCAGAATAAAGTTATATGACATCGCGGCCACTTGAGCGATTTGTTTTTTTTCCTAATCCTTAATTTAGTGCTATTGTTGATTGAAGCTGAAATTGTCTTCTGAGGCTGTCCTCAGAAAACAATTTCAGCTCAAATCTGTGTGGTTCCAGGGGGTCGACTCCGAAGTAGTATCAGCCGAATGTTCGGCCGTTTCCTGCTACGAAGTTACTATTTGGTTCGGTAGGTTCCGATCCTACACTCCTACACTCTTTCGAATATTGACTATGGTCCCGACCCAACTGAGCCGATCCGAACTTTTTTCGCATTTTTCAATAATATTCGGTTCGGCCATGAGTCGGTCCGATCCGAACATTCGCACTTTGCATTTCGGAGTAGGTAACCACACAGATTTGAGTGCCTGTCCATACATGGGTTATATTATTGATATCCTTACCTATTCTTAATCATCCTCTGTTGCTTCTTGATAGCTCTGATCTCAGCTTCACTGAACTTCGAGAGGTCTATTGTAGGACTCTTTGGACATTCATTTTCTACCTTTACAGGTATCACATGGTTTTGTACTATGTTTGGGGTTGTGCCATTTGTGGGCACGACCGGTGTAGGGTTTATCACTATATTGCTTATAGGTGAGGTGACCTTAAAGAAATAATTAAATACATTTTATGATTTACATGTATTGCCACTTAATCAACTATCTACTTTAGAATTATGTAGTCTAAGTTGATTATTGATTGATCATTTGTGTTAATAGAAAAGACTAAAAAAAATTACAGTTGCAATGGAATTTGAACTTTTTCATGTATGTCATTGAGTTTATGTTCCCAAACTTGATTTTTATTATGAGTGTGGTGTATATGTAAAATGTTTCTGTTTCTCATCACTTTGTTATGAAATAGCATTCATTGTTACTTATTTCACAGGGCCTTCATCTAATAATAAACATTGTATTTGCATCTCACTCTGTAACATAAACGTCGACATACGGCAACGTAACAAAAGTCTTCGATATCAGAAAGTGTATTATGGAACTCAAATTGAGTTGGGCAGGACACCTGGCAAGGCACGGTGATGACAGATGGAGTAAGGCTGTGACAGAGTGGCGTCCAAGGACTGGAAGTCGAGATTTCGGTCGTGCCGGGGGTGAGATAGGCGGACGAGACTGTTACCATCGTGGGCAAAACCTGGATGAGGTTGGCAGAGCGCCGGGATTGGCACAAGAAAAGAGAGGCCTGTGCCCAGCAATGGGTGAAGTCGATATTTTGGAAGAGTAACTGCATTCAAGTGATACTGCTTGATTGTTGAAACATTAATATGAGTACTAAATGTTCTGCTCCTGTTTTATAACGTATATAAATAACCAACCTGTACTTGATGATCCTTGGCACCATTAAAGGTCTGAGTCAGCGGCGATATGGCAATCTTCCCACCCATTGTGCTCTCCGCCGGGATCACAATACTGGACGGTTTCGTCACTACATTGGAATTTCTTTTAAGTATACTGGGCACCTTCTTATGTTCTACTTCTACCATCAACTGGATCTGACCGTTCACAACTATTTGCTTATCATTAGGCGAATTATAAGTGTTTTCATTTACTACTTTGAAGTATGCATTTTGTTGGTAACCATTTCCTGAAAGAAAAATATATTTATATTTACAAAATGTGGTGATTGGAGGTTCGAGGTTGTCTATATTCAAACACAATCAGCTGGGCATATAACTTCTTACTCAAGATTAGGCTTTTAATTAAGATCTAGTTGATTTTTAATTATCATTGTAAATATTGGGCAAAAGGTGTAAAGATAATTTAGTGTTACAAATTAATATGGATGGGCACAAAACTGTTATTTTGATAAAAACACTATGTGTACACAGCAACATGCTCGTAAATTAGAAGCACATAATATATAAATAAAAATACTACACAACTGCAATTAGTGTAAGTACACACTTACAAGGTCACCCCACATGTAATATTTCATATTGTTTTTATGTTCTCATGCAATGACATTCCCATGTATTGTTAACATTTATTACTGTTACATAATACTTACGGTAGTTTAACGTTGTGTACTTATAAAAAAAAAATTTTTAAACAAAAAAACAGTTAACAAACTTTTCAAACCTTTGTGTAACATAGAAAAAGTGTTGCTTAGTTCAGTATCACAGTCTTCAATCTCCATTTTAATGCCCTGAAATAAAGTCAGTAAATTATAGACAAATTCCCACAATCCAAGCTTTGGTATTTTGTTTATTAGCTTATTTCATCAGTGGACGATTGATTTTTCACAATTACTTGCTCCTCTTCATCTTTCTTTTACATTTATCCCTATTTATTAGCACAGCATGTATTCTACTTCCATACTTTTCTACTAGTTGTCATCTCAGTCAGTAGTCACCGCCTTTCTACCCATACAGTCCATCCATGGTTTCTTTGGTCTTCCCCTACTCTATGGCCATTCACAATCATACTCAAAACTTTCCTCACAACATTTTCCTCATATGTCTACATACAACTTTCCAATTACTAGTGCCGCTTTCACACTTCCTCTTATACATTTCTTAATGTAATAATTTGTGTAACACCACACAGAGACTACTTCCCACAATAAGGTGTTAAAAGTAGTAGAGAGATTAAAACAACAGGACCAGTACCTTAATAACACCATTTTCGATAGCCATGACGGGTCCATTTCTTTCAGGAGATATTCCATTTGTTTGTGCTTTGTGTAAAGGTGGGTTAGCAGGACTGGGAGCTGTGTACAAATACCATTTATTATTATATACTTGCGTATATTTATGTATTTCTTCCAGACAATAAATACTTTTTACTTAAGACTTCTCTACTTAAAAGGTGACAAAATAGGCCGAGTTGTTTATTTCTTTAGTAAAGGTGCAACACAACATGCAAATATTGCACTGAGCTGCACAAGCAGTGAGTGCAAACAGATTAAAATAATTAATAGTTACATAATTATACACAATGCATGTCCTTTGTTTTATTTTAACCCTGAGATTCTACCTAACAAGATCATTATCAAAAGAGAATCTAACAAGAATCCATACAAGAATTTAAAATACTTACCAGTTTTTTGCAGGAACAATTCAATGTCTTCAAGGTTTAGGTTATTGGTGGGTTCCTCATTAAAATTTGATGTCCAATCAAAGGGTGACTGAGATGAATGCCTTGCTGAAATGCTACTAGAGCTGCTGCAAGAAAGAAGAAACTATTTAGTTAACATTCAAGTGCAGCTGCTGAAGTGGCCACCATTTCAGCAGTATGCCATATAGTTCTAAAAGTTTGTATATGATTGAGATAGAAGTTTTTCCTCTTCAATAAAATTAAAAAGTGAAAGTACATGAGCTTTTACTCCAAAAATTATGTAAAATCCAGTTTATTAAGTGAAAGTGTCTGAAACTAAAAGTAACTGCATAACTTACTTTTTTGAATCATCTTCACTGCCTGAATCAGAATTGCTGCTGCCTTCTGATGACTTGATGCTTAATATTGGTGATATCGGTGGCACCAGGCTCGGCGCTGCATCAGCCAGGATCTCACTCGGCGAGGCGTCCGGCGTATCCAACAGTGATGTCCATTTGTAGTCATTCGATAACAATTGATCAAGAAAATCTTCACCTAAAAATACAAATTATTTGGTGCAAAATGCAACTGACAGTTCTTATCGGTAGTGATAAAACACGAAACTTTCTTGCTTCTACTAAGTACGCGATAAAATCAATTCGTGAGGCACATGTTTCCGAGAAATCTTTGGTTCCTTTGTAACTAATTACGTGCTTTGAAATAAACCGAAAGCGTAGTCAAGGACATGTGCGATCACAAAATACGTTTGAGGGGTCAATAACATGACTCAAAGAAAATTAGCAGCACATTGTTGTTGTAAATTAGCCGGAACTGAGCGTGAGAAATGAAATCTGAAGTTACCGTATAAGCAGTCTTTAGTCTCAATCAATATGTCTGTATCCATTGAAACAATAGCACAGGACCCATATATATGCCAATATAATTTTAATTATTATTTATTGCGTAGGAATCACACATCACAAACGTACAATAACACGACGGCGATGAATTTATATTTTTAATCTGTGTGTAATCAATGTACAAGGTGCAATTGAATACTTTAATTTTCAAAACTACATTATTCATTTTAGTTCTCTCATGTATAAAAACCAAAACAAGCCATATCAATATTTTTTTTAGAATCAAATTTAGTATAATAACATAAATCGCAACAGCTTTCTAAAATATATAATAATTTTTCCTGAAATTTATCAATTTCTCTAACAACATATTTCTTTCCAGCTGACATTCAGAACGACTCTCAAAGACGCCCAGACAGTAAAAACGTTCCGTTTACGATAACAAAAGATAAGTTTTGACAGTTAAACGTTTACAAATTAATTAATACAATTATTTTTCAAACTAAAATTATCTTGAAATAAACAAGTGTGAAAAACGATAGCGAGCAAAATATGTTTTCCAGTCTGTACTAATTTTTTTTCATTACAATGAAATCACACAGCTGATTCCCGAAAAACGGAACCACATTCATTTGACAGTTTTCTTCGGGCCGATTGATTTGTCGATTCTTGTTTCGATGTATTATTTTAATAATTTTTTACTCTACTCATTATTCTAGAATGAAAATAGAAGAACGATTGATTGAAATTGTTAAGATTTCACAGAATAGTTTTTACTATTATTTAAAATGGGTGTATGAATGAGTTCAAGGCACCGGTTGCGAAAATGTCTGTCCCTGACGAGCAGGACGATTTCATATTTCGTCCACAGCAGCATTTGGATGCAAAATGGTTAAATCCTGATTTACAGGATGCGCTACACAACCCTGATGCTCTGTGTACTCTGTTCAACAGTCTCTTGCAAGACAGAGAAATATATTTCGACGCCGGAAATGGGCTCGTAAATGGTGCTGGTGTTACTGCTAAACTTGGTGACAGTGGAAAATATTACTGTGGTCTGAGGGTATGTGTATTTTCTGTTACATCTATTTGTTTCAAATTGTAAAAATGGCAGTTGTTTACTTTTAACAACTCATGTAAATATTTTATTAAAATGAAACAAAAGAGTTGAAACATAAACAATTATTTTACCCTACATAGATATTGACCTGCACCTGTTGTGATGGTCTCTGTGGCCCACACTCAGGGTGTGCCTGCCCACCCTGCAGTGCTCTGTCAGCAGAGGAGGAGCTCAGAATCTCTATACAGTCTAAGCAGGTGGCTCCATCACCATCCCATCAGATTATTGATGATGTGAAGTGGAAACAAGACCCAGGTATTTTTTCTGAACTTAGTAAAATTTTAAATAAAAATCATGACCACATGGTTCCTTTGTTCTTCAAATAATTTATTTGACAGATTTCACTTGTTTGGATTTCTTTTGTGTTATGCCAATAATAAACCTCTGTATTCAGGTCCAGAATGTCTGCAAAGTTTATTGGATGCCCTGATTTGGGAACAGCGCGTGAGAGCCATCAACACAGCCGTTAGCTGCCCATTTATATCTCAAATCCGTCGACTCATTGCGTTGTGCAACAGGCATCTTGTAGCTGTTATAAGGTATTGTTTGTCTTTATTTTATTTTGCATGTTGTTAAATATTTAACATTATATTACTAAAGGGTTTCAAATCAAAATGATTCACACATAGTTAATCAAATACTGCTTTTCAAAAAGTTTATACTCTCTGGTAATAAAAATGTTTACTGTTATGTTTGAACCTTGTTGATTGTTTTCATTAGTTGTCACGTGTAACATTTTTGTAATGAGGGTAAAAAGGAATAAACAGTTTGCTTTCTGATCTCGACTTGGTTGTATCTTTTACTGGCGACAGCGGAAAATAAGTTGGATTTCGGTGAAAATTACGGCAAATGTAACTAATATAGTGTTTCCTGGACAATTTAACCCAAAGACTCACAAGTGGTTTGATTATAAAGAACAATTACTGTGCGCGCTTGATGCGGCGGGTTATGACAAAAATGTTACACTTGACAACTAATGAAAACAATCAACAAGGGTCAAACATAACATTTACTAAATACAATTATTCTTTTTTTTTTCAGAGATCAAAGCCAAAACAAAGAAGTAAAAAGAGTGAGAATAGATAAGAAACCACCTCATGCAGTTAGTAACAGAGCATTGAGCAATGTGGTTGGTGCGCTGAACAAACCTGATGGGAGTACTGAGGGCCAGGAGGACAGTGAGGAGCAGACTGATGACTCAGAGAGGTAAATAAGATTTTATATCTATATCTATAGATGAATTGCTGTTAGTTGGTTGGCATCTCTTGAGAACGGCTGAACCGATTTAACTATTTTAGGTTTTTAAATGTTTGGAATAGTCCTAATTAGATTCTTATATATAACTAGCTGACCCGGCAAACATTGTTTTGCCATATAAATTATTTCTAGCTGCCCGGCGCTACTTCGTTCGCGTGGTATCCTACCCACTACCCTACTCCTACCCACTACTCCTACCCACTACCCTACTCCTACCCACTACCCTACTCCTACCCACCACCCTACTCCTACCCACTACCCTACTCCTACCCACTACCCTACTCCTACCCACTACCCTACTCCTACCCACTACCCTACTCCTACCCTACTCCTACCCTACTCCTACACTACTCCTACCCTGCTCCTACCCTACTCCTACCCTACTCCTACCCTACTTCTACCCTATTCCTAACCTACTCCTACCCTACTCCTACCCTACTCCTAACCTACTCCTACACTATTCAAAATCCTTAATTTAATATGTGCTTCAATTCGAGTGGACCCGAGTCTACCGTACCAAAGGGACGATTGTCAAATTTTTGACAGGAAAGTAGGTAAAACAGTTTATATGGGAAAATGAAATTGTTGTTTTTACTATCTTCCTCGCAATTTTTCCATATTTTCTCACCGTTTAAAGCTTCCCTGGACTACGACAAACATTGCAAAACCAAAATCAGCTAAATCGGCCCAGCCGTTGTCGAGTTTTAGCGACTCAAACGAACAGCAATTGATTTTTATATACTCATATTGTATAGATAATTAGAAGAGTTTCCCAGAACATTTACAATTTCGGGGAAAACTGAACATCCTTTTTTTCTATGGGATTTTGGTATTCATTATTGAAGGTTGAACAGGATAACTTCTGTCGGGTATGCTAGTTGGAAATAAAAAATAAAGTCTTTCTTAAAAAAATAATACTGGTACAAAACAGACTGCTAAAAACAGAAGAGGTTTGCCATATTTCCTCACTAAGATTCTCTGAGGTTTTTTGGTTGGTAATTTAATCAGGTCTAGAACAGTTCCAAAATAACATTTTGTATTTGAAAAACTTTGCATTGTATGAAAGAGCTAATAAATCATGAATGTGCAATACACAGGATGCAGTAATACACTGTGATTGTTACAAACAACTTCGTCATTGAAATGGAATTGATTTTTGTTTTTTTTTTCGGTTTATTGTCCCATAATAAAATAAAATAAAATAAGGTTTCACGAAATAGAATGTGAACCTGAACCATGTTTTGTATTTGGCTTGGTGTGGTCAGAATGTATTCAATAAGTACAATCAATGTAATTTTTTTTATATGAACAATTTGTATGAGAAGTATATTTTGTCAATAAACTGAAAACTTTTGTTTAAGACCTTGTTTGTAAATTGTTATATCGTTTTTTTTTTTAAATTGATCTCATGATCCTTTCAGCATTTTACTCTATGACCTGTAGTTTAGAACTTACCCATTGTGACTAGAAAAAAAAATGCCCTGTTTAGGTATTTGTGAAGACAGGATTATATTTATAACACTTTTCTCTTGCAGTGCTATTGGTCTAGCTCGCGTTGGCGCCCGCGCCGCTCTTCGCTTAGCCCTTTCTCTCGTCCGCCGAGCATGGCGATGCGGTGAAGATGCGGACGTATGTTCAGCGTTACTCCGCGATGCTCTCGACGCAGTGCGTGCGCTCCCTGATGCGGGACTGTTCGCTGGCACAGGGTCAACTCCCGCGCCGCGCTCGCAGAAGATATGGGCGGAAGTTGTTGATAGTGCTGCTAAGTTCCTACATCAGGTTGTGATTGGGTATGTGTTTTAAGTTCTCAGAGGGGCAATCCTCGTAATTTTAAGAACGTTTACGTCTGATCTTAGTCTCAATCTATCAAAAATACCTCTAATTTCCCTACATTTTTGACAAGGTTTTGACATTGATTGTCGCTGAGATGAGATTGCGACTACATTTTGAACATTTTTAATTACGGAAATTGGCCTTCAGATGTGTAGTCAATAACTAATATTATTTTTAGTGCAAAAAATGTATGGACATTTAAGCATTTCGGTCACGAATGACAGTCCAAATATAGAATTGCACAATTTAAAATTAAATAATTATTAAGCTTACAATTCAACACTTTTTCATCAACAGAGAAGTAGGCTGTAATGTCCCACAAGGGGATTGGCGGACTTCACTATGTGTGTGGGTAGAGTTGTGCGCGAGGAGAGCTGAACTACCCGCGTTGTTGAAGGCTGCTGATGTTCTAGTCACTTTACCTCCTCGGCAAAAACGTCAACCAGATAACAGGTAAGTCACACATTTATCACTAGAATTTGAACCTTATGTCGTTGGCATAAGAGCGATTTGCGAAACAACAACTGTATTTATTGTTAATGTAAGGAGCTTTACTAAATCTACTTTTATTTTAGGATTATACTAGAAGAATGTACTGCGCCATTAGGACCGTTTCTAAGACGTATGGCAAAAGTGACAGCCCCTAATCCTATTCTCAACAGTGAACCAACTACTGAAGTTAATCTAACAGAAGTATTCCTCAAGTAAGTATTTTTAGTCGATTTTAAATTTTTGATCGTAAGAACTCTATTTGTGATTTTAACTTTACTGTAGAACAGGGAAAGGGTAAAAATATGAAGTAACCTTGGTTAACAGGTTCCGGCGCGGTAAACGAGACAGAAGTCTTATTGCCATGACGGCTATAGCCATATAGTTCCCTTGAAAGTGTTAAACCATCAATCCCTTATCCCATTATTGGGGTCGGCGCAACATGTCTATTTCTTCCAAACTACTCTACTATCATCATCTCGGTAGGCACCCCGTCTCCCACTTTCTAGCCACGTCATCTCACTGTCATCTTTCACACAGTTCATGCATCGTTTCTTTGATCTTTATCTACTGTTAGTTATCTACCAAAATTTTCTTCACAACATTTTCCTCATTCTTCAGCATCACATGCCATACCATGACACCTTATGGTAAACTATATCTCTTTTAAATTCGTTACGTTCTCCACGCATAGATTTATTCTATATAACGTAATTGTTATTGTTTCAGGGACTTGAACATCCCAAGTGGCGATGGATTGATGGGTGTAAGAAAAGCTGGAATCGCCTTACTGTGTCATCTAGACAGACTCGGAGCACCCTTATTACCTCCTTTAAAGGGCTTCGTAACTGTATGTATTTTATCTAAACTAATACTATAAAGAGTTAAAATTGGTTTGTATGAGTAATCTCTGGAAATACTGATCCGATTACAAAAAAGCTTTCACTGATGAACGTTACACTATTGCCGAGTGCGATAGGATATGTTTTACGTTAAAAGAAGAAACTGTACGCTGACGAAGTCACGAGTGGAACCTAGTTTTTTTTTTTTTGTTATTGTTCTGTGATACTGTCTCTGTCTGGAACATTTTTCCGCGCCACCTCGAACCAGCTCTCGTGGTACGCGTCCAGGTCGTCTCGCCATCTCTTTCTGGGCTGGCCACGGTGGAGCCGTCCATCTTCAGGCACCCATTGTGTGGAGACTTTTGCCCAGCGGTCACCGTGCATGCGGCTGATGTGAACCGCCTAATCCCAAGAGAACGTCAAATTAAAAATATATTTTTTTTATTTGTTTTATTATCCTTAGTGCACAGAATCGGCACAAGAAGTAGTGTCAGTTGGTTCAGGACCACTTCATTTGGGAACTCTAAGGATTCAACAAATAGCATGTGCTGAGAAATTGGCGTTGCTCCTGACTCACGATGGTGCTGTATACACTTTGCCATATGACAACATGACACCGCAGCTAGTTCCAGGTAAATAAATAACTTTTGTCGAAACAAAAAAATTTGATACTTTTAGAGGGATTTTTGGTTCGCTAGTAATACATTTTTGTCATGTCCTTTTGTACAGTCCAGCCGTCGAGAGAATGCGTACCTGACACCTGTCAGTGCGACAATTATTTTAAATAATAAGCATCAAATTCGCAAAACACGTATTCGTTTGTATGAAACAGACAGGTGTCAAGAACGTATTCTCTCGTCCGCCGCACTTTAGTGGTATTTACCCTAAGAACGGAATCAAGTCCATAATTCCATTCATAATTTTCCTTGATTGACTTCTCGTTTTATCACAGCATATACTTATTTCTTTGATTATTTTTTCTCAGGTCTTGAAAGTAAAACAATTACGCAAATATCCTGCCACCCTGCTGGTCGGCACTTCTTGTGTTGTTCCTCGTGTGGTGGAGTGTGGTCGTGGGGGTCTGGTGACGATGGACGGCTCGGACACGGTGACACTGCGCCAAGAGATGCGCCCGCGCATCTGCACCATCTATCTCACCATGAGGTCGTGAGAGTTTCTGCGGGTGCTGCTTGCAGGTACGCTTACCTACCACTAAACCAGCGAGCTTACTCTCATCTATAAGGCTATTAGGACAATTTTTTTATCAGCTGAACAAGACGAATATCAAAGTAATGAACGACAATTTTGGCTTAAACGATGGCCCTTTCTTTTTTCCGAGAGCGCTTTTATTGATACTCAATAATCAGCTTGACAGACTAAGAAAGCTCCATGAGCACAGGCCGTTTTATTTGACTTCCTTTCATGATAAAGTTTATTTCCAGTGCGGTGATAACGTCTCGAGGTGCTCTGTATACGTGGGGTCGAGGTGCACAAGGCCGCCTCGGTCACGGCACTATCGAGAACTGCCTCACGCCGCAACCAGTCTCCTTCAACGCACACAATATTGAACGAGTCATCGATGTCGCATTAGGTAATACACGACTTCTAATCCATATACTATTATAATAAAGCTGATGACATTATTTGTTTGAACGCGTATAAACTGGTAATTCAAGAGATTAGGTCTCTGGAATTACCAGTCGGATTTGAATTAATTTTTATGCTTTTGATAGCTGATTAATTTTTTGCTTTGATTGGGCTGCCTTAAAACCACGTTAGGTGCCGACCAAAACGAAAAAAGATCGAAAAAACGCTAAGCAAAATCGAACTATAAAAGCGCGGGCAGGCGATGCGATGCGATGGGGTGGGTTGGGGGAAAAAGAATAGTACTATAAAATAATAAATAAACAATCTATATGAAGAAGTGCTGTCAATGCAGGTATTGGTGAAGTCTGAAACCATTAGTAATAAGTTTATTGTTCTGACTGAAGGCTTTAATTTAATAAGGCTTCCGATGGAAGCCCGGTTAAGGAGGCAATAACCTTGTAAGATTATAGAGTAACCTACAAAAATAAAACATTCAGAAGCCTTGCAGAAGTAAGCTGAGCTCTAATGACACTGTAGCTCAGTGCAAAATACTGTTATGCAAATTCGTAATATTGTCTGACAAAAAAAAACGACTTCGGTACTTTTGGGAAATGATGGCCATAGATGTTGGAATCGGTTTTCTTAACATTTATCCTTCTCTAGGTTGGGGCGAAGCTCAAACTCTATGTTGTACATGGGAGGGTGCGGTGCAAGTCTTTGGAGATACCGAAGGCGGCGTCCCGCGCACTCTGACGTCACTGTCAGTTTTGAGGATTAACCGCGTGTATACCGGAGAACATTGGCATGCTGCTCTTAGTGATGCGTAAGTTTCACTACACTCAAACTGTTACAACAACATTCTCTTTATTTGTCTAATGTAATTTAATACGTTATATTAATAAGCCATTTGATAAGAAAATTTTCAGAATACATCCAGCAAAGTTTTCACGTTGAGAAAATTCGCTCATAAACCTTACTGAAATTTTCGATAAGATGTGTGTCTATTTTGTACCTTATTCTCTTGGCCTTAGAGCCTTATTCTCTTGGTCTTATAATTCAAATATTTTATTTGCAGCGGCCAAGTGTACACTTGGGGTAAAGGAGAAAGCTATCGCCTTGGTCATGGTAATCTTGAGAACGTAAAGATTCCGAAAATATTAGATGCACTGCAAGGTAAACCATTGTTTCTCAAGTTATCCTTGCCTTTTTCTTCCTTACAATAATCTAGTAACGTATTCAATGTTATTTTAGGTATAAGAGTAGTGGATCTTTCTCTGGGTTCGACTCACGGCGTCGCTCTGACGGCAGAAGGCGCATTGTATGCATGGGGCACGCACGAGCGCGCACAAATAACAAGACCGGTACCGCAACTGTTGCAAGTACTCAACCCTTCCTTTAAAGCTCATGGTAAGTCTATTTGATGCTTAATTAAAAGACTATCTCGCAGCCTTTGCAACGACAGAATTTCCATATCAAGAACGGTAAGTAGGAAATGCTTGGTCAATAGACCATTGGGCTAAAGATTCGTCACACCCGTCATTGGGTTTTGTGGTTGCCCAAAAGGACATATTACAGCCCGATTCAAACTTTATGGCGCTCGGAACATAAGGCGAGTCGGTTCGCAGTATCAAGCTCACCTGTAACCCCCCCCCCCCCCCGCACCCCGACCCCCAGGGTGAGGGATGAGTTACTGTGCAGCGAGTAGCGCACTTCAGAGCCGCCATAAAGTTTGAATCGGACTGTAGCACTTCTTTATCTATTGCAATGTTTAACCATATTCATTCCTTTAGAACTGCAAAATTCTTGGATTGTTTCGCAGGTGTTTCTAGTGGACCTGCACAGATTTTTGTATGGAGCGAAGAAAGTCCTAGAGATCTGCCATCTTCCTTACCCTTCGTTATTGATTTATCTGAAAGCACTTTCAAGTAAGTAAAAAATAAGAGATAATAATTTTAGTTGTATATTTCATCAACGAAATGTTTGTCATGGTGTATCTTTTTTGCAGACTTCTAGAAAGATTATTGAGGATAGTCGTCGAACAAAGTAGCTCTGCAACAATCAAAGAGGTCGAATGTATGGCTATATCCTGCCTGAATCTATTGAGACTACAGGTAAGTGTCACCTGTATCACTAAGATGCAATTTTATTTCGTCCTGTTAATAACTTTTTGGTGGGCAGTGTTATAAAATTCCAGTTTCAAAAATTTAATTTTCTTTCAAGGTGCAAGCATGGCAATGTTCCCGTGGCACTGAATCAGATGACATGGAAGGCGAACCTCGTTCGTGGTGCAATGGCGTTCATACTGCTTTGGTCGCCTTGGTAGAAGGACGCGCGGGCGCAGGGGCGGCTACTGCGGCGAGACGGGCACTGGCTGCGGCCTGGCCTTTGTTGTTGCCGACACCGCAAGTGCGGGCGCATCATCTTATTACGTTATTGCCTCAAGGTAAGACTAAAATGCTTCTGTTAGTAACCAGAAATGTGCTGGCACATTCTTAGCGTTGCAATGTAAACGTTTGAATTATATTTCTTGATGTTAATTTTTTCTAGTAAATATAAGTAACAAGAACACTAGCGAGGTACTTGCGTATTATGGTATTGTGTGTACGTGAAATAACTGCTATTCGGTTGTATCCGGTTATACTGGAAACCGACCCCAACATAGGTTGAGACAAAAAAGGCTGCATTTATTTATTTATCCTCACACTGGAACGCCATACGGTAATTACACCAACGGTGCAAAAATCACTTCATCTGCTGCTTTCAATCCATCCTGTGCGCGGTGGACATCGAACGAGTGGCGATGGATCACGGTACGCTCACGCAGCGTGCAAGTGCAGCATTTCTCCATAGCCCATCACTCCTTCCATATTGCGCACATTCATTGCGAATTTTTGAAACTCAATTATTTTTCAAAGAAAATACATTAAATACATTAAAATTGAAAAACACGGAAAATTTTGAGGTGTCATCCTGGCTGACAGATGGCAGAAAAAAAAATGTATGCATATCATTATTTCATTGCTGTGATATGAGCTTCTAACCATTGCTTCATAAACGAATAATCACTTGTCTACAGGATCGGCCCCAGCTAGCGCCGGCGCAAGATTTATGACAGAGCTGCTAGTTTGGTCGTTACTCGGCGGCGGTGGGTTGCGAGACGCGCTGCGCAACGCGTTGCAGGCACACTCTGTGGACGCGTACAATCATCTACAACTAGACGCGTATGTTTTTATTACAATTTTAAAGTTTTCAATAATGGCATAAGAATATTGGCATGAATAAATTGATGACGTCAGATATAAAATCTTTCAGAGACTATGATCAAATTGATATAGTGACCGGACAACGTGGATCACCCCCTGCCACCGAAGGAGATGACGCTGATACAGTAACAGGTTTGTATACTTATAATAATTTCTACTTACAGCACATCAAGCTACTACAATCTTTCAAATTTCTTTAATAATAATAATAACTGAAACTTTTAGTAGTGCCATCAGGATGGAATTTGGTGTGGACAAATGTGCAGTCATGCATGTAAAGGGGGGGAAGATTATGGAATCCGAGGGAATTCCACTTTCGGATTCCATACACCTTAGATCCCTCTCCTCATCCGAAAGCTATAAGTATTTGGGTATGTCGGAAGCGTTAGGCATCAACGATGCTGACATGAAGCAATCCTTGAAGGAGCGCTTCTTTTGTCGCCTGAAGAAGGTATTAATTAGTCTTCTTTCGGGCGGAAATAAGGTGCGCGCCTTCAATGGTTGGGTCATGCCGGTTTTGATGTACTCTTTCGGCATACTCAAATGGACTCAGACTGAACTCGACGCCCTAGATAGAAGGGTCCGTACACTGCTGACCGCAAACCGGATGCATCACCCACGATCATCGGTGATGAGACTGTATATCCCGCGGAAGTGTGGGGGTCGAGGATTTTTAAATGCGAAAACCCTCCACAACCGCGAGGTGTGCAGTCTCAGGGAATATTTTTTAAAAGCCGAAGTGGGTATGCACCGTGATGTGGTCGCAATGGACAAGGGGCTCACCCCGCTCTCCATGGCGAAAGAGAACTGGCGCAAACCTGTAGTACTTACTACCGATGACCGCAAGAAGGTATGGCAAAGCAAGGAGCTTCACGGGCGCTTCTATCGGGCTCTTCATGAGCCCGGTGTAGATTTCTTAGCGTCCGTATCCTGGCTGCGTTTCAGTGACCTCTTCGGGGAAACTGAAGGTTTTGTCTGTGCAATTATGGACGAAGTTATCTTGACGAATAACTACCGGAGACATATTATGAAGGACGGGACGGCTGACGTGTGTCGGGCATGCCACCGTCCGGGTGAGTCCATCAGACATATTATCTCTGGTTGTTCTCGTCTGGCTAACAGCGAGTACTTGCACAGGCATAACCAAGTAGCCAGGATTATTCACCAGCAACTTGCTTTGAAATATAAACTTGTCGACTCAGAGGTACCGTATTACAAGTATGTGCCCGACCCAGTTCTCGAAAATAACCATGTCACGTTGTACTGGGATCGGTCTATCATCACTGACAGGACTGTTGTCGCCAACAAACCTGATATAGTGGTGATAGATCGATTAGTGCGCCGCGCAATGATTGTTGATGTTACCATTCCACATGACGGGAACCTCGTGAAAGCTGAGAAAGATAAACAAATCAAATATCTTGACTTAGCACGCGAGGTTGTTGACATGTGGAATGTGAGCTCAACTGTCATTGTGCCGATTGTCGTATCGGCCAATGGCCTGATGGCCGACAGCCTCGATCAACATCTATCGAGGCTCTCGTTAGGCGGTTGGATCAAGGGCCTGATTCAGAAGGCAGTACTCCTCGATACGGCTCGCATTGTGAGGAGGTTTCTATCTCTGGAGCCCTAACCACCGGTAGCTTGGACCCTGCTCCCGACACCGGTGGATCACTATTTTTTTATATTTTTAAATGTTTTTTTTTATTTTTTTATTTAATCATACTAATATTTAAAAATGTAACAAAATAAGACGACTAAATAAATAAACGACATAATAATAATATTCATTTATTTGCTCGGAATGTAGGTATTTACAATAAGGTGGTTACAGAAATGTTGAAGAATCCTTGTACATTCTACCATTTTGGCATGCAAACATTGATGCAGTTCATCATTAGTTCATTACACATACAAACACAACTAAAAAGTATCAGCTAGAAAGTCCGATACGGAGTAGTAACACTTATTCAATAAAAGTACAGTTAGTTTCTTTTTGAAACTTGTTACTGGTTCCTCTTTTATAGAATCAGGAATGTGGTTAAAGATGGTGGGTGCCATACCAAAAACACTTTTCCTCAATAAAGCAGTTCTATATCTCCCAGAGCGTAACAAGTTTCGGTATTGAGATCGTAAAGTTACATCTCGGTATCTGCTTTCCGATATAGATGAAAATAGGTTTCTATTACATTTAACAAAAAGAGCAATTTCTAAAATGTAAAGGCAAGGAAAAGTCAATAAATTATAGTTTTTAAAAATTGGAACACAGCTGTCAGTAACTTTTAAACCAAATATTGCTCGCAAACAGATTAGATTTTCACAATAGATTTTCATGTTTATCGCTAAAGTATTAAGGTTCAAAGTTGATTGGGAAAATTTGACAGTTTCGGGTAGCTTGACCTGCTAGCGTCTGTACTATTGAACATACTTGCTTTCGATTATGTTATTTATTAGATTAGTGCTTTATCATGAAAGTGAATTTTGTATTTTTAGGTTGTACTGAAGAATATCAAATAAGTAACGCGACAACATCAGATAAGGGAGCATCTGTACCTTTAATGCATTTGGTAAGTTCGATATTATATATAAATTCGTAAGTAACTCTGTTTGTATGCTACCTTTTCACGCCTAAACCTGCAATAATGGATTTGAATAAAATTTTGCAAGGAGGCTACTTTTTGTTCCGGTAGCGCGTTCCCGTGGGATAATTTACGAGCTTCTGCGCGCTACGCGATACGCGGGCGAAGCCGCGGGAAGGAGATAGTGTGTTTATATAAATGAGACAGCAACGAAAAAGCGCTCAGTTGAACCTTAAATAATCTTTATAACATCATCATCTTTTGTCAACAGGTAAAACACCTGATTCGCAACACATCCTGTCAGACACAAATGCATATAAACGCTATTATGCACGGCGACACAAGCAAGGCTGACGATCCTAAGGGGCACAACACTGTTAGCCCTAGCTGTGATCTTCTAATACGATTCCAAAGGTAACGCCATCATTAATAGGGTAGTTGCCTGGGTAAAAAAAAAAAATATATATTTAGTCCGTCAGTAAATTATATTATCGAAAAATAATGGACACGTATTTTTTTTTTGTCAATCAAACAAAAAATGACAAAGATAAAGCGCGTCAAAATTTGGGAGTGGGGGGTCGTGACGTCACTTGCTTGCAAAATTGTCGCAAGCAAGTGACGTCCCGCGGAACTTTAACGGGCGATATGTTCATCATTTTTTTAAATAATTGACAAAAAAAAAATATACGGGTTCAATATTTTTTGATAATCTAACTGTATTTTTTAACTGACGGATTAATTAGATTTTTTTAGGAAAATAGCCTATTCTCGTTGATAGGTAATTAGATAATACGAAACTGCGCCCTAATTGCGTAACACACGATCAAGCATTTTGATGGATATTGCTAATCCATTGCTTTAAATGATCGAATAAATTTACTGCTCAACAACATAAGTAACGTAGTGAATGTTGTTGAACTTGTCAAAATGAAAGCCATTGCTACTGATAGTGTTTTACGCAATTACCCCGCTGTTTGTGGTGACGACAAAAATAGATAAATTAAGATCATCTTGCTGAAGATGAGATTGTTTAAAAAAAACATAGGTAATGTTGTTAACGCTTTCCACTAATAAACGTTTTAGAATTCATTGTATAGAATCAAGTTCTTCTAACTGAACAGACAGCTGTGCTGCTGGGGAGTTTGTTTCGCCATTTCTTCTTCCCAACTAAAACACTAGGCAGTAGTGAAGGGCAGGCGTTTTGAGGGACTGTCTTATGTAATTTCAACGTCCAAAAATTGCTGATTCTCACCCTATTTTGAATAAATTACTTTTGATTTGCTCTAGATAGGTTCTTCCTTATCTGTATTGGCACCTCAATTTTACACTGTTTTTCACAGGTTACTATTCTGCGAAGCCATGTGGTCGCGCGGCGGACGAAGTACGAGAGGCGGCGTGCGCGCACTGATCACTCAATACATAGAGTTACTAGCAGAGCACGTACAATCTACTCTCTGTTCGTTTACAAGGGCTGTACATAGAGTGGATAATACGCAGCTCATTGCGCTATGTGAGCTCGTGGCTGCTGATATTGTTGGTAAGACAACTTAAAAAAAACATTATGATAAGCGTCGCGAATAATTTTTCTCCATATTGCTTAATAAAAAAAAACAGGTTGGCAGGGATATCAACGCGCAACCTGCTACCATGGATCCAGTAAATGATTTTGGACGTGAAATTTTTCGTCGATGATTTTAAAAAAGAACAGCTTGTTCTTACAAAAGTGCAATACCTACACGGTCAAAATGTATGGAACAGCAATTCTTTTTCAGCTTCGATGTCCCTGCCACCTAGTAGAATATTCCCTTTTAATCACGATTATAAACGAAATTCTGATTTGACCTATAATACTGCAGTTTTCCCCCGTTTTGGAAAATGATAAATGAATGCATTGTATCACTATCACTACATTTCCGTTTGGTGTTCCGGAATTATAATTCCAAAGTTATATTTCATAAGTAAAATAATATTTAAAATTCTCTCAGGTCGCGTCGTAAGTGAGCTAGGTGCCTGGATAGGCGCATGCGCAGCCCGATCCCCTTGCGCTCTAGCCGACTCAGCAGACTCTTTAGTAAAGATAGCGCGCGCATGTGATGACGCCGCCAAGTCTCTACCATCTGCTGCCAAGTTAGACGCCGACCTGCTGGGCTGGCCAGGACTTGTGTCCAAGAAACATCAACTTAAGAACAGTATTATTCGCAAGTAAGTAGCTTTTGTTCGATGAAGCCTTTGTAGGCCCTATTTTCAGCAGCCAACGTTCTTGGCTAGTCTGGAATGTTATTAAGACATCAGCATTAGCATCACTAGCCTAACTTTATTCTACGTTACTGTTCTATTTATTCCTACCTGCCGAATGGTCATCTTAATTGTCCTGACGCTGACTAGGCCCTAACGACAGTTGATCGATGTAGTAGATGGATGCCCACTCCGCCAGGTAGACGTAGATGGTGGGACGAGCTTGATGCTTATATGGCGGATTGGTCCATATTCAGGATCGAGTTGAGTGGAAAAAGGACAGGGAGGCCTTTTCCCTGCAGTGGGACAATACAGGCTAATTATTTTTTTAATAATATTAACCATAATTATTATTCTAGGTGTGATCTCCAAAACCACACAAAAGATGGTGGTTCCTGGGTCGTGATAGCCGGACACGTTTTTGACGTAGAGAACTTCGAGTGCGAGAGCGCGAGTACCGTCGAAATGATCCGAAAACTTCGCGGGTCCGATGCGACGGCTGCTATGAGCGTGGACCCACATGCTGCGTATCTGTCGAGGGTGACTGAGAAATGTGTGGGGCTGTATGCTGATCAGATTTATAGTTACAGGTGCTATGTGAGTATACTCAGTTAATGTCTGTCGTTATCGATGCGGTTAATGAATGCGGAAAACAAAGAATAAATGCCAAAACGTTACTAGTTCACAACACACTATACTTGAGTAGTCCTGGATTGTTTACATGTATTGCCACTGAATCAACTCTACTTTATTTTTTTATTATTTTTTATTAGGGAAAACAAACAATTGTACATTTTGTCTTACATCTAAGTATACAATAAAGTGGGTTAACGTACAATCAACAACGTCTCCACATATTACTATAAGTATTAATGTACTTACATACAGTACGGAAGAAAGGTTGGGCTTATTTTAATATTATACTTCATCAGGTATTAGGTTTTAAGTGCATTAACTAATTCATTTTTAAATACATTATGAGCTAACGTGAATATGTCTATTTTGACAAAATGTTGGTTATATATTTTGGGTCATCTGTGAAGAGGCGCCCGTTGACCCGCATTTGTACGACTAGAGGTCGTAGCAAAGAGTGGGTAAGCGCGCGCCTCTCGCCTTATTACAGTTCTGGGCACGAAATAAAATATATTATTCACAAGTTCAGGGCAATCAAACTTGATGTGTATCAGTCTACAGAGCATCATGGTTTGGAGTAGCAGACGCCTTGAATGTAGTGTTAGTAGCTTAAATTTCTGCAATGACTCCTCGTACGGCAGACGCTCCAAGTGACATTTAAACTGCATGGCCACGGTATCTCTTTCGAACAACCCGCAGCCCCGGCGGCATCGGCCCTAGCGGACCCCGTCAGTACGTGCTGACATCTCTTTGAGGCGCACGTGCGCATAAGCCGGGCAGACCTCCACCGTATGCTCCACCGTGTCCTCCGGGCGATCCACACAGTGGTGACACCCTGGCGTTTCCTCCCGCTTTATCCTGAACAGGAACCTCCCGAAACAACCGTTTCCGGTGAGGACCAGCGTCAGGCGGAAGGTGAGGGAGCCGTGGCGCCTCTCTAGCCACTCCTCAAAGAGGGGACTTATCGCCGCAATTGTGGCGTGCCCAGCGCTGGGTTGCGACAATCGCACTCTCCATGCCGCTATGAGATCCCGCCGGAGCTCTGTCCGCTGTGCCGTGATTTCTCGCGGCAGCGGAGTAACGCCCCGGCGTTTTGCCTCCTCTCGCCACTCCCATATGTGGGCGAGGACTTTAACCTCCAGATCCCATGGCGGCAATCCGGCAAGGAGGCTCGCCGCCTCAGCGGAGACCGTGCGGTATCCTCGGATAAGCCGGACAGCCATGACCCTTTGGGACGCGTTCAACCGGCGGGCTGGTCGCCGCCTCAGGGATCGCGCCCATACCGGTGCCCCGTAAAGGGCCATGGACCGCACGACCCCCGCATAGAGCTTCCGGCAGGAGGCGTTTGGTCCCCCTAGATTGGGAAGGAGCCGCCTCAAGGCAGCCCCGGCCCGCTCCAGTCTGGGAGCCAAATGTCGGAAGTGCTCCACGAAGTTCCACCGGCTGTCGAGGACGAGTCCCAGGTACTTCATCGTCAGCTCGACGCCGATGTGAACCCCTCCCGCCGTTATTTGTGAACCCGACGGTGGCGCGTCCCGAGGACCATGAAAACACATGGCCTCAGATTTGTGCAATGCCACCTCGAGTCCCAATTGCCGGATCCTCTCAACGATTGTCGCAACCCCGCGTCTCGCTGCTTCGGCCGCCGCCTGGTGCGAACTCCCCTGTGCCAGGACCAGCGTGTCATCAGCGTAGCAAACTACGCTGACGCCATCAGGGAGGTCGGCGCGCAGCACCCAGTCGTACCCGATATCCCACAGATGCGGCCCCAGAACCGATCCCTGTGGGACACCGCACGACATCTCTCGCCGGTTCCACTCTCCCCGGTGACCGGGGTAGATGACGGCCCTGTCCGTCAAATAGGCCTCGACAAATAAATTCCCCCTGATGCCATTATATGAAATTTTATTTCATAGTATTATATGGTCAACTCTATCAAAGGCTTTTTTAAAGTCAATGTAAATTGTGTCACTTTGGGCTCGGATGTCCATATTATTAAATAAGTAGGTAGTAAAAATCATTAAGTTGGTAACAGTAGACTTTCGTCTCACAAAGCCATATTGCTCCGGAATTATACAATTTTGAATAAATGGATAAATCTCGTGGTGAACAAGCTTTTCAAATAGTTTAGCTAGTGTAGAAAGAAGACAAATGGGCCGATAATTCTCAATGTTTTGTCTGGAACCATCTTTAAAGACAGGAACTATATTAGCCTTTTTCCACATGGTAGGGAACGAACCATTGTTAATACATTGATTGAAGATCCTAAATAATGATTTGCATATTGTATTCGCTGACCATTCTAAAAAGCAAGGAGGTATCCCATCTGGTCCTGACCCTTTATTTAAGTCTTACATCTTTAATTGTTTGCAAATTAAGGAAAGGCTAAAATGTAAGCTACAAAGAGATGTGTCGTTGACATTGGGTTGTTCAGAGGCAGTGCACCAGTCAGGTGTTAGGCTAGATGGCTCGTAAACTAACGGGAAAAAGGCTGAGAAGAGGTTACATATTGTAATAGGGTCACTAGATGTATCATCTTTATAATACATTCTGGAAGGAATCCCAGATTTTCCTTTGCGATTAGCAATGTATGCCCAAAAGTGTTTGACATTTTGTGGAATACTACTAGCTATACTACATATACTTTAGCTATACTATATATACTTTAGCTGTATGAAGTCTATGTTGATTTTTGATTGACTGTTTGTAATATCAATAATTGTTTGTACAGGAAAGTTCAGCAAGTCTCCGCACGTACCACATACTATCAACATGTGCGTTCAACATAGCTGTGGGTCTGACACAGTGCGGCTCACGCCTGGCCCGCTCGCTGCCAGTGCAGCAGGCCGAGAGAGATGCAGCGCCCTATGCCGCTGCTGTGTTCTTGAGAGGAGGCCTGCAGGTTTGTGCTCCTCCGCTATACAATAAGATCAAATAAAAGATGTATTTCTGAGAGTTGAACCAAATTGATTACTACTACCAAAGATACGGAAACTGTCATAAAAAAAATTAAATACGAAACTTCACCATGTTGCCAGCAACACGGAGACATGATTCCCGCAAGAAAAAAGTAACAATGCTGTGCAACTTTTGTTTCCCACGAGTACGAGGGCTTACCATATCATATTATTACAGGTCCCCCAACTAACAAACCCCTTTGATGAAGAAAAAGCAGAGGCCCGCAGTGGTTCTTCCACAGGAGGTAACAGCCCGGCCGGCGAAGCGCCGCTGCCCACGCGCACGTCGCGCCCGCCGCGCCCGCCGCGCCCGCCGCCGCGCGCCAGCGTGGCGCAGTCGTCGGCGAGGGCGGAGGCGCTACTACATGCGCTTGCCGAGCCGAAGTTGCACGTAAGTTGAACGGTTGTAAGAACGAGTATGCTATGTTCTTTTACGAAGACGTGTATTATGGATTATTGTATAGTGAAATAGAAACTGCACTATAATATAGGTATTATAATGCAGTTTTATTGTGTAGTAAAAGAGAAGGTCATTTATTTATTTATTTATTTATTGACACACCAACGACTTATTCACTAAATCATTACATTAAATATATTCTATATCAACAGCTTTGCGGTGAATTTGTCACTTATAGGTGTGCACAGCACTTGTATAATCAATAATAAAAATTAAAATGGAAATATATGATCCTAACAAAATTAAAATTTACAAAGTTTACATTGAATTTAAAATGACAAGTGGTTAAATTAAAATACAGTATAATTAAAAAATTAATACAACAGTATAACAAAAAAACAAACATCAATTAAATTGGAATAGTAAAATAATTATAAATTTAAACTATAAAAATACAAATAAATTAGTTAAATTGGAATATTATAACAGTTATAAATTGACTATAAAAATAACAAATAAATTAGGACATCATTACATTAATTATAAATAAGAATAGGATAAATTAAATGAAATTGTACAATATTAAATACATTGGATGGAAATTATACAATATTAAATACATTGGATGGAGTCTCACAAATACACAATTAACATTTTGTAAAAGAAATAAACAAACAGATCGATCAAGAACTGAGAATGTATCGTCTGAATTCATTCAGACTGTTCGAAAATATGTCTAAGTTGTTAGTACGCGTGCTCAGCTTATTGTAGCTAGACAAAAACCGGTATAAAGGAGCTAAACGACCAAGATTAGTTCTATTTTTAGGCATTTGAAATGTTTTTGTTTTAAAATTGGATCTTTATGTGGTACGGCGGGACACATTTAGACCGATCTCCGAAACCAACTCCGGTACATTCGCCGAATTGGGGAGGGTCTTATAAAGGAAAACTAAGTCTGAGCAACTTCTTCGTTGCTCCAAGTAGCTCATCCTTAAATGACAGAGCCTTTGAGGGTAATCCGCTTCGCGATCACATGTATGTGATCTGAAGCGGAAGTATCTCGTAAACTTTTTTTGGATGCACTCTATTCTGTCAGTGTGGACACGATACGCGGGATTCCATACAGGAGATGCATATTCCAGTATACTCCTCACCAAAGAGTTATAAAGAACTTAAGGGTGCTGATTGACCGGAATTCCTTGCAAGTTCTTTTTACAAATCCCGACATTTTATTTGCTTTGGCGACAATAGTGTCAAAGTGATTTATAAAGGATAGTTGACGATCAAGTTGGACTCCCAAATCACGAATGGTATCGATTTTCTGAAGAGTTATGCCACTTAAGTGATATGCTGAAGGCTGAATCAGCTTTTTCCGTGTAAATGTTATATGATAACACTTAACGGCATTGAGAGTCATCATGTTACTATGACACCACTCATGAATTGCGTCCAAGTCCTTCTGAAGCAAAGCAATGTCGGTACTTGATTTAATTTCCTTGTATAGTTTTAGATCATCCGCAAACATAGAGCATTTTGAGTTTTTAATGGAGTGTATGATATCGTTCACAAATACCGGGAAAAGAATAGGACCAAGATGCGATCCCTGTGGCATCCCAGATGTTGAGTAATAAAGTTGCGACTGATAACCCTTTATAATAACTCTCTGTTGTCGTTCTGAAAGATATGATTCAAACCAGCGTAGCAAATGACCATGCATACCATAGTTCTCAAGTTTTTGAAGTAGAAGCACATGATTTACTTTGTCGAACGCGCTACTGAAGTCAGTGTAAATTGAGTCCACTTGCACACCGGAGTCTACGGATCTGCTGATATCATTAATGTAGTGAACTAAGTTGGTGGTAGTGGATTTATTGGTATAGAAACCGTGCTGTTGCGTAGCCAATTGAGTTTTAATGAGTGAAGTTAGTACAGGACAGACGAATGATTCGAACAGTTTCGAGAAAATTGAAAGAAGAGATATGGGCATCGGCCCATATCTTTTCTTTTTAACATCATTAGGCTCCCCTTTTTTAAATATTGGAACTACGTGTGCGATTTTCCACTGCGTGGGAAACTTAGAAGACATAAAGGAATTATTAAAAATAAGTTTGAGCGGTAGTGATAAGTGTTTGGCACATTGCCTTATGAAATGCGGTGGCAGGCCGTCAGGCCCTGGACCTTTGCAGGTATTTAGATTTTTTAATTCTTTGAGTACGTCTCGCTCTGTGAAATAATGGCTTCCTAGCGCAAGCTGAGGGTACTCTTCTGAATTTGTTTGTACCGCGACTGTACCAGCTGGGGGTGCAAAAGTGGCAGAAAAGTATGAGGCAAACAGTTTACTCACTTCTTCTCCAGAAGTTGCCACACAATACATCTCAGATGGAATGTCATTAGACTTGGCTTTTTTGGCCTTAACGAATGACCAAAATTCCATCGGATTCAGTCTGATGTTATCTTCAGTATTGTTTAGTGCTGTAGCACTTTTTGATCATGATTTTAGAACGTTCCTCCAATATACGGTATTCATATTTGTCCCTAGGATTTTTGTATTTCTTAAAGCGAAGTCTTAATTTTTCCTTTTCGTTGAGAATTCTGATCAAACATTTTGAAAACCATATAGGAAATTTGTTATTGCGTCCATTATGTCTAGGAACACATTCATCCACTATTCGATTCAGTTGCGCGTAAAACGTGTCTACCATTAAGTCCACATACGCCAGATCCGAAAACAGACGCGCCCAATCGATCATCCTCAATCTCTCATTTACGAGTGCATAGTTGGCTTTCCAGAAGTTATATTTGAGAGAACTCTTACTTTTTAATATTGCGGTTGAAATATTCGTGATGGTGATGTCAAGAGGAGGGTGATGAACATCGACCAGCGACATTGGATTTTTACATTCACTGACAGATCCACCGTGGAAGTTACATAAAATAAGGTCTAAAGTTCTGTTGTAAAAGTTCCTAACAGTGTTAATTTGCATAATGCGATTTGAAGACATAAAATCAACCAGTGAGTAGCCTAACCTGTTCGCAAAGTTCCTAGCAGTTGTACAGGGTGAGCTGGAGAGACTATTGTCCGTGCTCCAGTCGATGAACCCGAGATTGAAGTCTCCAGCAATTATTACATCTCCACCCGTTGATTCAATCACTGCATCCACGTTGTCCAGGATCAAGTTAAGTGGGGCCTGTTGCACAGGTGGTGGCAAATAGGCCGCACAGATGTATAGGATGCCCTTTCTGCTATCGGTTTTGAGCTTGACCCACAGATCTTCAGCATCTGATTCCCATTTTGTTACGCGTGTTGAGTCCATCGCCCTAGAAACAGCGATCAGTACACCTCCGCCTTTTTTTGCTGCCAATAGGAGTGGAAGCTCTATCTCTACGATAAATGATACATGATATATATGATATATGATATATCGGGAGTCGAATAATTCGCCATCATTTACGCTGTCATCGAGCCATGTCTCTGTTCCAATGATCACATCATAGTTATTAAGTTGTGCGGCTAGCCTAAGATTATGCAATTTAGTCTTAAGACCTCTGAAGTTCTGATAATAGATGGTGAATTCTGACAGCAAGATCACAGTCTTTGTGCGTCTTTGATCCCTTTATAGTAAAGAGACAGCCTCCAGGCTTTTTATTTGCTTGGCTTGTTGTCCATCCTCCTTCCTTATCAAGATTTTGCCGTCACGAACCTAAACATATTTGTATCCTTTTTCTTTCGCGGCTTTTCTGGCAGCTGCATGAATTTTTTTGTTTAAGGGTGACAGGTGCTCCGATACGAAGACAAGCTTAACTAAGTTGCCGTACCCAAGGTGTTGCGAGTTGAGTTTTTTGCCGGGGTGCGCTTTGTTATAATTCATTGCTGAGGTTAAAATGGTATCCCTCAGCAGCATGCTGCGCAGCTTGACAACTACGGCTCTGGGGTTATTGCTTTCTGGGTCCAGTTTCCTTACCCGTACTACAGACAGGATGTCGTCTTCTTTGACGGAACAAGAGACTACATTTCCAATTTGCTGAACAGTCTTATCCAGATTTTCTGCTTTGCTTTCCGGTATGCCGTTAATTTCTTCATACTAATCATGATGAAAATAATTAACTAAAGAGCGAGTTTACTAGTTGGACTAATCCGCTGAACCACCACAGTTCCTTCAGTAATTTCTGAAGGCTTGTTGAAAATCCAAAAATAAACCTTTCTCTTATTTAAATATAACGTGTATAAAGTAGCCCTTAGTTTTTGAATTTTGACTCATTGAGATATCGAACCAGCGGAGTTAACTTTCAACGTTACATATTCATTCTGTTCACCCAGGACCCGCTAGCACTACACTTGTGGTGGGCGTGTGAGAGACGTGAAGGTTGCGCGCCTCACTTCCCACCCGAACATCCGCTAGAAGAACTGCGTCGAGCGCTGTTAGCGGCTTTATTATACCATGCTGGTTTGAAGGAACATGCGCTGGCGACTGCTATGGCTGGTAAGATTGCATATTTTAATCGTGTTAAGTATTATTGGGTCAGACCTACTACGAAATGGCCAGCTAGTATAGTATCTTTTTTGACGGTCTAATTTGATGGATGAATTTTCAAAATCAGAATTAGTTTAACAACCGAAATATTTATTACACAGTCTGTTGATCGTCAGGAGGGGCTTTTGGCTAAGTAATAACAGTCGCATGGGTCGATTGATCAGGTTAAGTTACGTTGGTCGCGGTAGGGCCGTGGATGGGTCATACCGAGACGACCCATGCCTCGAAAAGCACTTTAAATCTTTAGCCCTGGCTGTCATTCTTGGACCGTCGTTACGAGTCGTCAGAAGCCAGAAAATCTGACAACAGGTCTTACCAAGAGGTATCGTATTACCCAGTTACTCGGTTGTGGATGTCAGATAAACAGTCGCTCCATGTAAAATACTGGTATTCAGTCGTATTCCGTCGTTCGAGGGATCGAATCCGCAACGAGGTGATCCGGCAGGGAAGCAAAGTGGTCGCCATAGCTCACAGAATAAACAAGCTGAAGTGGCAATGGGCCGGCCATATTAGCTGCAGAATCGATGACCGTTGGGGTAGACGTGTTCTTGAGTGGAGACCGCGAATCGGTAAACGTAAGGTGGAACGCCCTAAGGCTAGGTGGAGCGACGATCTGCAGGATGCAGCAGGATGGCTGGTAGCAGCTGGATGACAGTTGCCGAAAATCGAGTTAAATGGCGTGCAATAGGAGAGGCCTATGTCTAGCAGTGGACTGCTGTAGGCTGATTATGATGATCATGATGATGCCGCATCCCGTTAGGCTAGACAGATGTTGGTCGTCAGAAGAAGACTCTAACGTCTAAACCATTCTGACAATTTATCACCTACGTCATTTGTTTTAGAAATGGAGAAAGGTGAAGTAAAACTATCACCTGCGATGTCGGAAATTGTTAAAGCTGTTCAGCAAAGTAAATGGACCCTAATGAGGACTAGGCAACAGCTTTCTCGTGGTTATAAAGAGGTATGTTACTGATCCATTTTATTTTCATAACTCTTCCGTTATTTACTAAATGTTTTACCACAGCGACGTAACATGTCTAGGTATGCGCAGCGCCCTTAGAAAGAGCTCGTTTCCTTCTACATGAAGTTCGTGCAGCAATGTCTCCTGCAGTATCAGCATTGCATTCACGACCACCATCGCATAGAGCGCCCACTGCCAAGAAAATATTCCAGAAAGTCATGCGCGCTGCCAAAACGCCTGGATTCAGTAAATGGTAACATAATAGTTCTGTAGCTTTTATTCATTATTTCTTAAACTAAAAATAAGTTATAACTTAAAATAAGTTTATTATATGTTTTTACGTTCTTTACAGTTTCGAAACTACGAAAGATCTCAGGAACAGACAAAACAGTCTTAGCAAAAGTATGTTCAAGGCTACCAGCAGCCTTCTACAGGGCGATGCCCTACTCATAAAGTCATCAATCGCCCAAGCATCTAAAACGCCCGAAGACGCTCCGAGCATCGTCGTCGAACCCTCAAAAGGACACAACGAAACCCCTACAGCCCCTATAAAAGACCCCATGCTTAGATCTAAAGTCACTATAAAAGTCAAAGACAAACCTTTAGAGAAAGACTTGAAAAACGCATCAAATAATGATGACATGAAAAACGAAGGTCGCGGCGACAGAGACAAAGGGGACAGAGACGATTTGTTAGACAAAGACAACGATGATAAAACGCCAACGAACGAAATGTCGATTAGTTCGATTAACGATATTACCGATAACTCGATTCTTAAAGAATCGATGGAGAGTGAGAAGCAGGTTATGTTGCTGGCTGATGATCTAAAGACTGATTTGATTATGGCTGACGAAGAAAAGGATGATGATAATTCTGAGAGGAATAAGTTTGTTAATGCGTGGGTTTCGAGACTTGCGTGTGAAGAAAAAGGTAATCCTCTTTATGTCTTTGAAGTGAAAACTTCTTTAGCGGCGTTGTGCACTTTTTTTGTGATGGGTAAACAATGTTAAACTCGCGTCAGGACACGTGACCTGATCGAAAATTCGTAAGACGGAGCTCGCGTCAGGACACGTGACCTGATCGACAATTCGTAAGACGGAGGGTGTTTTTTGTGATGGGTAAAAAATTATAAACTCGCGTCAGGACACGTGACCTAATGGAAAATTCGTAACACGGAGCTCGCGTCAGGACCCGTGACCTAATCGAAAATTCGTAAGACGGAGGGAGAGTAGACCGCATTCCAAAATATCAAAAATGCACAACGTTAATATTCAAGTTTTCACTTCTGCCGGCACTCCCGGAGTGCAACCCGTTCTTTTTACAGCTTCATTTATTTGTATGTGGAACTAGCATTTACTCGCGACTTGACTCCTGTGGCCTATCACATTTGAACCGTGCATTTTTTTTGATAAAAAGTAGCATATGACAAACTACCTCGGTACAAAATCACGTCAATTTGTATAGTATTTTTATCTCAGGAAGCGACGCGCGCTTTACTTGTGGTTCCCAAGTAATATCGATTTATTTCTCTCAAAAAGTGTACAAAGACACTGTGAATGTGTGTGTAAGCGTAGGAGCTCTCGGTACTCTCCGAGACAATGGCGAAGTCGGAAGTGTGTGTGTGTGCTGACGCAACTCGTTCGTGTTTGTACACTTGGTTACCACAAAAAATGCCGCGCGTCTCTTCGTGAAATAAAAATACCATAACTTCATTGCTGCGTGGAAGAACTCAACACTTTTTCACACTTTCCTTATATCAGTAAGGACTCATTCATCGAAGTTCTTCCGTTTTAGATTTATATTGGTTGCTAGAAGAAGTGACTCAAGAGCAACAAGGTTTGACAATAGCCATTATTGACTTTGTCATGACTGAAAATCCCTGTGATATAGACATATTAAGAAGAGCGTTGTATTGTCAGGTATGAGTTGTTAAATTAAATTAATATGCACCTTGTCTTCCTAGGAATAAGGTTCAATATTGCATTTTGTTATGAATAGCTTATGACAATTGAATTTCAACTCTATAGTTTTACCCAATATGGTTCAATTTCAGGTGCAAAGAGCAGAAATAAGAAAGAACGGGTACTGCATGATCAATAGTATTCTCAACTCGTCACAGACGATGTCCGATAGCGTCAAATATGCGGCCCTTGCTGGTTTGCTAGGCGCTTGTATGGCTGAAGCAGTTCCATACATGCCACTCAAACCTACAATACCATTGACACATCCATTGATTGGCATAGAATCTGTAATACCGTACTCAAAGTATATGGTTCTGTTAGAAAGGTCTAAGTTGATGGATTTTATACTGATAGAGTTAAAAGCGAGGGTGTTAGAAGGAGAACACAGTCAGGCGCTGCCGTTGAAAATGAGCGCGAATTATGGTGCGCATGCGTTGTTGAATCGGCCTTCGAGAGCGAGGTAAGATTTTCAACATACTATTTGTCTACTACAGTAACAGTACAGACATCAGATAACTCTGTTTTGCTTTCGGTTTGCGCTAAATGATTTATGGTGCTTTTTACCCGGCACGCGGGTAACTTGCGCAGTTCAAATGTATTGTCTAAACTATCTTATAAATAAATGCGCGGGTACTAACTCACCGCATATGCGACACGCACGTACAAACTCAAGGAATTTGCATCTTGTACGAGCATCATAAGCGCACTTCATTCTATGAAAACTTAAAAAGATGCATTCGCTTTCTTTCTCTTCCTCTCTATGTCTCCCTCTCCCCCTCTCTCAAACCTCTCTATCTCTCGTTGTGATATTCTCTTAATTTTCCTTAATATTTGCAGACTATCAAATTTTTACTTTCAGATTCTTGATCACGCTACTATCACTCCTTATAGAGGGGTGTCAGGGTCCAGAATTAGAGCAGCTAATTAATGGTGGAGCTTTGAGCTCTTGCCTAACTTTACTGAAACAAATCGGAGGCGATACATCTCAACTTACATCTCTAATATGTAATGGATTGAAGTCGAAATGTAAGTTATTTTTTTATTTTTAAGACGGTTAATACAGGGTGGCAGGGTCATCGACGCGCAAACTGTAACCATGGATTCAGCACATGAGTTTAGATCCCATAGCGTCGAAATTTTTCGTCGGTTATTAAAAAAAAATATTGCTGTTCCATACATTTTGACCGCGTTGCACTTTTCTATGAAACAGAAGATTCTTTTTTGATAACCGACGAAAAATTTCGATGCAATGAGGTCTAAACTCATGTGCTGAATCCATGGTTACAGTTTGCGCGTTGAGGTCCCTGCCAGCCTGTATAATAATAATATAGATAGACTGCTGACAAGCAGGCAAGGTGCGGACTGCTGGGTGATACCGTAATCAGCCTATAAAGTCCCCACAGCTGGAACACAGGCCTCCTCTCGATGAGAGGGAGTGGGCCGTAATCCACCACGCGGGCCCAGTGCGGGTTGTCACGACATGTCTTCGAATTTGTGGTTGTAGGGCATACTGGTTTCTTCACGATTTTTTCCTTCACCATTTTGAGAGCAATGGTGATGAAATAATTAACACAAAGTTAAGTGCCTATCTGGGTTCGAACCTACGACCAACTCGTAAATCGCGGCCGTTACTGCGCGACTGTTAATCAATTATAGAACCCGATATTGGAGGTTCTAAATAAAATCACCACATTCAGAATAAATAATATTTTTTTTTTTTTCAAGTATAATGTAAAAATATGATTTACATTAATTACAATCGAGGAAAGTTAGATTCTAACTGTTATGTAGACCTGCCTGATCTCTAGGTTTATGAAAAACCTGTTTCAGAATGCCACCAAAATATTGAAAATATTGGCAAAACGGTGCCTGAAATGAGAATTTAGTAGTATTTTCAGTACCGACTTCTGCACCCTCCAATACTTACTAAAGCATAAGAAAGTGGGCGAGAGAATTTCACTATGACTTTTCTTTCAGCGGATTGTTTAATAATATTCGAAGATGAGAGACTAGGTGCCAGGGCTCGTGGCGCGTCGTTGTCAGGTCCTGAACTTGCTTCACTCATGAAGATCGGCACTCGAGTAGTCAGAGGCAAAGATTGGAAATGGGGTGATCAGGTAAGGACGACCTTTTCTATGTCCATATTGACTTGAGGGCTGACTGAATCCCTTCTTAACGACTTACCGTACAAAATTTAATGTGCTGTGAAAAAAATCACAACAAATTGGAATTTCACTAAATACTACTTCACCTTACCGTAGGTGTCCAGTAAGCAAGTTTCAATAAGTTTCCTGATGTGACCTGACTTGATTCCATTTTTTACCGACTGAAGCTGTCGAAGCTTGTGTTAGTCTTTTAAGCTTTTCGTCAATTATAATACTATGTCTTAAAATTGTTTTCTAGGATGGTGTCCCTGGTGGTGAGGGTCGCGTCATAGGTGAATTAGGTGAAGACGGATGGGTACGAGTAGCTTGGGACGCTGGTGGTACCAACTCTTATCGTATGGGCAAGGAGGGTAAATATGACCTCAAGCTAGCCCGCTCGCCGTCACCGCCGCCTTCAGTCGATGAAACTGTGCATGGAACTGGTAAGGATTTTCATAGACTTTCAAACTGCGTTTGCCTTCTCTTCAACTCATTGTCTTTGCCCCATGTAGAGGTTTGCCCCTTTATTCATAAAAGTGGTTTAAAGAGACGGTTAGGCGTCAAAAATGTAGGGTGAAACAGTCACTAATCATTATTTAACTTTAAGCAACGTTTATAAATAACCCCCATTATTGCTCGAAGAATTGTATTTGGTCAAGTTGTATATAAATCATCTAAATATATAAAACTCAAAGGTGACCGACTGACTGACTGACATAGTGATCTATCAACGCACAGCCCAAACCACTGGAGGGATCGGGCTGAAATTTGGCCTGCAGGTAGATGTTATGACGTAGGCATCCGCTAAGAAAGGATTTTGATAAATTCTACCCCCAAGGGGATAAAATAGGGGATGAAACTTTGTATGAAACTTTGTCAATTTTAAACCGATCGGGCTGAGACTTTGCATGCATATAGCTACTATGACGTAGGCATCCCCCAAGAAAGGATTTTGATACATTCCACCCCTAAGGGGATAAAATAGGGGATGAAAGTTTGTATAAATCTTCTTAGATTTTCGACTGATTGAACTGAAATTAAAGATTGGAGCTACTATGATGTAGCTCCAATCTAAAGCTAAATATACCTAATTTAATAATAATACTTAACGCGAGCGAAGCCGCGGGCAAAAGCTAGTTGTAACATGTAACTACAGTATTTTTATCTCACGAAGCGAGGCGCGCTTTATTTGTAGTAACGAAGTGTACAAACACACTTGGAATCTGTGTGTGAAAACGAGTAGCGCCAGCACATAACACACACACGCATTTTCGACTTCACCATTGACTCGGATGGTACCGAGAGCTCCTACGCTTACACACACATTGACAACGCTTACACTTGGTAACTACACCACAAGTAAAGCGCGCAAGATGAAAATACTATAACAAGAAACGAAAATACTATAATAAGAACCAAAATAAATTAAAAATGGTGAAAAAATAAAAATACCCTCTCCACGTAGATAAGTTGGCTTGCATAATGTGTTTCCAATTACATCCTCAACTAATTCCCATGCAAACTTAATGATGATAAGTTTTTTTCTTTTCATTTGCCTATACTATCAGTTTCCTGGTCCCGATTTATCATGATGAATATTTTATATTAATGCGTGATTCTCATATAGCGGCCGTCGTAGAAAACAGCGTAGAATGGTGGCCAGTCAGTGAAGTTCGCTCTGCCTGCACGGGTGCTATCCGTGCTCTATGCGCCGGCGCAGGCGGCGCGCACGCTTCCGTCGGTATAGTCGCGAGACGTAACGTCGCTGCGCTACAACGAAGATTGTTAGCTTTGGCGCATGCGCACTCTACTCCCCCGCCCACGGCGTTCGCTACACATTATCACACGGCTTTGGCGTTGTTACGAGGTAAGGATTTATATATCGTTTTCTGTTCTTTTCATCCAGTGAAAAAGTTTTCCTGATTTGCATTGATCCAGTACCTCATTCTAGCACTGGAATCCAGCGATACTGGATTGAAATTTAATCAATTAGCGGTTGCTCTATTCAAATCCAGCGCTGGGAACTGGATGCTGGACTGGATTGCAAAGTGTGTAATATAGCCAAAATTTATATCTGACCACCGTGAGGATTATTCCTGCTTGCAGCGCATGTTATTAGTCGACCTAAAAAGGATCCTCTCCATCCATTGTTTTACTTACGGACGCAGCTGTGGTCACCATGTGCACGGGATTTTGTAATTTTGTTTTCAAAATGGTGAGATATAGGTTTTGGCGATAGTACATTGGTCAAATACCTATCGATCCAGTGTCATTTCAAAGGGTACATTGAAATACTGGATATAAATCAACTTTAAATATAAGCGTCAGCACGGTTACAAGAATAACATCGGAACGTACGCACGTTGTCAGAAGATTGATTTATTACCTCTCAATTTGTTTGTTACAGCAAGCGCACAAAGTCTGGAGATGCGTATATCTCTGTGCACTGATTCGTGGTTCGAACTCTGCTACAGTATTATTTCGGCTGCGGACAAACCTATCTCACAGGATCTCATTTATTTACAAGTAAGTGTCACTTACAAACCGCGTACCGGAGCAACATTGTCAGGCCTCCCACAAGACTGATGACTTGCATATCTATTCACAACCATTGGAATGACTTCCGTATCGAAAATGACACATTTTCGGTTACCTGATTTGCTTTTCCCCCGACAGAAACCAGCTGTCAGAAGAATAGCGGTCGTCTATTTAATTGAAACTGTTACAGTGCTTGGGTTTTGGATTTGTGAACAGAGTTTAGAGGACTCCTTCGATAACATGATTGGTGGTCGATTCGGTACGGAAGCGTATCGAATGGTTGTGAGTAGCTATGCTGGTGAGAGTCGCGGGAATCCGCTTATTGATGGTGGCCGCTAAGCTTTGTCTAAGTCTCATTTCCGTTTAGAAATCTAATATTTTAATTGCCCTTTACGCCATTTAGTCGTCCTGCCCCAAATTCATCTTATTTTCCCCAGATCCAGTCCCTCTGGCTTCTTCGCCGCGTATTAATAGAACACACAGGACCTCCCGAGTGGCGACGAACAGTTGGGGCTCAATTACTAGCCCTGATTGGACGTTTATGGCTTGAAACACACTCGTGGGATCCGGCCTTCAAGCCGAACCCTCAACCTATTGGTAATAGTGCTGATGAAGAAGAAGTTGGTAAGGACTTTAGGATTAATTCGAATCTGATTGGTGGAATTTTTTGTTGTCTAGTTAGGAAACTTGCGATGTGATGTCATCGTTCATACCATTGTCACGTGAGAGTCAAAATGGCGGGTGTACCTTAGCTAATCGAAGCATCCCATTTACCAAAAAAATGTACCTAAAATGTACTATTTACTACCTAGGTTTAAAAAAATTGTACCTTCTTAAGAACGAAATTATTTCGAAATTAAGGTACACCCGCCATATTGACATCAAGATGGCGGGTGTTCTATAATATTTTATTATTTAACCATTACTCATAAAATATAATTACACCAAAAAATTGTACCTAGTAAGTACCTGAAGTAAAAAAAAAAAAACACACTTGATCAGTTGGATCATTCTTGAGAAATAAAACAACTATGTCTCGTTAACTTATATTTCCTTTATTTCATCTAATTACTTATAAATTACATTTTCCAATATTTTTATAAACAAAAAGATAAAAAAAAACATTTAAAAATATACTTAAAAAATAGTAGCCCATCGGTATCGGGAACAGGGTCCAAGCTACCAGCGGTCAGGGTTCCAGAGAGAGGAACCTCCTGACAATGCGAGCCGTGTCCAGAAGTACCGCTTTCTGAATTAAGCCCTTGATCCAGCTGCCCAACGAGAGCCTCCTCGGGTGTTGGTCGAGGCTCTTGGCTATTAAGCCATTGGCTGTCACGACTATCGGCACAATGATTGCTGAGTCCACATGCCACATGTCGATAACCTCGCGAACCAAGTCAAGATACTTGATTAGTTTATCTTTCTCGGCTTTCACGAGGTTCTCATCGTGCGGGACGGTTATGTCAACAATTATTGCGCGCCGCTCTGATCGATCCACCACCACTATATCAGGCTTATTGGCAACAATAGTCCTGTCAGTGATGATGGATCGATCCCAGTACAATGTGATATTTCCATTTTCGAGAACTGGGTCGGGCACATACCTGTAGTACGGCACCTCAGATTCCACAAGACTGTATTTCAGAGCAAGTTGCTGATGGATTATTCTGGCTACAAGGTTGTGTCTATGCAAGTACTCTCCGTTAGCTTGACGAGAACACCCGGAGATAATATGCCTGATTGATTCTCCCGGCCGGTGGCATGCCCGAAAGATATCAACCGTGCCGTCTTTCACAATAAATCTCCAGTAATTGTTCGTCATCATAACTGTGTCCATAATTGCACAGACAAAACCTTCGGTTTCTCCAAAGAGATCACCGAAACGCAGCCAGGCTACGGACGCTAGTAGATCAAAAACTTATGTTTATTATTATGAATTATTGACACATACATACATATTTATATATATTTTAGGGATAATTATTATTAAACTATAAATCATTCATGTTAATAACGCGTTAAAGTTATTACCTCTTTATTTGCGTCCATACATAATGCAATTAGCGTTAGGTGAATTCGGAGTTTTGGTTATAAAATTATTAAGACCATCAAAACATTATTTATCATCGTAATGCTGAATGGAATTCAGCATTACGACGACAATGAGCCCGATAGTGACCAATATTGTGTAACATCGCCGCCGGACGGTAAAAACTCTATTAATGCAAGAACTTCGTATTTTGTATTATTTAATGTTATTTCCATGGGTATGTCTTTAAGAAAAATTACATCTGTTTGATTCAGCTCAAAAGCTATTGTATTACTTAGGTCGTATTTTAATGTTCGTATGCCGTTGCAGTCATTACGTCGACATTGTACAATATTATTATCTTCACATAACATAGATTCTGCCGATTGATTGAGCATTGTTATATTTGGCATGTTAAAACTATGTGGCAAAAAAGAAAATTTTCTTTGGACTTTGTTAATGACACATTCAGTATTTGTACATGGTTCTTGTACAAGGGCACTGTAAATTGCATCGATCAAAATATAAGCTATATTGCATTCGCAAGAAATTAAAACTTTATGATTAATACAAGTTTTTTTTTAAATAGGGCTGAAGAAGTTGTGCACCGTACTTGTATAAATATGTATGTTCTGGTAGTTTTAACGTAAATCATTTTTTTTTTTTTCATATTAATATAATAAATTATTCGTGTTTATAAAATTAGTAATTATAATATATCCGTAAAATATAAATGTATTTATAACCATATCAATATTTCATGATAATTATCGTGTTTGGTTCTAGTACAGTCTCCTCACGATGTTTTCCTTCACCGTTTTTGAAAGCAGTTGTGATGAAAATATTGACACAAAGTAAAGCGCCTGTCTTGGTTCGAACCTCCTACACTATCAAAATTCGAAGACATGTCACATCTACCAATCCGCAGTGGGCCCGCGTGGATTACGGCCCACTCCCTCTCACCGAGAGGAGGCCTGTGTCCCAGCAGTGGGAACTTTATAGGTTGATGATGTGTGATCGTGTTTATAATGTATACAAGACACGGTTGTTTTATTTTTCAGGAAGTATCCAACTGATCAAGTGTTTTTTTTTCTTGGGGTACTTTTCAGGTACAATTTTTTTGTGTAATTATATTTTATGAGTAATGGTTAAATAATAAAATATTATAGAACACCCGCCATTTTAATGTCAATATGGCGGGTGTACCTTAATTTTGAAATAAAATCGTTCTGAAGGAGGTACAATTTTTTTAAACCTAGGTACTAAATAGTACATTTTAGGTAAATTTTTTTGGTAAATAGGAGGGTTTGATTAGTTAAGGTATACCCGCCATTTTGACTCTCACATTGTCACTCCAACACTGTACATAAACTCATGTCTTATTTGTGTGGGTAAGAATGCCACGTGCTCCGACTCTTATTATGTTTTGCTTCGTCCACTTTACCAAGAGAAAATACCAGTTTAAAGCGTGGTGTCCTCTATTCGTTTATCGATTTATTTTCAGTTGTAATATTCTTTCTATTCTTATGTATTAACTCCTCTGATATAAGTGTAATAGCACCTCTAACAAGTTATCTATTTCAGACAACAGATGGCGCGCTCCAGCGACCGCTAGTTACACAGGATCGACGTGCGCTGCGTTAGTACAGTTAGTAAGACAACTACACGCGGCTGCGCAGTGGCATACACCTGTAACGACGTTATTATTGGATAAACTGCAGTTGGCTGCACAAACGGTAAGTCTTGAATTTGTCAGTTGCTTGCCAGACTCGGCCGAAATGAAAGCATAAAGAAGTAGAGGTCGTCTAAATCGAAGTATGCGAAAATTCTTGTCACTGACCAATGATGTTTTTAAGCCAACTGCATGAAGAATTCTAATTATTGGACAATTCTTTATTAACATTATTTTTTGACAGGTAACAAGCGACTGGCATTGGTGGCCGCATACTAGTCAAGACTTGACGCAGACGATCAAACCTTCACCGCCGAGTCTTGAGAGTTGTCTCATTGGTAAGATACAAATACTACTCGCAAACAAAATGTTACTTTATTTACTGAGCCATAAAGTTCAGAATCATATACCTTAACCGGTTCAATGCCGTAATTACAGAAACAATTGGGTAACGGCTACAAAGGGTTAAACTCATCACACAAAATAATTTTGAACTTTATGGTCAATGTTACAAGATTCATAATAATTTATAGCGGGTGCACTTGGAGTGGTCGGTGGTGTAGAATGGCGCACACGACTGGGACAGAAGGTTGCCGCCGGATCACCACCACGCAATGCTATTGTGACGCAACTGTCGCCAAGGGCGAAGGTCACTTTAGTACATGACGATAATACTACTACTAAGGTTGGTTTCTTTTTCTTTAAACTTTAGACATTTCTTTCAATTTTGTTCTGAAGAGAACAGAGGGTTATGTCGGACTGGGCACGCCACAATTGCGGCGATAAGTCCCCTCTTTCAGGAGTGGCTAGAGAGGCGCCACGGCGCCCTCACCTTCCGCCTGACGCAGGTCCTCAATGGGCACGGTTGTTTGGGGAGGTTCCTGTTCAGGATAAGGCGGGAGGAAACGCCAGGGTGTCACGCCCGGGTGGATCGCCCGGAGGACACGGTGGAGCATACGGTGGAGGTCTGCCCGGCTTGAACAGAGCACCGCCGCGTCCTCGTGGCGGCGATCGGCGGCGGCGAAAGCTCGCGTCCGGCCCTGGTCCAGGCCATGGTACGGAGCGAGAGTGCATGGCAGGCCGTCACCTCGTTCTGCGAAGCAGTAATGCTCGCGAAGGAGGAGGCGGAGCGCGTGAGGGAGAGGCAATCACTGCGCCCTTGTGCGGGCTTGCGCGCGGCGAGCTATGGGCAGCTCGCCGCCCGGTAAGGACCAGGCCCGGGTCGACGGCGCGTTGTGTTCCACGCGCTCCTCAAAGAGATGTCAGCACGAAGTGACGGGGTCCGCTAGGGCCGATGCCGCCAGGGCCGCGGGTTGTTCGAAAGAGATACTGAAGGAAAAGGGGGGGTTTTAGACAGGAAAACGCCCTTCCGCTCAACCCAGAGCGGGAAAGGTAAAAAAAAGGGTTATGTCGTACTCCTATCGCCTAAAACTCCACTATTCCTGCTATTACCATAAATTGGGGGCCCGAGAGATACATGTTGTACATTCGCCACACCCCCGACTGGTATCAGCCTGCCATGCCTAACCGGCGACCCCGGCGGCCGATCCCACGACCGCATATCCTCCCATAAAGGCGTGCCACTTTGGGGAAGAAAAGCAGCCCTGCAAAATACTTTTCTGCCTTCTCCTTGTCACTGATGTGAGAAAGGTCTTCTATTCTAAAACCTAAAATATAACCTGAAAATATTGGGTGGATATTTATATTTGAAATTCACCTCGTATCAAACAGAATTTTTATTTTAAACTTAATTTATTACTTATTCAAATTCTAAAATCCTTGAGCTTGCATTTATCCGGTATCTTCGTTCTTCAGACTGAACTAAGCGGCATACAAAGCGCAGAAGGCGACCGTCTCTGCTTGCCGCTAGGTGGCGGTGAGAGCGCACTACGCGTTTGCGCTGCTTTATTAGGCGCTGGACCACAAGCTTCGCCAATGCATCCACATCATCTACCTGGTAAGAATAAAAACATTTTACATACAAATACGTTACAATTATTTTTCAATTCAGTGCTTATTTTCCCATAGATATGACTGCGCATCTAATATAAGATTATAGGATCGGTAACCGTCCAACTATTTGTCCAATCACCAAGATTGCAGCTCTTTCGAGTTACTAAAAAGTTCAAAATATAAATAATATTATTCATAATTTTAGCTGAAATCGACGTATACGGACTAAGGAAACAGCAAATGGAACTGCTAACATTATGCGCAGTACGTGGCTTGTTAACTACAAGGACAAGACTACGAAAAGTTCTGATGCAGCCACCAGACCATGCGGGTATGTTTCTTGCCGAATTCTTATTTTAACAACCCTTAAATATTTAACGTGTTAAATAAAACGCAACCATATTTTAAATTTTATAAAGTTTAAAATTGCATAGCCAAAAATTCTAATAAAAACAAATTACTGACACAATCAAAATATTTCAGTTAACATAGACAGAGGAACAACATTAGGTACGGAAGGGACGTTACTGCGACGGTTACTTGCGCTAGCCACTCGCCCAAGTCCACTGGCCGCGTCTCACGCACCGCGTGAACTTGAATCAGCTGCACTGACTATAGTTCAACAGTTAGCCGCTCATGTTAATGGCAAGTATAAGTTGATCCTACACTACAGTTGCAGGCCGTAAATAAGGCGCTTCGAGTTTTATAAAAAGTTCGAGTTTGTATAGCGTTGTCTCTATCACTCATACCGGTGTAACAATCTACTTGTAAAGCTTTATGTGTAACACCTAACTACATTATGTTTTGACTTTTGGTAAAAGACTATTAGTATGTGGCGGCATCTATATCGCCACATGCGAACTACGCATCACTCTCACGTCACACGGCCCGAAATCAATCGTCGGGCAGTTGCCCACCAGCCACGACACCATTCTGGTCGGAGGAACCTCCCTTTTCTATAGAGGATGACTGAACTTTCCACCCTGTTCCTCATACCTCTTTTATGTTTCTAAATTATTATAACTTCTACAGGAGACGACAAAGACCATGAAACCCCACCCGAAATGCCGATCATAGACAAAAGTAATGTTATGCAGATATCTATGGGCCCTTCAACTAGCACGGCATCTCTATGTAAGTACAACACAAACGTACAATCAAGTTCATTTCCTTTAAGGATATGAAAATATTAAAAATTCTCTATTGTTTTTTATGTTTTATTTCAGCGAGAAAAGATCTCAACACATGGGCAAACTCGTCACAAGTACAACAAGTTATAGAAATGGGATTTTCTAGACACGCTGTATACGGCGCTATTCAAGCTTTAGGTAACAAAACAAACACACTTCTCATTCAAATATAAACTTAATAATCTTAGCTATAAAGCTAAACATTTCTTACAGTCTACTTTCAGAAGAATCTTTGGTCGTAAACTTGTTCGAACAGATGTGATCTCTCTGCCCATGCTATAAAGCTCAATGTCCCTTACAGGTGGAACGAGTTTACCGTCCGTAGAGTCCTTAGTCATATACTTATTAGAACTACCTCAGCATGGTATGGACGACTCGGTCTTCGAAATGAGACCTTTGAGCGCTAAACTAGAAAAGAAACAGATTCCGTATAGATGGCGCAGCTGTTTCGCCTCTGAAGAAGAGTATGCTCAATACTTGTCTGACGTCATCACTCCGGGGATGACCGTACGGTGCTGTAAGGCGGTTGAACCAGTAAGTTTAGTGTAATGTTTTTTTGTCTTTGAATACACTTTTCACACTTCTAATTCTAATTAAAACTATCGCTACTGCTCTTGTCAGTGTACCTAACACCTTTTGGCTCTCTCGTTCAAGAGTACACAGTACATCTTGACCGCATTACATGCTTTCACACAAGAATATTATTATTTTAGTTGGCCTCTCGACACTACTGGCCGTTAACTTGCTTTTCGCATTTATTTATCAAGTGTGTTTTCCTCCACCTAACTGAGTGTCTGGTGGAGGTCAACTACACTGAAAGAAGGTTCTCCAACGGAAACCTGTTTACCACACAAAATTGTACCCTTCTTACTGCTTCTTTTTTGATCCCTTACTCTGTAACATTTTCTTAAACAGATCTACTGCAGCTAATGTTCTGCTAGATTTTTGTTTTTAAAAACCCATGTCTTAGTGTAATATTCTAACTTTGCAGCTTTGTTGAACTCATGTAATAAGCTTCTTTCAGTAAGTATGCTTGCTTCAGTTATTTTGAGAGTTTAAACGTGTTTTTTCAGGTTGCTTTAGGCGATGTCGGACAAGTACAAAAGGTTGAACGAGATATAAAACAAAATGTCTTCTTACACGTAAGTTTTCTGCATATTTTATATGCGTAGTTTATTTAAATGACGCTTAGATATATGTTTATATGTGTATAGCACTACCCATACTTCATTAGTCATTGTTAAATCTCATAACTAGTACGGGCCTTAAATTATTTGCATTCCCCACGTCCCAGCCTTTTGCCAACTCTTTTTCTCTTGATAAGAACCTGGCATCCTGTAGCAAGACCCAATACGGAAGACATCTTTTTCGTAATATACAAAAAAAAAGAAATGAATCAAACAATATTGTCTGGAAGAATCATCAACACTTTGTCGCGTTCGAAAATACAAATTCGCAATCCATTGCTCAGGTGGAATGGCGCGGCCTAGGTCGTGTGTTCGGCGTGCGCGCAGTGCATGCTGAAGTGGTGTCGGGCACTCCACCATTTGCAGTGAGCGACCGAGTGCGTGTGCGCGCCGCTGTCACACAACCGCGGTACAAGTGGGGGTGTATCGATCATACCAGCGTTGGAACTGTTACTTGTAAGTCTTTTTTTAATAATGAACTCTGTTCTAAGTACTGTCGAATATCTCGCTATAGTGTAGCTAATATCCTGGCAAATATACAATGTGTAAGGGTATATACATCTTGGGCGGGGCCCCGCCGTGTCCTCGTGGCGGCGATCGGCGGCGGCGACCTCTCGCGTCCGGCCTTCATACAGGCCATGGTACGGAGCGAGAGTGAATGGGAGGCCGTCACCTCCTTCTGCGAAGCAGTAATGCTCGCGAAGGAGGAGGCGGAGCGCGTGAGGGAGAGGCAATCGCTGCACCCTCGCGCGCCTAGCCGCCGCAGGAGACGCCCTGGACGGGAGTCAACAGCCGACTCCCGGCCACCGAAGGCGCGGGCCTGCGGGCGGCGAGCTATGGGCAGCTCGCCGCCCGGTAAGGACCAGGCCCGGGTCGACGGCGCGTTGTGTTCCACGCGCGCCTCAAAGAGCTGTCAGCACGAACTGACGGGGTCCGCTAGGGCCGATGCCGCCGGGGCTGCGGGTTGTTCGAAAGAGATACCGTGGCCCCTGGCACAGGCAACTGAAGGAACACGGGTGGGTTTTAGTCAGTAAAAGTCTGACACTCCCTTCTGCTCCGCCCAGAGCGGGAGGAGTCATTTGATGATTTCCCACCCAGAAAAAAAAAAAAAAAAAAAAAGGGTATATACATACCAAGGGCACGGCTTCTTTGGATGATATCAAACGATATTGGAAGGGTTTTTTAATCCTATCTCTACATGTTCGGAAGTTATGAGAATTTTTAATACATTGATACCAGAAACCAAACTAGGCGCGCAAAATTACGGAAGAGATTTATCGTGATATTGGCAAGTAACGTGGAAATTTATTGACCTACGTAGTGCTGCGACACGTTTGTTATGATTTGAATTTAAGGAACATATGAAACCGAAAATTTGGTATCAATTCTTAGTTTTTTTTTTTTAGTTGAAATTAAGTATAGTGATCCTATACCAGCTGTTATCTTTAGTGCGTAAGGATAACAATAAGGTTTCTGTTACACATTGTATAAGCTACTATGGTTTGTCAACACTGACTGTGCCAGACTTATTTACGTCGCCTATGCAAGAATGAATTTGAATTCTTGAACAGAAGACTATCTGTACGGGCTATAGCTACTTACTTTCTTCATTTTTGCAGCAATATCAAGCAACGGTCGTGATCTAACAGTGGACTTTCCTCAACAACCAGGATGGACAGGACAAGTCAGTGAAATGGAGCTCGTTACTGACCAATGTAAGTTACCGACACCTACATTTCTCTTTTACTAGTCGATGTCGACAGCGAAAAAAAAATTGAATACTCTTCAGAAATAAAATAAATCTTTTGGGTTTTAAAATAAAAGTATTTTTGTTGTAAATAGCGGAATGGGGTGAAAGTGCCGGTGGAACTGCGGTAGGTTGGCGTGGTGCAGTCCGTGCCGTGCGGGTGTCGTCATGCCGACCCGGCGCCGGTGCAAGACGATTGTTAGATTCACAGCCTCATACGTACTGGCAGAGTTCTAGCGGGAATGGTCAGGTTAGTCATCGACATTTGAGGGACATAGTGTAGTCATGAATACATATATGTAGATGTATGTTTCCGAACTCCTTAAAGGAATACTAGCCACTATTTTCATTATAATATTTTATGCATTATTTACTAACGTTTGCAGCACTGGATCCGCGTAGAAATGCGCAGCGGCGTGCGCGTCCGGCGCCTGGGGCTGGGCGTGGGCGGCGGCGCGCACGCGCCGGGCGCGCTGGCCGTGCGCGCCGGCGCCACGTTCGACGACGCCGCCCTCGCGCCGCTTGCGGCCGTGCCCTGCGCGCCCGCTGCGTCGGTGAGGGATAGGCTGCCCGCGCATTTAGCGCAGATACAGCTGTTGGCTGATTGTAAACAGGTCTGTGGATTTCAAATATTTGTTATGTTTAATAGATAGATATAAAATGGTAAATAAATTGTTGGTTGAAATTTAATTAGGGAAATATTACAAGTAGAAGATGGTATGCGAACAACAATCCTAAATAAAATGTCGGTAAAAACTCGCGAAATCATATGATTGTGATTAGAGAATGCGTCCTTGCAAAAAATGTGTTCGTTTGTATGAAACTGACAGGTGGTCAGTTTCATACAAACGAATAAATTTTTAGGGAATTTTATGTTTATTAGTAACTAACGGCCCGTCTCGGCTTCGCACTGGTGGTTAAGTTTTAGTAAGGATCCCTAATCTTTTCTAGCAATAAATATAGCCTATGTGACTCAGGGTGAATGTAGCTTTCCAATGGTGAAAGAATTTTTGAAATCGGCACAGTAGTTTTTGAGTTTATTCATTACAAACATACATACAAAAATACAAATCTTTCCTCTTTATAATATTAGTATAGATAGAATGGTCACACTGACAGGTGTCAGGAACGCATACTCTCGACGGCCGTACTGTAGAATAATAAGAGGTGTGTTTGAGGTTCCTGAAGTATCAAAACTCTTTTCGCTACCAACCAGCCAGTATCTTTCATTTTGATGAAATGCATAATATTTACTTGTGTCTTCTGAACAACAACTTTACAGGATATTGTTTTGTTCCAGTATTATCCCTGTATTGAAATTGGAATAAAACAAAATCGAAACGTTAATGCCGACTGCCGAGTCCATGGTCTTTACATAACGGGCTTCAGACCAAACCCTCTATACACTGAAGTATTACAGGTAAGCATACATAATTCTACTCTAAGCTTATAAACATAAGAGTGTGTTTTGATTGTACTGAATGTTTTAGAGTATGAACTTTGTGGCGGAAGATTGGATGGAAAAAGATAATCCTACGGGTGCTGTATCTGCTGATAACAACCCACCAGCGTTGCCAAGCGATTGCCCAAAAGTAAGTAATTGTTTCCAAACCTAGTTTATATCCAACTTTATCAAACTTTTTTAAACCTTCTACGTCAATTCGAAACCGGCAAGTTCTACAACCAAAAAATCGAAGACATGTGACATCTACCAACCCGGACTGGGTCCGCGTGATGGATTACGGCCCACTCCCTCTCACCGAGAGGACGCCTGTGTCCCAACAGTGGGAACATTATAGGCTGATTATCCTTCGTCAATTCTATGTATTACTTTTATGTTATTACCTGTAATGGGTATAACCTGTAATGGGTACAATTTTTCACAGGTATACGTATGGGGCTTAAATGACAAAGACCAACTGGGTGGTGTGAAAGGCTCCAAAGTTAAAATTCCTGTATTTTCACCGAGTCTCAGCGCTTACCGCCCCGTGCACATCGCGGGCGGGTCCAAGACACTGTTTATTGTGTCACATGACGGAAAGGTAAGTTTACTGTCATATAATACTTTATTTTCATACCTACTACGGGTCCCTCGGACTCCCAAGAGATTTAAAAAGGTTCGTGTCTGTTAAGCTTTCTCAAAGCAAAAAGTTTCAAACGAACTTCTTTCGTGAATCTCTTTAAACTTTTTAGGAAACGTAGACGCGGTAACATTTTATATTTCTGCCATTAGTTTTTTGCACTATGCAATCTCACTTTGTTCTAGGACTTAGGTCTAATCATCACTTTTCAACCTATGAGGTTGTTGTCTGCTTGACAGGGCTTGCCTGTGGATGCCTCAATAAATTAAGCCCTCCAGCCAGGGCTTAAAAAACTTAAAAACTAAGCCACTACACGTACGGACCTCGGGTTAGGGCGTTGCTGGGAGAGGGCAGCAAGGGGCAGGCTGGATCGGAATAATCTAATCATCATGTTTTCTTTGGCGTCCCTTTATTTGAACCTTCTTGTTCAACAGTTATTCGCATGCGGCGAGGGTACAAACGGTCGGCTCGGACTAGGACACAGTAACAACGTGTCCAGTCCGCGCGCTAACCCGTATCTCGCGCATGTGCTTGTACGGCGAGTAGCCGTGCATTCTGGAGGGAAACATGCGCTAGCGCTTACTGCTGATGGCAAGGTCAGTCTAAATCAAAGCTCTATGAACTATGTAATGTTAAAACCAGCTTCTGTGAATAATAAGTTGAAAGTAGAACGACGTTATTAATATTAAACTTAAATAAAAACGAATTCAAGGTATTATTATAAAAATGTAAGCTGTTTCAGTGGTTTTAAATCAAAACTATCACATCACATAATGGAAACCACTCACTAATAATGTTACTAGCCCTAAAAAGAAAAGAAAAACGTTTATTTGGACACAGTTCGTGAAACACAAAATACACACGCAACACAAATACATAGTTAAGAATAAAACCCAACACATTTAAAAACAAAATAATTCTAAACCTATTGTATTGGACCAGTGACCATTACCTAGAATAAGTTAATTACAATATGTTATCTTATGTTCTCATGTAAGCTTTTTGTCTTTTTGAGAATCAAGTATTTAAACCTTATTGCTACTCACCAGTGTTGAATAGAAACTGAATGTTATCTGTCTGTGATACCTGTCTCGTAAAATAATACAAACAACAAAAGAGTTGAATCAAAACACAAAAACAAAATCCTCAATCGCTCTCACAGAGAGGAAAACTGTGTCACAGCAGTGGGAACGTTACGGCTGATTATGCTGCTGAAAAGGTTAGCTCGTAGCTCTTCATGCATTTTCTAATTTTTGCATACTTATCTAGGTTTATTCCTGGGGCGAAGGCGAAGACGGTAAGCTAGGTCACGGAAACCGCATCACACTAGAAGTACCCCGACTAATAGAAACATTAGCTGGCGAACGAGTGGTCGGCATTGCGTGCGGGTCTGCACACAGTGCGTGCGTAACTGCGCGCGGCCATTTGTATACGTGGGGCATGGGCGAGTATGGCAGGCTCGGACACGGAGACGATATGACGCAGCTTTTTCCTAAGATGGTGAGGAACAATATAATTTTATCTTACTTCTTACTCGGTTTTTAAAATGTCCTTGACATACCGATTCGATTTGTAGTTTGTAAGTAAAAAAATTAAAATCTTCGCTGTACGTAGTCGATTCTCGTTGATCGGCCTCAGTAGCGTGCGGTAGGACATTACAAATCGAAAGCGCTGTAGGGTTGTCAACAAAAAATGTTTTCTTGATGTTCTAGGTGGAAGCCCTATCCAGCTTGAGAGTTGTTCAAGTTGCCTGTGGTTCTCGAGACGCTCAAACTTTAGCCTTAACAGCATGTGGTAAAGTATTCTCATGGGGAGACGGAGATTTTGGCAAGCTAGGTAAGTTACGGTTAATAATCCTTATTGCCCATTAGATTAAAGGTGCTTTTCCGAAGGCGACAGCAACCGCTCTACGACTGATTTCCATGTAACTATGAAAACACTTCCGTAGCCGCCATTGCCGTCTGCTACCGATTTCATAGAGTTGCATAGAAAACAGTCGTGTTGCTGCGGTCAGTCATTGCGATTGGGCGGCGTTGCCGCTGTGGTTGCCTTCAGAAGAGCATCTTTAAAAAGCATATTTACTTCCTGAACCCTAAAATTCCCTAGAATGCAGCAATACGTGAACCAGGTTCCTCGGTTGCAGGTCGTGGTGGGTCCGACGGTTGCGCGGTACCAATGAATATAGAAAGACTGAACACACTTGGTGTTATTCAAGTGGAATGCGGCGCACAGTTTAGCCTAGCTTTGACAAGAGATGGAGAGGTAACAGTATTATTATTTATACTTGAATTCAGAATCTTAGATAATTTACATTTGTATTGTCACGGTTTCTACTATCTGTTTGAATGACCATTTATAGTAAAAAAGTTCTAAATACATTTTGGTTGCAATGCAATTTAAACTTTGTCGTGTTAGACATTGAGTTTGTAATTCCATAACTTGATAATTATCAAACATTCTGAATTCACAAATAGTTTTGTTTTCTAGCATTAGCAGACTGATGAATTTGTTTTGCCCCAGGTTTGGACATGGGGTAAAGGTGATTACTTCCGCCTAGGACATGGCTGTGACGCACACGTGCGCCGACCTACGCTTGTAGAGGCGCTGCGCGGGCGCCGTGTGATCCATGTGGCAGTTGGCGCATTGCACTGTCTTGCTGTTACTAGTGAACATCAGGTAAATATTGTAGTGTCACTATAATTTTGAACAGTATAGAAACTGTCTTTGTGACCCCGATTCTATGAGCCTACACTGCTGCAGGTTTGTTCGCAGGCCAATTTGCGTCTCACTCGACTCAAAAAGACATTAATGCCTTGAAAGGTAGCCTTTTTTATAGCTTACGTACTCGTGTATGCCGAACATGGCTAGTCCGTTGTGGTACCAGAAACATACCAACAATTTGTTCCTATATTTAGCAACTTGTTTCATTCCCCAGGTTTGGGCATGGGGCGACAATGACCACGGTCAGCAAGGGAACGGTACCACCTGTGTGAATCGTCGCCCCGCTTTAGTCGCGGGGGTTGAAGGCGTACAACGTGCAGCCGCTGGATCTTCACATTCAGCCGCTTGGTCTTTAAGACCGGCTGCTTTACACACTGATGCACATTCTCCCCATATAGCACCACTACCGTTCCCAACGTTGAAGGATCCTTTGGGAGCGCAAAGTCTCGGTAAATACCCCTTTTGAATTTTTTGTTTAGACGAATTGCTTTTCAAACAAATAAAGTCTTAAATTCATCATATTAAAAACAAAATTAAACACTAAATTGTTAGGTATTCTAAGAAAATATTCAGCGCGAACGCAGTATCAAATTGTTCACTGCTGATATAGTACATAGATTTCTGCTATAAGCGCTGATTCAATTCTCCTGTTTGGTCCATGAGCAAGTTCCGGTATCGTGATTTATACAGGCTGATTTTTTAAAGACCAGCCAAATTTAAAGATGGTGGTACAGACCATCAAACTGAACAACTTTCTCCATGGGACCAACATCGTAATCGCGAATAAAAATTCAGCCGTCCCATACATTTAGGTCGAGTAGGTATTGAAGTTTTCTATGGGACAGTTGATAAAATTTTCGCGATTACGCTATTTGTCCCATGGAGAAAGTTGTTCAGTTTGATGGTCTGTACCACATCCTTAAATTTGGCTGGTCTTTAAAAAATCAGCCTGTATTTGTAACTAGGAGCCTAGTCTCTAAGTAGGTAACAAATATACGGGCCCGTCCGAAAGTAGTTCGTAACTTTGAATTGAGCCCTACACCCGCTGAATTAGCTTTTTTGGACGGGCAAAAACACACCGGGTGTGAGAATACTGTCAAATCGGTCACGTCTGTCAACTGTTCATTCTTATCTATTCTAATCTTATTTCCGTAGGTGAAACGGAGTAGGAATAGCCCGTAACTTTGGCCGAAACTACGGATTTCGTACCTAGGGAGTAAAACTCCTGAGCCCTAGACAGTAACAACCGTTAAAACCTGGATTTTAGGGTTTTTTGTAACTCTTCACAGGATTGTACTCTGAGGAGGTAGTAGTGGATGAACCTCAAGGCCCCCGAGCGTCACTAGCGGCTGCGGCGTTGGCTTTGGAACCCCCTGTGGCAGTGCAACATGCTCTGTCTTTGATTTTGCTAGCTTTACATATCACACAGGTAAGAAAATTCTTGTCACTAAATTTTCTCAGTCTAACAGACAACTTTGCACATACGTTTACCAGAATTACAATATGTATACATTTTCAGCAGACATATTTATTTAATAATCTGAACATCCGAAAAAAATACCAGCCTGCATCTTGAGATAATTTTAAACTGTATCTACATTTTCCATATTCCACATTGCATCATAAAATTTGATGTAAAAAGTCAGCAAAGTATATAATCAGTTTTTTTTTTCACATAACAGGAATGTTTATTATAACCTTCTTTCACCAGGCGCGAAACTTACTAGTCGAGGCATTACGCGCCCACGAAGCGTGCTCAGCAGCCGTCCCCGTAGTAACAACGATCGATACTGAAGACGAAGATACTGAGGCCGACGCCCGAACTGGAGGAGGCGAAGCGCCGGCTGATAGGGCTACGTTACCGGTCAGTTGCGTAAAACCATAACAGAGCTTCAATAAAATTGTATTGTTTCTGAAAACTGTCCACTCTATTGAGTTTTACCTAGTCCTGTTGATTAGAATACTCGTACAAGTGCAATTGTTGGGTCTTTTCACCGTACACCTTTGTCAGCAATAATTTTATTACTTATTATTTTGTAGTCAGTGCACTTTTGACGACACGGTTGGCGCAGTGGCTGAGCGATCGACTGCTGCGCTGCGTGTCGCGGGTTCGATTCCCGCACGGAACAAATATTTGTATTGCCTACAGGTAGCTGTTCCGGGTCTGGCTGTTTGTGTATGTGAGTTTAAATTTCCTAGTGTGGGGCAACGTTTTTAAAAAAAAAACTTTAGTCTACCAAATTAACCGGGTGTACTCAAACATTTCATCAACATTGCATTAACAGTTTTAGAAACATTTTAGTAAAATCAACATTTTAACACTAAGAACAATTTGAAAGTGAGTCAATAAATAGATTTCAACATAAACATTTCCTTCTCTTAAAAAAAAAAAATGTTGTTCCTTCGAGCCAGATTACGTCACGTCACGTCAATATTATTGGTATCTTATAGTCTCTCTCTTATACAGAGTGGGGCGAGCAGTCCCTTGAGCGGTTCGATATCGTCTCGGCATTCGGCGGTCATGTCTTCAAGCGCTGTATCTGTCGCTGCTGCCACAATGACGGTACAGCAAGCTGAGGCTCCTAAGGTAAGCAAAAGATCTTTAACTATCGACATCTAAACTAATATTATAAAGAGTAATGATTTGATATTTAGCATGTTTTTTTTTGTTACACTGTCACGCTAAAACGGCTAAACGGATTTGTTTGAAATTTTGCACATGGGTAAACCATGACCTAAATTAGGACACAGGATACTTTTTATCCCGATATTCCCACGGGATCGAAAGTTATGCGAGTGAAACCGCGTGGTGCAAAATAATAAATACCCGGACATTTTTGTGTCGTATAGATAAAAACTTAGCACCTCGTGATCTATTCAAACAGTCTACGTGATGATCGTCCTTTGTTTACTTTTGTTAAAACATACTTGTTTACAATGTTTACCATTTATTTCGTACGCATTGATTGTCTTTTGTTTCTTGGCATTATTTCTCAAGTATTCTTGCAGTTGGCGCTAGACGAATTTACGTCACAACTCGGCGAATCAGATGCAAGGGCGCTGGTTGATTTACTAAAGTTAGCGGCAGCCGGGAGAATACCTGACTCAAGTAACGCTGTGAAAATTATCACCGATGTGCTTATGGGTAAGTTAATATAGGTCCAATAACACACACACACACTTAATTCTTTGATACCACACGAAGTATGTATATATCATATTTGATTTATTTATGGAGTACTGACGACGACGACAATGCTCTTCTTCTCATAATTTTGAATGTTGCCTGCTGTAACTATAAGGTTGGTACGCCGCTGGCAACTCATATGTTAACTGAATTGTTTCTGAACACTAAATGAATGTTTGCCTTTGTTTTATAAATAAATGTTTTCATTTAATCACTTACGTATACCTCAAAATGGTACTGTTTTCGATTTTTTTCCTACGATTTAATATTTTATGTTCCTTTGACCAGCACTCTGCGGAAGCAAACCAGCCGTAGCCGACATGGTGGTAGAAGTATGTGTGTGTGAACTGGAAGAGGCGGCCGCAGGAGGAGGCCGCGCCCCTCCTCAACCTGTCACAGTGGACAGTCCACACCCGTATGCGGATGATACGGATATATCAGGTAGGATACATTTTTGTACGACCTAGGATTTTAACAGGAGTTATTTTAACAATGTAGTAGTATAGTACTAATGCTTCTGTCGGATCGAACTGAACTTTGTTTGGGAGCGGGAAAGACTATCCCAAGGAACACCGGACGAAGAAGTATCATTACTCGCTAAAGGTTTTTCAATGGCCTCGCAGCAGTAGCATTTATAGACCAACCAAAATTAGTGTGCAAACCTTAAGATGGTTGCGAAACCATAGGCCGAAAAAATTCCATACTAATCTTGGTTGTCGATAAAACCTGCGATATAAACGCCGGCCGCTCTGAAATCGCTATAATTTCACATCTCTGTATAATTCTCTCCATAAGATATAATGTTAATCACATATTGAATAATAAACAGGGGTAGTAAAAATCCCCGGCGCATCATCACTTCGCGTAGTCTTCGAGCAAGGATGTTCTACGGAGCGTCGCAATGATCCACTTACGATTTCTGATAGCACTGGGCGGGTTTTAGCAACTCGATCGGGACGAGAACCTACGGACTGGGCCCAAGAGATCATTGTAAACGGTAAGTTCGATAAAGAAACTAAATTATGACGAAGATTTGTACTGACATATTTTAAAGATTTAATGCTCTCAATATAAATAATACTTACTTGAGCTATTTATCATTTCCAATTTTTTTTTTCAACAGGCGATGAATTGCGTTGGAGATTCACTAGTGACGGTTCTGTTAACGGCTGGGGTTGGAGGTTTACTGCTCATCCTATGCTACCCTCACATTCTATCACCGTAAGTACTGTTTAATTCTTCGTCAATACCAAACAAAATGGTCCTATTAAATTGCAGTCAATCAATTATATTGTCTATCTAAATAATCAGCGAAAAAAGGCCGCCCATTGTATATTTTGTAGTGTGTCATGTATTTTTTGTGCTATATATTTTTGTGGTGTACAATAAAGTATAATATATAAATAAATAATAATAAATAAAACACAGCTTTCTAGCTAGTGACTCGCTAGAAATAACTGTACAGCGTTGGTCCCGTGTAGCCATACTGCAACTCGGGACACAACATTTGGTCCCAAGCATTATGTATCGCGAAACATCTGTTACATAGTTGACAAAGCACCACATGGAATGTTAAACTATCATATTTTTGTTTAAACAGGAAAGCGGATCGGATCGCTACGTCCTATCATGCCCATCAGTGGAGTTGGCGTGGCGGTTATTGGATGGTCCCTTATTGGCGGCTATTTCCAATGATCATCTGTTGGCGCCGCGCTTGGCCCAAGCTTTGGCAATTTGTGCGCAAATGCCAACATTATGTAAGTATCCAATATTCTTATCAATCGGGAAGACGCTGAATTTTTTATTAAGTTTTAATGTCTCATTTTAAACGCAATAATTGCCTTCGTGAAGACATTCAATTCTCTAAAAGTCCACTTTACGTAACTAAGTAGGCAAAAACCGTAAGATTTGTGGACGAATTTGTCCCAATCCTGTCTCTTGGATTTACTTCATTACAAAGGTGGACAAAGCTGTAAGTTGGATCAACTGAAAATAATGCTTAGACACCCTAATAACCGTCCATTATTAATTTTCTATACTTTTAGTTGTTTTTTTTTTAATACGCTCTCGTCAATGCATCACAGCTTCGTCTTAGCGTAGTGACAGTTAAAAATTACGCTACCAACGACTCTTGCCTTCAATATATTATGTTAAATCATCCGCTTCCCTTTCAGCATGGCGTGCCCGCGTGTGGTGCGTCCGGCGCCTGCGCGGCGTGGTGTGCGGCGGCAGCGGCTGCGGCGCCGGCGCGTGCGAGACTAGTACCGGAACCCCGCCCGCCTTACATCACCTGCCACAGCTACTACATGCGCAGTACGAGCACGAGGAGCCAGCGCTCCGAACTGGCACGCATCTCCTACACACGCATTATCTTAAGGTATGTTGTACTGGTTCAAATGGGTTCTAAAGTTCAACTACCTTCATTTTTCTGACTGACCGACCCTTTGACAATTCAAAAGTGCCTGTAATTGGTTTAATTGAAATAAATACTTTGAGTTTGAATCACAGAGCGCGGAGGCTATGACGGATTTAGCAGGGGTCATGATAAGCTGAACATTCCCCAAAGTCGAAATGAGCAATGTAAAAAAATGCACTTCAAAGCCGAAAAATTAGAGACCCAAGTATGCTTAACAAAAAAAAAAAAAAATTTGTAGTTATTATAAATATTTTTGTTGTCTAAACTTATAAAGCAGTCCCTTACTACGTCCCGTCCCGTCAAGTTCTGTATGGAAAATCTTGCTAACATTGTATTAAATCATATTTTCTTTCCCCAGGAACTAGCCTGGCTCGCATGCGGCCTCCGCATGGACTCCCGCGTGTGCAGCGGCCCCGACTCAGTCCGCTGGTCGTGGTTCAAACGCTACTGCCTTTGCGTGCGCACCGCCGACGCACTCATACGACGGACACCATTACCTTCGCCTTTCGTCGCAGATGTGAGAAAAAGACTGGCAGATCTTGGAGTTTATAATAGCGATGAAACGACAAGTGAATCGTTCTTCCTTTGGGAGGATAATACTAAGTTTACTAAGCAACATGATGAGCAACTCTTGCATTGGGTTAACAAGTAAGCACTTACTTTTATAGTCAGTCATACAACATGAATAGCAGAAGTGTCCAAGAGTACATTTCTGATGACACTCTTATAATAAAAAAAAATGCTGAAATAATTCATAGCCTTCTGTACTATTGACTAAGCGTTTACCTTATTTTAATTGTTTTCACAGCTGAATCTTGTACGCAAAAATCAAGTCTTCCATGCTATTAACTATTTGGGACCAACAATCTGTAATTGTACTAAGCGAACGTCACTTCCAGACGACCAGAAGACTGGTGCGGCTGGTGGGGCGGCGGGGCCCGCGGCTGCGCGGTGTACGGCTGGGGCCACAACCACCGCGGCCAGCTGGGCGGCGTGGACGGCGCCAAGGTGCGCACGCCCACGCCCTGCCTGGCGCCCGCCGCGCTCAGCCCCGTGCAGCTGGTGGGCGGCGAGCAGACGCTGTTCGCGGTCACGCCTGATGGGAAGGTCTATGCTACTGGTAACTTTCATAATCGTGTGTTTCATATCCAGAATACAGTCCATTTTGAATCCTGAATTCATTCGGAGTTCTTAATTACACATGTTGTTCCGGTTGCTATTTACAAAATTGTCTACAAAATATTTGTATTTTCAGGCTATGGTGCGGGCGGACGATTAGGCATTGGCGGCATCGATTCAGTCTCACAACCAACTCTATTGGCTTCAATACAACACGTTTTTATCACAAAGGTACCAAATACACACCCATAGTTGCTGAAAGGATTCAATTTAATCTGATTCCATCTTATGTGATTACTTACAACTTATATGATTGCTTTGTTATTATTTCGTTATCATATAAATCACATATTAGTTAATATGTGATTTGATAGAATATTTATTTTATATCAGATACTAGATCAGAGTTACAGAAATTGGGGTAAAGCATATAAAATTTGTATAAATGTGTGTGTTGTGTTGCCAGGTCGCTTGTAATTCGGGAGGCAAGCATTGCTTAGCGCTTTCTGCTGACGGTGATGTTTACAGCTGGGGTGAGGGCGAAGACGGCAAACTTGGACACGGGAACAGAGTGTAAGTATACATAATTAATTAAACTGTGGTCCAAAAGTTAAAAATATATTGCCATGCTTCTCAAAATATATTACAAAGTCGTACATTGCTGGCGGCGGCAAGTCAAAAATATTCAGTTTGCTATTATTATTCCGAATATCTTGGCAGAGCGGGCAAAACAGCGCAAAGCGAGCAAAGCAGCGGGGAAAACAGCGCTTTCATTCTCTTTCTTGTCTCCATTACTGCTGTTAATACACGATGTCGCTGGCAACAACAACAACGGCAACTCGCAAACTTGTTGACCTTTTTTGACAAATATTTTGTAAATACTCATTATTATTGAATATTAATTACCCAACCGCGAATCGGCAAATGTAATGTAGGACGCCCTCAAGCTAGGTAGAGCGACGATCTTCACCGGATGGCTGGTAGCAGTTGAGCTGCCGAAAATCGAGTTGAATGGCGTGCATTAGGAGACGCCTATGTCCAGCAATGGACTGCTGTAAGCTGATGATGATGATTGAATATTACAACAACAATATTTTCTCCAGGAGCTACGACCGACCTAAACTAATAACTGCTCTATCGGGACTAGAAGTGGTTGCGATCGCTTGCGGCGGCGCACACTCGGCGTGTTTGACAGGACGTGGTCGTATTTATACGTGGGGGAAAGGCAGATACGGACGATTGGGGCATGGCGACTCTGAGGACCAGCTTGTGCCTAAAATGGTAAGCTAAAATAATAATTTTATTTCTAATAAAAACATCTGCTGAAGAAACCAGCTTGAGTGCCTAAAATTGATTTTTTTTTAATGTCAATCATGGAGTAAGCTGAAAAAATTTCTTTATTAAATGTAGGCAGCTAACAATATCGCGAAAATATCTTCTAGATTTTGTTGATTAAAGAAAAGCGGTTTTGTTTTTCTAAGAATGCCAAAAACTTAAAATAAAAGGGACCAGACGTTACAAATTAATTTTGAGTTTTGCCATTGTCATTTTCCATCATTTTGATGCTTTAAAAGTGACTTTCATTGTCAAAGGGGCTTTCATTTGTTTATTCCTCGACTTTATGTATTGATGCATTTTTAGGTGGATGCGTTATCTTCATACCGTGTAATAGACGTTGCTTGCGGGTCGGGAGATGCGCAAACTCTGTGCATCACTGACGATGACAATGTTTGGTCATGGGGAGATGGCGACTATGGGAAACTAGGTAATAATTTAAATATAATGGGTTTTTTTTTGTTAATTTTTGGTCATCTGTCTTTCTGTTTTTTTTTTTTTTTTTACTGAGGGTTGGAAATTTTCAAGTCTTGGTAATTAACCCCATAACTCTGACCCAAACTATAATAAGCACAATAGGGCATTAAAATATATTCACAAATCTTTGTTATTTATTTTATTAGGTCGTGGTGGTTCAGAAGGTTGCAAGCTACCAATGAGGATAGACTGTTTAAAAGGACTGCGGGTTGTCAAAGTTGAATGTGGATCTCAATTCTCTGTGGCCTTATGTCAATGTGGAAGTGTATATACTTGGTAAGTAAAACGAATGGAAATGTTTCGTTTCATTTTTTATTCAATACAGTGTCGATTCAACTTTCCCATACTTTCCCTTTTTGTATGTTTATCAGTTGTCTAGTACCCATAACACAAGCTCTGCTTAGCTTGGGGACTAGATGGCGTTGTGTGTTAGTTGTGGAATATTTATTTATTTTTATTTATTTATATGAACCAATGCGGTGGCATGCCTTCCGGTGCATGGTGATTATATGTTTTCCAGAGAAAAACAAACAATACTTCGTAAATAAATTAAACTGGGCGTATTATAAGCCCGAAAATGTAGCGTAATATCACGATTCCCAGGTTTAGCGGAATAATATGTTATTCAATTATATTATATTAAGTATTTATGTGTTTATAATAGGGGCAAAGGTGACTACCATCGGCTTGGGCATGGCAGCTATGAGCACGTACGAAGGCCCATGCGAGTGACTGGCATGCAAGGGAAAACTATTGTGTCCATAGCCACAGGTGAGTTATGCATAACTTAGCACATAATCTGAAGAATCTTGCTGGAAATGAACATTCGTTTAAAACAGTTTTCTTTTCTTATATTTAAAAACCCGTCATGATTATTTTAACGCTCAGAGTTGCCTGGGCAGTTAGCCTCACTACCGAGCTTACTAACTGGTTGATTTTACTACAACTGGAGATGTGACGAAAAGAAATAAGAATATTCTAACGGGTTAATAACTTAATAACTTCTTGGTACTCATAGGTAGTCTCCACTGCGTGGCATGCACGGACAACGGGGAGGTATACACATGGGGTGACAATGATGAGGGACAATTGGGAGACGGCACAACACTTGCTGCCCAAAGGCCTAGGCTATTGATGGCATTACAGGTAAAAACATCCTTCTCTTAGCTCCCAACTACTTAGCGAAACGAATATTTCGCGATTGAAACTTTTCATGTGATACTTAATTAAATATTTGCCAGTGAATCCATCTGTCTTCAATAGTGTTAAAATTTTGAAATCTAAATAAATTAGATATCTTTATTTGTTTTAGGGGAAGCGTGTAACCAAAGTGGCCTGCGGCAGTGCACACACGGTAGCTCTGTGCGTCGAGGCACCGCGAGCTCCGCGCGCGCCGCCCGCGCCGCCGCTAGAGTGCCATCTGTTGCGAGATCTCGCACCACAGCTCATTTGCAACAGACTGGTACGTATGATTTTTATATAAATATTCTCTTGGAGTATTCTTAAGTTCTGATATGAGCCTCACAATGACGAGAAGACGAGGAGACCTGTTCAGTCAGCGCACCCATTTGTTAGTAAAATGTGTGCACTGACTGGACATGTCCCCTCAAATCTGTGCGGTTCTTTCCTCAAAAGACCATCTCAGACACCTAATCTTCATGATCATGATCGTATGACCTGACCAAGACCAAAAGTCTAGCGAGACTAAAAGAAACTGACCTCGGAGCTTGTTGTTACTTCTGAGTGTATTTGGATAGGAAACACCGACCTCATCAAGTTTCAAAACCTAATTTTCTTTTGACGTGTAAAAGTGATTTTTTAACATCAATTTACGGAAATAAATATGGTTTAACCTTCGCAGTCAGCCACTCTGCCTCGTGGCTAGAAGTGACCAGCATAGCTATTCTTAGAAGAAGACGATCAGTTATGCGGTCCCCACTCGCATAATTACTAGGGATGACACATATGGCTTTAGAAGTAATAATATTATTTTGTTTCAGGTGTTACTGCATCAATTCTCCGACCTGTTATGCCCGAATCTGCCGCTATTGATCCTAGATGGTCCTCTGGATCAGTTGAGGACATTGCTGTTCTACAGTGTGAAGGAAGCAGCTTTCAGAAAGGTAGAAATAATTAACTGTTTTTTTTTCTTCCCCTTATGCCTTAGTATTGTGTTAATAAAATCATTCTCATCGTGGCACGTGTTACCAGAAGCCGGAAAGATTTTCTCATATAAACATAATTTTATTCTGTTACATACATTAGCACTTTGCATACGTTCGAGCACTACCTAATAAAACACGCAGATTTCTAATTTAAAAAGGTGACGTCTCGTTCTTTAACTTCATTAGGTTATATTTTTTTCTGGTCCTTTGATACACAAAACGCAAAATTCTTGGTCCTTTAGACTCAAAAAATCAAAATCAATGACAATCGTATCATTACTACAGGCTATAATGGCAACAATGGTCCGCGAGCGTCAACACGGGCCCGTAGTGGAGCTGTCCCGGGTCGCGGCCCGGCGGGCCCGGCGCGGCGGCTCGGGGCTGGCGGGCCCGGCCGGCATGCGCTCCGTGTTCGGCCAGATGGTGGCGCGGCTGCCTGCGTTGACGCAGGACGCGTTAGCCCTGCCGCATCGCGTGTGGAAGGTCAAGTTTGTTGGTACGTATGTTCACAATGTACTATATTATAGCGGAATTTGTATTTTTTTTTATTTTTTAATGTTGGGTGGGCCTGCTCTTGACCTCGATCACGCCTGATGGAAAGCGATACATGAGGTCTATAATGGAACGAGCGTGCCCAAAAGATGCCTGTTCACTCAATTGCATTTGTGTTACACCAACCGAGTAAAAAAAGTCCATTAACAAAAATATTAATGTTTCTCTAAAGTATGGATCTATGGGTAGCGGAATCGTCCGAAAGGGTTACCGCTGCCCTGGAACATAAAGGGCTAAGGAAGGAACACGGGTGGGTTTTAGTCAGTAAGAGTGTGACACTCCCTTCCGCTCCACCCAGAGCGGGAGGGGTCATTTGATGATTTCCGATACTCAAAAAAAAAAAAAAAGTATGGATCTATGTAAATTATCCACTAGGTGAGAGTGTGGACGACTGCGGCGGCGGATACAGTGAGAGCATAGCGGAGATGTGTGAAGAGCTACAGAACGGATCGCTACCTCTCCTCATGGCCACGCCCAATGGACGTGGAGACGCGGGCGCATCGCGTGACGCTTTCTTACTGAATCCCACGGCTAATACTCCGCTACATCTCAACTGCTTCCGATTTCTTGGTAAGTCTCGTTTCATCTTAATATGTGATCTACTATTTCGTCATCCAAGCGGATATAATTGTCGCTACATGTTACGTGATAGAAATTAGGTTTGTTCCGCGGTATTATTTAGCGTTCTTTCTGACCTTTTTTCTTTTGCTCGGCTTCTAAGGGCTCTAGCGTGATGTTAAAAATATATCTCCTATAGCCTTCCTCAAGAATTGGTATATTAAATGCAATTTTTCAGAGATTAGCGCGTTCATAACAAACAAACTCTTCAGCTTTATTGTTAGTATATAGATTAGTATTTATGTATAGTATTTTTTTTAAAGTGAGTTCGTGTCTGCAAAATTTCACGACCCAAAATTAGAAATGCATACTAGTATCGACTATTTATATCTTCTTTTAAAAATACAGGTGTACTAATGGGCATTGCAATCCGCACCGGTTCGCCTCTATCCCTCTCACTGGCGGAGGGCGTGTGGCGACAGTTAGCAGGACAACCTCTAAGGCCACAGGACTTGGCTGAAGTGGACAAAGACTTCCTGCCTGCGCTACTTTGTATTAGAGATATGACGCCTAATAATAAGGTAGGAAATGAATTGGATATGACAACGTTGGCTTAATAAAATGCTGTTAACGCCAAAGTCCGTGACTAGTTATAAAAAGCGGTAGCGAGGCCACATGAGAGTCTGTGTAGAGCTTTGTACAAAAAAAATACCGTCCTACTCGCGCGTTTTATGACCATAACTGTCACCACTCTTAGCATTTAATCTGAATATGGTACAAAAACAGACTTGACCAAACGGTCTACTATTGTATAGAATCAAGTTTTTCTAACTGAACAGACAGCTGTGCTGCTGGGGAGTTTGTTGCGTCACTTCTTCCCAGCTAAAACACTAGAAAGTGGTGAAGGGCGGGCGTTTTGGGGGACTGTCTTCTGTTATTTATTGACATTTGAAAAGTGCTGATTCTCAGCCTTATTAGAATAAATGACCTTTGATTTTGGTTAAGTCTGATATGTAAAAATATAAAGCCATGGTTCTTTCAAACCTACATTTTGTTGTTGTTTATAGGAACTACAAAACCTTGAGCTACCATTCTCAATACCATCAGCGGCCGGCCACGAAGTTCCTTTATCGACGAGGCACAAAAGAGTCACTCCGGACAATAAGGATGAATATGTGCAGTTGGCTCTGCACTACAGGTAAGAACAAAGTTTGATTAGATTTGGAAGATGTAGTGATAAGAATGAAAGATTAATTGACGCGCGTAACTAGCGAGAAAGATATTATGCACCAAAGTGTTTGAATGAAATTCTTGGTTTCCTCGCTTGCGAGAGGCTGGACATACCATAAAATAATGATGATGGCCACGTATGCACTATGGTCCACACAGATGCTACGTTAACGTTAACCATACTCCGCGTAAACGCTGTGCTGACCTCGCGTAGACGTATTTGCATAATTTTACTGACACATCATGGAAACAATAAATTAACCTTTCACAGGCTCCATGAGTTCGACGAACAAGTCCGCGCAGTCCGTGACGGCATGTCTCGCGTGATTCCAGCGCCTTTACTAGCGCTGTTCAATGCAGCAGAACTCGAGACCCTCGTATGTGGCTCGCCTGACATACCTGTGCATTCGCTCAGGGCTTCTGCTACTTACAAAGGTAAAAACTTTCTATTCACCCGTGGTATAACTTAGGAAGACTTAAAAACCTGCAAAATTTGTTAAAAAAATCCATCCGCACCATTTCAGATGTAACTTCCTCTGTCGTACTATAGAGGAAGGCAGGCCATTTAGGGCAGGTTTTTCCAATGTCAGATATATTTTATCCGAAAATTTACGTCTGAGAGTTTTTGCATGGACAACCAATGAAAAATCAAAATTATTCCTCGGATAAAGTTATCTTGCGCATACGCATTGGAAAAACCAGCCCTTAATGTGCACCCGCCAAGAATTCATCTCGTTAATATTTAATTTTTGCACACAAGCTATTAATTTAACAAACCTATTTATCCAGGAATCGAGCCAAACGCGCCCCTAGTGCAGTGGTTCTGGGAAGTAATGGAAGAATTATCGGGCAGTGAACGAGCTCTGTTCCTACGCTTCGTTTGGGGACGGACACGACTGCCACGAGCACCGCAAGATCCGAGGCAGAGGGACTTTGTGTTACAGGTACGTAAAAGGGTTCTTCAAAAATCGGGATCGAGGGTAAATCGAAAGACATTTATTACTACGCGTCTTTCAGGTTCAGCTGTTATTTTACTTCCTCTTTATAATGATGTAATTTCCTTCTAGGTGTTAGATAAATACCAGCCACCAGACCACTTCTTGCCTGAGAGCTACACCTGCTTCTTCCTTCTCAAGATGCCGAGATACTCGTGCAAGTCAGTCTTACGGGAGAAACTCAGGTAAGAGTGATGCATAAACCCCTCTTCTTTTGCTACATTGTGTCTGTCACATGGCAATATTATGTGATTATGATAATTACTTTTTCATCAATATTTCAGGTATGCCATCCATTTCTGCAAGAGCATAGACACGGACGAATACGCCCGCGTTGCGCTAAGCGCAGCTGAACGCGTCTCCTCAGAAGAATCCGACTCCGAAGCGGATGCTGCGCCCGCGCCGGCCAGCAACCCTCCCCCGCTGTACTCCCTGACGCGCGCGCCGACGTGGCTCTGAGACCGCGCCGACGGTCCCTGGACCATACATGAGGACCTGGCTCTGCTCGCCGCACGACAAGCCTAGTGAAATCATAGGTTGATGTGACCGGCTTGTTGGTTACCTTTGAACCAAAAAGACAGTTTTAGAAATTAATCACCAAGATCTAGTAACAAGGTGGGTAGTTGACTATTGTGAATTACATTACAAATGGTGTTGAAATACTCAAATCAGTGAAATTTTAAGGTGTTCTAACTTTGTCAAGTTATAAGTATTTATTTTAGCTGAGATTGCATGAATCTAAAAAAAAATAGTCAACACCAACAATCCGATAACTATAAATACTATCTCTATCGATACTATCAATAGTCAGCTTAAGGACCAGAAAGAAGGAAATATATTCAGCTATGTATTTTTCTTTCCTTTTGAAGCGTCTAGTTTTATACATTTTATTGTATGTTTACGCAGACTGAACTAAGTCTTCGTAAACAATTGATTTAAACTCGCCTATTCGCATGGGCAGTTGCCAATGTCTTTACTGTAATAATTAAGGTCACTGGCACTATTTTACACCATGCACTTGCAAGCATTCATCCTAGTCGAGCCGTAGATATTTATACGTTGAAGGACGTAAGCTTCATTGGTATTTTTCCAAATGGAAACATTGATGAAGATATTGGGCAGTTGCAACACATATCATATTGATTTCGGCAATGTCCTCGCTTCGAATACTCTAGAAATTACTCATTGTAATCATGATATTTAACCTTACATACACTTTTATACTCGTTCACAGGTAAGACTTCCTTATATTGTGCATGCAATATAAGTTAACGTTACTCGTAAAGCAAATCGGATTTTTCAATTACAGCATTCCATCCATAGCTTAGGTACCGGCGCAGACGCTCGAACGATTTACGTATTTGTGTGGACGTGTTTATGAATAATATTGTATACAACGATAGGCAACACTGCCACATTCCATTTTGTCGTAATGTATCGTAACGCTTAGTAATGTCTAACTCGTCGTTTACCTCGTAAGTCAGCCACTAAAATCAGTCTTTTTTTGGTTTCCCATTTTCGTCACAAATCAATTTTATATTATACAGATGTTGCAGAAATTTTTGTTTTTGCAAATACAAGCAATAATACATTAAGCCCGTGTTTCAAAAAGGACTGATTTTGGTGACGTTAGATAATATTTTTAAGGAACGATAAAGCCCCAAATAATGGCGTTAAAATGAAGGAAAGGAATGTTCTTGATTGCGTTGGAACAAAAATGCATGTAACGCGCATATCCAGGTCCTAACTTCCACACTAATGTTCCTTATTTATATTGTCCCAGTAGGCCGACTCTCAGTCGCGTACGAGACTGGCTCCGAAAACGAATACTCTCTTCCTTTCATATTACTGAACTGAAGTAATGAGAAATCCGGGGAAGTCGGTAGTTTCATGCCGAAACTTTTAACTTCGGAACCAACACAGTATGTCTTCCTAAGACGAGAGTAGATTTTTCTTTGAACTTTGTTCAGAAATTAGAAAAAAAAGAGACAGAAAGAGAGATGTCTCATGTAGGGGGCATAACTCTTTTCCCTTACGTGACGATTTTTACCTTTTCCTTCCGCAAGCCGCGTTAAGGAACTGCTTTCCAAAAATCTGAACTAGTTTATGGTATGCAAGAACCAAATTTAACAAAAATTGACTGATTGAAGCATGGAACTGTGATGATATTGGCATAGAGACGAGGGTACGAATGAATTAGATAGGATTTGTAAGAGTGACGCATTTCGCAGATCAAACGTTTTTAAAGCTAGTCATTTGCTGCAATTTGTATGTAGGACGCCGCGCCGCACCGGCATGATATTAAAATGTGCATTGTTAACGCAAACTAGCAACGTAATCAAAATGCTGCTTGGGTTTTAATAATATAGTCGATAAATACATTTAGACATCTAACGTGTTGCCAATAATTATTATAAGTAAGCAATTGGTAGAAACCCAATAAACGCAGGGTAAAAACAACTGACAACACTACACGATTGCATAATAAATTAAAGATTGCAATCTTTTCCCTTGCCATTCAAATTTCAAATGTTTATTTTTACTGCATTTAAATCAAGTAATCATAAGACCCTTTGTACACGGCACGGTTTCGTTTTGTCAACCGGGCCGTAGAAAAATCGTGTGACCTTGTATATGACACGGTTCTATGGTATACGACGGCGCGTCGTCGTATACCATATAACCGGCACGGCACCGTCGCGACGGTGCCGTGCCCTACTGCCATACAACACTGACGACCGTGCCTACACACGGCGAATAAACGGCAGTTTTTCACAGCTAGAAAAACGTGTGTACAAAGGGCCTTATGCTACATTGTATTGTAGGATCAGAAATTACAAGTTGCTTACCAGAACAATATTTTGTATTATGAATACACAATGTTTTACAGCAATATAGTAAACTCTTATCTATTTGACTAGTTCTAGCTATAGTTAGGTAATCAATTTACACATAAAAAAAAAAACTTCATGCCCAGCCCATGTATCAATAACTTGGTGAATCGAAACTGTAATGTATTTTAAAACTCGGGATTATTTATTAAATAATAAATTCACGGAATAGTTGCTTTGCTAGTATTAATAATCTGTAGGCTTTTGGTGCTAGTTTCACGATTAGTCTTAAATTTTTATACTGAAAAATATAGGATGCACAAATCATTAAATTAAATATGCAATATGTCCCGCGAAGTATGTTAGCTTTGTTATTGATTGTGTATATCTTTACATTATTTGAACAAATATAAAAGTTGGTTGTCTTAGATATTTTTATTAATTTCTGCATCTTAGACTGGGTGGCAGTGACATCGCCGCACAACCTGTTACCATGGATTCAGAACCGGCCTGCCTAGAAATCCTTCGTTGGTTATATATACAAAATTAAATTTCTACACTGGGGTTAGTGTCTAGAATTATGTACTTAATTCATGGTTACAGTTTGCGCGTTTATGTCCCTGGAGTTCCATACCGGAAGTATAAATTCTTTTACTATTTTACTTGTAGCATTTCCTACTGTAATTTGTTGAACATACAAATATTTCTATAAAAACCAAAGAATTATCAATTAATAAAAGTGACTGTTCTTGCTTTTGAGATCTGAAACTATGAAGCTTTCTTTGTGATCTATCCTGTGCAGCATTATTTATTTTTTACATGCATATAGCACTATAAATATAAATATTTATTTCATATTTGTCTTTTATTGAAAACTTTATCCTCATAATACATTGCAGGTACTGGATTATTTATTTTGTGCCCTAGAAAATTACATACAGTCGCAGTCTGTTCAGTTATTTTACCTCTGATTTTGCATCACTGTCCAAAGACCAAATAATAGTGGTTTTTATTCTCATTCTAATAAGGTTGCTGCCATTGACAAGTCTGTCAAAATCATTCTGATCTTTATTCTCGTCACAATAAGGTAGCTGTTAGATTGCTGCTGTCAAAGGTAAAAGAACTGTGAACAACTTACACAGTATGCAGCTGTTGACAAGTCACATGGGAGTTTTTTTATGTAACCGTCACAAGTAGATTATCTATCTATGTACAGACGCAGACGCAAACGTTGAACCTTTCCTAAATATTGTATGTACTGTAGTAACCATTTTCATAAATTTGTGTGCAAGTGAAATGTCTTTGGATAGGCAGCACCCAGCCATTTCCAATTTCCATAGAATTGTTGTCAATTCATAATCATAAGTCACCTGAAGTGGAAAAGATAACTTACTAATCAGTGTCAAAAGGTCATAAATAAAATAAAATTATCAATCAAATTCAACAATGAGTTCACATGATTTTATTTACTAAATAACTTACATGTTGCCCTTAATGAAATTAAAAGTACTAAAATGATCACAAATAACAATAAGCATAAAAATGCGGATTACTTCTTCGCCTTAGGTTTCAGCGTAAAGTATAAGATCATGGCGCCCATGACTGCGTATGTTGCCTTGGCGGTCTGAAAAAATAATAAAATATAGGTATAGTATTTTTCAATACAAAATCTGTATCCAGATACAGCTAACCTCTGAATAAAATTATACAAGAGATATATTGAGTAAAATTAGATTAAATACAGGTTGCCTAAAACGATTTTAGTTAGTTAGGGAAAGCATGGAGGCGGACATAACAATTCAGTCTTTTCAAGAATTTAAAGTACCAGTATGCAGATTGGAGCCAACAACAGAAATTAGATAATAAAAGGACTCTAATATCAAATGCGTTTTTCAGTATAATTTTGGAAAAAGTATGAGCCTTGCAATGCCAGCTAATTTTTAGGAGTAATATTAAAAAAATATGAGGCCCTTAGCATATTTGGATAGGTCAGCCTGTTAAAATTTGAGACGGGAATAAAATTAATTGAAATATATTTATTAACGCATAAACTACATGAATGTCCAAGATCGCACATAACCTCAAAGTACTTGCTATAATTTGTTAACATTTAATTAATCGGCTCTTGAATACTTACGTTAGCTCTGCCCCTGTTCGTTTGGCTGTTGAAGTATTTGGCAAAGCCTTTAAGCTGGGATTCATCGACAGAACTGTCTCCGGCCATTCTAAAATGAAATATTAAAGGTACAAAACTGAGTTAAATAAGCACTGAAAATGTTTCAAATGGAAGATTGGACTAATCAATAATATACTAACGTTGTAAAATAGAATTTCCAGCAAGAATTTGTGTGAAAATAGGAATATTACCTGATAAAAAGGTATTATAATCCTTATGTAATAACGCAAAGTAGGTGCAATTCCCAAAGTCGTGTAACACAACTTAAACTCGACAGTATTTCTAGCATAACTATGACAGCAGAAAATCCTTATTGCATTATTGAAAAGAGTGAAAGAGACCACAGAAAAGCAATGCTAAAGATGCGGTTTACGATGGAGGTTTTGAAAGTTAAAACACTGAAACTGTCAAGAGTGTCCGGCAACGTTTCGTTTCATAGTTTATCTTCCATTATGCTACGGCTACTTTGTCGCCCGCTCTCTGTTATACAGCGAGACGTCGAATTGTGTGAAAGAGATCGCTAGAATTGTAGTTCGCCTTAACGCGACAATGTAGCCTTAGCATTATACCACTTTTCAATGTGAAACTTGAAATAGAAATTGTGAAAAATGCTTTAGCGACGCATCTGGCTACTGCCCTGTCTATAACTATCCTATTAGGACCGGTGCACGACAAATAATAAACATTGCCTTTCTTGAAATAAAGTTGAAAATAAACAAACTTCCACTATGAAGGTAACCCGAGAGTATATAAATAACAAAGCAAGGTGCGCGTCTCAGGTTATTTATTTATATTCGAAATTTTGATTCTATTCCCGCAATTGCAATGTTTATAATTATTTGACAATGAAAACAGCGTTGCGCTGCGCCTCTCCACATGTGCGCTGGCCTATATTGCACAGATTGCACTTACTTATTTATTTCTTCTTAGATCTTTTGAAAAACTTTTGGTAAATAATAAATGTTGCAATTAAACCCAGGGTCACTTTAGATGTCTGTAAATAAAACATATTAGAATTAATTAAGCAACTAACTACTAAATATATTTTGAAGGTTTTGTACTTACCTCAAAACAAAAAAAAAAGAACCCATATAGGAACACTTCGTTGTCCGTCCGTCTGTCAGTCTGTCAAAATCCTTTTTCTCAGGATCGCTTGGAGGTATCAAGTTGAAATGAAAAAAATAGAACATACCAAATACGTAGGTCTACGGTCCCTTGGACTCCTAAAAAAGTCAAGCTTCTAAGTCAACGCAATAAAAAATACCTACGGCCATTTAAGCAACATATTATCTTGATACTCGCAAATAAATCAAAACCTTTATGGTACTTCCCGTTGGCCTAGAATCTTGGTAAAAAGCAAGGTCTCGCAGTTGGAGAATTGACCGTGACGTAGGTATATCAATGTACCTACCTATGCGAGAAATTTTTAAAACTAAAAATTTTTTTTTTTTTTACATTATTTTGACGTAATAATTTTTTATTTAACATACATAGATTTTTTTTTTTAAATTGAGTTAGTTCTTGGGATAAATTCATCCCAACTACGGAAGCCTTCATTGGCGGGGTTCGACAAGCAGTTGGCTGGTTCTTTTTACTTCACACACAAACTTTTTAAAAGTAGGTACGGTCCAAGGTTGAACTACAACATACGTAAGTCTCTTTCTTGTAGCCGTGGATTGCGATGAATGTCATGATTGGGACGAAATATTACATTTGGGAATGGGAGACTTCGGTAGACTATGATTGCTGCAAGAGATATTAACAAGACTATGAAAGACATAGTGGTTTCTCTATTTCTTTTTAGTTACTATACTCTATGCTCTATTTGAGACTAAGTCAATAATGTCCATGCAGTGCCTGCGCTGCCTAATTCTGTTGCTTTGTCGGGTCAGAAATCCATGGTACTAATAATATTAATGCGAAGGTAATTTTATGTCCGTTAACTTTTGATGCCTGAACTGATACCTAGGTACTTTTATCCCGATAGTAAGTGCAGACGCCAGCCTGCAGGTCAAGCTACCCGAAACTGTCTTCCCAATTAACTTTGAACATAATACTTTTGCGATAAAGTTGAAAATCTATTATAGAAATTTGTCAGATTGTAGTAGCTTGATGTGTTGGCGTCTGTACCTACTTTCCCATGAGATTATTCAGGCGAAGCCACAGGCAAAAGCTAGTCTTTATTTATAAAAAATACTTACATTGGCTCTTCCTCTGTTTGTTTGGCTATTGAATATGCGGTGAATGCCTTTTAACTTTGGATCATCGTCTACTCCATGCCCTGCCATTGTACGGTAATGTAATTTTAATTATTTTCTTTCGTCCCAAAAATATACAAAATAAAACGATAAGGTAGGTAAGTAAGTCAAGATGACGTTAGCTGGCATTATTTTTGAAAATAATAAAATGGCCTCATAATTATTAAGTCATCATAGAGGTTAGGGTTCATAGTTATTATACTCTTTGGTTCCTTTAAGGTGAATGCTCCAAGATAGCCCGCGAAATTCAAATTGTCTGACGTTTTTTGCAATTTGCTGGTCAGTACTAAGTTGTAGGTTCATTAAAATATGATTCGCGGCCGTAACAAATATGTATTTACAGAATTATAATCATTAAAGTCATCAACACAACTCTCTAAGATCAAGTAATATAATGATTATAATTCTGTAAATACACTCTACTTATAATAGTACTACTACTACTACTACTACCAGGAAATCGCAAAAAACGTAAAAAAAATTGAATTTCGCGGGCTACATTGGAGCATCCATCTTAAAATAGAGTACCTCTAGTCCATAGATATAATTTCTATGGGATAGGATAGGAGTCACTAGGGTTTTTTTACAGGCTTGTAGCTAAAATGAGACGGTACCTGGTGCCTGCGGTAGCTGCGCGATGCGGGAGAGGTGTGGTGAGGTGTCGCCAGAGCTCAGTAATTGGCACGGAGTTTTTGTCATTGACGGCCCAAAGAGTAATATAATAATACGGAATTGACCCGCTGACAGTTGTCAACACCCCTGCCGCCCGAAGTGCAGTAATATTATTCTTGTCTGATGATAGGAATTCAGCTACATTCGGGAGCACCCGGGCGCTGTGCTCGGTTAAGGAAAAAGATTGCTAGCATATTGAAAGTGAACTTGTTCACATTTGTTCGGGATGTAGCATTGGGCCTTGAGCACTGTGTGAATACCCATACAGCTTATCAAAACGACATTATATTTTTTGTGCATTTCTTAAATGCGTTTTTTATTATTGATTGTATTCCTTACAAAACACTTCACAAAGACTTAATTAATTATTTTCGAATATTGCTGGATTTTGCATTTCATTCAGTAATTTCATCAGTCAATGAATCTTTGGATAAAAAAAATTGTGTCAATAAAAATTATAAGCAAAAATATTACATACAGCGAATTCATTAGTAGAAAATAACAACCGTACCTATCAGTACATAATTATTGCAAATAGACATTTATGTGTACTTATCAATTACTTACAACATAATTTCATTCCTATTGGAATTCACAAGCTTAACTAATGATGGACTAGGATTCAATACAATGAGATATATCAACATAATACTATCCGACCATCTTATGTATCAAAAATATATAATGCTATACAAAATTCATTATTTTCTTCGATTTTAATAAAAGCCATATAAGTTCAAAGGACATAAAAACCAAATCATATTTAGACTAATTAAGTACGCTAACTTTTGAGCTTGTCAAAAGATGTAAAAACATTTATTAATCTCTTACAAATCACGACAATGCTGTCAATTATTACTAAAAAAAGCATACACTATAAAATCATGTTGATATTGTCCTCTTTTCACAGAGAAGATCACAGTTTAGTTAGGACCAGTTGTTTTAAGCTTGACATTAATATTGCACCATTCCGATTTACGCTAGAGCCTCAGCTTGGAAATTTGCATGACTTGTTGTTTGATGTAGTCACGTATTGTAAACCCGTTAGTTCCGCATATGCTCTAGTTAACCTGTGCAACTCCTGGCCCTGAATGCATAAGTCCACAAGAGTGCACTCTTATATTAGAAGGTCTTCCTCCCAGTCTTCCTTCTGTCTCTCGGACACTGCGATCGTGGGCCGCGACAGTTGCTTGAGCTCGTCGTACGTGCGCGGCGGAATGGGGTTGTCACTGAGGTCAACGTACTCCAGGGCGCGCGATCTGGCTAATCTGTCCACATCAATTTCTGTAAATGGAAAAATAATATTGTTAAAAATAGGGCCAAGTTCGAAATTAATCATGATTTTCATTTACAGTAAGAAACTTTGTTTGTAGATTTTACAGTTTATTTCTATCTTCTTCTAACATTATCTATATGGTTTCTTTCTAGGTTCTAGCTCTACTACTAAAGACACACAGAAAAAAGTATGCCATTCAAACAATTACCTTACTATAGTTTTACAATAAAAGTTCAAGTACCAATGATCTGATTGTGATGCGCGTGCAATGTGTGCAGACTGGGGCACTGGAAGGTGATGTGTGGCAGCGCCACGAACGTGTTGTGCGAGATGTCCAGTCGCTCGAGACACGCCAGTGTGCATAGCTCGTCAGGAAGCTTCGCCATTTGGTTGTTGGACAGGTTTAAATCTGGAATTAAGAGATATGGGTTTAAGTTGAGAATTTTTAACAGACAATGTTGGAACTCTTTTATCAACTAAGTCCTGAAGAAATGTTTTTATATTCTCAATTATTTATAATTATATTTTGTAATTTATCATTTTAAGAAAAATAATAATAAAAAGGAATGGTTTTGCTAAAATCTCTGAATAATCTTAACATGATTTTTTATCTGAATAAAGTAATAAATTATATATGACCATTTTTATTGTAACAACAGTAAAAGTATTAAAAATAGTCTCAAACCCACCTGTAATTAAACTAAACTTGACTGCAAACTTAGGAGGTATCTTAGTAATAACATTTCCACTGAGATCACAACTCTTGAGCTCTGTGTGTCGCATCAGGTGGTACACAGCATCAGGTACTTGCATCAGCTGACATTCTGATAAATCTGAAATTAGAAATAAAAAATTAAAGCTTGGCTGTTGCACTGCCATGAATTACTAAGATAATGTTCAAGTACCAACCATAGATAGTTGGTGAGACTTATCAGTCAATGATAGTCTGAGTAACTTATAGCAATTATTATTTCAAGAAACTTGTATACAATGTGTCACTATCAGTATTTATGGCTCTGATTAACTATTCTAAGATATGATAGTGGAATGATAATCAAGAGAATATAACCTCGAGTGACTAATTCCTGTCTCAAGTGTGCAGTGAAAGAAGATAAGTGGAGAAATGATGATGATTCCAATTAGATATTATGCAAGTATGCAAGTATGAAAAATAATGAATGATGTATAGTATCAAGGTATATCATAATCAGACAGTAGCCGGCAAGATAGCTAGGGCCCTTTCTACTAATTTTAGTTGAACTTTGTTTCAGTAATTACACCATACATACATATAAATAAAATAAAGTTGGGTTAGTTACACCATTCGTATATTATATTTATAACTCAAGAATCGCTGGACCGACTTTTATGATCTTTGATTTGTTAAAATTGTCTCCGCCACGCATAGCAAAATAACCAATAATACATGGGAAAAAATCTCGAAAAACAATCAGTACCAGGGAAGACGTTCACCTGGTCAGCTAGTTAAATATAAAACTTAGTTGTATACTTGTTTCTCTGAAAATGTACAACTTTCTCTTATGACTCATAAGGAAGTTAGTGTAATAGGCGTACAGTCAGTCAAACAGGCAATGACGTATTGACGTATAAAACACATGTGAGCTTTGGGATAGGGATATAAATAAAGACATTAGAGTCAGTAGTGTACCTACCTTAAAAAAATATAGGCCTATTAATGTAACTGCCTATCATGAGTCCAATCAAATAATAACTAATTAGTAGGTAAAGACTACTACCAGAAAACTACTTCTGCCATAAATTATCTAAGCCTTTCTAAGACACATTGCAAATTGTTTATTAGAGCAGAAATCATCAGTAGTTACGTCACTAACTAGCACAAATATGTTTGTAGTTTTAATTACAATTAGCCTTGTGTTTAATAGCTATTAATCATACCTAGTACTTGAGTTTCTTGAGCGTCTTCGCATTTTAATACCACTCGAGTCACTGCTAAAGCCATTTTTTTAATTAAACGCACTACTCTGAATTAACTAGCACTGGCTGCAACTAACCAGGAACGGGAACACGAGTGTCGGCGCGAGTTCCAAAAGTTATTTATAAATCCATAAAATATTCCGAAGTTCACATGTGAAGCGCGTAGCTAACTATTATTATATTAGAATTCCAACTTATAATCGGTTTGAAAGGAAACGTAAATGAGGTTCTAGGTTAAGTGCTCATAACAATAACGCTAGATTGTTATTAGATTTCTATGCATTACTTGCTTAATTTATTCGTGGTTTTCTTTTTGTTTTCGTGTTGTCTGACATTACCATCAGCAGATTCTGATGTTTAGGCAGCTTGACATTGACAATCAGCTGACTGCCAGTTTGCGAAGATAGCTTCTTCTCATCTTTGTTACAAAAATAAAACTTAGTTTCAGTGGGATTTCGATAATTTAGGTAGTTTTATGAAAAGAGCTCATTAATGATCCGGATTAATGAGGGGCATGAAACTAGGTTCCTTCTCCCGAAACAACCTACAGAGAGGAATTTTGCTAACCTTTACCAGTCCAGGTTAAGGCCTAAAATATGAACGAGGACCTTCAGAAACTATTCAACACTGACATTTAGTACGATAATGCGTGATGGTTAATCGCATTAAAACATACATAAAAATCAATGTCGTTTTACCGGTGTAATGAATAATTTGAGGATATTATTACTTATTATTTGGTACGGTTACTGTAAAGGTAATTTATGGAGGTAAAACAACTGTAGGACCATATAAGTAATTTTCTGGGTGTAACTCGGGGTTAGTCACGAGCACGGGGTACGCCGTGACTAATTCAGAAGGTGTAAGTAGTAGTGCAGGTCGGACTTTCACAGTGGACATGGTTCACAGCCGGTATAGTTAAAAAGGAAAACCGTATTTTTGATTAGCTCTCAAGATAAAAATAGCTGAGCAGAATAGGTAGGCTACATCATTATAAAACAATAAAGACTTCTTGCTACATAGCATTTTTTTCTACGGCTTGATTACAGATATACCTACATTACTTCTTGTTGTCATAATCAACAATAAATGAATCACGCACGTCGCTACAAGGAAGTGTATAACGAGCAGTGACCTCTCTACCAGCCGGTGTAACTCTATAAGGAATAAATTGGTCAGCTAAGGCCAACATGTGTTCAACTGGCGAGTTCAAGCCGTTCGAGTTTGTAAATGAAACGCACGCGCATGAGATGTTCTAAATCGATCGCACTCGAATGGCGCCGACGACTATGGCGCGGAATTGTTATATGTGCGTAACGTGCGGGTCTTCCGCGTTTACGCATTCTTTGTGTTTAGACGTTTTCCGGGAGCCGATATGGATGGGAATGTGGATTATGATGATGGAAAAAATAAGGCACATGTTGTATCAAAATGGTTCTTGGTACCTACTTATCTGGCTAACTCCATAATCAGGTGACGAGTGTCGTAGAGAGCAACTAAAATATCCTTTGTATTATTAACAAAATCCAGTTTGCAAAGCTGGTCGATTAGTCTGGTTGGTTGATTAGTTATGATGTGGTTTAGAGCGAGTTTATAGGTGAACCTGAAGAAGTAGGTACTTAATACAAAAAAAACATTTAACACTGAAACCTCATTAAAACGCTAATAAATCTAATAGTCCTGCTTATAGTGCGTAACTAATTGATTAAATACGTAATTACTCTGATAGCTGTTGAAATTAAGTGTCAGAAGGCAGCCTTTAACTCTTCAATAGGTCTCATCAACATTATTAACATCAACATACATTGCTATTAATTAAAGACACGCAGAAGTAAATTGTAATCCGCGTTCTTGCTCGGGACGCTCGCACATTATTGTTTACTGCGCCAAAGATTTCACTTCTCCAAAATAACACACTAATATTAGGCATTACGACTTTGTACGGTAGCCAGAGACGGAATAGATTTTTTCAGTGCTTTTTTCCTCAATGTGAAATATTGGGGTTAATGAGTATTATCTATGAAGTATTTAACACGTTACATATTTATAAAACTGAGTGGATAGGAGCCCTATCCCATAATGATTTCTTTAGAAGTGTTTGAGCGGTATGAAGGCGATTGCACATTCACGAAATTCAGCTCGTTGTAGAACCGTCTACATACTTTTACCTCGAACTATGATGTAGTTGCAAAAAACACGATTGTGTATCACAAGGAATTAACTAACCATATGAAATTAATCCGTGTAACAAAGGCCAGTGTTCCAAAGCGGGCCGGCCTCGCTCAGTTTCACAATTTTTACACGATATCTTCGTTTACGAAAGTCGAATGCAACAGAACACTCATTTGAACCTCGTTGTTGCGTAAACAGGCATATTTCGCGTAATTATTCATTCGAGATACCGCATGCCATTCGCAACGCTATGAGAGACGTAATAAGGTTGGGTTTTGTAAGCGTTTTGATGAATGGGTCGTTAGTTGGTAGTCTCTTGCGGTTCTCTGATGATGTCCTCGAGCGGAGATAAGCGTGAAGATTGGACGTAGCGGTGTGACAAAAAGCAGCAGTAGTAAGAGCTGTTACGTAGTTAGGAAATGGTGATTAAGGGGTTTATTCATAAATGTACTGTTCAGGAATATAAATACGTATAAGTAGGTAAATTGCGAAGGCTATTATCCAACAATGTATAAGTAGGTACCTATAGGCAACATTATTACAAATTCCATACATAGAATTTTAACAGTTAGTGTTAAAATTCTTGCAGCATCCATAAAGTTATGGGTTTTGTTAGTTGCATAATATCTATTTTGTTATGATGACGATATAATTTTAATTAGGTACAGATGAAAACTATTTGATCATTAAAAAAAAATTAATAGGAACTATATCTACTTAGTTATACGTATTGCCACAAACATTACTTGGAAGATAGGTGGCTCTATCTAAGTTATAGAGTTATGCTGATTTTATTTACCGCGTGTAGCAATATTGTAAATCTTTGGAAATACTGACTCATTCGCATAATGTTTAAATGAATTATGGACTATCATCTATGAATTGGAAATATCTTATGCCGTAATATGTTATGAAAATAACGAAGTAATATCACAAACCTCATCTATCTTGTAAAAATTCCGTTTTGAAATAAAATTATTTATGTTTAACATTTATCTACTTTCCGATCTAAGTATGCGAAATTTTGTAATAGGTAAGTAATAAAAACATGCTTTTGTAATAAAGATACAATATGAAAATAACTAAGTTCTATTGAAAGAAGACACGTGTAGAAATAAGTAAACAAATGCCTCATTCTCATTGAAAATAATAGGTACTAACTAGTATGGTTAATCGAAGATGCTTTCGACTTTAAGAGAAGCGAACCTGCGACCGAACGTAGCTGCTTCTGCGCTTAGCGGTGTACCCTAATCACTACACTCAACACCAAAAATAAAAATAAAATAAAATATTAAATAAAATTAAATATTAGAACTGGAATCGTCTCCTAGCAATGATTCTATTTGTAACTACGGTTACGTCAATTTACGAAAGTGAAATCTACGTAAGAACAATGACAATTAAATTGATTGCTATCCGATATTGATTGTCTACGCAAGTACGCACTTTCTCATCACAAGATTGAATAGTGATTGTTATCAATTTAGTAATTATTAAAGAAGCAAGCTTTCTCATTAATTCCACCTGTGTAAGAAGAGCAATGTACCTACTTAATAAAAATCTTAAATTATTCATTCGTTCACTGACAGACAGGCTACGAACTAAAGAAATATAGCTATTATATCTATGCTACGGACAGCTTCAACGTCTGGGTCTAGAAGCATGAAATACACACGCACAAGACTTCCTTTCGTAACGAAGGTGCCCGGCACTAACGAAGCATTTGAAAGTTTATCCTTTATAGGGGTTGAATAGGGTATTGATGTTCCTATTTTTTATCGAAGGGAAATCCCATCGAGCGTACGACTTGTCTATAAATAAATGATACATTATCCGTTTTGATAACCATTCTCTTATCAATAAACATCTGATTATTATTAGTCATTTGGTTACTCAACTGAATGTAATTTGAATCTCAATTTCATTGAACTTTACAGTCATTTGTGTTTGTGATGCACTTTTAAATTGGTTTAGCCTCGTCAACAAGAGTGGTAAGGTCATGGATTCCTTCAGTTTTTGTACAAATTATTAAGTCAATGTAATTAAAACTAAGGTGTTGTATTAGTTAAATACTGATCTTTAAAATAGATGATATGTTAAAAGCTTTTTCTATCAATGCCGCTGCCGGAAACATCTTCAATAGCGCAAAAGATTGCTGCCGAGATAACGCTAAAATAAAAAACAACGCGAGAATTGTTTATTGTTTAAGTACTTATTCAGTTATCAATTTTAATTGCGTTTGATGTTAGACTTGTTTATTTCCATGTTAATTCTATTAAAGGACACTAAAATATATATTAATTCGACAAATTCCGTCGGGTAATTTAAATCGAGGTAAGGAGATCATGAGTGCATAAATCTTTTAGAATGTACCTGTTTGTAATTTTTATTTCGTAAATGTAGATCATTCTCATGTCCCTGAACTTCTTTGTAATTATTAGGTAAATAAGTTGTGACGTCCATTTTAACAAAAGTAGCATCTTATGACAGTAGATTGGATTTTTAACATAATGTTATGCCACATGTTGTTGGGTCACTCCCAATTATGTGTCACGGCCTTACTTCATTAATTCATTGACAAATTCTCACACTCTTAATAAACGATGTTAGTAAACATTTACCCACATAATAGAGGTCATATTTATCCATTATTTACTTAGCTTGACCGAAATTAATTTAGTAGACGCTCCACTTCTTAAAGGGTACAAGAACATTATCATACCTTCGCGAATCGATAAGATACCTAATCATGATCATTCATTTACGTATAAATAATTAAACTAATGAGGAAGCTAAAATGCGCTAATATTTAGGTTTCTGGATTAGATCGTCGAACTTATTCCTTTGTTGTGCGTTTGAGGAATTAATTAGGTACGATTCGCGGACTATTGTTTTTTCCCTTCAATGACACTGATATTTTATTCATACAGTATAGTGGATTTATAGTAGCTCAAGTAGGAACTGAGTAGCTATTTTTATTATTTTTATCTTGTTTATTTTTCTTTCGTCGTAATAAAGTTTCCCTTTGTGTTGTTGTTGTTATAATGATGTTGCTCACATGATTTATGCGGATTTTTGCATACATTTTTATTAGTATCTACGCACCTAGTTGACTATTCTCCTGGGCATCTTCACAACGTCCCACAACTCTGATGATGGCGCGTCCCGCCAGCCTGGCACAGATCATCATGGGCCGCGCATCAGGCCGGTTCCCTTCCTCCGCCTCAGTGGGCACCCTCGCTCCACCATCGTATTCCGTAGGGGGCCTCATCACTGCACTTGATTATTAACAGTCACTGCACAATCCCTTAGATAAGTCACTGCTAGGTCACGATTTCTGTGGTCACGACTATGAAAGTCTTTCACAAGCTGAAAGAATCACGAATCATCTACCACCGCAGCGAAACGCGATGCGCCTGGGTCCACGGTAGCACTCTGGTAAAATTCGAGCGCCGCGTTTGCTGCCTGCCTTTATATCGTTGCCAAAACAAAGAAGCGTGGTGCGGGAGGGAGAGCGCAACAACAACAAATGTCCGTCTCGCTCGCACTGTCTGCTGCGCAGTTGACGCAAGTTGGCTGCTGGCGGAAAATATTATATTATGGGAGATGGATGAATCCTCGTCACGGGTTTTGTCCTGTCACAAAGGAAAAGCTGTTTTCCGCTTGGATAAACAATCCTGCGATCTCGTTTTCAGTGGAGTGCATTGTCACGTCGCGTCGTCTCGTCAATACGAGCATTGTGATTACTGAGCCCGTTATCTGATTGCATTGTTTGTGGGAATAATCGTTCGAATACATACGATCAGCTCAATGTGAAAGGCTGGGCTGACGGTCGAACATGATTTTCCAGCCTAATTCACAACGGACCATCAATGTGTTACATGTTGCAATTTATTGCGGACACGTTCGATGCGCAAACTGGATTACGGTGAATTAAAACGGTTTTATTTTTGAGTCATGACCATGTTATTCAATATATTTCCTGAAATTGCATCATTTTAAAGTAAAAGTACCTAATGAAATAGAACATAATTAAATGCACTATCAATTCACTTCTCACTGTCCCGTTTTGATCAGAAGAGTTATAGGTACCTATAGGTACATACCTAAACAGGTTATTCTACAATTTTCATAACGGCCTTGGTTCACTTTCCGTCATCGATCGTGATTCAAGAAATCCATAAGAAAGTGTAATAACTTCAACTAATTAGTAACGCTTCGTTCAAGGACCGTAAAAAGATTTCCGTTGTAAAAACTGTGAGGTTTACCTACAATATTGTGGAAGCAGTAAGTAGTTGGGCCTATTGAATCGACATGTCTTATTACCCGACTGCGCAAAGAAACGGGTCACTTTTCACTTCGACAGGAAAGACAGGGTTATGTTGTTTTGCCTAATTGATTTATCGCAGGTCTAAAATTCGTCCAAGTTCAAAGACCGCCCTAAACACATCTAATTGTATTGTAGATATGCGTTAGGTACCAACACACATTCGTACGTGCAAATAATTACGTCAATTAAAATCTTGACGTCCATGCCGTGCGTTCAACGCACTGCCTTGAAGTTTCGGCCAAAGAGAGTCGTAGATTTTCGCCAGCGCTAACCTTGAATGGGTGCCAAAAACTATATTCCCGACTGCTGTGCTCCATTATATTATTATTTGCACTAAATTATTTATTTTTGGAGAATAAACAAGGAACTTTGAAACAAACCATGTGTTTTTCTTTCACTCCAATGATCTTGACATGGTTGTATGAGGCAACAACAAATGAGGATAGTTAAAATCGCTACCTTTCGGCTCTACCAGCAAAGCTAGGTACCTATAGAAGGTAGGTTAGGTACCTACGTTCGCCTATGGCGAAAATGTTTCTCAATTCATGAAGCTTGTAATCTATTTATCTATGTGCATTTCATGACGTCGCCTCAACTTCAGCCCAGCTAAAACGCTATAATTGCCATGAAGGTCCACCTTCCACCTTTGGTGACAAACAAGAACTATTTCCAAACAGTTCTTGTTGGTAGCACTACAAAGACTTTATGGAAGGAAAACTATCCACCCATGAAAAACATAATTGGTTTCAATGATGTACCTCTTTTAAAAACCCAGGTGCAACAACTTCTGAAAAATGCAAACGAACTTTGTTTCTTTGTTTCATGAAATTGTTATTTATTTTTGAGGTCAACGCCGTTTTTGTCGGATATATTTTCAGTTTTTGGAACAATTTCAAGAAGGTAACCCATTTAGAATTTTTGTTAATAAATCGATCAACTAGCGCTGTATTCCTACACGGGTCGTATCTACGTAGATACATATTCCTTTTTTTATCGTGGCCCACTTTCAGAAGCATCTACGTTTTATTTATTGAAGAATTTAACTCAACTGGGAGTCGTAAACAGAAACACGGAAAGTTTTAAATTTGTGGGCTTATTCCACTTTGCTAGAAGTCATCGAAATGGCGCAGTTTCTAAATTCAGCCTTCTGCATTGTGTAACCGCACTAAGGAACAGCATTTAGCAGAAAATTTGCCTTCTAACAAGGCCCCTCGTTGGAACCCTTTTTGGATTTTCGGTAATACATCGATAACTGGAGGTTTTAGCCAAAAAAAATATGTAATTTTGGTGCCCCTCGTCAAGGCCGCAGGAATCCACTGGATGCGGGAACCACAAAACCGGTCGAAGAGGCGGTTCTTGGAAGCGGCCTATGTCCAGCAGTGTATGTCTTTAGGCTAAAATGATGATGATGATGGTGCCCCCCTTTTAGAACACCCCCTAAGCCCCCCCAAGCCCCCCCAAGCCTGATCTATGGCAGACCTTTCATTGATCTTGACCATGACTTTAGCCAAATTCACTAGCCTGTTCGTTTTTTTGGGAAGATAGAGGGAATTCAGAAAGCTCTGTATAGGTACACTGATCTGGTTACTGAATCTGTCTGCAGAAGTACCTTTTACTTATAGGCACTGACGTATCGCGACCTTTCTTCTTTCTAGATAGGTTACATTTTAGGAGGCTATATAGCTTGCTGAATGAGATTAGCTATATTTCCATTTAGACCAGTTTGAGTCAAGTAGAATAAGCTGTTCATTAACTAAAAATAAATAATTTTACAGATACAATTTTTCGTTTTGTTTTCTCCTGATTCATGCAATACAGAGCTTTGGTAAAGTCAGATTTAATCACAGTTCGAAAGCGGCTAGTGACGGTTGTTTGAATTACAAACAACATGACGCAGGGGATGCGTGCGTCAAAATATTGCTGAAAGTGCAATACATACTATCAACTTGAGACCTCACAAAAACATTACCTCTGATAGTTCATGAAATAACCGCTTCTTCCATCATTTTGATTATAAGGTGGATCCGGCTCCGTTTCCCGCGCCCCGTCGCGTGGCGCGTTGTAGTGTGAGATCCGGGTAAGACTACGATCGATAGCAATGGCTTAATCAACATTGATAGTTAGATAGGTAGGTAGGTACCTAAGTTTCAGAGAGTAGGCAACAGAACTAAATACCTGCCCACTATCTAATAATATAGCCAGTTGTACTTAAGTATTTACGTGCAGTGTTGTTAGGCGTCCAGAGAGCCACGAGTGAGCCAAAAAATGCTGAGTTTTCTATCTTCATCATTCACGTGATGACAGGCGGCTGACACAGGTATTTTTCTGTCGTTCTTAGAACAACATGAAACGGTGACAGCGGAGCAAGAAGGAAGGAGTTGTAATTTTTCATCCAATTCCTCCTTGCTCAAGAAGTAATTGCTAGAAATTATACCAACTCTTCTTAGTGCAGCAGGAGCGGCTCAGTGATAACGACCACGGCTTACGAGTTGTAGGTCAGCGTGTAGGAAACCAGACAGTCGCTTTACTTTGTGTAAATTATTTCATCACCACTACTCGTAATACGGTGAAGGAAAACATCGTCAGGAAACCGGAATTTCCTAGAACCAAAAATTCGAAGACGACATCTACCAACTTGCATTGGGCGCGCGTGGTGGATTACGGCCCACTCCCTCTTACAGAAAGAAGGCCTGTGTCCCAGCAGTGAACAATATAGACTGATTATGCTCACTTCTTAGTGACGACCATGCATTGATGTCGTCATAACGTTTAAGTACCTACTTAATTGTCTAATTATAAATATGGAGTGTACAGTCGTTTACTAGTTTCTGACTCACATAGATTACCTTTAGGTCCTGTTGAAATCCCTCCACAACGTCGTTGTATGATACCATACTAACGATTAAGTACCTATATCATATGGGCTAAGGTTTATTTACCAATGTCTTTCATATCTGATGGTTCATTATTTAAAATATAACTATCGAATATCCTAAGACGATCATACAGTCCCCAACACACATGTTTGTATCGGACACTTATCTAGATGATATCCGTCCGTATCCGACGCACACGCACGGTCGGTGACGCACAAAATTTTCCGTCGGTCGACCGCTGACATTTCGCAGAAGTTTTTTCACAACGAAAGTTGAGGTCGATCCTTTGTGCTATTTCAGGAAAAGCTGGACAGAAGCCAGTTCCCTGTTCGGCAGAACATTCGACGCAGTTGGTACACGCGTTCCTTGATCCCTTCGTCCTTACAAAGGAAAACGAACCTTGTGTAGTTGGAATAAGAATGAAAAGGTCATTGCCACTGCGCTTGTTATTGCTGCTGATCTCGTTTATTAATTTTGTTTTGTTTATAGCTGAAGTCTAGATGGGGATATTGCCTTGGGGCTGGATACAATGTTTTTCTTTTGAGTTCATTTATGTTTTCATCCGTAGCATTTTCGACACTTTGTATCAATCACTAATAACAGAACATCGTACAGTCTTTGGTACTTCCCCACTGTAGGAAAATCTCTCTCATTTTCCTTCTCCGTTTTTCTTTTGTTTGTTATCAAATGTGTCGACTTCTTAGTCCAGTCAATAAAGGAGTTGGTAGGTAGAGTGCGTGAGCACTGTGAACAGGGGTCTAAGCGATTCCTTCTCAAACTTGTTCAGGGTGCTTAGGAAGTAAACATGCTAAGTCTTGACGTCTAGGTGAGCCGGAGTTGAGGGGGGGGGGGGAGCACAAAGTTCCCACTTTAGGGTTTTTCGCGTATATCTCAAAATCCAAATAAAATGAGTCGCTCCAAATGTATCATTTTTGTTCTCAATAGGGGATACATGCGTCTCCAGTTTTAGAATCATTGAAACCTAGAAACATCCGGCGCATTTATGACTTATTGATTAGACTCGTGCCACCATCAATACTGAAAAGGTTACTTCACGTTCACAAAAAATTACGTCGTAGTTCGATTTTGTTTACCAAAGCGAACGCTAAGGCTCCTGCAGATTGGCGCGACGCGACGACGGTGCGACGCGATTCTGATAGAACAATTTCCATGAAGTTTATATAGAAATTGTTCTACAATAACGCGTCGCGCCTGTTTGCAGGAGCCTTTAGTTGTAAAAACTAGCTCGTGTTATGATAGCGTGCTTAGTGCGTAGTAATGTCATGTCTGGTATAATCCGTTGTCCAAAATAGAAATAATGTAGCTGTTTAACTACTTCATTTAAATTGACGTTAGTTTTTATATCAACACGAGTTTTGTTGTCACGGTCAGTTATGCGTAAATAGGGGATACTTTTGTTTACGACGTTGGAAAATGATTAAACACTAGCTTCTGCCCGCGACTTCGTTCGCGTGGAAGTTGTGAGACACCACAATATATTTGCATAACAACCACATTTTCCGCCCGCGCTATTTATTACCTCGTTCATTTTTGTTAGCGTTCTTCCTGACTTTTTCCTTTTTGCTCGGCTCCTAATGGTCTTAGCATGATGTTAAATAGCCTATACATATACCTTCCGGATATCCATTGTTATTTATATGCGGCAACGCATGCTCCAAAATCCACCATAGGCCTAGTTGGATAAAAGGAATTTATAGGGGATGAATTCTCGGGCATGCGTTTCGGGAATTTTTTTTTTGTTTTAAAGTTTCCCCACTCTAGGAATTACTCCTGTATCGTGGGTGCGTTTACAAACATTTAAGCTCAGCCACTGCGCTAATCAAATCACATTAGGGTGTATTTTTTGTGGTGGATAAAGTGAATAACCACTACCAACCTCAGGAATTGGGCTATCAAATTCTAATTCAGAGATTAGCGCGTCCAAACAAACAAACTCTTCAGCTTTATAATATTAGTATAGATTACAGACGAGTATTAACTATTGAAGTAGAAAAAGCGGAAACACTGTTTATCATAGTCATTTTTGGAATAGAACGCGTTCCACAACAGCTTTGTATAGGTGGCACAAATAGAGAGAATTACAACGTTTCAGACGATTTTCTACCGGAGTTAATGACATATGACGTCACAATATATTATACAGTGGCTAGATTAAAGACTACTAAGTATTAGACAAGTGTAAGTTGCCAGTGAGTGCGCGTGACGGCAATCAGTAAAATTCCAGTTGACAACTATAGTTATAATGATAGGGAAAACTGTACGAATAATTGAAATGAAACAAGCCATTGCACAATGAACAATAATGTAATATCATCAAGTGGGCGCGTTCTCTGCGCGTTGCTGCGCGAGTTGCGCAGCCGCACAGCAGTGCAGCATGAGGGCAGTGAGGGCGCACGCGCGAAGTTCGCCGCCGTTCGCGTCGCCCGCGCTGCTTGCGTCCTCCGCTGACAGTTCTTCTCGTACAGCTAGTAACTGTTAATAGAAAACAATTGGTTACAAATGGAATTGATATAAATAGCTTTAGAAGTAGATACCGTGTTTTGTTTTTTCAGGAGTTCAACTAGCTTTGGTTTCTAAGAGCCTTTCAGTAAATTCCGGAGAAAGGATTTGATTGGGTGTGGTACTGGATAACAAGAGAATACCGAAGTAGGTAATATCTTTAAAAAATGCCTATGTTTTGGTGATAGCCGGCAGAAGTTTCGACTAAAAGCAGAAACTGCATGATCATGTGCAGTTGCTGTAAACCGGACTATAATTGATGGCCTAGGAATAAATCGTACAGTAGCTTCATAAATTACAAGTTGCATCCTTGGTTGAGGTTATCTACGTTATTTTGGGAAGGATTTATCATTGTACAAGTAGTTGATTTAAGATGAATCATTGTCAAAGAAAGAACGTTTGATGAATCATTCATTTCTATGTTGAAATGTTCTATAAATTCTATCGTCAGTTCAATGACTCCATCAATGTTAATTTCTTACTCCTTGCAGGTAACTGTGCCTATGTGCCAAAACATAATGCACAAAGGCATTTACACTTTTCTGTAACCAGTTTTGATTGATAAAGATGTATAAAGTCTACAGAAAAGGAGATCAACACCGTACCGTACTTAACATGGACCTACTTCGAGGAATTCCTGCCAGTAAGCAGACAATTAAGGCAATAAGCTTTAGTTTCTGAACATTAGTGTTAGAGAGCACCAACACTTTCGGCGGCAGCGCGAGCGTTAGTGTTAGTTACTCACCATGTCATGAATCTGTTGCGCGGTGAGCTTGCTGGCGAGCTCAGGCGCGCAGTCCCGTGCGGCCGCGAGCAACACGTCCGGCGGCAGCGCGCTGCGCAGCGCTGGCGCCAGCATGGCCGCCACGTCGCCCTTCGCCAGCCAAGTCGCGCCGCACGCGCCGAACGGGTTGCCCGACTCCAGCGACTGCTTCCTTTACGTCACACGGGCTGCTCGTCAACAAACGTGTAGGCTCTTTCTTTCTTTAACCACTTTGTGTGAGAAGAGTTGGAAATGATTTGAGGATAGTCATGTGTTTAGGTGACATGTTTTATAGCCAGCAACTTTGATTGTCTAAGGAGCTGAGCTATTGCAGTGTTGCTTAAGATTCTTCTACGACATTGTGTGCGAGTGGTGCGAAAGGAGTAAAATAAAATGTATGTTCGATGTGAAAAAGCAGTATAGCTGAAGTCACGGATACTTAAATTTTAGGAGTCCGTCAACTAATGACCCCTGTTCGTCAATGTGCACATTTTATATGGAAAAGGAGTTCAAAGAAAAAGGGGAAACAATTGTAATTAATAAATTAATAGGGCTAGTCAGGGAAACGAACACAAAGATGTTAAACACGAACATCGATTTCAAACTACGGGATAGAAAAGTACAGTAACAGTGATCGGAATTTGATGAGCTTTACAAAATAGCTCGAAAAATTTCGATCACTGCACATCGCGTAAGGTTTACAGGTTATGTATTAGAAAAACGGCTTGTTCCAAATAAAAATATAACTACCTTAGAGAGGGAAAATAGACACATCAATTTCATAATAAATCAAACACAATATAAATTTTTCCTGATAAAAAAAAAATAATAATAAACACCTGAAGGCCAATTCTCGTAATTTAAAACGTTCAAAATCTAGTCGCAGTCTCATCTCAGCGACAAACAAATGTCAAAAACTTGTCAAAAAGTAGGGAAATTAGAAGTATTTTTTGACAGATTGAGACTGAGATCAGACTGTGAACGGTCTTAAAATTACGAGATTTGCCCCTCAGATCTGTTTTGTACAGACGCCAGTAGGTCAAGCTACCCGAAACTGTCAAATTTTCCCAATCAACCTTAAACTTTAATGATTTAGCGATAAAGTTGAAAATCCCATATTGGCTCACATGGCCACAATCAAGGTGCCATTATAGTTGCCGCAAGGCAGTAACGTCTTTTGTATTATAAAAGTATAATAAGGTCGCAATCGTAAATGATTGTCTCGATACAGATAACTTATAATGTTTTGTGGAATAAGTCAAGATGAACGATGGGTTCTTGGCGTTGGCATTAAGTTAATTTAGCTTTATTATTGATCAAATTAAGGGATTAATGATATCCTTTAACCAAATCAGCTTCGGATACAAAATAAATGAAAATGAATCTTAACGTGAAAGTTATACAAGGTGGCAGGGACGTCGATGCGTGGTACCTGTAACCATGGATTCAGTACTTACATGATTCTGAACCAGTCTGGGTAGACATTTTTCATCAGTTATTAAAAATAACCATTTGCTGTTTCATACATTTTGACCGCGTAGGAATTGCACTGTTCTATGAATCAGCAGATTGTTTTTGATAACCGACTGAAACTTTCTACGCCTGTGGGTCTAGTCATGATATAATCATGTGCTGAATTCGTGGTTACACTTTGCGCGTCAATGCCACTCTGTATTATACAGCGTGCTTCAGAAATGTGCGGTCATATTTAAGTATGTAGTACAGACCATCAAACTGAATGTTATGAGACTACCATCGTAATCGCGAAAAAACTATCAGCTTTCTCATACGAAACTTCAATACCTACTTGACTCGAATGTATGGGACAACTGATTATATTTTACGCGATTACGATGTTGGTCCCATAGAGAGAGTTGTGCACTTTGAAGGTCTGTACCATACACGCTGTAGAACCTCCCATGAAGATATTTAGGAATAAGAAACATTTAAGAAAACGGATTCTGGAAACGGCAAGGGGTAACAATAGGAATGAAGAGAAAACAGGTAGGTAACGTTCAGTAAAATACCTTGTGTGTCTTCAAAAGTTGAAGGACAAAATGATGTGTGAACTAAAAACAAAGTATAGTATTATCGCGCAACTCTTCTTCTTTAGTTTATTTCGCGGTTCAATAAATTTCCGACTGAAAATGTTAATACAAATAATAGATTATCTTGTAGCTATTACTGTAATACTGTGTAAAAGTAAAGGTAGGGAAAGAGTCATCCATATTGAAAAGCGGAGTCTTGCAATAAGCTCGTTATTAGACCAAACTCACAGCGCGATTTTCCAAACGCCCGCATGCGGTGATCAACCCGCAAGGCGAAACTTGACAATGAAAGTTTGGGTTTAAATCATTTTTGGACTTATTATACAGACAATGCATTGTTTTTCTGTCTCTACCAGTTTTGATAATATCCCTGATATATTTGCACCTGTTCAAGTCGTGAAAACGTCATGAGTTTGGAAAAACTAAACGCGATACTCATACACATGTGCGTAAACACACACGTAAGGAAAGTTTTTTTTTTTTTTTTGAGGATGGGAAATCATCAAATGATGATCCCTCCCGCTCTGGGTGGAGCAGAAGGGAGTGTCAGACTTAAGCAAAAAAAGCCTTAAGTGACGCTTTCTACCAGTCTACCCCCACCGCAACCCGCGTTCGTTCCAAAAAATCTTGACCGCATTGGGCACGGGTAAATTGAACTGTGAGTTGGATCTTTTACATATAAAGGAAAAGCAAAAAACAGCTCCAAACAGTAATAAATCTAGGTGCATTGGTGTCACATTGTTGAAAAGGTGCCGTCAAAAGCTGGTGTCTTTACCGGTTGAAGGCAAAATGTTGAGTTATAATTGTTATAAACAACACGACATAATGGTGTGCTTAACATACCTGGGTGTATGACTAGGTGATGGTGGTAAAGACCTGGAAGAGGCGTTGTTTTTGGGCGCGGAGAGGGAATGAGCGGAGCCAGCGCGCCTAAGGCCAGCCACCAGCGCGCTCATTGCTCTGCCACCTGAATATAGTCGCATCTAGTTTCAATATATTTAAGAACTAAGAAGGAAGGCATGTGATGTTGGGTGAAGTTTGTGTTGAAAATAAAAAAGTGCTTAATTGGTGTGGATGTGAGGCTTACAGAGGAATGTCTTGTAACATAAAGACAAGATTGTAGGATTAAGGATACAAATGGTAGAGGAACTGACGAAAACTTCTAACAGGGATTGAGTAGCAGGACTCGAAGAGAAAACATTCAATACTAGATGATGATTTGACACATAAAAGGAACGTAAGAAATAAGTGTAAAAAAAAATTTCGCAATAAACCAAGACACTTTGAAGAATGATTTTACCAATCGGACTTAGATATGCATAGATTTTTTCTAACATTTCCAAAGACGACTAATTAGCTACCATTACAGCAACGTAATAAAAACGGAATGTAGAAATTATAATAAAATTTAATGAGATATTTCGCGGTATTTTGAAAACGGTTCTGATATTGAGTACACTAGATAGGTAATATGCAATCCTTGGTTACAAACTCAACCAGAGCGTTAAAGGACAAGTGAAAAAATTACCACATTTATAAGGAACTGAGTTATTTCAAACGGCTTATGTCTTAACTAATTAGGAAAATAACCAGTGTCAAGTGGCAAGTGGGTTAATTTTCGTACACTTCGTAAATATTGTGTTGCATCGTTGATATATATGATTGCCTAACGTAATGCGACTGAGAAATTTGTTTCCTGCATTACGATGTTCGAAGCGAAAATAATTTTACTAGCTTTCCCTTTCTAAAAGGTAATTATTTTGATTTAGTTCATAACAGTTACTTATTATTATTCAATGTTTTGTTAAGGCTTGTCACAAGAAAATGTCCATTATTATTATGTACCTATATGATTTGTTTTGTTCGCTATGATGGTACCAGCCTGCTGTGGGACATTATTTGTCATCATGCATTATGTCAGCTAGCGTTGTACTGACATGATTCACTTTTTGGGGTTAACTGGCGCGATAGTCATGCATGGTACGATCTTGTAATGGCATTATGTACTTGATTTTCTTTCATTTTTTATTGCTGTAGCTAAGGTAGCTTATGTAAGCAATATTAATTTTATGGGCTAGACATACCCACCATGGAAAATTATAAGGAGAGCTTTTCCGATTTAGATTACTTATTTCTTTTTGATTGACTATTATAATAGTATTTAGTGATTAAAGGAACGTTAGACAACACAGGGTCCTCAAGCATTTATTGACTTCATTAGGGTCACACGGCACTCGGCGGGTAAGGAAAACGCAGGAGACTTACAAATATGCAGCTTCTGCAAATAATGGCATCGCTCCACGACTTGTCCCTTGATAGATTGCCGTCATTAATCAAAATGAATGCGCCATTGCCTAAGTTTTCACGCAATACGTGAACGCTTAGGCAGTGGCGGATACATTTTGTCATGTCAGAGGGTGCTCACTCAAGGCTGGCTACTAAGGCTTTTCAGTAGCAAGCACCACGAGGCCAGTCTACTAATTGCAATGGTCTTGATGGTCCCATCGCGAGTTTTTGACAGACTCACAGAAAATCAAAGTCACACAAAATCTGTCAAAAACTCACAATTGTAACAGTCTTCAATTGTTGACTTAGGCCCCAGAAATGATGCGAGGGTCATGCTCGTTGTCACCAGGAAGCTTTGTTGTGTTATTAGATGGCATACAAGCAAGCTCCTGAGATGCTAGGTGGTCATCGATATACTACTGGTTGCTGGTGTGTTAGCATGCCAGGGGCATTGCAGGTGCGTTGGCATCCCAGAGATAAAGCTAAAATCACGTGCCTATAATTATACCAGTAATAAAAGCTGGTGAAATTCTATGGTGATCACACCCCTGATACCGTAACTGTAATTAAAATTATGGAATCCATTATGTACAGGGGCTCAAGGACCTCGGTCGGACTGCTCACAGACTAAACATGTATTTGTAGATAATTATATAGATATAAAAAAAAACCTGTGTATGTCTGTGTACGTGACGGGTGGAGCCGGAGGTGTTAATATAGCGAAAAGTTCTCCGTTTGTCAGCACTCGAATAATTCGTCTGTGCACAAACAAAAAAAAACAACTTATTGTAATATAAATACCATACTTTTTGTTAACATAAAAGATATATAATTTTAAAATAAAATTGTACTGTTTTAGAAGACTCTGTTGGAGAGAGTTAGAGTTTCAGAAAATAGAAATAAATCTAGAGAAATATTTTTGGACCGTTTTCTTTTAATGCCAATTTGGTTTTTTCTGATGCCAATGATTGATGACCGTCAGGCAAAGCCTTTGATCTATGATGGTATAGCATAACTAAAACACAAGATACAATATATTAGTGCCGATGACACTTTGTAGAAAATATGAAGTAACAGATCGAAGTTGCCAAGCGCCGCACATTGTTGGCAGAAGATCTATCACGCAACTAACGGAACGGGAAGTAACAAGATCGACGCAAGCGCCTCTATCGTTCATCGCGGAACGAACTTGGCAAATTCATGGACTCTTACTTGCTTTGCTTTTCAATAAACCCGAAACCAGTTAAGTACATAAGTATTAATATCAGTTCAGTTAGCAATAGTAAAAAAATAAATAAAAAATATAATAAAAAATTGATAAAAAAACTGCTACTATGCACCTACATAGTATCAGTTTATTTTATCTATTTAAAAAAAATGATTTTTATCTCTTTTTGTTTTAATGATTTTCATGCAATTCCTGCAAGAAATTCAGCAATATGTTTGATATTTTTGACAGGTTTGTACGGATTCTGTCCAGTGACTGCCTTTATCAATTCTGTGTATCTACCTATAACTTCCTAATTCGATATTTTTATTTCAAAAGTTCTTAACCATAAAGTCGAGTTGCCGATGGAAGCAAACTATTAATTCAACCTTGTCCTGTTAATTTAGTATACAATCTACTAAACTCCTTTCAGGTACTTCCTTTTACTTTCTCAGTCCGTCAACGAAGATAAGGACCCGCCGGAAGTAGTTGTTCCGTCAAAACAAGTATCAAATTCAATTTTTCGGAGGGGCAAAAACACAGGACGCAGGAACAACTGTCAAATTATGTTGTCATTCATACTTTGTTCGGGCTCCGAAGTAATCTTATGTTCGTAGTTTATACGGAGAAGGAAATGCTCGTAACTTCGGCGGAAACTACGGATTGCGTGCTTAGGAGTAGACTCCCTGGTTTGTACCCCTTGTAGCGATATTCCCAAGACATGTGTTGACATTACTGTATCTCGTGTCTGTTTAACGTTAGGGCGATTGTGTAAATCCCATCACTTGCAGCCGTAGCGTGTATTTCTTTCTAACGTATTTACATATAAGCTTTTTAAACTCACCCTCTTCATGGACATCTAGGGAGTCTTTTCTCTCGGGTTCATCATCAGAGTCGGGGTCAGCGATGGCGTCGGCTTCAGTCATGATCAACTCGGGAGGCGGACAATTTAGCATGCCTGAAGAATCTATTGGAGACAACAAAATGCATATTATTATAATATTAAATGAAAAATATCAGGCTATGTATTGACAATGATGTAGTTGCGGTTGATGAAAGGTCGAAAAGATGCCTGTTTATTTCTCAAGGTTGTTATCTAAGACCATCGAAGAATTCTTTTAGATACATCGGTCATGTTTTATGCCTGGGTACTGATGGTTCAGATTTACCATTTCCCAAAAAATAATAATATAATTATAATTATATATTTGCACTATCAGTAGGAATGGCTTTTATTTTGACAGTTCAACAACATTCATTGCGTTATTTACGTTGTTGAACAAACCAATTTACGAACTTATGAAGCAATGGATTAGCAATATCCTTCAAAATGATTCAGATTGTGTTTGATAGTGTGTTACGCGATTAGGGTGCAGACCAAAATGTTCAGTATTACTATTTTCCTTCTATTAATAACAATTATCTGACTGAAAATGGTTTTGGGGAAGTTATGACTATTAAATGTCGTCTTTAATGCGTAGAACAGAGGGGTTATTCTCGTAGTTTTAAGAACGTCACAGTCTGATCTCAGTCTCAATCTGTCAAAAAATACCTCTGATTTCCTTAAGTTTTTGACATTTGTTTGTCGCCGAGATGAGACAGCGACTAGATTTTTAACGTTTTGAATTACGAGAATTGGCCTTCTGATGGCTTGCCGGTGCAATGTTTTCCTCTCGCTAAAATTATTGGTGAAACGTGTATTCGTTTCGAATGGCAATTTTCTCTCACACTAGAACTATTTATGAAGTTTTCTACCATTAATGCAGTCGTCATCAATACTGTTCTTAAGCCCATTCACGTGTGTATCTCTACTTAATAATAAGAACCCATAAATACATGTAATACTTTCTAAAACATACTCAATTCTATCTTTACGACGATCATGTGACTCTTATCCTTAATTACTGCATCGTAAAACGCGCGTAACTATAGTTTACGCAGTATTACAACGAAGTAGCTCTATAAAGAATAAAGTATAAATGGTAAAGTGGAGCATACATATCTCTTCCGCGTACGATCGCAATGCACGCCAACCTTCTAAATTTTTATAATACTTATTGCCGTGTTAGAATTCTTGTCAGTTCTAGTAATAAGTTTCATTACATTAGTTGCACATATTTCTGTAAATAATGCGTAAGTATCTAGCGTGCTGCGGAATCATAGCGCAATTACTGATGTAACGCAAGTATTGCATCAGGTGACGGTTTTAAGAATTATATCGTGCAGCCGTTCACATTTTACTTTCTTAAGATGAAAATGTTAACGTTAAAATTCCACAAGAGGCTTTGTTCCTAATTTTCATATCCGTATTGCATTGATGTTAATTCTATATAGTATTTTTTTATTAGACTACATTGGGTAAAGGTTTCCTTCCACTCCTTCCATATTTCGCGACCACGCGCGTCCTCATTCCGGTTTTGACGGAACCTATCCAGCACGTGGTTCTATTAGTTGAACCTAATGTTATTTTGTAAGCCTTTGATCTAAACATTTCCCTTAATTTTAGATACTTAGTTCTAAAAGTTACCTGGAAAGGGTCAAAGGTAAATCGAACATAGTGAGGCCACGGAACGGAATTACTATAAGAATATTTCTCTCTCTCTCTATAATATAAGAACATGATGCGTCACCTTTATTCAAGGAACCCATAATTTCCTTATTCCTTTCCTTTATACATAGGTAAGTTCAGATGTTGACTCAACGTCAGCGATTTAAAGAATTCGCTTCAATCCTTGTAATGACTAATCCACTGACTTGTTTTTGAGATAAAACCTGTTCGTGTCTTTAGATTTCAATTTACTGGGAACACTTCCTTCCTTATACCTATTTAAATGCAGACACATGTCTTTGTCAGCAAACGTATAACGTTGTATCCGTACCTCTTTACATTTGTCTGTCGGCGAGTTCATTTATTTAAAATAAGTATTTCGCGCAGTAAAATCACGTGCTTCTAAAGGTAAATATAACACCTCGAAGCAAGAGGTGAAAGATATAAACCTTTGCCAAATTTTAGCTCACCTAAGTATTCCCGAGAATTATGAGAACGTGGCTGTATAAGCAAATACCTGTGCAAAGCTATTTATATTATTAGTTTTAGGTAGATTAATGGTATTTTGGACGAGAATTGATATAGGTCTGTCTTCAATTTGGCATGAGTCTGATCTAATTTGTTGAAGCTGCCACAGTATGTGCGTATTGGTTGACGTGTCGCGTGATCTTGCCAACAAATTGGTACGTCGACTACTTGAGTTTATTACTTTCCAATTGGTCTTATAGGCGTTAAAGTTTACCTAAAGACACAGATGAGTAATTTCCCTCTTATTTCTTAATTTTTTTTTTTTTAAGAATCATGATCTGGAAATAAGGACAAGACTTGAGGTAAACTAAGAAAAAGGAAAGTGTTTTCGTCCTGTAACAGTAACTATAGTGTAATCGATTTAAAGAAATATTTTAATATTTTATTTTGGTAGTCCAACATCATTGACAATTTTAGCAATTTTCTAATTTTCTGGTCTTTCTTTTTCTTTAGAAATTGCATTGTTAACTGCAGTCAAAGTTTCCGAAGATCATCGACCTTATTGGTCGTTGACACATTTCGGCTGTGACGATATTATTTTGGCGCGATTTCAAGCCGAATCTGAATAAATATATTCGCGAGTTTTATTCCTTTTGCAGAATATATTCAGCGTAAAAACATTCCACTTTGTGAGCAGTTTCAACATGTTTTTAAATAGACCGCGGTCATTAATGATCCGAGGAAAGAGTTGCAGAATGTTGTTTTGGGTTTTCCCGAAATGTTTTCAGGAAACTTTTCCCAAATTTTGTTTTGATATCAACGTCTTACATGGGCGCCTAAAAAGGCCACTTTAAGCAATACCTTTAATTTCGTAAAATTTCATTTAATGTTTGGTGTAAACATTGCCGCATGAAAAAAATAAAAACCGTAATTTTATCGGTAAATTTTTCATTACAGTTTTATTAATCAAATTGGTTTTTTATTTCTACAGTTTTAATGTTATTTCATTGTGATATGAATTGCACACAGATCATATTATGAATTGTCAGTTTGTGACCATTTTACGATTTTTAATTGCGATTCATATTGTTATCCTATTACGATTCTGCCAAGGTGGCCTTTTTAGGCCCCCTGTGATATGACGCAATAATATTAATATGTTAGGAAAAACACAGCGTCTCAATATAAATAAACGAATTAAAAACATATAAACATTTCCGGATAGTATATGAGTTTTCAGGGGTGATTCAGTTACTCTGGGAAACCTTCATCACTGCGTCTTTAAAAATACAAGGTATGAGCACTATAGATACTTGATGTTCAATCCATCTGCCTAGCATATTAACTATGTTGGTCGGCTTGCAGTCTAATAATTGTCTGCAGCTGAATACCAGTATTTTACATGGAGCGACTGCCTTTTTGACCTCCACAATGCAGTTACTGGGTAACACTGGAACACCCTTGGTAATACTGGTGGTCAGACTTTTAGGTTGACTACCTGTAACGACTGTCAAAGATCTATAAACGACAGCCGGGACCAACGGGTTTCCGAGACACAGCGGGGTCTCGGTGTTTAATGGATAACTACTACACTATACTTTACGTATATGGTGAGAACAAGAATTGTTGTGTGATAAAATGACAGATCGGCATTATCTACTTGCCTTATTTGGTAGATAAGTAATGGCTCAGAGGATAATTGAAAGACGATTATTACCACTGGCCACCCCCTGGATACATCTGAATTCCTTAATAGTGCGTATGAACATTGAACCAAGTCAATCACACATAGATTAGTATTCCTGTTAATCCCTCCTACTAAACTAATTTTATTATGCTTGTCCAAGGAGTGGGTTCACTTCCACGGTGCAACAGATGAGGATCGAACTCACGACCTCCCGCTTAATTTAATCTATTTGCCTATGCTCATTCAAAAAGGCTCTTCTTGATTTATTGGGCGAGAAAGCTTACTATACAGTGAATGAGTACCTTGAAGACAAATTGTAATTTAATGACATTTTATTAATTTTGAATGTTTTAGTACATTTTTGTTTATTTTTATTTTTTTATTTTCCATTTATCTATTATTAATTAGAAATTTGTACGCCGTTGACGGCAAGACATAGCGTCCATTTTTATAAATTTAGACATCTGTAGGTACCCTTTGTTTACCTATGTTCTCCAAATAAAAATATTTGAATTTGAATTTATGGTCGCTTCTAAAGTATTATTAATTTTAATTAACCTATGTAGAAGAAGGCCTTTGCCCTACAGTGGGATAACTTGGGCTTATAATTAACCATATAAATATAACATTAACCTATGTTATCCCATTGCTAGGCAAAGCTCTCCTCCATACTTTTCAAATTTGTTTATCTTTTCTAAAATATTTATACAGTCGCATACAACTGTCAACACACGACAATTTCCCAACAAAACAATTCATTTGACCCTACAAATAAAACAGAATGTCATCGTGGGACGTTCGGCCTAGACCTCAATCCAAGGTTACTCAACAAACTCATGTTTCAGGAAATGCGTTGCCTAGCACATGTGACTAATACTTGGCAGAGCGTAATAAATATGACAAGACGGACGGGCGGCCATGCCCCGATGTAGGGAAATAGTGCAAGAGCTATAACTCAAACTCAAACTCAAGTCAGGTAGAACTGGCTTTTGAGTGTGAATGTGTGTGTGTCACTGCTAGTATACAGGGTGGCAGGGACATCGACGCGCAAACTGTAACCATGAATTCAGCACATGATTCTAGACTATCAAAAACGAAATCTGCTTTTTCATAAAAAAGTAGGGGGTTCAGAATCATGTGCGGAATCTATGGTAACAGGATGCTGTATGATGTACGCCCTGTACGTGGTAGCAGAACTATGAGATTTAATTGTGAGGAACTTGATATAAAGTTGTGGAAATTAATTTATTATCTGGATATTCAAACTACATCTACCATTTTTTTATAGTTGTATTAAAATAGTTATAACACGGCAAATAGAGGACGGTTGACATTTTTCTGAAAAAAATATTTCTCTGACTGTTGATATTGGCCTAACAATTAATTTCCTCGACTGTTATACCTATTATTTATTCTTTGGCTTTAGAAGCAGCGCTACTATGGACGGCCAAGATAAACGGGTTTACTTGTTGATAAACATAAACGGGAATTCCTTCACACAGAAAATTCTATACCTAATATGCAATTGTAAGATTTATAGATAGTATGTAATAGTGTGCTTGGTGGAACCCTATGTCAGGGGGCCTAAACATGCCACTTTGGCAGAATCATAATAGGATAACAATATGAATCATATTAAAAATCGTAACATGGTCACAAACTGACAATTCATAATATGATCTGTGTGCAATTCATATCACGTAATTAACCTGTTTGACAGTTTTGTATGGAAATTCGTAAAATGGTCCACCAATGTTTACACCAAATATGATTGATATGAAATGAATTGTAGGTGATTAAACTATTCTGTGTAACCATTTAACGAAAATTAGAGGAATTGCTAATGATCTGCTGGGAATTCAGGAAATGAATAGCCTTTAGAGGTATTGCTTAAAGTGGCCTTTTTAGGCCCCCCGCAGTGAACGTTTTTCAGCTGAAATGATGATGATGATGTAATAGTGTTGTTGAATAAGTACTTTACTAGTTATAAACTTAACTACCTACAAAATATTTATAATAGAAATTGCAAAATGAGCCTCGTCAGTCGTCAAACCGGACATTTTCATTCAGTACACCACTATAAAATATTGTAACAATGATTGATAGAGTGAAGTATTAACGAGGCTGACGCGTCATAGTAACGCAATGCACTACTTACTGCAGGGAAAATACATACCTCCACAATAAAAAGCAATTCATTTTGTACGTCAACATGAATTTCACCAGTTCCGTCATCAATTAAGTTCTAAATCAACTAATACTGAACATCCGCTTACCCTAACCTCTGTTAGAATCCATTCGGTAAATATTCTTTAAACAATAAACCTTGTAGAGCATAAGTTTATAATCTGCATATCTTTTTCCCAACTATGTTGGGATCGGCTTCCAGTCTAACTGGGTTCAGCTGAATACCAGTATTTTACATGAAGCTACTGCCTGTCTGACCCAGTAACTGGGTACCCCTACGACACCCACGATACCCCTTGGTAAGACTGGTGGTCAGACTTTTAGGCTTCTGACTACGTAACGACTGTCAAAGGTCTACGAATGACAGTAGCACATAATCATTCAAAAAGTGGATTTCTGCAGTTTTTCTGGGATCTTAAGGAAGCGACAATACAGTACAGCTTGTTTACCGACCGATCCCGACCGGTACCGATATAGGTTCTCGCTATGTATAATCCAACAAGACATAGGTTATAAAATCAGTTCATTCAGGAGCCAGAAGTGAGATAGCATTTGTTAAAGCTTATTTATACACCTTTTCTCAAAGGCCATATTTACAAATGGTCTAGGTTTCCTGGGCATCGAGTAGGGTAGGTACCAAAAAAACACAAACCTCTTTCCAGCTTAGGAATACAGGGTGAAGACTCTTGACATTTGGTGACGCATTTCTTATGGCAGGACAGCCCACAGTTTCGACACTGCATCGCATCTTTCAGCCATATCTGAAAAGTACACGTGTTTGTAATAAAGGTCGAAGGGCCGGGCGAAAAACAACTTGATTCCGCGTAAATATTTTTGAAGAAAAGTTCCCTGATATATGTGTGTAAATAAAGTTTATTTTTAGGCAGTTTTTATTTTGCTCAAAGAGCCGATAAAGCATTTGAGTGCTTATTTTTCTTTTGTACGGATTTTACGATTCACATAATTATCTTTGAAGAAGAATATATAAATTACTGACATATCTTTCTAGACATGGCAATATTTCATCTGGAAATCCTGGAAATTCTAGGTGATTCATTAACAACTAAATCTCTACAAAAATATTGAACAAAGAAAATTTTAGTAAACATTTCAATGATAAGTACTTGACCTATTTAAAAATGACGTATTCATCTATTTCTACACTTCTTTGTTCTCAAACTCACCTTCTTATTACAGAAATCGCACTGCGTCGATCTATGGAAATGTGTTCGCACAAAATCATGGCTAGCTCTGGTCGGTTTGGGCGGCCTGGGTAAGACTGGGTCTCGGCTTGATCTAGGGATTGCCCGCGAAGGACCCAAACCTTCCCACTCCCACCAGACTAGGGCGTCGCCGAAGCATAGACATGGTTCGAAGCCCGCGTGTGATGATAGCTTGTGGCTTTTGCTGGAATTATAATTAGTTGTTAATTGGTAGTTCAATGTTTTCTGCCTAAGGCCTGCGCCGTTAAACTGTCATACGTAGGTAGGTAAATGATCGTAGATCTATGTTATGTAGGCTTAGTCAACCTCATTAATTGCTTGACCAATTTTGATATTAAATAAATTAATCCCAGTTTACTGGGACTGATTGATTTCCTTCACTGTTTTGAGAGCAGTTGAGCTCTAGCTAACTGCTCTCAAAACGGCGAAGGAAAACGTCGTGAGAAAACCGGCATGTCCTGGAACAAAAAAAATTAAGACATGTGACATCTACCAACCCGCACTGGGCCCGCGTGGTGTATTACGGCCCACTTTCTCTCACCGAAAGGAGGCCTGTGTCCCAGTAGTGAGAACATTATAGACTGATACTGACACAGAAAAATAGACCTTCTCGTTTTATGACGTGCAGGTGACATTCAACCTTAGTACGGTAAAGCAATTTTGAGGTCGACTATACTTAAATTATCATAATTATCTACATATTTCTTAAAAATATGACATTTATATTGCTGAATGGCCCTCTCTTGACATCGATCACGCCTGATGGAAAGCGATGGATGAGGTCTATGATGGAACGAGCGTGCCCAGAATACGCCTGTTCACTCTTGCTTTAAAGACAGACGATTTTTATGGAAAGGGAACATAATAGCGTAATTGAAGCATTTTATTTTACACAGTCATTATAATGTTGTGACACAGCTGTCACATCATTATTTAGTATATATTCATAGCTGTCAAAAGATAAGATGTTATTGTTCCATGACGATACATTGATAATGTAATAGTGACCTATTTAATAGTACATAATGGCGCCAATTCCCTTGTTCACAAACTAAACTAAATTTAAGTTCAGTGTATCAGTTCAGTGTATCAGTGCATATTTCACTAAGAAAAGGATAGAAGATAAAATTAGTTAAGTCCTGTCAAATTAAGATACTCCATAGACAGTTTAAACGTGATTAAAACATGGCTACCAAAAATACGTCAATTTACGTTAGGCGCTGACTAATTTGACAAGACTAAACTAATATTTATCTTCTGTCCTTTTCTTAATCAAATAGAAAGTAAAAGATGCACTGAACTTAAATTTAGTTTAGATGTGAACAAGGGAATCGGCACCAAAAACCGCCTGGTGATGATGATAATATAAAACGCTCACGCTTGTATTCCCAGAAGGGTCGGGCACAGTTGTATTTACACTCTTCGCCAGTTATGTTTTTTTGTGTCCGTGCTGATGATGATGTCCATATTATTATTATTTCCAGAGCGTTGTGTGCGACCTTCGAAAGGGCAACCTGGGTTTCCACGGGCACAATTCCAACACCGCAATTGTTACTGAGAATTTCTCGGAAACCCAATTGAGACGTGTTTCTAAATGATTTTCACGTAAACTGGGCAAAGTCCTCAGGGAAACAAATCTTCTAAGAAAAGCGTCATCGCCATTAGGGTGTCCGTCTTTGTTCCGTCATCATCTTATTTATCGTTGTCGAAATTATTGCGCAACGAGAGAAATATTTCACCATTTTATTCAAATGCGTAAAACCCAACCAAAATGAGGTTAACATATTTATTTATAACGACGGTGTAGTGAAAACATAATCGTAGGTATCCGTGTTTGAAAGTTTAGGCAAACGTCCAATGCTGCACAGATTATCAAAATTCTCAAAGATCAGTTGATAGTGAGGTGTAATCAAGCAGCCTAGATATAATTGAGATAAACTTAAATTGTAGGTACATTTTAGAGAAAGAATGCTTACTTGTGATTTGTGTGAGAGACATGCAATAAAACATTTTTGTTATTGTCGAAATGAATATAGAACGTGAAAATCATTCTGGTACATAAATTATCTGCGCATCAGCTACAGCTCCTAAAGGGTGGCTAATGCGCAAAAATCTGCTTTTATTTCTTTGTATGTGCAAGAAAGATGGCTTCGAAGCTATGATAGCGCCAACATATGTATTACTAAATTAACTATTGGTGCACTAGCAGGTGTGCAAACGCACAAGATCAACCAGCAGCAGTAAATAAGTCCAAAAATATGACCAATGTTCAATCACATACAATGCGGTCTGCAAGAAAATATGGATTTTCTCTACACGTAGCGCCATCTAGCGGTATTCTAATCTTACCTGAACTTGATATCGACATCTGGCGGCAGGAACTGATACCTCTTCATTTGGTGGGGGACCGTTGAATCCTGGCATTCAGCCAACAAAGCCGTCAGCGGAATATTAAGATACCCTAACAGAATTTCTTCCTTCTCCCCAGCTACGGTCGCCCAGACATTGATGTTCAGATATTTGTGGTTCTCATTTAGCTTGAACTCCGTTTCTTCGTCAAAGGGTATGATAGGTTTTAAAGGTGAGTTCTTCGTCCAGAACATTTGGCATATTTCGACGTGTTCACACTGTCGTGGGCCTCCAACTTCGAACATCTGTTCTTCTTCTTCAGTTGTTTCTTTCTCTGGTATTCTACATTCTGACGAATCCGTTCTAATGATAGGTATATCTGGGTGTTTGACGGTTTTGTTGATGACATTTGCCTGTCGTAAGGGTGTGCTCGCGCCGGAGGCGGGCGGGGTACTACCGGCTGAACTATCGGAAGACTTATTTTCTACGGAGCAGCGGCGCTTCCGAAGCCCGAAGTTAGCCGAAGCAGGCTGTTCGGAAGCTTTCGTTGGCCGTGCTGATTCAGTTTTTGTGTTCGATTTGGCTTGTGCATCAGTCTCGTTTTGCGGTTCTACTGTTTTTGCTGGGCTGGATTCGGGTTCCTGATGAATGACACAATGGTTTGGTTATAATGAAATGGTGGAGGATGGATGAATAGTAATAATGTTGCTGTTTTTATAGCATACTGAAGTCCATTTTGTTTGCGTTTTAGTTATAAAAACTGGCGCCCTGACCAAGCTTGGCAAGCGAATTGGTGGTGTAGAAACTGTTGTTATTAATACACACAGGAAATCCTCAGTTTTATTACTTGCCTTTTGAAATATGGCTCCAGCTAATGAAAGCTTTTGAAAAAGGATCTGATAAAGGATCCCGTATTGCTTTTAGTCCCAGCACCATTTTATTCTTTACTCTTTCCACTAACCTGTAAATTACTTTTCGACGCCGCAGCCCTCATACCCTGCAACCTGACCCCCTCCATTACTTCTGACACTCGTCTGAAGGAGAAGTTCGGCTTTATTCGTTTGGGTTCACTCGCCTCATCGCGACGTGCGCCTGCGCCGCTTCCGCCACGTTTAACACGCACGGTTACCGAGCGACGTTCTACTAGGCGTAGCAGTTTGCCAACCTGTTGGTGATAATCATGCAAGTGTTAAGACTTGAAATATGCATAATCAAGACATTTTGGATCTTTCATTTGAATTAAAACATGTTTTTAACTGAACTCACCTAATTTTTTTGGCTTGTTATATCAAAGCACGAGGATAGTTATGAAAGGTCATGTTTTACTATGTACAGCTATAAGGAATGTTCGTTTGGCTCTTGTCGTTCCCAGAGGTAGTTATCCCCTCGTAAGAGCTTGTTAAAGGTTTTCTGAAGAATATGATTGATACCCAATAAGAATTCCTATAGCTCAGTTTACTACGCGTCTCACATTGGAATTTGGAAGTAACCTGGTTCCAATAAAACCGTATCTTCTTCGTAGTGTTTAACCAAACCGAATTTAAATGAACAGGCCTTACGAAATCTTACCTGAGCAACATTATTGACAGGCTTATTATCGATAGCCAGCACAACATCATCTCTTCGCAGATCGGCGCGGTAAGCAGGCGACATCGGTACGACAGTGTCGACCAACACGGCCCCCACGCCCTGGCAACATACAAGCCCCAACGGCCCGGCCACAGCTGGCAACACCACATCTAGGACAAGCACGCCGCGGCGAAGCGATACCTTGGGACAAGATACAGGATTCTTTATTTGTGAAAAGATGAATAAAAATATTATAAGAAGGTGTGAATATCCTATTAATATTATAAATGCAAAAATGTGTGTGTCGGTGTGTTTGTTTGTCCTTCTATCACGCAGCAACCGAGTGATGTATAAAAATAGTGTTGCGCCGGAGAGAAAAACAAGCAAATTTTTATCTCAATAAATGCACGCTTCCTGTGCGATGAGCAGAAAAAAACGTGTGCGGTCGGTGCGGGACATCCGTCAGGAATGAAGTTTCTTTCGCGATACTCGCACGCACACACACTCGTATATAATAGAGAAAAAGACAGAGTCTGAATTTAATACATGTTTTTAATACAGAACCATCAAGTTGTCGCCATCTTGGATTTTTATTTTGACCCCACTATCGACTTAACCACCCTCAAAAATCATGAAAACGACACCCATGACGAAACATTTTCAAATCCGCCATGTTGGATTTTAATTTTTGACTTCACTATTGCCTTTAGCACCCTCGAAAACCATGAAAACCATCTGTCTAAAGGCGTATGGCAACACTTTTTTCGTTACGGAACGATTTCTACCAGTACCTCCTACCGCAAGCCGCGTTAAAAAACTTGCGTTTTATTCGACGACACGGTTGGAGCAGTGGCTTAGCGATCGACTGCTGCGCTGCGTGTCGTGGGTTCGATTCCCGCACGGAACAAATATTTGTATTGCCTACAGGTTCTGGGTCTGGCTGTTTGCGTATGTGAATTTACATGTTTGTAGACGCACCCACGATACAGGAGTAATTCCTAGTGTTTGACGACACGGTTGGCGCAGTGGCTGAGCGATCTACTGCTGCGCCGCGTGTCGTGGGTTCGATTCCCGCACGGAACAAATATTTGTATTGCCTACAGGTAGTTGTTCCGGGTCTGACTTTTTGTGTATGTGAGTTTAAATGTTTGTAAACACACCCACGATACAGGAGTAATTCCTAGTGTGGGGCAACATTTTATAAAAAAAAAAGTGTTGGCAGCGTTAAAAAAAAAAAAAAGAACCATGGGTGCGAATTCGCGGGTTATTCTTTTTAACAAGGCAACACACGAGCTTTAGTGGTCTGGCTACAGCAGGCAACACTATATCTAGTCTCGAACCAGCAAGCCGAGGCGAAGCGATACCTTGAGGAATAGATAAGAGGTAGGTAGGAATAATAAATGAGGTCTTGAAGTAAATTAGTGTTTGAAATACGAACGCTTCCTGGAGTTCAAGTAGTTCCGTGTCAGATAATAATTAAAACGTTTAAAATGTTATGCAAAAAAAAACTGAAAGGCCTCCTCCCGGTGAGGCAGTGCGCCGTAATCCACCACGCGGGCTCTGTGCGGGTTGGTAGATGTCACATGTCTTCGAATTTTTGGTTCTAGAACATGCCCATTTCTGCACGATGTTATCCTTTACCATTTTGAGAGCAGTGAGGATGAAATAATTTACACAAAGTAAAGTGCTTGCCTGGGTTCGAACATAAACTAAACACGAACTAATCCTTAGTCGAATTAACTTAATTTAATTATATTATTTCTTTCGAAACATAACATTTTTACTTACAAGACTGGTTTTTTCATTTTGGTCGATAAGTCACAATATCAAATAGGAGATTTGATAGCAGATTTTTGAACAGAAACCAGAAGGCCAATTCTCGTAATTTAAAAGATCAAAATCTAGTCGCAGTCTCATCTCGGCGACAAACAAATTTTAAAAACTTGTCAAAACTGTAGGGAAATTAGAGGTATTTTTGACAGATTGAGACCGAGATCAGACTGTGAACGTTCTTAAATTACGAGAATTGCCCCTCCGATCAAGGTTTTAAAAATCGTGTGTTTGCAACGCCTCTTTACAAAACATTTATGTAAATGCAGCAGGTAACTCACCCATCCATGCGAGTCCACCGCTAAGGCCGCGCGCACAGTGGCCGTTCCCCCGGACCACTGCAGACGCGTGACCTCCATCAGTCGCACCGTCAGTCGCCCGTGTGGACAGGGCCCTTCGTCGCCTTCCGAACTGCCAGGGTCCGACTTCGGGAAAAATGGTTTGTATCTGAAAAAATATGGGATAAGGGTGGAATAATGATAATGGTGACTTGGAAAAAGGTTAAATACAAATCTGAATATTTCAAAAGGAATGATATTTCAATTTAATTTTCTAGTTTTTCTTTTACAACAAATTCTGAAGTTGAAAGAAGTCAAATAGATTCACACTATCCACTCACTCAAAGTACTTTTGAATGATAATAACTTAAGCTAAATAAAATTTATTGAATGACCTATTTACTTCATTCTAAGTATGTATAACTCATTACGGAATCTCTCTTCACAATCAGCCTTATTGGACATACCAAGTTGTGTTTTAAGTTTCTAACAATACGTAACTTTATACAGATGGAGGCGTCGTAAACAGTATTCATCTAGTTGTGAAATATTTATTTTTGTCGTGTTAAAGTGTTTTATTGAACCAATTTACAGAAATAAATATCATTTCCACATTTGAAAATTCTAGGTCTTGACCCTAGGTCCTAGGGACCCGGGTGAAGACTTGGAAACGTCACTCTAAAATTTCGATACTATAAAGTAACATAAAACTCACCGTATCTTATAATTAGGCAGCGTGTGCCTCTGCGCAACGGCCCTTCTAATATGTGCAGCGACCAACGAAGCCAGTCTAGGCTTGATCTGTCTGCCCTGGAACCTTCCTCGCACTCGGAGCTCAAGCTTCGGTGGCGACTCGAAGGCTATAGCCCAATGAGTGTATGGATTGCGACGGAACATTACCCTAACGTTACCGCTTATGCTTTCCACTGGAAGAAAGGAAAATAAAGAGACTTATTAATGGGTTTTCATAATCAGCCTATAACGTTCCCACTACTGGGCCACAGGCCTCCTCTTTGTGAGAGGGAGTGGGCTATGATCCACCACACAGGCTCAGTACGGGTTGGTAGATGTCGCATATCTTCGAGTATTTTGGTTCTAGGACATGCCGGTTTCGTCACGATGTTTTCTTTCACCGTTTTGAGAGCAGTGGTGATTAAATAAATTACACAAAGTAAAGCGCCTGCCTGGGTTCGAACCCACGACCTACAACTCGTAAGTCGGGGTCGCTATGACTGTCCCACCACTGCTCCCATTATTAATGGGTTACTGAAACTCTTCTTATAAAACAAGGTTTGGCTTCAGGACCATTATATAATTAATTTCATTAATCTAGTTAAAAACTCATCCAAAGCCTCAGTCGACACAAGTAGTTTACGCGAAAACCCTAATACAATGTTTATGACTCCAGTTATACCGCAAGACGTAGTCAGGGTAATAAGGACGCTAAAAAATAAAAATAGCGTCGGATATGACGAAATAGCAACTAAAGTTATAAAGTTTGTATCAAATAATATAAGCATACATATTTGTCATGTTATTAACTTAGCCATCAGCACCGGTGTATTTCCGGACGCTTTAAAAACTGTCATAGTTAAACCGCTACATAAAAAGAATTGCAAAGAGGATATAGCTAACTATAGGCCGATAGCATTGATTCCTGTGTTTTCCAAAGTTATAGAAAAGGTTATCTATGAATTAATTAACAAATTTTTGACAAAATATGACATCCTATGTAGTGAACAAGCAGGTTTCAGAAAGAATAAAAGCATTAATGCAGCACTGTATGACTTATTACACGAAGTTATGATAAACATTGATAAAAAGATCCCTATCTGTGCTATTTTTACAGACATGACTAGGGCTTTTGATTGTGTCAATCATGATATTTTAATAAGCAAACTTAATAAATACGGTATAAGGGGTAATGTGTTAAATCTCCTAAAATCTTACCTTAGTAACCGCACACAGTATACCGAGATATCCAGAATTTGTCTTAAGACAAAATGTGAAAAGAAATATCAGTCTGAGGGTAAAATAGTCAAATTTGGTGTACCACAGGGTAGTGTATTAGGTCCTCCAATATTTTTGCTGTATATAAATGATTTGCCTCAACAAATTCGACATCCTATGGTTCTATTTGCCGATGACAGCACAGCGCTTATAAAATGTAATGATATTAGTGATTATGAAGAAGACATCAACAATAGTATTAGAAATATAATTGATTGGCTTGATAAAAATAATTTGGTAATAAATTTAGTAAAGACGAATATAATGCATTTTCACCAACGTACAATTCCACCAAACGTTAACGTAAACTATAACAGACAGACGATTCAAAAAACGAAGATCGCGAAATTTCTAGGAATCCTTATAGACGATCAATTAACATGGAAACCACAAGCAGAAGAGGTCTGTAAAAAATTGAGTACGGCTGCGTATGTCCTATTTAATTTGAAAAAAAAAGTTGACACTAGGACGGCTTTAGTTGCATACCATGGCTTAGTCGCATCGGTCTTGAGGTTTGGGATAATTTTCTGGGGTAATTGTACTTTAAGAGATACCATATTTAAAGCCCAAAAACGCTGTATAAGAGCCATGTGCGGTATACAACCAAGAGATAGCTGTGAACCCTACTTCAAGTCGTTAAAAATTCTTACGTTTCCGTCATTGTATATTTTAGAAATGGCAATTTTTGTTAAAAGCAACATAAAGCTATTTGCGAAGGTCTCAGACACCAAGAAAGGTCCCGTTAGAAGTCAATACAAAAATCTTTTAACTGTCAGCAGCTATAAAACTGCACTACTTAGAAAAAGTGTTCTTTGCATGGGTCCAATTATATTTAATAAACTACCGGACAACATAAAAAATGACACCCTTCAACAATTTAAAAACAAACTCAAGGCATATTTGACTGAGAAATGTTACTATACAATAAGTGATTTTTTGAATGACCCTCTACTGTGACATTGCAGTTACACCATGAACACTGTATTATTGACATGAAGTATTATTGACATTAATTATAATTGACATTAAGTAGCTATTATTGACATTTTAATTTGAAATTATTATATTAATTATTTTATTAGTTTACCTTAATAATGTATTGAAGTCTAAAATTTAATTTTGAAATTATTATATTAATTATTTTATTAGTGACATTAGTGTTCCTTAGTATTTAAATTTGAAACCTAATTTGTTAAATTTTTGCATGCCAATACTCGGGCAGAATGTGTACGGGCCAATATATATATTTTTTTACCAACTTTTTGTTAAAAACCTACATTCTATGCGAATAAATGATTTGATTTGATTGATTTGATTTGATTTTGATTTGACCAGGTTTAAACCATCGAACCAGTTTTTGTATTTCGATCTTTACTTCGACTAAATCATTTAATCATTTTTTAGGCTTCCGTATCCAAAGGGTGCCAACGAAATCCAATTACTAAGCCTCCGCTGTCAGTCCATCTGTCTGTCTCTCATAAACCGTATATAGGTCTGTAGACCGTTGAAATTTTCATTGAGTATGTATTTCTATTACCGCTATAACAACAAATAATAAAAATAAAATAAAGTTAATAAAAGGGGGTTTTCATACAAGAAACGGGTTTTGCCTTGTGATACGGAACCCTTCGTGTGTGAGTCCGACTCGCACTTGGCCGGTTTTTTTATTAAACATTAGATAAACAAAATCAATTTAAAAACCTAATCAAGGTGGTCATTGAAAATACAATATTAAACTAATGTTTGCAAATGACCACACCATCACCACCTCTTACATACTCACAATTTAACAACTTGGAAAAAAGAAAACGAATGAAAAAACTTTTTAAAAACAAGCTTTTATTACTTGTTAATAAAAAGAACAAAAAACTTAAAAATAATTTAAACCTGATAAGAAAAATACCATTATATAGGTATACCAACATTGCAACCTTTAACGATAATTAACACAAACCCCAAAACGTTACACCTTGTATTAAATCTATGCGTTTTTATCACAGACCCAATTTTTTATAAATAAAAGCGTGTTACATTGTGATTGCAAAAGAAAAATAATGAAGGTATAATATGCTAAATGTTCTTTAATGTCCCATCAAAATATAACACGCTTTTATTTAAAAAAAAATTGGGCCTGTGATAAAAACGCAGATTTAATACAAGGTGTAAAGTTTTGGGGTTTGTGTTAATTATCGTTAAAGGTTGTAAAGTTAGTACCTATATAATGGTATTTTTTATTCTTATCAGGTTTAAATTATTTTTAACTTTTTAATTCTTTTTATTAACAAGTAATAAAAGCTTGTTTTTTTAAAGTTTTTTTTCTTTTAATTTTATTTTTAACTTTTTAGTTTGTTCCCACGAGTATAGGATAAAAACGGTCCATCCCCCCAGAGGTCTATTGTAGGGGGGTAAGGGCTTCAGTACAACAGGGTTCGCCCTGATACCCTGAGGCGCAACGTTAGCGATATGACATGTTTATACACCCTAATACCATTCAGCCCTCGGTACGTGCTCACCTTGGCATTGGGTCATCCATCTAATCCATCTAATCAAAGACCGAATCCACATTCATACCAAACGGAACGAACGAACGAACTTATTTTCCCAAAGATGGGGTCACATATTCACGTCCACCAAACCACCACCACTCACCAACCATCAAAAACGGTCCACCCATCAAGACGAATCAAACTCGACGCGGTTGTTTCGCTTAATTACTCCATCATCAGACCCTGGTTACCATCTAGCACCAAAGTACTCGTCAAGACGAATCATACGAGTCCAAACTCGATGAGGTTGTGTCGTTTAATTACCGAGTTCCCATGGCCATCTTCCAGCTCCATCATCAGACCCTGGGTACCATCTAGCACCACAGTAGTCGTCAAGACGAATCAAACGAGTCCAAACTCGATGGGGTTGTGTCGTTTAACTACCGAGTTCCTATGGCCACCTTCCGGTTCCATCATCAAATCAGCTCCATGTCATAATAATGATAATAATGTTCTAAAGTGTAACGAGTGTAATATCGTCATTGACGAAATGCTAGCGTATATACAAAATAAAGTATCGGTAATCGATGAAGAAACCCTGGTACGAGTTTGCACATCATCGTTTACAAGCGAAGAAATTAAGAAATCGAAATCATTGTTATTCGATTCCATACCTACAGATTCTCGTAAAATATTGAGGAAGAACAAAGGGACGGAAGAAAGAGACTTGGGTGATATCGTCAATCTGTTTAAATCCGCAGAACCAGATATAATTCCAGTGTTTGCGGCCCGTCAGCTGGAAAAATTACCCCCAATTATGTGGGATCATCTGGACTGTACGAAGTTTTTAAAGGATCTACTGCGAGTAAAGACCGACATGAAAGAATTTAAAGCAACGTATGCCACATTAAACCAGTTGAAAGAATTAAAATCGGAGTTTTTACAATTCAAGACCGATTCCTTTCCGCCTGCGTCGGTATCGTCGGTATGCAAGGTAAACCTGAGAAGAGGGGGCTGGGTGATGGACAGTGGACCGGAGGGTTTATCGCATCATCATAACTCTACGATAAATGAACTGTATAATAATGGTAAAGAATCATTAAATACTGTAGATGAGAGTGTCATACAGACCCGATACCATGAAATAGGGAGGGTAGTAGCAAAACATACCGACTGTGATTTATCAAGACGGCAACGGTCGGCGGCAGCGGGGCGAACTCGCCCGAGACCGGTTTGAAGCAGGTAGCGGCTGAGACTACGTCATCGAGTGCAGGTGTGAACGTACAGAGCGAGCCACAGCTGACTCATAGTGATAACGGCATTATTACTAATGGACGTAACTGCGACGTTGTATTGGACCCAGTACCTACTCCACTGAATGATGACAATGAGGTGTGGCAAAGAGTAGAACGGCGCCGGAAACAATTGAAATATAGGTACTCGGGCAAGTCGGGTGTGGCAAGAGATTTGGAGTTTAATTTTAGGGCTGCCGAAAAGAAAGTTCCTGTGTTTATTACAAATGTCCACAGTGAAACTACGAAAGAGGATATTATTAATTATATTCGCTCGAAAACACGTGAGTCTGTATTATTGCAGAAAATCAACATTAAAAAGCAGACAGATCACAGTGCGTTTAAATTTTTCGTATTCGAGGCTAAATTAACTATGTGTCTTGATGAAAAGCTTTGGCCTGAAGGTATAAGGGTCGGGTCGGGTAGGTCTCTGTATCTATTGTCCTATCTCAGGTATGCTGGAAGAGATTTCTTATGAAATAAGCATCACCTCTGTACCTATTTTTTCTGTTCTGTTTTTCATTGTCTGTTTATATATGTGTGTACATAAATGGTAAAATAAATAAATAAATAATATAATTTTCAGGAGATTTGTGAATTTTAATCACAAAAATATGAACAGAGTTACTTCTGTATTCGGCTCAACTAACAACAACAATGGATAAACGCCCAAGGTTAGCGAGTTTTAACTGTAAGAACATTAAACGCTCTGTGGACGGCATCAGGGACCTGTGTCGCTCTTGTGATGTGATCGCCCTGCAGGAAACATGGCTTTTACCAGATGAGGTGCCGTACTTGAGCACTGTGGATAGTGAGTTCGGGTACACAGGAACTTCGGCGGTAGACACGTCGGCGGGAATATTACGCGGGCGATCGTTCGGTGGCGTCGCCCTGCTGTGGAGGAGTAGTGTTTTTCTGAATTAGTGTTTTTCAGAATGACAGTGCTACGGTGCGATAATGCTCGTGTTTGTGCAATTAAAATCATTACAAGTGATCGGCCAATGATTGTAATGAGTGTGTACATGCCTACAAATGTGACGGAAAACCTGCCAGAATTTACGGACTGTCTGTGTGTAGGGACGGTGAGTGCTTGAATAGATGAATGCGGTGTAGAATCAGTTTTCGTGTTGGGCGATTTTAATGCCGATCCATGTGAAATATTCTACAACGAATTTGTACATTTCTGTAGTGAACAGATATGGACTTGTATAGATGTTGAGTTGTTGGGACATCACTCTGATACCTATACTTTTATTAGTGAGGCACATGGAACGTGCAGTTGGTTGGATCACTGCATTGTTACGCAATCGGCAAAACAGTATGTCCTGAACGCATATGTAGACTATAACACATTTTGTCTGACCATTTTCCGCTCATTATAGAGTGTAATTTAAACTTGTTAACACCAAAGCTACCTGATAAAAGCGTACAAAGCAACGATGTGTTGTGGGGGGACAGAACTGATGAGCAGATTGCGTTATATGCGAAAGAATGTCATAGTAGGCTAAGATGTATTGATTTTCCTACAGAGTTTACAAGCTGTGGACATAAACACTGTAATAACTCGGACCATGGGCATATTCTGGATGGGCTATATTCTGGCATTGTGATTGCCTTACGAGGGGCGGCATTGGCGGCATCGACAGCTCGGGGGGGCAGTCACGGGGGGAGAGGTAGGAATGGCCCACGCATTGTGGGGTGGAATAAGGATGTTAGCGGGGCCCACCGGGTGGCTATGTCGAAGTTTCTAGAGTGGGCGATGTGTGGTAAGCCAAGGTCTGGGTGTGTATATGACGAAATGTACCAAAGTCGCAAAATATTCAATTCCAAACTTAAATGGTGCCAAAACCATCAGGACCAAATCAAAATGGAAGCCCTTGCTGAAAAACATAAGAAGGGACATTTTCGTAGTTTTTGGAAGGGCACCAACAAAGTAAACGTTCGACCTGGACTACCGGTGAGTGTCGGGGGTGTGAGTGACCCTAAGGATGTTGCTGATATTTTCAGGGACCATTTCCGTGTACTATCCCCACGAGGACCAGCGGGGACGGTGCTCGATGTTGAAATGCCTGACGGGGACGGGGGTCTTGCTTTGTTGCCAAAGATGTGGCTCAGGCTATAAAAGCTATATCTAAGGGCAAGTCCCCTGGCCACGATGGCCTCAGCATCGAGCATCTAGTTCACGCTGGCCCACATGTAAATAGGGTATTAGCAATGTTTTACACATTGTGCGTGAGCCATTCATACCTACCACCAGATTTCATGAAAACCGTAGTAGTCCCGGTAGTGAAAAGTAAAACGGGAGATGTTGCCGATAAAAGCAACTACAGGCTGATTTCTCTTGCAACGATCATTGCAAAAGTTTTTGACGGTTTGGTTAATACACAGTTAAACAAATACCTGGATCTGCACGATAATCAGTTTGGGTTTCGACCTAAACTGTCAACTAAGAGTGCAATACTGTGTCTTAAGCACACCGTCAGATATTACACAGATCGAAAGACTCCTGTGCACGCCTGCTTCCTCGACCTGTCCAAGGCTTATGACTTGGTGTCATACGACATCTTGTGGACTAAACTCGAGGGAATAAACCTACCGTGTAAACTTATTAACGTTTTTAAATACTGGTACAGTCATCAGGTCAATAGCGTTAAGTGGGCGGGTGCAATGTCGGAGCCGTATCAGTTGCAGTGCGGGGTGAGGCAGGGGGGGTTGACTTCCCCCCCCCTCTTTAACCTGTACATGAATGCCTTGATCGTCGCGCTCAGTAACCAGCATGTCGGCTGCCATGTCGGTGGAATCTGTGTCAACAATTTTAGTTACGCAGACGACATGGTGTTGCTGAGCGCGTCGATTTGTGGCCTCAGAAAGCTGGTGCGGACCTGAGGAGTATGCCCTTGGTCATGGGTTGAAGTGCAATGTGACCAAAAGTCAATCCATGGTCTTTGAGGCCGGTACGAAACGTTTGCAAACTTGTCCACCCGTTTTTCTAAACGGTGTTCCACTCGAAAGGGTGGATCAATTTAAGTACCTAGGGCATTTAATTACGACCGACCTCAAGGACAATGCTGACATGGAGCGGGAACGGAGGGCCTTGTCGGTGAGGGCGAACATGCTCGCGCGTAGGTTTGCGCGCTGTTCGAGGGACGTGAAGATTACGCTCTTCAGCGCGTACTGCACGTCCCTTTACACGTGCAGCTTGTGGGCGAAGTACACGCGAGCATCATACGGGGCCCTCCGCGTCCAGTTCAACAACGCGCTCAGGGCAGTATTGGGGCTGCCTCGCTACTACAGCGCTTCAGGCATGTTCGCTGAGGCGCGCACTGATTGCTTTTATGCGACCATGCGCAAGCGTGCCGCGTCCCTGGTGCGTAGAGTGTGGGGCAGCCCCAATGCTGTACTGGCGATGATCGCGGACCGGATGGACTGCCCATACATACGGCACTGCTGTGATAGGCTAGTTGCCGTCAGCAGGGCCCGTTAGATGTTGCCTTTTTATTTTATTTATTTTTATTAGCCTTTGTATGTTGTCTGTATTTGTATTTGTATGTACTCCACATATGAGTTAATATTGCTCGAAATAAATGTATTTTATTTTATATTTATAATAATTTTGCATTGTCGTCCAATTTACGCATGCAAAATTTCAGCTCAATCGGTAACCGGGAAGTGGATCAAATTTAACTTGCAAGATTTGATTACAGACAAACATCGGGACAGGTGAAACTAAATAAAAGCTTGTAATAATAATAACCGATTAAACATTTACTTATAAATATTTTTTTCCAATCCGAAACTTTTTTTGCTAGTCATCCTGATTATTTCCGGAACTCAAATGTCCGTCCTTTCAAGATAGCTAGTGTGTAGTTTAGTTCCAAACGCTGGTAGCACTGCACTGTAAATATAGCGACAAAAATTTTGCCGATTTCTCTACGAAATACTATAAAAGTCAACCAACAAAAGAGACTGACTTTATCAAAAATTAGTTTCTATCACATCTGTTTGATCTACTATTGCTTGCTTAACAAAACTTTTCGGAGCCCTGGGAACTCGCCGTGGGAACGAAACTATAGCGAGATTCAGGATTAGGCCCGAATGGTACAACGCCATCTATCGAGCTCGTTGACAACTTTCCACATTTCTTATTTTTAGTAGTATGTGTGATAAATAAGTCAAATGCTGAGTTTCTATGTATTCGCACAAGTAATAATTAAATAATTGTTGCTGAAATTTACTGACTGATGTATTATGGATTCCATTCAATGTGCGCTTTTATCATTTCTAACGTCTTTGCCAGTTTTGTATAAATAACTTTATTTCGACCACAGTTAGGTTCTTATTACAAAAACTACATATCTAAAAAAAATTTACACCGACAAAGATCTTTTCCAAAAAGTACACGAATTTGTTCCTGTATTAGCCCGAGTGTCTTAAAAGGCAACCAAGAGTAGAAGAAAATTAAGATGTGGAGTTTTCAAAGTCACATAATACGAGGAGATTCAAGGTTCTTTCAGAAGTTTCCAAGTCGGTATTCGGAGTTCATGTTACGGTAAAATTTCCATTGGTGTCGCGTATATTCGCGATCTCAAGTAACTATTGGCAGAATTATCGTGTTAATTCAGCGGTTACATATTAATTAAGATTTGAATGAGGACCGCATATGGCGCTAAATCAACGTGAACCTATGCAGTATCCAAATGAGTTTCAGGTTTACTAAGAATCTTCTATAGGCTATTTTCCTAAAAAAATCGAATTAGTCCATCAGCTAGATTATCAAAAAATATTGAACCCGTATGTTTTCTTTTGTCAATTATACAATGTAAAAAATGATGAAGATATCGCCCGTTAACGTGAAGACACTGGCTTGCGACACTTTTGCAAGTAAGTGACGTCACGACCGCCTACTCCCAAATTTTGACGAGCTTTATCTTTGTCATTTTTTGTTTGATTGACAAAAGAAAAAATACGTGTCTATTATTTTTCGATAATTTAACTGAAGGACTAAATATAATAATTAAAACATTATTTACTAGAACGAAAATTATAATAAAATTAAAAGCTAACTTTTAATCCTTTTACTTTCAGTACCTAAAAAACTTAAATCGTCAATTACAACAATAGCAAATCTTATATGTGTACCTAGGTAAATTAAGGCTCAGCGTTCCGAATATTTATGTACTAGGTCAGCTGTTGCAGTCAATGGGTCTACCAACATAATAATAATAATAGTCGTCCTGAAGTTCTGACCGTAATTCGGCCATGGCGGCCAATCTCAATGGAGGCTAGCGTTCGGCGCGGAAGATATTATAGTGCACAAGTGTGTGCGTAGATACAGGTGCACTCTCTCTTCCCTCACTCTCATAGCTCCTGGGAGAAAGATCAGGACCAACATGACTAGTCACCATACCTCTTTCTTATAAATAAAAACCCACCAGTAATAGATATGTTTGCGATCTTCCCCAGCAGCATGACGGCATCGACATCGATGCGGAAGTTGCCGTCATAGGCCAGGTCGAACTTCAGGTCTAGAGCCCTGAGGCGAGCCCCATCCTCTTCTAATTCACCAGACTGGAGCCGCAGATTCGTGATGGTGGGGAACTCTGAGCCCACTTCTAGGGAGCGCAGCTGTGGAGGAAGAAAAATGGTTAGTAAAGAAAGAAGAAAATTTACCCAGATTAAGGCACATGTTATGTAAGACACACAATATAAGAACACAACAGGAAAAAGTTAGTAAATAATGTGGCAGCTAGTCCTCAAGTAACCAAAATAAATATCACTGTTATTTTGACAGACTTGACAGTGGCAGCAGGCCATCTGCAACCTTATTGTGACGGCTATAAAGATCACTGTGATTTTGACAGTGATGCAAAATCAGAAAACGTAAACTTATTTTCTTTCTTTCTTTTTTCTTTTCTTCTTTCAGAGGTAAAATAACTGTGAAAGGACTGTACTGCTGCAAAAAGTTTATTTTACGCATTTTGACGGGTGTCAAGTCGATCGAAGGGTTTTGGAACGCCGTATTAAAGCCAAGCACCCTTGCAGCACTGTAGAGCTGTAGAACTGTATATTATACACCTGATAGATGCAGGCGTATAGGTAATAAGGTAGAGAATAGGGTTCAAAGTATGGCGGTACACAACCAATAATATGGAAATTAGATGCCCCGGATCGCTTCCACAATACATCACGTCTTTTACGACGCACGCGTCGTGAATATCGCATATCATAGATGCACTTAATATCCGCTTTATGCGTATTTTGTACCCGAGGCAGTCGAGACATGAGTGGATTACCTACACGAGACAATATCCCATTAAACACGAGTCTATGAACTCGTGAACATACCCAAATTCTCTGATAACATGACGTAAATTTTGTTACGAATATTCTAACGATACATGTAACCCTCGGGCGTACTGTGATCCCACATAATATTTCATGAGAAAATACAAGTAAAATGAAAAGAAAACATCATTTTATTCGTGTTATCCTTAGGGAATGTCTAAAAACAAAACCTTTGGAACTTTTGAGCAAAATCACTGCTGAACCTCGTAAAGAGGGCAAAAGTTTTTTTTTGTCGTTAATGTACTCAAACTGCGGGGGCTAAACCGGAGCTCTTATGGAGCTTAAAACTAACTAATTAATTTACGAGCAAACTTGTTACCTTTTTTAAAATCTGTAGGTATTTCTTGGAAACAAATGCTAGGTATAAAGGTTGGCTTTTAAATTTAGTACTAAGAAATCTTTCTTGAGAAGGGTATTTTATCATTTTTGCGTCTCGTAGCAACAAATATTTTATTCTAAGAAAAAATGCTAAAGAGATTTATAATTCCACAAGAGGTTCGTTTTACAAAGTCCTTCTTCGAGCGGTTTAAGTACATACCTCGTGTAAGAAAATAACTCGAGCCAAGCATCAAGGCATTTTAATTAAAGTCGCACAGATTATTCGAGAATTGTCTAGCTTTCCCCAGCCAGATGATGTGCTCGCTCAAAACAATGTGTTGCCACCCGATTAACAACTGTTCGATATCAAATCGAGTTGATTTGGGCTTTTATGAAGAAAATTCTTTTCCATTCTACATCAGTAAAACATGCAAGAGTTAAACAACATGATTAACGGCTGATTTTTCCAACGCCAGATAATTTTATCCGAGGAATAATTTTGAATTTTTGACAGGGCTTTCATACAAAAACTGTCAGACGTCAATTTTATTCCAAGAATAAAAATTATCTGTCGATTGAAAAATCAGCCCTAAAACAAACAAAATTATATACGCGCCCACTTGAGACCCTGCTCCTTATTTTCGTCGGTTAAAAAAACACATAAGCGTCGTTGAAGCAAACGAAACGACAAAAGAGTTCTCAAGAGGTTCCGAATCGGGAGGCCGGTCTCCCAGATTCGATATCGATACTGCCTTACAAACAGAACACTTGGAAGTCAATATCGATATTCAACGTTCCGTAAGTACGTGTGGACGGTACGATAAACATAATATTATCCGTTAGCGGTTTTTATAATTCGTTCCGAGTCGAGCGGGGCGTTTTCACATCGCCGGTCACGAATCGTTGGCGCCGATTGAACCGCAAATTGCCGGTCATTGAAGCGAATAGTTAACTAAACTAACTAGGTTTGCTCGTCGATGTCCCTGCCACCCTGTATAACATTTTATATAGAAATGGTAAGTTTCTTAGGATATATCGGTAGAAACGAATTTACAAGCAGCATTTTTGCCTATTAAAGCCTCTTTCAGAGAAATAATTAAATTATTAGTATGCTAACATAGAGCAAGTGGTGGCCAAGTGACAACGGCCGTAACTTACGAGTAGATCTTGAGTTCGAACCCAGGCAGGTACTTTATGTAAATTATTTCGTCACCACTGCTCTCAAAACGGTGAAGGAAAACAACGTGAGGAAACCGGCATGTCCTAGACCCAAAGATTCGAAGACATGTGACATCTACCAACCCGCACTGGGCGTGTGGTGGATTACGGCCCACTCCCTCTCACAGAGAGGAGGCCTGTGTCCTAGCAGTGGGAACATTATTGACTGTTTATGTGTATGCCAACATACCTAGTTAATTTTCCGCATTTCTGGCGGTAGTCAGTCGAAGGCCTGATGGCTTGGCGAGAGAAATGAAAAGACATTTTAGAAGCAGAAGCGACACGGACATTATACAATCAATGCAATATTACAGGTAGCAGTCATCGCCATATATAATTTGTGCAATCAGCGAATGCTACGCAACATGCATTATACATTGACTACACGACTATTGATCACACGACCTATATTTACTCCATAATGGATATAACGTAGGTATCACTCATTATTAATGGTGCTTCTATCTCGTGCGTTTTCTGTAACTTATAACGCGAGGATATTGTCGTGGACGTCCACGGCATCATGATAACACAATGAAGTAATACGTGCACGTTATACTGTTTAAAATATATTTGAAAGCCTCTACACATACTTTTGTGCATCATTTTACTTCGCTTTTTTTTTTTTTTTTTTAGGATGGGAAATCACCAGATGGCCCGTCCCGCTATGGGTGGAGCAGAAGGGAGTGTCAGACTCTTACTGACTAAAACCCACCCGTGTTCCTTCCTTAGCCTTTTATGTACCGGGCAGCGGTAGCCCTTTCGGACGATCCCGCTACCCCGGCAGGCTTCGGCCCTATCGGGCTCCGTCACTTATGCTGCACGCGGCTCCCGACGCCCGGAGCGTCTCCCTCGGCGGCTGAGGCGTGAGGATCTCTCCCTCGCCCATTCCACCACCTCCTTCGCTAGCATGACTGCTTCGCAGAAGGAGGTGACCGCCTCCCACTCCCTCTCGCCCCGGACCATGGCTTGAACCAGGGCCGGACGCGAGAGGTCGCCGCCGCTGCCGATCGCCTCTACGAGGACACGGTGGTGCTCTGCCCAAGCGGGGCAGACCTCCACCGTAAAATTTCATCACCACTGCTCTCAAAACGGTGAAGGAAAAATTCGAAGACATGTGACATCTACAACCCGCACTGGGCCCGCGTGGTGGATTACGGCCCACTCCCTCTCACCGAGAGGAGGCCTGTGTCACAGCAGCGGGAACGTTATAGGCTTAAGGGTGATTATGTTACTATCGCAACCCAGCGCAGGGCACGCCACGATAGCGGCGGTAAGACCCCTCTTTGAGGAGTGGCTAGAGAGGCGTCACGGCGCTCTCACCTACCGCCTGACGCAGGTCCTCTCCGGACACGGATGTTTCGGGAGGTTCCTGCACATCATCAGGCGGGAGGAGACGCCCGGGTGTCACCACTGCGAGGATCGCCCAGAGGACACGGAGGAGCATACGGTGGAGGTCTGCCCCGCTTGGGCAGAGCACCGCCGTGTCCTCGTAGAGGCGATCGGCAGCGGCGGCGACCTCTCGCGTCCGGCCCTGGTGCAAGCCATGGTCCGGGGCGAGAGGGAGTGGGAGGCAGTCACCTCCTTCTGCGAAGCAGTCATGCTAGCGAAGGAGGTGGCGGGATGGGCGAGGGAGAGATCCTCACGCCTCAGCCGCCGAGGGAGACGCTCCGGGCGTCGGGAGCCGCGTGACGACTCCCGGCCACCGTAGGCGCGGGCCTGCGGGCGGAGAGCAATGGGTAGCTCTCCGTCCGATCAGGACCAGGCCCGTGCCGGACGGCGCGTATGTGTTCCACGTGCGCCTCAGAGAGATGTCAGCGTAGTTGACGGGGCCCGACAGGGCCGAAGCCTGCCGGGGTAGCGGGATCGTCCGAAAGGGTTACCGCTGCCCTGGTACATAAAGGGCTAAGGAAGGAACACGGGTGGGTTTTAGTCAGTAAGAGTCTGACACTCCCTTCTGCTCCACCCAGACCGGGAGGAGTCATTTGATGATTTCCCATCCATAAAAAAAAAAAAAAAAAAAAGGGTGATTATGTTACTTCCCTGTGTTATCGTGATGCCGTGGCGTGGACGGCCACGATAATATAGTCACATTAGAAATTAAAAAAGCGCACACTAGAGTGTGTATATACTTTGTCAGTTGAATTTATTATAAAATTTATGGCAGTTCGGTTAAGTTTATTTTTGAGTAGCGCTTAAAAGTTTATAGTTCTTCAGACAGCATCTGGAAAAGGTCTAATAAACTTTGAAGACGAGTTAGTTGTAGCCTTCAAAGTTTCTTTTGCTGACCTATGGCTCAAATCAAAGCTTCGAATATTAAGAACTTATGCAACGGTATTAATACCAGTTTCTGCCTCTATCACCGTCTGCCTCGCTTCTTATCTTGTTTAGTAATTGGGTATTAGGTGTAACAAAAATCGACACATTAATGCCTTATCATATAAACCAAAAAGGTATAATAGATTAGTTACGTTCGTGGTTCCTTTAATCCCCTAAAATGAATGAGCGTCACCCATTGTGTCACTCTTTGTGAAATTTCTATATTTATGTCTGTGACTCTTTAAATTTCTATATTTATGTGTACATAATAAAGATATTGCGTTTAGGGATAAACGCATTTAACGATTTGTGGTGCAAGCAGGCCAGCTTGCACCACAAATCGTTAAATGCGTCAGCAGGATATTTAACACACCGGTAGGGTATTTTATATTCCTTACCGTTAAAGACTCAAAAATCTTTCCAGAAGATGTTTTAGCAAGCAGCTCGGCGAGTTCGGACGCCATGCGCGTGCGCAGCCAGCGGGTGTCGGCTGTGCTTTGCTGGAAGACGAACTGCAGCATCGTGTTGAGAGCGCCCTCTGGTGTGCAACCTAACCCGCGGGTTAGCTCGTTCAGGATTTCCTGTTGAGATTAAAAAAGAAAAAAATAAGTTTAGTTATTTGGATAGGTTCATCTCAAATATACATTGTGTATAACAAATATAAACTTAGTAAAGTTAGGACAATTTAAATCACATGGCGCCGATTCCCTTGTTCACAAACTAAACTAAATTTTAGTTCAATGCATCTTTTTCTTTCTGTTTAATTTAGAAAAGGACAGAAGATAAATATTAGTTTAGTCCTGTCAAATTAGTCAGCGCCTGATGTAAATTGAGTACCTACTTTTAGTAGCCATGTTTTTAATCACGTCTAATCTGTCTATGGAGTATCTTAATTTGACAGGACTAAACTAATATTTTATCTTCTGTCCTTTTGTTACTGAAATAGAAAGAAAAAGATGCACAGAACTTAAATTTAGTTTAGTTTGTGAACAAGGGAATCAGCGCCACTGAAGGTTGTATTCTTCAGTGACGTAAAAATTGATTCTGACTTATTTACAGATTATTCAATAATTATAACGACTAGAGTATTTTCTAATAGTAACGAATGTTGATCTCGTCCAAAATGAAAACCATAATCTTCGTTAAGAAGCGACTAATCAATCGGTTCCAATTAGAACCTAAAATGGTATATTCAATTGTGATTAAAATATCTATAAGCGTCTTGATAAATAACGTACAGTCTTATCGATATCCGCTTCGGTTAAAAATATGCTGTCATGAATGTCTGCGTGTTCTATTTATATTGAAGGTTTTACAGCATCTAAGCTACGTCCATAAATAGGACGATATATGACTAAACTGTTTCTATATAAGCCATCAAAGACAGTGTTTCCAGATTGGAAAATTTAAATTATAGTATAGGCTATTTGAAATTACAGTATTTTTATTGAAATTACAGTATTTTTATTAAAATTACTGTGTTTTCTCATCCTAAGCATTAAAATCACATTTTAGGAATGTTTGACCATGAAAATTAGTCAGTGCCACTTTGACTTACACGCATGCAGAAGCTAGGTTCCAATTGGTTGTTTCTCATGGAGAAGAGCCGGTAAGAAACTCCACGGTTACTCTTTTAAAAATAATTGTCTTTTACAATGTTTTCAAATTACAGTATTATGGATAGGTATGGGAGGACGGCGCAGGCCTGCCAACAAGCGATAACTTTAACATTTTACTACCTACCTTATTCATAAAAACATGATTATAAACCTTTCATACATTCTACATATTCCTACATTTTCATATCATGAATTTAGACAGCAACGAGCTAAAGCGGGATACCAAAAAGATGTCTATAAACGTTAAAAACATTAGCATCCTTTTGGGCTTCACCACAGTCGGGTAAAAAACATGTTGCGCCGACTTCAAGTAACATGGGACGAGGGCAGGAAGATGATGTTGAACGGGATTCTTTGAGATTCAGGCAAAAGCATATCATACTTACTTATCAAAAAAAATTATGACAATATTTATTTAAACTTTTCGCACAAAAAGGTACAAAGGCGGACTCAATGCCTCAGGCATTCTCTACCAGTCAACCAAGGGTGATGAAGAGATTAGATGGCAAGTGCTTTGCGTTTTAAAGTAGGTTTACAGACCTTCCGGAAATTTCCCAATCGGTAAACGAACTAAAATACTTAGGTACGTGATCTTCTTTTGTATCGAACACCAAATCTCGAGGGCCTACTCTTTGAGTCCATCAACGAGGATACGGGCACGTTTGAAAGTAGTCCGAAACTTCGGAGTGAACCCTACACCCGATTAATTAACTTAAAACACATCGGGAGTAGATACTCAATCTATGTGGATCTTTCCTCAAAAAAAAAAATTAACATCTTTTTAATAAAATAAGTGATAGACATAATTTTAATACTAGAAATAAAGATAAATTAGATCAACCTTTTTTCAGATTATCTAAAGTACATACATCTTTTATGGGGTACTGTGTTAAATGTTACAACAAAATACCTTGTGAAATATTGCAATTAAATGAAAGAAAATTTAAAACTTATATTAAAATTACACTTTGTAAGCAAGGATATTACAAATTAGAGGATTATATCCAAGATAAGAATCCTTGAAAACATGCTGGTCCTGCTCCATAGGACAATCTCTAGAGTCTAGACAAAATCAAACTGGTTGCTAATGTAATTCTATAATTTATTCTTTCTTTTTTTTTTCTTTAACATTGATATACATTCTGTAATTACTTGGGGTCACACCCGGACTTATTACTCCTTATTTATTTATGAAAATCGTCTACTTTTGGAATGTTTGTGAATATGTGAGCACCATGTGTCTATCACAAAGTTAATTTATATGTCATGGTTTCATTTATCCATTTTAATTCTTTTACCTATTGTGGTATAGTAATTTTATTGTTAGGTGCATCGTCTTCACATATAATTATATAATTAATGTATGCAAAATATTGTAAAACATTTTAAAAGAGTAACAGTGGAGTTTCTTGCCCATTCTTCTCCATACGAAAACTACCTTTTGGAAGGGGCGACTAGAATCAATTTTATTTTAAGTTTATTTTTGACGTTCAAAAGTGCCTTTTATGTGCCTATTTGAAATAAATGATGTGACTTTTTTTTTCGCTTTTTGAAAAGATCATTTCAGACACTAATCTACATGGTCTTAATGATCTGACCAAGATTATGTCTGGACTTTAAAAGAGACTGTGACGTCTGAGTTTGTTTCGGTCTTTCTTCTCAGAGTAGTCAGATAGGAAACGCCAACCTGAGGGGCAATTTTCGTAATTTTAAGACCGTTCACAGTCTGATCTCAGTGTCAATCTGTCAAAAAATACTTCTAATTTCCCTACATTTTGACATTTGTTTGTCGCTGAGATGAGACTGCGACTAGATTTTGAACGTTTTAAATTACGAGAATAAATTGGCCTGGTCTAGTTTAAAAACATATGATTGACATGTAAAAGTGTTTGTACTAACCTACTTACAGAAAATAAATAATTTATCATTTATTACTGTCAAATCATGGTGTCATTCATTCTTAGGTCGGGCCCCAAACTAATCTTATGTCCGTGGGTGATACGGTAGAGGAATAGCCCGTAATTTCGGCGAAACTACAGATTTTGTGATCGGGGATTAGACCTCTAGCACCGCACGTCATCATCTGCATAGCCTTTTCCCAAATATGTTGGGGTCGGCTTCCAGTCTAACCTGATGCAGCTGAATACCAGTATTTTACATGGAGCGACTGCCTATCTGACCTCCACAACCCAGTTACGGGTAATATGAAACCCCTTGGTAAGACTGGTTGTCAGATTTTTGGGTTTCTGACGACCCGTAACGACTGTCAAAGATCCACGAATGCGAGCCCTAACACCGCAGGTCATATACCAAAATTAATGGTTGCTGTTGCAATTAATACCCTTACTGCACAATAAATCAAATACCGACCGTGTTTGTACGAGTATGTACGCAGTAATTATGCAGGTGTGCCCAATGTTGCTGCCATCAATCAATTACCTGTTATTACGTGCCCGTCCGATGAGGGATGGTGTTCCATTTACACGCTGTAGTTTCGCAATCGACCTCTGAATATGTGTCGTAGAATTTGAAGCTTGAATTAATTTTAATTGGGGTTAAGTTAGCCTCCTCTGTGTTCTGGTATCTTGGTATTTAATTGTGCATGTGCTACACTATAGTGCTCAGCCCAGCATAGATTGTAGAGTTCACCTACAATACTTTTGTTTTTCCTAAAGTGTCGCAAAAAAGGTGTAATCATCAGATCATACTGACGCTTGTTATCACTTATCACCAATATATGCACCAAGTGAAGTAAATATTGCAGCTTTTGAAAATCTCTATTCATTGCAACCGTCTTTCAATAAGTCCATGTTCATTAGCTAGATCAGAAAGTACCTGATGGTCACATTAAAAGCTAAGGTTTTTAGGATTTGGGCTTCAAAAACTGTTGATTCGTAACGGGTTTGGAACCTTGTTAAGTAAAGAAAAAATCAACAAGTAGCCGTTGGCCGCGACTTCGTCTGCGATCCAGCATGAAAAGTAGCCTATGTCCTTACCCAAGCCGTGGTCGATCTGTGTGCCAAATTTCATCCAAATCCGTTCAGTAGATTTTGCGTGAAATAATAACATACATCCAGCCAAACTTTCGCATTTATAATATTATAAGTAGGATAGTAGGATTAGTTAGGATTATCATGACCACACACACACATTTTCCTAACTCCTTTAATAATACGTATGCTGTAATACGGATCCTGGTAAATGTTACAGTTTAAATGATAAATGACGTACTAAGTCGCCTATTAACGGGAGAACAAAGGCGAGATAACTGAATGCTAATCTCTCATCATTAACATCAGCCACCTTCATAATTCCCTTTGACGAAGGCAGCTGACAAAATAGCACTTGTTTATGAATTTATCCTCCCTTTAAGTACTTGGACACTTTTATAAGTATGTAAATGTATGTATAGTCAGAAGTGTCAGTACTCTTTTTAATCTGTAGCATCTCTGGCATAAAAGAGTAAAACCTCCTTATTTGAGATCAAGAACTAAACTTAAAAGCACTCAAAGTTTATAGCAGTCTAGTTATTGAATAGAGAATTATATTAAAAATCGATTCAGTCGTCGTAGTTATGTGACGGTATGTCTATGAGACATAGTGGATATAAAAGTCAAACAGAGACGTTCTTATGTCTATTTTGTATATGTCAAGCCCACGTTTTTTTTGGTTTGGAGGTTGAATTTCCTATGGCAGGTAAGTGTAATTACCAAGCATTACGGATGCCACAAAATGTCAAAACAATCAAAGGATTTGTAAGATCTTTCTAACTTCAACGAATCGACAAACAATTTGTTGTTTGTCAAAAAAATCGAATACATTTTCAATTTGTGTGAATTTATTCTGGAAATAAAATAATAAATGAACGGTGGGTGATGACGTCACGCACTCATCAGTCGGCCATTTATTATATAGAAGTGGTTGGATTAATTATATATTTCGCTCTGAAATTGAGGGCTACACGCTTAATGCAAGGGCTGTAAGCTGTAATTGGGACACTATTTAATGACGGGGGCTGGTCAAACATACGTCACATCGAACGTAGAAACGTTGTCGGTAAATAACAATAGGACAAATACGATTAGGTACATAAGCTAACTAAAAAAAGGAATTACGGCGTTTAGTTTCTAAATGGGAAAACATAGTTACCGAACAATGGATTAGCGACCGTGTGTACAGGTCAGCGTTACCAGATTTTATTTCGGGAAAAGCGGGATTTTGAAGCCCGTATAAAAAGCGGGATACTTTCGTCGAAGGCAGGACAAAAGAAAAAAAACGTAATTAATTGTCCGTTATGAGAATGCGTTCCTTACACCTATCATTGCGACAATTCTAGTAGCTAGTAAAGATCAATTTCGCAAAACACGTATTCGTTTGTATGAAACTGACAGGCGTCAAGAACGCATTCTCTCGGCCGCACTGTAGATTTTTTAATACTTTTTTGAGTTTCAAATTAAGTTTACAATGATGATAGATAGTCGTAGAAAATGTATTTTAATAAAAATATGTTACTTTACTATTCAAATAACTATATCTGTTTGGTTTATTTTAATTTTATTTTATTTAAGGATTATCAACGAGATACATTACAATTATCTTAAACCATTATATAAATTGTATTATTATATATTATCCTGTAATGGACACTCAATTACAGGTAACCACAGCTTACACATTATCGAGTACACATGCTCTGAATACATAATCAAATTATAAATATATAAAAAAAAAAAATACAACAACACCTTTACCCTGTAAGGCAGTTAAGTCTTCAGAGGAATATAATATTATTTAAATAAGTAATACAAAATTGAAAGGGTGTGATTATCGAGATGACGACTAATAGAGAAGTATGGAAGACAAAGACATGTTGCACCGACCCCAAGCAAATTGGGATAAGGACAGGACAGGAGAATGATGATAAATAAGTAATTAATACACTTACGAATAACTTATTTATTTTTCTATCCCCGAAAATCGGGACAGAACCTGTCCCACGCGGGATATTTAATTTTAGGCTAAAAATCTGGACGTTCCGCCAAAATCGGGAAGTCAACGGCAACGCTGGTACAGGTCTACACGAATCGTAGACAAGCAATGAACAACGATTACATTGATAGGACGAACCTAACCAATCAAATCTGAAGGTCTGTTCTGTAAAAATCTCACAGTAAAAACTTAGGTCAAGTGAGCTGTCATTCCACCTGCTAGGAATTGCCACTGTTGACAGATCACTTCAAGCTCGCTTTACCTAAAAGGACAATGCTCATGGATGTATGGAATCCCGTACCATGCTGTATCAACGTCAAACTTTGTTTTATATAGACTACACTTATCATATTAACTCCTACAAAAGTTCTTTTTGTAAACAAAAACCCGGGTTTTGGAAATTTTCAAAAAAATCGAAATAACCTAAAAACTAGGTAGGTACTTATTTTGTTTGACATGTCATATACGAACGGCCATTATTGCTCTAAAAAAATACTAATAATCGTTTAAATAAAAATTATATTCTAGTTATTTACAATTAATGTAGAATCGGTAGAGTATCATTTTTTTACTCGGTAGAGTATCAAGTTTTTTGAAAGACGTGATCATGACATGAAATTCAAGGTTAGGTATATTAATCATATCATTAGAAACGGAACGTCATGTAAAGGGAATAAAACAATATCAACACCTTTTTACTTTAAATTAAATTCCCTGTTGAAAAATCAAATCCTCGACTCGCAATGTCGTAAAATATTATGAAAATAATGACTATAATATTTTGATCTTGATGCATGAGACTTCTTGGTACAACTTTTGGCCATTCTTTTTCAAGGTGAGTTTTTTCCAGGATAGATTGGCTGTTAGTAGTAAGTAGTACTTTATCTTATTTGGTTCTGATTAAACGAGGCGAATATTCTAATACGATCGCTCTATGTGAAAGAAATCTCAAGATAAAAAGAAGAAAAAAAAGATCTCAAGAGAAGAAGAGAAGAGAGATCTCAAGAGAATCTTCAAGATATATACTTAGATACTCGTATAAGTATCATTCAATTCAGATATTCCCGTAGCTCTTTAAAGAAAGGAATGTAACAGATATTATATAGTTATTTAGTGTCCAAAAAGTACGAAAGCACTCCTGGCTCTCGTCAGTTTGAAAGTGATGCCCGATTTCTAAAAATCTTTCTCTCTTAAGTACATCCTTGAAAAACGAATACAATACAACAGCAAGTTTAACCAGAGGGGCAATTCCCGTATTTTTACGTTTGTTCGCATTCTAATCTCTCAATCTGTCAAAAAAAAAATCAAATTTTCCTTAATTTTTGACAAGACATTGGTTGTGTGTGACTGAGGTAAGATCGCGACTAGATTTTGGGAATTGGCCTTCTGTTTTCGGCCGACGACGTCACAGGAGTTGTGAGACGGGTCGGGAATGGATTTAGGGATCATGATTGGATTGACTAGGCACGTGCCGGTATTGAGGGCGAAAGGGGGGTCGAGACTTCTTGAGGGGCCTATTCACCACACAACGATAAAATTGCATTATTTTCTATACATACACATTTATCGACAAAATATTGAACTATTCAAATTTGTATTTTTTTTTAACTTTTCAGCGTTACCATCGAAAACGGTACCCAAAAAGCATTACCCTATGTCTGCCCCAACGGGGAACAATAGTTTTGACGAGAAATAAACACGTAAGCTTATTGAATTATTTTTCCATTTTCCCGTCTCGATAAAGCTATACCTAAGCCCCGACGGAGAAAAACACCGATTTTTTATATCAAAAAGCAATATTTGTGCGGTAGCATAACACATTTATTAGGTACCCACTGAGTTAAGGTGATCGAACACGCACAGGTTCACTTGTTACTTGTAAAGACAAATCTTTACAGTAATAGGTGTGTACAATAATATTAGGGGTTAAAGTATGAAATTGCCGATTTGTACTGAAAAATTGAAATTCGATTTTTTTTAAATTTAACATATTTATTTAATCAAAATAATTACCATTATTATCTATACATTTCTGCCATCTAATAGGAAGGTCATTTATGCCTTTGCGATAGAACTCTCGTGATCTAGATTCGACAAAATGTATGAAAGCATTTTGTACTGCCTCCTGAGAAGAAAACTTTTTATCACGTAGAAAATTGTCCAAATCACGAAAAAAATGGTAGTCCGTTGGAGCAAGGTCTGGCGAATACGGAGGGTGACGAATGGTTTCTAATTGCAGTTCCTGTAGAGTTAAAACGGTTTCTCGTGCTGTATGAGGTCTCTCGTTATCATGGAACAATAATGGTGAAGATCGATTCATGAGTCGGGGCTGTTTCACTGCTAGTTTTGCTATCATTGTTCGGAGTTCGGCACAGTAGACATCTGCCGTTATTGCTTGACCAGATCGGAGAAAGCTATAGTGAATAAAACCATGCTGAGACCACCAAACAGTTACCATTACCTTTTTATTGGTAAGCTTTGCTTTAGGACACTGTTGCGGCGTTTGACCTGGGGTCAGCCATTGCATTTTTCGCTTACGGTTATCGTAAAGAATCCACTTTTCATCACATGTCACAATTCGATCCAATATTCCTTCATTTCTGTATCGATTCAACAAGGCAACACAAGTTTCAACACGCGTTTCTTTCTGCAGATCAGTCAAATCATGAGGCACCCATTTTTATTAACCACCCATTTTCATATTTTTTTATTTTATTGATTTGACGCAAATGAGTCAGTATTGTTGGTAAGGTAAAGTTAAACCATGTCGCTAATTCCTGGGTAGTTTGGCTCGGATCGGCTTCCACGTGGTTCGTTCTTCAAAACAAAGTTTCCATCACCAAAGCGTTTAAACCAAAATCGCACGGTGCGTTCATTAGCAGTCCCCTCTCCAAACGCAACATTGATATTGCGAGCTGTTTCTGCCGCGTTAGTTCCGCGTCGGAACTCGTATTCAAAAATAACTCGAATTTTCGAAGTATCCATCTTTCTTGTCTAAGCTGAATAAAAAAAACAACTGAAAGTCTATAATCAAATATTGCACATTTTTTAAAAGAAGAACTTCATAGGTACCATGTGAAAAAAGTTTCACTCAAAAATCTCAAACCATGAAGGTTCTATGTCAATTCGAAGTACCTACTACAATAAAACGGCAATTTCATACTTTAACCCCTATTACTACACTACTATATTGTGACGAAATGGCTACAACATATTGTCACAAAGCTTTGGCTTGATCAAACAATCAGAGCTGTCATCATGTCGTGTTTGAGCAACTTAACCGCAGGGTGTCAAATAGCTGGGCTACCAACGCCTTTAATGTGCCTTTACTTCTACCTACATAGTTTATATAAACCCGCCAACCACATTCCGCATTCCATCTAAACACATATTACTATAAATTAACACACATTTTACCGATAACATAAATTAGAACTCTGTTTTCGTAATTACACTTCATAGAATCGAGGAATTGTACCGACTTGGCTTCCGATTCCGACCTTGGCTGGCGATCAAGTCATGCGATACTTATGGGAATACTTTTTATTACGCTTTTAAAGGCATTTTAACGTGTTGGAAAATTGAACCTTTTATAGGTCAATATAATATTGATGACTTTCTTTTGGAGCAGGCCCAGCGGTCACTAATGTGGGGTAAAGGTTTTTTATGTCATCGGTACATCTCTGGAGGTTTGGTACTTGAAGGATGATTCGCCCTTTGATAAATTAGGGTACTGGTTGTATGTTTATCGGAAAAGCAAGTTAGTAAGAAAAACTAACGTTAAAAACCTTACCAGGGCTAATGCACTGATAATGCCAAGGCTAAAAAAAAATAAATGCTATAATATATTCCTCTTTTCATAATCACCATAAGGTAATAATATTCACATCCGTGAGTGCCATAACGCATAAATAACCAGCAGTGAGTGTCATAACGCATGAATAACCTACAGTGAGTGTCATAATCATAACACATGTTTCCACGATATTATTCAAATTTCCAATATCCTCGCAAAAAGAAGTACGGATTGATTGAAAATATCGAACCTATAATTTCCACGTCAACACAAGCACAGTCCGGTGCCAATCATAACGACTTGTGAGTGTTACCTAACTCTGGAAGTGGCAGTTGTTTATTTTTCTATCCAACTCACCGTAGCTTGAACCAACTAAATTGCTGTATTCAAACTGAAATGTTTTTTTTTTCTCGCTTCGGGGAACGTAATAACGACGCCTATTCTATCTCGAAACTATGAAAAAACATTTTGAATAGAAAAATATTTATGAAAAGTTTGCTAACGATATTTTCGACGCTTGTTTTTATTTTCATTTCATTTCTTTCATCACGTAATAGTTTGTTTTAACGCTTCAGATGTTAAACAACCCCAAGACATGAAAGATTGATGATAAATGTCATTTTCCAAGATAGTGCTTCGTGAGCGAAACAACATAATCATTTGTATCTTCTCAGGCAAATGTTAAGTAAGATAAATTTTCTTGTACCTAAGTGATGGGGTAGTAACACAAGTTATTCAGCCATTTCTTGTAATATTCTTTACATAAGAAGTAGAATATTTCAATGTTCATACACAGGAACGAACATGCCTTGTGCAATGTCATAATTTTTAGTAAAGTATTTTTCATGCCAATAGCTCCAATTCTGAATTGGCATTCGAACGTTAATTAATAAATTAATAATGATTATTAATTGCCAATTCACAGTCATAAAATTGACTTTAATGACTTTTTGCAGTGGACTGATACCTGTGAAAAAGGCATGACAATAAATAAAGGAATTAAAATTTTATCGTACCTATTTATAAAGATTTTTGCAAGTAACGTTCTGTAGTTTCTGCCGACTCCCATGAGTAAAGGCGTATGTTTATTTGTATGTATTTTATGTAAAAATTGTATCAAAACAATACTTACAGGTGGCAACGTGATAGGTAAACTGTAGTCCTCAGGAGTCTGTGCCTTCTTCTCGAAGGGGCGCACGAAGTAGATGAGCAGTGCGAGCGGTACGGACAGAGCAGATACAGCTCCGAACACTGCCGCAAACACCAACCACGTCCAGTCCGGCATTTTGTTCTAGCGATATTTACTGTGGACGAGAGAATTTTATAAAGACAGTTTTTCACAGACTTCAAAAAAGGAAAATAAAAGAGATACGTGTATTTTCAACAAACACAAAAAAGAACGAGTGTGGAGAAATATGCGTCGCACCCACGCAAAACGCGGTATAGAGGTAAACAATTCATCGGAATTTATTAAACAAGTCTATAACAGTCAAACTGTGATTAGGTAAGATCTCAAGGAACACAGCGCAAGGTGAAATGGAATATCGAAACTTTTCAGACACAATACTTTACAGGCCTATGAACAGATAAGCACACTTGATAGGATAAACCAAAGTAAACAAACGAGATCAACCAACTAAGCTTTAGGGATAACAAACAAGAAAATACAGGGATTAAACCGCGGTACGTTTCCGAAGTATGATCTCGGATAAACTGTACAGTTCCAGGTGCAGATATAAATTTAGATAGGTATATACATTTGGCGATAAATCGGTTCTAAAAGCGGTGTTTTGGCACAGCTGTTGGAGGCTAAAGCTGCAATATTGAATAATCCTTTGGCTATAAACCTTCACAGATTCCGCGAAAATATTAAGAGATAAACTCCTAAGCTTCGCCCTATTTTTCTGAATCCTGTTTGTATACCTACTAAACGAGATTCGAATAAGATATTCTATTATATTATGCCGGCGAGATCCGTACCGTAACATTTGTACGCAAACCGTATTCGCTCAGATGATTTTGTCAATAGGATTACGATGGGATCGACGGGTTTAACTTGTTTACAACACCTGACCTTTTTTGTGTTTAGAAAATCTGGTCACACGACAGTTTACGGTTCCTTAATTGGCTAAAATGGGATGTTTCCGCAACCCTTACTAAAATTTTCAACAGTGTTAGCTGTGAATGTCCAACGCGAAACAAGGACTGGATTATTTATTTAGGTCTAGCACACTTTTGTTCTGATGTGAAGTGAACGTGAGCCCTAATAAATTATGAAGTTGGAATGTAAGCATTTTCCCGGTATTTGCTCTACCCTGACTGTGACCGTGGGCACAAGATAGAGCTGATACAGGCAGAGCTTACGACACATAAGCTATGGGCTAATTATGTAGGCACATAACAAACTATTTCATTGGCTTCTAGCGTATCAAACTGTCCTCAGCATGCTACGACATCAAGTCAACTGGGGCAAAAGACCATGCTTGTCGCCTCCAGTCTATTTATATGAATGCTGTCTGAAAGGGTGGTTATCTCGAGTAATGTTGCTCTTTTGTGAAGCTAAACTTCGTGACCCTTTCTTTACAAGCCTTTTTGCCCCATTTCGGAACCGTTTCATCATCACATTAGCGACTAAAAGGCACATAATAGGTACGCCTTTTAGCAGTACATTGAATTCCTAACGCTTACGATGACACCAAGACGCATCATAATTCACTTTATTTTCCACCCATCTGTTCCATTCGTTCAATAAGTGGCAATCATAATGTCATGTCTTATCAACATTATACTACGTTCAAAGTGAATCTTTTACCGGTGACAGCCATTACGGAATTTCATGAATAAAAAAGTAACCAGATAGTCAAAGCAGCCCCATTTGTCATGATAATTTTGTTTCAGTAGTTCATGGATTGATACATTTAATATTTATTACATTTTGATAACATAGTTTGACATAGTTTTCGTGAAATGTTTGTTAACTAAACAATATTGAAGTCACGAATTTGTTTGAATGAGAGTTTCTTTATGTAAAATATTTCGTGTCCCTAAACATTAATATCTTTTAATCACTTAGCAGCTCAAGAATATTAAAGTATCTACCTACTATGGTGAGTTATAACATTTTGTACCTAATTGTATAAATATGAAAAAATAAAGAAGTACAACACCGACTATGAAACCGCTATGCTACTGGAAAATAAAACCTTGTACCTGCATAAAAGTACCAACGATTCTATTTTATTTAGCGTTGTAGCTAAAACTGTAAAAGTAAGTTGACATAAAGCAGGTAAGTAGGTATATTAAAAGCCTGGTAATAAAACAATGATTAGACATCATTTATTGACGTCACAAAACGTTTATTTCCAATCAGATGGGTCAACGTTGTAAGGACGAATGAAACATGAAATAAAAGTACTATAAGCAGGGTCAGACCGGTGTCTGAGAGCAGTGGTGGCCCAGTGGTATTGGCCACGACTTACCGAGTAGTAGGTCGTGAGTTCAAAGGCAGGCAGGCACTTTATGTATTTAATTTTATCACCACTGAACGGTGAAGGAAATCATCGTGAGTAAACCGGTACGTCCTAGACCCAAAAGTTCGAAGACATGTGAAATCCACCAACCCGCATTGGGCCCGCGTTGTGGATTACGGCCCGCTCCCTCTCACAGAGAGGAGCCCTGTGTCCCAGCAGTGGGAACATTATAGGCTGATTAATATAACTCATGCAGTGACAAGGCGCCTTCAGGAATTAATGTCGCCGCTAATAATGTACAGTCGCTCGCTGGGGTGAAGATAGGAAAATATTTTAATGATAGGTATAATAGGACACTGGCGCCGATTCCCTTGTTCAAGAACTAAACTAAATTTAAGTTCAGTGCATCTTTTTCTTTTATTTCATTAAGAAAAGGACAGAAGATAAAATATTAGTTTAGTCCTGTCAAATTAAAATACTCCATAGACAGTTCAGACGTGATTAAAAACATGGCTACTAAAAATACGTCAATTTACGTCAGGCGCTGACTAATTCGACAGGACTAAACTAATATTTATCTTCTGTCCTTTTCTTAATGAAATAGAAAGAAAAAGATGCACTGAACTTAAATTTAGTTTAGTTTGTGAACAAGGGAATCGGCGCCACTGTATCGCTTTTAAATTTAGTTTAGTTTGTGAACAAGGGAATCGGCGCCATTGTATCTCTTTTAAAACTTTGGTTTACTTTGCCTACTTTTATGTAGTATGTGATTTCTTCCGCATGAAATTAAGGCATTAAGTCCGCCTTTGTACCTTTTTGTGCGAAAAGTTCAAATAAATAAATAAATTTCTTGTTCCCCCGACCCACCCCGTCGCATCGCTTCGCCCACGCTATTACTTAGTTTTCGCTTAGCACTTTGTGACTTTTTTGGCGTAATGTTGATAGCCTATAGATTTCCTCGAGAATGGGGCTATCAAATGAAAAAGTTTTTTTCAAATCCGACTGGTAGTTCCAGCGATTAGCGCATTCAAATAGACAAAGAGACAAACAAACAAACTCTTTAGCTTTATTATTAGTAGTATAGAAGATATATTTTGATAAAAGTTCAAAATTAATCACCACCGATTCCTACTTTAAATCCTGAATTTAGAACACATTAATCAGGATTATGAAGCAAGAACATTCAAGGCAATTGAACCTTGCTGAAAGTTTGTAAACAGCTGGAAAAACAGAACTCAGATTCCCTATTAATTGGCAATTGGCAAAGGTTAATTGGCAATTTGTCCTAGCTAACAATTAAATAATTTTTGTAACATCCATCTCAAATCTAGCTACAGTTGGCGACCAATAGTTTTTTTTAATCTATTGTTTTCCAAACAATAGATTAAAAAAAACTATTGGTGTTCATGTATGCTATCTAAGGCTTTGTGTACACTACTACAAAGTGGTATGAATGAATCAATAATTGATGCACTTCTTACTACACTTCTTCAGACTCCTTGGACAGAGATTTAAATTAGGCGGAGAATTCAACGCAAAGAATACTTATTGGGGATCGAAATTAACCTCAACTAAGGGAAGACAGCTTCTAAGTGCAGTGAAAGACATGCGGTGTGAGGTCATAGGTACAAGAAAACCTACATACTGGCCGACTGACCCCCAGAAACTACCAGACCTTATCGACTTTTTTATTGTCAAAAATAATAGGGGTTAAAGTATGAAATTGCCATTTTATTGTAATAGGTATTTCGAATTGACATAGAACCTTCATGGTTTGAGATTTTTGAGTGAAACTTTTTTCACATGGTACATAAGAACTTCTTCTTTTAAAAAATGTGCAACATTCGATTATCGACTTTCAGTTGTTTTTTTTATTCAGCTTAGACAAGAAAGATGGATACTTCGAAAATTCGAGTTATTTTTGAATACGTGTTCCGACGCGGAACTAACGCGGCAGAAACAGCTCGCAATATCAATGTTGCGTTTGGAGAGGGGACTGCTAATGAACGCACCGTGCGATTTTGGTTTAAACGCTTTCGTGATAGAAACTTTGATTTGAAGAACGAACCACGTGGAAGACCGCCCACACTGGTGAATAACAATGAATTGAAAGAGATGGTGGAAGCCGATCCGAGCCAAACTACACAGGAATTAGCGGCATGGTTTAACGTTACCTTACCAACAATATGGACTCATTTGCGTCAAATCAATAAAATAAAAAAATATGAGAAATGGGTGCCTAATGATTTGACTGATCTGCAGAAAGAAACGCGTGTTGAAACTTGTGTTGCCTTGTTGAATCGATACGGAAATGAAGGAATATTGGATCGAATTGTGACATGTGATGAAAAGTGGATTCTTTACGATAGCCGTAAGCGAAAAATGCAATGGCTGACCCCAGGCCAAACGCCGCAACAGTGTCCTAAAGCAAAGCTTACCAATAAAAAGGTAATGGTAACTGTTTGGTGGTCTAAGCATGGTGTTATTCACTATAGCTTTCTCCGATCTGGTCAAGCAATAACGGCAGATGTCTACTGTGCCGAACTCCGAACAATGATAGCAAAACTAGCAGTGAAACAGCCCCGACTCATGAATCGATCTTCACCATTATTGTTCCATGATAACGCGAGACCTCATACAGCACGAGAAACCGTTTTAACTCTACAGGAACTGCAATTAGAAACCATTTATCACCCTCGGTATTCGCCAGACCTTGGTCCAACGGACTACCATTTTTTTCGTGATTGGACAATTTTCTACGTGATAAAAAGTTTTCTTCTCAGGAGGCAGTACAAAATGCTTTCACACAGTTTGTCGAATCTAGATCACGAGAGTTCTATCGCAAAGGCATAAATGACCTTCCTATTAGATGACAGCAATGTATAGATAATAATGGTAACTATTTTGATTAAATAAATATGTTAAATTAAAAAAAAAAAAACGAATTTCAATTTTTCAGTACAAATCGGCAATTTCATACTTTAACCCCTAATATATCAATAAATTATGTGAATGTGAAAGAGGGGCACAACATGAACTCCGATCACTCTCCGATATTATTACAATTGAGTCACAAAATTTTACTAAGAGAAAACCACCTGACATTAGTCAATATGTTTACTGATTGGGAAAGTTTTAGCATAGACCTGCAAAATATTATTGACCTAAAAACTTCATTAAAAAGCAAAGATCAGCTCGATTTTGAAGTAAAGAAGTTTAGCAACAATATTCAACAATGTGCATGGAACAACACACTACAGGTCATAAAGAAATTTAAAGGAAATACCTACCCAAAGGAAACAATAGACCTATTACACGAAAAAAGGACTCTAGATTCCCGCAAGATAAAACTCTATTGAATAACCTTACGACAAGACTGAAGAGAAAAATACAATCGTTTCAAAATGAGACTTTCAATACCAACCTACGCCAATTAAGCAGCGACCATACAACACAATACTCTCTTTGAAAAGCGACAAAGACACTCAAAAGGCCAGAAGAAACCTTTCAGCCAAATGAAAGGTCTATAATAGACAACCTGCAGTTCACCAATATTCTGAAAGATCAAAGAATTAAGCTTGTGACCCCAAAAGAAGTTGCAAGGGAAATTCAAATCATTAGCCTAACAAAATCACCGGGGTATGACCTTATTACGGGAGAAATCCTAAAACATCTCCCGCGTAAAGCCGTCGTTAAGCTTACTAGGCTCATCAATGCTGCATTTGTGCTAAAGCATGTTCCTGAGCCATGGAAAGTTGCTAAAGTGATTATGATTGCAAAGCCCGGTAAACCACCTCACGAAGCATCATCATACAGGCCCATTTCCCTGTTGCCTATAACTTCAAAGCTGTTTGAAAAATTGTTTTTGAAACACCTAAAACCTATAATAAACGAGAAAAATCTGATCCCTGACCATCAGTTTGGTTTCAGAGTGAAATACTCAACAATAGATATCACCATAGATATACCAACATCATTGAGAGAACGCTTGAAGATAAAAAAGTCTGCTCCACCGTATTTTTAGATGTGGCACAGGCTTTTGATAAAGTTTGGCATAAGGGATTGATATAAAGCTAAGACTAATGCTGCCCAATGATTTTGCCGATATCCTACAATCATACATTACAGATAGAATGTTTCGAGTAAGGCACGAGGATGCCTTTTCCGAGTTAAAAGTTATTAAAGCTGGCGTGCCTCAAGGTAGTGTGCTGGGTCCAGTGCTCTACTTGTTGTACACGCATGATATACCAGAGCTGGAAAATAATACAATTGTAACCTTTGCGGACGACCCTGCCATTATGCCTACAGGGTCATGCCATACGGAAGCAATCAAAAAGGTACAAGTCGCTGTAAATATGTAAAGTTCATGACTGGGCACAGAAATGGAGAATCAAATTAAATGAATCGAAGTCACTTGACATTGACTTCACCAACAGGAATTGTGATTACCACCCAATCTTCATAAATGGTCAACAAGTGCCGTACGCAAATACAGCCAAATACCTTGGCATAACGCTTGACGCGAAACTGCGCTGGAAAGTGCACGTCAAAAAGAAAAGGCAGGAACTAGACATGCGTTTTAAAAACATGTATTGGTTAATTGGACGGAATTCCTGCCTATCGATACATACCAAATTTTATTATATAAGCATATCCTTATGTCGATATGGACATATGGCATCCAACTATGGGGCTGTACTAAGCCGACCAACATCAAAATTATACAAACATTCCAGAATAAGGTACTCAGGAGTATTGTTAATGCGCCCTGGTATATAAGAAATGACGACCTCCATCGTGACCTAAAAATGGAACCACCCGTTACCGACATAATCCAAAAATTTGCTGAGGCCTATGAACACCGACTCCACCGACATGTGAACATCGAGGCAATTCAGCTGTTAGACCTAACAAATATAGTGCAAAGACTAAAACGGACAAAACCTTTTGAGTTAGTGTAGTGTAAAAAGCGCAGAAATAATAGTGCCAATGTCACACATAATAACACATGAACAAAGTGCTTATATCATCATATCAGACTCTAAGAAAATGGAACGGACTTGTGTAAAGTACAATAAACACTATTCTAAGTTTTAAAATAATTATCACGTAATAAATGAAGTTAGATTAAAATTGCTTATTAGTCTTATAGGCTAGATTGTAATTAATTATTAAGAACCTGGTTCTTTTTAATAAAGAATAAAAAAAAAATTGTTATTACGTTTGTATCTCTGTTTTCACTATAATTGGCCTTCAGATTTTCTCTTATTTTATTTTCTGAAATACCTATTCAGAACAAATACAGGAGGGGACTGAATATAGAGTATTCCAACTATTCAGGACTAAAACCGAATACGATAGGATATTACCAGGGATTAGTATTTGCGTTAAAAGCAATCTAAGATTCCTAAGCTTGGCACGTCTTTATTGCGGGTTACCTATAACGTACAATTTTGTGTTAAATCGGATACTTTATCATAGTCGATATTAAACAGGCAGTCATAATCGAAATTTACTGGCTACTATAGATTTAATCACAGAGGGGTATTGTTAGCACGCTCAACTTTCTACACTGGCTCTAGTTTAGCTCCATAACCGTTCGTAGCCGGAACGTGGATCCACGTGAGACCCAATTATTTCTGTAATTACGGCATTCAACCGGCCAAGCTAAGTTAGTCTAGCTTAGCTCGGTTATTCGCCAGGAAATTATACGTTACATTACATACCGCAATAGGCACGTGCTCAGTTAAGTGATGTTAGATTCCTTCTCCATTAATATAGCGTACTTCTAGTTTACGGTCGAAACGGTGAAGGAAAACATCGTGATGAGACCGGCATGTCTTAGAACCAAAAATTCGGAGACTAGTGATATCTACCAACCGGCACTGGGCCCGCGTGATGGATTACGGCCCACTCCCTCTTACAGAGAGCCTGTCCAGCAGTGGGAACATTATAGGTTGAATATGCTTATACTTAATGCTTATAGTTGAAGTCTGCACATAAGTATGTAGGTTGTCTTTAAAAGATCGATATTAGCGATAACACCGCCCAATGTGTCACGCTTGTAGCGGGATCGTCCGAAAGGGTTACCGCTGCCCTGGTACATAAAGGGCTAAGGAACGAACACGGGTGGGTTTTAGTCAGTAAGAGTCTGACACTCCTTTCCGCTCCACCCAGAGCGGGAGGGGTCATTTGATGATTTCACATCCTAAACAAAAAAAAAAAAAAAATATGTGTCACGCTTCATAAAATTTATATTATTATATGTCATTTATATGGTGTAAGTACATAATAAAGAGTAGTCTATTTTATTCTACGAAAATGTAGAGACGCCAGCAGGTCAAGCTACCGGAAACTGTCAAGTTTTCTCAATCAACCTTGAACCTAATGCTTTAGCGATAAAGTTGAAAATCTATTAAAGAAATTTGACAGATTGTACTCGTAGTAGCTTTGTGCTGGCGTCTGTACCTCAACTATGCGAGCTTAGCTAAACTAAGGATTGATTTCACTAATGAAAATAAACGCGATTAGCACATCTATGTAAACTATAAGGGTCATCTTTGTTTGGGAATACTGACACTGGCAGCTTTTGAACGCAGTGTATATGTCCTGATCGCGTTCAGTTTCATTGGTGAAGTTCATCCTTAGCTTCGCTTTTTGTCTGCAACTGGCTTGGTAAACGACTTCGTTACTAAGCTCTCTACGTCTATTACAATACGACTCCCACGGGCATCATTTGGAGCCGGCACCGTGCCACACAAACACAACAAAATGTAGCTACAACCGCAGAAAAGGAAAGGAAATTTTCTGCAGTAGGAACAGTAATTATTTCAAGTTAAGACCCGAGGCAGCTCCAAATTAATTACAGCAAACTACCGTAGATATAAGGTCTTGCAAAAATACTGTACAATATATTAAGGGGTAGGTTTGTGCTCATGAACATGAAAAATTTGTGATATGGAACCAATTCTGGCATTTAAATATCAGATGTTCCAATTGTTTCATATAAAAAATTCAACACATATCTTAGCTACCCAATCCATAAAGTGAAAGTCAAACTATTTATTTCAAATAGGCACATAAAAGGCACTTTTGAACGTCAAAAATAAAATTAAAATAAAATTGATTCTAGTAATCTGCATAGTTACTAGTTTTATCACGTACCCCTTATACACTTTCACACAAATTTAAACTTTATGTATCCAGATCCAGATGTATATCGCAATGTGCAACCGAGCTGAGGTTTCCTTCCTAGAAATTATATTGTTAGCTGCATGCTGCATACGTAGGTACAGTTAGACAAACAGACACATGTATAACAGGCGACTAAGTACTTTCAAACAATGTTGTTTGTAAGTACGCTGAGTGAGTAGTCAAGTCTTTTACATCAATCTTTTTAATGTGTCCAACCTTAAAAGTTATTACGAACACAAGTGTCGTTGTCTGGAGCTGCTAGTATCCCCCCGATGCATTGGCAAATGTTACATTATAATTTTATCACGAACGACCTCTTTTATAAGAAATCGAACCTTATTTTTAATCAGAAAGGTTATTTTCTTCATCTGGTTTTTTGAATTTTGAATCTAAAAGTGTCATGTCTTTTATCTTACGGAGATTTTTCATTAGAAGTTTTTTTTTTGGACGGAAGTCCATGATATTATTTTTTTCCGCTTGACCATGTAATAATTTGTCACGATACTATGGGTATCGATATAACGGTTTGAACGACCGAGTTCGTTCGTTGTTCGACTGAATCCAAGGGTATGTTTGCGTTCCTATTGATTATTGAGAAGTTCTTATCGTTTCCTAAATTTTATTCCATTCTTTTCTTTGATATAGGCAGTGTTCCCGAAATTAAACGAACAGCATCAAAAGTCTCGAGGCGAGTCAGGTTTCTTCATTCAGACTTGATATGTAATTTAACTTGTCTTCAGCTCTTTTGTTACAAAAGATTCTGCCTGCGTCTCGGATTATCATTTTTCGTTATTTTCTGTAGATTTGTCCGAAGACTGTAGGCGGATCTTGGGATTCGCCCCCACCGCCAGTCTTGGACCAGACGACTGCAAGCTTCCTGTTGGGATTCGAACCCAACGCTGGTGGATTCTGATACCAGCCAGCGAGGAGCCTTCCGACTGCCAGCCTGGAGTCTAGGACCGGATTTGCGTATATTTAGTCGTTTTTTTTTTAATTTTTAGTAGTTCATATTGTCTCATTTTATTTAAAACAGTCATTTAAATTGTTGCCTCGCTACCTGATTGACTTGGTGCGAAGTTACCCATTTAGGATTACCAGAGATTTATTTATTGCGGAAGTTATAGGAACGTTTGCAAACGGATCGTGACCGACGCGTAATTGTGAAATTTATTATAGGGTTCTAACACCAAGGTCGTCGCGTCAGCGATACAATTGTATTTTTTAATGTATTAAGAATCGTGCTATGTCCTTCATTAAGTTTTTGTTTAAAAATTTTTTTTTTTACTAAATTAAGCGTGTACAAGTGAAGTTCAATTTTTATTTCGCTACAAAATGTAACAATAGATAAATTACTCGTGTAATAGTCAATGCTTGACGGGTACAAATTAGTATTGGCAAAAAAGGTATAAGTAGGTTTGTGCAAATATTTTTACACGTCAAATATGCCCGATTTTTTTTATTTAGTGAAAATTTTTTTGTCGTTTATAAACACACAAAAAATCTAATGTTGTCATGTAGCGATAAGAAAATCCTAACTCTAACCTAACCTAAATTTAAAACTAAATCAAGAAATTAAAAAAAGATAAGTTGAAATAAATTAAAGATACATATATTTACAGACTGGCAGTGGTGTACAGAATGTGTAGGTAGAGTAAGAGTGAAGATGCGTGATCGGTGGGGATGGGGTAACGGAAGTTGGAGGTGTAGGTGGAGGCGAAGACAAATCAGTAAAGATGTCTTGAAGAGTGGAGGCAGAAGAGAGGCAGGTGGAATCGACGGGCAAGTGGAGGGGACCCGTGGAGGGCCCACGCAGCAGGACCAGGACCACGGCGGCAGACAGGCTACGCTGGCCGGTCGACAGGCACGGCGGGACCTCTGAAGGCACGCTGTTAGCCCGACAGGTGTGGCGGCCTTCGGATGAGGCGCGCTGATGGCCCGACAGGTACGGGAAGCCTTCAGGTGAGGCGCGGTGATGGTCCGACGGGTACGGAAACCTTTAGATGAAGCGCGCTGTACAATGTTCCCAAGGCAGGTGGCCCTGGAGGATTCGGCCTATTATAAGTTTTTACTTTAATGGTGAAGCGTGAACCGACCCTAGCTCTGCGTGAATTTATAATGTGTACTCGTAGAATAATATCATGTCGAAAATATGAATTTGAGATATGTTAGTGGCCATGTGTAATTTTAAAGAAGTATGAACGTATAATCATTTAAAAAATAATAGGCCATCAATAATTTGAAAGAAAAGTTGTCATGGCAACGTAGTAAACAGCGTTGTCAAAACTGTAATGATATAATATATGTTGATAATACAATGAAATCTCAAGTTATATTGTGTTAAAAAGTATAGTGACTATACGAAAAAGTGATATCAACCAATGTGGGTGAAATTTCCAGCCCTGAGATGTCACTAAGTCGTCGTAACCTTATGTTAAATTTGAGGGCTGTGCACGGATATCGAGGGATATGCCTTGGGGGCGTGACACGTGCCGTCTCAATATTATAAAATTGTTCTTATATTCGAACGGCGGCTGTACGCTTCATTTAGTCGCTTTGCAACTGCGTACATTGTACTATTGATGCGAAAAACTAAAATGCCGAGTTGTGCAGTAATAATATGTAAAAATAGGTCAAATACCATCAACCTGAAGACAAATGGCGTGTCCTACCACCGGTAAGTAAACAATTAAGTCACTGTTTTATTTTTTAAATCAATTTTTAAATGTTTTACTAACTTACGTCCGGAGCGACACGAACTAGCCCGAATCTTCCCGAACGCAACTAGCCTATTGGATTTAGAGAGGTGCAATCGATTGCTTGCGGCTGATTTTATTGATATGCGTATTATTGCAGTTGAATATTTTCTACAGAACCCAATGGATATTCTCGTATTACATGTATAGTAAAAGAGTTAAATTAGTTATTAATTTAATGTTGTTTGAACCAAATTAAGACATTGTTATTTCAATACAGTTACTCGTGAAGTGTAAAAACTTAAATAAATATCTATTATGCCTAAAGATTTTGACAAATGAACAGTTTTTAATTTATAATACAATATGATAAGTAATATGATAAATACATATTATATTTCATCCAATTATTTATTTTTTTGTTAAAAAATTTGAATAATTTGTGTTCGATACCTATGCAAAAACATTCAATCATAATTTTTTTAAATCTTGCTATTTGACGGTTTCGTAAGATGGGCCCTAGACGATTAATAATATTGTGCAATATTATTGACCGCGATTGCGATGGTTAAATATTGTTAAAAATGAAAAAATATTTTGCGCAACATTATTGTATTGATCACTAAATCGCAAGCCCTTAGTCAATCATAAGGCCGAGCAGCCGTCAAGGTTCAAAGTTTGAATTAGAAAATTCGCGGTCCGTCGCTATTTTGTGAAATCTCTGTCTATAATACTGAGGGTTTCACATTTTATCTTATTTCTTTACAAATATGTTAAAAATGTCGTATAACTCTCGTGAGCATTGTATTATTACGCTCTTGGCTCCAATCCGGCCTCAGACGTAGCAACGAACTTAGCTCACATTTAATATAACGTATTATATTATAATTTTAGTAATAATAATTTAGTATAATAGTAATACCCACTATATAATTACAAATTTATTTTCAGTTTGAAAAAATGTGCTAAAATTAAATATCGATAAAAATTATCGACCATTGCTTTCGACTCCCTAATTGCATGCGTGTGCATTGAATGTTCGCAAATAGCAAATGTTTACAAGTGAATACCCCGCCCATTCTATGTATGTGTGCTATTAGAAATTGATTTAGTGTAGCTGTTTTCTTCTTAGTGTGCGTGTTCAAATTTTGAGTGTGTGTCGTAAGTACACTATTTGTTGATGTTGTAATTATTTGGGTGGGAGATAAGCGGCATCACTAGAACTCCTTACTATTCCGCAATGAAGGCATAATTATCTCCGGATATCTATGGGGCTGTGTCTGTGTACTGATTGTGGATAAATAACGTGGCCTGGTGTCGTGAAAGACATTCAGAACAGCGCCTAACAGTAACGGAATGCTTGTTCTGACCTGCAGGAATGAATGAAAATAAATGTGAGTATGTAAGTACATTACGTTACACTGTTTCATAGAAAAGTGCAATACCTAAGCGGTCAAAATAAAATGTATAGAGGGATTGTTTTTTATAAAAAAAAATTGCTGTTCAGAATTATATATTGAATCCTTGGTTACAGTTTGCGCGTCGATATCCCTACGACCCTGTATATTTTTTAAATTGTTGCCTATATACCTAACACATTTATTGCTTGTACCGAAAATACGTTTCGTAGGGGTGTGGGTGGTTATCCCAGATCCCGTTCTCCCTTGAAGGCCCGTGAGCCCGTGACCCGAGCAGTTTCGCCTCGCTTATTGCTCGGCACGAAACTGCACAATGCATTGTTATAGGGTGATGTGGAGCGAAATATAGGTAATGTTTTGGTAGCACGAGTCGAAGTACGTCACGAGAATTATTGAGTTGGAATGTTGTGAGGTAAAGTAAATTTTTTTTTGTGTTTCGTTACCAACTTGTAAATATTGGTGGAGCTGTAAAGTACCAGATTTTAAATTTATTTATTTATCACAATTTGTACAAAAATAGAAGTGACCGTGACTCCCAAACTAGGCATTTGCTTGTATCTTGGGAGTCAGAGTTGCGGCATTTTCAAAGTGGTACATAGTTATTATTGCAAGACTGCTCTAATGGCATATCATGGCTACGTAGGTTCAGTACTTAGATACGGAATGCTAATCTGGGGTAACTCAATACATATTAATAAGGTCTTTATATCGCAGAAAAAATGTGTAAGAGCAATATGTGGTGCTGAGACAACCGATACATGTAAACCTCTCTTTAAGAAACTTATGTACTAACTGTAAGTTCCCTTTACATCTTTGAAATTGCTACTTTTGTTAAGAAACATGCAGATCTATTTATAAAAGCAAAGGAGAATAAAATATTCTTATCAAGAGACCCCACTAAGTTACAAACACCGACAAAGTCCACCGCATTATATAAAAAAAAAAACTGTGGATACTCGTACACAACAATCCAAATTTTTAATAAAATGTGTACCAAAATCTATTCGTGAATTGCACCTTACGCGTTTAAGACATATACTTATATTAAAGAAATGGCTTATTGAAAAATATTTTATAATATTGACGAATTCATGACATGTAAATAATAATAATTATGTACTTTTTTTTGTATTGGAGGTTATGGATCAATTTTTATATTTAAGAAATGACTTATTGTTTTTATAATATTGCTAAATTAATTAATGACATGTGAATAATAATAATGAAATTTTAAATTGTATCAATTGTAAATGAATTAATTTTGCATACCGATTATACGGTGACATGCTGAACTTCTACAATGTATAATGTAACATAACACCCTGTAACCACGTTTCTGCCAAAATAAATTATTCTTATTCTTTCTTATTCTGCTTATTCAAGACAGGAAAGCCAAGACTAAAATTTAACTAAACTAAAAAAAAAATATATACAATGCCATCAGCGTGAGATCAAACGAAGCAAAATAAAACCAACAGTGTGAGATCAATTAAATAACAAAATAATAAGTAATAATAAACAGTAGCTAAACCGCATTTAAATTATTTTTAATGCGTGCCCTGCAGTGTTTTCCTTCTATACGCTCACCTCATTGAGCTTCTTTCGTTACGTACAAAGGTATGCGACGCAAAAACATTTCAGTTTACTGTCAGAAACAATTGACACATTTCATGTAAAAGAACCCTTTCTTTGTTGTATTTCAGAGCGGGTTCATTGTTAGAGAAGCTAGGTAGCCATCCTACCGTGACGATTGTCAATGACGTGACATCATTCCCGCGTAGCCTCGTAGTGCCGTAGCACCGTAGCACAAAGTGCCTATGTAAATTTTGCTACGACAATTTTCCGCTACGATAAGATTCAAAAGCAATTGCTATCAAAGGACTTTATTTTTCAATTTTCGGTGTAAATATAGACGAATGAAAAAGTCAACTCAATCAATGTTTTCAATCAAAATAGAATTTGTTTAGATTGAAGTGAATCAATCACGCGGCGTCGTTTCTTTCAAATTAAAGTTTTCTAAAGCTTCAGAATCGAAAAAGATCTTAATGAAATTTTTCATAATCTAATAAGAAGAATGTCTTTCGCGTTGTTCAATATCCCATATCTATGGGAATTTTAAGATAATTATGATACGGAACCGTTTTTCATCTTACTTTACCATTCAAAGGAACATAAATTATGACGTCAATCTGATACCCCAGTGCACTAAGAAGAAATTCCTAGTCTAGAAGAAAACAAAACTATTAACTTACAGTATAAACGCCTCGCTTTAGCATAATGGATCTTGACACCTACGCTATTAGGACCATTTTCATAAATTATTGCATCGAAGGCGCGACCAGACGCCTCTTTAATTTGATATGAACGCTGATGGTATTACGACTCATTAGTTTAATTAATTTCTGCTATTAAATATAATGTTGCGTCACGTACAGACAACGTAAAAGTAGTAACGTTATGCAGATGTTAGTCCATATTTGATTGATTTTGGTATTTCTATATTCGTGACTTATCCCTTATTGATTGCTTTGACTACCCCTGTATGTATTACATCGGACTTGAATATAACTGGTAAAATGTGGCGTGTTTATGTATAATTCAAATAGCACATTATTTGCTATGCATTCAAGATTTCTTTAGATCAACTGTTTGCCCTTTTGAGAACTTGGTTATTATGTTGGTACTAAAAAAGTATAATCAGCCTATAACGTTCCCACTGCTGGCATACAGGCCTCCTCTCGGGGAGAGGGAGTTGGCTGTAATCTACCACGCGGGCCCAGTGTACGTTGGTAGATGTCACATGTCTTTGAGTTTTTGGTTCTAGGACAAGCCGGTTTTCTCACGATATTTTCCTTTACCGTTTTTAAAGCAGTGGTGGTGTGTCACATGTCTTTGAGTTTTTGGTTCTAGGACAAGCCGGTTTTCTCACGATATTTTCCTTTACCGTTTTTAAAGCAGTGGTGGTGTACTGGCTACTAGTTTTTTATAATGCCATGGTATTAGATCAGAATTTGCATAAAATACTAACACAGCTTGATTATCAGACAACCTAGTACCCTTAAGAATAGTTAAACGTTTAAATAAACCTCAATATTTATGAGAGCGAACTACCCACACAATAGCGTCGCTTCATTAAAAACTTTAGCAAACTTGTAAACAATGTTTTATTATAATAGGTACGGTGGTGTACCTAAACAAATTCATTAACATTAAAATGAAAACTCAAAATGTTGTTACAGTATTAAAATTTTCTTAGCTTTTCATGTTTTAAGGTCATATTCTTAGAAAATGTTGATCATAATAACTTTTGAATTAACAAGCAATTCTGAATAATCTTGTGTTTCTGACGCGGCACTAATGAGCGGTTTAACGTAGCTATTGAAAAAGTTTCAACCTAAATTGTAAGTCAAAAAGGTCGGATTTCCAATGTCAATGTTTACGATACAATTTGATGGCTTCAAACCTCGAATATACTACGTATCATGTAAACGTCAGGTACTAATTATGCAGTCGTGATTGGATTCTATTATAATTATTATGTTTTGCTACTGCAGTCATAGAATTTTCCACAATACGATAACCTACCTACCTACTGCAATATAGGTACCACTAAGCAATTTTTACCAAGTTCAGTCCAAGGTTACCTGCATTAGTCTGCATTAGGGTATCTACTAATGCAGGTAACCTCGGACTGAACTCGATAAAAATTGCTTCTAGAACTGATCAATTCGAATTTCACTTTGCATATTGCATTCGGTCGTACTTAGGTTGCTACTGCAGGAGTCAGCTAGTATCGATTTCATCTCCGATTTTCCATGCATCTGTTATAAGGGGTCACTATTCCGGTATCCGATCGCCGAGTAACCAACCTCAACAGGCAGCTACTACAAGGAAACTCCGTGTCACGCGAAGATAAATTATAACTGAGGGAATATTGAGGATTCCCGTGGTTTTGCACTTCAAAAGTGAATACGCCGCAAATTCAAATTTTAAATGATTTAATTTTACGTAAGTACAATGGACACTTATAAAATGTCAGAAACTAGGCGCAGGTCATTTCCTATGGAAAAGAGCCGGCAAGAAACTTTACGGTAAGGTACTCTTTTAAAATATTGGCTTCACAATGTTTTCATATTAAAAGGCTACTATGTATGAGAGAACAGTATAGGCTTGCCAACCAGTACCAGGTGTTTAACCCACTTATGTTGAAGAAGAGATGGCCGATGGAGTAAAGTTGTGGCCAAATGGTGGCCAAGGTTAGGCCAAAGAAACCAGGGCCGTCAAAAAAGCGCGTTGGGTTGTCGATATCATTAAAGTCGCAGGAAATACCTGGATGAGAGACTCACAGAACCGGGAAGTCTGGCAGAAGAAATGGCAGGCCTAGGTATACCTAGGCCTGCCCTTTCTTCTGCTATACTTGCTGGATACATCCAGCAGTGGGTGATTACGGGCTGAAATGATGATGATGATGTTGATCTAGTCATACTTGCAAGATGCTGTCACTTTTTGACTCTATTTCTACGAGAGTATAAACCAAGAAATTAAACAACTTGAGACAGTAAATACCAGGAAAGCTCGACAAGATCTTACCACGTTTATCCTAATAGGCAGTTGTTAACTAAATTACGGGGACAGCGCGACGCGGAGCCCGGTAATAGCCAGGCAATTAAGGTAGTTAGAAGAATTTACGATTCTGGAATCAATATGATAAATTAGATTATAACTATAAATAGGAGATATTGGTACGTTTATCAAACTGTTTATGAGAAAGAACATGACCGAGGATATAGGAGAGTGGGAGGAGGCCGAAGAAACTATGGATGATTGTGTGAAAAATGATACAGATGTATGGGAGAAGAACATAGGCTGTTCCGACCAAAAATTTGTACGTTTATCAAACTGCATAAGAGAAAGAGAATGATCAAGGCTATATGAGAGTAGGAGGAGACCAAAGGAACTATGGCTGATTGTGTGAAAGATGATACAGATGTATGGGAGAAGAACATAGGCTGTTTCCGATGAAAAATTTGTACGTTTATCAAACTGCATAAGAGAAAGAGAATGATCAAGGACATATGAGAGTAGGAGAAGACCGAAGAAATTATGGATGACTGTGTGAATGATGATATAGATGTACCTATGGAAGAAGAAGACATGCTGCATCGATCCTAATAAATTGGGTTAAAGGCAGGAGAATGATAGTAAGAGTGATTGAATATTGAGCGCCTAAGTCCAGCACAATCAGCCTATAATGTGCTCGGGAAGAGTGGGCCGTAATCAACCACGCGGGCCCAGTGCAGGTTGGTAGATGTCACATGTCTAAGTCCAACAGTGTCCTGATAAAGAATGATGATGGCAGTAAAGTGCTGTGATGATGGGCGTCAGATATCAAACCGATGCTGGGATTGCTATGGCATGGTAACAAACTGATTGTTACAGTTGGTACGCAAGGAATAATTAACCTAATCGTAATAATGTATGGAAGGACTTGTCCTTGTCAGTAATATCGACTACATATTAGCTATAGTGACCTCGGAATAAAAACAAAGAATTGCATCGTCTTCATGGTAAGCTAAGTAGCTACCTATTGTATAAGGAAAAGGCTCCACTGCTGTACTTCTTCTTAGGGTGTCGATGGCAATCTGAATGGACTCGGCCCAGAATTCTGTACTTGTATGTAGGTACTGTAGAACTGAAAGTGGCGCTTCTATGCCGAAACACCCCGACCCGATATATGCACTATTGACCGAATAACCGTAGGTACGTACGTATTATGTGCACTTTCGCTTGCATAACGAGATGTATGTATATTATCTACTTATGTATGTGATCTTTTAGTACGTGCCTCGTGGAAGTCTTTCTAAGAACAATTTATTTATATTACTATGGTATAAAGAAGATGCACCGGGTAAGGAATGTGTTTGTATCTCATTATATCTTGATTTCACTCATCATTAAAAACTCTACAAAGTAAGGTCTAGGTTTAACGAAGGAAGTTTAATTTTTAACCGATTACTTCGCAATTTATTCATCAATCAATTCCCTTTTCAATACAAAAAAACCGTCCATTAATATTAAACTTGGGATTGAATCAAATAGTACGTTTTCAATTATTGATACGAGCATTCGAGCAAATAAACACGTAACTGTTTAACCTGTAGCATCACATACACTTTTTATTAGATCGGTTTCTTAGAAAAACTTGTGGAAGAAAATGTTTGAAGAAAACACCAAGAGAAAATAATTTTGGAAACGCAGTATTAAATATTTTAAATACAATCTCAAATTTTATGTTTCTCTGTTGTTACAATTAAATAGAAAATTAGGATCTTTTTCTAAAGAAAACACACAGAGAAAAAATAAAAACAAAGTTTACAAACACAAGCAAAGCTAATATAAATCATACGAGTAATAGGTAACATTAAAAGATAATGAGCCCAAATAAAAACAAATATGAAACAAGAAACACCAACCACTTACCTGATAATAAATTGACCTAAAAACAACGATATTTCTACATACAATCGATATACACTATAACAATTGACATTAATCGCTTTACTAAACTAATCGTATGTTACTCTTTCAGTAAGACTATTTTTCTACTACATTTTTCACGCCAGCCGGTCCGCCCGGCGGCGTCGGATGTCCTTTACATCACTGACACTAAGTAAAATTATATTTTTTTGATAAAAAAGCACCTTTGCGTCCACTGGGCATGCGCGGGCCCTCGCCAATTGGACCAGAGCTCACGTATTGGAAAGCAGTACACCCAATTGGTATGGAACGCAGAAACAGCTGTATTTTCCTAATAAAGATCATTTCCGAACTGCTGATCACCTCATTCACGTCTGCCTAGGCGTCGTTAACATATTTCAAGGCATTGACGTCATTTCATTGTCAGTTTTGTTTCAATTTTCTGTGTCGTATCGCCTTGCATGCATAGAGACGCTTGCGCGAAGCAGCGATCGATAACAACCACATGTACAGCTGCAATAGGTCCGGTAACGATACTGCGAGCACCTGAAAAGCAATCTTATTGCGTAGATATAGGGTGTGAAGTAAACTGGTTCAACATTTAAAAGGATAGCGGCTCATTCATGAAAGTAAAACAAATTGTTTACACGGCAGATAAATGTCAATAAAGTTCGGATTGGTTGTACATACCCATACAAAGCCGTTGATGTTTGTGTCCTGTAGCCCTTTAGATCAAGTTACAACTAGCATTGAAAACTACGGCGAATTTGACCCGAAGGTGCCTCTACTTTATCCCTCTTCTCTTTTATAGACAAGTTGAGACTGTACGAAACTCGGGTACACTATTATTGTGACCCTCATTTCTACGTGGAATGGAAAAGTAAATCCTAGATATAGATGGATAGGCCGTACTTTATTGTTGAGGGTGATCGGAAGGTCGTAGGTTCAAATCGATAGGTAGATTGTAGACGTAGAGCTATTGCAGTCTGGTGACTGATAACTCATAAGTAAAATGGAGGTAGGCACGTTTTTTTTCAGGCTTCAGTGGTTAATGTTCATTACTTATGATCATTTATCATCTTTTAGGAGTTGACGTTAAAGAAGATAGACATTGCTTTTGTTAGCAGAGGCGTAGCGTAAGGTTGTTTAGGGCCAGTTTCTCGAACGAAAATTATAGCAAAATTAATGTGACAAATTGTCAAACGCGTCTAAACTGCTGTCATTGGTTGAGTGATTCATCAACATCCTCTCAGTAGTTTACGCTTGCGCTTGACAAATGGTCACATTCATTTTACGATAATTTTCGTTAGAGATACCGGCCCATAGTTTTGGATTCCATCTCCTGGTGTGCCTATCTTATAGTACCTCTACGCTTAAATTCAAGAAAGCAGTACAGTAGCTGAGCAGCTATCGTTTACCATAAAGATTAAAGGGGTTTATTTATAAAAGATGATTAAAGTTAAGTGACTTTTAAACGTCAAAAATGTATGGTCAAGTCGCTAATCACTACTAAACTTTAGGCAACGTTTATGAATAAAGGGATTGTTTAATAATTCACATTGTTTTAGAGTGTAGCTAAGCAAATTGCACTTACACATTAATTTCAGCCCTAATGGCGTGAGGTAAGCCTTGAAGAAATGGCTTACTTTTATAATAAGTTTTTCCTATTTTACACGAAAAAGCTATAAAGCAAGGGAGCTCAGAGATTAATTAAATTTATTCTCTCTACGTGTGATGCCTTAACTGTAATCTCTTGCCTTGTTTGCTAGGTAAGTACCTACGTACTACGTAGGCAGGTACTGTGTTGCGTGTAATATTGTATTAAAATCATACAGCGTTATATGTATTTTCTGCGTTTATTTCAAGGGAAAGTCTTTACATCACCATGGCTATACTATGACTGGTTCTTCCAATGAAAATTTGAAAGGTCACTTTACATTTGCTTGAATGTTCGAATGCAACCAGTTATTTTATTGCCAGCCTGCACTACGGTCGACATAAGGTCGACTTTTGCATAAGCATTTCTTAAACCCACGTAGTAGGTAGTAGGTACGTAAGACAGCCGCTCTGAAATTAGTCTATTGTGGTCGAGGCGCTTAAAGCCTGTTTTTATGTTATTTATATAGGCCTGAATACTACAGGGGCTTCATGAAGGCAATCTCACTTAATTTGATTGAAGTTACGCCCTTTTTCTCATTTTTTATCTTAAGTAAGAAATGTATTTTTGCAGAAAACTCTTTGTTAGCTCTGGTTCTTACTGAAACTGTCACAAACATTTATTTTGCGACGTCTACTCGTCATTCGATGAGGCGTGAGGACTTTCATTCTTAGTTATACAATTATCTTATTTTTAGGGTACCGTAGTAAAAGAAGCTCTTATAACCTCGCGTCTTACAGACGCTTTGTCTTAGGAATCCTGCTCTTGAAAAAGCTTATTGACGCTCACAGGGACGAGCTGGTACACATTTGTACCGCTTGTGGTACATATCTGTAGCAGCTCGTCCTAATGAAGATAAGTTTTAAAATGCGAACTTACTGAAAGCTATAAGTCATTCGTTTTACATGGCGTCGGAAAAATCTACCAACTCACCCAAGGTATCAAAAATCAGGTCAGTCTCTGTTGGTCTGACAAAAAAAACATATCATAAGACAAATAAACATCTCCGCTGTAGGTACTTACTCTACTCAAACAATAATTAAGAGTACGGAACCCCACTGTTTGCGGAGCGTGGTCCGTCACGCACTGGCAGGTTTTCTTTTGATTAAGTTTGCTTGGGGTTTCAAGAGTTTCACGTTCCTAGGGAGTTCTCTCCCGCTGATTGTTGTTGGATTGTATTTGTGTAGTAGGAGCGGAAAGTACCTACTATCAATAAATTGCGCAAATCGGTAAGGTACCTATTACAAGACTATCTACAACAACACACACATTTTACACCCCAGGCTCCAAAACAAACCTGGGTCATTACGCCGCTGTACCAAGACTTTGTAGGCAATACAACATGATGGCTAAAACTACAGATTTAGATATCAGCCAATCTCTCGTTAAATATAAGAAATGTATTAAAAATTTATTGTAATACGAATGATTTTTAAAAATTAATTTTAGGTATTTTATTATTCTTTGTCATAATATTTTACAGAATTTGTTATTTTTTTATATTCCATTGTCAATTTTTTTTCTTTTATTTTATTATGTATTAGGTATTTAATTTGTTAGCATAGTTGTTCAATTTAATGTGCATGCTGTGGTCTTCTGTAATTGAAGGAGTACACCTACTTAATACTTTGTCGTCCATTAATTATGTAATGTTTAGTGTATATCTTTTGTTGGAGATCCTAAAATAAATAAATAACACAAATACAAATTGACACATTGCGCAGAGTAAATAAGACACGTCTAATAAACTGGGGCAACATGACAGTTTAGGGCTGGATGTGATTGAAGCAGATTAGAGAGGATAAGCCCTAGAAATAAAAGGTGGATATTACCCTATAACGCGCCATGCGACGGGGCGCGCGTAACGGGGCCAAAATCCCCACGCGGAAACCCGTTTTTTAACCCCCGACGCAAAAACGACGGGGTGTTATAAGTTTGACATTGAATTTGTATGTATATAAACATCCAAATTGAGAACCTCCTCCTTTTTTGAAGTCGGTTAAAAATCATGCTTGTTCTGCACCCCGTCGCGTGGCGCGTTGTAGTACATGATCTGTGCCTAAGACGCTTAGGTAGATATAGGACTGAGCAGTAAATTACTAGAAGCAGAAACTGATACTAACACGCTTCACAAAGCAGTGATAGTCCTATAAAAATGATCAGTTATGTATTTTTGGATTCATTTAAATACATAGTTAAATGATTCTATCTACTTGAGAAGAGTCCAAAAATCATCAGGAAATCATAGGTCATCATCATCATAACCCACAGCCCGACTTCACCCACTGCTGGGCTTAGGCGTTCCTTACCTTGTGCCAATCCTAAAGGTTCTGCGCCATCCAGGTCTGGCTCGCGATGGCAACAATGTCGTCCACCCATCTCTCCGCCTATTTAGGTGACAATTAATGGATGGCTTAAATTAAATATGAACTTGAAGATATCGTGCAACAACATAATACACACATCAACACCGTCTAGGGATATTTTGTATAAAGTTATTAAACTCAAAAAATACTGGCCAGTTTTAAATTCATTTGAAGAAAACTTATTTTGTAAACCTTTTTGAACGATTCTAAATTTGAATTTGAAAAAATAAATTAAAAACAAAAGACTTACGCGGCATAATGGTAGCGAAGTCCGAAGGTTTCATTTACCATGTTTTTACAACTTATGCTTTCCCTACAAAATCATAACGAAAACATTACTTAAAAAAACTAAATGGGTTTCAAAAGGTATTAAGACATGCAGCAAAATAAAAAGAAAATTACTGTGGCAATATCGGACACACAGGACAAAAACAAACAAACTTATATTTACGCAATATGCTGCTAAATTTAAAAAAATTATACGCTTAACTCAAAAGGCACAAAATAACCATCACATAAACACAAACCAAAATAAATCAAAAGCAACATGGTCGGTTATAAATAATTCTAAATTCAATTTTCCCAAGGAACCAATCAGTGAAATATTGAGAGATAATACGAGCATTACAAATCCAAAATTGTTTGCGGATAGCTTTAATGACCATTTTATCGATCAAACTGAAAAATCGATACAAACATCATCTGATGGTAAAGCATCCCCAAATAAAAATATCAGCACTAACTTAAATTCTATTTTTCTCATCCCTACATCCCCAATAGAGATAGATAGAGAAATTAGGCAGCTTAAAAACACTCAAAGCGTGGGTTATGATGGCATCTGTACCAAAGTAATAAAACACGTGTCATATTCAATTGCAGCCCCTTTAAGCTATATCATGAACTTCTGCTTTTCATCTGGAATCTACCCCGAAAAACTTAAAACATCTATTGTTATTCCTCTCCACAAAAAATATGACAAAAAAGATATGAGAAACTATAGACCTATAGCTTTGATCCCTATCTTCTCTAAGCTATTTGAAAAAGTCATATATAGTCGTCTATACAGCTTCTTTGAAAAATATGATATCTTGGTTAGCGAACAAAAAGGTTTTCGTAAGGGTAAATCCATAAACGCTGCAATATATGAACTTATAACCAGGGTACTGACTAGTATGGACAGTAGAAACCCAATTTGTGCTATATTCATGGATATGAGTAAAGCTTTTGATTGTGTTGACCATAGAATACTGCTTCAAAAATTAAATTTGTGCGGCATAAGAGGTAAAGCACTCGAGCTCATAAAATCATATCTGCACGAGCGAAAACAATTTACAGAAATTACCAGAATATGCCACAAAACGCAGTATGACATAATATTTAGATCCTACACGAGAACTGTAAAACTAGGAGTTCCACAAGGTAGTGTTTTAGGCCCCTTACTCTTCCTAGTGTATATTAATTACCTCCCCAGACATATCAACGAACCAATGGTTCTGTTCGCAGATGACAGCACGGTAATAATAAAATGTGACGAACAAAATGACTACGAAAATAAAATCAATGAAACATTAAATACAATAATTGAATGGCTAATAAACAATAATCTAAAAATAAATATGGGCAAAACAAATATAATGCATTTCTACCAAAGAACTCAACAAAAAAATATTAATATTAATTACAATGGACAGACAGTAGAACCGGTAACAAGATTTCTGGGAATTTATATTGATCACAGACTGTCATGGACAACTCATTTAGACAATCTGTGTAAAAGAATTAACAAATCCTCATTCGCGCTATATAAACTAACTAAATTAGTAAATAAAGAAGCCGTGTTAACGGCCTATCACGGACTAGTTGCACCATTACTACGGTATGGTTTAATATTCTGGGGAAATTCGGTAGACAAAGACGTTGTATTTAAAGCTCAGAAGAAATGCATCAGAGCAATGTGCCAAATAGATAGTACGACAAGCTGTCAACCTCACTTTAAAAATCTTAAAATTCTCACATTACCCTCCCTGTATATTTATGAAGCTAATATTTTTGTAAAATCAAATCCAGAGTACTATAAGACTGCATTTAAAAGCTATTATCGAAAATTAAGAGATAAAAAAAGGTTAGAGGTAGAAATACCCTATGGTAAAACGGCACTCTTAAATAAAAGTATTTTATGCATGACATCGTTAATTTATAATAAATTGCCTGATGACATAAAACAATTACCTATTTTCCAATTTAAAAAGAAACTACAAACATTCCTAATAAATAAATGTTATTATGATGTTAAAGATTACTTGGGTGACAAAAATATTGTATTTTAATGATAATATGTATATTGGACATAATTTATTGTAAATTTGACATAATATTTGACATAAATAATTTTGATAAAATATAATTTCTGGACTGTATTACATTTGCACACCTTATTGGTTATTAACAGTGTACCGTTCGACCTTTTGTAACATCTTCTCAACCTGTTTTTATGCAAATAAATGATTTGTATTTGTATTTGTATTTGTATTTGTACCTACAGTAGTTTTTGCCTATTTTTTTGTGTCAAATTTAAGTTTTATAACAAGTTATCGGTTAATTTCGAATTAATGTTATTGTGTGCATCATGCAGCGGCGCCATTTAACGAGAGAGGAATTGTTAAGGGCAGTAGGCATGCTCCAAACTGGGGCTACTCAACGGAGTATTGCCGAGGAGATTGGAACAAGACAAAACGTGATATCAAGGTTATGGTCACGTTATCGTGCTACTGGTGATGTGGCTGAAAGACACCCAGGCGGGAAGCGCATTACCACTCAACGACAATACCGATTTTTGTAAGTTGCCGCGAGAAGACAACCAAATGTTACGGCCATGCAGTTGGTTCAGAGGCTCCAGTCAGAGCACCAGTTGCTTGTGAGTGACCAAACTGTGAGGAGAAGGCTGCATGAAGCTAACCTTCATGCTCGCAGACCGCTTCGTACTCCACCACTACGCCGAGGAAATCGTGGACGACGACTAGAGTGGGCTCGTGAAAATTTGCTCTGGGAAGATAACTAGTGGTCTGTAGTGCTGTTTACCGATGAGTCCCGGTTCGGTTTCCATCCCGATACACGTAGAGTACGTGTTTGGCGAGTTCCTGGTCGTGAGAGCCGTCTGCAACATCCTCAGGAAGTCTATTCATACCACGGCGGGACAATTATGGTTTGGGCGGGAATTCGTGTTGGTGGAAGAACCGACCTCGTTTGGATCAGAAACACCATGACGGCTGAAAAATACCGTAACGAGATGCTAGCACCAATAATCTACCCCCATCGACTACAAATGGGCCAAGAATTCACGCTCATGCACGATAACGCCCGTCCGCACACAGCGAGAGTGGTGACGAGCTGGTTGCAGGAGCACGACGTATCGGTCTTAGGCTGGCCCGCTCAATCGCCTGACCTAAACCAGATAGAACATGCGTGGGACATGCTCCAAAGAAGGGCTTTGAGGAATTTCCCTGCAAACATTGCGACAGAAGAGCAACTTTTTTTGCATCTTAGCCGGACTTGGGACAATATACCGCAGCAAGACTTGGATAACTTAATCCAAAGCATGAAAAACCGTTGCAGGACCGTTATTAACGTCATGGGGTGTTTTACTGACTACTGATTTTTCACATAACTGTTAAAAACAGATTATTTTTTCCTTATTTTTCACTTTTTCTTGAGAAACACATTCATTGTTAGTTTTACCATTATTTCACGTTTTTTCTTTATTTGAATAAAAATTTGTTTACGCAAAAAAAATTAGTTTTCTTTTATTCTGGAGTGTAGTCTGATAAATGGGCTATAAAAAAATATATGCATGTTGTATGTTATTTATAATAAATTTTGAGTAAATTGAGTAAATCCAAAATATCCCTAGACAGTGTTGATGTGTGTATATTAAATTTTTATTTATGTTTCAAATTGACGTAATTTCAAGTTAAACAAATTTCAACTTTATTTTATTGGGAATTAAGTTGACTTCAGAGTGACTAGCACTATTGAAAAAGTTATAAAAATGTTTGAAATTGTAGCGTAAACTGAACTTTATTGTGTAGGAATTCAAGTTAGTTTTCCATTAATTCATATTTGTTTACATTTTTGGCGAATATGTCGTGATTCAAATTTAGGTAAGACATCATTCTATCCAAATTTTATTGGAAATTGTGGGAATGTAAGTATCACGTGTCAACTCGGAACATTTCTATCAGTAACGTATAACATATGCATACGGACTCTACGTTCTTATTCTCCAATATTGACGTATACCGGATAGGTTACTATCCGGTAGACTTCCGTAGTCCTTGAAAAATTGATGACGTCAAATTCAGCGACTATCATATTTATGTAAAAAAACTTTAGATAATGTAGAGGCGCATTAAAGCCGCTTTAACGAGTTTGGTGCTGCATCTACTTGGGCAGTAAGCCTTGTTAGCAAATGTTTCCATCACAGCACGAGCAATTTCGGATCGTTATCTAGTGCCGAAAGTGCCGAAACCAAGAATAATGTACATTAGGTCTCACTTCCTACGTAATGTCACGCCTTCTCTCTATGGGGGTCAGCAAAAATTATAGAACGACACCTGCTACGATTCTTACACACTCGTACCTTCTCCTTTTGCTTCGCTTACGTTCAAAAGGCCAATTCTCGTAATTTAAAACGTTCAAAATCTAGTCGCAGTCTCATCTCGGCGGCAAACAAATGTCAAAAACTTGTCAAAATGTAGGGAAATGAGAAGTATTTTTTGACAGAATGAGACTGAGATCAGGCTGTGAACGTTCTTAAAATTACGAGAATTGCCCCTCTGATATCTAGTCATACACGTACGCCCGCCGGTCGCGAGTGCTATGTACAGTCACGAGCAAAAGTATACACTCGGCTTTATTCAAAAGCGATTTACTCCTTTATTTTTTAATGAAATTTTATGTTGTTATGAACATAGCATTTTCGAACCCATAGGTTTATGTAATGTATCGTATTTCAACGTTGCATTCGTTATTTCACGAAAAAATCGCATTTGAAAGTTGCCAAGTGTTGACATATTGGTGCTCGTGACTGTACCTGATTTTTCTGAAGGACTTCACTAAGGTCAATAAGTCCTTCTACGGCGTCCCTCCCGGCGTTTCCACTCACATCTGCCATGTAGGTAAATACCTTTTATTATTCGCCTTTCATTCAACCTTCGAACATGACCACAACATCTAAGCATACCTAATCTTTTATTTTTTTTCACTACATCTTTTAAAAAGACAACGGTGCGGCTGCCTTTCAGAACAGAATTATAATCATTAGAATCAGTAATACTACTTGTTAAGTTAGCATAATCCTAAAATGTCAAGATTTCATGAAATAGTCATTCAGTAGGATTAATTGTTCTTAGATAGTTGTGTTGATGACTTTAATGATTATAATTATGTAAATACATATTTGTTACGGCCGCGAATCACATTTTAACCAACGTAAAACTTAGTACTGATCAGCAAATTGCAAAAAACGTAACAAAATTTGAATTTCGCGGGCTACCTTGGAGCATCCACCTTAAGTCTATTCAGGAACGCCATCACGCCGCGCTGTAAATACAGACAATATTTCATAGTGTAGGTATATTTACATACCTATATAAAATTCAATATTCCCCGTACATTACCGCTCCGTAAATCTATTACCTGACGTTTTAGCGTCAACATTCACCTTCATGTATACCTAGGTATGTTTATCTTACATACGAGATCGCCTTTATAGGTTTATGATTGAGTTAGGAAACATTTATAATTCACTCCACCTCACGGCATAGCGTGGAAGTAAGGCCTTGTAAATATTGTAGGGAGGAAGCTTTCCTTACGTGAAAGACGCACGCAGATAATTCGTTAAAAAAAAAACGCCTGCCTAGTCAAAAAGTGAATTAAAAAATTTAACAAAATAAACTAAAAACAAGCTAAATGATTTTAGTGTTGAATGGGCACAAAGTAAGAACTAATTATAGATTATAATATTTACTTTGCAATTAAACCGCCATTGTGCCCAAAAGTGGAAAATTTAAAACCAATATTTTCAGCGAAGTCGGTGGACCTGTAAAGAACTGTTCCAAGGAACTGTCCCCCGACTGCAATGAAAAAATTGGTTTTCAGTTAACTTCGGTTAAGTTTTTTGAATTAAATTATTATAAAAAATGGGTTTTTCATTGGGTTAGTGCAGGGGCCTAAAAAGGCCACTTTGGCAGAATCATAATAGGATAACAATATGTATTAAAAATCGTAAAACGGTCACAAACTGACAATTCATAATACGATCTGTGTGCAATTCATATCACAATGAAATAACTTTTAAATTGTAGAAATCAAAAATAAAAAACCAATTTGATTAACAAAAACTGTAATGAAAAATTTATCGATAAAATTACGGTTTTTATTTTTTACACGCGGCAATGTTTACACCAAATATGAAATAAAATTTTACGAAAATTAGAGGAGTTGCTAATGATCAGCTGGGAATTCCGAAAATGAATAGCTTTTACAGGTATTGCTTAAAGTGGCCTTTTTAGGCCCCTTTAAGCAATACCACAGTTATCAGTATATGTTGATTGAATTCTCGCTCGCGTTATTGAAATCCATCATGATGGGTAAAACAGTCTTAGTATTAATCGAACTCATTAATAGTTTATTCATAAAAGACATTTACGTAATTAATTGATCGTTTATTACTTGAAAACGGTGAAGGAAAACATTGTCAGGAAACCGGCATGTTCTAGCACCAAAAATTCGAATACATCTGACATTTACCAACCCGCACTGAGCCCGCATGGTGGAATATGGCCTATTCCTTCTTATCGAGAGGAGGCCTGTGTCCCAACAGTGGGAACATTATAGGCTGATTATGCTTATGTTTATTATTTGATGTCAGCGTGAAGTAAAAACACAACAACAATATAGACAACAATTTTTATTATCTGTGTTGGTAATAAATTATTACATTATTCGATTTTATGACACGTTCACTTGTCTAAAACTTAAAAATAATGTACTATACATACATATCACTTAAAAACATAATTTCTGGATTTTCTCACACTATCAAATAGGATAATTTCACATCACTATTAAAGCATTTAAATATGATATAAATACTCTTTTGCTCTATGATTTATGCGTCTGACAAAGCCGCAACTCCTGGCAGTACTTTACCTGAAAAATAAATTTTGAATTAGGACAGTGGTTTTATTTTGTCTCCCTATTTTATAGTAAGGGCCGATTTTTCAATCTTCAGATAACTTTTATAGTCGCGGTTTGACATATTTTTTTACAAGCTCTGCCAAACCGTCGCATTTATTCCTCGATTGAAAACGCAGCTCAAATAATAGGTACTGGATCTACGTTTGCTAAGCAAGGGATTTAATGCTGCAAAATTAAACTACGCTTGTACGAGTATGTAGATCTACATTTGGAGGGTATGCATCCGAAGATGCACTGGCAAGTTATCTGTCCGGATATGAGCAAACCACAACGAATGTTTCGGGTACGGACGTGCAGCGCCCTCTACCGAAATCCTACATCGAAATGCGCGGAAGTTTGCGGTGTACCGAATAAACTCTCTCTCCGTGGTTCAATTGAACAATTTGTAGGTCATCATTCGGTGATAAGCCTTTGATATGGATGCGATTCAGATATGGCATATCACTAAACGCATGATAGTTTTCTACATACACAAATATACCTACAGTTACACCAATTTGTACTCTACGTCTAACAAATACAACAGGAAAACAAAAAAATTGTTCTACATGGACACAGTCTGTTTCTAAATCTACCAAGAGACCAACAGTTTACGAAGTTTTCAATACTACGCAACATAAATTAAAAGGTAAAACGTAATTACGTTTAGTTTGTATTCTTCGTTCTTCGGTACTTAATTAAGTATGTTATAGGACTTGCGACGTAAAAAACACAGCTTTAAAAAGGGAAATAAAAATTGTGCCTTGTAGTAAGTAAAATAAAAATAAGCTGCTTTGGGTACTCCATTGTAGTCAAGCTTTAGGAGAAACAGTCAAGTATTTTAGCCTATCGTACATAACACATTCACATTCTTCTAATACTGCAAGTATTTAACTTAACTTGGCATAGTGCACTTTGTTTCTATAACAATGTGGTATATTTTGTAATACCCAAGTAACGTAAATGCGCCAAGTGAAGTGCCAGCATAGTAAGGTAAATAAGACTTCTAGGTAACTTACCCTCAAGCAGCTCAAGGGACGCGCCACCACCGGTGGACACGTGGGAGACTTTGTCTTCAGTTCCCCACTTGGCACAGCAGGTGGCTGTGTCACCTCCACCTATTGGGAAAGAGCACAGGTTTTATAACCCAAAAAATTTAAGTTATGTAAGTATATCATAATTCAATTCACAAGCGCGGCTTCTTGAATCTGTACCTAAACAATATGCTGATCATCTATATATTATAAAAATGGATCTTCGAAATGTATGTACGGCCATAACTTTCGAACGACTGCACCAAATTGGATGATTCTTTTTTTTTTGTTTTCGTTATTGTCAGAATAAGGTTTGTATACATAAATGGACCCGGTAGATGGCGCTGCTTTTTCGGGTGGGATGACGTCTGCCGGGTCCGCTAGGTTCTATCAATCAATCAGCGTTTTACTTATAGGAGTAGTGTAGGAGTAGGTTAGGAGTAGGGTAGAAGTAGGGTAGGAGTAGGGTAGGAGTAGGTTAGGAGTAGGTTAGGAGTAGACTAGAAGTAGGGTAGGAGTAGTGTAGGAGTAGTGTAGGAGTAGGGTAGGGGTAGGTTAGGGTAGGACACCACGCGAACAAAGTAGCGCCGGGCAGCTAGAAATAATTTATATGGCAAAACAACGTTTGCCGGGTCAGCTAGTTTAAAATATAACTATGGGACTGTTTGCCTTGGTGCAACTCCAAACAGGTGTATCTTTCTCAGCGTCAAGATGTACGTTTGGAAGCAAACAAGTAAGGTATCTCGGCCATGACAAAGAAGAAGCTGAAAGCATCCTTGGCTTACCAATAATGGTGATGGTTCCATTGGCAGTGGCTTTGACAACGCCATCCATCAAAGCCCGGGTGCCACCAGCGAATTTCTCGAATTCAAACACACCAGCAGGTCTGTTAAACAAAAAAAAAACCTTATAACATCCTACTAATATTATAAATGCGAAAGTTTGGATGGATGTTTGTTACTCTTTCACGCAAAAGCTACTAAATGGATTTGGATGAAATTTGGCACACACTTAGTTTATAACCAGGATTAATACATAGATACTTTTTATCCCGATATTCCTATGAGATCGAAACTTATGGGGGTGAAGCCACGGGGCATAGCTAGTCAGCAATCAAGTCGATTTTGTCAATTAAACACAAAGTAGTTTCAATACATACCCATTCCATACAATAACTTTAGCTCTGGCAATGGGATCGGCGAAGAGTTCCCTAGATTTAGGTCCAACATCAAGACCCATCCAGCCCTCGGGGATACCACTGGCTACGTCAGCAGTACCAGCCTAATAAAAATAAAAAGTAAACCATTCAAATGTGTATTCCATAACCACTAGCGGCGAATTGTCGCGCGATATTACATTCCTGAATATCGTGAGATATTGATGAGACACGTATTTTGAAGCTTTTGTCATAAGCACAAGCATAATAATGTTCCCACTGCCGGGGACACAGGCCTCCTTACGGTGAGAGGGAGTGGACCACGCGGGCCATAATCCACCACGCGGCACTATGAGAAAATCGGGTATGTTTCGTTTCAAAACTCCGTATCTCAGTTGTTTCAAAACTAAATGAGCCGTAGTTTTGCACGTCATATACTTGGATAAATTCAATGGAAATAATTGTGATTTTGAAAATTTTGTCACAAACAACTTTGTCTTTTCTTTGTAATTTACATAAAATGGAATATAAATAGTACCATCATATGCCTTTTCCCAACTACGTTGGGGTCGGCTTCCAGTCTAACCGGATGCAGCTGAATACCAGAATATAAATAGTACCTAATGAGAAAAATAATATGTACAAAATTCAGCAAGCTCCTACAGATTTTCGTTGACAGCACGAAGGACCTTGGCTTCATTTAAAAGTTCTTTCGTTGTTTATGAGGTATTTCTCAAACATGATATACTGGTTGAATTTTTCAAGTGGGCGTGGATGGCCCAATTCGAAACTGTGAGGAATAGCGAAAAGTACTCAAAGGAGTCTCGTGCTCGACTTTGATGAAAAGTAAAACTGATTTTTTTAAAATCAATATTTCTAGCCAGGAATCGAACCCTTTGATTTTGATTAACAAAAAACACACTATTATTACACCATTCGATAGTGTCCTTACTAAGAATCAAATTCTGGGATTTAATGACATACGGCAAACTCTGCCCTGGTGAGCCGTCACAACCCCATTTACAGAATAGTTTCAACTTTCTTAAACCATTTTTGTAAACGAACCAATTATTAATATATGTGCTACAGTATGATCCAACAAGTCCTGCAGATTGGCTTTTGCACTTATTTTAGTAATAGTTATGCTTGAATTTGGTGAGTAACACATCTTCTTCGCTTCGACTAAAGTTGGATAAGAAGGAAACACTGAGCAGTTTTTGTCCGCCAAACGTTTAAAATATTTGCAGTTAACTTCTGCAAATATTTGAAAATAGGTATTAAATGCTTTTTAGGGTAACGAATGTCTGACTAACAACTGTGAATGTGCAAAAAGATAAGAAACTAATAAATATGCACTCTTCCCATAACCAACCTTTTTTTTATTAGACTAATAGATAAGTGACCATATTTTATCAAGTACATAGTACGTAGTTTTGTCAAAGTTTTTGTCAATACTGTATCAAAACCACAAAGAACTATTAATAATACTCATCAGTGTAATAAACTTTTTATCAATTTGACCTTAATTGATAAATGATTTTATGAGAAATAAACAGAAATAGAAAAAAAAAATTATGGTATTGAACATGAGTTAGCTTTGATGCCTATTTATATACTTACATTACGAATAACAAAAAAAAGAAAATGGCGAAAAGAAAGCTTATTTATTAGACTATATTAATTTATTATTTATAACAACGACTTCCACGTGAAACGGTTTTGTATGGGACTTTCCCATAATGCGCGGGCCCAGTGCGGGTTGGTGGGTGTCACGTCTTCGATTTTTGGTACTAGGAATTTTTGGCTCTCGATGTTTTCCTTCATCGTTTTCATGGTGGTGATGAAATCATTTACACAAAATAAAGTGCCTGCTTGGGTTCGAACCTACAACTCGTAACTCGCGCCGTTACCTCTGGGCCACCACTGATCATTAACCATAAACAAATTTTGTTCTCAAACTAATTTTCACATTTAAAAAAATATGTAGCTTACCTGTGCTTTCTCATCAAACTTGTCAGCAGTAATGAAGTCAACTGGAAGGTGTACTTTGACATTGTTCTTGGCAGCCTTTTCCAATAGTTTAGTTACAATCTTTGCACCCTCTCCATCGTACAAAGAGTTACCAATCTAAAATGAAAAGCCTATTAAGGACATGGTTTTGTTAATTCAACAAATGTCTATTATGCTTTTGCAGCAGAGATTTTTGGCTGTGAATTAATGTGTTCTATACTTACAGCCATACCCTGTTTCTCCTTGAGGAAAGTGTAGGCCATGCCACCACCAATGATCATCTCATTGACTTTGTCCAGCAAGTTCTCAATCAGCTGAATCTTGTCAGCTACTTTAGCTCCTCCCAAAATGGCGAGGAATGGCCTAAAATTCAAATAAAAATTTTGATAGGAACTACAATTATTATTAGTTATTTGAGAAACTTTATTTAAATTTAGGGCTGATATTTCCAGTGCCAGATAACTTTTATTCGAGGAATAAAATTGATGTTTAACAGTTTTTATATGAAATAACTGTCTAAATTAATCCTCGAATAAAGTTATCACATGATTGTAAAATCAGCCCTTAAACTTTTAATACTAATAAAATAAGAAATAAGCTAATGAGTTATAGATAATTTGTTTTAGATATTTTATACAATGTGCAATAGGATCCCTTCCCTATAAAATAGCCAAATAACTTTGGTACCTTTCTGGCTCATGCAAAGCCTTGGCAAAGTACTGCAGTTCCTTCTTCAATAAGAAGCCACTGGCTCTCTGCTCAAAGCCCTCACCCATCATGGAACTATGGGCTCTGTGGGCTGTGCCTGTTAAAAGAAAAACAAATGTTTTTATATAAGTAATAGGTAATATGGGCTGGTGTCCGCAACTCGACACCAATGCGCGTATTTTGCGCACGGAAAATATATGATATTATTTTATATGATACAAAAATACTTGAAGGAAAAGGTAATTTTTTTTTATTGAGAAATGGACTTAACAGTCCATTCCTCAAACTCTAAAATTGTAGTACATAATTATTATAATTTGTTTATGTGAAAGAAGATCATTATGTATTGTCTTCATCCTTGGGGTAATGCTGAGATGACAGTTGATAGAGAATAAAGATGTATGGAAAAAGATGATAGATGAAGTAGCACTTCAACCATATGACTGTGGTATAGTCAGTTGCCACCTGGTATGAAAGAAAGTAGGCTGAAACTGAAAAAACTTTTGTTTTAATGCTTACCAAATGCATCATTGATGTAAACATCACCCAACTTCCTCAAACTGGCTCTAAAAGCCTTGACCTTCTCAGGGTCAGCCTTGGCCTTGGCACCAGAGGCATCAACACCCTTGCCCTCTTCCTCAATGTGGAACCGGAGGTTCTCCAGCAGGATTATAGATCCAGGTGCGGGGTCAGCACAGGCAGCTTCAACTTCAGGGCCCGCACAGTCGGAGAGGAAAATCACATCTCTGCAAGTGTGATTTTGATTATGTACATATTGTATTGGTGAAATAAATATGGAGGAACTTGGTTTGGTGATATTTGAATCAGCTGAGACAAATTTATACTAATATTATAAAGAGGAAAGATTTGTATTTTTGTGTGTATGTTTGTAATGAATAAACTCAAAAACTACTACGCCGATTTCGAAAATTCTTTGACTATTTGAAAGCTACATTCAGCCTGAGTGACATAGGCTATATTTATTGCTAGAAAAGATTAGGGATCCTTACTAAAACTTAACCACCCATGCGAAGCCGGGATGGGCTGCTAGTTCAAGTATAAATTTGTAAAAGCTATAAAATATAAATCAATCTCAGAAAATTAAAGTAAATATATTATGTTTCATTGGGACATCAATCTATTTACCTTGACTTGTATGTTTATCTTTACAAGGAAAACAATTGGCATACATTCATGATGCAATAGAATTTCAATTGTTTACAAGATACATATTTAAATCTCTTACTTATTCAAGAGTTTCTTGAGCTCTTCAGCGACCGGCTTCAAGGTGTATTTGAGGTTCGCCTGACCGTCCGGCCTGCCCAGATGTGACATAAGCACGACCGACTTGGCACCCTTCTCCAAGGCATACTTGACGGAATCAAGAGCCGCGACAATACGCTGGTTGTTGGTGATTACTCCTTCTTTCAGAGGAACGTTAAAGTCCACTCTGTAATCATTCAAATAATTTTTATTCAAGCCTAACGAAGGTCGGTACTCAACTACCACACATAGTGGGAAGGTATATAAGAAAAACTCACCGCATCAGCACACGCTTGCCGGCCAAGTTAAGGGCATCAATACTGAGCTTATTTAATGCCATTTTGATAGTAGTTTTATAAAACTTTTACTGGAAACTGCTCACTTAGTCAGCGGCGAATTTCAAAATGTCAAATATAACCTTGGAAATGTCAAAGAGGTCATTCCTTCATGCCAACAATGAAAAACTACTTATTTTATAGCTGGCAACAATTACACTAAATGTCTTTGTAAAACATTTTTTAGTATTTAGATATATAATTTTATGTTTTTTTTTGTTATTAATTGATAAAAAAAAGATATACCTTCTAATTAAAAATATAATTTGTTAGTAATAAATAATTCTACAAAATTAACTAAACAAAGACAATAGGCGGGCCAGCTAGAGTTCTGCGGGAGGGAATAATTTAAAAGTAGGTTGGCACCACTGATCGTCTTCGCGAAATATGCACGCATTGGGACGCCCGGATTTAGAATGTTCTTTGAAAATCTACGTTGAAATAAATGTAAAAACTGGAGTGAGTGATAAGTTTCGTGTGTTACCTTATCCAAAGTTTAATTTAGATTGTTTTTCATTGTGTAATAGTGACTGTGTTGGGTGACGAACAAAGTAAAGCGTAGTGCGTCGAAAGTTGAAACATGGTGCCGCTAGGTCCCGGCCCAGGCCACCCTGCTGCACACCAAACACACGGTGGGCCCTCCGCCAACCTTTCCGGCCCGAATTCGCTATCACAATCGGCTCCTCAGTCAAACAAGTCTTCAGTTGCGGTAAGTAGCGTCCTCTCGTTGCATTTCATTGGTTTGCGTCAGTCCGGCGGGCAGCACATGTTTATGTAACTTCAACTTGTGTGAGCACGTGCGATTTGGCGCTAATTTTAATGTCGGTTTCCAGAAGCCGAATTACACGCTCAAATTCACACTTGCGGGGCACACGAAAGCTGTGTCGTCGGTTAAATTCAGTCCAAATGGAGAATGGCTGGCTAGCTCCTGTGAGTATTATACATCATAAATTAACTACCCATTTCACTTATTTATTTATGTTTGATGACCCTATAAGTTTAGATTGTTTATTTTTTATAGAGCCCCGAAGAGGTCATGATATTGTCTAATCTAGTTATTATCAGCTTCCACTATCAATAAAATTTGTGGTGTGTCAACTTTATTTTTAAAAGATCTGAAATATATAACAAGTACCTATAAAACCTTACGACTTTCCTTATGTGATAAGCATAGTGTTTAATTTGATAAGCAAGAGTCTGATTTGAACTTTAGTCTTTGGAAATGTATCCTAAAAATACCTCCTGGTTTATCGTTGCAGTATATTCATCATTACTTTATATTGTGTAAGATTAACAGAGTACCAACATAGGCTGTGATGCTCTGTTGCTAAGCACGAAGCTTGGTCTTAAAACCACTATTTGAGTAATGTTCAACCAAATTTATAGTCATCATGAATGTTAAATTGTGAAATTGTTGGTATTTACTGCGTCCTGTTAGAAACGGAAGGTCCTAAACTACAATATTTTTTATGATAAATGCCTGCCCTAAATCAAGATTAGGACACTACCAACCCAACTCAACAAACGACCTACTTACATGATTATTATTATACCTAAATCATTTTAAACTTTAGAAAAGAACAGTCAGCAATATTGAGGCAACGGTTTAGTATAAGGTTTGGCCTTGAATACTGGCAGCCAATAGGTGGAAGTAATAATATAAGAATAGTTTACATCACTGGTTTTTTGTTTAGGTGAAATAGTGATGTAATGTCTTGTAGTCACATACCTAATTAACCTCTTTTGACTTAAATAAGTCACACTTAGTGGGTTTTATACTGTTCAACACATTTAAAGCAAGATCATAATGTGAGTGAAAGAAAAAGATAAAAACCTGTGAACCATTCATTGTCAAAATTCATATGTTAAAACTAATGTGTTCCTGTATTCCCAAATGAGGGCTAATGATATAAACACAACTTACTTTAGATTTTAAATGCTTATTATACAAAGCATGTCTAATTCCAATGACTTGTCCGAGTTTGTTGACCTTCAATTCAATTTACAATTTAAAACAGCTGTTGCTAGTCAAGCAACTTCACAGCATTTTACATGAACGATGATTTCTTTTTGACTACTGAAGTCACACATAAAATAATGATCTCATACTAATTGCATCTCAAGGTATATATGGATAAGGATAAAAATGTAAAATAATACTTAGGTAATTTTATACTTTACAGCTGCTGACAAACTTATCAAGGTGTGGGGTGCTTATGATGGCAAATTTGAAAAGACGATATCTGGACATAAAATGGGAATCAGTGATGTGGCTTGGTCTTCAGACAGCAGGCTGATAGTCAGTGCCAGCGATGACAAGACTTTAAAGGTAAACTTTTATTTATCAAGGCATCTTGGCCAAATGTTAAGCTTGATATAGTTTATTTCTATAAAAGGTCTTGTTTACAGAGTATCAGCTATCTTTTTACGATGATTAAATGTTAAAGTTCTTTTATAACAGACCTATAGTAGAAAAAAACTTATTTCTACATACTGGCTGTACACACTCAAGGTTACTTCCTAATTACAAGTACCCAAAACCATAGACAGCCATTGCGCGCGAAATTCGAACGGCGAACGTTAATAGGGGTCGCGCATGCGCGGTGAATGATCTTTGCGGGAATGGGAGGGGGAGGGGGTATAAGGAATCGCGTGAGGACTTTTTCACACACGCGAATTCCGTGTCGCCGTACTCACGAATACCGTTTGTAAGGGAAAGGTTACCGCCGTAAATTTTCGCTGTCCGTTTGTACAAAAATTGTGTCAGAATAACAGATATACATACATTTAATGATAATATACGATTGTATTGTTGTCTACTTGTAATCAAGTAACAAGTAGGTAACATTTGGTTTGAATAACTTTACTACCCATACAAATGCAAGTTTTCAAATGTTATCACTAGCCATTGTGGGTTAGTTAATTAAGTCTTTATTGCATTCATTAACTTACATTCTGCAAAAACATTTTTAATATCAGAGTAAACATTTTTTTTTTTTAATCATAGACAACCCGTCAGTGATAAGCCCGAAAGATTAATAGACCAAATAGGTGTCATGACCTTATCATGATTGATAGCCATTACTGCCTTTGCTCTGATTCTCAAATGCCAACTAAAGTTACCATTGTTAAAATAGTCTGGGAAAGTTGATAAAATACTTCTTAGTTCAGTGAACCAGCTGATATCTTAATAGATAATAGTGTGTGCTTATGTCCACAGCACTAATAGATAAGAATCTGGGCTTTTTAAAATTTGAATATTGCATATACATTGTTAATTATTATTTTTGTAATCTACAAACACATTTGATGATGTAGAAAATAATTTAAAAATTATTGCAGGTATAGGGAATAGTTAATTATAGACTGTAACTATGCAAATAAGTATTGAATGTAAATATTTGTTCTTTCCTAATGGCACACCCATAGGAAAGAAGATAATGACTGACAAATAAAATAATATAAATGTTGAAATGTTGCTTCTTCAAAAAGAACTAGTCTATGATATATAAGAGCTCAACTGTCACTAATTAGACAAAATCACTTTTTATATTGTTACCGAACTTAATAAGCTTGTCTGACAGACTAGGGGTTAAATGAAATTAAAAGTAAACTAATTTATATTCTATTGATTTTAATGACTTATTGAAGTATTAAGTAATATGTTGCTAATATTATGTTGTTGGGCACATTGCATAGTTATCCTTTGACCTCAATATCTGGTGTTGCAGTAGCAATTCATTATTATCTAATTATTTATGCTTTATTACGATCAATGTATTTGGTGTCAAAAGTTATCTAGAAGTTGCAACTTCAGTTCCATTTGGTCTGCACAGTAAGGGCCAAAACACGAATTTTACAATACACGCATTATTTCCCACATATGAAGTGAAGTGGTATACAAGTGAACAGTTGATATCTGATGTTTTGTACTTCATAACTTCCCAATTATCTCACGAAATACATCTATAAAATCACTACGAACGTCAACAGATTTTAATTTACCCAAAATTTCCCAAGAGAAAATTTATATGGACAGCAAAGGGACTTCAATTCAAATTAGGGATTAAATTGTTTATGCTCAACATAAAACTCGACATTTCCGCCACATTAGAATATGTATTGCACCATAAATCTCAAAATAGATTGGTAACACCCACAACAAATATTTTACGATCCATTTTCATGTTACAGGTATGGGAACTGAGTTCGGGAAAATGTTTGAAGACACTAAAGGGACATAGCAACTACGTGTTCTGCTGTAATTTTAACCCACAAAGCAATCTTATCGTATCAGGCAGTTTTGACGAGAGTGTACGGATATGGGATGTAAGAACAGGTGAGATTTTAAACCTTTTGTACCTACGCCATTGAAAGACGGCCATTGTTATAAAATAAACAATGCAGAACGTTTGTCCCTTAAATTGTGTACCGTTAACGGCACCAACGGCATTTCAAACGTTGTCGTGCACATGCTCGTAACCGCGAAAAGGTTAATTCATACCGCGGCGTATGCAATTAAAAAGTTGACAACTATATACATACACCTATTTCTTTTACCGGCTATCGTGTATAATTTTGGGTGCAAAGCGTACGTAGACACTAGATATTTCTGAAATGTAACAGTGCCTTGTTTATTGATATTATCGTGACCATTCAAACTGACACGTATGCAATAACGGTCAGCGATCCACATTTTGTAACACATCTTAAACATACCGACCGATGTAATAACACATCTCCATTTCGTTAAACAATGATCCTAAAACGTAGGCGTGACACACAGTCACGCGCGTAGTACTTCAAAGAGCTAATCCGAAACGACATACTTCGTTACACAACGTTCGCCGAGCATATTAACACCATACTGTGAAAATATTTTCACCATTCACCACACGACTTTCGACTTATTTTCACGACGATAAACGATAATTACTTCTATTAATAGCCACGTGGAACTAGAAACAATCGTAAATGTCACGGTAGCAACTCCTGCTGAAGTAGGTTAGTGCACTATTTATACTATTAGCATCCTGGCCAAATCGGTACGTCTCATTGTAATACGGAAATCTATTGATCAAAGTGGCTAGTTTAAATTCCTGCAGAGTTCTCTTCAATCTATGGGCCGCATAGTCACTTCTCTTTCGTCGTTCCCCCCCATTGCTAAAGGATCGCTACATACATACATACATGCTACCTCCCAACGATTAGTTTTGCTCAGTTTTTCTTGCCATTTTATTATATTTAAAGAAGACTTAATTTATTAATGACTAGCTGCGCCCCGCGGTTTCACCCGCATAAGTCTCGATCCCGTCGGAATGTCGGGATAAAAAAAGAAAGCGTAACAATCAAACGAACCAAGGATATTTCTTTTTCTCTTTATAATATAGTACTGGCTTTTTTTCTTTTTACTCGAATCCTAAGGGTCCTAGCGTGATATTAAATAGACATAACCTTCCTCAAGAATTGGACTATCATATCCAAAAAGAATTTATCAAATTCGACCGGTACTTCCAGAGATTAGCACGTTCAAACAAACACAAACGGTTCAGCTTTATTATTAGTATCAGATTATTTATTAATGATGAAATATTGTTGTTTCCAGGCAAATGTTTGAAGACACTACCGGCGCATTCGGATCCAGTTTCAGCGGTACACTTCAACAGAGACGGCAGCCTAATTGTATCGTCGAGTTACGATGGATTATGGTAAGAGCCTAATTTACTAGGCCTTGTTATTTTTTCAATTATATCAAACTTCATGGTTTGGTACTGTAACCTTGTTCAAATTGCTTACTCGAAATCGTGTTTCACTCAATTTGACCCCCTGCATTTTGCATCAAGTATAACTCGGCTGCTATGTTCAGATTTTCTATCCAGCTGATAGAGATTTAAAACGACAATATTTTCTTTTTTCAGTCGAATCTGGGATACAGCGTCAGGTCAATGTCTAAAGACTTTGATAGATGACGACAATCCGCCGGTTTCCTTCGTGAAGTTCTCTCCAAACGGCAAATATATCTTGGCTGCGACGCTTGATAACACACTCAAACTGTGGGACTACAGTCGGGGCAAGTGCCTCAAGACGTACACGGGACATAAGAACGAGAAATATTGTATCTTCGCCAACTTCAGTGTTACTGGTGGAAAGGTAAGATTATTTGCATCATAATCAGCATTACCATTTAAGCCGAAAGACGTCCACTCACGTCGTAGGCCTCCCCCCAATCATCGCAGCAAAAACTGGTTGTGCATTAAAATAAAAATATTATATTTCACATAAACCTACATGAGCACTTATGAAACGGCAGAAGCTAGGTGCACGGTTCCAATTGGTTGTTTCCTATGGAGAACAGCCGGAAAAGAAATCCACGGTTACTCTTTTAAAAATAATTGTCTATTACAATGTTTCCAAATTACAATTTCTGGATTCCCGGGATTGAACACCACTTTCGCATTGTATTGCATAGGTTCAGTTTATCATTAGTCAGCTTAGCTCACAAGCACTCGCTCCTGAATATAACCTTCATATAATCTTCCAAACGCAATTTTTTCTGAATCATTAGAACTGACGTAAATAACGAAGCTTGTTTGTTTTCTCAAATCTTTCACCCTTTTCCAAAATAACCACGTGTGTTAGTTTCGTCACACGGGAACCATTATTTCATCACATTTGTAGCTTATCAGTAAAAATGATCTCACCGATTTGCCAATTTTTATAATGCGGTAGCTAGTTGATAAGAGATTGCAAGTGTGTCAAGGTAAAAGTTGAATTCCCATTTATCTTTGACTTGATACAGTTGCAAGGTACCCAATAATTTCTTAGTCTATGGTGATTTCTAATCGCTTTCTGAAATAGTCATTTACATCAGCGAGATGAAAATTACCTTACTTATGCAATCAGTTATGTTAAGCATGATAAACAAATAGCGCGTGTGAAATCGGCACGCTGTTCGTGTTTCTAGGCAAATGTGCGGCCAAATAGTATACGTGTTGTGGTAGTCAAATAGAGGTAGTGTCTGTGAGTGAAAGAGAAGGAAGCATTATCCCATCTCTAGCGCACGTGCGGTATGAACCACTTCAATGAATGGTGATAGCTATATACCGATATCACGACGGTCATGCTAACTGTGTTGGATAACACAATTTTTAATTTTAATCTTGAATTCACTGACAGACAAGACACAGCATAAACCATTGGGTTTAGAAATATGAAATTTTGCACAAGAGTTCCTTTTATAGTGAAGATGAAAACTTAGGAAGAATTTTTAAAAATTCTCCCTAAATGGGTTAAATAGGGGATGAAAGCTCCTACGGAAATTCGTCATTTTTGCCAATGGGAACCCATCGGGTCTACGACTTGTTTGTAAATAAACTTGTCATGGCGAAGTAGTTTTGTTTCGCTTATCGTTTTACGTCACTGTTCGTATTTGTAGGAAACGTTTTGCAACAGACAAAACAAAAGCACAAAGACTGCTCTGCGCCGATTAGCTTATTATAACCCCATTGTATAATCATCTCTATTGTCCACAGTGGATAGTATCAGGCTCAGAAGACAACCTCGTATACATCTGGAACCTGCAATCAAAAGAGATCGTACAGCGGTTGTCAGGCCACACGGACACCGTGCTATGTACTGCATGCCACCCCACCGAGAACATCATAGCGTCTGCGGCGCTTGAGAATGACAAGACTATCAAGCTTTGGAAGAGTGATACTTAAAGTAGAGTTTGTGAGTAGTTTTAGCTGAATCTTTATACCTTTCTTTGTATTCACATAAAAACATAGTTTTATTTTATAGCTTCTTAGCTATAAAATAAAACCAAATGCGTGTATGATCTTACCTCGTGGGTCTCCAGTTATCGTGCACGGGTAATAGCTGAAACATTTCGAAAAGAGAGTTATTTTGTATAAGGATTATTTACACACAGTGAGAGTGAAGATAGACTGACTACTATTTTCCCTATTGCGGTAAAATTTAACGTCGGTTATTTAAAAAAAAAATGCTGCACCATACATTTTGACCGCATAGGTATAAGTATTGCACTTTTCTATGTAACAGGATTTTTTCTTTTTTAAACCGACGAATAATTTCTGTGCTGAATCCATATTACAGTTTGCTCGTCGATGTTTCTGCCACCCGCTGGTAAAAAAACCGTAATCATTTAATTAAATGCATGTTGTACTAGTTGCCGCAATCTTTTTTCATTGCAGTCCGTCTGTGCTCGCTCTTAATTAGTTCTCTTTCTTATTCAGCATACTGTTTTGTTGCAGACTTGTAACCAGACAGAGATCTGTACATCGTGGCTTCATATTGAAAGCCGGTGCCACTGGCTTGTGAATACATTTTATATTAAGATACTAGTCGAGTATCCCGGACGATGGACGCTGAAATTATGAGTGCGTTGTTTTATTTCAATAAGTTTAGTGTATCACATGGTATGAGTGGATTTTCTGTTGATATAAGATATAAATATTTTTGTATCTGATACAAATGAGAAAGGTTCGAGTTTTAGCGATTATGTTTTAGTTAAGTATGATTTAAAAGATTCGCTTAAGAGTACTTGTTGGATATAATTAAAGATGCAGTAGATGTACGTCGTGTTGTTTTTATTGAACCCTCGCATTTTAATGTATGTATTTCGTTTGACTAATGTATAAAAGGACATACCAAGATTTTTTTTTTGTTAAAATGATTTAATAATATAACACACTCTTCCGTGATGGAAATTGAGAAAAGTGGTTTAATTTACCATTCCTAATACTTGTCTAGGTATTGACATGCCCTAGCTACCTCAAAAAGCTATTTCTTGATACACAGACACACTCATATTGCACTCACAATTTATTTATTTATATATACTTTATTGTACACCACAAAAATACATAGCATAAAAAATACATTAAACACTACAAAATATACAATGGGCGGCCTTATCGCATTACTGCGATCTCTTCCAGGCAACCTTAGAATGGACAGTGAGTTTCCTGAACATAACATGGGAGTGTCGTTGGTGCAAATAGTAAGTACACAATACACTAAAATAGATACACAAATATATACATATCCAAAATTATAGATACATAAATACATACATACTATGTATACAAGCAACAAAAAATAAAAGAAGACTAGATGATTGCAGTTAGGACAAGATCACAACGACAAGTAGTGTTCCTTTATAAGTCTTTTGAACACCTGTAACGACTCCGCGTGTTTTATTTCAACTGGCAATGCATTCCACAAACGAGCGGCCTGGACAGTAAAGGATTTATAAAGGAAAGTTGTGGACTGCATAGGCATTTTGAGCTTAGAGTTATCTGATGATCTTAACAATTTCGTGTGGGAGTTGCAAAGAAACTGAAAACGTTTTATGAGATAGAGAGGGGTGAAAGGGGAAAAAAGCACATTAACAGAAGGGAAAGAATATTAGCATTCCGGCGCAGGCGAATTGGTAACCGCTTGAGAGCACACGAAATTAGGAAACATATTTGCGCAAACCGAATATGAACCTTATACAAAAATTTTGAAGCCGCTCAAGTTTATCTAGTTGGCCTTGCGTAAGATCACAATATAGTTACCTACTATAAGTACTATAAGTACTAAAGTTCGTACGCCGTATAACTAAAATAATAGACGGTGCAATTTTAATCTGCTTTGCAGATTTAGGAAATAATTATAAAGTAGTAAGTACGGGATTTTATCACCCGCACTATGGCTTAAAGTACGGCTTGGCCAACTAGCACACAATAAGTTAGCATCTACATTTACTATGGATGTTTATAGTGTTGTTGTTTCATCTATATCTTACTAGCTTCTGCCCGCGGCTTCGCCCGCGTGGATGTCGGAAATTATCCCACGGGAACATGCTACCAGGATAAAAAGTATGTCCTTCCCCAGGATGCCATCTATCTCTTTGCCAAATCAGAAGTTCAGTGGTTTAGGTGTGAAAATGTAACTTATAAGTTCAAATCCTCCCCTTAAAAATCGAATTACCCCTTTTTGCACCGTCAGGGGTCAATTTTCGACCACTACATACTGATTATTAATTATTTTCTGTGAAAAGTATTAATACTGAGTTTCGAGTTAATTGGACCGCGCATTCAATTACTTCCACACAAACTTCAACACCCCTATATTCCCCTTTGAGGGGTGGTTTTGAAAAACTTATAACAATAAACTTTTTTTCTTACTTAGGCGAGTATTCTTGCCAAGTTTCAAGTTTATTAACTAAATGAATAAGATTTTTCATAATAACTGTATCCCCCGCTTTTCATCCCAACAGGGGTGAAGTTTAAAAAAATCGTTTGGGGTGTATTCATAACTTGACTCAAAGATTATTTATACTATGCAGTAAAATCCTCCCCTGTAAAATTGACTACCTCTTTTCAACCCGTTAGGGGTAGTTTTTCGAAAAACCCTGATACATGTTATTCTTTATTTTTGGTCTTAAGTATAAACACTGAGTTTCGAGTTAATCGGACAGCGCAATCAAATTCTTCCACAAAAACTTCAACACCCCTCCCCCTTTGAGGGGTAGTTTTTAAAAACATATAATGATAAACTTTATTACTAAATTAGGCGAGAATTCTTGAAAAGTTTCAAGTTTATTAACCTAATGAAGAAGATTTATCATTTAAACTGTATTCCCGCTTTTCACCCCCACAGGGGTGGAATTTAAAAAATCATTTGGGATATATTCATAACTTGACTCAAAGATTATTTATACCTACTAATTTTCGAGTTAATCAAGCCATGCAGTAAAATCCTCCCCTGTAAAATTGACTACCCCTTTTCAGCCCGTCAGGGGTAATTTTCGAAAAACCCTGATACACATTATTCTTTACTTTCGACCCTAGGTATAAATAGTGAGTTTCGAGATAATCGAACCACGCGCTAAAATTTTTCCTTACAAACTTTGAAACCCCCCAATCCCCTTTTAGGAGGTAGTTAAGAAAAACATAAAGTGGTAAACTTCATAATTTACTTAGATTAGTATTGGTGCCAAGTTTCAAGTTTATTAACTCAAGGAATTAGATATTCCATACAAACAAAATCCCCCCATTTCACCCTATTAGGGGTGGAATTTCGAAAAACCCTTTCTTAGTGGATACCTACTCTTCACTAAGAACACACCCTCCAAATTTCATGTCTCTAGGACCAGCGGTTTAGGCTGTGCGTTGATATATCAATCAGTCAGTCAGGACTTTGAATTTTATATAATATATAGATGATCGGTTCGTATAAACAAAAATGAATTGTTTTGCTTACCAATGGCAGCATTTTTTTATTGCCATACTTTGCTTCTAAATACATTCGTAACATAATTTTACTTGTGATAGCTACTTCCATGTGAGGGTCTCCTATGGTCTTTGCTTCATTATTGGTAAAGATAAAAGAGTTGTATAATTTCAACCAATAACGGTCCAAAAATTATAGGGCAACCGGTACCACATTGCTATTTGAATATGTACCTTTTGGTAAGTAGTGTAACTGATGGTTTCGCGGAGACAAATTTTTTATGCATTGGTTTTGTGCAAATTACTGAGAAGATGTTTCAGTCTCCGTTTTTAATATTCTGAATGGCACCTCATACATCGACATCGATTGAGAATTTTGCATATTTCTCGGAGAGGCATCTTGAACTTGATTCGATCGAGACAAAGGTCCAGGTAGATCGATAGATTGACGGCTATCTGAGTGCGTTTGGTATATAGACTGCAAATGTGCACTTCTAGGTAACTTTCTTCGTTTCCTGATATTAAATAAATATTTGAATACAAGATTATCAATATCATTCATTAGCACGAGTCTGTCATCTACTTCTAGTCGCTTCAACTTCTGAGCAAGAAGCTGACCGTATAAGTCGCATTCGGTGACCGCACTCACCGCTTCTTCATTTTCACAACAATTAGGTCTATCTTTCAAATGGGAATGATGTACCTCTATCTGTTTCCTTGCAATCGTCCAATATGGCACTCGACGTTGCCTCTTAAAAATCGAAAAAGAATCTGAATGTGGATCTGCGTCCGATTCATTACGTTTCCGACTGGCTGCTTCTCGTGACAATGGCTTTTCAGTATTAGATTCACGAGAAAGAGGGCTTCCAAGCGACTGGTCCTCTGTTCTTTCCTGCAAGATAATAAGAAAACTTATGATTATTCACCCCAGAATCATTTGATTTGGTGGAAAAATATTTATTTTATACCTACCCGGAACTTGGCGAAAAGAGGTCCAACACCATGATCTGATCCTGATTGTTCCGAGTCCTCGACGATCAGCAATTCCTGCACAGACTATTAGAGAAGAGTTCTTAATCATATTTATTTCAATTAGAATTGGGGACTTGGATAATTCAAAGTAAACCTTGTTAGATAGGCACACCTATCTATAGGTTATTATAATACTCATTCACACATACGCAAATCTGAAATTATCTATTTAGATAAAGAAATACGGATTTAGATAGCTTTTAGAATCGCTTGTAAAATTTCTTCATTGTAATTTTAATGGTGTACCTACATAATATAGAGTATTCTATCTGTTTACCCACCTACTACTAACTAAATAGTTTATTTACTCACCACGGGCTCGCCACTTTTCTTCTGCCGATAATCATATAATTCACTCATGTAACTGTCGATAGCATCGAATGCAAACCATGATGGTCTATAAACTTCAGCACTAGTTTGTGTAGATTCCTTTATTTTTCTCAAACATTCCCTGTATTGTGTCAATAAAGAATTTCTTTTCTTTTTCAATTCCTCGACAGAGCAAGGAACTGAAAAGTTATTCGATAGTCGGACCCAGGCTTCATTGAGTAAATTTCTATTTTTACGATCCTTACTTTTATGGTTCCAAATACACGGTTCCTCGTGTAGCAACTCTATGAATTCAAGTACAGTTTCGTTGCTCCAGTCCATCTTTAATGACTTTACATAAACGACCGTTCCGCTCAGTGACGCACACGCAACTGGACTTTGCGCAAGTGTGGCAAACTATGCAAACATTTAAACTTCGAAAACTATATCGCGCGGTCCAAAACCGACACGACGTGAAACGGTCATGGAAAATTGCAAATGTGTGTTCAAACTGTGCACACATGCTCAAATACCCGTGCCGTACAGAGCGGCTTTGCAGGTTTTTGTGATTTATCTGGCGTCGGCTTTACACAAACGTAAACAACTCACACACACTTCTGAGCGTCCACCCGTAGACCCGTCGCGTCAGTCGTCTGTTGCGACTTCTTCCTGCAGCTAATCTATCGCTGCATAAAGTCTGGTGCGTCTAAAGTGGTTATTTTTATACAACGCTTTACGCACAATTAGTAATTAGTGTCGCTTGAGGTCGCTCGTCGCAGAGTTCGGTTTTACTCGTGTCTAGTCGTGTGGACTGTCGCGGTCTTACGTAAATCAGTGTCGCAAAATATTCTCCCACTCTTGTGAGTTTGCATATTTGTGCACATGTGCATGTGAGTGACCGGGGTCGTAATTTGAACCGGTTCGCGCTATGCTTCGCGTACTTGCTCTCCAATCTCACTTTGCCATTGTTTCACTCATTCTGTTTGTCAGTCTGTCTCTTAGCGCTTCGTTAGGTGCCGCTGGTGGCTCTTGGACAAGATTAATTCACATATCTATTGTAATGGTATTTCTTGTAGCAATTTAAATAACATTGTTAGAATATTGAATGACTCATAGTTTTCCAATGGCGCTGCCGCTACGCTGGCGTCTGAGGTCATCCGTCGTGGGAGCAAAGATAATAGACCCTGAGCTGTTGATGCTATTAGTGAGGGTGAAGAAATTAGGTCGACCGACCTTTGGGGAGATCGGGGGAGAACCTAGTCAACGTCGTCGCCTTGGTAGTAATAAATAAGGCATGTAGGGTAGGATTCGTAGGAAGTAGGTTGATAGACCGTTATGGGTAAGTACACAGTTGGGTGAACTACACATATCTAAGTAAATCAAGATTTTTCAAAGAGCTTGCTCGTTTCAATTATTTTAAAACATGGCCAATGTTGGCTTCATTTTTGTCGCATTGCAACTTTTGTGGCGTTAAAAAAATAAAGGTAAAGGTATTTCATAATTAAGTTTCTAGTTTTCTACGTAATTAAAACATAGGAATCCCAAGGTACCTACAACCCATTCAAAGATGCTTTGAACATAAACTGCGTTATGGATTCAAAAGTAATTAGCGGCGCTTCTCGGATGCGTCTAGAGCCGAGCGTTTACCGCGCCTGACATTCGATTAAGAATTTATAATCGGCAAAGCAAAATAAACGCGAGGATGAGTGCTTTGTCACTCGTAGTCAGTCGCCGCATGGGTTTAATGATAGGAGGGTGCTAAATACTAGTTTACACGTTTCTTTTGGCGTGGGTGGTGTAAATAGGGACTGACAGGCGTTATTTAACAAGCACAACACTTCTGTAATCAGCAAAGGTTTATGCAGAGGTTGTGATACACATTTCGCCAGTTATGATTAAGTCCCATGTAATAAGAGAAGAGCCTATGGCCATCAACCGGACACAAGTTTAGACTGCAGGCTGCTACTGAGCCTCTTGCACTTCTGGCATAGGTAGATGATGATGGGATCATCATTGGACTGTGATCTGTGGTCGTCAATCTGCTGCATCTGAGTAGTGAGTGAGGTTTTCACATTCCTACATATTATTGGAGAGTACGTTTGCCTACCAATCTTGTAATGGTGTAACGTAAGTAGGTAGGCACCTAAAGCGTTTAAATCGTAAACAATACGAATCCATTTCATTGAAGTGTTTATTCGCGTAAAATTCGATGTTCTTTTTATTATTTCGCCTCGAGCAAGCTGCGGTCGAAATTATTGTTCGAACACCGTATCATTTCTATTAAGTTATTAAATTGAGCAAAATGGGATTTGGCGTTTTATATAATTTGGGGTAGGTACAGCTGCAGCGAAGCGAATGAGCAAAGCCATCATCCCTTTCTATACCCACGTGTGGGTTTTCTTTTGACCACTGTACACGGAAATAGGAGCCAAACTTGTAACAGAACTAAAACTATTATTAAAGGTACCTGCAGAATAGGTTTCCTAAAGCTTAACATCGATTCGGTCTTAACTATCAATGGGCTTGATTCCATTTGTTCATTTCAAACTACGAGGGGCGTTCAATGTATTCTCGGTATCCGCATTAAAAATGACGTAAATTCAATTAAGTAAAATTATTTTTATTTTTCAATGTAATATAGTCCCCTATTACCCCATGGAATTAATAATAATCACTTGAGGCTAGGACCGGGCTATACGGTGGGTGGTTAATTTCTTCGAAACCACAATCTCGCACAGCAGCCTTGGAAACACGCGCTGTGTGGACCGGGGCGTTGTCGTGAAGAAGCAACACACCAGTGGTCAGTTTATTCCGTCTTTTTTCTTTAATTGCTTCCCGTAAATTTCGTAAAGTGGATGCGTAGGATGCTGCGCTTATGGTTTCACCTTTTTTTGTGTACTCAGTCAGCAAAATTCCCTTTGAGTCTTAAAACACTGTGGCCATGATTTTTCCGGCAGACGGAGACTATGAATTTCTAAGGGGGCGCAGTACCCTTCTTGGGCCACTGCATGGACTCTTGCTTACTTTCAGGATCATAATGATGAACCCACATTTCATCTCCAGTAACAATTCGATCGAAAATACTTGAGGGAACTTCACCAAAGAGCTCTAAAAACTCTACGGCACTCGTTTCGCACTTGCTTTTGAGGCGCCGTGAGCATTCGCGGCACCTATCTTGCACTGACTTTTGAAAGGTAAAGGAGGTCATGAAGAATAGTGTGCATGGAACCAACAGAGAGGTGGGTTATATCTGCTATCATTTTAATCTCCATTCGGGCATCTTCCACTATAAGCTTCTCAAATTTTTCACGTTTTCTTCCGTAGAGGCAGTAACCAGGCCCTCCGAGCGAGTGTCATCTTCAATACTCTCTCTGCCCCTTAAAATTCACTTGACCACTTTTGAACCGTAGATAACGAAGGTGCAGAATCTTGGTAAACAGCCACTATCTCTTCGTGAATAGTTTTTGACATTTTCCTTGTTTGGCAAGGAATTTAATAACAGCGCGCTGCTTGATTTTCTTCAACATTGCCACGTTAGCCATTCCAGCTGTTGTTGACTAAGGATAACTAGCAAGCTAATGATCACAACTATATGAAATTTTACCATTAAGCCCTTAGATAATGTCATTAATTAATTAATTAGTCAAATTACCCACATCATTAGTAAATCACCCTGATACCGAGAATACATTGAACGCCCCTAAGTATACCTACCAATATTTTTTTTTGAAATTTTTGTGTCGGTCCGGGTGTCATTATGTATCTACGTATAGGATTATGGGTTATATTGATTACCTGATAGACGATGACAGATATGTGCTAGATAGGAACCTAATTAGGTAGGTACCTACTGTAAAGGTTGTCCGCTAAAGTCAACCTTATATAGTGCAAGGCTGGCTATAATTGAATGTTGTTGGTTACACATTTGGCCGTATCTTTTTGTATTTCTTCTTAAATAAAAACTTTAACAAAAAAATTAAACCGCCGAAAAAACTGAAAAGCAAAAAATAATAAACCTTTTTTATTTAACCTTAATAACTAAGTTTTTAAACTAATGTAAGTAAGTAATTTTGAGTCGGCACAACACAACTCAGCATTCAATCTGTGAGTGAACAATAAATCACCCCAATGTTCCCACCCTTTTTTTTTTTTTTTTTGGATGGGAAATCATCAAATGACTCCTCCCGCTCTGGGTGGAGCAGAAGGGAGTGTCAGACTCTTACTGACTAAAACCCACCCGTGTTCCTTCCTTAGCCCTTTATGTACCAGGGCAGCGGTAACCCTTTCGGACGATCCCGCTACCCCGGCAGGCTTCGGCCCTGTCGGGCCCCGTCAACTACGCTGACATCTCTCTGAGGCGCACGTGGAACACATACGCGCCGTCCGGCACGGGCCTGGTCCTGATCGGACGGAGAGCTACCCATTGCTCTCCGCCCGCAGGCCCGCGCCTACGGTGGCCGGGAGTCGTCACGCGGCTCCCGACGCCCGGAGCGTCTCCCTCGGCGGCTGAGGCGTGAGGATCTCTCCCTCGCCCATCCCGCCACCTCCTTCGCTAGCATGACTGCTTCGCAGAAGGAGGTGACCGCCTCCCACGCCCTCTCGCCCCGGACCATGGCTTGCACCAGGGCCGGACGCGAGAGGTCGCCGCCGCTGCCGATCGCCTCTACGAGGACACGGCGGTGCTCTGCCCAAGCGGGGCAGACCTCCACCGTGTGCTCCACCGTGTCCTCGGGGCGACCCTCGCAGTGATGACACCCGGGCGTCTCCTCCCGCCTGATTATGTGCAGGAACCTCCCGAAACATCCGTGTCCGGAGAGGACCTGCGTCAGGCGGTAGGTGAGAGCGCCGTGACGCCTCTCTAGCCACTCCTCAAAGAGGGGTCTTACCGCCGCTATCGTGGCGTGCCCTGCGCTGGGTTGCGATAGTCGCGCCTTCCATTCCACCATGAGACCGCGCCGGAGGTCCGTCCGCTCCGCAGCGATTTGCCGCGGGTGCAGAGTTTCCCCCCGACGTAGTGCCTCCGCGCGCCAGTCATACAGGCGCGCGAGGACTATCGCCTCCAGATCCCATGGTGGCAGTCCGGCAAGGAGGCTTGCTGCCTCGCGCGAGATCGTGCGGTACCCCCGGATTAGCCTTACGGCTACCACCTTTTGGGGTGCGTTCAGGTAGTGTGCGGCTCGAAGCCGCAGTGAACGCGCCCATACAGGGGCCCCATAAAGGGCCATGGACCACACGACCCCCGCGTAAAGCCTCCGGCAGGAGGCGTTTGGCCCCCTAAGGTTGGGCAGGAGCCGCTTTAAGGCGGCCCCGGCCCGTTCCAGTTTGGGGGCCAAACGTCGGAAATGCTCGACGAAGTTCCACCGGCTGTCGAGGACGAGACCCAGGTATCTCATCGTATTCTCGACGCCGATGTGAACCCCTCCTACCATCAGTTGGGATCCCGAAGATGGCCCGTACCGGGGCCCATGAAAGGACATGGCCTCGGACTTGTGCAATGCCACCTCGAGACCCAACTGCCGGATCCTTTCCACGACTATCGCAACCCCGCGTGTCATCGCGTCGGCCGCCGCCTGATGCGACCTCCCCTGCGCCAGGACCAGCGTGTCGTCAGCGTAGCAAACTACGCTGACGCCATCAGGGAGGTCGGCCCGCAGCACCCAGTCGTAACCGATGTCTCACAGGAGCGGCCCCAGTACCGATCCCTGTGGGACACCGCACGACATCTCTCGCCGGTTCCAGTTCCCGTCGCGACCGGGGTAGATGACGGCTCTGTCCGTCAAATACGCCCCGACTATTCGACGGAGGTAAGTCGGCACCCGGTGATACCGGAGTGCCTCCCCTATGCAGCTCCAGGGCAGGGTGTTGAACGCGTTGGCGATGTCGAGTGACACCGCCACGACCACCCCACCCCGGGACACCGCGTCCCCCGTCGTGAGGGCTCTCACGCGCATGATGGCGTCCACCGTCGAGCGCCCCTTGCGGAAGCCAAACTGGCACTCCGCAAGATCCGGCCCCGTCCTCACCAGGTGCTCGACGAGGCGGCCCGCAATCACTCTCTCAAAGAGCTTGCCGACCTCGTCGAGCAGCACTATGGGCCGGTATGCGGACGGAGAGTCCGCAGGGCGCCCTGGCTTCTGAATGAGGACCAGCTTCCCCGTCTTCCAACGGAGTGGAAACTGGCCTCTCTCCATGCATGCGCTTAAGAGCGCCTCCAATCGAGGCCCGAGAGCCCTCGAGGCCAGGACCCAGGCTTTACCCGGCAAGCCGTCGGGTCCCGGGGCGGTATTTTTGGCCTTCAGCCTGCCTACCGCCGCTCTCAGATCTACCCCGGTCACTTCAGGGGTGTCGTCGTCGTCGTCCGTGTGGTCCGCTTCGGGCACCGCAAGTGGCGGAGCCATAGGCGGGGGAGTATGCTCCCCCCGTGAAGGGAACAGAGCGCTCACCACTTCCTCCACCAGCTGGGGTCGGAGACTCTGCGTCAGCGGGGGGGCCCAGGTGCGGAGTTTATTCCGCACCATTCTGTAAGGGCGCCCCCATGGATCTCGGTTCAGAGTCTCCAACATCTCCTCGCGGGCCATATCTTTGGCCCGCTGGACAGCCTCTTGGAGGACGGTCTTCGCCGCTGTGTACCCCTCGTACAGCTACGCTTCCGTGGCTTCCGCATCCGGAGGGCGGATGCGGAGCCTGCGGTGCCTGGTGTACCGGTGTCGCGCGTCGACGCACGCCTTGCGTAGCGCCCCAACCTCCTGCGACCACCAGTACACCTGACGTCGGGCGCATCCTGGCCGGACTCGGGGCATTGCCACGTCACAAATCTCGGACATGGCCTCCCGGAACCACTCCGCCTCACCGTCGATGTCAGCAGGCCTGACCGGTGAAAACACCCAGGCCTGCACGATTGAGGCTTCCAGGAGAAGCTCCCGGTCCAGCTGCTTCAGCGCCCACCGCGGACCACTCGGGGCCTGTTGGACTAGCGCGCTAGAGGTCTGGGTGGAGACATCAAACCGGATATACCGATGATCGGAGTATGTCTCCACCTCCTCCATGACGCGCCAGTCAATGACACGCTGTGACAGAGCGGGACTGGCGAACGAGATGTCCACTACCGACTCGCCCCGCATCCGCACACACGTAGGAACAGAACCCCGATTTAGCGTCCTAAATCGGGGTTCTGTTCCTACGTGTGAGGCCTGGTCGTCGACCAGGCCTGTTTCCAGAGCCCAGTCCTCCACCATCCTGCCCCGCACATCCGTGCAACGGGAACCCCAGGCCAAATTCTTGGCGTTGAAGTCCCCGAGCACTAGCACGGAGAAGGCATGGTTTCTAGCGACGACGACACTCAACTCTGTTAAAGAGTTCTGGAACTCGGTGAGAGTTTGGCTCGGAGAGAAGTATACTCCCACGACTACAATCTCTCCGAACCGTGCTGCTACGCACCCCTGTCCCTTCGTGACACCTTCGAGGGACGGGGTACCGGCGGCAGCCGACGAAATTATGGCCACTGAGCCGTTTAGGTCCTCCACCCAGTCATCCCTGGGCGGGACAAAGTACGGCTCAGCGACCACGGCGATGTTAATCGACCACTGCGCCATGCTCTGGAGCAACAGGTCCTGAGCGCAGGCGCAGTGGTTGATGTTCGCCTGGAGGAGGCGTAGAGGAGGAGACATTACTCCTCCATTTCAGCCCCCTCCCGGACCCCCTCGGCAGTGGTGCCGGCGGCGGCGGCGGCGGCGGCGGCGGTGGCGGCGGCGGCGGCGGCGGTGGTGGCGGCGGCGGCGGCGGCGACGGTGGCGACGGTGGCGGTGGCGGCAGCAGTGGCGGCGACGGTGGTGGTGGCGACGGCGGCGGAGGGCCTGCCTTTCCTCCTGGCTTCGGCGGGTGGAGCGCAGGACTTGCTCCCCGCCCGGTGATCGGCCGGCTTGCCAGCAGCCGCACATGCGACGCAGTGCGGCGCGGCGTTGTACGAGCCGGCCGTATGTCCGGGCTTGCCGCAGCGGAAGCACAGAGTGCTGCGGTCCTCTAAGGTGCACTGGACGCCCACGTGGTGCCCCACGAGGCATCGATAGCACCTTAGAGGTCTGGGCTCCAGCAGCTTGACCTGCGTTGACACCCAGCCTACCAGGAGCCTTCCGCCCTCCACTATCTTCCTCGCCGCCGTCACGGGACAGCTTACCGTTATGGTTCGCATACCCGTGAAGTCAGGACGTAGGGTGCCCGCCTTCACCTGGTCGGCCAGACACCCGCCCGTCCTGACGACGGCGGCTACCACCTCTGCCCCCGTCACCGAGTCATCCAGGCCCACAATGCGCATATCCGCGCACTTGACGGGCCTGGAGAATCGAGCCTCGTCCGCATTGAGGGACGCCCTTAGCTTTTCAGCCAGGGCGTCAGCGATGGGGCCACTCGTCGCACCGGGGACCTCCAGCATGCAGGCACCAGTGGCGGTCACCCTATGCCGGAGGCCTCCGGTGATCCCCAGCTCCTGGAGATCCACCGTCGCTCTCGCTTTGGTGAGCACGTCGCAGTAGGTCACCCCCCTCTTGACCGCGTCCAGCTGTAGTGTAATGACTACAGCCGCGGTCTTGGGGGAGCGAAGCCTAGCCGCAACGGCTCGCTCCTTGCGGCGCCTCCTCTGCGCCTTTTTTCTGGCCGCCTTGGCCGCCTTCTTTTTCTCCCCGACCACCTGCCACTCGGTGTTGGTCGTGGGAGATTTGTTTAAGGGAGGCGTAGGCTCTGGGGCCTTCCCCTCCCCAGCCGTTCTGCCCTTTTTGTGGGCCGGCGCCGCGGGTTTGGCAGCAGGCGCCGATTTTGCCGGCGCCGAGGCTCCACCAGCCGACGTCGGTTTTGCCGGCGCCGGGGCTCCTCTAGCCGACGCCGGTTTGGCCGGCGCCTGGGTCCGGCCAGACGGCCCGGGTTTAGGGGCCTTAGGGTTGGATTTTTTTTCCAAATTCATATGGGTGGTCCCATATAAATTTGGAAAAAAAAACTTTGGGGTATACCCTTTCCAATAAAAAGTGAATGATCAAAATCGGACTAGTCTGTAAAAAGATATGCGTGGTCATAAATAAAAAAAATATATACGCGTCGACTGTAATGTGTCAGTTTGTTTTCCCTATTTAAATAAAATAAAAAATAATTTAGCGCGGGTTCCATTCGAATAGTCAAGCATGTTTAAGAACGGGTTGTTATAGTAGATTGTATCATAAGGGAGCAAAATAATATTTAAAAGGCGAGGGCGCTTTTTTGAATCCAGAGCGAAGTGAGGGATTCTAGAATAGAATCCTGAACGTAGCGAGGGATTCAAAGTATGTACGTCGCCCGAGCCAAAAATATTGCGCCCGAGTGATACACTCTACTTTTTATCACCCACTATGAGAAAATAAAAGGCGCCTCATATTTTATTGTAATATTATTATTTAATAAAACATAGAGTAACAAATAAATTGAAATTAAATAGTATCTAATAATAAAACAACTAAAAACTTATATTTACATTTGAGACATTTTTGCAATTATGAAAATTTATTGTTACAGTTTTATCAGGAATTGTTGTAGATTTTATATTCTGCGTGTTTGAAATAATGTCCGAATCTGGCTCATTTTGAGGAAAATGTGACGGTGAATCTCGTTGTTTGGATGTAAATGGGCGCGGCGACTGCGGCATGGATGGATTAACTGAAGGTTGCAATTTAATGTTTTCCACGATGCGTGCACATGTTTTCGCCTTGTTCTCAATGGAATCTTCTATATATCCCTCTGCTACAGCACTCGACTTCTATCCTCCATGTAGCTTGAGAACAGTTAAGTCCGCTCCAGAATCTGCCAAAAGGCTAGCAGAAGTACGACGAAAACAATGTCCTGTATACTGCTTGATATCTGGTAACTTCTATTAAGTAGCGATTTCTTGTGGCATGTTAGAAATTTTATTTTTTCCCATAATTTGTTTGAACCACTTGCCATTTTGATAACGGATGAAAAACCGATTGGTCTTCATATCAGCAGGACGCAGGTCCAGGTATTTCTGTATAATAGTTTTGTATTCTCCTCGGATTAATTTTTGTTTTTGTGTCTGTCAGCTTTACTAACAGTAAATCATCCGAGTGATTTTCGACGTCATGCACAGTTATTTTTAAAAGTTCCTTGCCACGGCAAGCCACCTGTAACAAAACCGAATGTGAATAAGACAAGTATGTATCTATCGAAGTACAGGTTACAATAAAATGCGCATTTTAAACCACTATGGTTATACTTTACTAATATACCTACATAGTTACTTACCTACTTTTACGGCAAGAAAGACTTTGTCGAAAGTCTCCAGGTTTTTGACTGAGAACACTTTGGATTTTTTAGGTTTAAATCCATCAGACATCCTCTTCAGATACGCTATTAATTTCGAATATGTGTCCAGTTTTACGTCGTTATTAGAACTGACGGTTGCTTTTAGTATTGAGTAGGTACCTACTTCAAAGAGTGGAAAGTTTTTTAGTTTTGGCTAAGTACTGGAAGTAGGCCAAAATCACAGATTCTGAAAAATTCTTGGCGCCTCTTGTATTTCTCCATTCAATAAAATTACCATAGGTTTTTATATATTTCTTCCCAGGATTTTGCAGGTAATAGATTATCCATCACATTTCTTGCGTCAGTTCTAATACTTTCAGGAGTTAATTCTATACTTTCACTGTCATTTGAAGAACTCATTTTTCAAAACAAAACCATGAATTTCTAACAATCCGTGAAAATTTACGAAAACGCGGGCTGTAGTTCGCGCGTTTATAATTTGATTTCTTGTTTTTTAACCCCCGACGCTAAAACGACGGGGTGTTATAAGTTTTACGTCTCTCTCTCTCTCTCTCTCTCTCTCTCTCTCTCTCTCTCTGTGTGTGTGTGTGTGTGTGTGTGTGTGTGTGTGTGTGGGTGTGTGTGTGTGTGGGTGTGGCATCGTAGCTCCCTGACAGGATCAACTGATTTTAATTTTGTTTTTTTTGTTTGAAAGGTGAATTTGTCGGCAGTGTTCTTAGCTATGTTTGATGAAAATCGGTCCAAGATGGCCGCCGCCACAAAATGGCGGATTACATATTTTTTCACAACTCCCTCGATATGGGTATCAAATGAAAGGGCTTGACTAGTAGAATACTATACACTATGACAAATTTCAAATCCAAGATGGCCACTACCACAAAATGGCGAATTACAAAAAACCTGATTAAATACCAAATTACCTGAATCTTAAACCGCAAGAAAATAAAAGAAATGAAATAACAAGGAGTCCCTACAAAAAGCATGAAATAAAAAACTAAATTAAAAATTTAAAAAGCCCCCGACAACGTGAAACCCTATAAAAAGAAAAAAATAACCTTGAAATTATGACCCTACGTAAGTACGTATGAAATTTTTTGATTAAATATTGTCCTGTCGGGAGACCGCTACTATTTTAAACTTTCACAGAACCGCCGGCCGCAGGCCGTCGTACCAGCCAGTCTTTATTCAAACAATATTTGCGTTCGATTTCTTTGGCGCTGAACACTAAGATGTTCTAAATTCAAAAAGTGCGCGGCAAAGATTGTTTCGGCGCACTTATAAAGAGGATTAAAAACTCATTAGTGCCCGCTAAAAGTTTCTTATAGAAAACCTTACCTTTGGGTGCACTTAAAGGCGAACAAAGTCCTTCTTTTCGAATAGATGGTTAAAAAATATTTTATTCGTTTTTTTGTTTAGGAAAAACCAGTGCTAGTTTAGTCGGCAATATGTAAAGACGGTCAGTCAAAATAAACGTGAATAAATCGTAACGTTGTTTGCTTTATTCGAAGGGCTCAACAGCCCTTCACAGTACCTACAGACGCCAGCTCATAAAGCTACTCGAAACTGTCAAATTTTCCCAATCAACCTTGAACTTTAATGCTTTAGCGATAAAGTTGAAAATATATTTTTTTTAAATGGCAGATTGTAGTAGCTTAATGTGCTGGCATCTGTACATACCTAATACATAGAAGGAGCCGGATTCCAAAACACAAATTGGAATATCGCAAAATGCACTAATTGAAATCTTGCTGAAAATTCCCGCTATAAAGCTTTCAATTTACTGTTACAATAATGTTAAAGTAAACTCGAAATTCTGAGAAACTATCAATGTATGCATTCCCGAATCTGTTTCTGAAATAATTCCTGCATGTAAAATAAATACAGAGAACTGAACATATCATTTTGATGTTAGAAAATAAGGCAAAATGTGGAGGATACCTTTGGAAACTAACGAGCCCAGACATGATATTTTGAAGTATCATATCTAGTTTTATAAGCTTCAATAAAGAACGTGGGACTCAGTTTTATCTTTTATTCTATCAAAAGTTACTTAGGTTGAAACTTCTTTGTAGTCTAGGCAAGTAATAGGCTAGGTACCTACAAAGTTACTCTCTTACCTAAGTAGGTGAGTATAATTTGAATCTTTCTATACTAAGACCCTTTGCACGGTACGGCACGGTTTCTTTATGATACGGCGTACAAACCGCACCGTAGAAAAAACATGTCCGTCAACAAAACTAGCTTCCATAGTGATCCATACGACACTGGCGACCGTGCCTACACACGGCGAATAAACCATAGTTTTTCACAGCAAGAAAAACGTGTGTGTACAATGGGCCTTAGTCACCAGCTGGTCCATTCTGTAAAAATCTCACCGTGAAAACTTCCGTGAAATGAGCTGTCAGTGTCATCCCACTGATACTAGGGATTGACCAAGCATTACATTTACAATCATAGTCGAGATTTTAATTATCAACAAATCAATCAGGATTATGTTGTCATTGGCAATATTCATAGGTAGGTACCGCTCAAAGTTAGTACAAAATGTTTGTTACCTACTTATATCATTTTAGCTATTTAGATAATTATCTATCGAATTGCTGGTTACTGTAAGCACCACATAAATAATGGGTGGGTCTTCATAAGTATGTGTACAAAGGTCGAATTTTGTCTCAAATTTTCATTCCAATAGACATAAAGAACTTCACATGTAGGTATTCAATCCCCAAGTAAGATAACACAAAGAGAAGGGCCTCTTTAGAAACAAATCCAGTACATATTAATATATGACTGTTTCTTTTATCTGTAGGTACTTACCTACTTTCGTTTTGTTTTCTTAATCCCATTTTCCTTGGAGGCCGAGAACAGCCCAGCCCATCTATTCTGTAAAAATCTCACTGTGAATTCTTAGGTGATGTAAGCTTGAAGTGAGCTGTCGTTAGTGTTAATCCCTAGCTTCAGGCGAAATGACAGCTCACTTCACCTAAGTTTTCACGGTAAGATTTTTACAGAATCGATCGGCTATGCTGTAGGTGAACACCAAGAGAGAGATGGGGTGCTTTCTTTTTATAGTGATAACAATCTGTAGGTAAGTGAGAATCAGATAAAGTCCAGTAGTTTTTTTATGTCAACCTATAAAGCAACGAGTCTCTCACATTGCAAAAAAGTAAACCATTACCCAGAACTTTCCTTGATAGGTACATGTTTTACCGATGACCTATTAAACGCTATTACCTACGTGTCGTGGATTTTATGAGGTCCAATTTTCATAGGAAAATTATAACTCAGATCGGAGTGATCATAAAATATTTAACCGCGATCGTCATTTTAACACTCAGTGATAAAAACTTTGAGAGCATCATAAATTTTGTTTTTCTTCACCTATTGTTTTTTTTTAGTCAGTTTCCTGTATGATCGTGGTTCATACCCCTGAGCTTAAAGACAACTAGTCCGATCAAGAAAATGCTTTAACGTTGGACTGTTAGGTATTTCATGTTGGCAAATACACTAAGTACTAAGAAGAGAGAGAGAGAATAAATTCCACCTGCACCCCCCCTGCTGCATCCTTACATACTCTCTGTATGTAAGGATCGTAGCATGTGGAGTTATGTAGTTTCTACCTAATTCCCCATTGGCTGACGGCGTGAGTCTATGTACCTATGTGTGTAATGTAAATACACAACTATCTACACTTCTGCACAGACTAGTCAATCACACTTTACATTGACAATCATGAAATAAAATGCATTTTATCTGAATTTCAGCGATCATAGTTTTAGCAAAACCATCTAAATACAAATCTGTTGACGTAGGTCTCAAAAGGTCACCAACGTGTGATATTAACCACTCACTTGGCACAAGGCTAGCACGAACGCACGACGCAAACGCAATGTAATTTCGAACGACATGTATTTGAATTGTGGCTAAATAATAACAGCCGCACAGGTCAATTGTGGTCTGTGGACGGGTGACCATCTTTACATACCGAGACCCCTCCGTGCTTCGAAAAGCACGTTAAGCGGTTGGTCCCGGCTCTTCGTGGATCTTTGACAGTCGTTACGGGTATTTAGAAGCCCGAAAGTCTGAGAACCAGTCTTACCAAGGAGTACCTATCGTATTACCCAGTACCTGGGTTGTGGAGGTCAGATAGGCAGTCGCTTCATGTAAAATACTGGTATTCAGCTACATCCGGTTAGACTGGAAGCCGACTCCAACATAGTTGGGAAAAGGCTAGGCAGATGACGATGTATTTGAATTGAAAATACTCGTACAACTATCGTGTAGCATCTTGGTTTGAATGTTTGCGACAAGCACAATTAGTATCACCCATAGATATGAATACAGTCTTAAAAATAAGCAATTATTATTTGCGAAACGAGCATTTTCAATTTTAAAAACGTTCCAATTTACGTTACGTTTAGGTACTGCGCGTGTTCGTTTTAAGTCCTAAGTTCTGGGGAACCGGACGTGTTCTTATAAAATGCCAGCGGATTGTGCACTGCTATATGATCCAATATTGTACCGGCTGATAGAGACGTGTGATGTCTATTTGGGGACTTTCTCACAATATCTTCCAGGAGATGGTTGCTTTTATTTTCCTTATCTAGACAATTATAAGCTCGTTACGATTGGCCAAAATGTTTGGAGCAGGTAACCTTTATTTCTAGCTTTTGGCCAAGTTCCTAATTTGAAATACTTACCTCTGATCTGAAAGAAAAAAAAAATACGGTTATTAGCGGGAAACATGACATAAAGAAAGAACAATAACAGAAAAAAAATAAGTTGGTGGAAAATCTGCGCAACATCTACGCAAAACGGCCATCGCTCAGCATAATACTGTGACCCTATGCGAGACAAAGCCACAGCGCTGGTTTTCAGCGTCAACCGGTGCAACTTACAATGAGATACAAAAAACTAAATAACAAATAAAAATGAGATAAATACACAACAAGTTTTAAATCTTGTCACTCTCTTGCTTGACGAGGTTGAGAGTGAATTTTAAAATAAAAATAGGATCTTGGATCAAACTAATTAGGTACCTAATGATTTGATAAAAACCCCTTACCCTAGAATGGTTACCTACTTTATTTATTGGGTATGTAAAACAATATCCGATTGCAGTTTTTGATTGATAAACAATAAAAAGAACTTTTTATCCAGTGGTAAATAAAATTCAAACTGCCGATTTTATGCATATAGTAAGTTCCATCCACACTGAAACAACTTGGCCACCGGAGGCTCGAGCGGGTGGTGCCGGTGGCGGGAATTTGTGCGTCGGACACAATTCATTTTTGCTCTATTGTATGCTGTTTCATGAATACGTAACTTCGTTTCAGAAGCTTTTAAAGTGTAAACTTTGAAGCGTTAAAACAGTTTTATGTATGCAACGTTATTGATTTTATATTTTATTGATAGAATTCACTATTGTTTTTTTTTATGTTGACTGTAAAAATAGAAAGACACTGAATCCCCTATAGATGTAGTAGTAAGCCTTCCAATCTCATCTTTTTACGAAAAATGTAACGTTTAAAAAATAAAAATGGACCTATGGCACCTGCTTTATGCATAGTTCGATTAACCTGCAAAGTTTCATGACTTAATTTGAAAATTTTCATTGAATATCCATTTAATGTACGGTTTAGAGGTACGTTTGAGATTTATTTGCATCGAGAAAATTGTATGCAATCGCATATCCGTAAAAAACAACACTTAGCAGCAGTCCTCATCTTTACTGTTTACAGGGTGGCAGGGACATCGACGCGCAAACTGTAACCATGGATTCAGCACATGAGTTTAGACCCCATAGCGTAGAAAATTTTCCGTCGGTTATCAAAAAAAAAATCTTCGTTTCATAGAAAAGTGCCTACGCGGTCAAAACGTATGGAACAGCAATATTTTTTTTAATAACCGACGAAAAATTTCGACGCTATGGGGTCTAAACTCATGTGCTGAATCCATGGTTACAGTTTACGCGTCGATGTCCCTGCCACCCTGTATTAATTACAGAGTGAATACTGCAGTACTGATGAAACTACAGCAAGCATTCATCCTAATACAATTTTCGTAATAAGAGATAGTACATACAGGCTCTTAAAGGAAATAACAGTTGTTTCTCCCATAATAAGATAATCATGAGAATTAGAACTGCAACTTAATTGCGTAACACACTTTGAATCACAATCCGAAGGATATTGAAGGAAATTTCATTGCTATTTCATTGCTTCATACGTTTGAAAAGTTTGTTTGCTCAACAACGGAAATAACGCAATGAATGTCGTCAAAATGAAAAGCATTACCATTGTGTGTTACGCAATTACTCCTGTAGCCCTGTAGTGTATCTTTTTTGAATGAGACAGTGTTTACATATCTATTAAATAAATACACTATAACCCCCCTGGCATTTTAGAGCAGCGAACGCTTTTAATATGACAGAACATTGAATGGTGTAGTTTGCGACAATATATAGCCGAATTAAGGAAAGTTTTGAGTCTCCTTCAAACTGTCGAAATAGTAACTTCCAGTAATCAAAATATCCATCAGCCAATGTAAATCTGGTCCAAACTTAGATTATGCTGGGAGATTCATCGTTACCTGGCTAAGTGGTAAACTCAAATCTGTCAAGATCTATTAATCATGGAAGTTGTGCAGTGCATCCGAAGTTTGCTTAGTAATAGGAAGAGATTCTGAAGAGACAGGAAGCTTAAAAGGGTAGCTAGCTAAGAGTATACCTACTTGTGCAATGTTACTTAGAAAGAAAGAAGAAAGAAAGAAAATGCGTTTATTTGCGGTAAACATGACGCATAAAAAGAACACAAACACAAAAAAAAAAAACAACGGGTTGCACTCCGGGAGTGCCGGCAGAATTGAAAACTTGAATATTAACGTTGTGCATTTTTGTTATTTTGGAATGGTTAGGGAATAATTTTGCACGAATTGCTTTAATTATCAGTATAAAAGTACTATCATTTATGTGGTAAAATACAATATTCATTTCTACTCTCCCTCCGTCTTACGAATTTTCGATCAGGTCACTTGTCCTGACGCGAGCTCCGTCTTAAGAATTTTCGATCAGGTCACGTGTCCTGACGCGAGTTTAACATTTTTTACCCATCACAACAAAAATGCACAACGCCGCTAAAGAACTTTTCACTTCAAAAAGCAAATTGGGGGATAACATTGTGACGTGCTGCAACTTCACTTGACCTGTGTATCTAAACTAATAGGTAAGTGTCATCATCATCTGCTTAGCTCAAAGATGCTGGGGTCGGCTTCCAGTCTAACCAGATGCAGCTGAATCTGCTGAATAACAGTATTTTACATGGAGCGACTGCCTATCTGATCTCCACAACCCACTTATTGGCGATACGCCTCGGTAAGACTGGTTGTCTGACTTTCGGGCTTCTGACGACCCGTAACGAATAGGTACCCAAGTGTATGATCACTAAAATGTGAACCTAATGTTTACGTGCGGGTACGAATATTCTTTAGTCAAAATTTTGTCCAATAATTTTATGATTTATCCTTTGGGAGAATAAAAGGCTGAGGCACAATCTTTGCAGGTTAGTAGCTCGATGAGAGTAGTCGAGAGTCAAGTTATTGCCGTGCGATTGGACAGGCAGTGGATTACATGACATAACAACGTCACGCCCGCGTTCCCCGAAGGGTTAGGCAGAGCTGTCCCTATAGTACACCCACATTTAGATATAATTGTTATGTTAAAGTCCCATGTACCTAATAGGGAGCGAGCCCATTGCTATCAACCGGGCGGAAATCCAGACTCGGGGCGGCTTCTGAGAAATTTACACTTTGTCCTAACAGGGAAACGAACCCATGGACCTCATGGTCAGCAGTAGCGCTTGCGACCACTAGACCAACGACGCAGCAAATGAGTTAGTATAACTATGATGATGATTAGAGGCTGTCGAAGCATCATGCTGAGATAGGAGCCTTTTGGCCTTGTATAGGACTTTCTGTTTAATTTTTCTTTTTGTTACTTTTTTTAAAATAATTGGTTTATTTTTTATTTTTGACTGTGTTTGGTTTAGTTTAGTTTTATGATCTTGCATACACTTAACGAAATCGCGGAAAGGGTGGATATAAGTTCTTAAAAAATACTTTACATGTGATAAGCTACTAATACTTAATGGAAAAAATATTGTTTAACACTACGCTACGGAATTGGGGCAACCTGTAATGATAGTTGTGTTGGGAATAATAAATAAATAAATCTTCCTGTACGAGTCCAATAAATACTTTTTCTTTTCTTTCTTTCTTTCTTTAGCTACCTAGTCAATGGGCTAGCTTTGGATATGAGATAGATTTCCCAACTGCTGACGTCTCTGAAATTCAAAGGCACGTGCTAAGTTCAAATACCACAGACACCATAAAACCAAGAAATTCATAAGAAATGGTCTAGAATATTTATTAGACCATCCGTAGCTTCAGCTATGGTAGTAAATAAACTTATGTTAAGCTTATATCGTCCTACTTTATGTGGAGGTTAAAAACGGGACGGTGTTATCAACACGATCTCTTTTATATGTTTTATATATGTGAGTCTACAATCATTCTTCATGTTTCTTTTACAACTGAAGTAAAGTTCTGTCTAGATTATAAAAGCCTTCAAATGCGCTGTCTTAAGTTTCATGGCGTATTCTGTCATTATATTGTTTTGTTTTGTTTCCAAAAACAATCAGCCCATCTATTCTGTATAAATCTCACCGTGAAAACTTAGATGAAATGACTTTGAAGTGAGCTGTCATTCAATCTATTGTTAGGAGTTGACACAATTGACAGCTCGCTCCAAGTTAGCTTCGCCTAAGTTTTCACGGTAAGAGTTTTACAGAATAGATGGGCTGTTGTGGTAATGATGTTGCCTGTAGTCAATAAAATGGTATCAGGGTCGTTACGAACTGCCAGGGGTTGTTCGAAAGAGTTACCGTGGCCCCTGGCACAGGCAACTTGACGAACACGGATGGGTTTTAGTCAGTAAAAGTCTGACATGCCCTCCGAAGTTATTAATGATTTCCCTCCCAAAAAAAGGGTAGTTACGCTTACGAATCCCTAGGGAACTATGTAAGAATTAGTCATTTCATCAGCAAATTGAGAGCAGGAAGGAGAGATGACAGCCGAATTCTGCAAATCGTGGATTGAAGATCAAGATACTGTTTGAGAGATAGGTTTTATGTTTACACTTCAAACACTTCACTAGCTCACTGTTCATTGTTTGCTCCGGACCGGCATCGGCGGTCGCAATCTTGTGCCCCACTGTGCCTGTTTACGGCTCCGCCAGTGCGTACCCATAACTCTTGCTCAGGAGCCGGATGATGGAGCCGGATGATGACATATTTATGTATAGCAGAAAATCGACGTTTGCCTGAAGGTAGTTGTGTTAAGGTTAGTTAAAGGTTCTGTAAGTGCAGCAAGCAATAGCTATATAAATAAAGCTAACCACAGCTTATGATACTAGAAATTAGTGCCTTGTTTCATTTAGGTATACTTCATATATGTATTAACTTTTACCCGAAATATAAAATCAGCGTCATGCTTATAAAATACATATGTAAGTACATAAATCTATACAGTAAAGCGAATAGTTTCCAAAGTTCCGTTGACTAAAGGCTTGAGCTCAATTCCCACATTGGTCGTAAAATTTTGCTTCATTTCGACAGACGGACCATTTTCCTATGAACGTCTAACTTTGGGGGTATTAGTAAATGAGAAAAGTTAAAACCTGAGTATGCGCGGAACAATGAATGTTTGCTAAATGTGGTAACCCTATTAATACATGCTACAAATACGACTTTGGTTGAGTAATAACTCCGCTGGGTTCGAATTGTAATGTGTATGTAATTTTTATGCCTTTGTAACCATTTGATGGATTTGAGATTATTATTTTTCGCCAGTGAATATAATTAAATAAAAATAAAAACTGATCAAAGACAACACTGATCGCTCGACAAAGTTCACGTGTTACTTACTACCTACAGTTTTGTGTCAAAGAAGCCGCCTGAGCGAGACGGTTTGTATGATCCCGTGTCATGAACCTGCTTTGTCGCGTGCCGCCAAACAAACTTTTATCGAAAGAAACCAACGCTACGTCATACCTACCTACGCGTAGGTATCAGCTGATACTGTTTTGTAGGCATAGTGATTTCAGATAAACTCTCTGTATTTTGTGTTTCAGACCTAATTTTGTTTATCAAGAAACAATTAATTGAATTAAATGTAGCCCTGATAAGGGCTTTTTTTAAATGTGATGTGCTTTTGGCAATGTACTAACCGACTGCAGGTATCAGTTTATTAAAACGTTCACATGTTGTTTTTGCGTAGGTACTTCGGCGATCGTACTCCACATGTCCACCTCCAACACTAATACACATTCGACACCTTTTCACTAAATTTGCACGTACTCTTTGCAGCGCACTTGTGTCCGATTTAAGTGAGTCGAAAGCTGCCACAATCCGAGAACTGACTTCGATTTCCGAATCGCACTCTCTTTTATAAACTATTCCTGATTAGAATACGACATTGTTCGCGAAACGATAGCGCGTGACATTACGGACGTCCGATCGAAAGCTATTTCCACGAAAGACTGGCAACAAGTAGCGCGCCGGTAGGCAACCAGTCGGCGACATCAAAGAGTCGGCGACTAGTTGAAAGAGTGCCTACAACGCGATAGTGTAGGGCGGTGTTCTTTGAAATAAAAATAGGTAAAAATAAAAAGATTTTGCCGGGGGGGGAGTGTTGTCAAAATTTGCCATATTCAGTGTTAAATTTCGCATGGATTATAAAAATAAAAAATCAATAACTTTTGGTTTTTATGAGTTACATTTTTATAACAATTTTTTCTAGTACGTATGTTGAACCAGGAATACGCCTTTATTGGATCGGACAGGGTTTTTGGTACAAATTGTATATTATAAACTGCTAAACAGCGGAAAATCGCCAAACGTCGTTTAACTGTTTTACATAACCGCTAGCTGTTTTACAAAACAGCTCCGTTATGTAATAAGGTATTCTGACTAATGTCTAAACGTGGGTAGGTTCAGCTGTTTTACATAACAGAGCGGTTTTGTAAAACAGCTGGCGCTTATGTAAAATAGCGGATTCGACAATCCATCTGCGATATATACTATATCGAAAGCTTTATATATCTGCTTACATGAACACTTATGTACTTACTTACTTTACACCGGAACAAAGCAATGCTGCTTGACACCAGAAATAGATTTCTCGGAGGAATTATTTTGCAATGAACTCTACTACAATGTGGCATATATGTGTTATAAAGTTTTGTAGTACAAACCTCGATTCTCGTTTTTTGTCAAGTACACTCGTGGCGATTACATATAACAGTAGGTAGGTACCTACTGTGATGGTAACTTTTATGAGTCATGGTCATAGTTGGGATGGATCCTCACGATGTTTTCCTTCACCGTTTTGAGAGCAGTGGTGATGAAATTAATTACACAAAGTAAAGTGCCTGCCTGGGTTCAAACTCCCGGCCTACCACTGATCAGATACACACAGATACCACGGGCAGATATCACTGGGCCACCACTGGTCTATACTCTATACCTATCATACTAACTCTTATCAACTCTTCACCAATTGTAGATATTTAGTAAAGATGGTAGGTAAGTTAATGTACACATTAAATAATCCCATTCTCATTAAAACGGCATAAAGTTCCAACATACTGTTACGAGCTTCGGGTTCGTGACAATTAAAACTGCCGATATAAATTACCAAAAATTACACTTTAATTGAACAACATTAATAACAACTCGAACACTAATTATAAAACAAAATTGCACTTAAGTCCCACTTGAAGATCGCTTTCGATGTATTCGCTTGTATCGCCTATCGACATCTGACTGGTCGTTTTTTTTTTTTTTTTTTTTATAAATGGCATCTCGTAGTTGACCTTGAGAGGTCGTTGGGGTACGAACCTCGGCTTAGGGCGTCGCTGGGAGAGGGCAGCAAAGGGACAGGCTGGATCGAAATTATATTTTTAGTGCTTTGATGAGCACGGCGTTTCCTAGGACTATCTCTGAGAAGAAAGCCCGAAACAAACTCAGAGGTTACGGTCGTGAATTTACATTTATTAGCTCAGCTACGACGCGAGCTGACTCTTCATCAATGAAGGGTCGGGCTGGTGAATTTATTTGGGGACGTCGCGATGGACCCCGGCGGCGGGGTCGGAATGTCGGTGTTTTTTTTTGTATATTGTGCTGGTTGCCCTATCGCTCTCCTGGAGGAGGGTTATGGGGTCATCGGGGTCACCGAGAACATGCCTTCGACGGCGAAGCTTACTGATATTGGAGGGGGTGTATTTGGCGGCCGCGACAACCAGAGGGTTGCGATGCTTGGCGGCTGTGTCAAAGAAACGCTTGGAGAGGCGTTTCATGAACTGCTGGATGGTGGGGATCTTGAGATCGATATGGAGGATCTCGTTGCGAACGAACCAAGGGGAGTTTGTGGCCTTGCGGAGGAATCGGTTCTGTAGTGTTTGCATCCTATGGATGTGGCGGGGCTTGGTATAAGCAAAGACTACGCAAGCGTAAGTCATTATGGGACGGATGCAGGCTGTATACAAGCGCATTTTGCACTTGAGTGACAGCTTGCTGCCTTCATTGAGGACGGAGTGGAGACAACCGAGAGCGAAAGCGGCGCGCGAACGGACCGTCTTTATGTGTTCTGAGAAGGTGAGGTGTTGGTCCAGGATAACACCAAGGTATTTGGCTCGCTTTTCCCACGGGATTGGCTTGCCGAACATGGTGATGGGCGGAGGGGGGGTGGGTTGGAGTCTGGGTTTCAAATAGAGAACCGCCTGACTCTTATCGGGGTTGACTTCGATACGCCATTTCCTGAACCAAGCAGCCAACTTGTTGACTGCGGTTTGGAGACGAAGCCGTATTTGGGTGTGGCTACGACCAGTTTAATAAATGGCGGTGTCGTCTGCGAACAGAGCCAGATGGGTCTTAGCGTCCTTTGGGATATCGCTAGTGAACAGCGTGAATACGAGTGGGGCGAGTACAGAGCCCTGGGGGACTCCTGCTCTGATGGGGTGGGGGGATGAGAGCGCTCCTTCGATCTTGTAGCGGAAGGTGCGGTGCGGGGAGGAGCTGGATCACTTTGTTGGTGATCCCGTCCGAACCGGGGGCCTTTCTGGGTATGAGACCTTTGATGATATCCTGCACTTCGTCTGGAGTGACGGGAGGCAGAGGATTTTCAGGGTCTTCGACGGGCGGGAGGAAGGCTCGACGTTCGACTTCCGCGTCGACCTCTGAGAGGTGAGCTTGGTCTACTGGTTGAGTGCTGGGTGAGCATTGAGCTTCAAGGCTGATGGCCAGGCACTCGGCCTTTTCATCATCATCGAAAGCGATGGTTTTGTCAGGGCGGACCAGGGGTGGTACGGTGACTACCTCGCGGGATTTGAGTCTACTTTGAAGCTCCCAGAAGGCCTGATGGGTGGGCTCTAATTCGCTTAGCATCTTATTCCAGCTAGCTTCACGCCACTCCGATAAACGAGACTTTACAGCACGCTGCAAGTAACGCATATGGGCTTTGTTAGCGTCGCAGGGAAAGCTACTGTAGGCACAAACGGCCGCGTTCTTCTCATTCAGCAGTTCACGCACGTCGTCAGGCAACTTTCAGCGACGGTCGTCCGTCACTAGAATTTCCCTAGAACAATCGTTCATGACTGACTGTACGTGTTCCGTGAATGAGTCGATCGCGGCCGTCGTGTCTGCGATAGAGCTGAAATGACCGGGGATGGTGTCTAGGTGGGGGGATGTGGTGGATTTCAGGCATTCCCTTACTTTCCTCCAGTCCGTTACCACTTTTGTCAGGGGAGGTAGGTCAGGATCGGTGAGACCAGAGCGAGGGGCCAACCGAATGATGATTGGCCGATGATCTGATGTGAGCTCTTGTACTACTTCTAGAGAGTCTAACCGTAGGTTGACTTTCTTCAGAAGCACTACGTCCAGGACATCAGGGGTGTGGGGGGGTCGTGGGGAAAGTGAGTGGGAGTCATGGGGCCTATGAGATCGAAATTGAGCAGGGGGCAGAGGTCGAAGAGCTGTCTGCCCCGGGTGTTGACCGTGACACTGTTCCAAGTAGTGTGTTTAGCGTTGAGGTCACCCGCTATGATAACGGAGTCACTCAAGCCAAGAAGGGTAGAGAGGTCATCAGACAGAAGCTGTGGGTTCTCTGGAGCGGTAGAGGGAGGAAGGTAAGCTGAGACCAGCGTGATCGGCTGGTGGCCTGTCATGCTTAATCGGCAGATAGACACTTCGAGTCGTGAGAGGGGGGGAGGGTCCATAGGGATGCAATACAGAGCCTTTTTGTAAAATATTAGAGTGCCGCCCTTGTCACCTTGGCACCTCGTCCTGTCATTGCGAACCAGACGATAGTTGCTTGAGAAAGGTCTCTTGGACGAGAAAAATGACGATTTGATGATCGCGGAGGAAGGTGGCGATCTCATCTCGGTGTGGTCGGAGGCCGTTAGCATTGAAAGATGCCAACTTGAGGGATCGGGGTTTCGTTCGCGTAATTATGGATTTATCCATTACGGTTTTGTAATGAAAGAAGTGAGGGCTTGCGTAATCTCCGGGTACGCGTTGTATATCGCTTGGATGCGATAGAGGTCGCCGGAGGCCTTAGCGGCAGTGATCTCCTGTGCCATTTGCTTGGCACGGGGAGTGAGGAAAGTCAAGAAGGTGCTGCTGATCACATTAAATGGATCTAGACCCGCTGACTGGGTAGAGGTGGTGGGAGGGGGGGCAGCTAAAGCGGCGGGAGCGGCTTTAGGAGCGGGGGTGGGGGGCTTAGTTTTTGTCGCTAAATATGATTGTAGCGAGGGGGGGCAGAGTCGGGGATCCACCCTTGCAGGGGTGGGTGAGGGTGAGGTTGTCACAAAAGCGGGGAAAGCGCTCTGGTGGTTCAGCATGTTCCAGGGACTAGGCCTGTGGGGCTTAGTCGCTCGGGGAGCTGGGTCGAGGGTTTCTGGGGCGGAGATTCCCTCTGTTGGCGGGCGTATGCACGCTTGGCCAACTTAGGGGAGGAAAATTTGGGGGCCTTAGGGCAGCCACGGTAGTTGGCTGGGTGCCCTGTTTCGCCGCACAGTACGCAGCTGGGGGGTTCCTTACATAGGGAACGGTCTTTGGGACGGGGGCAGTCAGACGTACCATGCTCACCCAGGCACTTGACGCACCTGGGTTTGGCATGGCAATGTGCCTGGGAGTGGCCGTAGAGCTGGCAGCGGTGGCATTGCCCGACGATGCCGCTCTTGCGGGGTTTTTCAATGATAAGGCCTGTGAGACCACAGATCGCCTTGATCTTGAAAATGGGGTGGTAAAATTGACCCTCTGCAGGGGGACAGACCACGAGGATCATGTCGAATGCAATTTGCCCTCTGGCTCGGTGCATCCGGTGGACGTCGGACACAGGGATGCCCTGTGCCTCGAGATCCGCCTTGATGTCCGTGACGAGGATCTCTTTAGGGACCTTGCGGATCACCACTCGGGTCTGGCGTTCTTCCGGGAGGGAGTAGGTGTGCAATGACACACCTCTCTGCCGGAGTAAACGGGTTAGGTCCCTGTAGTCTTTCGACGTAGGGACTAAGACTTTTATACCCTGTTGGGTAGATTTAGCATTGGTGAAACCGATCTTGAGATCGGTGCACCATTTGGAAATGTCCGTCCACTTCCCTTTGTCCTGAATGAACACAGGGGGTGGCGGGGGAGATTTCCGAGGGGCGGAGGGGGTGACATCAGCGCTGTGGCTAGCGGTCGGGGTGGTGGTAGCAGCGCGAGAGGCACGTGGGGCGGACGGGGCGGGGGTAGTGGCGCGGGCGGCCTGAGAAGCGGGGGCGGAGGGAGGGATAGCGACCGACTGTGGCCGCTATTTTATGAGGAGAAGAAGTTTTCTTCTTCTTTCTCATTGTTTTTCTTCCCTGACGCCAGCGTGAAGCCGTCGTCGTCAGAGGAAGGGGCAGAGGAGGAGTCAGAGACGAGAGAGATTCCTCGTCCGAAGAGACGTGGGCGCGTTTGCCCGAGGCCTCTTCAGCGTCCATGGACACTGGGGAGGTGGGCGACTCATCGAGCAGGCTCGATTTGTCAGTCGTGGCGGGGGAGGTAAGCTGCAGAGCAGCTAGTTTGGAGCCATATTTGGCGAGGATGTCGGGGTCCTTGAGGAGGACCTCCTTTAAAAAGATCACTATGGCATTGTCTGCCATAGTCGGGGGCGGGGGAACGGAATTTAATCCGTGATTAATACCTATACCTAACTCCCCGGGTGGATGGGCCCGGGGGTGTGTACCCTCCCTGTCGGGTGTAGACAGGGAGGTGAGTGCCTAAGGGTGAGCCCTAAGCTTGTAACCCGTCGCCAGTCTTATTGTGCGAACGGGGCCCTAGCCAGTCTAGCGCGAAGGGTGTAGAGACACCCTAAAGACACTAGGTGTGTAGCTGTGAAGACAAACTGTCACCAGCACCGACTAGGAGACCCCCCAAGGCCGGGAACTGGGACCCGTCCAATTGACTGCCTAGCCCTGAAGGGGTTCGGCGGGTGTGATTGGGTCAACACCCCACTCGGATTCGTTGGCACCGTAAGGTTTCCTCCGAGGACCACGAAACTGTGGTTTTAGCCCAGAAGGGGCCTAGTGAATCTACGACGAACTATACGTCAAAGAAACAGTAGTAGCCTTGAAAAAGGCAGTTTGAGAGATCTTATATTTCGGAGAATAAATTCAACCGAAAAGATCGAGTGTAGTCGGGACGACTACAGAGAGCCGTTACGATAACGCAACAAGAGCGACAGCGAGGGGCACTAAACCGGGAGGGAGCGCTTGGGCACGTCCGCTAGCGGCGAGTGTCAAACGGTGTCTCGGGACTGGTCGTGGCTAATCCCGGCCTTATATAGTGCCGCAGATAGTTCCAGAACCTTCTATTGTAGAAACATCTAGAAGGTTCGAGTACATACCGGCCCCGACTGACCAGACGACGACTGACAAGACTAATCAGATGTCGATACTTCGATAGTTCTAGAAAGTTCTAACATCGAAATTTCTAGAAGGATCTATTAGTTCTGCTACTCGATACTAAATGGCGCTAGTGATAAATTAGTTCTGCTACTCGATACTAGATGGCGCTAGTGGTAACTAATGTCACCATGTACCAGGCATTAATTGTGGCGCGCAACAATACGAATAGGTACACCAAAACTTCATAATGATCAAAATAAGCTGGTATGAAAGAATGCCTTGACGTAGAATGTTATGGTAACATTGCGGAGAGAGAAGTAATGGGATTTACTCTCAGTCTCGATAATGTCAATCTCCAATGATTTATGATGTGACGTTCAGAATTCCATTATAACTTTCTTTTCAGAGGTTTGGAAAGACACGTTAATTTGCGGTGATGTGCCCAATTTGATTAAAGTATGTAGGTAATAGGTTGGTATAGGTGCCTGTCTATGGATTTGGCGCAAAAGCCTATGGTCCTAACATTATAGTGTAATATTTATTTTCAATCAGATAACAGCAATCTTCATAAGATTACTTGATTAATACTTGTATATAATATATATATATATATGTTATCTACTTAAGTGAAATGTATTTTAAATTGATTTTTGAGTGGCCATTTGTAACAAAAAGGTCCCAATAAGTTTTTGGTTGCAAAAGAATTTGAACTTTATACTTCATTATAGTGTAGGTATTATTTATTTCCAATCAGATAACAGCAATCTTCCTAAGATTACTTCCTAAGTTACAATAGAATTTGAACTTGTTAAGTATGACATTCAGTTTATTGCACCATAACTTGAAGATTATCTCAAATACTTAATTCAAATATAAGTAGGTACTCGTACTAAAGGCTAGTTATTATTTCAGATTTCTATAACTACTTACACAAACTATATAACTACATCATTATAACTCGCAGTCTGAGTCCCAGCAGTGGGAACGTTATAGGCTGATTATAGTGATAGTATAGTGACATTATTATAGATTTTTATAACTAGTTACATATCTAATAATAAATAACAGGGAACATCAATCTATATAAGTAGGATATATAATCTCATGAGGAAACTTCTACTTTTTATTTTAGTTTAACAATTGCCATATATGAGTTTTCAGTTCAGTGCGTTCTCGAGTCGGAGTTTACTCATAAAAGTCCAATTTGCTGAGAAAACTCGATCGCGGTCGCCGCCGTGCACTCCTGTAGTCCAGGAGCTAGGAATAAAATCGATATTTATATTTATATTATTGTTGTCATGGCGGTATTGCAAAACCACCATGGAGGTGACAAATGTGGTGTCTATTGGGTAGGGAAGGTGACATAATGTGGAAATGAAAATTGTTTTTATATACTAGTACCTAAATTGTAACTTTGGTGAGGGGATATTGACAAACATCATCATATGCATAGCTTTTTCCCAAATATGTTAGGGTCGGCTTCCAGTCTAACCGGAGGCAGCTGAATACCAGTATTTTACATAGAACGACTGCTTATCTGACCTCCACAACTCAGTTACTGGGTAATACGATACCCCTTGGTAAGACTGGTACTCAGACTTTCGGGTTTCTGATTACCCGTAACGACTGTCGAAGATTCACGAATGACAGTCGGGACCAACGGCTTAACGTGCTTTCCGAGGCACGGAGGGGCTTGGTGTGTGAAGATGGTCACCCATTCACGGACCAACCGCAGCAAGTGTAGCTAAACTGATCGATTGACCCGTGCAGCTGTTATTACACCACTTAACTCACACATACACACTGTTATTAGCCCCACAAACATCTTGAAAAAAGAATGGCTTTGACTTTGTAGGTCTCCCTCTCTGTCTTGTATGTTGTATGGACACGCCCGCGCCAGAGGTTCCTCAAATGACACTCTATTATATTGTTTATGCTTGTCTATGATTTTTGGCGGCTTAACTACTTATTTCGGCTCTATAGCAGAATACCAGATTCTCAACATACCAGGTCGTTATTGACGTTGTTGAACAGACCAATTGTTTGACCATATGCAGCAATGGATTCGCAATATCCTTCGAAATGATTCAGATTGTGATTAATAGTGTGTTACGCAATTAAAATGCAGAGTTTATTTATCAATGGGAAATTTTAAACCAATTGCGAATCACTTAGACAGGTTCTCAAAAGCTTTAAAATTAATAAGGACCACGTAATTTACCGCCATAAAAATCTCAAACGATGTCGTCCTAGGAAGCTGTACAAAATACCAACATTTTTCATTAAAGCTCCAACAAAAAGTAACTAATGAGGGTTACTTGACCCAATTTGTTTAAGCTCTTCAATTAAAAGTTTTGATTTAAAGGGCGTAAATTAATATAAATTTTTTACGTAATTTTTATTTAAGCGAATTATTAACAAAATAAGAATACTACCTACTAATGCCGTGGTCCCACAGACCGTTAACTAATGGGCGCGACAGGCCTCGTCAGGCGTTGCTACGCCTGTCGAGGCCTGTCGCTACCCGTGCCGAACATTCCCACGGCCCGTTAACTGACAGGCCGCGCCAATCGTTACTACGCTTGTCGAGGCCTGTCGCGGTCCGTGCCGAGAATTCCCATAGCCTGTGCCGGTGTGGTGCGGCCTGTTGCAGTCGCTGTGGTTTTATTTAGTGGTAAACATTTGATAAACAAACCAAAGAGAAACGCGCCCGTACAGGCAGCGAAAGGCGCCCTTGCACTGCGTCACGACGCGCTTTTGAACTTACTGACTCCCGACAGATCGGACTGGCACCGATAGGCCACCGCAGGCCTCATCGGATGCGACGGTCCACGGCTTGGCCTGACGCGGTCTGGCCTGTGAGAATCTGGGCCGTGGGACCGCGGCATAAGTGACGTTAGTCCGTCTGACCTTGGACAGACAACCCTCGAACAACCACAATTTTTTTTTCCACGAGGGTATCTATTTTTAATGACACTTAAATATTGAAAACTCTGTAAAGAATTCGTAACTGAAGCACCAACTAGCTATCAATTTTGTACTCGCATTAGTAAAATATTATGCATCCATTTACAGAAAACAGTTAATTAGTTTAATCTCATATCTATCATACTTATTATTATATATTAATTGGGCTTGTAGGTTTAATTACGAGATAGCTATTAGTAGTATTTTAAAATTGAACTGACTGACATCATTATAACTACGTACCTATGTATCTACTGTAATGTGCTCTACAATAGTTAGGAATTCAATTATTTCTTGAAATGAATAAGTCGTATTCTCTAAATATGATACTGTAATATTATATTATCTTCACTTATATTATAAAGACGTAAAGTTAGTAAGTTTTGATGTAGGAGGTAATCTCTGGAACTCAGCCTATTCCACTGCTGGACATCCCAGGTTGCACCACAACACTGCCATCCTGAAATGTCTTATGTGCCTGTAATTGATACTGGACTACTGAATTGCTCTACCTGAATCGCGTCGCATCCTCGCGTTGCTTATGTCTGCGGGAGCCTTTATGCTGCAGTCTGGTGGCAGAAATAGTTAGATATTGTGGTAGCATACTACGCCAGGCGAGCTCCTTCACCACTTCTTAACATTGGTAGTGTTAGGTATACTTTAGTTAATAAGAGTCCTAACTGCCGTATTTAACACATCAAATTAAAACAGCTATACAGCAAAATAATGTCTGTCATCATAACAAAAGCACTCGGATCATTTATTCAGAAGTTTCCATCAAAGTTATTTTTGCCCCTTCATAAACAGAAATAAAGTAGTTACAGCTGAGACCCAAACATTGGTGACTATAATGGTTCAAATATATATGTTTTAAACAAATAAAATAACTTTAATTCAAACCTTGATCCATGTGATGTTAGTAATACACACTACTTATAATATAAGCTATGTTAGTAACAAACGAAAAACGAGATTTAATTCATAAAACTGCTGCACTCACCAGACGCACCGGGTATATGTACATGTACACGTACCCAATGCGCAATAATGGTGCAGCACGGCTTATCACTAATGACCTTCAGAATGACATTGCCCGTCCCATGCACTCTGCGCATCATAGAAGCAGTCTTCTTACGTAGAATGGTACTGAAACCATCAGTACGTGCTTCCGCAAACATTCCTGACGCGCTACAGTAACGTGAGAGCCCCAACAAAATCCTTTTTTTTTTTATTTTTTTTTTTTTCTGGGTGGGAAATCATCAAATGACTCCTCCCGCTCTGGGCGGAGCAGAAGGGAGTGTCAGACTTTTACTGACTAAAACCCACCCGTGTTCCTTCAGTTGCCTGTGCCAGGGGCCACGGTATCTCTTTCGAACAACCCGCAGCCCCGGCGGCATCGGTCTTAGCGGACCCCGTCAGTTCGTGCTGACAGCTCTTTGAGGCGCGCGTGGAACACAACGCGCCGTCGACCCGGGCCTGGTCCTTACCGGGCGGCGAGCTGCCCATAGCTCGCCGCCCGCAGGCCCGCGCCTACGGTGGCCGGGAGTCGGCTGTTGACTCCCGTCCAGGGCGTCTCCTGCGGCGGCTAGGCGCGCGAGGGTGCAGCGATTGCCTCTCCCTCACGCGCTCCGCCTCCTCCTTCGCGAGTATTACTGCTTCGCAGAAGGAGGTGACGGCCTCCCATTCACTCTCGCTCCGTACCATGGCCTGTATGAGGGCCGGACGCGAGAGGTCGCCGCCGCCGATCGCCGCCACGAGGACACGGCGGGGCCCCGCCCAAGCCGGGCAGACCTCCACCGTATGCTCCACCGTGTCCTCCGGGCGATCCCCACAGTGGTGACACCCTGGCGTTTCCTCCCGCTTTATTCTGAACAGGAACCTCCCGAAACAACCGTGTCCGGTGAGGACCTGCGTCAGGCGGAAGGTGAGGGCGCCGTGGCGCCTCTCTAGCCACTCCTCAAAGAGGGTACTTATCGCCGCAATTGTGGCGTGCCCAGCGCTGGGTTGCGACAATCGCACTCTCCATGCCGCTATGAGATCCCGCCGGAGCTCTGTCCGCTGTGCCGTGATTTCTCGCGGCAGCGGAGCAACGCCCCGGCGTTTTGCCTCCTCTCGCCACTCCCATATGTGGGCGAGGACTTTGGCCTCCAGATCCCATGGCGGCAATCCGGCAAGGAGGCTCGCCGCCTCATCGGAGACCGTCCGGTATCCTCTAATGAGCCGGATAGCCATGACCCTTTGGGACGCGATCAACCGGCGGGCTGGTCGCCGCCTCAAGGATCGCGCCCATACCCAACAACATCCTGAAAGTATTATTATACTGAACTCTGAGGGCGTTGTATGCCCTCTGCGTATATCGAACCCACAGAGTGCACGTGTAGGATGATTGACAGAAAGCCTTGAAAAGAGTTATTTTTACTTCTGGTGTACAACGTGCGAACCTGCGGGCCAACATATTGCATCGGACAGCCTACACCCTCCGTTCTCTTTCCATATCAGCATCATCCTTTAAGTCCTCCGTAACTATGTGCCCCAAGTACTTAAAATCTAGCACTCTTTCAAAGGCCACAGCCCTTAACATAAACACAAGCAGTTTGCTTTTTTGCATGTTGTATACAAGTCCGTGCGCTTCCGCATAGGCGTCACAGACCACCAACCACTTCCTGAGTGCGCTAATTGACGGACTCAGTAGCACCATGTCGTCCGCGTAACTAATACTATTGACACACAGTCCGTCAATAGAACAACCAACAAGAGTGCTACTGAGCTCTACAATCAGTTGGCTATCATACAGGTTGAAAACCGCTGGTGAGGTCAATCCACCCTGTCTCACCCCGCATTCCAACCTGTACTCCTCAGACAACTCGTTGGCCCATCTAACTTGATTGGTTTGGTGGCCATACCAATACTGAAACATATTTGTGATGGCTTCAGGCACTCCCGCTTCGCACATCTTATACCACAAGACTTCATACCTTACCAGGTCGAATGCCTTGGAAAGATCTAGAAATGCCGCATATACAGGCGTACTTCTCGTTCTTTTTGTCCAACTTTTTTAAGAGTTGGTCATCCTTTTCCACGAAAACCTAGTACCAACATGTTTATTTTGTTTGAACATTTGTGTCTAATGTTATCGTATTGTTTTTGTTTACAGACAAATGGTGACATTAGAAGTGTTTCGAACGTTTCTAGACATTATGTTTTTCAGCATATTGTATCTGTATTTGTCTTTCTAGATTATTACATTCTTACGCCGTCTGACCCTAAAACAATGCTTTATTTATTTATGAACGATTTATTACCACTAAAGTATAGTTTTAACACTACAATCTGTGTATTTCATATATCTACATTACGGTATATAGCTACATACCGTACATTACGGTATATAGCTATATACCGTAATGTAGTAGCAGCACCCTAGCGCAAGTAAATTGTCATTTCCCAAAATCTAAATTCTTGAGAAAAACCGTGTAATTATCGTCTCAGATAGTGCAAACTAAGTAACTATTTCAAGTAGACACGAATTATCGTCGTTTCAGTAGATTTTTTTTCTACATTTTCAATTGAAAAGCGGGTACGTTTTCTACTAGCTTTTATATCATCTAGACTTTAAAAAACAGTGCACGTATCAATGAGTTTTTAATATCTTCTCACATGAACGTTGTCGGAGTGCGAAGCAGGTCTTACCTATTTATTTTTCCAACGCGTTCCCGGAATGCATTTCATTTCTGTTCGATGTTATAGACGGTAGGGTACGGTACGGTACGGCAGGTTTCTGTATTTCTATTGAGCTGTTTAATTGCTAAATCAAATAGAAATTATTTGTTGTTTTGCCGTATGTACTCGATTGAGAGTACGTTTTTGTGTTCGTCGTTGCTGAGTTCTGTGCTCAAAGCTGGCAAACATTTTATTGAATGTTTCTTTCTGGGTGAATTTCATTTTAAAAAGATGAAGTAGTGTACTTTAATGTCAACGATTCTCGGTACTATTTACGATGGTTCAATGCATTTTAACATTTATATGGTTCCAAGTATTATAAATGTGCTAGGTTCTAGCTAACTCAGCGGGCATTGCTGACATGAGGGTCATGACTATACAGGATCAAATTAAATTAGTTGGCGAAACTCCCCAGACGTGATTGTGCGAAAAAAAATGCTTTGATGTTTTACAATACATACATGCGGTCGTTGACACCAACAAAAACCTCAAAGCATTTTTTTTAGTTTCATCATGTTTAAATACGTTGAATATACAATATATGAATTAATCACAAATTATAATATGAATCTGAAATTGCAATGGGTTCCGTCACATATAGGGTTAAAAGGTAATGAGGAGGCTGACAGGTTATCTAAATTAGCAGCGATAGATAGTATTCACTTTCCAATTTTGCCACACTATACAGAAATTCTTACTAGGTTCAAAAATATATGTTATTTAAAATTTAAAGAATACTTTGATGAAAGAAGTAAAGAAAAGGGTATATGGTTCAAAACTATACAATGTCAGTCTCCTCGAGTACCTTGGTTTTACAATAGTAAGTTAAGTAGATCCTACATTGTTACATTAGATAGATTACGCTCTGGTCATTATCCTTCAAAAAAGTTTGCTTTTTTAATGAAAAAGGTTGATTCCCCAAATTGTGATTTGTGTGATAAGTTAGATGATGTACAACACATTCTTGTAGAGTGTGATAAATACCGGAATGGGAGGGAGGCATTGATGCAAAAATTTAATATAAATAAATACGATCAAGGCGCATTCCTAAGCATATTAGCAGAACCAACATCTGATGCAGCAATATCAATTGTTGAAAATATAATTTCGCACCAGTGACTCTTGCCCTTTCCTTTCTTAAGGATGTAATTTAGTTTAGGTAACGTTGGGGCTCTCATGTCCATGGAGATAATTGCCCCTAAATAAATAAAGACTTAAAAAAAAATATATGTTGATAGGACCCATCATGCTGCGGAGTTTTGCTAGCTAATTTAATATGAACCTGTATAAAAAGCAATGGCAAAGGTATTTGCCTCACAAAAAGCTCAGCTTGTTTTAGACAAGCCTAAACTGTTTTGTGAGCTTGCAGCGATATTAATCATAGGAGACAATGTAAGGCGCGGGGAAGAAAATCAGTTTACACTTCATTTTAGCGAAGGAAAATAGATAAATTAACATCGTTTAGCAGGCTTTCGTTGAGTCGATAATGTAGTTACAAGTAATGTACTAAATTCTTGTTTACAAGCTACTGCACTGCTGCTGCTGCTATTGCTACTGCTTCTGCTTGTTTACTTTACAAGCTTTATAATCGCTGAACCACAGCGCACATAATAAACCTACCCACACATTATGGTAAAGCACTAAAGGTATTGAGTATTGACCTACTTTTAGTTACAACAACAACAGCGCAGCGCAGTTGATATACAACGTGTCGCAACAATGGCGACATTAATTTAACACACTACTGGCCAGTAATCATAAAAATATAGCAACATAAAACAATTCGTAATTTGAAAACCACCGCCTGCGACGCTCGCCGACATATACGGCTTTCTCTTTCCTTCAATTCGCCTACTCTTTGCACGTTATTCATTTTGATTTCATTGATGCGATGTTATGATCTGTGACCCCAGCAAATAACCCCTGCGCTACAATTCTGTAAGTCAGGTTGCTCCAAGATGCTATTTTAGGAAATTATAAATTATTTAATAAATAATAGCGTTTAATAGAAATAAAATATGCCCATCAAACAAAAAGCGGAAAACCGTATACGCGTGTTAAATTAATGTCGCCATTAAAGCGGGCAATTCTGATAATTTTAAGAACATTCACAGTCTGATATCAGTCTCAATCTGTCAAAAATACGTCTAATTTCCCTACATTTTGACAGGCTATTGACATTTGTTTGTCGCGGAGATGAGACTGCGACTAGATTTTGATCGTTTTAAATTACGAGTATTGGCCTTCTGATGTGCCGACAAGTTAAAACATCGAGATTTCTGGGGTATATCTTTTTTTTATGTTAGTTAGATATGTGTAATAGGTACACAAAAATCTTCTGGATTAAATTCTCTAAATGATGGTAAAAATCTCACCAAAATCTACTGCGTAGTTTAGAAGAATAACGCGGTCACACAGCAAACACGAACGGCGACGTTGTTTTATACTGTATATAATAGCCACCAGCCCCTGCTTCGCATGGTCGAGAAAACATCGAGATTTCTATATGAAAGTTTAATTAATACACATAAGCTTTCCGAAAAAATTCTCTAAATGGTGGTGAAAACCGCATCATCATAATCGCGTTGTTTAGAAGAACAACGCGGGCACACAGACAGACGCGAAAAGCGACTTTTTTATTCTATGTATTGATGATAATATGATGAATAGATGAAGGGCAGACACTATGTAGTTACGTCTTTTGTATTTAGGGCTGAATTTTCTTCGACATATAATTTTTATTCGTGGAATAAAATTGACGTCTGACAGTTTTTGTATGGAAGAACTGTCAAAAATTCAATATTATTCCTCCGATAAGTATCTGGCGTTAGAAAAATCAACCCCGAAGAAGAAATAAGCATACAAACAAAAGCACATAGTTTACGGACTTAAACAGATTCATTGTACAATAGCAATATTCGGAAGAAGACTTCATCGACAAAACATTTCAGCCACCTGATTCATTTCCTTAAAAAAAACAAAGGTTTAAGCGAATGACCTAAGTACGCGGTGTACCAACTCCTAATTAGCACAGTCCATGCACTAGGTAATCCAACACCACTAATTAGGAGTTCGATCGATGCGACATAGCTTCATTCGTACTATAGGTAGTTGACTATATCTAGCAGTCTACGTCGGGGACCGACAGAAGAGCGACGTGGGCGAAATAGCAAGATTTATTCTAGGATCAAAAATAAAATTAAACAAGATCATCAAATGGCAATAAAAACGGATATTGCTGTTTTAGGGGTCCGTAAGATATTTTGAATAAATTATAGTTATGGAACTTACCATAAGTTGATATTTTGGCAGGCGATGCGATGCGAGGGGTGGCTCGGGGCAAAAGCTAGTATAATATAAATCATTCCCACCAAAACGCGTGGTACAGTCGAGTTCATTAATATATTGGCAGTGACAATGTTTCAAAATATTGTAAGCGTTAAAATGATCATATTAAATATTATCATATAAACTGTTAACATACTTATGAACAGTTTATGTTCATAAGTATGTTACGGTAGTGCAGTCAACAATATCTGACTACTATTCGGAACATAAATATCTAATTACTCTAGATTTCAATACATTTGGTGCAGCGTAGGATTCGTAAATATCTATACAGCTTTGAATATTCAACTAAATGGCCTTTACCATTAAATTTATTTTTGCTTGCCGGAGCAGAAGTACGAGTAATAATGCAATGTTGCCGTTCGTAATAGGACTGTATCAATCTGACAACGTTGAGAGAGCTGAAAATCTTAGGGTCAACGCAGACTATACCTACCTATTTGCTTAAAACTTTTCAGTCGGTTTAAAAATAAAAATAAAATTTACTTAAGCACATTAGTATTTAATTTTTATTTTATTATTTTCAAATTCTTATTTTGTTTTTCTGAAAACCTAACATTTAAAACATGGTAGGGAACTTCCAGGCAAGGTTTAAGCAATGGTGCTGCCTGTTTTAGAATCTGGTATATCCACTATTGGCATCAATAACATCTTGCAAACGTTCACGGATTGATGCAATCATGTTTGAACAGGCGGCGCTACTTCTAATGCCTTCCCAAATCTCATGTACGTGGGCCCTTAAATTTGTGACTGAAGAGAATGCTATCCAGTAGGTATTCGGATGAAGGATGTCATAACTGACCAAATCAAATTGCATTTGTTTCAAAGAAAAATATTACTATAGGATATACTTCTGTAAAGAGATTGTTCAAAGAATTTAAGACAACAATTCGAGACATGTCAAATTGTCAAGAAATTTTCAATAGAAAAATTGCATAGATATTATTGAACCTAACTTTGCGCTAAGTAATATGAACAAAGGATTGCGCACAATTTTTAGTCTTTGTCTGTAGCAATATTATTGATATAATGTAGTCACATATTTATGATGTCACAGATTGTTTATAATTTATTGTAAGGCAAAGTGTTTGTTTTATGTAACTTACCATTGCCTATATATTTTTGATTCATGAACATGCTCAGATATTAACGAACTCGACAGTACCTACCATTGTGAGAAAAGTCTATTAACAGACAACCAATCACGTTGTCACGTAGGGTGAATTTTCAGAAAAAATTTCCGAATAAAAAGTTTGTTATTGGAACTCCATCCAAAAAAACTTGAAACTCGTGCGTTGCTCCGTATATACAAGCGTATTCGTAAAAAAACTTGTTCGATTTTTTGAATTATTATCTACGTTGTTAGAAAATTTCAACTTTCCCAGTTGAAATTTATTTTTTATTTTTTTTTATATATATATTATAAGTATGTATATATTATAGTAATAGTATGTATGTGTATATAACCTATTTATGTATTTGTGTACCTAGTTTTAAGAGTTTTTTTTTATCATTGTCCCTTTCAATTAAAGCACCTGCCATCTAATCTCTTCACCACCCTTGGTTGACTGGTAGAGAATGCCTAAGGCATTAAGTCCGCCTTTGTACCTTTTTGTGCGAAAAGTTTAAATAAATAAATAAATAAATTTTCTACATTTTCTTTTTTTTAAATTAATATTTTTATGATTTTTGTGGCTTTGATTTCATATTATTTTTGGAAACATAATTTAAGGAGGTTACCTAAGGCAGGTTACATGCTACAACGCACCACGCGACGGGGCGTAGGAAACGGAGCTAAAGACGGCGCAGAATCGCGTTTTTGTCGAATTTTTATGTAAAAATCACGCGCGGGGGCCGTTATCTGCGCTCCGTCAAACTCTAACTTTGTCCAGCAGTTGACGGTATAGGTAGACAAAAAAACGTACCTTAGGGAACTTATAATATTAAAACAAATTATTATGCAAAAATGTAAGGAACCTTCAATGCACCGCGTCATTTTCTGAATACATTTTTAATTCAAATCGTGATCGTGCCGTCCGCCGGCGGTGGAGACAAGAATAAAAACAAGTTCTAGAATATTATAAAAAGAAAGTATAAGAGGTGAACGCCGAGAAGTTGCGCAGGTATATAGGGACGCCTATTAAACTTGTTAAGGCTTGCTAGATAAAAGCAATATTCTGCAAGTGCAACACTAAGAAACGTACACCTCCTTATTACAAAATGTAGTTTGACGATGGTCTTGGAATCTAGGTCTAATGTTTGACTTACAAGCTATTTCACGATATTTTCTGTGTTCAAATCGGTGTAATTAAGTATTCGATTTTGTAACATTTCAGCAGGCGCTGCCACTATCACCTTGCTCTACGATATCACTCCTACATAAATGAAATAAAAAATTAAATTAAAAATTAAAAAAACCCCCGACAACGTGAAACCCTATAAAAAGGAAAAGATAACCTTAAAATTATGACCTTACGTAAGTACGTATGAATTTTTTTTATTAAATGTTGTCCCGTCGGGGGACCGCTCTAATTATTAGCCAAATGTTCTGTTAAAGTTTAAAATAGTAGCGTAGTACTAGTATTCTACTAGTCAAGCCCTTTCATTTGTTACCCATATTGAGGGAGTTGTGAAAAAATATGTAATCCGCCATTTTGTGGCGGCGGCCATCTTGGACCGATTTTCATCAAACATAGCTAAGAACACTCCCGACAAATTCACCTTTCAAACTAAAAAAACAAAATTTAAATCGGTTCATCCGTTCGGGAGCTACGATGCCACAGACAGACATATACACACACACACACACACACACACACATACACCCCCCACACACACACAGAGAGAGACACGTCAAACTTATAACACCCCGTCGTTTTTGCGTCGGGGGTTAAAAAGCAGAAGTCAAGTCCTTCGTGTTCAGTCCATATAAGTACTTAGTACCTGTATATTCAATTCTGTTTATTCTGTGTATTCAAAACACTTCTGTACATCCAGCACATATTGGACTAAGCGGTAACGAGGAGGCTGACCGTATATCCAAATCAGCGGTAGTGGACGGGTGTATAATTAATTATAAACCAGATTATTGGGAATATACAACTAAATTTAAATCTACATGGTTTAACTCCTGGAAGCAACATTTTTTCAAAATGTCTCTGGATAAAAGGCAATTGGTACAAAAGCATTCAAGGTCAGCCATCTCGTGTTCCCTGGTTCGAGGATACTAAATTAGATAGAAATTACGTTAAATTGATATTAAGACTCCGTTCTGGGCACTATCCATCGGCGAAGTTTGCATTTCTTATGAAAAAGGCCGATTCTCCTAATTTGCTGATGGAGTGTGCTCGAAACGGAGTAGAACGCGAGTTGTTCGTGAAGGATTTGAAAACAAATAAATTGGATGTAGGCATAATTCAATCCATCTTATCTGTACCATCTTCAGAGATTATTAAAAAGTCGTGCCATTAAATTGTGGTCCTCCATGAATAACTATAATTTTTAATCATTAAGAGTATTATAAACTAATACTGCTTAAGTACGCCAATCAATGTAAAAGGGTACGATGGGGCTGCCATATCTTTGATGAAAGCTCCTAAACAAAATTAGATTTAAAAAAAAAAAAACACTAAGAAACGTACACCTCCTTATTACAAAATGTAGTTTGACGATAGTCTTGGAATCTTGGTCTAATGTTTGACTGACAAGCTATTTCGCGATATTTTATGTATTCAAATCGGTGTAATTAAGTATTCGATTTTGTAACATTTCAGCAGGCGCTGCCACTATCACCTTGCTCTACGATATCAGTCCTACAAAAGCAGACGTCAAGTCCTTCGTGTGGCGCGACTATCGCAACCCAGCGCAGGGCACGCCACGATAGCGGCGGTAAGACCCCTCTTTGAGGAGTGGCTAGAGAGGCGTCACGGCGCTCTCACCTACCGCCTGACGCAGGTCCTCTCCGGACACGGATGTTTCGGGAGGTTCCTGCACATCATCAGGCGGGAGGAGACGCCCGGGTGTCACCACTGCGAGGATCGCCCAGAGGACACGGTGGAGCATACGGTGGAGGTCTGCCCCGCTTGGGCAGAGCACCGCCGTGTCCTCGTAGAGGCGATCGGCAGCGGCGGCGACCTCTCGCGCCCGGCCCTGGTGCAAGCCATGGTCCGGGGCGAGAGGGAGTGGGAGGCGGTCACCTCCTTCTGCGAAGCAGTCATGCTAGCGAAGGAGGTGGCGGGATGGGCGAGGGAAAGATCCTCACGCCTCAGCCGCCGAGGGAGACGCTCCGGGCGTCGGGAGCCGCGTGACGACTCCTGGCCACCGTAGGCGCGGGCCTGCGGGCGGAGAGCAATGGGTAGCTCTCCGTCCGATCAGGACCAGGCCCGTGCCGGACGGCGTGTATGTGTTCCACGCGCGCCTCAAAGAGATGTCAGCGTAGTTGACGGGGCCCGACAGGGCCGAAGCCTGCCGGGGTAGCGGGATTGTCCGAAAGGGTTACCGCTGCCCTGGTACGTAAAGGGCTAAGGAAGGAACACGGGTGGGTTTTAGTCAGTAAGAGTCTGACACTCCCTTCTGCTCCACCCAGAGCGGGAGGAGTCATTTGATGATTTCCCATCCACAAAAAAAAAAAAAAAAAAAAAGTCCTTCGTGTGCAGTCCATATAAGTACTTAGTACCTATAAGTATTCAATACACTCCTGTACAATTAAATCGAGCCACCCTGCACTTTTTGTGTAGAAGTTCATAGCTATTTAAATGGTCGAGAATTCAAATTCAGAGCAACGACGATGATGAAAATGATGGCCAGTATTTCGGCATCAAAACTGCATAAAATCTTTTTCTTTGACTCATCATTATTTTGATGTTATAGGCCTTTATAGCTTACATGGAATTGTACGGTGGCTCGATTTAGAAGTCCGGGAGTGTCGTATAACTCGTAGATTTAGGCAAACTGGTACCCGGAAGTGGGTTAAAAATGACCAAGTGTTGTTGTATAGATCAACAAGTAGGTGCCGCGATGAAGTTTCCTTTAGTAGAAGAAGAAAAAGGACAAGTATCCCTCGAAAATCTAAATAAATATCCGGGCAGAACGTCGCCTAAATAGTATCAGGTAAATCAAACATCCTTTTATCTGTGTAGGCTTTCAAAGGGCAAATAAATGACGTCAACTCGAATAATTTAACTTTTGATTAATTTTAGAATTCAAAGTAAATCGTGGGCTGGTATCACTTAGAAATCAAGATTGCTAGAATGTTCTTGAATCAATGTGTCTGGTTGAAGCATTCCAATGGAACATGGCGTCGTTTGCGAGTACTAGAATGTTCCATTTAACTTAATTGGTTCTTTGAATTTGTGAGAAGCTCTTAGATTTACATAGGACTACGTGGAAATAGATCTGCTGTGATGAAATTGATTTTCAATCTATTTGTAAAGAGAATTTAGCAATATACTTAGATAATTGGGCCTTTGATAAGAAAATGAATAATTCTTCTTTGCAGCAAAAAGTGAAAAGGTGTTACATATTTAGGGATGTCACTGACTGATATTAAAAGCACCACTTACATCAAGCTTATGTTTATGCTACAGTCTGAAAACATTGTATAATTTATTGTCGTAACCCCGCGATTTACTCGCAGGATACACTGACATTCAAGCACCAAAATCCGTGCAGTAAAGACCTGATGACATCAAGCATATCGCATGTTTTGTCGAGCGCTACGACTAGTCAACGCGGTGATGCGTGATGGCACAATCCGCCATGACAGTGCCGCGACGTTAAATAGGTGACAACACTAAAGCGCCACTGAATGCTGGCAGCACTTTGACAGATTCAAAATACAAAAAGTTTCAATACAGGGGAATGTTCATAGTATGTAGCATACCATAAGCATAATAAGCCAATAATGTTCCCACTGCTTGGACACAGGCGTCTCGGTGAGAGGGAGTGGGCTGTAATCCATCACGCGGGCCCAGGCTCAGTGGGGGTTGGTAGATGTCACATGTCTTCGAATTTTTGGTTGTAAGACATGCCAGTTTCCTCACGATGTTTTCCTTCACCGTTTTGAGAGCAGTGCCTGTCTGGGTTCGAACCTACGACCGTAATAAGTCACGGCCGCCACGGGTGGCGTGAAGAAAGCGGTACTGTGAAACAGTGCCGTGGTGCTCCTGCTGAATACCAATGAATTGGCACACACATTGGCAAGTCCGCCACACGCTGGCCCCAGCCTAGGCCTACATGCCCCCCGAACGAACGTGCCAGTATAGAGGTAAAGGAAACAGGAACAGGGTGTAAAGTTCACTCATACTCTATAGAAAAGGGAGGATCCTCCGACCAGACGGGTGTTTTTGTCTGGCGGGCAATTGCCCAACGATTGATGTCGGGAAATTGTATCTATGCTAATTGCGCGGTAAACTCTGCTTGCGAGATGCAGGATTTGCGTGTCGTCAGTATGACGCGTTGTTCGCATGTGGCGTTGTAGATACCGCTACACCAGTATTGCCGGGTACCATAATATTATACCGCAGGACTTTAAGAGCCATGCCTATAACGCGCCTGCCGCGCTCCATGACGGGGACGTAGCAACCACCCACAGGGATGTAGTTCATACACATTCACGTACTCGGCCATAAAGACGGCACATTGAGTTTAAGAAAAAGTTACTTAACTCGACTGAGTCCCTTTCTAAAGTGGTGTTATTCCTCCATTTAATTCTTCTACTGCTATTCTATCCTACTATAATTTATATTTTTTATATTTTAATTTATATTCTATAATTTTTATTTATATTCTACTATTCAAAGTCAAAGTATTTATTACTGTGATTTTTGGTGAGACAGTAGGTCTTATAGTTAGGTTATGCTAACTCAAAACTCTACCCATTAGGGCCATACACTATTGAACAATATATATAAGAATATTGTTATATTCTTAATTTCTATTCTTCAACTGCTAGCCTACTATTTATTTACAAGGACTCCGGAAATTAATAATTTGACATAATAAATTCGTGCCGTCAGCGTACCGAGTACCGACAAACACTTTGACGTGAAAATGAAATTATTGGAATACGTTTTATCGACTTTGGAGAGTAAACTCATTCGACTGTGATGACACCTTTCGATTACACTTGTTTGTGAATTGTTGAAAGCTTCCTTTAATCAATAGATATATTAATGTTCACTTTCGAAACAGCCGCACGGGTCGATGGTGAGGGCACGGTTGGCGCAGTGGTTAAGCGATTGACTGCTGCGCTGCGTGTCGCGGGCTCGATTCCCGCACGGAACAAATGTTTGTATGTCCTACAAGTAGTTTTCCGGGTCTGGCTGTTCAGGTGAAGCTGCGTTTGCCGCGGTAGGTCCGTGGATGGATCCCCAGCTTTACATACCGAGACCCCTCCGTGCCTCGGAAAGCATTTTAAGCCGTTGGTCACGGCTGTCATACTTGGATCTTTGACAGTCGATACGGGTCGTCAGAAGCCTGAAAGTCTGACTACCAGTCTTACCAAGGGGTATCATATTACTCAGTTATTGGCCTGTGGAGGTCAGATAGGCAAGCGCTCCATGTACAATATCGGTATTCAGCTGCATCCGATGAGACTGGAAGCTGATCCCTATATGGTTGGGAAAAGTTTAGGCAGTTAACATGCGTTATGTACCTAGCAATTGGAAACGTCTCTACATTGAATTTCCAGAATTTGAATACTAGAAATCGTAAAAAAATAATTAGCTGTTCCAAACATTTTGACCGTGTAGGTATTGCATTTTTCTATGAAAGAGCTGATTTTCATTCTGATAACCGACGAACAAGTTCTACGCTAGGGGGTTTAGAATCATGTGCTGAATTCATGGTTACAGTTTGCGTGTTGAAGTCCATGCCACCCTGTATATATGTGACAGCGAAGGAACTCCAAAATGTACATCTAAAGCGACAAGCGACGCCAAAATATAGGATACTGCATCGGCTACAAAAAGATGTGTCACTTCTTAGAATTCTGAACACTGAGCCGATGTCAATTATTCTGCCTGTATCAATTAGTGAAAAAAACTGCCTTTTTATCCCACCAGATGTCGCATAACCGACTTTCCCTAATTTTGTCCTGTCAACGGTTAAAATCCATAGATACATAGGTACGTCTGGTGGGACGGTCGCATAACCGACTTTCCCTAATTTTGTCCTGTCAACGGTTAAAATCCATAGATACATAGGTACGTCTGATGGGACGATAAACTCCTAATCAAGTAGTAGTTCTACCAAACTTCTACCATGTAATCGATCCAATTCCGATTCTCAAGTAAACAAAGTTCCAATCGCCACTTCAGAACTTGATCTTGCAGCTCCAGATTCGGAACTCAAAGATTGCACCCTACACATCCCAGATTGTCGGTCCATTTCTTACCGACTACCAAGTACAGCCGAACAAACAGATTGGTTATTAGTTGCAATTTTTAAATACTGTTGTGAGAGCAGTGAGTTGAGCTTGTTACATCACTCGTATAAGTGTGCCTTAAGCATAGAAAGATATTGTGCATACAATGAATAAATTATGGTAGTCTTTCTCGCTTTTCAAATTGGTGATAGGTACAGTCGAGTTCTTTAATATCTGAGCATGTTTATGAATCAAAAATATATAGGCAAGGGTAAGTTTCATATAACTCTAAACAGTTTTGCCTTACAATAAATTGTAAACAATCTGAGGCATCATAAATATATGACTACATATAAATCAATAATATTGCTACTGACAAAGACTCTAAAAATTGTGCACAATCCCTTGTTCATATTATTTAGTGCAAAGTTAGGTTCACAAATATCTATGCAATTTTTCCCTAAGATTTTCCTATGCGTTGACCCTAAGATTTCTTAAAACTTAATTAATCAAATAATACAGCTCTCTCAACGTTGTCAGATTGATACAGTCTTATTACGAACGGCAACATTGCATTATTACTCGTACTTCTGCTCCGGCGAGCAAAAATAAATTTAATAGTAAAGGCCATTTAGTTCAATATTAAAAGGTGTATAGAATATGTATTTACGAATCCCAGGTTGCACCAAATATATTGAAAACTAGAGTATTTAGAAATGTATCTTCCGAAGAGTAGTCAGATATTTTTGACTGCACTACCGTAACATACTTATGAACACTTTATATGATAACATGTTATTGATGTCTAAGTTTGTATAGAACTATTATGATCATTGTAATGCTTACAATATTTTGAAACATTGTCACTTTCAATATAATAATGAACTCGATGGTACAACATTCGTCTAGTTAACTAGATTACTTTGGCCCAGTTGGTGGCCACATTGATTATGGCTTCATTCCTAACGTCCTCAAATGTGTGTGTGACAGGAGACTTCGGACACTCCAACAAGTGACGAATAGTCTGGTCAGAAGCAGCACACTCTCACTGGTTGTCAGGAGGATCCACATGTAATCCCGCATTTTGCCTGATTGTGTTTGCAATGGCCTACTTTGGTGTGCAATCTATTGATTGCTTGAGTGTTTTTACCAAACTCTTTATTCAACTGTACTTTTGTGACCCATTTCTTCAGTTTACTCTCACAAGTTGCGTGGGAAAGATCCAGCTGAAACTATGAAACACTTTCTTAGATAAACACTGAGATCTTTTAATCTATACGATGTACATAGTGTATGCCGAGTTCGTTTTTGTGGCGATCTGATAATTAACGAAGCGCGTGAAGTGAATCTAGCTCGGTGATTTCGCTTCATTAAAACAATAGTTGTTGTTTATTTTTCGACTAGTTGCTGTTTTATTTTCGCCTAGACTCGTAGATTGCCATTGTTACTGTAAAAGCTAGATTCTTAGGCGTTTCTGAAATGTTATGACAAATTAAAAATGATTATCTAGGGATTGCTACGGATTACTAGAGCTTTTCACAGACATTTATTTAGAGCACTCATTTAAAAAAAAGCTTCTATAACCAATGCGAGCTATGAACTAGGTCACTTTTTGGGGAATCATTCGTTTCCCGATCCCTACCTAACTTCTTACACGAGCAACAACAAAACTCCTATGGGTAAATCGCAAAACAAATCTGTGATTGTGTGTGTTGTGATTTTAACAAGATTTTTTGGAACGAAGTTCCTTAACGCGGCTGGTATAAATTGTCACGTAGGGAAAAGGCGTTATGCCCCTCCATGCGACTTTCTCACTTTCTCTGTCTCTTTCTATTATATACGAGTGCGTGTGTGAGTGCGAGTATCGCGTAAGAAACTTTTTTCCTGACAGGGGTCCCCCGAACCCACATTTTTTTGTTTGTTTACATAACTGGCAACATTTAACTAAATATATTTCATCAGTTTTCAATGGCGTATCCGGCAAATCTTAGAACTTACCTTCGACCGCTCTTCCACAGTACCATAAGCAAATAATTTTGCTCGATAGTAAAACAGTCCAAACATTCTATCTGTTGGCAACTGTTCCCGTGATTAATATCCTGACAAGCTCATAAACAAAAAGGTGCGTTGATACTGTGTTTATTTTTATCTTTTATTTCGATGGCGGCAGAAACAAGGCGTTATTATGTATGTACAAGTCGGCCATGATTCATAAACTGGCCAGTAATTCTTTTTAGCGGGAAAGCATCAATCACTTGGTGGTACAGTGTTGCTGTTGTGGAAATATTTCTCTGATTGCAGAAAAAAAAAGAAGTCTGGAGGTGGCGTGGGACACCCGGCTAGAACGAAGTTCCTTTCGTTGTATATTATTTATTAAATAACAGGCACAATTAAATAAATGAAAAATATTTGAAAGCAACATGTAAATTAAAAAAAATAAGGTGTGGTAAAAAAATGCAATTAATAATAATTTAAAATTTAATTTTAATGGTAAAAATACGTAAACATTTTATTATTAATTATTATAAAATTTGGCAGTCGTTACGGGTCGTCAGAAGCCCGAAAGTCTGACAACCAGTCTTACCAAGGGGTATCGTATTACCCAGTATTTGGGTTGTGGGGGTCAGATAGGCAGTCACTTCATGTAAAATTTTGGTATTCAGCTGCATCCGGTGACACAGGATGCCGACTCCAACATAGTTGAGAAAAGGTTTGGCAGATGATGAGACATACGCTGGTCTAGCTGTAATTCGCCTAGTGTGCAGAGCATAACGTGCGAAAAGGCACTTCGTTCCAAAAATAACCTATCTCTTGGGAAAGTTGTATTGAATTAAAGGTGAGTGAATTAAAGTAGGCCTTCAATTTTCTTGGGCTTTAGTAATCCTTTAATAGATTAGGTTATGGCGGTAAAATACAGGGTGGCAGGGACTCGGCGCGCAAACTGTAACCATGGATTCAGCACATGAGTTTAAACCCCATAGAATCGTAACTTTTCGTCCGTTATTAAAAAAAAAATATAGCTGTTCCATACATTTTGACCGCGTAGGTATTTCACTTTTCTATGAAAAAGAAGATTTTTTTTTTGATAACCGACGAAAAATTTCCACGCTAGGGGGTCTAAACTCATGTGCTGAATCCATGGTTACAGTTTCCGCGTCGCGGTCCCTGCCACCCTGTATATTAAATTTACTACTTCTTGTGTCTTTAAACTTTCTTAATTAAGTATAAGTATTGTATCGATCTTGGTACCAAGCATTAAATTATAGAAAGATTTTCTTTAAATTTATTAGTTACTAAAACTTAATAATAACGAGCTATCATTTTTCAAGCACTAATTTTGACTAGGTAACCACGAGGAACGGGACAATATTTAGCATCGGCTGGCTACACTAAGCTATGAAACGCACTCGACACGGCGCACCTGGGTTCCGTCGCTAATTTACGTGTAGTAACGCGTAAAATTGGGTTACACAGATTATTATAAGATCTATGTTCGAAAGGGGGCGAAGCGGAGTTTCACACGCACCGTATTGCCGCTGTTACGGTCCGTTGAAAATAATCTACAGGTTTCAGGGTTGTTAACAAACGCATTTTGTAATAGAAAAACTAAATTGGTATTTTTTTAGAGATTTCCAGAACTTCTTAATTATTCTTTTATAAATGTAAATAGAAAGAACTGCAGTTTTGGAACACAAAACAGTAGATAGTGTGAGAGCTCTTTCCGTACCGGGATGAGTAAATCAAACAATCAGTTCGATATACAACATCCATAATAGTTATTCCTAGAACGGATTTATATTTTTACATTTACATTAGTCTTCCCGCTGGTCAGCTACACAGGCTCCTATTTTTTATATTCTTATCTGAAACTAAATTAATGTTGGTCTTGTATTTCTTGCCAATAACTTTTACCGGACTCGCGGAGGTTGCATGTAAGCACCAAATAGGCTATAATCTATACAGTACTTCATGTTAAAATTTTTGTTATTTGCCATGTAATGAAATAATCCCACCAAAAATACAGAAGACTTATCTCTAGCTGTAATCAGAACAGTGAAACACTTAAAGCAATATCTCTAATAGGAACTAACAACATTAGTATCTACCTACTTCCATCTTTTACAATTTTTGTATATCACACAACAGTAGGAAATTCAGACACATTTTCACAAATTCACATACCTGAAAAGTGTTTTTGACGCTTTATGTAAAGCAAAAGCAACAGTTGTGCTATGCATATAGTGCTCGCACGAGCATATTGCAACCGACGTCTGAAAAGCGAGTATTGTGTGAAAACGGCGCGAGCTCTGCGCGAGAAGCAGTGAGCGACGCGGGTTAACAACGTTAGGACGCCTACCGTCGCGACTGGCTGTACGGAATCAACGCCTTGGCTTTACCGCGATAATTAAAAAAAATAACGTATCTGTTCCTTATTTAAATGGTGTCTATCTTTTTTTATTAGTAGTGAGACGCTGTGTCTGTGGGTTTTTTAGTGTTGTGAATTTTCTTGTGGAGTTTTTCCAAATTTTCTGGATTTTCGTGCGGGTACGTATGATTTTAAGTATTACTATTGGATATTTATGAAATTAACGTTAACAAGTCTTTACTAATGTTGCAAATGGATTTTTTATAACCCATTCGGAATTTGAATTTACTTTGTATTTCTAACTCATAAAAAGCCAATCGGAAAATGATGAAAACGAGATTTGAAACCAAGTTGCCGCTAATGTCGGACGTAAAAATTTGAGTTTATCTGTTTTTATGTCTCCCTGTTTATTTCTTTTTGTTTATGGCGCATTTAAATCTTCGTTTCAGTTTTAAATGGATGGGTTTAAAAAAGAGACTGTATTTGAAATGAATCTCATTCTTTCAAACAAAGAAAATATTTATCTTGCATCAATAAGATAAATAATATTTGAGAATCCCCAAATTACTATAACTCAAAGTTGAGAACCCCAAAACTAGTTAAAAAACTTTAGATAAAAGCTATTTGACAGATAAATAGACTTTTCGAACTGAGAACAGATACAAAACATACAAAATAGGTAAAAAGGTTATCTAGGTGCGAAATGCCATAGACACTCAACAGTGATTGGGCAAAATCCAAACTTTTAAAACGTTTTTTCCCTCGAGAATTAGAATTCTTTAGGCTAAGTAAATTGATGTTACCAACTTTGTTTCGGCTTTCAAACTTTTGGTTGTTGTACATTACACAGACAAGAAAACTGGGTTTTTCGATTTCGAAGAAATATCGGGCACTGAAAAATTTATACAACATATTCGCGATCTTCACTTGTTTTGAATACATTGGACCAATTCAAAATTTTCATTCAATTTTCAAACATGGACTGGCAAATGTTAAGAATGAAATAAAACTAGTTCGGAAGAAAAGTCATAAACGGCGTAGGTAGATTAAATACTCTTTGGAGGAATATTGCGTTCAGTCCAGGCTTTTGTTAGCAACGGTTTTTTCAAGAGTTTGTAGGAAATTGGAAAACCCAATTAGAAACTGGTAGAACCGTTTATCGGAACGGATCGGGAAGTAAATTAATTGTTCCTTGGCACTTGCAAAACGATTATACTCAGCTCTAAGATGAAAACTTTGTCTATTTGTGATAATATGGTTAACAAGTAAAGTAGTTTTGTGACTTACCTATTAATTCAATAATATTTTATGTAGTAGGAAAGTGTGTGCCGATGGGATTTTTCATCGACAAAAATGACCAAATATCCATCCCCATATTTCACCCTTGTAGAATAGAGAACTCTGATAGAACCCTGGTAGAATGTTCACAATTTCTTTCTTAGTACTAATTTTTGATATATGTACAAGGAACTCTTGTCCAAAGTTTTATGCTTCTAGACTCTTGGTATATATTAATAGGCCGTACTTGGTCTGTCAGTGAATGAATTAATGATTCTTATTATGTACTCGTAGAAGGTGCGAGTGGCTCATTTAATTTTATTTATTTAGCTAGTCAAAAAGGCCAAACTATCACAAAGAAACCATTCCAAAAACAACCTACCAGATGAGTCATGAAATGATTTCACTAACTAAAATATTTCTGCAATGTATGTCATGTCATAAGACAACATTCCAATATTGAAACCGCGCCCTATCATATGTTCCTACACGTTGTCACCTAATCAATACCGATTATAGGTTAATAAGGCATTACCTTTACACGACACGTGAACTAGACTGTATGAAAAAATTCTATTGACAAGTAGATAATAAAAAAGTAACTCCTGTCAAGATGTGTTTCAAGTTTGAAAATGAAATAGTTAATAATGCAATTTTATTGGTTGCCTGATACCTAAATAAGGTTAAAATCTTTTTGAAATAGAACAAAGGTTGGCAAGCTGATTCACCGTGATTGGTGGAAAAGAAAATGATAAGCATTTTTTGGGATTTTGAATTTGGAGGGTTCTCTATACTTAATGTATGATCAAAAGAAAGTGAATGGAAATGCTTGCTTGCATTTTCTTTTAAAGGTAAATAAGAGTCGCAGCAGTCGTGGCCCAGTGGTAACGGCCGTAGGTCGTAGGTTCAAACCCGGACAGGCGCTTTACTTTGTGTAAATAATTCATCACCACTGCTCTCACAACGGTGAAGGAAAACATCGTGAGGAAACCGGCATGTCCTAGAACTAAAAATATGAAGACATGTGACATCTACCAACCCGCACTGGGCCCGCGTGGTAGATTACAGCCCACTCCCTCTCGCAGAGAGGAGGCCTGTGTCCCAGCAGTGGGAATATTATACGCTGATTATGTAAAGTCGCTAGTTCGTTAAATATTCATGTGACAAATGTTCCATTACCTAAAACGATCTGAGTTTCTTCTTTATATAGCATCCTTGGTATGGTAAGAAGAAATCTATGGCCGTGTCCTAATATGAGCGATCACTTGTCACTCGTTTGTTCGGATAACTCGAACACCCCACTAACGGAGCTAACGGGTCCGGGTTCGCCGAAAAAAATGAATCGCATAAAATAGGACACGGGGTACAAGTCCCAGTTTTACATTATATTTCTCTTAATTGGACATTGGCATGTCACTTCATCCGCTCTGGCGTTTTTCCTCCTTATAGGAGAACTCGGAAGGCTAATTTGGTTAAATATTTGTCGTTCATGCTGACATTTTTTGAGCTTAAAACATTGTTTGCAAATTTTAGACTAGGGATCAACTCGAAATGACTAAGCGTGATACTCAATGCTGGTTCCTTATCCAGTTATCCGTACGAGAAGAGTCCTTTGCCTTTTAGTGAAGCACTCATGTATTAAAAGAGGTCCCAAAAGTAACATTAAAATCAATATTTCAGTAACTT